>CP106732.1:135126697-137526697 GCA_025506655.1 Gossypium rotundifolium
CACTCAGATACAGAAACAGACATATTATTGGGCCTTAGCCCATTACAGAAATAATATACAGAAATCAGAGCCCTACCCACCAGCCTCTACACACCAACTCCGTCCAACCCTACACACTAGGTGGGGATAAAATCAACTCACCCAGCCCTACACACCATGTTGTACCAAATACGGCACATAATCAGAAATTTACAGCTGAGTTGCCAGATAATAGGCTTAAAAGCCTTTCAGATACTTCCTCTGAATATCATCAATCCCACCTGGATGCAATGCAACATACATAAAATGTCATGCTAATATACAGATAGTAGATCATACATTCAGAACATCATACATGCTTAGTACATAAATCAAACAGTCAAAACATTTATTTAGGGGTCTAACCATTGCTTACCGACCCTACGATAGGTCCACAGTCGACTTGGACGACCCGTGCAACCTTACAGAGTTTTCTAGAGAAGGCCCATCCACTCGTGTGGCCCACATGGCCCAAATTGGCCTTGGTTGTGTGATCCAAAATCCCACACGTACGTGTGGCCCACACGGCCCAATTGGTCTAGCCCGTGTGTCACACAGTCGTGTCACTCGCGCATAGCCTAGCTCGTCGATCTCACGGCTGTGTGGTGACTTACAGTCTTACACACGGCCTACCACATGGGTGACCACATGCCCGTGTGGCATTAGCAGAATGGTTTTTAGCTTTCATTGAAACCTCATTTTCTGTGCGTTTGGGTACACACTTGGTTTGAATTGAAGCTAGGATAGTCACTGAACACTCCAGAACCTAAGAATTGACATTCCAACATCCAAATCAGTGTTTAAAATAGAACTAAATCGAGATGGTAATCTGATACTTTTCAAGAATCTTACCTTAAATCAAATAACAACATTTCCCACCACTTCAATGCCGATCGACACGCTCTAGCCCTTTAACCTTCACCATAACAAACAAATCCCAAAAATCACTAACCCAAAATCAAAATAATCGTACTTACTACGCATACTGAGACTTACCATACGTGTGTGAGTACCAAAAATGCAACAAGACAAGCAAGGAAGGGCGAATTCAGAAAAAGAGGAAAAAAGGAGAGGGGGACGGCAAAGGGAAAAAGAAAAAGTCAAAATTTTATTTTTCCTTTTGTGTTGGGGAGGAAAATTTAACAGATTTTTTTTGGTATTCCCCCTATCATCTCCCCAAAACTCTCCCTACTATCAGAATTTGAAACCAACTCAAACTCTTACACACCACGAGCAACAATATAAATCCCTTATTCACATAGGGATTCAAACTCAGGACCTCCGCCCTAACCAACACTCCATTTACCACCAGACCAGCATGCCCATTCTGTTAATTACTTACACACTTTTATTTATAAGCCTATTAATAAGAGTTTGGGCTTTATTCCTAAAAATACCCAAATTTACCCAAGTTGAGACTTGAACCTGGGACCTCTCAAACACACCCAAATCACTCAACCACTGAAGCAACATGTATTTGTGTCTTGAAACTACAGAAGCTGAAAATAATGAAAAATCGGGGTGTTACAACACTACCCCCTAAAAGAAAATTTCGTCCTTAAAATTTTACCTGATCAGAAATGGTGAGGATACTGCTGACGCATCGAATCCTCCAGCTCCCATGTGGACTCTTCAGTGCTATGATTCCGCCACAGCACCTTCACTAAGGGGTTAAATTTCCTTCGTAGAACTTTAACGTCGCGCTCCAAAATCTGAACCGGCTCCTCTCGAATGTCAAATCTAGTTGATCGTTTATTTTTCGAGTTTTAAAATTTATAAAGAATATGATCAAACCTGGAAACTAACTTTGACAACGATTATAGGCAAGTGTACTTATCGAACAGTAGTATAGCTTAGGCAAGACCGGATTGTCAAACCCAAAGGAACCAAAAGTACTAATACTCACTTTCTTTTTATTATCTAACCTAAAATATAGAGTGATTGGTTGATTTAATTTGATTTAACGACTACTAAACTAATGACACAAAGATAGAAAGAATGAATTGGAAAATAACTTGAAGGGAAACTCAGTTGATCACTACGATACCCTCAAAGAATCCACCTAGACTTCACTTGTTATTTAACACTGAACAATACGATTTATTCACTTAGTTTGACCTGTAAGACTCCCTAACGTATATTAAACCCTTTCTCGAGGCGAATAACGTCTAACCCTCAAGTAAGGTCTATTCCTCCTCCACCTAAGCACATCAGATTTGGATTAAGCATGCACGATTAAGAACAAACTAAGTATTTATCATATAATTCAGAAACTAATAACAAGATTCATCTAGGTTTCATCTCCTTCAGGTATCTGAAGTAACATCTCAAGAGAAAAGGTAAAATAAAACATAAGAAATCCCTAAAACCCCCTGAAGGAATTGAAGGAGAATCCTACCGTCTTGAGTAGAATTCTGGCTCCTTGAGATGGATCAACTTGCTATCTTCGAGTAATTCCATGAATTGAACTGCTCTAGCTTTGGCTCTTTGGCCTCGTTGAACACCCCTGATAAAAGCCTTGGCAGAAGGCTTCTGCTGAACTCCGAACGTCCCTAAAGGTTGACGTCTAGGGTCTTTATATATGCTTTGAGATGCCTTACTTGGCCTCTAAGTATCCTAATTCAAGTATAATTCCTACTCAGGTGTTTGAATAGGCTTTGGAATAGGTTTCTTTGCCTTCAAGTGTAACACCCCATACCTCAAGCCCGAGGCTAGGACTGGATATGAGACATTACCATGCTTGAACTCATTAAAACATACACCTATGGGCTGTAAAATTTCATTCCGACTAAAAAAAAACTTCTCTATATTAGTCTAATCATACATTTCATGGGCCTACGAGGCCTTAAGCAAATATCTAAAAATGTTCGGAACTTAATTGAAACATTTCTTTAAAGCAGTGGTTACACGCCCATGTGGCTTGGGACACGTCCATGTTTTCAACCGTGGAGAGTTACTGACTATATTCACAAGGCCTGAACATGCCCGTGGGCTTAAACCATGTTATAAACCTTGATATACTGACTTGATCCACACGGTATGGGCACATGCCCATGTTCAAATCGTGTATTCTATACGGCTCATACACACGGTCGTGGGGTTGTATCATGGCCTATCCTGATTAATAATAATAAGGTGCAGGGTTCACACAGCCTAGACACACACGTGTCAAACCGTGTGAGCACTTAGAGGCTATTTACCAAGCCATTTGCCACCCTAAAATCAAAATTAAACTAATACATTTCAAAAACTATGCAACATGCTTCATTGAATACAACAACATACATATAACCAATTTTGGCTAACCACTTAGCCATATACAAAAGAATAATGGTTTGATAACATATACAATGAACCTTCTTAAAATATGTTCTCAAAATGAATGCTTCCTATACATGCCATACTTAGTAAAACAACATGGCTATACCAAAATAAGGATTGATAGTGTGCTACGAGCTCCGACTCCAACGATCCATAAGTTAGCCTGGCGGGACTACATAAAAAGAAAAGATTAAAGACGTAAGCATTTAGCTTAGTAAGTTTGCATGTAAAACACATATTAATAAACTTGTTTAATGATCGCTGAAATCAGAGCTTTAAAATTTATAAATAGAATGATCAAACCTGGAAACTAACTCTGACAATGACTTAAAGGCAAATGTACCTATCAAACAGTAGTATAGCTTAGGCAAGACCAGATTATCGAACCCAAAGGAACTAAAAGTACTAATACTTACTTTATTTTTATTATTTAGCCTAAAATATGGAGTGATTGGTTAATTTAATCTAATTTAACAACTACTAAGCTAAAGACGCAAAGACAAAAAGAACGAATTGAGAAATAACTTGAAGAAACTCAATTGATTCCAACTTTACCCTCAAGAAGGATCCACCTAGACTTCACTTGTTACTTATTACTGAATCATATGATTTTTTACTTAGCTTGATCCGTAGGACTCCCTAACCTATATTAAACCCTCTCTCAAGGCAAATAACGTCTAACCCTAGTTTAAATAGTGGAACTCTCGTTCACCTATAATAACCCCCTAGAATAGTAGTAAATCGATCAATGGATTCCTATATTAGGTTTCACCCTAATCTAAAAAAATCTCGTAACCCTATCTCTAGGCTTTCGATTAACTCCGCTTAATTATGCTAGATCTACTCTTAAGCAGGGTCTATTCCTCCTCCTCCTAAGCATATCAGATTTGGATTAAGCAACATAATTAAGAATAAACTAAGTATTTATCATATAATTCAGAAAATAATAACTAAATTCATCTAGGTTTCATCCCATTCAGGTATCTGAAGGGTTTAGTTCATAATGAATAAAAACATCTCAAGAGAAAAGATAAAACAAAACATAAGAAATCCTTAAACCCCCCAGAGGAATTGAAAGAGAAATCTGCCGTCTTGAGTAGATTTTCGGCTCTTCGAGATGGATCTTCTGGCTATCTTTAAGTGATTCCCACAAATGTGATCCTTCTGGCTCGGCTCCTTGGCCTAGCTTACCGCCCCCTTTTAGGATACACTTAAGGTGTTTATATAGGCTCTTGGAATGCTTTACTTGGCCTCTAAGTGTCCTAATTTAATTCTGCTTCTTACTCGGTATTTGAATAAGCTTTGGAAAGTGTTTCTTTGGCTCTAAGTATCCAAATTTGAGTGAAATTGCTCTCTCCGTAATAGGGGCACGGCCATGGCACACGCCTGTGTAAATCGTGGTTGGGTCGTGTCTCGATTCTATCGATTGGGGCACGATCGTGTAAATTGTGGCATGGCCGTGTCTTAGTTAATTGTCGAAGCACGACTATGTGGCTTGAAGTCCAGGCCGTGTCCATTTTCTTCTTTGGCCCAAATTGGCCCGTTTTAAGCCTGTTTCTTGTTCTTTTCATCCTCGGGTGCTTTCCTGAGTAGAAATATAAAAAGAAAGGCTTAAAAGCATCTTTTTACATAAATCAGGGATAAATCATCCTAAAAGCATATTAAATATGGGGTTAAAATATGTTAGTTTTGTAGTTTATCAAATACCCCTACACTTAAGCTTTTGCTTATCATCAAGTAAAATTCTCAACTTACTATTAAAACGAACTTTCTGTAATTCACAATTCCTATCAACAACGCTTCATCATAATTCACAGATAATTTATACATGGATAATTTAACTCAAAGAGTCTTAAAGATTCAAACAATATAAGTCATGAATTTTATAGTACGAAAACATAGGTATCTCCCCTTATCTAAACGATTACCTTTTAATTTGAAACCGACAAGGATTGACATCCTCGCTAAGTATTCACTCAAAGCACTCAAAGTGTTTAAGTTTCAAGAAAAGTGCTCATAAGTCAAACCTGAAAAGTTAATCCCATAGGCTTGCCTGAAAATCAAATCTCCACCACTGTAATATGAGATGATACAAAAATCAAAAGGTCTTTGACAGGGTTGTAACGGGGCTTGGGTTAAAGGTGTGGATAAAGGCTAAATTAGAGGGTTTAGAATCGAGATTAACCTGACCAATTACTTAACTAAAAATAATAAATGATTACATCAATTGATAATTTGAAACTAATAATACTACTATTGATAATACTTTTGATACGAGCTCTTCTTCAACAATTGGAATTTAAATGCATAAGATCCTTTAATCATATACTAATACTTGAATATACTTTGGTTTTTTTTAAGAACAAACTAAGTATATAATTAAATAAATAAATAAATTTATCAAATAAACTAATTCGATAACTTGATCAATTCAATTCTCGATAGAAGGGTGGTCAAAAGAATGGTGATAACAAATACAAAAGGGTTTTAGGTTAATATTAAGCGGATAATTCAATAAAAGGGTTGTTGCGATCAAATGGGTTCACTAAGGGTTAATTATGTAGGTAAGCTTTTTAGTGGAGTGAATGGGTTAAAACCTAGGTGCCTTTATCATCTCAGTATATCAAATCATTAATGTGATCTCGACATGTATAATCGAGGCAAGTTCTAGAATAACAATTCAATGTTGACACACTCATAATTAATAAAGTGAGCATGAAAAAGAATATATGCTCTATAAGGCTCAAATCTCACAAAAAAATTATGGGTATTTGACATCAATCCTGTAAATTTTAAGCTTTAAGGTAATATTCAAATTTAGTTCAACAACCTAGGAAATTTTTTATTCTTGAAAAATAGACTTATCATGCTTAATTCTCTAGTATTCTTCAAGTATAAATCATCAATGCACAATTATCAATGACTTATTCAAGAGCTTATCAATAAAAATCATAAATCATCAGAAATTTCACCCTAATTAATAATATGAGAAATTTTCTTAGGGACAAGACTAAAATTCAGGATTTTAGAATAATGCAAAAAGTTAGGTACTTTTACCCCCCACACACTTAAGATGTACATTTCCCTCAATGTACAAAGATAGATAAATAATTATGTGATAAAATTATCAAAAGAGAAGGGGAGAAGTAACACTTATTGAATTTTGGATGATTTCGGGAGTTGGCCTCTTTGGTGGGAGAAAGTAGGTGGAGGAGGTGGTGGTGGCATTTTCTATGGGCCTGGTAGGGTGTCTACCGATGATCTTTGTGCTAGATAAAGAAATTGGGTAGCCTGAAAAGATATAGCCAAGAAATCTAAAGAAACATTAATAATATACTAATTCTATAATTAAAGACAAAGGAAATAAAGAGAAGGAGACTAAGAAGAAAACTGAAATTGAAAGAAAAGACTAATGGACTAAGGAGTCTTTATTGTTGGATGGTTCGCGAGGTGGATGTGTCTTCTAAGGCTGTGGTGTGTGATTCCCAAGTAGCCTTTAGAACCTAAAACCAAGAAACTAAAAGAATTTAAAATATATTAAGCAGAAGAGAATTATAGATAAGTAGAATAAAGGGGAAAATAAACATAAAGAAGAATTTAAATGGCCTAAAAGACCCTTGGCTTGGTTTTTGAATAAAGCGGCCGGCATGAACTTATGTGTTGGGGTCTCCTTTAAGGAGACAATGCTTGCCTTCTTACGCTTCTTCGGTATGATTCTCGTGTAGCTCAAGAGTCTGGACACTTTTTCTAAGGAAAGAAAGAAAAAGAAAGAAGAAAAATGAGGGGAGAAGGAGAAGGGCTATGGGGTTTAAATAGGGCCTCAAATCTTGCATGTTCCCACGCCCGTGGACCGAGGGTGTGTTAAATGACACGGCTGCATCTCACGGCCGTGTGTCTAGGTGTGTTTGTACACCCATGCCCATTTCTTTGACATCACGCCCGTGCCTAAAAAGGCAGTGTGTTGGCACGGTTGGATAGCATGGGTGTGTTTGTCCTGTGTCTGATAAGTCAGTTGCTTCACACGGTTGTGGAGCACGGCCGTGCCAATTTACTGTGCCCGTGAGGGAGTGGTTGGATCCGTGACATCGTGGGGTGGTTGGGGCTGATTCGCACGACCTCTATTGTGTCAGTACGGTGGTTCTTGTGGTCCACACGGTCACGAACACGATCGTGTATAAGGCGTGTGGCCTTGAAGTTCTGCACTTCAGGTTAGTTTAAGAGGAAATAAAGAAATAAGGGAAAGAAACTGAAAATAAATTTGAAAGTAAATAGTGTTAGTACTCGGGTTGCTTCCTGAGAAATGCTCGTTTATAGTCTTAAGCTGGACTTTCCTCGAATTAGAAAAATTAGGGAGGTTTAAAGGTTTGAATATCTTCCCTCTTGCTTAAAATTTTATTTTCTTGATGAGGTTCAAATCGAGAAACGTTTACCTTAAAAATGCCGAATGTTGGATTGCTTACCTCGACTATTCCATAGGGGAAGATATCGTGTACCTTAAGAAGTATTTCTCCTTTTGTCTTCAAGTATATTGTGGTGATGTATGGATCTATTTTGTCTAACAGTAGCTGGTCTCCTATTTTGTAGTGGTTTGATATTCCTACGAGCCCTTCTTGTGATCCATCTAGTTTTACTTCGTGCGGTTCTTCTTTGACGTGTGTCCTATGCTCTTCAAACTTGTCAATCCTACGGTCTTATCCCTTGTAGGATTCTTCTTTGTTGTTTTGGGACTTATGAGTCAGCTTAGGGTTGTTGTTATGTGGTGTTTCCTACGATGAAAGTTGAACAATTTGATTATCATCTGTATTTACTTTCTCACCTTTATTGATTATTATTCTGGCCGAGTCAAGAGCTTGAAGACTGATTGATTCATCTCCTACATAAAGTATGAGTTCTCCTGTGGCAGCATCAATTTTAGTCTTAGCAGTTGCTAGAAAAGGTCTTCCTAAAATCAAGGGGATGGTATTATCCCCATCCATATCTAAAACAACAAAATCTACTAGGAAAAGAAATTTATCTATTTTGACAAGACATCTTCAATAATTCCCCTAGGAATTCTAACAGTTTTATTAGCTAATTGTATACTCATCCTAGTCTGTTTGGGCTTCCCTGGACCTAGTCATTTAAACAATGAATAAGGCATGACATTTATGCTTGCTCCTAAATCAGCTAACGCATTATTAATAGTTAGACTACCAATTAAACATGGAATTGTGAAACTCCCTGGATCTTTTAGCTTTTGTGGTAGTCTATTTCGTAACATTCTTGAGCATGCTGCATTTAATTCCACGTAGTGCTCTTCATCTAATTTAAGTTTGTTAGTCATGAGCTATCTTAAGAATTTCCTCGCGTCTGGCATCTGAAAAAGAGCTTCAAGAAGAGGTAAGTTAATATGTATTTTCTTTAGGAGTTTAGGAAACTTACCGAACTATTCCTCTGAATCATCTTTTTTTTATCACTCCGGGATAAGGTATGCGAGGTTGGTACTCCTTGATTACCAATTTTGACTTTTCTTGTGTTACCTCTATCTTACCTTCGTCTACCTTGTTTTCTTGTATTGATTTTGGTTCATCTAACTCCTTACTATCTTGAGCTGAGATGGCTTGAATTTGCTCCTTTGGGTTAATCTCAATGTCACTTGGGAGACATCCTAGCGGTCATTCTGACATTAGCTTTGTGAGTTGTTCGACTGCATTCGTGGCTTCTTTGACTGACTTCACAAGTTCCCCCATTCAATTCTCGTTGCTCTTATTTGTTTTCTCAGTTTCTTGGAAGCGCTTTTCTGTGTCTAACGTAAATTTTGTCAGCATCTCTTCGAGGGTTGGCTTCTTTTCTTGCGGATATGGCTAGTTTTGGAAATTTGAAGGAGGTTGTTGTCTTTGATTTCCTTGAATTCCTTGGCCTTCCCATAAAAAATTTGGGTGGTTCCTCCAACCTGGATTGTAAGTGTTACTATAAGGATTGTTATTAGATCTAAAATTATTACCTATATAGTTTGTCTATTCGCTCTCTGGGTCCGGTTGGTAGGGTGGATACTTAGGATTTGCCACAGTTCCACTTGCGTTGCATTGCATGACTGGGTGTACCTGCGAAGAACATAAACTGTCAAGCTTTTTATTCATCATCTCTACCTGATTTGATAGCATAGTTACTGTATCAATGCTGTAGACTCCGACTGATTTTGTCAGTTTTGTCCTTGTAACCTGTCACTGATAATTATTCATCGACATCTCTTCAATGAACTCATAGGCTGCTTCAGGGATTTTATTATTCAAGGTTCCACATACGGATGAATCAATTAGTTGTCTCGTTGAGGGATTTACACCATTGTAGAAGGTTTGGACCTGAAGCCATAATGGTAATACCTGGTGTGCACTTCTCCTCAATAGATCTTTGTATCTCTCCCATGCATCGTATAATGTCTCTAAATCCATCTGCACAAAAGAAGAAATATCATTCCATAATTTAGCCGTTTTGGCCGGTGGAAAATATTTTAATCAAAATTTTTCGGTCATTTGTTCCCATGTAGTGATTGACCCTCGTGGTAACGAGTTCAACCACTGCTTGGCTTTATTCCTTAATGAAAAGGGAAATAACCGAAGACGAATGGCATCATCAGAAATGCCATTTATTTTGAAAGTATCACAGAACTTTAAAAAATTTGCTATATGAGTGTTCGGGTCTTCGTCCTGTAAACCATCAAATTGACAAAATTGTTGAATCTTTTGTATTGTATTAGGCTTTAATTTAAAATTATTAGCAGCTATAGCAGGCCTAACAATACTAGATTCTGCTCTTGTGAAATTGGGTTTAGCATAATCATACATTGTTCATGGAGCATCTGCCACATCTCGTGGTGGATTGTTCTCGTCCATCCCTTCAGTAGGATTGGATCTGTCTTCTCGCTCTTCTTCTGTGTAATTTAGAACTCGCCTAATTTCTCTGTGATTTCTCCGAGTGGTAGCTTCAATTTCACTATCGTATACTAGAGGCCCTGTCAGGTTCCGTCTAGTCATAAACTAGAGGTACCTGCTAGGAAAAAGAAAAAAAATAAAAAAAATAAAATTTAGAAAAAATAATGGAATAAAATAAATTACAAAATAAAATAATGACTAAAGTAATAAAAATAGAGTTTTCTTAATATTTTAGTTCCCCGGCAACGGTGCCAAATACTTGATCGCTGAAATCAAAGCTTTAAAATTTATAAATATAATGATAAAACTTGGAAACTAACTCTGACAACGACTTAAAGGCAAGTGTACCTATCGAATAGTAGTATAGCTTAGGGAAGACCGGATTATCGAACCCAAAGGAACTAAAAGTACTAATACTTACTTTCTTTTTATTATTTATCCTAAAATATGGAGTGATTGGTTGATTTAATCTAGTTTAACGACTACTAAGCTAAAGACGCAAAGACAAAAAGAAGGAATTTGGAAATAACTTGAAGAAACTCAATTGATTACGACGATAACCTTAGGAAGAATCCACCTAGACTTCAATTGTTACTTATTACTGAATCATATGATTTCTTTACTTAGCTTGATTCGTAGGACTCCCTAACCTATATTAAACCCTCTCTCGAGCGAATAACGTCTAACCCTAGTTTAAATAGTGGAACTCTCGTTCGCTTATAATAACCCCCTAGAGTAGCAGTAAATCGATCAATGGATTCCCATATTAGGTTTCACCCTAATTTAGCAAAATCTCGTAACCCTATCATTAGGCGTTCGATCAACTCCGCTTAATTATGCTAGATCTACTCTTAAGCAGGATCTATTCCTCTTCCACCTAAGCACATCAGATTTGGATTAAGCAACATAATTAAGAACAAACTAAGTATTTATCATATAATTCAGAAAATAATAACAAAATTCATCTACGTTTCATCCCCTTCAGGTATCTGAAGGGTTTAGTTCATAATGAATAAAAACATCTCAAGAGAAAAGATAAAACAAAACATAAGAAATCCTTAAAACTCCCTAGAGGAATTGAAGGAGAAATTCACCGTCTTGAGTAGATTTCTGGCTCTTCGAGATGGATCTTCTGGCTATCTTCGAGTGATTCCCATAAATGTGATCCTTCTGGCTCGGCTTCTTGGCCTAGCTCATTGCCCCCTTTCAGGATACACTTAGGGTGTTTATACAGGCTCTTGGAATGCTTTACTTAGCCTCTAAGTGTCCTAATTTAAGTCTGCTTCTTACTCGGTATTTGAATAAGCTTTGGAAAGTGTTTCTTTGGCTCTAAGTATCCAAATTCGAGTGAAATTGCTCTCTCCCATAACAGGGACATGGCCATGGCACACGCCTGTGTAAATCGTGGTTGGGCTGTGTAAATCGTGGCATGGCTGTGTCTTAGTTAATTGTCAAAGCACGGCCGTGTGGCTTGAAGTCCAGGCCGTGTCCATTTTTTTCTTTCGCCTAAATTTGCCCGTTTTAAGCCCGTTTCTTGTTCTTTTCGTCCTCGGGTGCTTTCCTGAGTAGAAACATGAAAAGAAAGGATTAAAAACACCTTTTTACATAAATCAGGGCTAAATCATCCTAAAAGCATACTAAATATGGGGTTAAAATATGTTACTTTTACAGTTTATCACTTAAAAAAACCATTTGACATAATAATGGTATCATAATTTCAGCTTTAAAGCTTACTTACTCATGCTAATTCTCAAATGTATCATGATACTTACTATCGTCATACTTGTAAGGTAAACATGGTGCCTGTATCACTTGATCACATTGATCAACATACTTTAATTTAATAATCATGATCTCTAATTCATCATTCATAACATAGAAAATACTCAATTTCAACTTGGTAATATCTTTGCTTACTTAGCTTTCTTGTTATCTCATTTTAACTTTACTCATTTGTTTGATGAATTTCTACGAATAATCGAGGATACTAAATCTCATCCCATGTAACTTGATACCAAAGCCATATCCTAGATAAGATCTTACATGATATATCTCTTCTTGAATCAATGCCAAGCTTACCTTGGACTTATATGATAACTTATTCAATGCCAAGTTTGGGTCCTTGGACTTACATGATAACTTATTCAATGCCAAGCTTGGGTCCTTGGACTTACATGATAACTTGTTCAATGCCAAGCTTGTGTCCTTGGACTTACATGATAACTTGTTCAATGCCAAGCTTGGGTCCATTGGGCTTACATGATAACTTGTTCAATGCCAAGCTTAGGTCCTTGGACTTACATGATAACTTGTTCAATGCCAAGCTTGGGTCCTTAGACTTACATGGCAACTTGTTCAATGCCAAGCTTACCTTGGACTTACATGATAACTTGTTCATACTTAATCACATTGATTTCTTTATTTAACAAACATTAAGCATTCCATGATAACAATGTACATTATACTAAGCAATTCAATGATAGAAATCACAAAAACTTAGAAATCATACAAACTTACCTCAATATACAAAATGTATGTAGATATGCAATTTAGTCCTCGACTTTATTCTTGCCTCGATTTTAATCCGGGCTTCGTTTTTCTTGATCTATAATCATAAATATACCATTTAATAAGAATATTGACTAAATTGACTCATAACTCATTCTTTGGCAATATTATTATTTTGCCCTTATACTTTCTCATATTTACACTTTTGCCCCTAAAATAAATTACTTTTACGGTTTATCAAATACCCACACACTTAAGCTTTTGCTTGTCCTCAAGCGAAATTCTCAACTTATAATTAAAACAAACTTTCCATAATTCACAATTCCTATCAACAATGCCTCACCATAATTCACGGATAATTCATACATGGATAATTTAACTCGAAGAATCCTAAAGATTCAAACAATTCTAAGTCATATATTTTGTAGCACGAAAACATAGGTGTCTCCTTTATCTAAATAATTACCTTCAATTCAAAATCGACAAGGATTGACGTCCTCACTAAAGATTCACTCAAATCACTCGAAGTGTTTAAGTTTCAAGAAAAGCACTCATAAGTCGAACCTGAAAAGTTAATCCCGTCGGCTTGCCTGAAAATCAAATCTCCACCACTGTGATATAAGATGGTACACAAATCAAAAGGTCTTTAATCAGGGTTGTAACGGGGCTTGGGTTAAAAGGTGTGGATAAAGGCTAAATTAGAAGGTTAAAATCGAGATCGAATTGACAAATTACCTAACTAAAAACAATGAACTAGAAGATAAATGATTACATCAATTGAAACTTTAAACTAATAATAATATGAGCTTTTTCTTTGGTAATTGAAATTTAAATGAAAAAGCTCACTTTTTATACTACTACTATTGAATATACTTTGATTTTTTGATTTTTTTTATTTTTTTAAGAACAAACTAAAGTAAATACATAATAAAGAAAGACTTTATCAACTGAAATAAACTAATTAGGTAACTGATCAAATCAATTCTCGCTAGAAGGGTAGTCAAAAGAATAATGATCACAAATACAAAGGGTTTTGGGTTAGAATTGAGCGGGTAAATCAATAAAAGGGTTGTTAGGATCAAATGGGTTCACTAAGGGTTAATTTGTAAAGGTAGGCTTTTTAGTGGAGTGAATGGGTTAAAACCTAGGTGCCTTTATCATCTCAGTATATCAAATCATTAATGTGGTCTCGATATGTATAATCTAGGCAAGTTCTAGAATAACAATTCAGTGTTGACACACTCATAATCAATAAAGTGAGCATGAAAAAGAATATATGCTCTATAAGGCTCAAAATCTCACAAAAATTATGGGTATTTGATATTAATCCTTGTAAATTTCAAACTTCAAGGTAATATTCAAATTCAGTTAAACAGCCTAGAAAATTTTTTATTCTTGAAAAATAGACTTATCATGCTTGATTCTCTAGTATTCTTCAAGTATAAATCATCAAAGCACAATTATCAATGACTTACTCAAAAACATATCGATAAAAATCATAAATCATTAGAAATTTCATCCTAATTAATAATATGAGAAAATTACTTAGGAGCAAAACTAAAATTCAAGATTTTAGAATAATGCAAAAAGTTAGGTACTTAATCCCCCCACACTTAAGATGTACATTGCCCTTAATGTACAAAGAAGGATAACTAATAATGCAATCAAAAGAGAAGGGGAGAAGTGTTTGGATGACTCCGAGAGTTGGCAAAGGTCGTGGTGACGAATAACTTGTATAGTAGTGAAGTGCTCCTAGTGATGTGTTTGATACTGCTTAATGTATCAATGAGAAATCTTGGAGGCATAATTAAATAAATATTAAGAATACTTGAAGGTTAGATGTGGATGATAATCATAATAAAAGTAATGTACGAGGAAAATGTTCAAACGTAAGACAAATCAAATATTAAAATAATAAAGTAAAAATATGTAAAAGAAAATCTAGATAAAATGACTCAAAGGTCCTCCTCATCGGCTGGATCCAGTGGTGGTGCTGGGGATGAGATATGGAGGTGCTGGCATATCAGTTGGAGGGAGGCCTCTATCCCATCAAAACGTCGAGTGCTGTCGACGAAAAATCGCTCAAACTGGTTGAGGCGTGCAGAGATATCCGCCAATGAGGGTGTTGCATGGGATGGCCGCTGGCTCGGAATCGGTGCCTCTTGGGATGGTTGTGGGACATCATTAGTAATGTCATCTTGCTTTGCCTCTTCTGTGGCTGGTCGGTACTGAGATGGGTCGGTCCCACGATGATATTTAACCATCCTCATGTGCGACATCGTCTGAATGCCCTGAGGTATCATCTGGCCGACCAGTGTGAGAGAGGAAGTCTGAGCCTTGGTGTTGAGGAGACCAAAGTATCGAGCTAACCGAGTGATATACGACCCCATTGACAAAATGCCATTCCTATACGGTTCTGTCTGGTGCGACATTACACAAGCGATGAAGTAGGCAAGGTCAAAAATGTGCCCTTCTGACATGCACGATAGGTAGTAGACATCGTGCTTATTTACCATGCTAGTGCTCTCACGTCAACCGGTGATCGTATGAGCGAGGATGGCATGGATATACCGTAGGGGTGGTCCAAGGGTTGTCGCCTTAGAGCGACTGGGGTCGTAGACGCCTGTGGTGGGGGCTAAGTTGTGCCAACAGTTCAGCAGAGTGCGATGGAGTTGACGGTCTAACTCGGAGGTTATTTTCTTCTATAAATTCTTCCGTATAGAGTCTGAGTGCTATGCTAAATTACGGTAGGCTTAGTCGACGTACCATGCCCCTTAACGGAATTGGACTATTTCCGGATCGTTATAGTTGGTCATCACTGTTTGAAAAGTGAAAGTGGTGCAGAACTCGAGTGTGAGTTCCAAATATGTAGGCTCGATGATAGAGAAGAACTGCTCCTACAGTTCAGTCGATATGAGGGCTCGAATATTGGTCTCTAGTCTGACTTGCTCCACGGTATCCCAGTCGATGTACCTTCTGGTGCCTACGGGACTTTCCGAAATGCCTTATATCGTGCTTCTTGAGTTTCTTGATTAAATTGAAGAAAGTGGTGTCGAAACTTGAAAGAGGCACTGGCCGAGGATGAGCCGAGTCATTTTTGGTTTTTCGAACTCGGGACAGTTGTTCTTTTTCCACGAGATGACGACATTGTACCAGGGGTAATGGTGGTGGGTTTCTACAGAACACGGGCTGAGCACGATGGTGGCGAGGCATTCCAACATGAGCATAGTGAGAGCAAGGGCGTGGGGGTTCTGTCGCACGACTGTGTTGTGGGTGTGTGGATGATTTTGGTGCGGTTTGGATGGAAGAAACAGAGGTTAAGAAGGTGTTGGGTGGGGTAGGGGGTGTGGGTGTGGCCGAATTTTGGAAGAAGGGGGCTGAATTTTTGTTTTTAGGGTTAAATGGAGGGAATGAACGGTTAAGGTGTTTAAATAGTAGTGGGGGCACGGTCAGGCCACGCCCGTCCTATTTTTTCAAGTGCTCGTGTTTTTCGTGATTTTAAATTTTAGGCGCGACTGGTTTTTTGAGCACTGTCGTTTAGAACTAGCGTGTCTAGCTCGTGTTTCATAAGCCAATATGTTACTATGGTTGTGAGGCACGGGCGTGTGTGGTTCGTGCTTGGCAAGTCAGTATTTTAACACGGTCGTTTAGAATGGGCGTGTCTAGCCCGTGTTCGATAAGCCAATATGTTCCTATGGTGGTGGGTCATGGTCGTGTCCTGCTCGTGCTTAGAATGTCAGTATTTAAACACGATTGTTTAGAACGGGCATGTCTCACCCGTGTTTCGATAAAAGAATTTCCTCTATTCGTACACGACTACTAGCACACCCCTAGCTCATCCCCTGGCTTTCGTACGGCCACGGGCACTCCCGTGTGTAAGGCCGTGTGACCCTAACCTACATTTCATTGGGTTAATTAATATGGTGTCAGGTACTAAAATAAAAATAAAAATGTTACTAGATTAGTGCTCGGGTTGCCTCCTAAGAAGCGCTCGTTTATAGTCTTAAGCAAGACTTTCCCTGTTTTCATTAAAAGAAGGTTCACAGAGTTGAAGCTCCTCTCTTATGTCCCTAAAATCTGCACTATTATAAATTTTTAGTCGGTGACCATTTACCTTGAATGTGCCTTTGGTGGGGTGGGTTACCTCGATTGTACCATACGGGAAAATTGTTTTTGTAACACCCCAAACCCGATCTAAACGCTACGACCAAATCTAGTGTGTTGCTGGGAAGAAAACACTTTACAAACCATTATGTCGACTTGAATTGAAAGGAAAACTTTTGTGGTAGTTAAGAAAATTGTCGCTGAACCGGGCGAATTATTAAAACATTTTGAAACTTATTTTTGTGTGATAGAATTACCTTGTTGATTATTATTCATTCGTTGTATATCTTTAGAAAAGAAACCCAAAAAAAATTACCTTAAGTTTATAAAAACGTTCGTATCATAAATTACTTGGCATGCCTTTTTCATTTAATAATAGTTTAAGGAAAAAGAAAGGAAAGAAAAATAACAAATCCCAAAGTAAAGTTTATGTGGCCTTATTACAAAAACCGAAATCCAAAACTTAAAGTAAATAAGAACTAAATTCAAATTAAATAGTGAAATTAATTGTCGAGCATGGCCACCACGAGTCCAGTCCAGCTTCGGATCCACGATCTAAGCATTATCTGCAAAATGTAACGAAAGGGGTGAGTCACCAAGACTCAGTGTGTAAATCCCCATCCTAAAAGATGTTATGCTCTTACACAGATTCATATAATATTATGCATGTCATGCAACCCATTGCCTAGTTAACCATCCGAGTCTCCCAAATCTACCCCTTGTGGCACCTAGCCACTGGTAGTACCTAACCACTGGTAACCGAAGTTACAAATATTCATGTGTGGGGCCAACCCACTTGTGGTACCTAACCACTGGTGATGATCCCTTAAATCGATATGTGGGGCCAACCCACTGTGGTACCTAACCACCGAGACAAGTCACAAATTAAACACATGTGGTACCTAACCTTTGGTGGTTCCAAACCACCGAGACTTAGTCATAAAATCATGATATGTGGGCCAACCCACGGTGGTACCTAACCACGGTGACGGTCGATAAATCATGCCTTCCTCTCCTCTCATCATACCCATATGCTATGTATACGTTTCTCAATACAGTATAATCATGCTTAATGCATAGGAAAATACAACATGGCACACACATGTTTCACATAGGTCAAGCACGATATTCACCATAATGGACTTACCCGGAGTCCTTGCTTCTACTCGGAAGGGTATCGTAATGTTTCCCACTATTATTCTGGCTTTTAACAGACACAACATTTAACATAACAACATATGATGTGCGTAAGAGTTACACACCTGTTTATCATACTATCGCACTCTCGACTTTAACACCATCGCCACTCGAGACTTCTACTACCAGCGTACGATCTTGCTCCGATGCTAGCCCACAACCCGATGGCCAATCTCGCACTCCTGGCACTGCTCGCTTCATGTACTTAAGGGCTGGGTTCATAGATCCACCCCTTCCTGTCGTTTGGCTGGCATTCGAGTCCATGAACACACCTTGGTCATTAAATCACATTAAAGTAGTGAGAACAAACTAAAAGTAATCGGTGTTCATGGCCACGACCCTTACCTAGATTGACAAATCCTGAAGCCTTAAACTTGGCTAAAACAATGATTGAATCCCTTCAGTCTTCTTCTAGTTTCGGCACAAATAGTAACCACAGAGGTGATTTGGCTTCTAAGAAGAATGAGTGGAAATCAACGTGATATGGAGAAAGTGATGAAGATGAGAAATAGATAGTAAAGAAGAAACAACAGTGACTTACCAATCCTGGGATGATGATTCGGCAAGAGCTGGCACATGAGTGAATCCAAAATAGAAGACGAAAATGGAAATAAGATTTTTAATGGTATGGTTAGGGGTTTCGGCTCTCAGAGAGATGGAGAAAACACTACTGAAAGGTGGCTAAAAGGGTTCAGCTATGGGAAAAGAAAGTATGGCAAATAGGGTTCGACTTTTAGGAAAATATTAAAGCGGAGAGGAAAGCTAGGGAGTTACGGCAAAGAAAGGGAGAGATAGATCACAAGAGAAAGGAAATTTCGGCTTGACTAGATGCAAAAGATGATAACTTGTGCCGACTAATTTCGGCATATTAACCAAATTTCACCCCCCCTCTCTAGAGTTGGATTTTTGGCCAACTCTGTCGTCACCTGATAACTCTTATCCCACTTGTTATATTAATCCATATCCTCCCTTCAAGAGAGGCCTCCTTGGCACCAACTCCTCCCTTCAAATTATCAACAAAATACAAGAATTAAAACTCCTATTTTCAAGCTATTGTGCTATCCTCCCTTTCCCCATTGGAGTGCCAAATTTTAGCCCAAAAACTTGGGCCCCAAACGACCAGTACTTGGCCTAAATCCCTTCCCTTAATGACGCCGCCCACTTGCTCCTTGCGGCACCACCAGACTTTGGCCACTAGCCCACCTTGCAATTTAAACATAGATACCCACTTTAATTATGTCCTAGCATTCTTCATTAGAAAATTAACCCAGGTCTCAGCCCAAACCTGGGCCCAATTCACACCTTTAAACCTCAAGCTAACACTTTAACCCTACAACACACAAAATGCACAGACCCACTTATACAGGATGTTATAGTTTTGATTGTGAATGGGGCCGACCATCTTGATTTCAATTTCCCAGGAAATAATTTGAGCCTTGAGTTGTACAGTAGGACCAAGTCCCCTACTTCGAATTGTTTTGACTTCTTTAGACGAGAATCATGGCGGTGCTTTGTTGCCTCTTTGTATAGTTTCGAGTTCTCGTAGGCCTCAGCTCTCCATCCGTCTAGCTCGTTCATCTGTATCATTCTTTTCTTTTCTGCAGTTCAAAGATCAAAATTTAAAAACTTTATGGCCGAAAAAGCTTTGTGTTCTAACTCAAATGGTAGATGACAGCTTTTCTCGTACACAAGTTTGTATGGGGATGTCCCTAGATGTGTTTTAAAAGATGTTCTATAGGCCCATAGGGCATCATCTACTTTTAATGCCCAATCTTTTCTTTTTGATTCGACTATTTTTTCTAGGATGCCCTTAAGTTCTCGGTTTGTTACTTCAACTTGCCCACTGGTTTGACGGTGATATGGGGTAGCTGTCCCGTGGTGCACTCCATATTTCTTTAGAACTTTTTCAAATTGAGTATAACAGAAATGAGTACCCTTATCACTAATGATAGCACTAGGTGTCCCAAATCGAGAAAATAGTTTCTTAAGAAATTTAACTAATACCCTAACATCATTGGTGGGTAAAGCTTCCACTTCTACCCATTTTGACATGTAATCAACTGCCACTAGGATGTATTTATTTCCAAATGAACTAGGGAATGGTCCCATAAAATCAATACCCCATACATCAAATAATTCACATGATAGCATATATGTTTGAGGCATTTCATCACATTTAGAAATATTACATGTTCTTTGGCATTTATCACACGAGGTAACATACCTGTTGGCATCTTTAAATAGAGTAGGCCAATAAAAAACTGATTCGAGTATTTTGTGTGCTGTCTTAATACCACTGTAGTATCCTCCTGAGGGTCCTGAATGGTAATGTTCCAAGATTTTGCTCGCTTCTATCTTTATAACGCATCTTCAAATTACCTGATCTGCACATATGAGGAAAAGAAAAGGATCTTCCCAAAAATAGTTTTTCACATCAGCAAAGAATCGCTTTTTTTGGTGATGTGTTAGTCTATTTGGCAAGATGTTACCGACTAAATAATTTGCGATATTTGCAAACCATGGTACCTCAGAATGCATTATAGAAAAGAGTTGATCTTGGGGAAACGACTCATTTATCTCATTTTCATTGAGTTCTTCGATATGTGGGTTCTCAAGTCTGGAGAGGTGATCTGTCGCAAGATTCTCAGCTCCCTTCTTGTCTTGAATTTCCAAATCAAACTCCTGTAAAAGTAAAATCCATCATATGAGTCTAGGTTTTGCATCAGGTTTCATTAAAAGATAATGGAGAGCTGAATGGTCAGTATAAACGACAACTTTAGACATTATTAGATACTGCCTAAATTTATCAAAAGTAAAAGCTACAGCTAGCGTAGTAAATTGGCTGAAAATGCTTGTCTCTTCATTGTCCCAAAACTGCACCTACTGCAAAATCACTTGCATCACACATTAGTTCAAAGGGTAAATTCCAATCGGGTGCAATTATAATCAAAGCATTTATTAATTTATCCTTAAGGACATTAAATGCATCTAAACATTCCTGATTGAAATTGAAAGGAACATCATTTTCTAGTAGTTTTGTCAAAGGCTTACCTATTTTAGAAAAATCTTTAATAAATCTTCTATAGAACCTTGCATGTCCTAAAAAACTTCTAATAGCCTTAACTGAACTAGGGGGAGGTAATTTTTCTATGGTTTCAACCTTTGCTTTATCTACCTCAATCCCTTTACTAGAGATCTTATGTCCTAATACAATCCCTTCTCTAACCATAAAGTGACATTTTCCCTAATTTAAAACAGGGTTTGTTTCCTCACATCTCATTAGAACTCATTTTAAATTTTTAAGACAAAGATGGAAAGAATTACCGAATATCAATAAATCATCCATAAATACCTCCATGATATCTTCAACGAGTTCGTCAAAGATTTCCAACCTACAACGCTAAAAAGTAGCAGGAGCATTACATAATCCAAAAGGCATTCTACGATAAGCAAGAGTACCGTATGGACATGTAAATGTTGTTTTCTCTTGATCTTCAGGAGCTATGGGGATTTGGAAGTAGCCGGAGAGTCCATCCAAGAAGTAGTAGTACATATGCCCAGATAGTCTTTCTAACATTTGATCTATGAAGGGTAGAGGGAAGTGATCTTTTCTGGTGGCATCATTGAGCTTTCTATAGTCTATACTGACTCTCCATCCTGTAACTGTTCTTGTGGGGATTAATTTATTCTTCTCATTGGGCACACTGTCATACCTCCTTTCTTTGGAACTACCTGCACAGGACTTACCCAAGTGCTGTCAGAAATAGGATAAATTATTCCTGCATCTTGAAGTTTAATTACCTCGATTTTGACTACTTCTTTCATGTTGGGGTTTAGCCGTCTCTGGGCTACACACACGGCTTGTATTCTTCTTCCATTAAAATTTTGTTGGTGCAGAACGAGGGGCTTATACCCTTGATATCAGAGATTTTCAAAGCTATGGCTTTTTTATGTTCTCTTAGTACCTTTATCAAGTCCTCTTTTTCCTTGGGTTCTAGTTCTGAAGAGATAATTACTGGTAGCATAGAATTGTCCCCGAGCAATGCATATTCTAAGTGTTTTGGCAACTGTTTTAATTCCATACTGGGTGGCTCATCAATGGAGGATTTCTGTTTTATTTTGTCATTGTTTTCAGTGCTTTCTTCTTTCATTTGCCCTAATGACGATGTATTCAAATTCATCTCGTCGCCTTCATCTTCTTCCCCCTCTTATTGAGTCAGGCACAATTCCATCATGTCGTCATTTATGATTTCCTGTAATGAATTTTTAATGATATGATCAGTAGTATCAACAAAGTAGCAAGAATCATCTTGCTTTTAGAATATCGCATGACATCATAAATTTGAAAATAATTTCTTCATCGCCATCCTTAATGCAAGTTTACCATCACCTACATCAATAATAGCTCTAGCAGTGGCTAAAAAAGGACGCCCTAGAATTAAAGGAACATTTATGTCTTCTTCTATGTCTAACACAACAAAATCAATGGGGAAAATAAATTTATCAATTTTTACCAAAACATCTTCGATAACTCCTCTAGGATGTTTAATGGATCTATCATTAACTGAATTGTAACATCCGAAAAGGGCCTATGCATTTTCGGTTTAATTGTATGAAATGACAAGTTTAAGCACTAAGAATAAATTTTGATATTTTGGAAACCCGAAATGCATAAAAATGGAAACCTGAACATTTTGGAAACTTGAACATTTTGGAAACCTGAACATTTTTGGAAATGAACCAAAAATGGAAACCTGAACATTTTGGAAACTTGAAAATGTAAGAAAAATGGCAAGTTACAGAGCCGATCGAAAATTTTAGGAAACTTAGAAATGATGCAGAAATGTCAAATTTTAAAGTTTAAAATAGGAAATAAGGGCAAGATGGCCTTAAAAGAAAAATTTGGTAAAGTTTGACACACAAACAGCTTGGAAAAGTGGCTTTGAATATGTCACTTAGGGCCTATGGAAATGGCGCCACATGCAGGTGTTGGGCTCGAGTTGAGTCACTTGGAAAGCAAATAAAAGGGAGTTTTATTTTTGCTTCCAAGGTTAAGGGTGGACGGCAAAGCCTTCTAGAAAGGAGGTGTTTTAATTCCAAAATATGTGATTAATAAGTGATAAATAAGGGATTTTAAATTTGGATTATTTGAGGAGATAATTGATGGATTAAATGCTTTTATTCTTAGATAAAGGAGATAATATTATCTTAAGGAGAGTGGTGGCCAAGTCAAGGACTCTTGGCCTAGCAAATTCGGCTAAAGAAGGAGAACCAAAGTCTTTTCTCTCATCTTTTCCAAGTTGCCGAAAATTCCCTAGCTCTCTCCCCCTCTCTGCCGAATTTTTCTTTAAGCAAAATCCATCTCTTCTTCTTCTATTTTCTTCTCCTCTCCTTTGCTATTGTCGAGCCAAAACACTCTTTGATCCCTGATTAAAACTCTATAGCCGAAACTCTATGACTCTAGGCAAGGAAGCAATCGATCAAAGCATTAAAGGTAAGGCTAAGCATTAATCAAGTTCTTTCTTTTTCTATTTGCTGAAAGAGAAGGGTCTAATCCCTATTTTTGTCTTATGGTCAAATCTATAAGAATCTCTCAGGTTCTTTTTACAACAGTTGAATACAAGGAGGAATCTTTCGGAAATTCGAGGATCTAAGGTAAGATAAATATATTTGGTTAAAGGTTATGATTTATATGTTAAATTAAATTGAACATATGATGCTAGGGATGTCGATAGTGCTATAAGGCAAGGAATCCTTTTCAGATTTGGAATTTGTAAGGTAGGTGATATTCGCCAAGGCTTGTTTTTTTTATATTTAGGATTATTTCCCATTATTTCAAAAGTCTGAAACCGACATGGTTACATGGCTAGTGTTAATGATTTCAAGGAAAAGGAATACTAGCAATTTTTGGGACTTGATTTACGTATATCCAAATTCGCAAACAAGGTAAGTAATACAAATCTTACTAGGATTTGGTTTTCTTTAAGCCAAATAGGTTTGTTAATATGCTTTAATGATTGGCCAAATATAGGAGTTAAAAATCTAGATCGGTAGATCGTTCTTCTGGATCTCAAGGAATCCAATAAGCTTAATCGGTGTGTACCCATACTAATCTTCAATAAATTATATGGCAATTATTAACTATATGAATATGCATAAGAATGTGAATGTGGTTAAGTACCACAAATATGGTAAGAAGTACTCTGTGCACGTTTCCTACTTCTGATAGGATTATGAATATGATATATTATGAACATGTGAATAGGAACATGAATGAGAAATATGTATGTTATATAATTTATGGGGCATTCGGGATCTATGTGAAAGGGAAGAAGGTGTTGACTTGGTCTCACTAATCTAAATATGGTGACTACGGTCACAAAAATTTGAATATGGTAACCCGGTTACATTATCCGAATTTGGTAACTTCGGTTACATTACTTGAATATGGTGTCTAATGACACAAATGATATGGGTGATGAGCACGTCGATCGCAAATGAACGCTTTGATGGTGTGTAGCGGATGGAGGGTTGACTTAGTAGTCCCACGGTGTGACTAGCGAGTGCACGGTGGTGTGTAGCGGATGGACAAATAGGCTTGGGTTTGGGTTGTATCATCATTTATTTTATATGAATATGAATTTGATATGAACATGTATGCCCGATTTGTTGAATGTTAGTATGTGTGCACATTGAGTCTGTTGACTCACCTCATTGTGGGAACTATTTTCAGTGATGAATAAAGGATTTGACCCTGACTAGTAGACCTTGAGGTGGCCATGTTTCATTTGAAGATTTGATTTGATTTGGACTTTATTTCTTTTCAAGACATTTAATTTTTTTTTTTTGGGTTTACTTGATGTAATAAGGCCATAAGGCCCAAGTGGATTTCTTTATTTTTTCTTTACTTTTAAATATTGTGCTAAGAACTATTTTGGATGTAAGTTAGTACAAAATTTATTTCTTTAAAATGAACCCTAAAATTATTTTGTCACTTTACTTAAATTGGATTTACAAGATTAATTAAATGGGTTTCAATCTAAGCCCAACTCAAAATAATAGTTTTCTAAAATTTTACAAATTTCTCTAAGTAACGAAAATTTTTGAAAACCGTTTACTTTAGGAACATACCAGATCCGATTCAGGGCTCGTGGGTAGGGTGTGGGTGTTTCAGTTTGATATCGAGCCAGCTTTTAAACTCTCGGCACGTGGGCTAAGGCCCAAAACGTTTTCAAAGCGAGCAAATGATTATCTTTGAAAAATAAGCAGGTTTTCTGGCATGGCACCTAAGTCTCCGAACCGCAGTCCACCAGGTAAGTACCCTAACTATATGTGTGATTTTGTGAACTGTTTAAGGGTAGAAAAGGCATGGAACGTAGAATAGAATGATAGGAACTTGAACCCTAGGATTAGACTACTCAAACACAAAACCACATAAGACTTAATGCACTGAACAAACCTATGGCTAAGTCACTGAGCTAGTGGTGTGGTAACCCCTGTATGCATGTCTAGGATTGGATCCGTAAGAGCTTGGTATTTAAGCAGTCCTAGTGACTCACCTCCTCTTCGCAGAATCCACCGTGCGTAGCTTCAGCTCACCCTAACTTAGGGGCTCGGTGGTGTGGCAACCTCTGCATGCGCATGTCTAGGAATGGTTTCTGGGAGCTTGGTATTTAAGCAAATCCGTGACTCACCTCCTCTCCACTGAATCCTTCCTGTGCGTAGCTTTGTTCACCACGACCAAGAGGGCTCGGTCATAGGCTAAACATAATGACTAAAACCCGAAAGGAACTAGCCATGTTTAAAAAAAAAGAGAACAAAACAACAAACCCCAGCTTTAAAATTCTCAAAACTTTCTTTGAAGTTGAGGAAACCATCTTTACAAAAAAAATTTGAAAAATTTCGATTTGTGAAAATTACAAAAATGCCCCAGTGGTAAAATTACCAAAATGCCCCGGTTATAAAATGTTCAACTACTCAACGACTTTACCAAAATGTCATTATTTTATAAACATTCAAAACCCTAATTTGTAAAATATCAAAATACCTTGATTTTAGAAAATTACAAAATTGCCCCTAACTTACAAAATTACCAAAATGACCTCGATTTCCAAAATTTTGCAACATCCCCATTTTGAAGGAACAATTTTCAAAAGAACCTCAAAGTTTTACAACTTCAAATATCCCTAACTTATTAAATTTTACAAATTTACCCTAATTTTGGAAAAATTACCAAATAATTTCGAGGTGAAAAATTACCAAAATAACCTTGGATTTTAAAATTTTTCCAAAATTACCCCGGACTTTAAAATTATCAAAATATTTTCGACAAAATCACCGAGAAACTTTTTCCTTTTGAAAATTATGAAAATGTCCCAGAGGAAAAAATTGCGAAAATACCCCGGTAGTGGAAAACATCAACGATGAAAACTACAACGCTTTCTCCGAATGAACGAAAGTTCATACTTGTTTGATGGATGAATGAACGAATGGAAAGATCGTGTGTTTGTATGAATACGAAAGAACCACTCCTAAAACCTTTGTCATAAAATTTCTCCGTGAGTAAATAAGTGAAACCAAAGTACTAATACATAAAACTTCTTAATCAGATCTCGACGTCGAAATGAGCTCTAGAGAACGTGGTCATCGTGGATGAGGTAGAGGAAGGATGACTGTGTCGGAACCCGTTAGATCGGGTCAAGGGTCCGACAATGAAATACCACCGCCACCACCACCCCCAGCTGTTAATGTTGAGCAGCAGGCTCAGACGGGGAAGATGTCGTGTCGCAGTCAGGTCGCGAAGTTTTGGAATTGGTGGCAGTGCGGGAGGAAATTCAAGAAATCGAATACGTCAGGCTCGAACGGCTCCCGAGCTAATGGAGCTGAAATGTTTCGAGGAGTATTCGAGTGGCACCCAAAGACAAATTGAGTCTTGGTTGAAGCAATGGAGCGCATCATGGATGAGCTCGATCTGACTCCAGAGGAAAAGTTGAAAGGGATGGTGGCATTGTTACGTGATGAAGCATATCAGTGGTGGTTAACTGTGCGAGATGGTGCTATGGCGGAGGATCTAACCTAGGAATATGTTAAGGAGGCATTCCAGAAGAAATATGTGGGAACCAGGTATACAGACGAGCAAAGGAAAGCTTTTCTAGGGTTGGTTCAAGGGAACAAGTCCGTAGCGAAATATGAGGCAGAATTTCTGAGGTTGAGTCGTTATGCTCGAGGTGTAGTGGCGACTGAATATGAATGCTGTGTCTATTTTAAGGACGGACTGAGAGACGACCTGAGACTGTTGATAGCACCGCATCAGGAGCGGGAATTCTCGGCTTTGGTGGAAAAGGCCAAAGTGGCCGAGGGAATCAAAGATTCTACCAAGCAGGCTGTGGATAAGAATAAGCCTAAGAGAGGTTTTGGACCATCTAGAAGGGTTCATAAGAGGCCTAGGGTTGACGGACCACAAAATCAACAAGCTGGTACGGGCTGGCAGTATCGCCCTTGTGAGCATTGTGGAAAGAGGCACTTGGGGGAGTGCTGGAGAAAGACGGGAGGATGTTTCAAGTGTGGGTCCAAGGACCATATGCTTAAGGATTATCCCAAGCAACCAGATAAGAGCCGACCAAGCAAAGACAGAGGGCTAGCCAGATTGGTAGAGGGCAAAGCAAATTTCAACGGGTCGTGGTTCGGCTAACAGAGGTAATGGTGCTGGCAGAGACCGTGGAGCACTGGGCTGAGATGCTACTAATGTTAATGCAGAAGCAAGACAATCGAGTTTGGTTTATGCGGTTCACCGAAGGGAAGATGGAGACGCTCGGATGTTATAACCCAGACGTTCTTTATTCATGACAAGCCCTATTTTGCTCTTATTGATGTGGGCTTGACCCATTCCTATGTTGCATGTAGTGTAGTGGAAACATTAGGCCTAGACTCTGAACTCTCTGATAGGCAGATGACGGTAGTAAGCCCATTAGGCCAAACCGTAGTGGTAGACAAGATCTTTTGAATGTACCCCTAGAGATTCTGTGGAGTGAACTTTCAAGCGGACTTAATGGAGTTACCCTTCGAGAGTTTGAACTTATACTCGTAATGGATTGGCTAGTAGAACACCGAGCCAGTATTGGATTGTATGGCTAAACGATGGAGCTAAGAACCCGGAGGATGAAGTGGTAGTAATGATCGGAGAAAGGAGGAACTACTTGTCTAACGTAGTTTGACAGACCAAGGTCGGAAGATGGTTAAGAAAGGTTGCAAGGCATTCCTAGCCTTCGTAAGTGCGATAGGTGGAAAGGAAGAAGGTATTAATGGAGTTAGGATGGTAAGGGACTTCGTGGATGTGTTTCGGAGGAATTACCGGAATACCCTGCATGTGGAGGTAGAATTTAGAATTGATTTACTATTCTAACAGCCTCGTGTCAATCGCCCATACCGAATGGCGCCAAAGGAGTTAGTGGAGCTCAAGGCTCAAATCCAAGAACTGTTGGATCGTGGGTTCATCCGACCCAGTGTGTCTCCGGGGAGCACCATCCTATTGTGAAGAAGAAGGACGAAACTATGTGTATGTGCATAGATTATCGTCAATTGAATAAGCTGACCATCAAGAACAAGTATCCCTTGCCTAGGATTGATGACTTGTTCGACCAGCTGAAGGGAGCGGCAATGTTTTCAAAGATCGACTTAAGGTCAGGATATCACCAGTTAAAAGTGAAGGAGGCTGATATCCATAAGACCGCTTTTAGGACAAGATACGGCCATTTTGAGTTTGTGGTGATGCCGTTTGGGTTGATGAACGCTCCAGCCGCGTTCATGGATATGATGGATATGATGGATCGAGTTTTCCAACCCTACTTGGATAGGTTCGTCGTTGTGTTCATCGATGATATTTTGGTGTACTCGAAGTCGGAGGAGGAGCATGATGAGCATCTCCGAGTTGTGTTGGAAGTGTTAAGGGAGAAGAAGCTCTATGCCAAATTCAGCAAGTGTGAGTTTTGGCTTAAGGAGGTGGCATTCTTAGGACATGTGGTATCCATGAATGAATAAGAGTAGATTCTAGGAAGATCAAGCGGTGTTGGATTGAAACCACCTAGGTCCGTGGCTGAAATCAAGTTTTCTAGGCTTGGTAGGCTATTACAGAAGGTTTGTGGAAGGATTCTCGCCAATAGTCGCATACCGAACAAAGTTGCTAAGGAAGGAAGTACCTTTGAATGGACTAATAAGCAGCAGGAGAGCTTTGAAAAGCTTAAGAAGGTGCCGATGTAAGATCCAATGTTAATTCAACGGAGGCGTGAAAAGATTTTGTGGTGTAATCGTGACGCTTGCAGACACGGGTTAGGGTGTGTGCTAATGCAAGATGGCAAAGTAGTCGCTATGCGTCACGGCAGACTAAGGCCTCATGAGGTTAACTACCCAACTCATGACTTGAACCGGCAAGCAGTGGTTTTGCCCTTAAGGTTTGGAGGCACTACCTTTATGGAGAAAGGTCGATTATCTACATGCACCACAAAAGTCTTAAGTACTTGTTGACTCGAAGGAGTTAAACTTAAGGCAACGAAGGTGGGTGGAATTGTTGAAGGACTACGACTGCTCGATAGAATATCATCCGCAAGGCGAATGTGGTAGTCGATGCCCGAGTAGGAAGGTTGTGTCGATCTAAGGGCTTTGTTCGCTCATTTTAGTCTCAGATGATGATAGAAGCTCACATGAGTTGCAAGTCAAGCCCACATGGTCAAGGAAGTGAAAGAGGGACAATTGGTGATAAGGACCTAAGTGCTAAGTTCTGACAAGTGCGTAATGTGGAATTAAAGGATTATGGCGTCAATGACGAAGGAGTATTATGCTACAAAGGAAAGCTCTGTATGCCAAGGGACAAGGAGTTGAGACAAAGGATTCTTCAAGAAGTGCATGGTAGCCCTTATGCTATGCATCCCGGAGGCATCAAGTTGTATAGAGATCTAAGGGAACAATTTTGGTGGTCTGATCTAAAACGAGAGGTGACTAAATTTGTGGCGAAATGTTTGACGTGTCAGCAAGTTAAGGCTGAACACCAAGTCCCATCAAGATTGCTTCAACCAATCGAAGTTCCCTAATGGAAGAGGGAAAGAATTACCATGGACTTCGTTAGTGGGCTTCCCCTTACGCCTACTAAGAAGGACTTGGTATGGGTGATAGTGGACCGTTTGACCAAGTCCGCACACTTTATCCCAAAGAAGAATGGATTATTCTCTTGGTTGGCTAAGTTATATGTGGCGTAGATTGTGAGGTTACATGGAGTACCAATGTCGATCATCTCCGATAGAGACCCAAGGTTTACGCCTCGATTTTGGAAGGCACTTCATCAAGCCATAGGCACTAGGTTGGACTTCACCACTGCTTTCATCCACAATCCGACGGGCGATCCGAACGAAGTTATACAAGTGTTGGAGGATATGTTGAGAGGTCGTGTAATGGATTTTTGAGGAAGTTGGGAAGATTACTTGCCTTTAGCTGAGTTTGCCTATAACAACATGCCTATCGGGCTAGCATTCGGATGGCACCATATGAAGCATTGTATGGTGGAAGTGTAGAACACCTACTTGTTGGACCGAGTTAGAGAACGCCGAGTTTTGGGACCGTAATTAGTGGCGTAAACCGAGGAGAAGGTTGAGTTGATTCGCACGCTTGAAGGAAGCCTCGATAGGCGTAAGTCGACGCAGAGACCTTAAGCGGAAGGAAATAGAGTTTGAAGTGGGAGATCATGTATTCCTAAAATCTCGCCTTGGAAGAAGGTAATGAGGTTCGATTGAAAAGGGAAGTTAAGCCCAAGGTTTATAGGGCCTTATCGAGTACTGAAGCAAGTTGGGCGGTGGCATACCAATTGGAGTTGCCACCGAGTTGTAATGGATGCACGACGTATTCCATGTATCCATGCTACGTCGCTATAGATCGACTCCATCTCATGTGGTACTGTTGAAGAGGTGGAACTAAGGCCGACTTATCCTACGAGGAAGAGTCGATTCAATCTTGGAACGTGATGTGAAAGTATTACTAAGGAAGTCCGCACTCTAGTCAAAGTGTTATGGTGTAATCATGGAACGGAAGAAGCTTCGTGGGAGTCGAGGAGACCATGCGACAAAGAATACCTCAATTATTTTAGTTAGGAAATTTCGTGGACTAAATTTTGTTTAAGGAGGGTAGAATCAGAACATCCCGAAAAGGGCCTATGCATTTTCGGTTTAATTGTATGAAATGACAAGTTTAAGCACTAAGAATAAATTTTGATATTTTGGAAACCTAAAATGCATAAAAATGGAAACGTGAACATTTTGGAAACTTGAACATTTTGAAACTCGAACATTTTTGGAAATGAACCAAAATGGAAACCAACATTTTGGAAACTTGAAAATGTAAGAAAAATGGCAAGTTACAGAGCCGATCGAAAATTTTAGGAAACTTAGAAATGATGCAGAAATGTCAAATTTTAAAGTTTAAAATAGGAAATAAGGGTAAGATGGCCTTAAAAGAAAAGGTTGGTAAAGTTTGACACACAAACAAAGCTTGGAAAAGTGGCTCAAGATGTCACTTAGGGCCTATGGAAATGGCGCCACATGCGTGGTGTTGGGCTTGAGTTCGAGTCACTTGGGAAGCAAATAAAAGGGAGTTTTATTTTGCTTCCAAGGCTAAGGGTGGATGGCACAAGCCTTCTAAAAAGGAGGTGTTTTAATTCCATAAATATGTGATTAATAAGTGATAAATAAGGGATTTTAAATTTGGATTATTTGAGGAGATAATTGATGGATTAAATGCTTTTATTCTTAGATAAAGGAGATAATATTATCTTAAGGGAGAGTGGTGGCCAAGTCAAGGACTCTTGGCCTACCAAATTCGCTAAAGAAGGAAAACCAAAGTCTTTTCTCTCATCTTTTCCAAGTTGCCGAAAATTCCTAGCTCTCTCCCCTCTCTAAATTTTCTTTAAGCAAAATCCATCTCTTCTTCTTCTATTTTCTTCTCCTTTCCTTTGCTATTGTCGAGCCAAAACACTCTTTGATCCCCGATTAAAACTCCATAGTCAAACTCTATGACTCTAGGCAAGGAAGCAATCGATCAAAGCATTAAAGGTAAGGCTAAGCATTAATCAAGTTCTTTCTTTTTCTATTTGCCGAAAGAGAAGGGTCTTATCCCTATTTTTGTCTTATGGCCGAATCTATAAGGATCTCTCAGGTTCTTTTTACAATAGTTGAATACAAGGAGGAAGCTTTCGGGAAATTCGAGGATCTAAGGTAAGATAAATATATTTGGTTAAAGGTTATGATTTATATGTTAAATTAAATTGAACATATGATGCTAGGGATGTCGACAGTGATATAAGGCAAGGAATCCTTTTCAGATTTGGAATTTGTAAGGTAGGTGATATTCGGCCAAAGCTTGTTTTTTTTTTTTATATTTAGGATTATTTCCCATTATTTCAAAAGCGAAACTGACATGGTTACATGGCTAGTGTTAGCCGATTTCAAGGAAAAGGAATACTAGCAATTTTTGGGACTTGATTTACGACATCCAAATTCGCAAACAAGGTAAGTAATACAAATCCTACTAGGATTTGGTTTTCTTTAAGCCAAATAGGTTTGTTAATATGCTTTAATGATTGGTAGAATATAGGAGTTAAAAATCTAGATCGGTAGATCGCTCTTCTGGATCTCAATGAATCCAATAAGTGAATCGGTGTGTACCCATACTAATCTTCAATAAATTATATGGCAATTATTAACTATATGAATATTCATAAGAATGTGAATGTGGTTAAGTACCACAAATGTGGTAAGAAGTACTGTGCACGCTTCCTACTTGATAGGATTACTTAATATGATATATTATGAACATGTGAATAGGAACATGAATGAGAAATATGTATGTTATATAATTTATGGGCATTCGGGATCTATGTGAAAGGGAAGAAGGTGTTGACTTTGGCCTCATTAATCTAATATGGTGACTACAAATCACAAAAATTTGAATATGGTAACTTTGCATTATCTCGAATTTGGTAACTTCGGTTACATTACTTGAATATGGTGTCTAATGACACAAATGATATGGGCGATGAGCACGTCGATCGCAATGATCGCCTTCGATGGTGTGTAGCAGATAGAGGTTGACTTAGTAGTCCCACTGTGTGGATTTGGCGTGTACGGTGGTGTGTAGCGGATGGACAAATAGGTTTGGGTTTGGGTTGCATCATCATTTATTTTTATATGAATATGAATTTGATATGAACATGTATGCCTCATTTGTTGAATGTTAGTACTGTGTGCACATTGAGTCTGTTGACTCACCTCGCTGTGGGAACTATTTTCAGGTGATGAACAGTGATGGACCGGGATGGTAGACCTTGAGGTGGCCATGTTTCATTTGAAGATTTGATTTGATTTGGACTTTATTTCTTTTCAGTACATTTAATTTTTTTTTTTTTGGGTTTACTTGATGTAATAAGGCCATAAGGCCCAAGTGGATTTCTTTATTTTTGCTTTACTTTTAAATATTGTGCTAAGAACTATTTTGGTTGTAAGTTAGTACAAAATTTATTTCTTTAAAAATGAACCCTAAAATTATTTTGTCACTTTACTTAAATTGGATTTACAAGATTAATTAAATGGGTTTCCAATCTAAGCCCAACTCAAAATAATAGTTTTCTAAAATTTTACAAATTTTCTCTAAGTAACGAAAATTTTTGAAAATCGGTTTACTTTAGGAACATACCAGATCTGGTTCAGGCTCGTGGGCTGGGTGTGGGGTGTTTCATGAATACTTATCCTAGTGGGTTTTGGTTCCCCAAGATCTAATTGTTTAAACATATTGTAAGGCATCAGATTAATACTATCACCTAGATCAGCTAGTGCTTTCTTAATATTTACGCTACCAATTAAACAAGGAGTAGTAAAACTTCTGGGTCTTTTAATTTGGTTGGTAACTTGGTTTGGAGGATGGCTGAGCATTCTTCATTAGGTTTGACCGTTGATACTTCTTTATGCTTCCTTTTATTTTTTAGTAGTTCCTTTAAGAAATTTGCATACTTTGGCATCTGTGAAATATCTTCAAAGGTAAGTTAAAATGTATTTTTTTTAAAAAGTTCAAGAAACTTACCGTATTGGGCATCTAACCGTTCCTTCTTTAACTTTGCTGGATATGGGATTGGTGGTTTACTTTCTTTGTGTACTGGATTTACATCCTCAATTCCCTCATCTCTCGCTTTGCTCTCTTCGTGTGGAAATTGTTTCTTTGGTTCAACTAATTCATTTCCACTTCTTAGTGTAACTGCTTTTACCTGTTCTATTTCTTTAGAAAAAATCTCTACCCGTATTTCACAGATCATCTTAGTAAGTAGTCCAATCGACTTAGTGAACTCCTAGAATGATTTAGTAAGTTTTTCAACTGACGCTTGTTGATCTTTAAGTTTTCTCTCAGTATCTTTGAAACGGTTTTCTTTGTCTTTCATGAATTTTGTCAGCATCTCTTCAAGATTTGGTTTCTTTTCTTGCGGATATGGCTGATTGTGGAAATTTTAAGGAGGTTGTTGTCTTTGATTTCCTTGAATTTCTTGGCCTCCCCATGAAAAATTTGGGTGATTCCTCCTACCTAGATTATAGTTGTTGCTATAAAGATTATTATTGGATCTAAAATTATTACCTATATAGTTCATTTGTTCACTCTGCGTCTGGTTGGTAGGGTGGGTACTCAGGATTCACCACAGTTCCACTTGCGTTGCACTGCATGACTGTATGTACTTGCGAAGAACGCAAACTATCAAGTTTTTTATTCATCATCTCTACCTGTGTTGATAGCATGGTCACTGCATCGAGGTTGTAAACTCTGGCTGATTTTGTCAGTTTTGTCCTTGTAACTTGCCACTGATAGTTATTCAGTGACATCTCTTCAATGAACTCGTAAGCTGCTTCAGGAGTTTTGTTGTTCAGGGTTCCACTGGCGGCTGAATCGATTAGTTGCCTCGTTAAGGGGTTTACACCATTATAGAAAGTTTGGACTTGTAGCCACGAGGGTAGACCATGGTATGGACACCTCCTCAACAGATCCTTGTATCTCTCTCATGCATCGTATAATATTTCTAAATCCATCTGCACAAAAGAAGAGATATCATTCTGTAATTTGGTCGTTTTGGTTGGTGGAAAATATTTTAATAAAATTTTTTTGGTCATCTGCTCCATGTAGTGATGGACCCTCGTGGTAACGTGTTTAACCACTGTTTGGCTTTATTCCTTAATGAAAAGGGAAATAACCGAAGACGTATGGCATCATCAGAAACACCATTTATTTTGAAGGTATCACAGAACTCTAAGAAGTTAGCTATATGAGTGTTTGGATCTTGGTCCTGCAAACCATCAAATTGAACAAACTGTTGAATCATTTGTATTGTGTTAGGCTTTAATTCAAAATTATTAGCGGCTATAGTAGGCCTAACAATACTCGATTCCGCTCCTATCAAATACGGTTTAGCATAATCAAACATTGTGCGTGGAGCATTATTTTCTCGCACATCAGGTGCTAGTGGGTTATTCTCATCCATCCCTTCAGTAGGATTGGATCTGTCTTCTTAATCTTCCTTGGTGTAATTTATGGCTCGTTTGATTTCTCTATGATTCCTACGTGCGGTAGCTTCGATATCACTATTGTATACTAGTGGTCCTCTTGGGTTCCTTCTAGTCATAAACTAGAGGTACCTACTGGAAAAGAAAGAAAGAAAGAAACTTAGTAAAAACTATAAAATAAAATAAATTGTGGAATAAAAATAAAAATAAAAATAATGGCTAAAGTAATAAAAATAGAGCTTTCTTAATATTTTAGTTCCCCGGCAACGGCGCTAAAAACTTAATCGTTGTTTTGTCGAGTTTTAAAATTTATAAAGAATATGATCAAACCTGGAAACTAACTCTGACAACGATTATAGGCAAGTGTACCTATCGAACAGTAGTATAGCTTAGGTAAGACCGGATTGTCGAACCCAAAGGAACTAAAAGTACTAATAGTCACTTTCTTTTTATTATTTGACCTAAAATATGGAGTGATTGGTTGATTTAATCTAATTTAATGACTACTAAACTAAAGACACAAAGACAAAAAGAATGAATTGGAAAATAACTTGAAGGGAAACTCAGTTGATCACGACGATAACCTCAGGAATAATCCACCTATTCTTCACTTGTTATTTAACACTGAACCATACGATTTATTCACTTAGTTTGATCCATAAGACTCCCTAACGTATATTAAACCCTCTCTCGAGGCGAATAACGTCTAACCCTAGGTTAATTAGTAGAACTCTTGTTCTCTTATAATAACCCCCTAGAATAGCAGTAAATCAATCTATGGGCTCCCATATTAGGTTTCACCTTAATCTGGAAAAATCTCGTTACCCTATCTCTAGGCGCGCGATCAACTCCGCTTAATTATGCTAGATCTACTCCCAGGCAGGGTCTATTCCTCCTCCACCTAAACACATCAAATTTGGATTAAGCATGCACAGTTAAGAACAAACTAAGTATTTATCATATAATTCAGAAACTAATAATAAGATTCATCTAGGTTTCATCTCCTTCAGGTATCTGAAGGGTTTAGTTCATAATGAATAAAGAAAACATCTCAAGAGAAAAGATAAAACAAAACATAAGAAATCCCTAAAACCCCCTGAAGGAATTGAAGGAGAATCCCGCCGTCTTGAGCATAATTTCGGCTCCTTGAGATGGATCAACTGGCTATCTTCGAGTAATTCCCTGAATTGAACTGCTCTGGCTTCGACTCTTTGGCCTCGCTGAACGGCCCTGACAAAAGTCCTGGCAGAAGGCTTCTACCGAACTTTGAACGTCCCTAAAGGTTTGCCTCCAGGGTCTTTATATATGCTTTGAGATGCCTTACTTGGCCTCTAAGTATCCTAATTCAAGTATAATTCCTACTCGGGTGTTTGAATAGGCTTTGGAATGTGTTTCTTTACCTTCAAGTATCCAAATTTGAGTGAAATTCTTCTTGGCCGCGGCAGGGACACGCCCATGGTACGCGCCCGTTTAAATCTTTTTCAGGCCGTGCCTTGATTCTGTTGATTGGGGCCTGGCCGTGGAAATCGTGGTATGGCCATGTCTTAGTTAATTGTCGAGGCACGGCCGTGTGGCTTGAAGTCCAAGCCGTGTCGATTTCCTCTTTGGCCCAAATTGGCCCGTTTTAAGCCCTTTCTTGTTCTTTTCGTCCTCGAGTGCTTTCCTGAGTAGAAACATGAAAAGAAAGGATTAATAGCACCTTTTTACATAAATCAAGGGCTAAATCATCCAAAAGCATACTAAATGTGGGACTAAAATATGTTACTTTTATGGTTTATCACTAGTCTAACCTCGATGTCCTCAATAGGCATAATATGCGTGGGATCAAAGCGGTAGCGTCTCAACATTGAAACGTGGAACACATTGTGAATACGATCAAACTCCGGAGGACTCCAACTGATACGCAATTGGCCCTACTCGCTTCAGAATATGGTACAACCCAATAAACCGAGGGCTCAATTTAACCTTGCGACCGAACCTCAGAACTTTCTTTCAGGGCGAGACCTTGAGGAAAACTAAGTCTCCCACAACATGCTCGATATCCTTTCTCTTAAGATCAGCGTAGGATTTCTGCTTATCAGATGCCGCTTTCAGAAGATCCCGTATCAACCGGACCTTATCTTCCATTTCAGTAACCAATTTCAGACCAAGAACACGTTGCTCACCCAACTCAGTCTAGCATAAGGGAGTACGACACCTACAACCATACAGGGCCTCGATCAGTGCCATCTAGATGCTAGACTGATAGCCGTTGTTATAGGCGAACTCTGCCAACAGCAAGTACTCCTCCCAACTGCTTCAAAAATCTATAACACAAGTCCTCAACATATCCTCCAATACTTAAATCACCATCTCTCACTAACCATCTGTCTAAGGATGGAAAGCAGTACTGAAGTCTAACCTCGAACCCAGAGCTTCATGCAATTTCCTCCAGAACCGAGATGTGAAGTGAGGATCCCTATCGAAAATAATCGAGATAGGAACCCCATGCAGTCTCACTATTTCAGATACATAGAGCTTAGCCAATTTCTGGAGTGAAATGTCCGTCCTAACTGGAATGAAGTGAGCAGATTTGGTCAATCGATCCACGATGACCAAGACAGAATCCTTCTTAGTGGGTGTTAAAGGCCACCCACTAACGAAGCCCATAGTTACTCGCTCCTATTTTCACATCGGTATCTTTGCTTCAGTAGCAACCTCAAGGCATCGATGCGATGCTCACTTAACTCGCGACAAGTCAAACAGCGAGCAGCAAAATACATGACCTCACGCTTCAACCCTGGCCACCAATACAACTCTCGTAAATCTCGATACATTTTATTCCCGTTGGGATGCATAGCATAAGGGCTGCTATGCGCCTCCCTAAAAATTGAATTGTCTCAAATCCTCATCCTTCGGCACACAGATTCGACCGCGAAAACATAGTACCCTATCACTGTTAATCCCAAAATCAGTAGTATCCCCATCCTCAACCTAATAGAACCACAACTCAAGTGACTTATCCCCCATCTGTTTACCTCTGATCTGCTCAATCCATGTAGGCTTAACCTAAAGTTCCACTAACAGACTCCCATCGTCGAATAAACTGAGTCAAGCGAACATCGCTCTCAGATCAACCATTGTCATATGGCTCAAAGCATCTGCCACCACATTAGCCTTACCATGGTGGTACTCGATGGTGCAGTCATAATCCTTAAGCAGTTCAACCCATCTACACCGTCTAAGGTTTAACTCCTTTTGAGTGAGGATATACTTGAGGCTTTTGTGGTCAGTGTAGATAGTACACTTCTCACCATACAAATTGTGCCTCCAGATTTTAAGAGCGAAGACAACAACAGCCAGTTCCAAATCATGCATTAGATAGTTAGCCTCATGCGTCTTGAGCTGACGAGATGTATAAGCTACCACTTTACCATTCTGCATCAGAACAAAACCCTAGCCTACATGCGACGCATCACTATACACGACAAAATCTTTCCCAGATTTAGGATGTATCAGAACCAGAGCTTGCGTCAAAACAAATTTGAGCTTCTTGAATCTCTCTTGTTGCTTATCGGTCTAGACAAAGGGAACTCCCTTACGTAGAATCTTGGTCAATGGGGTTGCGATCAAAGAGAACCCTTCTACAAAGCGTCGATAGTAACCTGCTAGCCCCAGAAAGCTGCAGATTTCAGACACAATCTTCGATTGTTTCCACTCCAACATAGCCTCAATCTTATGAGGATCAATATGAATCCCCTCCGCAGAAACCACATACCCCAAAAAGGTTACTTTTCGGAGCCAGAATTCACACTTACGGAACTTTACGTACAACTGTTTCTAGTGTAGCATCTGTAATACCACTTGAAGATGCTTATTGTGTTCGTCCTCAGTCTTCGAATACACTAGAATGTCATCAATGAAGACTACCACGAATCGATCCAGATAGGGCTAGAACACTCAGTTCATCAGATCCATAAAAGCTGCTGGTGCATTCGTCAGTCCAAATGGCATTGCTAGGAACTTGTAATGGTCGTACCGAGTCCTAAATGTCGTCTTATGCACATCAGTCTTTTTCACCTTCAGATGGTGGTATACAGATCACAAATCAATTTTGGAGAACATATAAGCCTTTCTGAACTGGTCAAATAAATCATCTATTCTCAGTAGTGGGTACTTGTTCTTAATGGTCAGCTTATTCAATTAGCGGTAGTCGATACACATACGCATTGATCCATCATTCTTTTTCACAAACAGCATAGGCTCTACCCATGGAGACACACTAGGGAGGATGAAACCACGATCTAGTAACTCTTGAATCTGAGCCTTAAGCTCCACAAGCTCCTTAAGTGCCATTCTATAAGGGGCAATGGACACCGGAGCTGTACCAGGAAAGAGCTTAATCCCAAACTCCACTTCTCGATTCAGAGACAGGCCTAGTAATTCCTCAGGAAAAACATTCAAAAACTCCCTCATGATTCTGATGTCTCTAACCGAAGAGTCATCAGAATTCGAATCACTAATGTAGGCCAAGAATGCCTCACATCCTTTTCATACCAACTTTTCTGCCACCAACACAGAAATCACATTTGCCAGATAATCCCGATGTTCCCCAATCACCACTACCTCGCTATTCTCCTCAGTTCTCAGACTAACCCTTTTTGTAGTATAGACCAGACTCACCAGATGCTTGACCAGCCAGTCCATTCCCAGAATCAAATCGAACTCCCCAAATGGAAGCTCCATCAGATCAGCCAGAAATATCGTCCCTTAAACCTCTAGTGGGACATATCTAAATAATTTACTAACCTAGAACGGTCTCCCTGGGTGAGATTAAGGAACTCACACCTCCTAGCATCAACGTAACCGGCTCCCACATACTTGCTATGGAAAGTTGTCTTAAATTAGTCCTAAGTCAGATGATCAGGCTGAATGCCCTCCTTAACAGTTAGCCACCACTGGTAAGCCTCATCACAAAGCAGGGAAATAGCCCCCTTAAGCTTCTGCTCAGTAGTAAAATCTAGATCATCCATAATTATATCTGTTGCCTCCAACCAATATACGACCACATTAGGAGTGACTCTAGTGACACCCCTAAATAGTTCAATCCCATTGGACTAGAGTCATTCCGTAATCGACCCACGGCCCCCAGATCTAGTGTTAGCCCAGTAACCCTCTCTAATATCCTCAGCATAGCCTGGGACAATGCGTTATCCCCAACCATGCGATCTCGAGACTCAGTCTCTATAGCAGGTGATATCAGTGTCTCACTCATATCCAGATTAGGCAGATTCTCAGATGCGGAGGACCCAGCTCGAGCCCCCTACTGCCTCTACCAGTGCTTCTAATACCCCGTCCATGGATACCTCATGGGCTCATTGTAATTTTAGAATTTGTCTATATTAATAGTTTTATGCATTAGTTACAGTTCCAATATTTGTTAACAGATGCTTTATGCAAAATAGTATCAGAAGTTCAAAGTTTATTATCGCGAATCACAGTTTTACTACGATATTTAGTTTCACTACAGTTTTCAGTTTACACTACCTAAAGTGTTTTTAGTACAGCATACTACCTAAGGCTGTCTCAAGCATACAAGTAGTATGTCAGACAAATTTAAACAGAATTCAGAAGATTAACAGGACCGGCGCCGGAGACTCGATGTACCACATACTTATTTCAAAAAAAATTCTAAATCACTTGAAAATCGTTTCTTTAAAACCAACCTTTAAAACCCAAATCCACAGCCAAGTTTTGCAACCTGACTCTGATACCACTAAATGTAACGCCCCAGACCCGGCCTGGACGTTATGGTTGAATCTAACGACGTCACATGATAGTGCTCTAGAAAACATAATTGTATTGAAGCCATTTTTAGATATCTTTGGCTATAATTAAAACGTGTCATTTTGTTTATCCATTACCCATTTTCAAAATAATATACATTTTCAAAAGCTTTTAAATTAAGTTGTGAATTCGTATATAATTTCCTAAAACATTTGGTTATTTTGAAAACCTGAGTTTTTCTACTTCTAATCGTAATACCATAATCGTCACAAATCCCATATTTACAACAAAAATTCGTAAAGGCCTTATTACATAAAAATTACCTAGATATAATCAAACCATAATTTATAATTCAAAATAAAACCGTAGTAAAATGTCCAGAACCGTGGTCATCGCCGAGTCCTCCATCAAGACCGATCCTGCTCATTGTTGGGGATTACCCAAGCATTAAATAGAAAAGAGTGAGTTTTCGCAAACTCAGTGTGAAATCCCCAAAGAAAACATACACATATAAATATTAGATAATAGACATCAATTCAAAATTCAGGTTTGAGCCCATTACAGAAATGGTGTGGATTTTAGCGACTCGATATAAAAATGTATATATTATCTGCCTTAACCCTTTAAGGATGTAATATCTGTAAATTGAGTCTTACCCACCAGCCTCTACACACCAACTCCGTCCAACCCTACACACCATATGGGGATAAAATCAACCTACCCAACCCTACACACCATGTTGTACCGAACGCTGCACATAATCAAAACTTTGCAGCTGAGCTGCCAGATAACAAGCTTAAAAGCCTTTCGGATACTTCCTCTGAATATCATCAATCCTACCCCGATGCAATGTAACATACATAAAATGTCACGCTAATAAACAGATAGTAGATCATACATTTAGAACAGCATACATGCTTAGTACAAAAATTAAACAATCAGATCATTTATTTAGGGGTCTAACCATTGCTTACCAACCCTACGGTAGGTCCACAGTTGACTTGGGTGACCCGTGCAACCTTGCAGAGTTTTCTAGAAAAATGGACTCACACGCCTATGTGGCCTGCCCTTGTGGGCCTATACACTGTGTGGCACACACGACCCAAATTGGCTTCCACACGGCCTAGCCTAGAATCCCACGCACCCATATGGCCCACACGGTCCACATGGCCCAATTGGTCGAGCCTGTGTGTTGCAATTGACCTTGCCCAGCCATCACATGGCCGTGTCACTAGTGCACAGCTCGTCGATCACACGACCGTGTGGTGACTTATAGTCTTGCACACGGCCTCCCACATGGGCGACCACACGCTCTTGTGGCGTCGATAGAATGGTTTTCGGCTTTCAGGTACAAACCTGGTTTCGATTGAATCTAGGATGGTTACTGAGCACTCCAAAACCTAAGAATTGACATTCCAACGTCCAAATCAGTGTTTAGAATGAAACTAAGTCGATACGGTAGCCCAATACTTTCCAAAAATCTTACCTTAAATCGAATAAAAGCGTTTCCCACCACTTCAATGCCAATCAACATGCTCTAGCCCTTTAACCTTCACCATAACAAACAAATCCCAAAAATCACTAACCTTAAATCAAAATAATCGTACTTACTACGCATACCAAAACTTACCACACGCGTGTGAGCACCAACAACCCAACAAGACAAGCAAGGAAGGGCGAATTCAGAAAAAGAGGGAAAAAAGAGAGGGGACAGTAGAGGGAAAAAGAGAAAGCTAAAATTTTGTTTTCTTTTTTGTGTTGGGGAGGAAAACTGAACAGATTTTTCTGGTATTCACCCTATCATCTCCCCAAAATTCTCTTTACTATCAGACTTTGAAACCAACTCAAACTCTTACACACCACGAGCAGCAAAATAAATCCCTTGTTCAGACAGAGATTGAAACTCAAGACCTCCATCCTAACCAACACTCCACTTACCACCAGAACAGTAAGCCCATTCTGTTAATTACTTACACACTTTTATTTATAAGCTTATTAACCGGAGTTTGGGCTTTATTCCTAAAAACACCAAATTTACCCAAGTTGAGACTTGAACCTGGGACCTCTCAAACACACTCAAACACACCTAAATCACTCAACCACTGAAGCAACATGTATTTGTGTCTTGAAACTACAGAAGCCAAAAATAATGGAAAATCGGGGCGTTACAAGGTCTAAGAAAAAGGCCAGACCTAATGGGCCAGTGAGAGTTGGGCCTCTTGTTTCACCTAGTGGGGTGGCACTTTGTGGCATTGTGGGAGACGCCATCCGGGCGAGTGTTAGAGGACTACTGAGGCATGTTTGAGATGCGGATCGACTGAGCATCATGCCAGGGACTGTTCGCTGAGAACTGATCAGATGCAAGCTATGGGTACTGGTAAGACGCAGCCACTGAGAGTAGCTCAGCAGCCACCTAGGGGCCGAGGTCAGGCCAGGGGTAGTAATGGCATTGGCCGTAGACAAAGGGCACCGTTGAAGTGCGGGATCGACCGAGGTGAGGCAGCTTGCACTATTTTATGTTGCAGGTCGTCGAGAGGATGGTGATGCTCTGGACGTCATTACGGGTACGTTCTTAATTATTGATGTGACATACACTACATTGATAGACATAGGCTCTACACACTCTTATGTAGCTAGCTCTGTGTCTAAAACTTTAGGGATTTTGGTTGAGAGTACATCGAGCGAGATAACTATTATGAGTCCGTTGGGGCAATCTATCTAAGTTAGTAAATTGTTTAGAGACATTCCGCTAGAGGTTTAAGAGACAATATTTCTAGATGATCTGATGGAGCTTCCATTTGGGTAGTTCGATTTGATTCTGGGAATGGACTAGCTAGTCAAGCATCGGGTGAGTCTGGATTGTGCTACAAAAAAGGGTTATTTTGAGAACTGAGGAGGATAGTGAAGTAGTGGTGATTGGGGAACGTCGGGATTATCTATTGAATGTAATTTCTGCGTTAGTGGTAGAAAAGTTGGTATGAAAGGATGTGAGGGATCTTGACCTACATCAGTGTTTCTTATTCTGGAGACTCTTCAGTTAAAGACATCAGAATCGTAAGGGACTTTCCGGATGTTTTTCCCGAGAAATTACTAGGTCTGCCTCCGAGCCGAGAGGTAGAGTTTGGAATTGAGCTCTTTTCTGGTACAGCTCCGGTGACTTTTGTCCCTTATAGAATGGCACCAATGGGGCTTGTGGAGCTTAAGGCTCAGATTCAAGAGTTGCTGGATCGTGGGTTCATCCGCCTTAGTGTGTTTTTATGAGGAACACCTGTTCTGTTTGTGAAAAAGAAAGATGGAACCATGCGTATGTGTATCGACTACCACTAATTGAATAAGTTGACCATCAAGAATAAGTACCCCTTACCAAGGATTGATGATCTATTTGACCAGTTCCGAGGGGTTTCTATTTTCTTCAAGATTGATCTACGGTTAGGGTACCATCAACTAAAGGTTAAGGAGTCCGATATGCATAAGACGACATTCAGGACTCGGTATGGACATTATGAGTTCCTAGTAATGCCATTTAGACTGACGAATACACCGATAGCTTTTATGTATCTAATGATCTGAGTGTTCCAGCCCTATTTGGATCGGTTCGTGGTAGTCTTCATTGACGACATTCTGGTGTATTCAAAGACTGAGGACGAGCATGATGTAACACCCCTAACCCATATTCGTCGCTGGACAAGGGTTAGGAGGCAGTACTGAATCATCGAAACATTTTACATTCTCTTCATGACACAAAGTCAATCAACAATCACACATACTCAAATACGAGCATATAGTCACTTATCTAGATCTACTAGACCTTAAACACATGATAGGAAGAGGTTGGGACTAAACTTAAGTCTTATAGAAATTTTTAGAAATTTAAACATTTTTCATTACTGCTGAGGTCACATGCCCGTGTAGCCAGGCCGTGTGCCTCACACGGCTACCAAACACACCCATGTGACCAGGCCGTGCCAAAATAGAGCATACATACTGACTTATTCCCACGGCCACTAAACACGCCCGTGTAAAATTACGCTAGCTACTGACTTGATCACACGGCCACCATGCATGCCCGTGGGCCTTGGTTGTGTACCTTGTCTACACACACCCAGAAGTGATCCTTAAACCACACGGTAGAGACACAAGCCCGTGTCTCTTGGCTATGTATGCAAAATAGGCCATTTGCAAAGCCAATTTGCCACCCATTCAAGGGTCAACCAACAAACTTCAAAACAATACCCATCCATGCTTTCAAATGCATTCAAACATACCATTTCAGGCACCAATTATTCATCAACATTACTACCTACTTCCATACCTAAAATCATCACAAATGAGTCCTTTCAAAGTAACAATTGTACATCACAAAAAATATATATATGTATCAAGCATTATGTAATTCATGCCATAATTCATCTTCAAACCATATCTTTCATCAACCACAAAGTCATGAAACATACCACATTCATAGCTCATTCATAAATTCTACATCATTCAACTTTCAAGCCAAATCACATGACAAGGATTAAACATTTCAAGACATATCATAAATTCTAGCCTATACATGCCATATTTCAACTATATACATCTTTCCAAAAGTACCAAATTAGATTGCTAATAGTGTGATAGAGATGCTGACGTTCCCCGGATCTAAGCTAGCTTACTGACACTGTAAAATAGAGAAACACATCACACAGTAAGCTTTCAAAGCTTAGTAAGTTCGTAACATAACACATTATACCAAAACAAGCCATCACATAGATTATTTTACAATCACATATATCATACCAACCAAAGCTAATATGTTCAATTAACCTTCTATAAACTCATTCATAGTTTCATCAACCACATAGGTTCCGAACATACCTTAGCCAACACTTAGTTGCCAATTACATAAGCTACTCAATACTCACTATTTCATTTCGATCAACTTTCATCCCTTCTTCGATTCAATCGCACGCTTAGGGCCCCAAATCGTTAGCCAAAGCTTAATTAACATCGTACACTTAGTGTACCTATATCAAACCAATCTTAAATCAGTATCGCACACACATTGCCAACCATAAAGTCGAAGCTTATATTATTTCACACACACAGTACTAATCATCTCGGTCACATTTTCGAATACGCACACTTAGTGCCACATAACTTGAGCCCTAACATAGCATTCACAATTCAATAAAATCATACCATTCATCTCATAACATTAAACATAGTTAAACACACGTATTATGTCTGAACTTACCTCGGACGTCGAAATACCGAAACGATCGATTAATTGAGCACTTTATCTTTGCCTCGATCTCACTCTGAACCTCTCCTTTCTTGGTATATACACATTCAAATTCAACCCATTCAATCACAATTCATTCAATTTAGTCCACACACAATTATTTAGGGAATTTTACAAAATACGCTCACATTTTCACATTTTGACACTTTAGTCCCTAATTCGCATAATCACAAAATACACCAAATTCCTACTCACACAAGCTTAGTTGAATTCTTCCCATGCTAATACAAGCCCACACATTTCATTTATTTCACAATTTAGTCCTCCTACTTCTCATTTTCTCAGTTAAGCCCAAAATACTCAATTTCATTAAAATCCCAATACAAACTATGTTAACCCAACACTAAGTTTTCATTTTCCACCATCAGACATTCAAGAACTCATATGTTCATCAATGGTACATTTCAAAAACATCATTAATTCACAAAATTTAAGCATGGGTTTGAAATAGCACGAAGCAATGATCTCAAAAATGTCAAAATCATCAAAAAACGATCATAGAACATACCTCAATCACGAGTAACAATGGCCGAATATCACAAATCTATAAACCCTTCTTTTTCTTCTTCAAATTTGACTAAAAAAATTGTAATAGTCATCTTATGTGTTTTGTTTTATTATTTATGACTTATTTTACTAATTACCAAACTAACCTTTTATTTAACTTATAAAACATTTATTCATTAATGTTATTTTGGTCTGTTACCACCCACTAAACTTAATATTGGTTTAATTACCTCATAAGGGAATCCTAGTATACAAACAACAACAATTAAGCACTTAACAGTCAGCACACAACATTTTGCACTTTATGCGATTTAGTCTTTTTTTTGCAATTTAATCACACAATCAATAAAATCTTCACATAGAAATTTCACACAGGCTAATTCACATACTGTACACACAAAAAATAATATTAAAATATTATTTTAACCTCAAATTTGAGGTCTCAAAACCATTGTCTCGACTAGGATCTAAACCGGCTATTACACATGATGAGCATATTTGAGTGGTATTACAGACGCTTCGCGAGAAACAGTTGTATGCAAAGTTCAGTAAGTGTGAGTTTTGGCTCCTAGAGGTAACCTTTCTGGGGCATGTGGTTTCCACGGAGGGGATTCGTGTTGATCCTCGCAAGATTGAGGCTGTGTTGGAGTGGAAACAGTCAAAGAATGTGTCCTAAATTCGTAGGTTTTGGGGGTTAGCGGGTTACTATCGACGTTTCGTAGAACGGTTCTCTTTGATCGTAACACCATTAACCAAGCTTTGTGTAAGGGAGTTCCCTTTTTTTGGACCGACAAGCAATAAGAGAGCTTCGAGAAGATCAAATCTGTATTGACGCAAGCTCCGATTATGATAAAGCCTAAATCTGGGAAGGATTTTATGGTATACATGTAATAGTCCGGTTTGTACCCTAGTCGAAATAGTAGTTTTGGGACCACAAATCTGAGTCAAAAAATATTTAAATATTATTTTTCGTGCCTATGATATGTGATTAAGCATGTGTTAAAGTTCCGTGAATTAATTTGTCTGTTTGTGAGCTTAATTTGGAAAAAAGACTAAATCGCATAAGTGGTAATGTAATATCCTAATTTTTGTGGGTCTGTGCATTTGGTATGTTGCATGGCTAAGGCATTACGGTGTGAATTGGGCTCGGGTTGGACTTTAAAACCTGGGTTAAGTGGCCGATAAATAGTGTTAGTAGAAATTAAAAGTTAAACAATTATATTTGATAGCAAGCTGGGCTTGTGGCCCAAAGTTTAGAGGAGTTTTTAATGGGTATTAAGTGGCATCACTTAGGGAGGAGTGGGGTCAATGGGCGCTGGGGCCCAAGTTAATGAGCCAAAATTTGGTACTCCTAAGGGAAGGGGTGGACGGCACAATGGCTACAAATTAGAGCTTAAATTCTTTTATTTTGAGTGATAGATGATGATAATTAAGAGGAAGAAGTGGATTTCGTGTGGCCTCTTTTAAAAGAGAGATAAAAGTTGGTTTATCAAGATTGATAAAAGTTATCAAGAGGCAGAGAGTTGGCCGAAACTCCAACTCTGAGGGGTATGCATGTGTAGCCGAAACTAGTACGCACTAGTCCATCTTTTCTCCCATTTGTTTTCTTTCTTTCCACAACTTTTTCTCTGAAAGCTGAAATTCCTTTTTTCTTTGGTGAGATTCTTTGCCGCAACTCTCTAATATTTTCTTCTTCTCATCCTTTTTCCTCCTCAAAAATCTTCTAAAAGCCTAATACCCTAGTCCCCATCACCTTCTTCCATAGCTGAATCTTCAAGGAAATCTCTTTTCCCAAAAGTGCACCATAGCCGCATACACCTCTCGAGCTTGGTAAGTTTTTGGGATTTTCTTCTTTGTGGTTTCTCTCTTCTTTAATTAGTTTCTAACCTGAATCACATTTCCAAGGTTTGGTCAATTTCACTCCTTACTCCTGTAGTCTAATCGACTCACTAAAAGTCTCCTGTGTCGATCTGTGGAAAAGTCGAAGGTAGGATGGTGTAGGTTCGGCCTAATGGCCACTTCTCTTGAATCTTTTCTTTTGGCCAAATGGCCTTACTTGTACAATCATGGTTGGCCGAATGGTCTTACTTGATCAATCATGGTTGACCAAATGGATTATGATACTTATTGATTTCGTTTAAGGGTTTGGTCTAATAAATAGGGTGTTGGCCAAATGTAGGTTGGTAGTGACGATTCATCAAAGACTTTTGGGATTTGGTTGGTAACCGAATCGGCAATAAGGTAAGGGTTTTGGTCTCGTTAACCCTTCGAGATTTGTGTTTAGCTGAATGGCCTATTGACTAATGTGCTTAGTGTTGGCCGAAGGTAGGAGAAGAGATCTAGTGCATTAGATCAGAATTTTTGAGATTTTGATTAGATCTACGAGTAATCAGGTGTGTAACCCACCCTAAATTCCCAACTAACGATAATATTGATTTGTATATGTTAATAAGGCTATGCATGAATATGGCTAAGGGTACCATTCTATGGTACAAAGGCATTGTGCATGCGCTACCCTAACTCTCGTTAAGTAAAGTTTATAAAACATGACTATGGATATATGTGAAATATTGTTAAGGCTATGGGTACGGTATAATGCATGTTATTCAGATGTTATGTATGTTGCATGGGCATATGGGTGATTTTGTGAAAGGGAAGTGATCCGTGGTTCATACCACATTATCTCGGTGACTCATTCACATTATCCGTGGCTATGCCACAATTATAAGGGTGATGTGCGGTTGACCGCAATGAACGCCTTCGATGGTGTGTAGCAGATTGAGGGTCGATTTAGTAATCCCCACGGTGTGATCGGTAGGTACGGGTGATGTGTAGATGTTGGATCTAGGTGGTTTGGGTTGCATCATGGTTCACAATTATTTTATGTGATTTATTATGCCTTGTATGATTTGGGAATATGTGATGGTAGTTACACACTGAGTCTGTTGACTCACCCTTCGTGGGCTAACTTTTTACAGATGGAACTCAGTAGATGGACCGGGTCGGTAGGAACTTAGTGGTGGCCATGCATCTCAGTTTTTCAGTTTTTCTTATTAAGTCTATTTTGAATTATTTTGGGTTATAATTTGATGTAATAAGGCCATTATTTTTTTAGCTATTTCATTTTCCTGCGCTTTAAATTTCTATTATGTTGCTAACAACATCAATTGTTTTGAAACTCAAACACCGTGGTATTTTTTAAGTTAAAAGAATATTAAACTCTAAAATTCGATATTTCTTTAACTTGTAACTTTTGAAATATGAACTTATCGATTTAGTACAAATTAAGTTACAACTAAATTTTTAACTCGAGAACAACCCAAATCTATTTTCTTCGAAACCACCACAATTTTCAAAAATGTCATACGAGACTTAACTACGTTTTACTCAAGGAGCATGCTAGATTCGGTCAGGGCTTGTGGGCCAGGTTTGGGGTGTTTCAATTTGGTATCAGAGCCCGATTCAAAACTCGGCCTTAAGGGCTTTTTGGGCCCAAAACATTTTTCTTATTTTGAAATTGAGTTTTTACTAGAGAATGAGCAGGTTTTCTGGCATGGCACCTGAGTCTCCGGCCCGAAGTCCACCAGGTGAGTACCCTTAACCATTGTGTGGTTTGCATGTGGGAATTATGGGGACGTAGATTAGTAGATTAGGAACTATTGAACCCTAGGATTAGTCTACTCCAACAATCGAATTACATAAAATTTAAAGTCTAACCAAACAAACACGTGAGTGAGTCACCGAGTTAAAGGTGTGGCAACCACAGCGCATGTCTAGGATTGGATCTGGGGAGCTTGGTATTTAAGCAGTCCTAGTGACTCACCTCCTCTCCACTTGAATCCTACTTGGTGCGTAGTGACAGTTTATCCTAACCAAGAGGACTCAATCATAGGCTAAATTCAATAATTAAAACCCGAAAGGGACCAGTCACCTTGTTTTGTATAATCCTAAAGTCAAACCGTGATTATAAAATTACCAAAGTATCCTTGATTCAGAAGATGACCAAAATACCCCTGATTTGCAAATTGACCAAATTACCTTTAACTTGTAAAATTATCAAGCTACCCTTGGTATGAAGGTTGCTGAAGTACCCCCGAATTGAAAATTTCCCAAATTTCCCTTACTTTGTGAAATCACTTGGAACCATATTTTACCAAATTATCGAAATACCCCTGGTTTGTAAAATTACAAAAATACCCTCAGCTTATAAAATTACCATACTACCCTCGATTTCTTTTATCAAAAATATTCCTATTATAAAAAATACCAAAAATCCTTATTTTGTAAAAATTTCAAATACCCTAATCTGGAAAATTACCAAAATACCCCTATAGGAAAATTTACAAAAATACCCCTAGGTAGTGGAGAACAACAACAATGACAACCACAACACTTTTCTATAATGAATGCAAGTTCATGAATGTTGATGATTGGATGAATGAACTTGAGACTGTAGTGTGTGTATGAACTCGAAAGAACTACTTTTTAGAACTATTAAACATAAGACTGATCTCAATAAATCAGTGGAACAAAAACTAATTCATAAAATTCTTAATCAGATAAATACACCTCGAAAAGATGAGTTCTAGGGGACATGGTCGTAATGTGCGTGGCCGTGGTAGAGGTCGAATGACCGTGTTGGAACCCGTTAGGTCTGGTCAAGGGTTTGAGAATGAAATGCCACCACCACCAACTGCTGGTGTGGAATATCAGGATCAGACGGGGGATGATGCAGTATCACACACGATGCTGCGAGTTCTGGAAAGGATGGCTGGAGTAGATGGAGGCATGGGAGCTCGGAAGTCTGTACCTGAGCAACTCCGAGCTAATAGAGCTGAGTTTTTTCGTGGTATATCTGGTGTGGCACCCAATACAGCTGAGTATTGGTTGGAGGCGACGGAGTGAATTATGGATGATTTGGACCTAACCACCGAGGAGAAACTAAAAGGGGTAGTGTCGTTACTTCGTAATGAGTCATACCAATGGTGGCTCACGATTCGGGATGGTGCTGCCGCAGATGATCTTACTTGGGAGTACTTTAAGGCAGCATATCAGAAGAAGTATATTGGGGCTAGTTATGTTGATGCACAGAGGAAGGTGTTTCTGAGGCTGGTCTAGGGAAATAAGTCCGTAGCGGAGTACGAGGCAAAATTCCTAAGGTTGAGCCGATACGCTCGAGGTATAGTGGCTACGGAGCATAAACGATGTGTCCGATTTGAGGACAGACTAAAGGATGACCTGAGATTGTTGATTGCCTCACAACAGGAGCGGAAGTTTGCAGTGTTGGTAGAAAAGGCAAAGGTTGCTGAAGGAATTAAAGAGTCTGTGAGACAGAACACAGATAGGAATAAGCAAAAGAGAGGTTTTGAATCATCAGGGTCATCTGGGAATATCCAAAAGAGACCTAGAACGGATGGGTCACGAGGTCGACAAGTCTTTGTGGGAGGACAGTACCGTACTTGTGCCCAGTGTGGAAAGATGCACTTGGGAGAGTGTTGGAAGAAGACGGGAGGATGTTTCAAGTGTGGGTCCAAGGATCACATGATTAGGGACTATCCTATGAAAATAGACAGAGCCACCCGTAAGTCGTGGTCCTAATCATTTGGAAGAGGTGGGATGCAGACCACCGCTGGGTCGTGGTTCTACCGGGCAGAGGTAATGGTTCGGATGAGGAAGGGAACATCGGATGAGGTGTTGGTAGCACAGAGGTGAGACAAATTGGGTCTAGTATATGCGTTCGTCAAGGAGGATGGTGACGCACTGATGTCATAACGGGTATGTTCCTTATCTCTGGATTACCCTTTATTGCGTTGATAAATATTGGGTCAACTCATTCATACATTGCTAGTAAGGTGTCTGGAACTCTGCATGTGAACTCTGAGATTGTACCTAGGAAAATGACTGTACTTAGTCCTTTAGGGCAATCAGTAGTGCTAGACAAACTCTTTAGGGCAGTACACTTGGAAGTTCAGGGGGCGCAATTTCTAACAAACTTAATGGAGTTGCCGTTTGAGGAGTTTGACCTAATCTCAGGCATCGATTAGTTAGTAAAGTACCATGCAAATGTGGATTGTGCTGCTAAGCGCATGTCGTTAAGAACTTCTGACGACAAAGAGGTTGTGGTGATGGGTGAGAGACGAAATTGCTTGTCAAATGTGGTATCTGCCCTTAAGGCAGAGAAGATGGTGAGAAAAGGGTGTTACCTTTTTTGATGTTGATGAGTGCCTTAGAGGCTAAGGAAACAGCTGTAGGAGGAGTTAGAACAGTAAGGGAATTTGTAGATGTCTTTCCGTAAGAGCTGCCTGGGTTACCCCCCAGATAGGGAGGTGGAGTTCGGAATTGACTTATGGCCGGGTACAGCCCTATGTCAATTGCTCCGTACTGAATGGCACCAAAAAGCTAGTAGAACACAAAGCCCAGATCTAAGAGTTACTCGATCGTGGGTTTATTTGACCTAGTGTGTCTCCATGGAGAGCACCGGTCCTATTTGTGAAGAAGAAAGACAGGACTATGCAAATGTGCATAGACTACCGACAGTTGAATAAGCTGACCATCAAGAACAAGTATCTATTGCCAAGAATAGATGACTTGTTCGATCAGCTTAAGGGGGCCACAGTATTTTCGAAGATAGATCTAAGGCCAGGATATCATCAGCTTAAGGTGAAGGAGGCTGATATCCATAAGACAGCTTTTCGAACAAGGTACGGGCATTATGAGTTCTTGGTAATGCCGTTCGAATTAACAAATGCCCCAGCTACGTTCATGGACATGATGAACCAGGTTTTCCAACCCTACCTGGATCGGTTCGTCGTTGTGTTCATAGACGATATTCCAGTGTATTCCAAGTCCGAGGAAGAACATGATAAGCACCTTCGATTCAGATTGCAAGTGTTAAGGAGAAAAGCTATATGCCAAGTTCAACAAGAGTGAATTTTGGTGAAGGAAGTTACGTTTTAGGACATGTGGTATCTGCTTTGAAGGAATAAGGTGGATCCTCGGAAGATTGAGGCAGTATTGGATTGGAAACCACCCAAGTATGTGGCTGAGGTTCGTAGTTTCTTGGGGTTAGCAGGCTACTATAGGAGATTTGTCGAAGGGTTCTTGTCAATAGCAGCGCCTTTGATGAAGCTGTTGAGAAAGGAGGTACCTTTCATTATGGGCGGATAAGCGCAGGAGAGTTTTGAGAAGCTTAAGCAAGTATTGACTGAAGCTCCAGTTTGATTCACCAAGCGGGGAAGGACTATGTGGTATATTGTGATGCTTCCCATACAGGATTGGGATGTGTCCTTATGCAAGACGAGAAGATGGTCGCTTATGTGTCTCGGCAATTGAGGCCACATGAGGTTAATTACCCGACGCATGACCTGGAGTTGGCTGCTATGGTTTTTGCACTAAAGGTATAGAGGCACTACTTATATAAAGAGAAGTCGGTGATCTATACGGACCACAAGAGTCTTAAGTATCATTGACCCGTATGAGCTGAATCGAGACAATGAAGGTAGGTGGAGTTGTTGAAAGATTACGATTGCTCAATAGAGTATCATCCGAGCAAGGCAAATGTAGTGGCAGATGCCCTAAGTCAGAAAGTAGTGTCAGATTTGAGGGCGATGTTTGCACATTTGAGCTTCTATGATGATGGAAGTTTACTAGCGGAGTTACAAGTGAAGCCGACATGGTTAAGTCAGGTAAAGGAGAAGCAGTTGGCAGAAGGTGAACTAAGTGCTAAGCTGCTACAAGTATAAAATGGGGAATTTGAAAATTTTGGTGTAAACAGGATGGAGTGCTGTGTTTTCGGGGCAAGGTTTGTATGCTGAAGGATGAGGAGTTAAGGCAGAGAATTCTTCAAGAATCTCATGGTAGCCCTTATGCTATGCATCCTGGAGGAAGTAAGTTGTACAAGGATTTACGGGAACAGTTTTGGTGGTCTGGTCTTAAGCGGGAAGTTACAGAGTATATAGGGAAGTGCTTAATGTGTCAGCAAGTCAAGGCTAAACACCAAGTACCTTCAGGATTGCTTCAGCCAATCAAGATTCCGCAATGGAAGTGGGAGAGAATTACCATGGACTTCGTTAGTGGGCTTCCCCCTACGCCTACTAAGAAGGACTCGGTATGGGTGATAGTAGATCAGTTGACGAAGTCTACACATTTCATACCGGTCTTGGGTTGACTATTCTCTCTGAAATTGGCAAAGTTGTATGTAGCGTAAATCGTAAAAGGTGCACGGAGTGCCGTGTCGATTATCTCGCATGAGGATCCGAGGTTTACGTCTCGATTTTGGAAGGCACTACATCAAGCTTTGGGCACGAGTTGGATTTCGACGACATTATATCCATGATCGGACGCCAATCTGGCGGGTAATTCAAGTCTTTGGAGGATATGTTGAGAGGTTGCGTGATAGACTTTAGAGGAGTTGGGAGGAGTTCTTGCCTTTAGCGAAATTTTGCGTACAATAATAGCTATCGAGCAAGTATTGAGATGGCACCGCATTTAACTGTATGGATTGAAGTGTCGTACTCCCACATGTTGGACGGAATTGGGAGAACGTCAGGTTTTGGGTCCAAAAATTGTGGCAGAATCAGAAGAAAAGGTTAAGGTAATTCAGACACGGTTGAAGGAGGCATCTGACCGGCAAAAGTCATACGCAGATCTTAAGCGGAAGGAGATTGAGTTTGCTATAGGAGATTATGTGTTTCTCAAAGTTTCGCCGTGGAAGAAGGTAATGAGATTTGGTCGCAAGGGAAAGTTAAGTCCTAGGTTTATAGGACCTTATCGAATTCTGAAACAAATTGGTCCAGTAGCATATCAGTTAGAATTACCTACGGAATTGAAGCAGATGCACGATGTGTTCCACGTTTCGATGTTATGTCATTATCGATCGGATCCATCTCATATAATACCGGTTGAGGAGGTGGAGCTGAGACCAGATCTGTCCAATGAGGAAGAGCCGATTCAGATTCTGGAAAGGGATGTGAAGGTGCTTCGGAGAAAATCAGTCCCTTTAGTCAAAGTGCTGTGGCGTAACCATGGATCGGAGGAAGCTTCGTGAGAGTCAGAGGAAATAATGCGACAGCAATACCCTCATTTATTTTAGCCAGGTAATTTTGAGGTCAAAATTATTTTAAGGGGGTAGAACTGTAATATCTTGATTTTTGTGGGTCTGTGCATTTGGTATGTTGCATGGCTAAGGCATTACGGTGTGAATTGGGCTCGGGTTGGACTTTAAAACCTGGGTTAAGTGGCGATAAATAGTGTTAGTAGAAATTAAAAGTTAAACAATTATATTTGATATGAAGCTGGGCTTGTGGCCCAAAGTTCGGAGGAGTTTTAATGGGTATTAAGTGGCGCCACTTAGGGAGGAGTTTGGGTCAATGTGGCGCTTGGGGCCCAAGTTAATGAGCCAAAATTTGGCACTCCTAAGGGAAGGGTGGATGGCACAATGGCTACAAATTAGGAGCTTAAATTCTTTTATTTTGAGTGATAGATGATGATAATTAAGAGGAAGAAGTGGATTTGGTGGCCTCTTTTAAAGAGAGATAAAAGTTGGTTTATCAAGATGGATAAAAGTTATCAAGAGGCGAGAGTTGGCCAAAACTCCAACTCTGAGGGGTATGCATGTGTAGCCGAAACTAGTAGGCACTAGTCCATCTTTTCTCCCATTTGTTTTCTTTCTTTCCACAACTTTTTCTCTGAAAGCCAAAATTCCCTTTTTCTTTGGTGAGATTCTTTGACGCAACTCTCTAATATTTTCTTCTTCTCATATTTTTTCCTCCTCAAAAATCTTCTAAAAGTCGAATACCCTAGTCCCCATCACCTTCTTCCATAGTCGAATCTTCAAGGACAAAATCTCTTTTTCCCGAAAGTGCACCATAGCCGCATACACCTCTCGAGCTTGGTAAGTTTTCAGGATTTTCTTCTTTGTGGTTTCTCTCTTCTTTAATTAGTTTCTAACCTGAATCACGTTTCCAAGGTTCGTTCAATTTCACTCCTTACTCCTAGAAGTCGAATCAGACTCACTAAAAGTCTCATGTGCCGATCTGTGGAAAAGCTGAAGGTAGGATGGTGTAGGTTCAGCCTAATGACCACTTCTCTTGAATCTTTTCTTTTGGCCGAATGGCCTTACTTGTACAATCATGGTTTGCTGAATGGTCTTACTTGATCAATCATGGTTGACCGAATGGATTATGATACTTATTGATTTCATTTAAGGGTTTGGTCTAATAAATAGGGTGTTGGCCGAATGTAGGTTGGTAGTGACGATTCATCAAAGACTTTCAGGATTTGGTTGGTAACCAAATCAGCAGCAAGGTAAGGGTTTTGGTCTCGTTAACCCTTCGGGATTTGTGTTTAGCCGAATAGCCTATTGACTAATGTGCTTAGTGTTGGCCGAATGTAGGAGAAGAGATCTAGTGCATTAGATAGGGATTTTCAGAATTTCGATTAGATCTCCGCGTAATCAGGTGTGTAACCCACCCTAAATTCCCAACTAACAATAATATTGATTTGTATATGTTAATAAGGCTATGCATGAATATGGCTAAGGGTACCATTCCATGGTACAATGCATTCAGGTACGTTACCCCTAACTCTCAGTTAAGTAAAGTTTACAAAACATAAATATGGATATATGTAAAATATTGTTAAGGCTATGGGTAAGGTATCATGCATGTTATTCGTATGTTATGTATGTTGCATGGGCATATGGGTGATTTTGTGAAAGGGGAAGTGATCTGGTGGTTCATACCACATTATCTGGTGACTCTGTCACATTATCTGAATCTGGTGACTCTATCACATTATCTGGTGGCTATGCCACAATTATAAGGGCGATGTGCGGTTGACTGCAGCGACTGCCTTCGATGGTGTGTAGCGGATGGAGGTCAATTTAGTAATCCCCACGGTGTGATCGGTAGGTACGGGTGATGTGTAGAGGTTGGATCTAGGTGGTTTGGGTTGCATCATGGTTCACAATTATTTAATGTGATTTATTATGCCTTGTATGATTTGGGAATCTGTGATTGTAGTTACACACTGAGTCTGTTGACTCACCCTTCGTGGGCTAACTTTTTGCAGATGGAACTTAGTAGATGAACCGGGTCGGCAGGAGCTTAGTGGTGGCCATGCACAGCTTTGTTTTTCGGTTTTTCTTATTAAGTCTATTTTGAATTATTTTGGGTTATAATTTGATGCAATAAGGCCATTATTTTTTTTAGCTATTTCATTTTCCCTGCGTTTTAAATTTCTATTATGTTGCGAACAACATTAATTGTTTTGAAACTCAAACACCTATGGTATTTTTTTCAAGTTAACAGTGATATTAAACTCTAAAATTCGGTATTTCTTTAACTTGTAACTTTTGAAATATGAACTTATCGATTTAGTACAAATTAAGTTACAACTAAATTTTTAACTCGAGAACAACCCAAATTTATTTTCTTCGAAACCACCACGATTTTCAAAAATGTCATACGAGACTTAACTATGTTTTACTCAAGGAGCATGCCAGATCAAGTCAGGGCTTGTGGGCCGGGTTTGGGGTGTTTCAAGTAAAAGTTGATAACTATTTGTTAAAGTGCTTATTTACTTTGAGAGATTATTTATGGGGTCCTTATGTGGAAAATTGGCCACTAACTTATAGCATGGCCGATTTTGGACATGAGTTATATGGTTTACTAATTAATTTTATAAGGTTAAAATAGTAATTAATGTATTATAAAGTAATTAAAATAAAATAAAATTGAAAAACCATGCATTATGTTCATCCTTCCACCGTAAACACAAAAGAAAGAAAAGAAAAAAAGCTTGTTACATTCGACCATGGTCTATGTATAATCGGATCAAGAATCGAAGAAAACAGACTTAGATCGCGAGAAGCCGAAGGTAGTTGAATAAACGAGTCCGAACGAATATCTGAATCCCAGGTAAGTCATTATTCAAATAAATGTATTTGTATTGAGTTGTGTATGTTCATATGACTATTGATAACAATGAATGCTTACGAGAAGCTATGTACATGAATTCTAAAATAAGATTGACATAGTGTTAACAACCAAGAAGTTTCATTCGAACATAGAAATAGATGAGATTAACTATGTTATGACATAGGTGATCGATATCTAATTACGTGTAAGACCCTGTCTGGGACAGTGGTATGGATATTTGATTACATGTAAGACCTTGTCTGGGACGGTGGCATCGATATCTGATTACATTAAGACCCTGTCTGGGATAGTGGTATTGATATCTGATTACGTGTAAGACCCTATCTGGGACAGTGGCATCGATATCTAATTACGTGTAAGACCCTATCTGGCACAGTGGCATCAATATTTGATTACATGTAAGACCCTGTTTGGGACAGTGGCATCGACATCTGACTACATGTAAGACCACATTTGGGATGTTGGCATTGTACGACTATTTTGAGCATTCTAAGTATCCTATTAGATTCCGAACAGTTTAATAGGCAAGTCTGAGAAATGAACAACTATGTGAATTGTATATTTTTTCAAGTGCGTTTAAAAAATACACTATGTGAGTATGAAAGGTAAGTGTCTAGATGAACTTACTATGATGGATATGTGTTTTGAAATGATGAGATAATATGTAAAGATATGCTTGAATAAGCCATATGTAAATGTGATACAAGAATGGAAAAGCTATGAGCTAACAAGTATATGATGATAGGCAAGTTTGAATGATGAATGGCTAAATAAAAGTGCCAAGAAGAATTATGGCTATGCAATTGAGCTATTAGTGATTTCATATTGATTATATGTCTTGAATGCTTAAATATTAAGTTTATTTGTATATAACTTACTAAGCTTTTGAAAGCTTACTCTGTGTGCGTTTTCTCTGTTTTATATATCATCAAAGCTACTGAACGCTCGGGGACCGTCGAGGATCATCAGCACACTACCCAAGCTCATTTTGGTACATTTTAGAAATGTATATAGCTAGATATGGCATGATTAGGCTAGAAATTTGGTCAAGAATGAAGTGTGATCTTAGCCATGTGATTTGGCTAGTGATGTGTTAGTAATATGTTTTAATGAATATGTTTATGTTGCATGATTCGGTATGGTTTGGTAGTTTATGAAATGGTTGAGTTTTTCGTAAGTATATGGAAAAAATTTTGAGCATATATGTTTAACAAAATAATGAGCTAATGAAAGGCAAGTATGGATGAATTATGCTTGTGTTTACATGAGTTTTAGTCTTATAATTTGACAGGAATGGAATTGGATTTGAATGTAGAGATTGAATGGTTATCTTAATATGTTTTGGTGTCTAATTGTGCATAAGTTGAATTGGTAATTTGCTTGTAGGTAAGACCCTAAAGTGGGTGGCATCTTGGCTTTGCAAATGGCCTATTTTGCCACATGGTTATGGCACATGAGCATGCCTAGTGATCGTGGGTCTAAGTCAGTAGTTAATTAAGTGTAAACAATTCTGGCACACGGACGTGCTTGATAGCTGTGTGGCTTCATCAGGATCGACCATAGCCAGTGTACACGGGCATGCTTGGTGATCGTGGAGTAAAGTCAGGTTCGACCACGGGGAATATACACGGGTGTGTCTAGCAGCCGTGGAAGGCATACGGGCTACCCACACGGGCATGTAACCCCTGAAACTTAGAAAAGTTTTAAATTTTTGAGAATTTCTTTATGTCTTTCGATTTCGTCTAGACTCTTTTACAAAGCATATTTTAGGTCTCGATGACCTACATAGGGGACTTTATGATTGTTATATGATGGTTTAATTTACGAATTGTCTATTAAGGTTTTCGATCTGTCAGGTAATGCCCTTAACTAATTCGATGACAGATACAGTATAGGGGTGTTACATTTGGTTGGTATCAAAGCTACAGTTTAGACGATTCTCGAACTAACATAGCATGTCAGAGTCTAGTAATACTTGTCATATATTTGAACTGTTATAGTGTGATGAATCCTGATGTGAAAAATGTGATTTTCGTATAGTAATGGATCCCGAAAGGGCCGTATCGGACGACGTAGTAAGTAATGTGCCTTCTTTCGCGCAAGGGACAGCGCCATCTGATTCAAGACTGGCTACGAGCCGTTAAGAGGAAGAAGCTAAACAAGCTTTCTTCTAGATGATGAGTGAGTGGTTCACACAATTTATGAGAAATAATTTGATTGTTTTAGAATCTTCGCCCCCAGTTAATCCCCCTCAGACTACAGTTGTGCCACCGGTTATGTAACTGAATTTATTGAATAAGCCTCTAGTTGACAAAATTCGTAGGTATAGAGCCAGAGAGTTCAGGGATACTAACGATGATAATGTTGAGAAAGCAAATTCTGAAGCTTGTAATGAAAGAAAAAGATTGATGAGTAAGTTTCCTCAACTTTTGAAGAAGAAATATAGAGATGCAAGTAATTGATCGAATGCTTCATTTGGACATATAAGTAGAGATCGTGTGAGACCAAGCGTTGGTCTAAGAACTCAAGCTCCAATTTAATCAAATGATGGAAGTATTAAAAGCAACAAACCTGAGTGTAGACAATGTGGAAGACGATATGTGAGAAAATGTTGGGGCAAGTATAACAATAGAGTTTGTTATAATTATGGATCACGAAAACACTTCATTCAAGACTGCCCAAAGATGACAAGTGTTGGAAATGTCAGATCTGAGTGACTTGAGTGTAAGCGTTGTGGTAATAGACATCCGGGGAATTATAGATTGAATAATCAAGCTTGCTTTAGATGTGGATCGTTAGATCATTTTATTCAAGACTACTCAGAGCCTGTTGAATAAGAGACTACTCAAAATTCAAGATCCGATAACACCCCAGAGAGAGAGACCTTCTCGAAATACTAGAAATGTCAGTGATAGTCATAGGTCTACGAGGGACACTGTTGTAAAATCTGAATTTAGAGAGCCAACTAGAGCGTATGCTATTCGAGCTTGTGAGGAAGCTTCATCTTCAGATATTATTACGGGTACATTTACATTTTATGATACTTCTGTGATTGCATTGATAGATCCTGGTTCTACATATTCGTATATATGCATGAATTTAGTATTCAATAAGACCTTGCCTGTAGAGTATACCGAGTTTGTTATAAAAGTATCAAACTCCTTAGATAAAAGTGTTGTGGTTGATAAAGTATGCAAGAACTGCCCGTTGATGTTTCGAGATATCTATTTCCCTGTTGATTTGACGCTATTATTTTTTTCTATGAATTTGATATTATTCTGGGTATGGATTGGTTGTCAGTGCATGATGCGATTGTGTTTGCACTAAAGATTTGGCACCATTATCTATATGGTGAGAAATGTCACGTGTTTTCAGATCATAAAAGTCTAAAATATCTGATGACACAGAAAGATTTGAACCTACGTCAAAAAAGATGGTTAGAGTTATTAAAAGATTTTTGAACTTGTGATAGATTATCATCCGGGTAAAGCAAATGTTGTAGCTGATGCACTGAGTCAAAAATTGTTACTTGTATTGTATGCTAGTAATGCTCAATTAGATCTGTCTAATGATAGTTCAATGTTAGCTGAATTAAGCAAAACCATTGTTCTTACAACAAATATGCGATGCTCAAAAAGTTGATAATGAAGTAATAGTGAAGCAAACTTAGTGTGATTTGAATTCTGAATCTAAATTTAAAGTCGTTGATGATTGCTTGACATGTTGAGATCGTATCTATGTTTCGAGAATTCTGAGTTATTACAGTTGATTTTGAGTGAAGCTCATAACACATTTATCTGTTCATCTGGGAAGTTCAAATGTACCATGATCTGAAGCAACACTATTGGTGGATTGGTAGGAAAAGAGACATTTCTGATTTTGTTTCAAAATTTTTAGTTTTTCAACAAGTTAAAAGTTGAACATCAGGTTCTGTCTAGTTTGATGTAATTGATTTTGACACTTGAATGGAAATGGGATGGAGTATCGATGGACTTTGTTTCTAGATTGCCTCTAACTATGAGAAAGAAAGATGCGATATGGGTTGTAGTTGATCGATTAACGAAATCTGCCCATTTTATTCCGGTAAGATATGACAATTCACTTGATAGAATAGCCGAGCTTTATATTTCTGAGATTGTGAGATTGCATGGGGTGCCACTATCCATTGTGTCTGATAGAGATCCAAGATTCACATCACGATTCTAGAAGAAATTACAAGAAGCTTTAGGTACAAGATTACATTTCAGTACAACTTTTCATCTTCAAATGAATGGTCCATCCGAGCAGATTATTCAAATTCTCGAAGACATGTTAAGATGCTGTATACTTGAGCTTAATGGCTCGTGGGAACAATATTTTCCATTGATTGAATTTATGTACAATAATAGTTTTCAGTCAAGCATCAAAATGGAACCATATGAAGCTCTGTACGGTCGTAAATGTCGTACACCTCTATATTGGACTGAACTTAGTGAAAATAAGCTACACGGGGTCGATTTGATAAAAGATTCAGAACGAAAAGTGAAACTGATCCGAGGTTGTTTGAAAGCAGCATCTGATCGTCAGAAGTCTTATGCGGACTTGAAACGAAAAGATATAAAATTTGAAATCGGTGACAAAGTATTTTTGAAAGTGTCTCCATGGAAGAAAGTGCTTTGATTCAGACGTAAAGGCAAGCTAAATCCAAGGTTCATCGGGTCGTATGAAATTATTGAATGGGATGGGCCTGTTGTTTATAGATTAAAGATTGCCCTCTGAGTTTAGAAAAGATTCATAATGTATTCCATGTTTCGATGCTCCGTAGATATCGATCCGATCTATCACATGTGATTGCCCCATCTAAAATTGAAATCTGATCTGATATGACATATAAAGAGGAATCGATCCGTATCTTAACTCGTGTAGTGAAAGAGTTGAGAAACAAGAAAATTCTTTTAGTGAAAGTACTGTGGAATAGACACGGAATAGAAGAGGCTACGTAGGAGCCTAAAGATTTAATAAGACAATAATATTCAAATCTGTTTAACGGTAAAATTTTCGGGGACGAAAATTTCTAAGGGGGAGAATTGTAACAGTCCAGTTTGTACCTTAGTCGGAACAGTGGTTTGGGGACCACAAATCTGAGTCAAAAAATATTTAAATATTATTTTCTGCCTATGATATGTGGTTAAGCATGTGTTAAAGTTTCATGAATTAATTTGTCCGTTTGTAAGCTTAATATGGAAAAAGGACTAAATCACATAAGTGGTAAAAGTTGACAACTATTTGTTAAAGTGCTTATTTGCTTTGAGAGATTATTTATGGGGTCCTTATGTGGAAAATTGGCTACTAACTTATAGCATGGCCGATTTTGGACATGAATTATATGGTTTACTAATTAATTTTATAAGGTTAAAATAGTAATTAATGTATTATAAAGTAATTAAAATAAAACAAAATTGGAAAACCATGCATTATGTTAATCCTTCCACCAAAAACACAAAGAAAGAAAAGAAGAAAAGCATGTTATATTCGGCCATGGTCTATGTATAATTGGATCAAGAACCGAAGAAAACGGACTTAGATCGCGGGAAGGCGAAGGTAGTTGAATAAACAAGTCCGAACGAATATCCAAATCCGAGGTAAGACATTATGTAAATAAACGTATTTGTATTGAGTTATGTATATTCATATGACTATTAATAATAATGACTGCTTACGAGAAGCTATGTACATGAATTCTAAAATAAGATTGACATAATGTTAACAACCAAGAAGTTCCGTTCGAACATAGAAATAGATGGGATTAACTATGTTATGACATAGGTGATCGATATCTGATTACATGTAAGACCCTATCTAGGATAGTGGCATCAATATTTGATTACATGTAAGACCCTGTCTAGGACAGTGGCATCGATATCTGATTGCGTGTAAGACCCTGTCTGGGATAGTGGCATCGATATCTGATTACGTGTAAAACCATGTCTGGGACAGAGGCATCGATATCTGATTACGTGTAAGACCCTGTCTGGGATCGTGGCATCGATATCTGATTATGTGTAAGACCCTGTCTGGGATAGTGGCATCGATATTTGATTACATGTACGGCCTTGTCTGGTATAGTGGCATCGATATCTGATTACGTGTAAAACCCAGTTTGGGATAGTGGCATCGACTTCCGACTACATGTAAGACCACGTCTGGGATGTTGGCATTGTATGACTATTCCGAGCATTCTGAGTATCCTATTAGATTTTGAACGGTTTAATAGGCAAGTCCGAGAAACAAACAACTATGTGAATTGTATATTTTTTCAGGTGCGTTTAAAAAATACACTATGTGAGTATAAAAGGTAAGTGTCTATATAAACTTACTATGATGAATATGTGCATTGAAATGATGAGATAATATGTGAAGATATGATTGAATGAGCCATATGTGAATTTGATACAAGAATGGAAAAGCTATGAGCTAACAAGTATAAGATGATAGGCAATTTTAAATGATGAATGGCTAAATAAAAGTGCCAAGAAGAAGTATGGCTATGCAATTGAGCTATTAGTGATTTCATATTGATTATATGTCTTGAATGCTTAAATATTAAGTTTATTTGTATATAACTTACTAAGCTTTTGAAAGCTTACTCTGTGTGTGTGTTTTCTCTATTTTATAGATCATTAAAGATACTAAAGGCTCGGAGACCATCGAGGATCGTCATCACACTACCCAAGCTCATTTTGGTACATTTTGGAAATGTATATAGCTAGATATGGCATGTATAGGCTAGAAATTTGGTCAAGAATGACGTGTGATCTTACCCATGTGATTTGGCTAGTGATGTGTTAGTAATATGTTTTAATAAATATGTTATATGTTGCATGATTCTGTATGGTTTGGTAGTTTATGAAATGGTTGAGTTTTTGGTAAGTATATGGAAAAAATTTTGAGCATATATGTTTAACAAAAGAATGAGCTAATGAAAGGCAAGTATGGATGAATTATGCTTGTGTTTACATGAGTTTTAGTCTTGTAATTCGACATGAATGGAATTGGATTTGAATGTAGAGATTGAATGGTTATCTTAACATGTTTTGGTGACAAATTGTGGATAAGTTAAATTGGTAATTTTCTTGTATGTAAAACCCTAAAGTGGGTGGCATCTTGGCCTTGCAAATGGCTTATTTTGCCACACGGGCGTGCCTAGTGACCGTGGGACTAAGTCAGTAGTTAATTAAGTGTAGACGGCCCTAGTACACGGATGTGCCTGATAGCCGTGTGGTTTCATTAGGATCGACCACGGCCAAGGTACACGGGCGTGCTTGGTGACTGTAGAGTAAAGTCAGGTTCGACCACGGGAAAGATACAGGTGTGTCTAGCAGCCGTGGGAGGCACACGGCCTGCTCACACGGGCATGTAACCCCTGAAACTTAGAAGAGTTTTGAATTTTGAGAATTTTTGTATGTGTTTTGATTAGTCCCGACTCTTTTACAAAGCATGTTTTAGATCTTGATGACCTACAGAGGGGGGACTTTATGATGGTTATATGATGGTTTAATTTACGAATTGTCTGGTAAGGTTTCTGATCTATGCATGTGGGTCTAGGTTGCATTCTGATGCAAGATGGTAAAGTGGTAGCTTATACGTCTCGACAGCTCAAGACGCATGAGGCAAACTATCTGACGCATAATTTGGAACTGGCTGCTGTTGTTTTTGCTCTGAAAATCTGAAGGCACTATCTGTATGGTGAGAAGTGTACTATCTACACTAATCTCAAAAGCCTCGAGTACCTCCTCACTCAGAAGAAGTTAAACCTTAGGCAGCATAGATGGGTTGAACTGCTTAAGGACTATGACTGCATCATCGAGTATCACCTTGGTAAGGCTAATGTAGTGGCAGATGCTTTGAGCCGTAGGGCTATGACTGATCTGAGAGCGATGTTCGCTCGACTTAGTTTATTCGACGATGGGAGCCTATTAGTAGAGCTACAGGTTAAGCCTACGTGGATTGATCAGATCAGAGGTAACCAGATGGGGGATAAGTCTCTCGAGTTGAGGTTCCGTCAGGTTGAGAATGGGGATACTACGAATTTTGGAATTAACAATGATGGAGTATTTTTTTCCGCAGTCGGATCTCTATGCCTAATGATGAGGATTTAAGACAATCGATTCTGAGGGAGGCGCATAGTAGCCATTATGTTATGTATCCCGACAAGAATAAAATGTATCGAGATTTACGAGAGTTGTATTGGTGGCCAGGGTTAAAGCGTGAGGTCACGAATTTTGTTGCTCGCTGTTTGACTTGTTAGCAGGTTAAGGCTGAGCGTCAGTTGCCTTCGGGGTTGCTACAATTGGTAAAGATACCGATGTGGAAATGGGAGTGAGTAACTATGTACTTCGTTAGTGGGTTGCCTTTAACACCCACTAAGAAGGATTCTGTATGGGTCATCATGGATCGATTGACCAAATCTGCCACTTTATTCGGTTAGGACGGACTTTTCACTCTAGAAATTGGCTAAACTCTATGTATCTGAAATAGTGAGACTGCATGGGGTTCTTGTCTTGATCATTTTCGATAGGGATCCTCGCTTTACGTCTCGGTTCTGGAAGAAATTGCATGAAGCTCTAGGTTCAAGGTTAGAGTCTAGTATTGTTTTCCATCCTCAGACAGATGGTCAATCGGATAGGGTGATTCAAGTACTGGAGGATATCTTGAGGAGCTGTGTAATAGATTTCTGAGGCAGTTGGGAGGAGTACTTGCCGTTAGCGGAGTTTGACTATAGCAACAGCTATCAGTCTAGCATCCAGAGGGCACCGTACGAGGCCATGTATGGTCGTAGGTGTCATACTCCCTTATGTTGGACTGAGTTGGGTGAGAGATGGGTTCTGGGTCTAGTTTTTTAAACTAAAGATAAGGTCCAATTGATTTGGGATTGTCTGAAAGCGGCATCTGATAGGCAGAAGTCCTACGCGGATCTGAAAACAAAGGAAATTGAGTATTCTGTAAGGGACTTAGTTTTTCTCAAGGTCTCGTAATGGAAGAAAGTTATGAGGTTCGGTCGCAAGGGTAAACTGAGCCCTTGGTTTATTGGGCCGTACCATATTCTGAAGGGAGTGGGGCCAGTTGCATATCAGTTGGAACTACTTTCGGAATTAGATCATATTCACGATGTGTTCCATGTCTCAATGTTGAGACACTACCGCTCTGTCCCATGCATGTTGTCCCTATTGAAGACATCGAGGTTAGACCAGATCTGACATTTGAAGAGGAGCCGATTCAGATTTTAGAACACGACATTAACGTTCTACGGAGGAAATCTATCCCCAAAGTGAAGGTGATGTGGCAGAATCATAGCACTAAGAAGGCCACTTGGGAGCCGAAGTATTCGATGCAGCAACAGTATCCTCACCTTTTCTGATCAGGTAAAATTTGAGGACGAAATTTTCTTTTAGGGGTAAAGTTGTAACGCCTCGATTTTTCGTTAATTTCAGCTTTTGTAATTTCAAGACATAAATACCTATCTACTTTAGTGGTTGAGTGATTTAGGTGTGTTTGGGTGTGTCTGAAAGGTCCCAAGTTCAAGTCTCAACTTGGGTAAAATTTGGTACTTTTATGAAGTAAGCCTTAACTTTGTTCAGTAGGCTTTTAATTAATTGTTAGGGAAATTATATTAGAATGGGCTGCTTTGATGCGGTGGTTAAGGGGAGGTTAAGGGTTGGAGGTTCGGGTTGAATTCTGCATTTGAAAGCGAAGGAATTATTTTTGCTGCTAGTGACGTGTAGGAGTTTTAGTTTTAGTTAAATGCTGATAGTGGGAGTTGGGGAAAATCTGATAGGATTTTTTTTTGTTTTGAAAACAATTTTCCATCAAAAAATTCCCTCTCTCTGTCATTCCATCTCATCCATTGCTGCCGAATTTTGCCCCTTTGCACTTGATCCCAACCGTTTTCTTTTTATTGTTTAGTATCCGCGATCCTCCACTTCGGCTCCTTATGTCTTGGTAAGTACAGTATTTTAGTTTTGATTAGATTGATGGATCTCTACTTATGGGGGTTTTGATTAATGATTAGGAGATAACTAGAGGGCTGGAGATCATTAATTGATGAGTTAAGTGCTCGAAACCCCGATTGTTTAATTGAAGGTAACATTTTTGTGAGTTAGCGTTTGATTATCTCATGCGTTTTCGATTGAGTATAGCTTTAACTGACTAAAATGGTGTTCTAATGATCGAATATAGGTGCTGGAGTGCTTGGAAGTCATTTTAGCTTCAATCGGAACCAGGTGTGTACACGAACGCACAGAGAACAAAGTTTCAACGAAAGCCAAAAACCATTCTATCGGTGCCGCACGGGCGTGTGGTCGCCCATGTGGTAGGCCATGTGCAAGACTGTTAGTCACCACACGACCGTGTGATCGACGATCCAGGCTATGCACGAGCGACACGGCCGCGTGATGGTTGGGCAAGGCCACGTGCGACCTACGAGCTCGACCAATTGGGTCGTGTAGGCTACACAGGTGTGTGGTCCCACACGGTGAACCACACGGGCGTGTGGGATTCTGGGCCAGGCCGTGTGATCCACGCGGCTAAGGCCAACTTGTGCCGTGTGGGCCCACAGGCAGGCCACATTGGTGTGTGAGTCTATTTTTCTGGAAAACTCTATAAGGTTGCACAGGTCGCCAAGTCGACTGTGGGCCTACCGTAGGGTCGATAAGCAATGCTTAGACCCCTAAATCAATGATCTGACTATTTGATTTCTGTACTAAGCATGTATGTTTTTCTGAATGTATGATCTACTATCTGCATATTAGCATGACATTTTATGTATATTGCATTGCATCGTGGTGGGATCGATGATATTCGGAGGAAGTATAGGAAAGGCTTTTAAGCCTGTTATCTCGTAACTCACTACAAATTTCTGATTATGTGCCGCATTCGGTACAACATGGTGTGTAGGGCTGGGTGGGTTGATTTTATCCCCACATGGTGTGTAGGGTTGGACGGAGTTGGTGTGTAGAGGCTGGTGGGTAGGACTCTACTTTCTGCATAGTCTGTCTGGAATGGGCCAAGGCCCTATAATATGCATGTTTCTGTATCTGAGTGGGCTAAAGTCCACTTCGTTCTATAATGGGCTCAGACCTGAACTGTGAATTTATGACTGAGTTCTGATATTGTGCTATGTGTATGTTTTCTGTGGGGATTACACACTGAGTTTACAAAAATTCACCCTTTTCTGTTTAATCTGTTCAGGTAATCCCCAGCAGTAGGCGGATCGGTGCGGCAGAGGATTCGGCGGTGACCACGATTCTGGGTTTTTATTTTACGGTTTCATTTTTATTTATGGTTTGATTATATCTGGGTAAATGTTATGTAATAAGGCCATTCGGAGTTTTGTTTAAAATTTGAGACTTTTAATCATAAACTGCTAGCAGTTGAACAAGACGCAAATTTTCAAAATAAACAAAGGTTTTATCAAATACACACGAACTTGCAAATTATTTTAAACGCTTCTGCAACATATAACGCTTTGAAAATGGATAATGAATAATTAAATGACACGTTTTGACGAAAGCCTAATATATTTACAAAGGGTTTTGACGTGGTTAAGTTTTCCAAATCACTATCATGTGACGCCGCCAGATTCGGCCATAACATCTAGGCCGGGTTTGGGGTGTTACATTAAGTGTTGCTTGTTCTTAAAGAATATGAATTAATAAAACTTCACTAACAAAAGTTGAAATTGAATCTCTATCATTTCTAAAAAAAAAACATGGGCCCATTTATCCAACAAGTGAATATTTTGATATATTTTGGCGGAAGAATAAACAAATTAATCACATGTGAGTTATTAACTCGCAACTTGTAGTTAGCGAAATTACCTTTTTAGTGATTTTTTGGTGAGTTTATTTCTCAGGCATTAAATGATTATTATATGCTAGATTGCAGTTTGAATAATTATCGCAATGCCTGTTACTTATATGTAAAAAATGGTTTAGCAAAATTAACTATTAAATGCCTCCAAATAGTAGCTAAATCGTTACTTTTGAGAACAAAACTTTTTTATATATGTATAAGGATATGATATTTTACTTGAATCGACACTTGTACACATCATATCAATAAGTTATGATAAATACTCTCTATTACAATTGGCTTTTGTTCAGAAGCTAAATACAACCCATTTTAGAAGTTTTGAATATGCAGTATATGTTCAAATTGTTCCACCACAATGTTGTGAAATGGGTATTCAAAGAATGTTGGAAATATATATTAATTATGAATCTCCTTGTGTTATTAAATATTTTGTATCAGAGATTCAATTATAGTATGATTTGGTGATTACAACTTTAATTTGATAAGTTTTCCCAACATTAAGGGGAGAGAAATGATAATAGTTGAATGAAATAAATTACTTAGAATAACTATCATTATCTGGATTCTTATAGAAATTAATTTGAACCAGAAGTTCAAAAAGATAATTCACCTATGCATGTTAACTGCCAGGTGTATTTACTGACCTGATAAGAATAATCAAGTATTATATACTAGTTGATGCTTTAAAGACCCTTAGGACAACATGTTAGAATAAATGAAAGTATTGCATGAGTGAAGCATGGTAATTTGATTGGTTGAAAAGATAAAAATTTACGTAAAAGAAAATAAAAAATATAAATGGTCATGTAGTCGAGTGCTTCAAAAGAGACCCAAGACATAACTAATTATTAAAACTCCAGAAGAGATTCAGGTACTTGAAACTGAAGATGGAGATAGTGAAAATAAAAAGATCTTCATAATTTATGTTAATAGGAGAAAATATGGAACCCTGGAAAAAAGTTGTTAACAAAAATTTTTTCAATATTGATATAATGAAATACAATGAGGATCTTGAATATGTCAAGAAATATAAACGTGGAACAGATTGGGAAAAATAGAAAGACACAATCTAAGTATAATTAAATGTGTAAAATTTTTAGACAAACAATCCAAATGTTTAAAGGTTGAAAGCAGTGAGATACAAATGAAGTAGTTTTGTGAAAACAAAATAAGAAATATGAAGTTTTCGCTAAGTACTGGCATTGATTATGAAAAGATGTTCTTTGTGATGGACTATGGTTTTTCATCTAATAGCTTGTTATTTAATAGCACATTTGAAGCATGAAAAGTAAAAAAAAAAAATTCTTTTTAATAAGTCCTCATCAGTAATATTCTCTCACACAATTTTAATTGAGAACTCAATACTTTTCATCCTGGTTTAATTTGTAACACCCCTCACCTAGGTTAAACCGATAACCCGAGCAACAAATGTCACATTTGACACTAAGTCACTTAAATACCAAATATTTTTTTTACACTTAATTTTAATTTTATAAAGCTCAATCTAGACTTCTCGAATCATTTTCAAACTTTTACTAACATATTTAACCCTTAAAATGTATTAAACTAACATCCAAATATCATATTTTCATTTTCATTACCAAAAACCGTATAGTTTTCTATCGTTGTCATTTAAGTACTGCTTAAACATAACATAAACACCTAATATACATGTCATTTATATGTCCAAAATCATATACCAAAAGAGCCTTGAAACTTTGAGAGTTGATGTGATCCTCGTAAAGAATTACTTCTCGTATCTTCAATCTACTTTCTTTCTGCTATGCATTCAAACAAATGTGCTAAGCTATGTGAATAGCTTAGTAAGTACTCAATTGAATTCAATCCTACCATTTTTTATATATACATCTTAATTAATTTTAATAACATTTATTACATAGTTTCTTTCATTAATACACTTAAACTTTTAATTAATTTCCAAAACATGAAATCATTTAATTTTACTTTATAACTTAAAATTTTCAGTTTAAGATATTTATCACTAATTAACTTTCATGTTCACATATCAAAATCTTTCTCTCATTTCAAAAACATAACATGATCACTTAATACACATATATAAGTTAGCATTTAATTCACATGTTCACTTTTATGTTTATTTCTACATATTATTACACATGCACTTGCCCTTTTACTTTCATATATCGCTTTTGCGGTCCTTAGTGAGTCCCAAATGAGTTTCAATCAATAAAAATAAATAATATTTTAGATCATACAGTATTTTGGTAAATTCCAAAGCTTAAGGCTAATACAGAACTCTTAGCCTTTAATGAAATTCTGATAATAAAAATCCAGAAAATATACAAAACTCCATTAAATACATTGCATAACCCATTTCTCCTCTCCTAATCCTCTCTAAACCCTTGCAACACTAGCCTAGTTCCTATTTGGACCCGCAGTCCCTCTCAACTCCAAAATCATTTCATTATCACATATCATATATCCTCTAAGCTCACTAAGGCTTTTATTCACATAACACTTTAGTCATTCATTTTAAATCACATAAGCATATACATGATATTTTCATTTCACATATTCACATATTGTAACATCCTTAGTTAGGGGCTATTATTTTTGCATTAATTGCATGTGAATAGCTTGATTTTGTTATTAATCAAGGTGTCTTGGGGTCTGGGTATGAGCCAAGGGCAGGCCCGAACTATAGGAAAAATTTTATTTTCAAGCATTGGTTCAGGGGAGCTGAAGGAGCTAGGGGTTAAGAATTTTTTGTGGTAAACTGTAGCACAAGAAAAGAATGAGTAAAATGGCAAGGAGACGCCACTTAGGGCCTTATTCAGTGATGCCACAAGCAAGGGAAGGAGAGCTTGGGTTCGAACTACAGAAATCCCTTGCTGCTAATTCTTTTTGATGCCAGAGAGGGGAGGAGTTGTGCTCAGCTCAAACTCTGATGGATAACTATTGAACAAGTCAACAGATTTAAAAGAATGGAAAAGAGAGAATTTAGGAGTGTGATCATTTCAAACTCATTTGAATGGTTGGCCAGGAGAAGTTTGAGGAGTTTGCTGAAATTTGAACTCTAGTGTGAGGAAGAGTAGTCGGTTGGAAGACTAGGGGGAATGCCGACATTCCTTAATGACATTTTTGACTAGTCAATGCCTTGGTGCATTCGGTTGTGAGCTAAAGCCGAAACCCCCTTAGCCTTGTTGATTTCTTCCCTTAATGCACCATTTGAATCAAAAGCCTAAAGTTTTGAGGCTATTGTCGATTTCCCTCAAAGCATCTAGCCGAATCCCCAGAGGAACCATTTGAGCTTTTCTTCATTTGAAACCGAAACCACTTTGGCCGAATCTCCTTCTCCCCTATTTTTTTCTTTTCTTTCTCTCATATTTGTTTCAAAACCCCATCAATATCTCTTCTTCTCAAATTGACAACTTCCTTTTTCTCCTCATCTTCTCTTGTGCCGAAAGTTCATCAATATTTTCTTGATTCCTTGCAAAGCCAAAACTCTTTTACTCTTGTTTCAAAAGCCATAGCCGAAACTCCTTTGATTGTTCCACCACCATTGCCGAAATCTCTCTTAACCATTGAAGATCTCTTCTTTTCTCTCGTTGTATGGTAGATCTCTCATGTTTTCTGCTCTAGTCAATTTTGGAGTGGGTAAGTGTTCTTGGCCGAATCTCTATCATCTTCTTCTTTTTTCTCTGTTGGCATATATAGAACAAAAGCCAAATTTTGGCATTTGTCTTGGTTCTCATTCATCTGTGAAATCGGTTTCTTCTAGGGTCTCTGAGATTTTAAAGCAGTGGATCATGATCATCTATTCTCTATCAAGCAATTTCGTTAAAGACTGTGGTAAGGTTACATATCGACTTAATCTTTCTCTTATTCTCTTGAAAAGCCGAAGGCTATTAGTTATATGGTTGAAGATCTTGGCCGATTGTAGGGAAGGCTCTATCTCGTATATCTCGGGTTGTGACTGGTGATCAAAAAGTGCTAAGGGAAGGGGGGATCTAGTGCGTTAGATCTTGATCTTCGGGATTCAGTAGTCGTGTTAGTAACTAGGTGTGTAACTTACACACTTCATAATTATTGTAAACTTACTAATAACCTTAACATGTTAAAAGCCGAAAACTGTGTAGATTTCGATATGGTACCTTTATGGGTATGAGCAAGGATTTCGCGCAAGTCCATTTTGGTTGAGATTGTGGCACATGATTTTTGATGATATTATCTATGTTATGTTCGATATATGTTTAATGATTAAGCATGATGGCATGATTTTTATGTGCATGAGCATTAAAGTGGGTGACATGAGAGGAGGGGCAAGATTGATATCAGTGACTTTGGGTCACCAGTGGTTTGGCACCACCAGTGGTTTGGTACCACAGTTAATATTCGTGACTTTGGGTCGCAAGAGGTTTGGCACCTCATAGCGACTCATCGATAACCGCACCACGATGGGTTGGCCCCACATTTGACAAAAGCGAGATTATCGCATGATGATTTGGTATTACAACGTGGGTTGGCCCCACATATGGATTATTCGTGACTTTGGGTCACCAGTGGTTTGGCACCACAATATTATTGATATCAGTGACTTTGGGTCACCAGTGTTTTGGCACCACCAGTGGTTTGGTACCACACGGGGTAGAAAAAGGAGTTGTGGATGGTTAGGTTTGGGTACATGATATGTTTGCTTGATTATGACCTGTGTAGGAATGTTGCTATAATCGGGAGGGGGATTATGCACTGAGTCTTACTGACTCACCTTCTCCCTTATCTTTTTAGGTGACTCGTAGAAATGGATGAGGAGCCGGGTGGACTCGAGGTGGCCATGCGACATTTATTTTTGGTTTTACTTGGACTTTCAATTTGGGCACCTTCGTTTTAAATTCTGATTTTTATTTGGGTTGTAATAAGGCCATTAGTATTTTCATTTAGGGTTTTATTATATCTGCTTTAATTTTCTAAATGTTGCTAAGTCAACTATTTAACATGTTTTAAATAACCTGATAACCAAAGTTTTCGAAAATTATACTACACAATGGGTTTTCTAAATCTTACCATTGGGTAACAATATTCACAAGAGGATAACAAAGTTAACTTAAATGATTTTCAAAATCTAAGTTTTCCATGCTCAAAATCAAACAGTTTTAAATTAACCAAGTAAGAATTCACTCGGGTTTCAATAGACTTTAATGTTTTTCTTAGGTAATGAATGATAACAAGTTTTAAAAAGCCTTTCAGGATTTTCAAAGCAACTTAACGATTTCAACTATACATGCATCGGGTTTCTGCAAACACAAAAACAAAGAGCTTTTCGCTAAAAATAATCGGCATCTTGTTTCCTTAAAATTTTTTTCACTCTGTGACATGCCGGATTCGGTCATGGTGTGTTGATCGAGTTTTGGGTGTTACATTTTTGGTATCAGAGTTCGATTCAAAAGCTCAGCTGTGGGCCCGAGGCCCAAAATGTTTAAAAGTAGGGTTTTGAAAAAAATTTGTAGGAAATATATGGTTTGAGAAGCATGGCACCGAGTCTCCGGCACCAATCCGCCCAGGTAAGTACCCCTAATCATTGTGTGATTTATATGTGGAAGATCGTAGATTAGTAGATTAGGAGCTATTGAACCCTAGTATTAGCTTACTCCAACACAAAATTACATAAGACTTAAAGATCAATCAAATAAACCTATGAGTAAGTCGCCGAGTTAAGGGTGTGGCAACAGTTGTGCGCATGTCTAGGATTGGATTCAGGGGGAGCTTAGTATTTAAGCAGTCCTAGTGACTCACCTCCTCTTCGCTCGAATCCTACCTGGTGTGTAGTGACGGTTCACCCTAACCAAGAGGACTTATTCACAGGCTAAATTCAATAATTAAAACCCGAAAGGGACTAGCTACACTGTTTTATAAAAACCCTAGTTTTGAAATCACCGAATTATCCCCTTGATTTGTAAAAACTACCTTAGATCTGAGAAATTACCAAAATACCCTGATTTCTAAAATTTTTGAAATACCTATGATTTGTAAAAATTTTCAAATTAACCCCGATTTATCACTAAAATACCTCGATAGGATAAATTACAAAAATACCCCCGGGTAGTGAAATGACGAGAGTGCCCCTACAAGTAGTGAGTGCGTGTGGTGGATGTTGTTGAGGAATGAATGTGATTCTCTGAATTAGGGTAGAAGACTTGAAACGGAAACTTTGTAGTGATCGAAAGGACTACTACTAAACTTCTTTACATAAAACTTGTTCGTGGGTAATCAGTGGAACAGAAGTTAATGCATAAAATTTCTTAAAGCAGATTAAATCGCTGTCTTAGACATGAGTTCTAGGGGACGTGCTCGTAATGTATGAGGGCGTGGTAGAGGTAAAATGACCGTATCGGAACCAATTAGGTCTGGTCAAGGGTCCGAGAATGAGATGCCACCACCACCGATTCTTTGGTGTTGAATATCAAGATCGACGGGGATGGCGCAGATCGCGAGCGATCTTGCGAGTTCTTGAGAGGGTGGCTGGGCGGTGGAGGTATGGGAGCTCGTAAATCAGATCTGGCGACTCGAGCCAATGGAGTGAGGTATTAGAGGTGTTTACAGTGTGGTGCCCAATCTGGTGAGTATTGGTTGGAAGCGACGGAGGCGAATCATGGACGATTTGGATCATTGCGAGGAGAAACTAAAGGGTAGTTTCTCTTCTCCGGGATGAGTCATACCAGTGGTGGCTCACGGTTCGGGATAGTGCTGTAGCGGATGATCTCACTTGGGATTATTTCAAGGCGGCGTATCAGAAGAAGTATATTGGGTCTAGTTATAATGATGCGCAGAGGAAGGTGTTTCTGAGGCTGGTTCAGTGGAGTAAGTCTGTATCGGAGTATGAGGCAAAATTCTTAAGGTTGAGCCGGTATGCTCGAGGTATCGTGGCTAGGAGGATGAGCGATGTGTCAGGTTCGAGGATGGACTGAGGGATGATCTGAGATTGCTAATTACTCCACAGCAGGAGCGGGAGTTTGCCATGTTGGTAGAGAAGGCTAAGGTAGCCAAAGGGGTCAAGGAATCTGTGAGACAGAATTTGAATAGGAATAGATAAAAGAGAGGTCTTGGATCATCTGGATCAGCCAAAAATTCTCAGAAAAGGACTAGGCATGGTGGGCCGAATCAATCTGGGAGACCTATTGCTGCTAAGTAGGGACCAGCGCAGTGTAATCGGTGTAGAAAATCTCATTGGGGAGAATGTTGGACCGGTGGCAAAGGATGCTTTGAGTGTGGGTCGCTGGATTATCATGTGAGAGACTATCCACGGAAGTTAGCGAGATTGATCGAGGGGTGGTCGTGCTCGATTCAGAATGAGGACCACAACCGCAGAGGGTCATGGTTACAGTAGAGGAGGTAATGGTTACGGTCGGGGCGCGGAGCACGAGGCGGAGGTGCAGCAACTCTTGAAGCAAGACAACTGGATTGGTCTATCACGTGAGGCATCGAGAGGAGGGTGGCCTTGCGGACGTCATAACTTAGACGTTCTTAATCTTTGGACTACCTTATACTGCTTTGATAGATGTTGGTTTGACGTATTCGTATGTTGCCAGTAGCATAATAGAGACCATGAACCTAGACTTTGAAACTACTTCTAGGGAGATGATAGTAATTAGCCCTCTAGGTCACTCTGTAGAAGTAAATAAGCTGTATAGGGATGTAGCCCTAGAACTCCAAGGGGTAGTATTTATGGCTGATCTGATGGAACTGCCGTTTAGGGAGTTCGATCTAATTATTGGGATAGACTGGCTGGTGAAGTACCAAGCAAGTTTGGATTGCGCGGCTAAACGCATGGTTTTAAAAACTGTTGAGGGTAAAGAAGTGGTGATAATAGGTAATAGAAGAGATTATCTATCCAACGTGGTGTCTGCTTTGAAATCTGAGAAAATGGTCAGGAAGGGTTGTGAGGCATTTATGGGTCGTGTGTGTGCCTTGGAGGCCAAAGATTCAGCTGTAGAAAATGTCCGAACGGTGAAGGAATTTATCGACGTATTTCCAGAAGAACTTCTGGGTCTGCCTCCGGATCGAGAAGTTGAATTCGGTATAGATCTGTTATCCAGAACTGTGCCAGTGTCTATTGCCCCGTACAGGATGGCGCCAAAGGAATTGGTGGAGCTGAAGGCTCAGATTTAGGAGTTGCTGGACCGCGGTTTTATCCGGCCAAGTGTTTCGCATTGGGGAGCGCCAGTGCTCTTTGCTAAGAAGAAGGATGATATAATGCGGATGTGTATAGACTACCGCCAGTTGAATAAGCTGACGATCAAGAACAAGTATCCGTTGCCGAGGATAAATGACTTGTTTGATCAGCATAAGGGGGCATCGGTCTTCTCTAAGATCGATCTAAGGTCGGGGTATCATCAGCTTAAGGTGAAAGAGGCTGATATCCACAAGACAGCGTTTCGCACTCGATATGGGCCCTACGAGTTTCTGGTAATGCCGTTTGGATTGACTAATACACTAGCAGCATTCATGGATATGATGAATCGAGTGTTTCAGCAGAACTTGGACCAGTTTGTCGTGGTATTTATAGATGACATATTGGTGTACTCAAGGTCTAAGGAGGATCATGATACGCACTTGCGGGTGGTTTTGCAAATTCTGAGGGAAAAGCAGTTATTTGCCAAGTTTAGTAAGTGCGAGTTCTGGCTTAGGGAGGTGACTTTCTTAGGTCATGTAGTGTCAGCTGAAGGGATTAGAGTGGACCCTCGCAAGATTGAGGCAGTGTTGGATTGGAAACCGCCTAAGTCGATTGCAGAGATTCGAAGCTTTCTAGGTCTGGCAGGGTATTACTGAAGATTTGTAGAAGGATATTCTCTGATCGCAGCATCGTTGACCAAGTTATTGAGGAAAGGAGTTCCATTTGTATGGTCTGAGAAACAACAGGAAAGTTTCGACAAGTTGAGGAAGATTCTGACGGAAGCTCCGATTTTGGTTCAGCCTGAGGCAGGAAAGGAATTCACGGTCTACTGTGATGCATCACATACTGGCTTGGGATGTGTGCTGATGCAGGAAGGGAAAGTAGTGGCATATTCGTCTTGACAGTTGAGACCGCATGAGGGTAACTATCTGACACATGACTTGGATTTGGTTGCAGTGGTTTTCGCCCTGAAGATATGGAGACACTATTTTTACGGAGAGAAATCGATAGTCTACACGGACCACAAAAGTCTGAGGTACCTTTTGTCGCAGAAGGATTTAAATTTGAGACAGCGTAGATGGATTGAGCTGTTAAAGGACTACGACTGTTCAATTAAGTATCATCCGAGCAAGGCTAACGTGGCAGAATTACAGGTTAAGCAGTGACTTTGGGTCAGCAGTGGTTTGGCACCACCAGTGGTTTGGTACCACACGGGGTAGAAAAAGGAGTTGTGGATGGTTAGGTTTGGGTGCATGATATGTTTGCTTGATTATGACCTGTGTAGGAACGTTGCTATAATCGGGAGGGGGATTATGCACTGAGTCTTGGTGACTCACCTTCTCCTTTATCTTTTCAGGTGACTCGTAGATCGCGGATGAGGAGCCGGGTGGACTCGAGGTGGCCATGTGACATTTATTTTCGGTTTTACTTGGACTTTCCATTTGGGCACCTTCGTTTTAAATTCTGATTTTTATTTGGGTTGTAATAAGGCCATTAGTATTTTTATTTAGGGTTTTATTATATCTGCTTTAATTTTCTAAATGTTGCTAAGTCAACTGTTTAACTTGTTTTAAATAACCTGATAACCAAAGTTTTCGAAAATTATACTACACAACGGGTTTTCTAAATCTTACCATTGGGTAACAATATTCACAAGAGGATAACAAAGTTAACATAAATGATTTTCAAAATCTAAGTTTTCCATGCTCAAAATCAAACGGTTTTAAATTAACCAAGTAAGAATTCACTCGGGTTTCAATAGACTTCAACGTTTTTTTTTAGGTGATGAATGATAACGAGTTTTAAAAAGCCTTTCGGGATTTTCAAAGCAACTTAACGATTTCAACTATACATGCATCGGGTTTCTGCAAACACAAAAACAAAGAGCTTTTTGCTGAAAATAACCAGTAACTTGTTTCCTTCGAACCGTTTTCACTCTGTGACATGCCGGATTCGGTCGTGGTGTGTTGACCGGGCTTGGGGTGTTACACATATTCTCTTTCATATAATATACTTGACATTACTTATTTACTTTGAATTACATAACCATATGCACTACATCTTCACTTCATACATTAATTCACATGAACACTAACATATAACATATTTACAATACTTTACACTTTAGATTTTAATTTACTCTCATATAACACTTTGCTTCCATAAAACTCTGCGCTTAAATATTTATTTCACTATTTAACACACTTAGTAATTTTGGAATATTTTACAATTTAACCCTAAATTCATGAAAATTCAAAATTTTATTTTATAACACTTTAATATCACTTTTCATTTCGTTTAAACATTTAATCACATTATTTATGTCACATATCAAATTTTACACTCTTTACAATTTAATCCTCTCTATAGTAATTTCACTATTCTACATCTATTTACTTATCAATGAATGAAAAATAAATAACTTTTCACTCTTTATAATTTAATCCTTAGCCTCATGAAATTTACTAATCACTAAAATATCACTTTATCATTTCTTATATTACTAAAATACCTTTAATTACATATTCACTACTAAATTCAATATACATAGTCAATAATTTTAATCATATCTTATTTAATTATTTCATATTGAAATTTAAATACTCAAATATTCAAATTAATATAATTTAACTTGATTTTAATTAACTTACCTATTTATCCAACCTTTTCACTTTCCCAAGCTTTCCCTTCACTCTCATCTGCACCTAAGTTGTTTTCACAATTGAAAATATTTCCATAGCACTTTAGGATATTAAATTAAGCTATGGTTTTAAGGAAAAACTCAAGAAAAATGCATGAGAAATTTTCCTTTCTTTTTTTCTTTTTTTCCTTTTTCTTTCTTTTCCCTCCCTCTTTCTTTCCCTTTTATTTGCTTCCCCAAGCTACTACCCTTCAACCTTCCAATTGCATTGAAAAGTATACACTATTCTTTTCTTTTTCTTTTTCTTTTCAATTTGGTCCATTTATTCCATCATCCAATCAAATTTCAACACTTTTCAATATTAATTTCCATAAGTTTCTACAAACTTTCCAACTTATCAGCTATGGGAATTTAATCCCATCTTTATGTCTCCAATATCAATTAAATAAGGAAAATTTACATTCAGGTCCCTCTTCCATAAAATGGGAAAATTGCACATTAGTCATTGTACTTTTCCACTTTATTCAATTTAATTCATATTTTAATTCATATAACAAGTTTCTAACTCCACAAATCAATAAATATCCATATCACATTAATAAAAATATTTATTCAATTTCAACTCCTTTCCAATAATGGTCAATTTGTACTTTTAGTCCTACAACTTTAAAAATTTTTCATTTTAGTCCTTACAAAATTTCATTATTCATAGTTTCTCTCAAAATACTTAATTCACCTTTAAAATACTTATCTTTTCTCAAAGACTAAAATTTTGGGGTATTACATAATTGCCTTGTGCTAACCACACTTATGTATTAATTCATTGGTTAAGCTTCTTTTTGTCTTAAATTGATGCATTTTGATTAGTCTAAAAAACAACAATTCCATTATTACTTGGTAATGGCCACCCCATCACTTTTTTTGTACCTTGACATATGTTGAGGTAGTTTATATGTAATGCTTAGAAGCAGTGCCCATTAGTGTCTAGCACTGCTTAGCTTAGAACTTGTCATGTTTAAGTTGGAAAATTTTGGCAACAAAAATATTTGGGCTATGATTCTAGCAGAGACTTTGGGTGGCAACAAGCCCATATTTGATATCCAAACTGCTTAGTGCAACATATCTTCGAGATTGGTTTGGATGGAATCAAGGCAATCGAATTCCCACAACTTGGAAGTATATCCTAAATATTCTAGACTTATCCTAAGCCCTTTGAAGATATTATTATTCTTATTATCTTGCTAGTTTAATGGGAAGATTGTTTGTAATTGATATAGTATGTTAGCAAGTCCTGATTGAGGAGATTTGTATATTGTAACCTCCCTAACCCGGTCCAAAATTTATGGTTGGGTTCTGAAGGCCATAATGGCCACCGAAATGCCCCAGTAAAAAAACGATCAGATTCTTAGAAAATTTATTCTTAAAAATACTTTTTCTTACATTTTTCTAAGGATTAGTTAAAGCCAAGTTTAATTGAAGTCTAATTAAAAAGTGACTTATTAATTTTAGAAACATACTTGATTATTAATTCGCTATTCGAGTTTCGAAAACCAGTTTTCCAATGGGAAAACTTGATGTGTTGAATTTTTTAGTAAATCCATAATTTATAATTTAAACGTGACTAGTTATTAAGTCGGTCCAGTTGTTTAACGTCCATGCATGAAAATGCTAAAAATATCACAAAATCAAATCTCATGCAACAATTCGTAAAATAAATTATTACAAACCAAATAAATAAAAATATAAAATGAAAATACTTTATTTAGCAAAATCAGGATGAGACCTCCAAATTTCCAAATCCAAGCCCTACTTGTGGATTACCTAAAAAATGTTAAACTTATGGGATGAGTTTTACAGCTTAGAATAAGTTGCAATCATAAGTAAACAGTGTATCAAGACCATACAACCATGCTTACACACAACCAAAAACAATAGCAGTCACCAATCACTATATTTTCTGAGATTACAGAATAATAAAATTCCAGAATTTAAATACATGATCAAGAATGACAAAGCGATTCCTACCCATCCATCCACTACACATCATATCAGAAGGAGTCGTAGCCTATTGTGGTTTAACCACAAGTAATAGTAGATAATCGTAGTTATACTGCAAGTCAAATTTTGTGGACAAACCACCAAAATAGTGTTGCAGACGAACCGCCAAAACTTTGAACAAAACTCCTAAAAGAATTACGAATTTACTGCCAGAACTCAACAAATCTCCTCTATCTCTGATCAACCCAATCCCAACATAATGCATAATGTCATTTTTATCAGAATAGCATAATCAAATATGGTGCATTGCAGAAGCAAGTCATGTCATCCAATCAATAAATCAGAATAGTGGCATGCTTTACAGCCATGACAACAGAAGATAAAAAAAATAACAACATGCTTATCAGGCATGCAATGAGGCAGAATAGTGGGAATGCATTCTTACATTCATTAAAACATGTGATGTCATTATATTGACATTTATTATAACAACCCGATTTTGGGTCTAGTCAGAACAGTGGTTTCAGGACCACAAATCTAACGAATAAAAATTCATTTTTATTATATTTTTCTGGTCTACAGTTTTATGGAATGATTTCGTGAAAATTTCATTCGAAAATTTTGACATTTGGGAACTCAATTTAGTAAAAAAGAACTAAATTGTAAAAAGTGCAAAAGTTGAATTCTATATGTTAGAGGTGTCCAATTGCTATGAGATTTTGAATTAGAGGTCCTTAAATGGTAATTAGACCATTGGTTAAGTTGGTGGACAAAAATGGACATGGTTTGGTATGTTTTCAAAGTTTTTTATTAAGGGAATTTTGGTACTTTTGTAATTAAAATGAATTAAAAAGCCAAAATAAAGCCAAATTTGTCCATCTTCTTCATCCTTGGCCAAAATTCACAAGGGGAAACCATGGCTAGGGTTTTTCAAGCTTCCATGCTCAATTGTAAGTCCGTTCTAAACCCATTTTTAATGCTCTTTACATTTTTGAATTTATTGTAACTCGATCTTTCTATTTCTACCATCAATTTGAAGACATGTCAAGGTCTAAAATTTTACTCATGTTGAACATGTATGTATTTTGATGTTTGATGGTAGAAAATGCAAGTTTATTATTTGTTAAACGACTGTTACTAAGTGATATTCAGTAAAATGCCTGAAAGGACTTGCTTGTAAAAGTTGTAAAATATATAGTAAAAGTCTGAATAAATGAAAAATGTGGGCTGTTTGAGTATGTATAAGGTCCAGCTAGGCATGGGTATTGAATAAATTTAATGCAAATCATTTTACGAGCCTAGGGACTAAATTGTAAAAATGTCAAACTTTAGGGGCAAAAAATTTTATTTTTTTTCCATATGATTTTGGGCTGCTTTGAATAGTATAATGATTGAATAAGTTAAATGTGATATTATAGATCAAGAAAAATGAGTTTCAGACCTAGAATGGGGAAAACAATTATTTGATGATTTAGTCATTTTCGCCATTTTTATGTCGAAGTAAGTTCATATGTTTAATGAGCATTTAATTATACATGTATAGATGCTTAATTAACATAATTATGGTAAATGTTATATTATTGAAATGAAATGTGAATGTTATTGAGTACGATTGTAACGCCCCAAAACTTAGGTATTTATTTTTGCATGTCTTTAACATAAATACCTATCTGCTTTAGTGGCTAAGTGATTTGGGTGTGTTTTGGAGTGTCTAAGAAGTCCTGGGTTCGAGACTGGGCTTGTGAAAACTTTTGGTTTTTGGGGAATAAAACCCTTGTTTTTGGTTAGTAGGCATTTAAATAAATGTAGGTAAAGCATGACATAAAAAACCTGCAGGTCTAAGGGGTAAGTGGCGTGTTACATAGGCTAGAGGACTGAGGTTTGAATCTTGGTAGTGGCAAAGGAGTATTTATTTTGTGGTTGTGCTGTTGGGGGTGATGGAGTTTGACTGAAACACTGAAGTGGTTAAGAGGAATTCAAACTGAGTGGTTGAGGGGAGGTGTGATCAGGTGGAGAGATTTGAGGAGGGATTTTAGGAGGAAATCAAAGGATGAGGGGAGAGGTAGTGGTGTACCGAATTGGGACTCTAAGGCACTCAAGAATTCGGCTAGAGGGGTTCCTCATTTGGGTTCTATTTTGTTTTTCCCTCTGCCAAAATCTCCCTCTGCCAAAAACCTATTCTCCCTTTTTTGCTTTTTCCTTCTTTTCCTTCTGCCAAAACCTCTCCTCCCCTAAACTATTTCCTTTTTCTCCCTTTCTGTAGCCACACTCTTCGAGTTTCTCTGCTGATTTGAACTAGTCCTCCAACACCCTGCTTGTGTTGGCCGAACATACCTTCCTTTTCTCCTCATCTTTCCTTTTCTCATTTTCTTGCTATTGGCCGAATACACCTCTTCCCTTCTGATTGTGTGTCTATCAAGTTTTAAAATTTATAATGAATGAGATCGAACCTGGCAACTAACTCTGACAATGATTAAAGGCAAGTGTACCTATCGAACAGTAGTATTGCTTAGGCAAGATCGGATTGTCGAACCCAAAGGAACTAAAAGTACTAATACTAACTTTATTTTTATTATTTAGCCTAAAATAAATGAAGTTGCTTTAATCTAAATTACCGACTACTAAACTAAAGACGTAAAGACAAAAAGAATGTATTAGGAAATATTTTGAAGAGAAACTCAGTTATGAATTGGGAAATATCTTGAAGAGAAACTCAGTTGATCACGACGATACCCTCAGGAAGAATTCACCTAGACTTCACTTGTTATTTAACACTGAACCATATGATTTATTCACTTAGTTTGATCCGTAAGACTCGAGGCGAATAACATCTAACCCTAGGTTAATTAACAAAAATCTCTTTCTCGAATAATAACCCCCTAGAATAGTAGTAAATCGATCTATGGACTCCCATATTAGGTTTCAACCTAATCCAAAAAAATCTTGTCACCCTATCTCTAGGCGTGCGATCAACTCCGCTTAATTATGCTAGATCTACTCTTAAGAAGGGTCTATTCCTCCTCCACCTAAGCACATCAGATTTGGATTAAGCATGCATAATTAAGAACAAACTAAGTATTTATCATATAATTCAGGAAACAATAACAATATTCATCTAGGTTTCATCCCCTTCAGGTATCTGAAGGGTTTAGTTCATAATGAAAAAAGAAAACATCTCAAGAGAAAAGATGAAACAAAACATAAGAAATCCCTAAAACCCCTTGAAGGAATTGAAGGAGAAATCTACCATCTTGAGTAGAATTTCGGCTCCTTGAGATGGATCAACTGGCTATCTTCGAGTAATTCCCACAAATCTGACCTTCTGGCTCGGCTCCTTGGCCTAGCTAACTGCCCCCTTCAGGTTACACTTAAGGTGTTTATATAGACTTTTGGAATGCTTTACTTGGCCTCTAAGTGTTCCAATTCAAGTATACTTCCTACTCGGTGTTTGAATAGGCTTTGGAATGTGTTTCTTTGCCTCAAAGTATCCAAATTTGAGTGAAATTCCTCTTTTCCACGACAGAGGCACGGCCATGGCACACGCTCATATAAGTCGACTTCAGGCCGTGTCTCGATTCTGTCGATTGGGGCACTACCGTATAAATCGTGGCATGGTTGTGTCTTAGTTAAATGTCGAGGCACGGTCGTGTGGCTTGAAGTCCAGGCTGTGTCGATTTCCACTTTGGCCCAAATTTGCCCGTTTTAAGCCTATTTCTTGTTGTTTTCGTCCTCGGGTGCTTTCCTAAGTAAAAACATGAAAAGAAAGGATTAAGAGAACCTTTTTACATAAATCAAGGGCTAAATCATCAAAAGCATACTGAATGTGGGCCTAAAATATGTTACTTTTATAGTTTATCAAATACCCCCACACTTAAGCTTTTGCTTGTCCTCAAGCAAAATTCTCAACTTACAATTAAAACGATCTTTCCATAATTCATAATTCCTATCAACAATGCCTCATCATAATTCACAGATAATTTATACATGGATAATTTAACTTAAAGGCTCTTAAAGATTCAAACAATATAAGTCATATATTTGTAGCACGAAAACATAGGTGTCTCCCCTTATCTAAATAATTACCTTTAATTCAAAACTGACAAGGATTGACATCCTCACTAAAGATTCACTCAAATCACTCAAAGTGTTTTAAGGTTCAAGAATAAGCACTCATAAGTTGAACCTAAAAAGTTAATCCCATAGGCTTGCCTGAAAATCAAATCTCCACCACTGTAATATGAGATGATACACAAATCAAAAGGCCTTTGACAGGGTTGTAATAGGGCTTAGGTTAAAGGTGTGGACAAAGGCTGAATTAGAAGGTTTAGAATAGAGATTGACCTAACCAATTACCTAACTAAAAATAATGAAATTGAAAATAAATGATTACATCAATTGAAACTTTGAAACTAATAATACAACGAGATTTTTCTTTGATAATTGAAATTTAAATGTACGAGCTCACTTTTTATACTACTAATGCTGAATATACTTTGTTTTTTTTAAAGAACTAGAAACATAATAAAGAAAAGTTTATCAACTGAAATAAACTAATTCGGTAACTGATCAAATCAATTCTCGATAGAAGGGTAGTCAAAAGAATGGTAATAACAACTACAAAGGGTTTTGGGTTAATATTAGCGGGTAAATTAATAAAAAGGGTTGTTAGGATCAAATGGGTTCACTAAGGGTTAATTTTTGAAGGTAGGCTTTTTATTGGAGTGAATGGGTTAAAACTTAGGTGCCTTTATCATCTCAGTATATCAAATCATTAATGTCGTCTCGATATGTATAATCTAGGCAAGTTCTAGAATATCAATTTAATGTTGACACACTCATAATCAATAAAGTGAGCATGAAAAAGAATATATGCTTTATAAGGCTCAAATCTCAGAAAATTTATGGGTATTTGACATCAATCCTGTGAATTTCAAACTTCAAGGTAATATTCAAATTCAGTTCAACAACCTAGAAAATTTTTTGATTCTTGAAAAATAGACTTATCATGCTTGATTCTCAAGTATTCTTCAAGTATAAATCATCAATGCACAATTATCAATGACTTACTCAAACATATTAATAAAAGTCATAAATCATTAGAAATTTCACCCTAATTGATAATATGAGAAAATTACTTAGGAACAAGACTAAAATTCAGGATTTTGGAATAATGTAGAAAGTTAGGTACTTTTACCCCCCACACTTTAGACGTACATTGCCCTCAATGTAGAAAGATAGATAAACAATTATGTAATAAAATCAAAAGAGAATGAGAGAAGTAACACTTCCTGAATTTTTGGATGGCTTAGAGAGTAGGCAGAGGTCGTGGTGGAAGATGACTTATGTAGTAGTGAAGTACTCCTAGTGATTTGTTCGTGTATGTGGAGTGTGTGTTGAAATTGCGATGTCATCAGTTAGATATTTTGGCGATGTAAATAAATATATGTTAGACTTACTCGAAGATTAGATAACCAATGATAAACATAATAAAAGTTTGCAATGAAGAAAAGCTTCATATTACGACAAATAAAGAAAATTAAAATAAAGGAAAATAAAAATAAAAATAGAATAGAACTAAAAATGAGAAAATAAAATTTAGATAATCAAAAGGACTCAGAGGTCCTCATCATCGGTCGGGCCTTGTAGTGGTGTTGGTGATAATATATGGAAGTGATGGCATATTTGCTGGAGCGTGGCCTCAATCCCATCAAAACGTCGAGCAGTGTCAGTGAACTACTGAGTACAATACTACTCAAACTAGGTGAGGCATGTAGAGATATCTTCCATAAAGGCTACTGGATGGGATGGCTGCTGGCTCAGGATTGGTGGGACATCATCAGTAATGTCCTTGGGCACCTCCTCATCTGTAGCTAGTCGGTACTGGGGGGTCAGTCCCACGACGATATTTGATCATCCTCATGTGTAGCATTGTTTGGATGCCCTGAGGCACCATCTAGCCGATCATTGTCAATGAGGATATCTGAGCCTCGGTGTTGAGGAGGCCAAAGTGTTGAGCTAACCGAGTGATGTATGGCCCCATCAATAAAATGCCCTTCCTATGCGATTCCATTTGGTGTTGAATTGTACAGGCGATGAAGTAGGCAAGGTCGAACACGTGCCCTTCTGACATGCACAATAGGTAGTAGAAATCGTGCTTATTTACCACACCAATGCTCTCACATCGACCGGTGATAGTATGAGCTAAAATGGTTTGTATATACCGCAGGGATGGTCCAAGGGCTGTCGCCTTAGAGCGACTTGGGTCGTATACTCCCGTGGTAGGAGCTAAAGCTGCGCCAGTAGTTGAGTGGAGTGCAGTGGAGTTAACAGTCTAACTCAAATAGAGGATTTTCTGCTATAAACTCCTCCGTATAGAGTCTGAGTGCTGTGCAAAATTGAGGTACGCTTAGTTGACGTACTATACCCCCTAAATGGAATTGGGTTGTGCCTGGATTGTCATATCGGGTCATCACTGTCTGAAAGGTGAAAGTGGTGCAGAACTCGAGTGTGAGTTCCAAATATGTGGGCTCGATTATAGAGAAAAATTGCTCCCACGGCTCAGTTAATATGAGGGCTCGAATATCGGCCCCTAGTCTGACTTGTTCGACTGCATTCCAGTCAATGTACCTTCCAATGCCAAGAGGTCTTTTTCGGAATGCCTGGTATCGTTCTTCCTAGGCTTCCTAAGAGAATTGGAGGAAGTGGTGTCGTATTTCAGAAGAAGCACTGGCTAAAGACGAGCCAGGTCCTTTTCACTTTTTCAAGTTCGGGGTTGTTGATCTCTTTCCGCGAGATGATGACATTGTACCTGAAATCAGTAATCAAATATAAAGCAAGTTCCTTTTTTGATCAAACCTCAACAAAAAATATAGCAAGAATATTTCACACTAAATCAAATGAAATTAAGATTTTGAGAAGTTAGAATACTAAAACTAACTTAAGCATGTTAATCACCAGAAATTATTTTGACAGCAGTGATTATTTCAAGCAAAGAAATGTATCAATCATATTAGTTCTAAAATGCAAGAATTTATTCCTAGATATTTAAAAGTAGAAAGAAACTAAATCATGAAAATGAAACAATGGTTAGAGCATGGTAGCAGTGAATGAATGGAGAGTGACCAGTAGTATTTTGGGATGGGGTGATATGAACGGATAGTGCACGGTCGTGGAATGGTGGCACACGGTGGTGTCACGATTTTTTTCTGCAGATGCACGGCTGTGGCGAAGGCGTGGGCTACTGTAGCCTAGTGGTGGTGAGGGCGTGGATTGTGGTTTTGTAAGGTTTTCATGGCGAAAAGTGAAGGTTGAGAATTTTTTAGGGGATTGAGGGCGTGGGTGTGGTCGGAATGGGGGAGAATAAGGCTGAAAATTTTTTTTTAGGGTTGATTTTGGAGGGATGAACGGTTTAAGTTTCTTAAATAGGGGTGAGAGCACGAGAAGGGGCCACGCCCGTGCTCGTTTTTTATGTGCCCGTGCTTTTCGTGATTTTAAATTTTGGGCGCGTTCAGGTATTAGGCCACGGTCGTGGGTATTTTTGGCACGCCCGTGTTTTATTCACACGGTCCTATAGAACGGGCGTGTTTCATCCATGTTCGATAAGTTAGTATGTTGGCATGGTGAGGTAATACGGGCGTGTGTAGCCCGTGTGTGGCAAGTCAATATCTTCACACGGTCGTCAGGCACGGGCGTGTCTCGCCCGTGCTTGAAAAGTCAGTAACCTCACACTGGTAGTTGGCACGGGTGTGATTTTTTTATCGTAAGCCGTGTTAGGAAAATAAATTCTTCTTTGTCGTGCACGGCTATTGGCCCACCCGTGGTTTGTCTCCTGGCTTCCACGCGGCCACGGGCACACCCATGTATAAGGCCGTGTGGTCTAAAACCTGCACTTTATTAGATTAGTTAGATGCTGAACAGTTAAAAGTATGATGTTAGGGAATTTAGTGCTCGAGTTGCCTCCCGAGAAGCGCTTGTTTGTAGTCTTAAGCAAGACTTTCCCTGTTTTCAGTTCTAAAAGAAGGTTCATGGAGCAGAAGCTCCTCTCTCATATCTCCAAAATCTGCACCATTATAAATTTTGAGTCGGTGACCATTTACCTTGAATGTGCCTTTAGTGGGGTGAGTTACCTCAATTGTGCCATATGGAAAAATTGTTTTGATCACGAATGGGCCTAACCATCTTGATTTCAGCTTCCCAGGGAACAATTTGAACCTTGAGTTGTACAGTAGGACCAAGTCCCTTACCTTGAATTGTTTTGACTTCTTTAGGCGAGAATCGTGGCATCGTTTTGTTGCCTCTTTGAATAGTTTCGAGTTCTTGTAGGCCTCAGCTCTCCATTCGTCTAGCTCGTTCATCTGCATCATTCTTTTCTTTCTTGTAGTTCTAATATCAAAATTTAAAAACTTTATAGCCCAAAAAGCTTTGTGCTCTAACTCGAATGGTAGATGACAGCTTTCCCCGTATACAAGTTTGTATGGGGATGTCCCTAGAGGTGTTTTAAATGCTGTTCTATAGGCCCATAAGGCATCATCTACTTTTATGCCCAATCTTTTCTGTTCGATTCAACTATTTTTTCTAGGATACGCTTAATTTCTCGGTTTGCTACTTCAACTTGCCCACTGGTTTGAGGGTGATATGGGGTAGCTGTCCTATGGTGTACTCCATATTTCTTTAGAACTTTTTCAAATTGAGTATTACAAAAATGAGTACCCCTATCACTAATGATAGCTCTAGGTGTCCCAAATCAAGAAAACAGTTTCTTGAGAAATTTAACTACTACCCTAGCATCATTGGTAGGTAAAGCTTCCGCTTCTAACCATTTTGACATGTAATCAACTGCCTCTAGGATGTATTTATTTCCAAATGAACTAGGGAATGGTCCCATAAAATCAATACCCCATACAACAAATAATTCACATGATATCATTTATGTTTGAGGCATTTCATCACGTTTAGAAATATTACCTGTTCTTTGGCATTTATCACACGAGGTAACATACCTATTGGCATCTTTAAATAGAGTGGGACAATAAAAACCTGATTCGAGTATTTTGTGTGCTGTCTTAATGCCATTGTAGTGTCCTCCTGAGGGTCCTGAATGGCAATGTTCCAGGATTTTTCTTGCTTTTACCTTTGTAACGTATCTTCAAATTACCTGATCTGCATATATACGGAAAAGAAAAGGATCTTCCCAAAAATAGTTTTTCACATCAGTAAAGAATCGCTTCTTTTGGTGATGTGTTAGTCTTTTTGGCAAGATGTTAGCTGCTAAATAATTCGCAATATTTACAAACCATGGTGCCTCATAATGTGTTATAGAAAAGAGTTGTTCTTCGGGAAATGAATCGTTTATCTCATTTTTATCGAGCTTCCTGATATGTGGATTCTCAAGTCTGGAGAGGTGATCTGCGGCAAGATTCTCAGCTCCCTTCTTATCTTGTATTTCCAAGTCAAATTCTTGTAAGAGTAAAATCCACCGTTTGAGTCGAGGTTTTGCATCAGGTTTGTCTAAGAGATGATGAAGTGATGAATGGTCAGTGTAAACGAAAACTTTAGAAAATATTAGATACTGCCTAAATTTGTCAAAAGCAAAAACTACAGCTGGCAATTCTTTCTCTGTGGTGGTGTAGCTTTCTTGTGCGGGTGTTAATGTTCTGCTAGCGTAATAAATTGGATGAAATGCTTGTCTCTTCGTTGTCCCAAAACTGCACCTACTGCAAAATCACTTGCATCACACATTAGTTCAAAGGGTAAGTTCCAATTAGGTGTAATTCTAATCAGAGCATTTATTAATTTATCCTTAAGGATATTAAATGCATCTAAACATTCCTGATTGAAATTGAAAGGAACATCTTTTTCTAGTAAATTTGTCAAAGGCTTAGCTATTTTAGAAAAATCTTTAATAAATCTTCTACAGAACCCTGCATGTCCTAAAAAGCATCTAATAGCCTTAACTGAACTAGGGGGAGGTAATTTTTCTATGGTTCAACCTTTGCTATATCTACCTCAATCCCTTTACTAGAAATCTTATGTCCTAATACAATCGCTTCTCTAACCATAAAGTGACATTTTTCCAATTCAAAACAAGGTTTGTTTCCTCACATCTCATTAGAACTCGTTTTAAATTTTAAGGCAAAGGTGGAAAGAATTATTGAATACCGAGAAACCATCCATAAATACCTCCATGATGTCTTCCAAGAGTTCGTCAAAGATTGCCAACATGCAACGCTGAAAAGTAGCAGGAGCATTACATAATCCAAAAGGCATTCTACGATAAGCAAACATACCGTATGGGCATGTAAATGTTGTCTTCTCTTGATCTTCAGGAGCTATGGGGATTTGGAAGTAGCCGGAGAGTCCGTCCAAGAAAGAGTAGTACATATGCCCGGATAGTCTTTCTAGCATTTGATTTATGAAGGGTAGAGGGAAGTGATCTTTTCTGGTGGCATCATTGAGCTTTCTATAGTCTTTACAAACTCTTCAACCTGTAACTGTTCTTGTGGGGATTAATTCATTCTTTTCATTGGGCACACCGTCATACCTCCTTTCTTTGGAACTACCTGCACAGGACTTACCCAAGTGCTGTCAGAAATAGGATAAATTATTCCTGCATCTAGAAGTTTAATTACCTCGACTTTGACCACTTCTTTCATATTGGGGTTTAGCCATCTCTGGGGCTGCACACATGGCTTGTATTATTCTTCCATTAAAATTTTATGGGTGCAGAACGAGGGGCTTATACCCTTGATGTCAGAGATTTTCCAAGCTATGGCTTTTTTATGTTCTCTTAGTACTTTTATCAACTCCTCTTTTTCCTTGGGTTCTAGTTCTGAAGAGATAATTACCGATAGTGTAGACTTGTCCCCGAGGAATGCATACTCTAAGTGTTTTGGCAATCATTTCAATTCCAGACTGGGTGGCTCATCAATGGAGGATTTTTGTTTTATTTCGTCATCGTTTTCAATGCTTTCTTTTTTCATTTGCCTAAATGACGATGTATTCAAATTCATCTCATCGCCTTCATCTCCTTGCCCCTCTTCTTGAGTCAAGCACAGTTCCATCGTGTTGTCATGTATGATTTTCTATAATGAATTTTGAATGATATGATCAGTAGTATCAACAAAATAACAAGAATCATCTTGCTCTTTAGAATATCGCATGGGAACATAAATTTGAAAAATAATTTCTTCATCGCCTATCCTTAATGCAAGTTTACCGTCACCTACATCAATAACAGCCCTAGCAGTGGCTAAAAAAGGACGCCCTAAAATTAAAGAAACATTAATGTCTTCATCCATGTCTAACACAACAAAATCAATAGGGAAAATAAATTTATCAATTTTCACCAAGACATCTTCGATAACTCCTCTAGGATATTTAATGGATCTATCGGCTAACTGAATACTCATCCTAGTGGGTTTTGGTTCCCCAAGATCTAATTGTTTAAACATTTTGTAAGGCATTAAATTAATACTGGCACCTAGATCAGCTAATGCTTTCTTAATATTTAAGCTACCAATTAAACAAGGAATAGTAAAACTTCACGGTCTTTTAATTTGGTTGGTAACTTGTTTTGGAGGATGGTGAGCATTCTTGATAAGTTCCACTATCGATACTTACGCAATCTTCCTCTTATTCGTCAGGAGTTCCTTTAAGAATTTTGCATACTTCGGCATCTGTGAAATAGCTTCAACAAAAGGTAAGTTAATATGTATTTGTTTAAAAAGTTCAAGAAACTTTCCGTATTGGGCATCTAATCGTTCCTTTTTTAACTTTGCTGGATATGGGATTGGTGGTTTACTTTCTTTGCGTACTGGATTTACATCATCAACTCTCTCATCTCTTGCTTTGTTATCTTCGTGTGGGATTTGTTTCTTTAGTTCAATTAATTCCTTTCCACTTAGTGTAACTGTTTTTACCTATTCTGTTTCTTTAGAAAAAGTCTGTAACACCCTTAACCCGTATCCATTGCCAGATTAGGGTTATGAGGTATTACCAAATTAAACACCATTCTGATCGAGCATTCATTTGAATTCAACATCAACAAAGCAATCTCCATATATCACATGTCTAAATCTGATATTAAAATCAAGATTCTATGATGCATATACAAGCTACCTATTTACTTCCTGACCCAACATACAAGTGATATTATGAAGATATATAGCATGCATTTCTTTATAACAACTTTCACATTATACCTGTACATAGTCATATAAACATCAAGCACCAAGTTTGAATACATTAAATAATGTACCTAAAAATTTCAATTTATTTAGTGAATCATTCAAGGGTTCGGCCTTACTATCACCGACATCGCAAATATATCACAATGTTCAAAAAAAGGAAACCAAACCATCCGTTTTCACATACCATTTGAGTTTCATACTTAATAGGAAAATTACTTACTACTACTATCTCAAACATACATCATTCACTTTGTTACCGGAAGCACATATCTTAACTTAGCTAATATTAATAATGTATAATAAACAAATAACTCATGAATAAACCTTGAACTAAATCATACATATATTTAAACACATCACACTCATTTCTCATAACTAAAATTTCATTATTAATATATGAATTTAATATAAATGCCAATACTCACATCACAAATTTCTAACTACTATATGTGCCTATACCATTTCTGAATTTAAACCAAACAAATCCATACCATTTATGCATCATAATAACACACTCATATATTATTACTACTTTACTATAATACTTGTGACCGAACTCAATATGCATTTGTAATCATATTGAACCTAGAGCATATGGGATTATCTTAACCACAAACATACTCTCTATGTATCATACATCGACCTAAATTAGCATATAACAGGTCAAGAATAAATTTACCAAGCACCGAACACATCAAGCATTCAACCATTCATACATGTATCCGACTTGAGTTTAAGATCCAACCATTATATCAAAGAACACAACAGCTAAAGTTAACCAAAAGGAATAAGCCTTTTTCGCAAGGCTAAGTTATGCATATATACAAAACCAAAGTTCATTGATTTAACAACTTAGTCTAACCTATACATGCCCTTTTGATTTAAAAACCAAATATATAAGTACCAAAAAGGGGTTGATAGTGTGGATGATTCTTCTGACGATCCTTTGAGCCAGTAGATTGAACGAAATCTATAAAACAAACAAGGGATACACACAAAGTAAGCTTACTAGCTCAGTGAAGTTTTAAGCAACCACAATACAACATTCAAATATCTGAGCATTTAAATAAACATTTCTTAACATTAAACATTCATGACTTGATATTTAATTTACCAAAACCGAATATCCTTCTCACCGTATATATATATATATATATATCAACTTTCATTTCTTTACTACAAGATATTATATCTGAATACATTATCACACACTTATGCATATAGTTATACTTGCACAAATATGTACTTCTTTCATGCTTTTCTATAACCAACCTACTCATAGTATACATTATAATCAAATTCTATGTATCATATGTATATCACTTCCTTTCACCATTCCATTTACTTATCATCATAGCATATAATCGTAACATTAAAGTATGCTTAATACATACCTTATAGCCGAACTCACCCATTCACTTTCATAGACTTAAACTTCCATGTTTTGTTTCATAACTTTTCCATTTTGTAACTAAAGTTCGGAAATTGAAAACTCACCAGCATATAACAAGCTATGCACTAATTCGAATCGCATACACTGACACCTTGCCTGCTAGACTTGAAGTCCGACATTTAAATCACCGGCATTTAGCCTGCTAGGCATTAAGCCCAATATATTCACCGGCACGAGGCCTGCTAGGCTCGAAGCCCGAATTAAATCACCGGCACTAGGCCTGCTAGGCTTGAAGCCCGAATTTCAACATTTCAACATTTCAACACAATTTACTTAGTACCGAGATCACAACCATCTCGTATACAACATATTACTTTCACATATTCAACCGAACATACTCATTCACATCGCATTTAACAAAAATAAATTCAATACGATATTATACCCTATATTCAGCCAACACATATTTTAGTACTTTAAATTTCAAAATTTATCATACTTTATAATCATAATTAATTCTTTAACATACATTTTCTTAAGAACTTACCTCGACCGTCAACGGACCGCGTAGATCGGCTATTTGATAACCTTCGTCTTTCCCCGATCCAAATTCGTTTTTCTTTGTTCTTGATCTAAACACATTAAAATTCAGCTCATTCAAGTACATTTCATCTCAATTTAGTCCCAAAACATATAAATGGTAAAATTACCATTTTACCTGTAGGGTTTCACATTTTTTCAATTTAGTCCTATTTGCACAAAACACAAAATATACAAAATTTCACTACAACACCTTAGGCCCGAATGTTCACAAGGACCATACTAATCCATTTCTTTCATTTATTTTACATTTTAGCCCCCCTCAAAAATTCATTTTTGCAATTTAGCCCAAAACACTCAAATTTACTTTTCAAAACTTGTAAATTTCTAACATAACTTTAATATTTTCCATAAAACATCATAAAACATCAACATTTAGCCATGGCCGAATATCGAACATGCTCAAATTTAAAAATTCTAACATGGGTCAGCTACTGTTCGAAGCAACGATCTCAAAAATGTAAAAATTATCGAAAATCGATTAAAAACTAACCTTTAATTCAAGCCAACACCATGACCGAATGCTTATGCTTTTAAAACAAGATTTTATCTTCTTATTTTGATAGCCAAAGGATGAAGACAACCTTTAATTCATGTTTTTAGTTAACATATATTATGGTATTTACTAATTTGCTTATTTATCCTTTAATTAATAATATTAACAACTTACAACATAAGGTCATACTTGACCTTTGCCGCCCACTAACTCATAAAATGGATTAATTTCCCTTTTAATAATCCAAATTAGAAAGCCACAATCAATTTAGTGCATTTTCACTATAGTTTGGAACTTTTACCTTTTACGCGATTAAACCCTTTTTCTAAATTAAACACATAAACAATTAAATTTTTCTACGAAACTTTCACACACATTAATTCACATATAATAAACACAAAATATAATATTTAAATATTTATCGGGCTCAGACTCGTGGTCTCGAAACCACCATTTCGATTAGGGTCAAATTCGATCTGTTACAACTCTCCCCCCTTTAGGGATTTTCGTCCCCGAAAATCTTACCATTAATTAAAGTCGGATATTGTTGCCTCATTAAATCCCCAGGCTCCCACGTAGCCTCTTCAACTCCGTGCCTATTCCATAGTACTTTCACTAATGGAGTTCTCTTGTTTCTCAACTCTTTCATTTCCTAAGCTAAAATACGAATCGGTTCTTCCTCATAAGTCATATCGGATCGAATTTCAATCTCAGACGGAGCGATCACATGTGACATATCTGATCTATATTTGCGAAGCATCGAAACGTGAAATATGTTGTGTATCTTTTCTAATTCAGAGGGCAACTTCAATCTATAACCAACAAGCCCAATACGTTCGATGATCTCGTACGGTCTGATAAACCTCGGGCTTAGTTTGCCTTTCTGACCAAATCAGAGTACTTTCTTCCACGGGGAAACTTTCAAAAACACTCGGTCTCCAACTTGAAACTCAACATCTTTATGTTTTAGATCAGCATAGGACTTTTGTCGATCCAAGGCAGCTTTCAAATTATCTCTGATCACAGCCACTTTCTGTTCAGTCTCTTTAATCAAATCAACTCCGTGTATCTTGCTTTCACTAAGCTCAGTCCAATATAACGGTGTACGACATTTGCGGCCATAAAGAGCTTCGTATGGTGCCATTTTGATACTAGATTGAAAACTGTTATTATAGGCAAATTCAATCAAAGGTAAGTATCTTTCCCACGTACCTTCAAACTCAAGAACGCAACATCTCAACATGTCTTCAAGTATCTAAATGGTTCGTTCGATCATACATCATCTCACTGGATGGAAGGCTGTACTAAAATGAAGTTTAGTACCTAAAGCATCTTGCAACTTCTTCCAAAACTGCGATATGAATCTCGGGTCTCTATCTGAAACAATGGAAATCGGCACACCATGTAACCTCAGAATCTATGATACATACAATTCAGCAAGTTTATCGAGTGAATAGTCTGTACGAACTGGTACAAAGTGAGCTAATTTGGTCAGTCTATCTACTATAACCCAGACCGCATCTTTTTTACTCGGTGCCGTAGGAAAACTAGATACAAAATCCATTGTAATTCTATCCCATTTCCATTCAGGTATCATGATTGGCTAAAATAATCCAGAAGGTACTTGATGCTCAGCTTTTACTTGTTGACATATTAAACACTTTGAAACAAATTCAGATATATCCCGTTTCATGCCAGGCCACCAATAGAACTGTCTCAAATCATTATACATTTTCGTGCTACCTGGATGTACCGATAGTCGACTATTATGAGCCTCATTCAAAATCATCTGAATTAAATTCACATTCCTCGGAACACATATTCGGCCTTTGAAGTTCAAACAATCATTTGCATCAATTTGAAACTCAGACTCTGCATCATTTTCACACTGAATTCGTCTAGCAATCATATCTTTATCACTTTTCTGTGCATCATAAATTTGCTGAATAAACATCGGTTTTGCTTTCAACTCAGCTATGATCGAACCATCATCAGACATAACTATATGTGTGTTCAACGCACGAAGAGCAAACAATGATTTTTGACTTAAGGCATTCGCAACAACGTTGGCTTTTCCCGGATGGTAGTCAATCACCATTTCATAGTCTTTCAATAATTCTAACCATCTGCGTTGTCTCAAGTTCAAATCTTTCTGAGTCATCAAGTATTTTAGACTTTTGTGATCCGAATAAACATGACATTTCTCACCGAATAAGTAATGACGCCAAATTTTCAATGCAAAAACAATGGCTGCTAGTTCCAGATCATGAGTAGGATAATTTCTTTCATGAGGCTTCAATTGTCTTGAAGCGTAGGCTATGACTTTGCCTCCCTGCATCAAAATGAAACCCAAACCACTCAAAGAAGCATCACTGTATATAACGAATTCTTTACCCGATTCAGGCTGAATTAACACTGGAGCTTTGGTCAAAAGAGCTTTGAACTGATCGAAACTTTTCTGACACTTTTTCGACCATTCAAATCTAACATCGTAACATCCCAAACCCGCCCACGAGCCTTGACCGGATCTCGGTTATGTCACTTTGAAAAACGTTGGAAAATCTTTGTCTTTAGGATAAACTTGAAAATTTTGTTAACTTTTGAAAAATGTGTCCATTATAAATTATTTACTAATATAAGCTCGTTATAAAATATGTGAATTAAAACTTTATTATAATTTATTATATTATAAATCATTTGAAGGAAATATATCTAAGTATAATATAAGCCTAAAAAAGATAATAAAATGATCCCAACAATAAATAAAGAGGCCTTTTATTACAACCAATATTTAAACCAAACTTAATATAAATAAGCTTTAAAATAATTAAATAAAACTCCTTCGCATGGGCCACCTTGCATCCTCTCCAAACTTGGTCCGATCAACATGTCACCGCGATATTGGATAAATAATTGGGTGAGTCACATGACTCGGTGTGTAATTAAACCACGATATCCACCCACATGTTAGCCACAAATCAACCCAAATTATCAAATGCAACATAAAAATATAATCACATGGATATTACTACAACTGGCTTGGCCCACAATCAAATCATATTCAAGCACTGGCTAGGCCCTTTCTCATTAATTCATGACATCGGGCTTGGCCCATTTCACGTATGTTCCCAAAACATACCTATTCACATGTCATATTGGGATTGGCCCATTTCCAAATCATTTCATAACAAACCATGCAACATGAAACCCAACCCAATCCTAAGGTCCATCCGCTACACACCCCTTAACCACCTACCACACACCGTGGGACTATCGAGTCACCCTCTCCTTTTTCCTCCAAAAGGCAACCAATGCCATCCACGATGTAGCGTATAGCTAACATCAAACCACGATGGAGCACACGGCAATCCATCAAGCCACGATATGGCATAAAGCCGATATCAATCAAGGTAACCACGCGAACTAAATCGCAAAGATCCACAACGCGACCTCGGCCGGCGCCAATCCACGATGTAGCACAAAGTCGACATCAACCACGCATCAAGTACACCTGCCTTCTTTCATAACCCACCCATGCACATGTAACATGATATAATGACAATATGATGCATGTGCATGTCATTCACAAATATAGGCATACACTCATATTTAAATAAATGACAACAATATTAACCAATTTGCTATTTACCTTATCATCATACCCCTTTTAGGGTATCTATTGCACATTTACCACTCGCACTTATTAGTAAGCATATAACATAGCAGATATCACGCAAAACCCGTAAACAATGGCTAACTACACACCTTATAACCTCAAGTTCTAAACCCTCGATCCCGACGCTATCATTTAGCGAGACTACCGTTATTTGCTTATCGTTTTCTGTTGCACGACCACACCCCGGTGGCCAATCCCGAATCGCCGAGACGGCTCTTTTCTTAAACTTTGGAACAGGACCTTCCTTTCCCTCTTGATCGGCACTCGATCCATCGACACTTAATCGTAATCACACGATTAATCAATCAAAGCCACAATCTACTATTAACAAATCTAAGTTACTTACTAATTTCCTTACCAAAATAAACCGAGATCCCAAGGCCTTCCTTCGCTTATGCCGATCCGCCTATAAACCAAAGTCACTATTCGGTCAACACCTAAACATACACAATGGCCTAAGGTCAATACCAATGGATCACTTACCCTCTTACTCGGATCCCAAACACCACCGATCTCCTGAAGTTGCCCAAAATCCTGTTACACAATATTAGAATCACTAATACCAAAACTAAGGCCAACCTTTGGTTTAGCCACTAAAATAGGAACCAAAACCGATTGCTAAAGACGTAACATGCTTACCACACTTGCTTAAGAATCGCCAACCACGCTAAAATACAAGGGAGAATTCGACTCAAACTTAGTAAAATCGTAGAGGAATGGAGGCTAGAGGTTTCGCTATCAAGGAATTTAAAAGAAAACAAAAGAAATATTTATAAAAAATAAGAAACTCCACTTGAACCTTGACTAGGTACACAAGACTATGGTGACCAAAATGCACCAAATATGGACTAAAAGAATTTGTCAAATGGTCAAAAGAAAATCAAGAGGAAGGTGCCCATTAAATAGGAAATTCGCACTTGCTCCCCTTGAAGACTCCACATTCTGCTACCACTTCAAAACTCCAGCCACTAATTCAATTTAATTTGAATTAAACCAATCCTTATCCTACTAATTTAATCAAATAAATGAATAACAAAGAAAAACAAGATAAAGCCAAGATTTATCCTCGCCAATTTAACAAAGAAAAGCGGCCTAACTTTATCTCTAATCTAAACTAAAATAATCCTATATTCATCTAACCAAAGAATTCAAAATTGATTAAACAACCAGTTGCTGTCCAACAAGAATCACACTTCAATTGCAACACCCATGTGCCGCCCCACACCTTCCAACTTCTTTGCAAAAGACCACAACAAAATAAAATTCCAAATGCCACACTCCTCATTCGAACACGGACACGGAACCTTCGCTTCCTCCAACGCCCAGCCATTCGCCACCTTGATTTTCATGCTATAAGGCCCCAACATTTATTCTTAAAGGCTTCCTACTCAAGCCCATAGCCACATGAAAAATAAAAACACCAAAATGTCTTTGCGCCTCGAACCAAATACCACATTTGCCTCTAGCTCCCAAGCAACGCCCAGAGCCATTCTACCAAAGCGTTATTTATGTCCTACATGCGCCACCAAATTCTTTGAACCCTTCTTCGCAAATTTCTTCTTTAACGCCAACATGTAAAATAAAACACCCTTGTTGTCACTGGACTCGAACCTGTGTCCTCTTAGCATGCATGAGGCGTCACTTTCCAAGACCTTAAGTGGCACCTCCTTGCCACTTTGCCAAGTGAATTATTGTGCCATAAATTACCGAAAATTATTCTTAAGGCCTCCTTGGCCCGATTCCTTTTCCCACTAAAATCCAAAATTTTCCAAAGCCTTCCCTTTCATCCAAACATTTCTAAACCCCTAAAACCCATCCAAGCACTCCCAAAACCTACTAACTCTCGAATTACACACAACCTACATAGCCCCTAAAACCGTGGTGTTACAATTCTACCTCCTTAAAATAATTTCGTCCTCGAAATTACTTTACTAACAAACGTCTGCACAATCTATCTTACCACCTTACGCTTATGTCACAAGACTCTGATCTTACTAAGACTATCATACCTTCCCAACACAGCTTCTAAGTTCGCAATAAAATTCCACACCTCTCTTAGCAACACGAAAAGGGCTAACTCATAAGCAAGTAAAATAATTAAAGCATGTACCAAAGCAAAGGAGTTACCCGCTATCACATCCTTGGTTGACTCTGACGAGAACCATTCCTTCCATGGCTTGGACCACGACCTCTCGTCGCTCGAGGACAATTCTTAACCAGATGTGCCTTAGATCCACACCGAAAGCATTCTTTACTATTTCCCCAACACTCTCTCCTGTGAGGTCTTCCACATCGAGCACAAAAATGATTCCGATCCACTGGTACAAGTGCACTTACTGTGGTTCTTGGTCCTTGGTCTTTTTCGGACATTACCCAACGATATTGATGGTCCAACATTCCTCTTATTCTCGCTCCTATTCTTCTCTCGGTTTTCCTTATAGTATTCTTAACCTCTTCACGATCCGAGCTTTCTCCACTAAAATGGCAAAGTCTCTTTCTCTCATGAGCGATCAACTCCCGCAACTCATCTCGTAATCCATCTTCAAATCGAACACTTCTTTCATAATCAAGAGCCACGATTCCTTTAGCATCTTGACTTAACCGCACAAATTCCGCCAGTACTCAGCTATCGACTTACTTCCTTGCACTAGGTTTAGAAACGCTTTCCTTTGTGAGTCCAAATAGCTGGCTCCTACATACTTTCCTTCAAACTTGGCCTTAAAGAAGTCCCAATCCAGACGATCCACGGACACCTTGTTTGACGGTGAGCCACCAACGATAAGCTTCGGCACACGAAGCAAACAAGCACTTCTTCTTTTTTCTTCATTGGTACAATCCAAATCATCCATGATTCTTTCAATCGCTTCTAGCCAATACTCCGCTACGTTAGGAGCTACTCCGACACTCCTCTAAAGATCTCATCCGCTCGATCTAAGCCTTCCGACATCGACTTTCGAGTTCCATTTCCTCTACTAGCTCCTCGCTACTCGCTCTAGCACTCGCAACATGGCCCGCGATCATGCGTCATCTTCTCCTGTCGATCTTGCTCCTCCACGTCCACTCAAGCAGACTTCATTTTCGACCCATGGCTGACCCTATCGGTTCGATGTCGCCATTCTACCTCTCTGCGCCCCTAGAACTCATCTCTATCGCCTTGATTTATCTAATTAAGAAGTTTTATGCATTAGTAATTGTTCCACTATTTAACCACGAGCATATTTTATGAATGAAAGATATTTAAAAGTAGTTCTTTCGATCACACAAAGTTTCATTGAGTTTACTACTCTAGTTCAAGAATCACATTCACACACATCCGCTCATCAACAAGAACACATTCCTTCCTCAAGAAAGGCACATTCAAAGGGTATCTACCACACACATTCACTATTCGGACATTTCACTGCTTTTACCCTGTGGGTATGTCCGTCATTTTGTCCTCTGTGGACATTTCCGTAATAAACCAAAAAAATTTTAAAACTTAACATACCAGACATTTTGAAATTTCCACATCGGGAGGGTATTTTTGAGAATTTGTCAAATTAGAGATACAACAAAATTTTGGAAACCAGGGGTATTTTAGTAATTTTGTCAACCAGGGTAATTTTGTAAATTTCAAGAGTCGGGGTGTTATTTTGAAATACAAAAATTTGGATACTTTTTCAAAGTGAGAGAATTTTATTAAAGTTGGGGTTAACTCAAAAATTTTAAAAGTCAGGGGCATTTTAGTAATTTTCAACACAGGGGTATTTTAGTAAATTTTCCCAAATCGGGGTATATTGATATTTTGAAAACTAGAGATTTTAATATTTTGCAAAGTAAAAATCATTTTAACAAAAGTTGAGGGTATGTGGTAATTTTATAATACAGGGGCATTTTTGTAATTTTGCCGCTAGGGGCATTTTGGTAGTTTTGGGTAAATCGAGAAAAACAAACTTTTTTTTTTTTCAAAACCAAATTTAGGGTTTACAAACCAAAAAGGGTAAATTTAAAAATTGTAAAACCAAGAATTTTAAAACAGCAAGGCTAATCCCTTTCGGGTTTTAATAATTGGTTCAGCCTGTGAACAAGTCCTCTTGGTTAAGGTGAACCGTAGCTACGCACCATGTAGGATTCAAGTGGAGAGGAGGTGAGTCACACGGATCGCTTAAATACCAAGCTCCCTGAATACCACTCCTAGACATGCGACTCAAAGTTGCCACACCTTAACACATGACTTACTTCATAGGTTTGTTTAGTAACATTAAGTCTTATGCACATGTTTGAGTAGACTAGCCTTAGGGTTCAACTGATCCTAATCCACTAACCTACGAGCCCAACAAAGCCCATAACAGTTCATATAACAAATTACTTCAAAAGTCCAAGTACTTACAGTGGACTCGGGCCGAGGTACAGTGCCATGCCGGAAAAACTCAAATAAAAGCCCATATTTTGAAAAGCCCATTTTGAAAATGTTTTGGGCCCAAAACCCTCAAAGCCGAGTTTTGAACCGGCTCGATACTAATCAGTAATATCCCCAAACCCGCCCACGAGCCTTGATGGATCTGGTTATGTCATGCGGAATGACGTTGGAAAATCTTTGTCTTTAGGATAAACTTGAAAATTTTGTTAACTTTTGAAAAATGTGTCCATTATAAATTATTTACTAATATAAGCTCATTATAAAATATGTGAATTAAAACTTTATTATAATTTATTATATTATAAATCATTTGAAGGAAAATATATCTAAGTATAATATAACCCTAATCAAAAATAAATAAAATATCTTTAAATAAATAAAGAGGCCTTTTATTACAACCAATATTTAAACCAAACTTAATATAAATAAGCTTTAAAATAATTAAATAAATCTCCTTCGCATGGGCCACCTTGCATCCTCTCCAACCGGTCCGATCAACATGTCACCTGCGATATTGGATAAATAATTGGGTGAGTCATAATGACTCAAGTGTAATTAAACCACCGATATCCACCCACATGTTAGTCACAAATCAACCCAAATTATCAAATGCAACATAAAAATATAATCACATGGATATTACCACAACTGGCTTGGCCCACAATCAAATCATATTCAAGCCTCTGGCTAGGCCCTTTTCTCATTAATTCACGATCGACATCGGCTTGGCCCATTTCCACGTATGTTCCCAAAACATACCTATTCACATGTCATATTGGGCTTGGCCCATTTCCATATCATTTCATAACAAAACAATGCAACATGAAACCCAACCCAATCCTAAGGTCCATCCGCTACACACCCCTTATCCAAACCTACCACACACGGGGACTATCGAGTCACCTCTCCTTTTCCTCCAAAAGGCAACCAATGCCATCCACGATGTAGCGATAGCTAACATCAAACCACGATGGAGCACGGCAATCCATCAAGCCACGATATGGCATAAAGCCGATATCAATCAAGGTAACCACGAACTAAATCGCAAAGATCCACAACGCGACCTCGGTCGGGCCAATCCACGATGTAGCACAAAGTCGACATCAACCACGCATCAAGTACACCCGCACCTTCTTTCAAAACCCACCCATGCACATGTAACATAATATAATGACAATATGATGCATGTGCATGATGTTAACAATCATAGGCATACTCACATATTAAAATCAATTATCACATATTAACCAATTTGCTACTAACTCGATCATCATCATACCCCTTCAAGGGTATCAATTGCACTTTACCATCGCACTTGTTAGCAAACATATAAATAAGCAAATATCACATAAAATCCGGAAACAATGGCTAACTACACACCTTATAACACGAAGTTCTAAACCTCGATCCCGACGCTATCATTTAGCGAGACTACCGTTATTTGCTTATCGTTTTCATTGCACGACCACACCGGTGGCTAATCCCGAATCGCCGAGCGGCTCTTTTCTTAAACTTTGGAACAGGACCTTCCTTTCCCTCTTGATCGGCACTCGATCCATCGACACTTAATCGTAATCACACGATTAATCAATCAAAGCCACAATCTACTATTAACAAATCTAAGTTACTTACTAATTTCCTTACCAAATAAACCGAGATCCCAAGGCCTTCCTTCGCTTATGCCGACCGCCTATAAACCAAAGTCACTATTCGGTCAACACCTAAACATACACAATGGCCTAAGGTCAATACCAATGGATCACTTACCCTCTTACTCGGATCCCAAACACCACCGATCTCCGAAGTTGCCCAAAAATCCTCATACACAATATTAGAATCACTAATACCAAAACTAAGGCCAACCTTGGTTTAGCCACTAAAATAGGGAACCAAAATCGATCGCTAAAGATGTAACATGCTTACCACACTTGCTTAAGAATCGCCAACCACGCTAAAATACAAGGGAGAATTCGCTTCAAACTTAGTAAAATCGTAGAGGAATGGAGGGCTAGAGGTTTTGCTATCAAGGAATTTAAAAGAAAACAAAAGAAATATTTATAAAAAAATAAGAAACTCCACTTGAACCTTCGGCTAGGTACACAAGACTATGGCTGACCAAAATGCACCAAATATGGACTAAAAGAATTTGTCAAATGGTCAAAAGAAAATCAAGAGGAAGGCTGCCCATTAAATAGGAAATTCGGCACTTGCTCCCCCCTTGAAGACTCCACATTCGGCTACCACTTCAAAACTCCAGGCCACTAATTCAATTTAATTTGAATTAAACCAATCCCTTATCCTACTAATTTAATCAAATAAATGAATAACAAAGAAAAACAAGATAAAGCCAGATTTATCCTCGCCAATTTAATGAAAAAAGTCGGCCTAACTTTATCTCTAATCTAAACTAAAATAATCCTATATTCATCTAACCAGCAGAATTCAAAATTGATTAAACAACCAGCTGCTGTCCAACAAGAATCACACTTCAATTGCAACACCCATGTGCCGTCCCACACCTTCCAACCTGCTGCAAAAAGACCACAACAAAATAAAATTCCAAATGCCACACTCCTCATTCGAACACAGGACCTGGAACCTTGCTGCTTCCTCCAACGCCCAGGCCATTCGGCCACCTTGACTTTCATGCTATAAGGCCCCAACATTTATTCTTAAAGGCTTCCTACTCAAGCCCATAGCCACACATGAAAAATAAAAACACCAAAATGTTTGCACGCCCTCGAACCAGTACCACATTTGCCTCTAGCTCCCAAACAACGCCCTGTGCCATTCGCCAAAGCGTTATTTATGTCCTACATGCGCCACCAAATTCTTTGAACCCTTCTTCGCCAAATTTCTTCTTTAACGCCAACATGCAAAATAAAACACCCTTGTTGCACCGACTCGAACCTGTGTCCTCTTAGCATGCATGAGGCGTCACTTTCCAAGAGCTTAAGTGGCACCTCCTTGCCACTTTGCCAAGTGAATTATTGTGCCATAAATTACCGAAAATTATTCTTAAGGCCTCCTTGGCCCGATTCCTTTTCCCACTAAAATCCAAAATTTTCCAAAGCCTTCCCTTTCATCCAAACATTTCTAAAACCCTAAAACCCATCCAAGCACTCCCAAAACCTACTAACTCTCGAATTACACACAACCTACATAGCCCCTAAAACCGTGGTGTTACAACATCTTTCTGTAATAGCTTTGTTAACGGGTAGCTATTATAGAAAAATCTTTCACGAATCTTCTGTAATAACCAGCAAGTCCCAGAAAGCTCCGAATTTCGAAAACATTCTTTGGTGGCTTCCAATCAAGTATAGCTGATATTTTGTTCGAATCAACCCGAATACCTAACGCTGAAACAACGTGTCCCAAAAAGCTAACTTCTTTCATCCAGAATTCACACTTACTAAACGTTGCATACAACTGTTGATCTTGCAAAGTTTGTAGCACCAATTTCAAATGCTCGGCATGTTCGGTTTCATTTTTGGAGTATATCAGGATATCATCAATGAACACTACTACAAACCGATCCAAATGCTGTCTGAAAACCCGATTCATCAAATCTGTGAAAATAGTAGGTGCATTAGTAAGTCCAAAAGGCATAACCAGAAACTCAAAATGTCTATACCTCGTTCGGAATGCAGTCTTTGGCACATCAAAATCTCTGACTCGTAACTGATAAAACCCATCTCAGATCTATCTTCGAAAACACTGAAACCCCTTTCAACTGATCAAACAAGTTATCAATTCGAGGCAACGGGTATTTATTCTTTATTGTTACTTTATTTAATTGTCGATAATCAATACACATTTGCATAGTCCCATCTTTCTTTTTCACAAATAGAACTGGTGCACCCCAAGGAGAGAAGCTCGGTCATGCAAAGCCTCTATCTGTTAACTCTTGCAACTGTGCTTTCAACTCTTTCAACTCTTTCAACTCAGTAGGTGCCATTCGATATGGAGCTATCAAAATCAGAGCCGTCCTCGGTACTAATTCAATGCCAAACTCAATCTCTCGTACTGGTGGTAAACCCGATAATTCTTTAGGAAACACATCTGGGTATTCACACACAACTGGTACGGATTCAATCGGCTTTTCAGACACTTTATCATCCAACACATAGGCCAAGTAAGCTTCATGTCCTTTTTTCACATACTTTCGGGCTAACATCGAGGATATTACTGTAGGCAACCCACTCAGATCATTAGATTCAACCTGGATGACTTCACCGTTCTGACATCTCAAATCAATAATCTTTCTTTTGCAATTCACCACGGCATCATGTAAAGTTAACCAGTCTATTCCCAAAATTATGTAGAACTCATCGAAAGGCAATAACATTAAATTAGCTTGAAAGCAGAAATCCCGAATCATCAAGGGCAACCTTTACACACTTTATCAACAAGTACACATCGACCCAAGGGGTTAGACACACGGATCACAAACTCAGTAGACTCAACAGGTATAGTCTTACTGGATACCAGAGTTTCACACACATATGAATGAGTCAAACCAGGATCATTCAATGTAATCACAGTAGTATCATAGAGAGTGAAAGTACCGGTAATAACATCTGGAGAAGAAGCATCCTCTCTGGCACGTATAGCATAAGCTCTAGCAGGTGCTCGAGCCTCTGATCGAACTGCATTGTCCCTCGTTCATCTCTGACTACCACCTATATTCCCTGAATGTCTGGGTGGTCTGCCTCGTGCTAACAAGTTGCTCGGTTTAGTATTCTGAGCTATATTTTGCTCGGCTAGCATCGGGAACTCTCGAATAAAATGGTCCGATGATCTACATTTAAAGTAGGACCGATCACAGAATCTACAACTCCCGGAATGCCATTTACCACAATGCTTGCATTCAACACGATTCTGCTGAACATTACCAACACTGGCCATCGAAATAGCTCGGGAACCCGCAGGAGGTCGATCTCGTCTATACAAGTCTGAAGTAGCTTTATGCCGACTAAAGTCATCTCTAAACTTTTTAGATACAAATTGGAAAGCCTTACTCTATGATCTCTTACGAGTGTCTCTAGCTTCCGTTTCAACTTTTCTTTTCTCTTTCCCAAGCTCTTTAGCTTTGCAAGCTCGCTCAACAAGTACCACGAACTCTTTGATTTCAAGAATGCCCACAAGTAACTTTATGTCTTCATTCAGTCCTTCTTCAAACCTTTTGCACATAATGGCTTCAGTTGATACACATTCTCGGGCATATCGGCTTAATCTGACAAATTTCTGCTCGTATTCATTCACAGTCATGCGGCCCTGTTTTAACTCTAGAAATTCCTTCCTTTTCTGATCAATGAACCTCTGGCTAACATATTTCCTACGAAACTTGATTTGGAAGAAATCCCATGTCACTTTTTCTTTTGGAACCACTGATACTAGTGTATTCCACCAGTGATATGCAGTGTCCCATAATAAAGATATAGTGCATTTCAAGCATTTATCTGGAGTATAGGATAGCTCATCAAGTACTCAAATAGTGTTATCAAGCCACATCTCAGCTCGCTCAGCGTCATCATCATCATTAGCTTTAAATTCTTCAGCCCCATATTTTCTGATTTTATCAACAGGAGGCCTACTAGATCTCATCGGATCTATCATCGGAGGTGCTAAAGGTACCGAAGTTGGATTATTCGGGGGTGGAGGTTGTTGTACAGCTGGGTTAGTATGAATAAACTGGGTAAACCATTCATTCATCATCTGGTAAAAGGCTTGTTTAGCCTCTCCCTCATGGCTACCCGAAATTGGTCAAGAGTTTATCGGCACTGATCTGCGTGCACGATCAGGTGCTACGCTCTCTACATCATCTGCTACAGCTCTGTCAGGATCGGAATCCATTTACTATATAAAACACAATTTCAAATGTCAGAAGTCATCACACTATCGTATATATAAAAAGGCATGTATAGTTAGATTCTCACGCGCTACGGTAGTCCTAGAATCGACTAAACTGTAAGCTCTGATACCAATCAAATGTAACACCCCTAACCCGTATCTGTTGCCAGATTAGGGTTATGAGGTATTACCAAAATAAACACCATTCTGATCAAGCATTCATTTGAATTCAACATCAACAAAGTGATCTCCATATATCACATGTCTAAATCTGATATTAAAATCAAGATTCTATGATGCATATACAAGCTACCTATTTACTTCCTGACCGAACATACAAGTGATATTATGAAGATATATAGCATGCATTTCTTTATAACAACTGTCACATTATACCTGCACATAGTCATATAAACATCAAACACCAAGTTTGAATACATTAAATAATGTACCTAAATATTTCAATTTACTTAGTGAATCATTCAACGGTTCGACCTTACTATCACCAAAATCACAGATATATCACAATGTTCAAAAAAATGAAACCAAACCATCCGTTTTCATATACCATTCGAGTTTCGTACTTAATAGGAAAATTACTTACTACTACTATCTCAAACATACATCATTCACTTTGTTACTGGAAGCACATATCTTAACTTAGCTAACATTAATAATGTATAATAAACAAATAACTCATGAATAAACCTTGAACTAAATCATACATATATTTAAACACATCACACTCATTTGTCATAACTAAAATTTCATTATTAATATATTAATTTAATATAAATGCCAATACTCATATCACAAATTTCTACCTACTATATGCGCCAATACCATTGCCGAATTTAAACCAAACAAATCCATACCATTTATGCTTCATAATAACACACTCATATATTATTACTACTTTACTATAATACTTGTGACCGAACTCAATATGCATTTGTAATCATATTAAACCTAGAGCATATGGGATTATCTTAACCACAAACATACTCTCTATGTATCATACATCGACCTAGATTAGCATATAACAGGCCAAGAATAAATTTACCAAGCACCGAACACATCAAGCATTCAACCATTCATACATGTATCTAACTTGACTTTAAGATCCAACCATTATATCAAAGAACACAATAGCTAAAGTTAACCAAAAGGAATAAGCCTTTTTCACAAGGCTAAGTTATGCATATATATAAAAACGAAGTTCATTGATTTAACAACTTAGTCTAACCTATACATGCCCTTTTGATTTAAAAACCAAATATATAAGTACCAAAAAGGGGTTGATAGTGTGGATGATTCTTCTGACGATCCTTTGAGCCCGTAGATTGAGCGAAATCTATAAAACAAATAAGGGATACACACAAAGTAAGCTTACTAGCTTAGTAAGTCTTAAGCAACTACAATACAACATTCAAATATACAAGCATTTAAATAAACATTTCTTAACATTAAACGTTCATGACTTGATATTTAATTTACCAAAACCGAATATCCCTTCTCACTGTATACATATATCAACTTTCATTTCTTTACTACAGTATATATTATACTGAATAAATTATCACACACTTATGCATATAGTTATACTTGTATGAATACGTACTTCTTTCTTGCTTTTCTATAACCAATCTACTCATAGTATACATTACAATCAACTTCTATCTATCATATGTATATCACTTCCTTTCACCATTCCATTTACTTATCATCATAGCATATAATCATAACATTAAAGTATGCTTAATACATACCTTACAGCCGAACTCACCCATTCACTTTCATAGACTTAAACTTCCATGGTTTGTTTCATAACTTTTCCATTTTTTAACTAAAGTTTGACAATTGAAAACTCACCAGCGTATAACAAGCTATGCACTAATTCGAATCGCATACACCGGCACCTTGCCTGCTAGACTTGAAGTCCAAGATTTAAATCATCGGCATTTAGCCTGCTAGGCATTAAACCCGATATATTCACCGACACGAGGCCTGCTAGGCTCGAAGCCCGAATTAAATCACCGACACTAGGCCTGCTAGGCTTGAAGCCTGAATTTCAACGTTTCAACATTTCAACACAATTTACTTAGTACCAAGATCACAACCATCTCGTATACAACATATTACTTTCACATATTCAACCGAACATACTCATTCACATCGCATTTAACAAAAATAAATTCAATACGATATTATACCCCATATTCAGCCAACACATATTTTAGTACTTTAAATTTCCAAATTTATCATACTCTATAATCATAATTAATTCTTTAACATACATTTGCTTAAGAACTTACCTCGTAGTCAATCTGATCGCGTGAGATCGGCTATTCGATAACCTTCGTCTTTCCCCAATCCAAATCCGTTTTTCTTTGTTCTTGATCTAAACACATTAAAATTCAGCTCATTCAAGTACATTTCATCTCAATTTAGTCCTAAAACATATAAATGGGAAAATTACCATTTTACCCGTAGGGTTTCACATTTTTTCAATTTAGTCCTATTTGCGCAAAACACAAAATATACAAAATTTCACTACAACACCTTAGGGCCGAATGTTCACAAGGACCATACCAATCCATTTCTTTCATTTATTTTTCATTTTAGACCCCCTCAAAAATTCATTTTTTCAATTTAGCCCAAAACACTCAAATTTACTAAAATTTCCATTTCAAAACCTGTAAATTTCTAACATAACTTTAATATTTTTCCATCAAACATCATAAAACATCAACATTTAGCCACAGTCAAATATCAAACATGCTCAAATTTAAAAATTCTAACATGGGTCAGCTACTGTTCGAAGCAACGATCTCAAAAACTTAAAAATTATCAAAAATCGATTAAAAATTAACCTTTAATTCAAGCCAACACCATGACTGAATGCTTAAGCTTTTAAACCAAGCTTTTATTTTCTTATTTCGGTAGCCAAAGGATGAAGAAAACCTTTAATTCATGTTTTTAGTTAACATATATTATGGTATTTACTAATTTACATATTTATCCTTTAATTAATAATATTAACAACTTATAACATAAGGTCATACTTGACCTTTGCTGCCCACTAACTCATAAAATGGATTAATTTCCCTTTGAATACACCAAATTAGAAAGCCACAATCAATTTAGTGCATTTTCACTATAGTTTGGGACTTTTACCTTTTACGCCATTAAGCCCTTTTTCTAAATTAAACACATAAACAATTAAATTTTTCTACGAAACTTTCACACACATTAATTCACATATAATAAACACAAAATATAATATTTAAATATTTCTCGGGCTCAAATTTGTGGTCCCAAAATCACCGTTCTGATTAGGGTCAAATTCGGTCTGTTACAAAGTCTCTACCCATATTTCACAGATCATCTCAGTAAGTAGTCCAATCGTCTTAGTGACATCCCCGAATGACTCAATAAGTTTTTCAACTAACGCTTGTTGATCTTTAAGTGTTCTCTCAGTACCTTGGAAACGGTTTTCTGTGTCTGCCATGAATTTTGTCAGCATCTCTTCGAGGTTTGGCTTCTTCTCTTGCGGATATGGCTAATTTTGGAAATTTTGAGGAGGTTGTTGTCTTTGATTTCCTTGGTTTCCTTGGCCTCCCCATGAAAAATTTGGGTGGTTCCTCTAACATAGATTGTAGTTATTACAATAAGGATTATTATTGGATTTGAAATTATTACCTATATAGTTCATCTGTTCGCTCTCTACGTCCGGTTGGTAAGGTGGGTACCCAGGATTCGCCACAGTTCCACTTGCGTTGCTCTGCATGATTGTATGTACCTGCGAAGAACACAAACTGTCAAGCTTTTTATTCATCATCTCTACCTGTGTTGATAGCATGGTCACTGCATCGAGGTTGTAAACTCCAGCTGATTTTGTCAGTTTTGTCCTTGTAACTTGCCACTGATAGTTATTCGGTGACATCTCTTCAATGAACTCGTAGGCTGCTTCAGGAGTTTTGTTGTTTAGGGTTCCACCGTGGATGAATCGATTAGTTGCCTCGTTGAGAGGTTTACACCATTATAGAAAGTTTGAACTTGTAGCCACAAGGGTAGACCATGGTGTGGACACCTTCTCAAGAGATCCTTGTATCTCTCCCATGCTTCATATATGTTTCTAAATCCATCTGCACAAAAGAAGAGATATCATTTCGTAATTTGGCTATTTTAGCCGGTGGGAAATATTTTAATAAAAAATTTTCAGTCATTTAGTCCCATGGAGTGATTGACCCTCGTGGTAACGAGTATAACCACTGTTTGGCTTATTCCTTAATGAAAAGGGAAATAACGTAAGATGAATGGCATCATCAGAAATGCCATTTATTTTGAAAGTATCACAGAACTCTAGAAAATTGGCTATATGAGTATTCGGGTTTTTATCCCTGTAAACCATCAAATTGAACAAATTGTTGAATCATTTGTATTGTGTTAGGCTTTAATTCAAAATCATTACCAGCTATAGCAGGCTTAACAATACTAGATTTCACTCCTGTTAAATGAGGTTTAGCATAATCATACATAGTACACGGAGCATTGTTTTCTACCACATCTCGTGGTGGATTATTCTCGTCCATCCCTTCAGTAGGATTGGATCTGCCTTCTCGTTCTTCTTCTGTGTAATTTAGGGCTCGCCTAATTTCTCTGCGATTCTTATGAGCGGTAGCTTCAATATCACTATCATATACTAGAGGTCCTTTCGGGTTCCTTCTAGTCATAAACTAGAGGTACCTAATGGGAAAAGAAGGAAATAAAGTTAATAAAATAATTTACAAAAATAAAAATAATGGCTAAAGTAATAAAAATAGAGCTTTCTTAATATTTTAGTTCCCCAGCAACGGCGCCAAAAACTTGATCGTGTGTCTATCGAGTTTTAAAATTTATAATGAATGAGATCGAACCTGGAAACTAAATTTGACAATGATTAAAGGCAAGTGCACCTATCGAACAGTAGTATAGCTTAGGCAAGACTGAATTGTCGAACCCAAAGGAACTAAAAGTACTAATACTAACTTTTTTATTATTATTTAGCCTAAAATAACTGAAGTTGCTTTAATCTAAATTAACGTCTACTAAACTAAAGATGCAAAGACAAAAAGAATGAATTGGGAAATATCTTGAAGAGAAACTCAGTTGATCATGAAGATACCCTTAGGAAGAATTCACTTAGACTTCACTTGTTATTTAACTCTGAACCATCAATTAGTTTGATCCGTAAGATGCCCTAATGTATATTAAACCCTCTCTCGAGGCAAATAACGTCTAACCCTAGGTTAATTAAAAAAAATCTCTTTCTCGAATAATAACCCTCTAGAATAGCAGTAAATCAATCTATGGACTCCCATATTAGGTTTTACCCTAATTCGACAAAACTTCGTCACCCTATCTTTAGGCGTGTGATCAACTCCGTTTAATTATGCTAGATCTACTCTTAAGCAGGGTCTATTCCTCCTCCACCTAAGCATATCAGATTTGGATTAAGCATGCATAATTAAGAACAAACTAAGTATTTATCATATAATTCAGGAAACAATAACAAGAGTCATCTAGGTTTCATCCCCTTCAGGTATCTGAAGGGTTTAGTTCATAATGAATAAAGAAAACATCTCAAGAAAATAGATAAAACAAAACATAAGAAATCCTTAAAACCCTGAAGGAATTGAAGGAGAAATACACCGTCTTGAGTAGAATTTCAGCTCCTTGAGATGGATCAACTGGCTATCTTCGAGTAATTCCCATAAATCTGACCTTCTGGCTCGGCTCCTTGGCTTAGCTAACTGCCCCTTTTAGGTTACACTTAGGGTGTTTATATAGACTTTTAGAATGCTTTACTTGGCCTCTAAGTGTCCTAATTCAAGTATAATTCCTACTCGGTGTTTGAATAGGCTTTGGAATGTGTTTCTTTACCTCAAAGTATCCAAATCCGAGTGAAATTCCTCTTTTCCATGGTAGGGGCATGGCCATGGCACACGCCCGTGTAAATCGACTTTAGGCCGTGTCTCGATTCTACCGATTGGGGCACGGGCGTGTGAATCGTGGTATGGATGTATCTTAGTTAATTTTCAAGGCACGGTCGTATGGCTTCAAGTCCAGGCCGTGTTGATTTCCACTTTGGCCCAAATTGGCCCATTTTAAGCCTGTTTCTTGTTCTTTTCATCCTCGGGTGCTTTCCTGAGTAAAAACATGAAAAGAAAGGATTAAGAGCACCTTTTTATATAAATCAAGGGCTAAATCATCCAAAAGCATACTAAATGTGGGCCTAAAATATGTTACTTTTACGGTTTATCACCTTCTTTACCTCTTCTTCATTTCTTTTACTGTTATTTCTTTCTTGCCGATTATCTCTTCCTCGACCCTCATTGTGCCAACTTTTTCTTTAATCTCTGCCGATTTAGTGTTCATTACTAGTCTACAGTTTGTAACTTTCGATAAGTTGATATTCATCGTAGCTTAAATCGTGCTTGTAGATACTTGTTAATAAGGGGCTTCAATTAGATTGCAGGTAATAACCCCGAGTTTTAGTGATCATCATTTTCCAGTGAGTAAAGTGCATAGGGATTCGGTTGTTCAATCAAGGTAAATGGCTGGCAGTTAAGTGGATATGTATATTGATTAGAGTTTGTTTTAAATTCAATGGATATGTGAATAACAGAATGTTATGGGTGAATATGGGTTCGGAGTGATTGAGGACTATCTACGCATCTTTTCGGATCCAGGTGTGTAATAGTACTCTAATAAACAGTATCTGTGAAATGCCAAAAAGTGTGTAAACACTGCCCAAATCGTAAGCCGGCAAAAGTCAAAAAAGTATGACACTGAAGCTACACGAGCATACGCTCACTCATATGGCAAACTGAACGCATAAAATGTGGAAGTTAGACTACCGAGGCCACTGTGAGCGATTTCGTGGCCTTGGGCTATTTTGGGCCATAGTGGGCCGAAATGGGCCGTGTGAGCCCAACAGGCTTGTAGGCTCTACACGGGTAAACTGCACAGAATTTTGGGCCAAACTGTGTAAATTACATGGCTGAGCCCATTTTTAGGCTAAGTGGGCCACACGAACGTGTGGGCTCATATAGGCCCCCATTATGGGCATTAGGCCCATTTGCACTGTTTGACTTTTAAGGTTACACGGGTCACTCGAGACGACTGTGGACCTACTGATACGTCGGTAAGTACACCTAGACCCTAAACTGATAAAATAATTGTTATGCCCCTATGGTAAAATGACTATTATGCCCCTATGTTATGTATGACCGTATATGAGCATTCCATGATATATATATGTATGTTGCATTCATGTGTGATATGTTGCATGGGATAGGATTGTTATGATTGGAGGAAGTGTACTGTATTGGCAGCTCTGCTTCATATACTGTTTAGTGCCGCAACTAGTGATAATTTTTGGAGTGTAGGGATGGGTGGGTGATTTTATCCCTACATGGAGTGTTGGACTGGGCGGAGTGGAGTGTAGAGGCTGGATGGGTAGGATTTTTTATTGCATGCTTAAATTGTTACTGATACTGTTATGGGCTAAGGCCCACACTAATACTGATACTGTAATGGGCTAACGCCCAACTGAACTGAACTGTTATTGACTTGGGCTTAGGCCTAGACAGTACTTGCCTAAAGGCATGATGGGCTATTTATTTGCATGGGGTTACACACTGAGTTTTCATAAACTCACCTCTTTGTTTATCTATATAGGTAATCCCCAGTCCTTGGCAGATCGGTGCCGCAAGAGATTCGGAGGTGGCCACATGACTGCACCTATTTACATAATTGAGTTTATTTCCTATAAATTTAATTTGGGTTTTTTTGTTATGTAATAAGGCCTCTTTAAATTTTAACTTTTAATTGGGGCTTTTACCTATTTTAATTTACATCGAGTAGTGGTAGAACGCGATTTTCGAAAAGATAATTTGTAACATCCCAAACTAGGGGTTTGTAACATTTGTATAATTACAAGTTGTGCTAGCTCTATGGGTTTTTTAAGGGTGTTTAGGGGCTTTAGGGAGGCCTGGGGTTGAGTTCGAGGCCTGGAAAAATTTTGGTTTTTGGGCTCTTTAGTGGGGAGAGCTGGTGGAAGCAGGACTTAAGTTTAATTGGGTATATTATGCTAACACAAGAAAGCACATGGTGGAGTGGGGGTGGCATCAATATGTGAGCATGGTGGGATGGGGTTCGAATCCCACAAGTGCCAAAACAAAGGTTTTATTTTGTGCTAAGTGGGTGGAAGAAGTAGAGTTCAGATAGAACTCTGCAAGGGGAGAGTGGAGACTCAGTCAAACGGTTTGAATGGGAGGTGGAGAGCAATGTGGGGAGGAAAATAAGGAGAAAATTAAGGGATTGGGGTGAGATGTGGTAGTGGCTGAATTTGGGAATGTGTGGGGATAAGTGTTTCGGTTAGGGGTCTTTTGAAAGAGAATTCAGTCATTGTGGGAGAGAGTAAAACCAAAACTCTTTGGCGATTTATTTGTTTTTCTTTTCATTTTGTGTCTTTGCTTCATTGTTCCTTACTGAAAACACAACACTTCTCTTATTCTCTTCTTCTCTTCTTCTCTTCAAACACTTTCTTTACTTGGCATTGCCTAAATAGTGTTAGCCGAATCCTTCCTACACTAACTAGGTCGGCTGGTGTTCTTTATTTGATCTTCATTTCAGTTTAGTCTCCTTAGGCGATTGCCTCTTTTATTTTGCTGCTTGTGCCAAATCTTTCTTTCCATTCGGCTTCTCTCTAATCAAAGGTAATGGTTATTTTCTTTTATCTTCTTCTCATCTCTCGTTGCTTTGTCAAAACCAAAAATCCTAACTCCATCTCTTTTTGCCTAGGCTGATTTTAGGAGGGGTCTATCTTACCTTCTTCTCTATTCATTCAACATTCAGGTTCGGGAAGTATTTGGTAAGTGAAGCTATGACCGAATAGGGGGTGGATAGTTCTTGTATTATTTTATGAGTTTCTTAAGGCCGAATAGCCATTTCTTTGGGGACTTGGAGTAACATTACTGACTTGTGATTTTTGTTAGGGACTCAATCTCGTAATCGAAGGGAGTAACCAAACATTCTAGCATAGCAAGGAGTTGTCGTCGTTGTTGGTAAGTGTTGGGGGTTGTTTTATCAATCTCAATTCTGGGAGTATTGTGGACTAAGACTAACTGTTAGCCAATTATTATTCTTAGGTGCTTCGAAGAGTAACGTAATCAGTAATCCGTACAGGTGTGTAGTCTCACACCAACCTTGATGAGTGTCTGTGTTGCTCTATGAATCGGCCAAAAGCTGAAAAGCCGAAAAATAAGCAAATGTGACCACACGAGCGTGCGAACGCTCGTAGTGGTAAATCAAGACACGAATTTTGGAAGTAGGTAGTAGAGAGTGTCACGAGCATTCTCACAAAATTGAGGCTGTAACGGGCCTAATCGAGTCAAAACGGGCTAAATGGGCCCAATGGGCTAATGGGCCCACATGGGTAAAATTGATAGAAAGCTATAGAATGGTTGATACGACTATGAGGTCTGTAAAATTGAGACCAAAAACATGCTAAATGGCCCACACGAGCGTGTGGGCTCGTTTGGACCTCAAATGGATTCTAGGCCCAATTTTATCGTAGAGACCCAAAAAGAGGTCCCGAGGCGACAACAGGCCTCCAAAAAGGCTGTTAATGGAGTAAATTACCAAAATACCCCTAAAGGGGTAAAATTACTAAAATAACCTTAATGGGTGAATTACTGAAATACCTTTGGTGGGTAAAATTACTAAAATACCCTTATAGGTAAAATTACTATTATACCCTTAAGGGTAGATTAGTATGATTGTGTATATTCTTTTTAACTGCTATAATGGTAAATTAATGCATACATTGAAGTATTATGTCCGTCATTTTGCATTGGGTTGGGATGATTAAATATATATAATTATATATATTGGAGGAAGTATTGTACTGGTGGCTATGCCACATTATACTGATTTAGTGGCTCTGCCACGATATACTGATTTTAGTGGCTCGACCACAAATCATTCTTGGATGCTTTGTTGCGTTATCTTGGCGGCTCTATTTGCATTCTTGGTGTGTAAGGCTGGGTGGGTTAACTTGGTCCCCACAGGAGTGTAGGGCTAGTACGGGAGGTGTGTTGGTTGGATTGGGTTCGGCTGTATTTTCTCTGTTTGCATTACCATAGTTTCGAGGCCTTAGGCCCGAATTGATACTCCATGGGCTTGGGCTCAGACTGTGATTGTAACTGGAATTATACACTTAGTTCTTATAACTCACTCCTTTACTTTTTACTATACAGGTAATCCCTAACCGTAGTGGATTTGGAGCTGCGAGGGACTCAGAGGTGGCCACTTGTTCCGCATGTTTAAGGGTGAATTAAGTATTTTATATTTGGATTTATTCACTTTAATTATTGGTTTTATAATTGTTGTAATGAGTCCATTGGGACTATTTTAACTTTTATTTTTATTTTCTTTAAATACAGCAAATTTAATCAACATAAGTTTTCAAATCAATAAACAACTATTTTTCAAATAACTCGTTTTTGTAAATGATAAGACCAAATTCTTTGTAATCGACTCATTTTATTAAACAACACAAAACGCGTTTTTTAAATAATAATAATAATATGAGTAAATTCCTTTCTGAGCATAAGTGAGGTAAAATGAAATTTTGAACTTATAAATGTGATTTTAAGTAATATGTTTTCCAAACAACCATGTGGTTTCAACCATCACCTAGTGTAGCACACTAGATCCGTTCGTAACGTTTAGGCTGAGTTTAGGGTGTTATATTTAGTGGTATCAGATCCATGTTTGCAAAAACTTGGCTGTGGAATGGGTTTCAAAAATATTCTAAATTTGTTTAAAGTCTAGTTTAGAAAAGTAGTATCACGGAACGTGTTAGAAAAGTAGTATCATGGAACGTGGGGCACGTCGAGTCTCCGGCATCCGAATCCGTAAGTTTCCTTACTTTATACTAGATTTTACTACTGTAGTAAGAAAACTACTAGGGTTAGTGGTGGTACACTAAAACTTTAGCTATAGAAACTGAGACTATAGAGACTGAGACGGTAGTAAACTCGATCTGCGAAAAACAACTCTTACAATGGTTCTGCATAAAACACTTGTTAATAATCATGGGAACTATAAACTGATTCAGAAAACTCTTAAACAAATTAACACGTTACATCAAGATGAGTACAAGAGGTCATGGAAGAGGTAGACGTGGCCATGGTAGAGGCCGAGGTGCTAGGGCTGGGTCCTCAGCATCGGGATACATGCTTGAAAGGGAAGCACCTGCATCACCAGTGATCAAAACAGGATCTCATGATCGAGCTGGTGGGGATGATGCATTGTCTCAAGTGATACTACGAGTTTTAGAATGGGTTGCTGGAGCAAGTACTGGGTCGGTAGATAGAGGATCCATTTTTGAGTGACTTCGGGCAAATGGGGCTGAAATCTTTAGGGGCATTTCTAGTGTAGCCCTAAATGTAGCCGAATATTGGTTAGAGGTAGTTGAACGGATCATGGATGACCTAGACTATACAGTGGAGCAAAAGCTGAAAGGGGCAGTGTCATTACTGAGGGATGAGGCATACCAGTGGTGGCTCACTGTGAGGGAAGGCACATAAGCGGATCAATTAACATGGGATTTCTTTAAAACGACCTTTCAGGGGAAATATGTCGGGGCTAGCTATGTGGATGCTCAGGGGAAGGAATTCTTGAATTTGGTTCAGGGGAATAAATTTGTGGCGGAGTATGAGGCGGAGTTCCTGCACTTGAGCCGATACGTACGAGGTATAGTTGCAACTGAATATGAGCGCTGCGTGAGATTTGAGGATGGCCTTCGGGATGAATTACGGGTACTGATAGCTCTGCAGAGAGAAAGGGATTTTGCTGCCTTGGTGGAGAAGGCTAAGATTACTAAAGAGGTGAAACGATCTAAGTGCCAAAATTGGGAAAAAGAAAGCGACAGGAATAAGAGAGATTTTAGGCCTACCATTCTTCAGACAGTTTTCATAAGAGGCCTAAAATTGATGGGTCGGTTCGAACTGGAGTTCTGTTTGTTGCTGGCAGACAGTAGCCCTATACAGTGTATGGGTTATCTCATCAGGGTGAATGTTAGAAGCGAAATGGTGCGTGTTTTAGATATGGGTCAAGAGACCACAGGATTAGAGACTATACACAGAAACTGGGTCCGATGTAAGTTACGGGTCAGGGATATGTTCAGCCGGGCAAAGGTGGTCAACAGCCACCGAGAGGCCGTGGTCCAGCCCGAGGGGGAAATGGGTTTGGATGAGGACGTGGAGCACTGGGTAGAGGTGTTGGTAATACAAATGTAAGACAGCCAGGGTTGGTTTATGCTACTCGACGTCGAGAGAATGGCGACGTACCTGACATCATAACTAGTACGTTCATTATTCATGATGTACCATGTTTTGCTTTAATTTTTATTGGGTCGACGCACTCGTATGTTGCTTGTAATATGTCTGGAACTTTGGGTATACAATCTAAACTTGTTGATAAAGAAATTTCGATGATTAGTCCTTTAGGACAGTCTGCCATAGTGAAAAAATTGTTTAGAGATGTGCCTTTAGAGGTTCAAGGGATTGTCTTTCCGGCGGACTTGATGAAACTGCCATTTGGCGAGTTTGATCTCATTTTAGGCATAGATTGGTTAGTGAAGCATCGTGCGAATTTGGACTACGCTGCTATGGGTGGCACTAAGGTCTTTAGAAGATAAGGAAGTGGTGATGATAGGAGAGCGAAGGGACTACTTAACCAATGTAATCTCAGTGCTAAGGGCCGAGAAATTGGTGCGGAAGGGCGGAAGGGGTGCGGGGCATTTCTAGCTTTTGTCATCACATCTGATGCTAAGGAATTGTCTATTGGGGATGTCAGAACTGTAAAGAAATTTCCTGATGTATTCTATGAAGAGCTACCGGGGTTGCCACCGAATTGTGATGTTGAGTTCAGCATTGAGCAGATACCAAGAATGGCTCTGGTGTCCATCGCCCCTTATAGGATGGCACCGAATGAGCTAGTAGAACTAAAGGCCCAGATACAAGAGCTTCTAGATCGAGGTTTTATCTGACCTAGTGTGTCGCCGTAGGGAGCACTGGTTTTGTTCGTAAAAAAGAAGGATGGGTTGATGCTTATGTGTATTGACTACCGTCAGTTGAATAAGTTAACTATTAAGAACAAATATCTGCTACCGAGGATAGACGATATGTTTGATCAGTTTGGAGGACCTTCGATTTTTCTAAAATATATTTAAGATCGGGATATCATCAACTAAGGGTCAAGGAGTCAGATATATATAAGACTACTTTCTAAACTCGTTATGGGCATTACGAGTTTCTGGTCATGCCGTTTGGATTAACGAATGCACCAGCTACTTTCAGGGATATGATGAACCGAGTCTTTCAACCCTACCTAGATCGATTCGTGGTGGTATTCATAGATGATATTCTGGTGTATTCAAGAACTGAGGAGGAGCATATAACACATCTTCGAATTGTTCTGCAGATATTGAGGGAAAAGCAACTCTACGCCAAATTCAGTAAGTGTGAATTTTGGTTAAGGGAAGTGACATTTTTAGGGCATGTCGTATCTGTCGAAGGGATTAGGGTTGATCTTCTGAAGGTTGAAGCTGTATTGGATTGGAAGCCACCGAAGTCAGTACCAGAGATCCGAAGTTTTTTGGGTTTGGCGGGGTACTACAGGCAGTTCATTGAGGGGTTGTCGTTGATTGCTGCACCCCTAACTAAGTTACTGGGTAAGGGAGTACCATTTGTTTGGACGGATAAATAGCAAGAGATTTTTGAGAAGTTGAAGAAGATTCTGACTGAAGCACCGGTATTGATTCAGCCTGAGGCTGGGAAAGAATTCGTTGTTTATTGTGATGCGTCAGACACAGTTTTGGGTTGTGTGCTGATACAAGAGGGGAAGGTGGTGGCGTATGCATCTCGTCAAGTTAGGCCACATGAGGTGAACTACCCCACTCATGATTTGGAGATAGCTACAGTAGTGTTCGCACTGAAGATTTGGAGACACTACCTGCATGGGGAAAAGTCGATTATCTACATTGACGATAAGAGCCTTAAGTATCTCTTTACCCAAAAAGAGTTGAATCTCAGGTAGCAGAGATGGATAGAGTTACTGAAGGATTATGATTGCTTGATTGAGTATCATCCGGGAAAAGCTAACGTGGTAGCAGATGGATTGAGTCGTAAAGTGGTATCTGATTTGAGGGCAATGTTCGCTCGGCTTAGTCTATTTGAGGATGGTAGTTTGTTGGTAGAACTGCAAGTAAAACCATCATGGATTAGTTAGATTAAGGAGAAACAAATGCTGGATGAGTCATTGAGTTCTCATTTTCAATTGGTAGAGAAGGAGGAGACTGTGGATTTTGAATTGAATGGTGAAGGGGTATTATGTTTTCGTGGAAGAGTCTGTGTACCGAGGGATTCTGAGTTAAGACAGATGATTCTACGGGAAGCGCATAGTAGCCCATACGCTATGCATCCCGGTGAGAGCAAATTGTATCGAGATCTGCGTGAATTGTATTGGTGGCCAAGACTGAAATGTGAGGTTACCATTTTCGTGAGCAAGTGTTTGACATCTCAGTAAGTGAAGGCAAAGCATCAACTTCGTTCAGGATTGCTGCAACCAATAAAGATTCCACTCTGGAAGTGGGAAAGGATAACAATGGATTTTGTTAGTGGGCTACCCCTAACGCCTACTTAGAAAGATCCAGTGTGGGTGATTGTTGATCGACTGACTAAATCTACTCACTTCATACCAATTCGCACCGATTACATGCTGCAGAAATTGGCCAAGTTGTACATGGCAAAAATTGTTAAGCTACATGGGGTACCAGTGTCTATCATCTCAAATAGGGACCCTAGATTCACATCTCAATTCTGGAAGGTGTTACATGAAGCTCTAGGTACAAGGTTAGATTTCAGCACAGTATTTCATCCATAGATTGATGGTCAGTCGGAGAGGGTAATCCAGATTTTGGAAGACATGTTGAGAAGCTGTGTGATTGATTTCAGGGGCAATTGGGAAGATTATTTACCCTTGGCGAAATTCGCGTATAACAATAGCTACCAATCTAGCATTCAAATGGCACCATACGAGGCATTATATGGTCGTAGGTATCGTACCCCTACATGCTGGACAAAATTAGGTGAACGACGACTGTTGGGTCTAGCGTTAATTTTGAAAATGGAAAAAAAAGTGAAGATGATGCGGGGTCAGTTAAAAGAAGCTTCTGATAGGCAAAAGTCATACGGTAACTTAAAGCGAAGAGAGATAGATTTTTCTGTGGGAGATTTTGTCTTCTTGAAATTCTCACATTGGAAGAAGATTCTAAGGTGTGGACGGAAGGGCAAGTTAAGCCCCAGATTCATCGGGCCTTATCGGGTGTCGAAACATGTTGGACGCTCGCCTGTCAGCTTGAGTTGCCTTTTGAGTTACATCAGATACATAACATATTCCAATTTCTACGCTGAGGCGCTACCGTTCAGATCCTTCTAATATAGTGTCGGTAGAGGAAATTAAGGTAAGACCTGATCTGACATTTGAAGAGGAATTGGTGCAGATTCTGGATCAGGATGTTAAAGTGTTGAGGAGAAAATTTGTTCTGTTAGTCAAAGTATTGTGGCGTAATCACGGTTCAAAGGAAGCCACATGGGAGCCTCAGGAGGCAATGCGACATCAATACCACATATCTTTTCATCAGGTAAATTTCGAGGCCAAAATTTCTTTAAGGGGGTAGAATTGTAACATCTTAAATTAGGGGTTTGTAACATTTGTATAATTGCATGCTGTGCTTGCTCTGTGGGTTGTTTAAGGGTGTTTAGGGGCTCTAGGGAGGCCTGAGGTCGAGTTCGAGGCCTGAAAAAATTTTGGTTTTGGACTCTTTAGTGGGGAGAGCTTGTGGAAGTAGGACTTAAGTTTAATTGGGTGTATTATGCTAACACAAGAAAGCACATGGTGGAGTGGGGGTGGCGTCAGTATGAGAGCATGGTGGGATGGGGTTCGAATCCTACAAGTGCCAAAACAAAGGTTTTATTTTGAGCTAAGTGGGTGGAAGAAGTAGAGTTCAGATAGAACTCTACAAGGGGAGAGTGAAGATTCACTCAAATGGTTTGAATGGAAGGTGGAGAGCAATGTGGGGAGGAAAATAAGGAGAAAATCAAGGGATTGGGGTGAGAGGTGGTAGTGGTCGAATTTGGGAATGTGTGGGGATGAGTGTTTCAGCTAGGGGTCTTTTGGAAGAGAATTCGGTCATTGTGAGAGAGAGTAAAACCAAAACTCTTTTGGGGATTTCTTTGTTTTTCTTTGCATTTTAGGTCTTTGCTTCATTGGTCCTTATCAAAAACACAACACTTCTCTTCTTCTCTTCTTCTCTTTTTCTCTTCAAACACTTTCTTTACTTGGTATTGCCTAAATAGTGTTAGCCGAATCCCTCCTACACTAACTAGGTCGACTGGTGTTCTTTATTTAATCTTCATTTCGGTTTAGTCTCCTTTAGCCGATTGCCTCTTTTATTTTGCTGCTTGTGCTGAATCTTTCTTTCCATTCGACTTCTCTCTAATCAAAGGTAATGGTTCTTTTCTCTCATCTTATTCTCCTCTCTCGTTGCTTTGTCAAAACCAAAAATCCTAACTCCATCTCTTTTTGCCTAGGCCAATTTTAGTAGGGATCAATCTTACCTTCTTCTCTATTCATTCAACATTCAGGTTCAGGAAGTATTTGGTAAGTGAAGCTATGACCGAATAGGGGGTGGACAGTTCTTGTATTATTTTATGAGTTTCTTAGGGTCGAATAGCCATTTATTTGTGGACTTGGAGCAACATTGCTAACTTGTGATTTTTGTTAGGGACTCAATCTCGTAATTGAAGGGAGTAACCAAACATTCTAGCATAGCAAGGAGTTGCCGTAGTTGTTGGTAAGTGTTGTGGGTTGTTTTATCAATCTTAATTCTGGGAGTATCATGGATTAAGACTAACTGTTAGCCAATTATTATTCTTAGGTGCTTCGAAGAGTAACGTAATCAGTAATTCGTACAGGTGTGTAATCTCACACCAACCTTGATGAGTGCCTATGTTGCTCTGTGAATCGGCCGAAAGCCGAAAAGTCAGAAAATCGACAAATGTGACCACACGAGCATACGAACGCTCATAGAGGTAAATCAAGACACGAATGTTGGCAGTAGGTCATAGAGAGTGTCACGAGCATTCTCGCGAAATCGATGCTATAACGGGACTAAACGAGCCGAAACGGGCTAAATGGGCCCAATGGGCTAACAGGCCCACATGGGCAAAATTGATAGAAAACTATAGAATGGTTTATTAGACTGCGAGGTCTGCAAAACTGGGACCAAAACAATGCTAAATGGGCCACACGAGCGTATGGGCCTGTTTGGGCCTCAAATGGATTCTAGGCCCAATTTTATCGTAGAGCCCAAAAAGGGGTCCTGAGTCGCCCGAGGTGACAGCAGGCCTTCAGAAAGGCTGTTAAAGGATTATATTACAAAAATACCCCTGAAAGGGTAAAATTACTGAAATACCCTTAATGGGAGAATTACTGAAATACCCTTGGTGGGTAAAATTACTAAAATACCCTTGGTGGTAAAATTATTGAAATACCCTTAGTGGGTAAAATTGCTGAAATACCCTTAGTGGGCAAAATTACTGTTATACCCTTAAGGGTTGATTAGTATGATTGTGTATATTCTGTTTAACTGTTATGATGGTACATTAATGCATACATTGAAGTATTATGTCACGTCATTTTGCATTGGGTTGGGATGATTAAATATATATAATTATATATAATTGGAGAAAGTATTGTACTGGTGGCTATGCCACATTATATTGATTTAGTGGCTCTGCCACGATATACTGATTTTAGTGGCTCAACCACAAATACTATTCTTGGCGACTTTCTTTGCGTTATACCCAACAACTCACCGCATTCTTGGTGTGTAGAAATTTGGGTGGGTTGACTTGGTCCCCACAGAGTGTGTAGGGTGATGCAGGGAGGTGTGTTGGTTGGATTGGGTTGGGCTACATTTTCTCTGTTTGCATTACCATAATATCGGGGCCTTAGGCCCAAACTGATACTCTATGGGCTGGGCCCAGACTGTGATTTCTTTACTTTAATTATTGGTTTTATAATTGTTGTAATAAGGCCATTGGGACTATTTTAACTTTTATTTGGATTTTCTTTAAATACGGTAAATTTAATCAACACAAGTTTTCAAATCAATAAACAACTATTTTTCAAATAACTCGTTTTCGTAAGTGATAAGACCAAATTCTTTATAAACGACTCAGTTTTATTAAACAAGACAAAATGTGCTTTTTTAAATAATAATAATAATATGAGTAAATCCCTCTTTGGGCATAAGTGAGGAGAAATGAAATTTTGAACTTATAAATGTGATTTTAAGCAATATGTTTTCCAAACAACCATGTGGTTTCAACCATCACCTGGTGTAGCACACTAGATCCGGTCATAACGTTTAGGCCAGGTTTGGGGTGTTACATAATTGGTTTTCAAAACACCACATTTCCGTAACTTATAATAATAGCTTCCGCATCAAACTTGGTTTTAAAGTATAGTAACAAACTAATATGATTAACGTTCTACGAAAATAACTTGAATTTTAAAGGAACAAGATACCTTAAATTATTGTTAAAGATACCTAAACGAGGTTTAACAATAAACATGGATTTCCTAAAGAAACTATGTTTTCGAAAAATGCTTCAATGTGATATCGTCAGATTCGGCCATAACGTCTGGGCAGGTTTGGTGTGTTACAACGATGCCACAAAAATGATCGACAGAGATTCGGTACAGTAAAAGTCCCGGTTGAACCTTAGGAATAGATAGGATATAAATGTCATGACATTAGGGTTATTGAGATTATGTGTAAGACCATATCTGGGATATGACATTGATATAAGACTTCGTGTAAGACCATAACTGGGCTATTGGCATTGATACGAGATTACATGTAAGACCATATCTGAGATATGGCATTAGTACGGTACTATGTGTACGAGATCACCGAGTATCCTTTAGTATTCCAAATGGTTCAATGAGAAATTCAACGGGTATGTCAAAATATAAGAAAGAGTATGTAAGTACTACGAATTGGTACAGGTATGTACGTAAAGTTTATAAGCATTGACTTCATTAAATTGTGAATTCACGATTTTCCACGAGATTGATTTTATGAAGACCTTGTGATTATTGGTCTATACTTGTGATGTATGAAATACATGGTAAATTCGATTGACGATTTTGTGATTGTCCTTCGAGCCAAATTATGTTATGATATAGCATGTTTTATTCACACAAATTGTGATTAATCGGATATGAGAAAAAGGAAAGATTGGCATAATTGCCTATTAAAATGGTTATGGAAGTAAGGGAAGATGAGAGTTTAGACAATTGAAAGATATTAAAACATATGCTCGAAAACATGAGTACACAAAATTAATGTTCATGTTTTCTATGAGGTTTGAAATGATTTGTTATTTGTTGTAATATGTTACAAAGGATAAATTATGGTTGTTAGGCTAATTCCAATAAATGTTAAAAGATTTGTAAGAGTTGCTTATTATTTTCGTACGGACTTACTAAGCTATATATATATATAGCTTACCCCCTTCCTTTCCAATGTCTTATAGGGTTATTGAGCTAGCTCGGCTTGGAGATTCTATCACACTATCAAGCTATCACTTTGGGTATAAATGATTTCAAGCATTTTGAGTCTATGGCATGTATAGGGACTTATTCATTTTGTTAAATATGTCATTGTGATTGTAGCCAATGTGTTGGCTTGTGATTGTCAAAGGCTTGTTTGATACTTAGCCATGTAGATTGGCTTATTTGGGATGTCATAGTTGCCAGCCTAAGTATAAATATATATATGTGCTAATGTCTCTGGTGATATGAATATGGTATAGTTGGTGAATGATAGAAATATGATTTATGACAAGAATGTGAAATGTTTGTATATATTGAATCTTGCATGATCTTCTGTAGAGATTTGAATTTCTAAGCATGATAAATAATGGCATGAGAATGACATGTGTAACAGTTTGATTTAGACCCTAGTCGAAATAGTGGTTTTAGGACCACAAATTAGAGTCAAAAAAATATTTTAATATTATTTTCTGAGTCTACCGCAGTGAAATTGGTATGTGTGAAATTTCGGTGATTTAATTTGATCTTTTTTGTGCTTAATTTGCAAAAAGGACTTAATTGCATAAAATGCAAAGATGATCTACTATTTGTTAAAGTACTATATTGCTATGGCTTTTATAATGTGAGGTCCTTATGTTGTTATATTGCCATTTATTTGAAACTGGACAAATATGGTCATTTATTATATGTTTATAATTGTTTTAAGCTAAGGTTAAAATTGGTATTTGGCAATTAGTGTTAATATAATTAAAATAACAACAATTAGATGGCTATTACCATCATCTTTCCACCGATTTTAGAAGAAAGAAAAAGGGTTTAAATCTTTGTTTCATTCGGCATTTCCAAGTCTCGATTAAGGTATGGATTTTGTTAGGTTTTTGATAATTTCTATGTTTTTGAGATCTTTGCTTCGATATCACCTAGCCCATGTCTCAATTTCTGAATTTGATGAAGATTGTGAGTTATGCCATTGATGATTTTGTAAGCTTTGTGATGATGGTTGTTGAAATATGAAAGATATGTGATAGATTAATATGTTTTGTCTTTGAATTTTTGATGAATTTGACTATTTTGGGCTAAATTATGAAAATGAGAAATTGAAGGACTAAAATGTGAAATAAATGAAAGATATGAGCTTATATGGACTAATAGAATATTCGGCCAAGCATGTGTATAAAGAAATTTTGTGTATTTTATGTATTTTGTGAAATAATGACTAAAGTGTTAAAATGTGAAAATGTTAAGGCTAATTTGTAAAATGTCATAAATATGTGTATATGGATTGAACTGAATGATTTGGTGAAAATTTGAATGTGTATAGATTAAGAACCAAAGAAAACAAAATTAGATCAGGGAAAATCCAGTCAATGTTACACACGGGCCAGACACACGGGTGTGTGACAGGCAGTGTGATTCAAATCAGTTTTGCACACGGGCTGAGACACAGGCCAAGGCACAGCCGTGTGAGGCACACAGCCTAACCACATGGGTATGTGTGTTTTGAAAGAAAATTTTGTGAGTTCCGTAAAGTTTCAGTATAAGATAGGTTTAGTCCCGAACCTTCTTTAAAGCATATTTATGGTCTTGTAGACCTTCTAAAGGGACAAAGTGATTATGAATGATGATGATTTGTTGATGCATAATGTATTTTTTTGAAATATTTGTGAAATGTTTAAATATGTCCGGTAATGCCTCTTAACCCTAGTCCTGCGGCGGATACGGGTTATGGGTGTTTCAACATGTTATTGTCTTAGTTGTGGTTGTTTAGTTGCTTTTAAATGCTTGAAATTGTGCCATGTGATGTTGTGTTGATATGTGTAAGTGAGGGTGGAAAATTGGCTTTGTAAATAGCCTTATTTTTGTCCACACGGATAGACACACGGGCATGTGTCTAGACCATGTGTGTAACATCCTGAATTAAGGGTTGTTTGAAAATTTAATTATTTGTTTTCCCATGTGTGTGTGCTTGAAGAAATAAATACTATGATTTATTTGGCATGTTCTAAGGTGTAGAAATAAACCCGAGCTAGGCCTGACTTAGAACTAAAAATTTCTTTTTGAGTATTTAAAAAAAGGAAGCTAGGTGAGATAGGGGTTAAATAAAATTAGGGAGAAGTATGACACAAAGAATGGGATTGGCTAAGTGGCTTTCATGCGCCACTTAAGAGTTGGAGGAGAAGAGGGGCGCAGGTCATAGGTTCGAGCTGCTGGAGGGAGTGATCGGCCTAGGAAGGCCTTATAATTAAATGAAGGGGTTTATGACATGAAAGTCGGGTTGGTGGAGTGGCTTGGGGCGCCACTTAAAGGGCTTTGGTGTTTAGTCTCGGGTTCGAGACATGATGGACGCAGGGAGCATTTTATTTTTTGGGCTTCTGGCGTTAAAGGAAAGAGGGCCAGGTAGAAGGCTTTAAAATTAAATGAGGAGGCTTTATGACATGAAAGTCAAATGGGGAGAGATGGCATGGGGCGTTTAAGGGGGGGCTGCGGCATGTGGTTCCAGGTTCGAACCTAAGAAGCAGCAATTGATTTTTATTTTTTTTCAAAGCTGGCGTGCATGGGAAGGGAGGTGATGGCCCGATTATGGACTCTTATTTTGATAAGGGTGAGCTATTTTTTACTTATAATCGGCTGGAAGGGATAGTAGTTAGTAGTTTATTTGCTTTTAAATTGTAGGAACAGTGGCTAGGAGATAAAGGCTAAAGATAAATGTAATGTTTGGTGATAATTAAAAGATGAATTATCACAAAGAGGGGAGAGGTAATGGCCGACTTTGGGACTCCTTGGGGGCCATCTACATTCGGCTATGATAAAGCAAGGGGCTACCGAAATTCATGAAGTTTTTCTTTTCTTTCCCTCATGATTTTCTTTTGGCCGAACCTCTCTAGTCCACAAGTGCCAAATTCTTCAAACCATATCACCCCTTCTCATTATTTTCTTCTTTCTCTTGAGTTGAATCCCTTAAAGAAAGGTGCTGTCCCACTTTCGGTTCTTTTCTCCTCTTCAAGAGTAGTCGAACCCCTCCTCACAACACCAAGTGGTGCTGATTTGTGGTGTTTAGGGGCCTAAATAATCATTAAGGTAAGGGGTAATCACCTCTTTTTAGGTTCAAGGTTATGGCCGAATGGCCTTAGACTCTTACTAACATGATTAAACCGATTGTAGGGAGGCCATAGCTGATTGAAGGGAGCTTTCGGGATTTGTTTTCCTAAGGTAAGGAGGTAAGTAACATTCGGCCTTAGGCCTTGATTAGTATTAGTGTGCAAGCCAATTTTTAACAAGTGTTTTTGGTAGGAATATCGACAGAACAAGTGACAAATACGGGATTTTCGGTGAGTTTGGTAAGTGGTTAAGCACTTTCGGCCAAAGGCCATATTTTTGGTACAAGTGATCCTTCGGGGTTATTAGCATGGCCGAATAGGCCTAATGTCCCTAACCATGTTGTTGGCCGATTATAGGTTAAGAGATCTAGTGTTGTAGATCGAATCTTCGGGATCTAGGATTCGTGGTAATGTCAGGTGTGTAAAAACTCACTACACACTTTATTAGTTTACATGACTATATTGTTGTTTTTATCATTGTGATAGTGCTTGTGGCATAATCATGGTTTAAGGTAAGTCCCTAACTTGTGATCTCGTTATTTCGTTATGAAATATGATTGAGTATGCCATCATATGCTGTTAAATGCATGATTTATGATATTGATATGTAAGCATGATATTGGTGGGATTGATGAGAGGAGGGGGATGATTTTATGGACTGTCGCTAGTGGTTTTGACCACAAGATGGGTTGGCCCCATCAGATTATTTGTGACCTATGGTCATCAATGGTTTTGACCACACCGATTGATAAATTGCGACTAAGTCCCGGTGGTTTGGTACCACCAAGTGGTTTTGACCACACTTGATAAATTGTGACCTATGGTCATCAGTGGTTTTGACCACACGATGGGTTGGCCCCATCATTTATTTTGTGACACTAGTCACCAGTGGTTTTGACCACCAGTGGTTTTGACCACACGGGGTAGAAATGGAGTATGGATGGTTAGTTGGGTTGCATGTGCATGTTTATTAATAAACTATGTATGAGTTATATTTTCCGGGTGGGGGATTTACACACTGAGTCTTGGTGACTCACCCCTTCCCTTACCATTTTGTAGATGAGTAGATCGCGGAGATGGAGCCGGAGAGGACTCGAGGCGGCCATGCTTATCGTTGGATTTGATTTTATTTTGCTATAGTTAAAATTATTTATTTTCTAAGTCTTTTTATTTTGGGTTGTAATAAGGCCGCTAATTATTGTTGGATGTTTATTTTACTGCTTTATTTTACTCCTGTTATATTACAAATGGTATTTTATAAATATTAATTGAACCGGTTAAAAGTAACTTTTTCAACTAAGTAACTTCTACGAGTTTTTCAAAAGATGTTACCATCGGGTAACAAAAATAAACCAAGCCAATTGTAACTTTAACGATTTTAAATTTTACATGATCAAACGTTTTCAAAGGATTTATCAACCCAACTGTATTTATAAAAAGCCCAACTGAGTTTTTAAACCCCGTTTTCATACCTTAGCCAAATTTTATCAAGGTTTCACCAAACTCTCAAAATTATTTCGAATTATTTTACTCCGTGACATACCAGATCCGGTCAGGACTCATGGACCGAGTTTGAGGTGTTACATTTTTTGTATCAGAGCCAGGTTCAAAACTCGACTGTGGGGGGCCCAAGGCCCAAAATGTTTTGTTTTTATTAGTAGGCCTTATTGAGATATTTTGAAACTGTTTTTGGCTTGAACAGAATGGCACCGAGTCTCCGGCACCAATTCGCCCAGGTAAGTACTTCTATCCATTTTTGTGAATATTTGATGAGGGGTAGAAGGGTAAAATGGGGACGTAGAATATTAGAATAAGAAATTATAGAACCCTAAGGCTAGCAAACCTCAACTATGCATAAGATTTAATAATTACCTAAACAACCCTGTGAGTTGTCACTAAGCAAGGGATGTGGCAATCGTTATACGCATGTCTAGGATTGGATTCGGTGGGGGCATGGTATTTAAGCAGTCCTCGTGACTCACCTCCTACTCACTTGAATCCTACCTGGTGCGTAGTAACGATTCATCCTAGCTGAGATGACACACTCACAGGCTAAACTTGATAACTAAAACCCGAAAGGGACTAGCCGTTTTGTTTTTGAAGTAACTAAAAGCTTGTTTTAAAAAATGACTAAAATATCCCTAGCTTGAAAATTTCCAAAATACCCTCCATATGAAAAATTTCCAAACAGAAAATTTCCAAAATATCCTTCTTTGGTGAAATCACTTATAACCCAACTTTTGAAAATCATTTTGTGGAAACACCCTGATTATGTGAAATTACTAAAATACCCTTAGGGGTAAAATTACGAAAACACCCTTGATTTAGGATATTCCCAAAATACCCACGTTTTTAATCAAAAATTTCATCACATAAAAAAGTGCCCAAAAACCTTAAATTGCAAAAACATCATGATTTTAGAAAATTACAAAATTGCCCCTAACCGACAAAATTGCCATAATGACCCTAAATTTCAAAATTTTTTTACAATACCATCAATCTGGAAAAAAAATTCTTAGAAAGAACCCTCAAAGTTTTACAACTTTTGAAATATCCCTGAATTACTAAATTTTACAAATTCACCCCGATTTGTGAAAAATTACCGAAATACCCCTGAGGTCCAAAATTACCGAAATACCCACGGATTTTAAAATTTTTCAAAATACCTCAAGAATTTAAGAGTTCCAAAATACTTTTTAACAAAATCATCCAAAAATTTTTATTTTTGAAAAATTACAAAAATACCCCTGTGGGACAAATTACGAAAATACCCCTGGGTAGTGGAAAAACAATAACCATGAAAACTACAACGTCTCTTTGAATGAATCAATAGAAGAACTGTGTGCATGTATGATACGAAAGAACCACTCCTAAAACTCATATCATAAAATTTCTTCGCGGATAACCAAGTGAAATACTAATGCATAAAATTCTTAAACAGATAAACGCAATCGTTAGAATGAGTTCAAGAGGTCGTGGACGTCCGCCGCGTGGCCGTGGTAGGGGTAGGATGACCTTGTCGAGCCAACAAGGTCAGTCACGGTCCGAAATGAGATCGGATCTGTCCATGAGACCGAGTTCCAAGATCGGACTGGTGGTAACGACGTAGTATCCCAGGCGGTGCTACGAATGTTGGAACGAGTTGCTGAGGCTGGCGTGGGTGCAGGAGCCCGTAAATCTGTGGTTGAACGACTCCGGGCTAACGGAGCAGAGGTGTTTAGAGGAGTTTTTGGAGTAGCGCCCAGTGCGGCAGAATATTGGTTGGAATCCACTGAAAGGATTATGGGTGACTTAGATTTCACAGTTGAGGAGAAGTTGAAGGGTATAATTTCTTTGCTTCGGGATGAGTCATGCCAGTGGTGGCTCACCGTAAGGGATGGAACGGTGGCAGAAAATCTCACCTGGGAATTCTTCAGAGATGCCTATCAAAAGAAGTATATCGGAACTAGCTACGTGGATACACAGCGAAAAACTTTCTTGAACCTAGTCCAAGGCAATAAGACGGTGGCAAAGTATGAGGCCGAGTTTCTCCGGTTGAGTAGATATGCTCGTGGTATTGTGGGTACCGAGCATGAGCGCTGTGTTAGATTCGAGGACGGGCTGAGAGATGAGCTGAGAATGATGATAGCTCCATAACAGGAATGAGAGTTCGCAGTCTTAGTAGAGAAATCAAAGGTTGCTGAAGGGGTAAGACAGTCGGTTAGACGGAATCAAGATAGAAATTAGAATAAGAAGAGCTTCGGACCTTCAAAGTTTTCGGGTAATCAGCAGAAGAGGACAAGGTTTGGTGGGTCAGATCAGGCTGCTAGGCCGGCTACTGCTGCCAATACTCAATGGCCACCACGATGTGCTCGATGTGGTAAGTCTCACAAGGAGGAGTGTTGGAATGGTAATTGGGGATGCTTCGAATGTGGGTCTATAGAGCATCGAGTTAGAGATTGTCCGAAGAAAGCAGCTAGACTGAGATCAGAGGGTCAGGATCGTGCACTGAACAGGAGGGATAACCAACAGCCACAGAGAGGTCGTGGTGCAGGAAGAGGAGGTAATGGTGCTGGCAGAGGTCGTGGGGCACTAAGGGGAGGTACCGGTGGTACTGAGGCTAGGCAACCTAGTCTAGTCTATATCGCGAGACGTCAAGAGGAGGGCGACGCACCGGACGTCATAACCGGTATGTTCCTGATCTTTGGTGTGCCCTATAATACTTTGATTGATATTGGCTCAACCCACTCGTACATTGCTAGTAGCGTAGTGGAAACCCTGCACTTAGACTCTGAGCTTACTTCTAGGAAGATGACTGTATTAAGCCCCCTAGGTCATTTTGTAGAAGTAAGTAGGCTCTATAGGAACGTACCTCTAGAACTCCAAGGGGCCGTATTCTTGGCTAATTTGATGGAACTACCGTTCTGGGAGTTCGACCTAATTCTCGGGACGGATTGGCTAGTAAAGTATCAGGCTAGCCTGGATTGCACAGCTAAGCGCATGGTGCTAAAGACGGTGGAAGGTGATGAGGTGGTGATGATAGGTAAAAGGAGGGACTACCTGTCTAATTTGGTTTCGGCATTAAAGGCAGAAAGGATGGTTAGAAAGGGTTGTGAAGCTTATGTGGTGCATGTCTGTGCCTTGGAAGCTAAAGATGTTGTTGTGGGAGATGTCCGGACTGTAAGGGACTATGTTGATGTGTTTCCAGAGGAACTTCCGGGTCTACCTCCAAACCGTGAGGTTAAATTTGGGATAGATCTGTTACCCAGAATCACGCCCGTATCTATAGCTCTGTATCGGATGCCGCCGAAGGAATTGGTAGAGTTAAAGGCGCAGATTCAGGAATTGTTGGATAGAGGGTTCATCCGACCAAGTGTATCGCCTTGGGAAGCTCCAGTGCTATTTGTCAAGAAGAAGGATGGGTCAATAAGGATGTGTATAGACTACCGGTAGCTGAACAAGTTGACAATTAAGAACCGGTATCCTTTGCCCAGGATTGATGATCTGTTCGATCAGCTCAAAGGGGCATCGGTGTTCTCTAAGATTGAACTTAGGTTAGGTTACCATCAGCTTAAGATGAAGGAGGCTGATGTTCACAAGACGGCATTCTGTACTCGGTATGGACACTACAAGTTTTTGGTAATGCCTTTTGGTTTAACGAATGCACCGGCCGCGTTTATGGACATGATGAATCGAGTTTTCCAACCCTATCTGGATCGGTTCGTCGTGGTCTTCATAGACGACATTTTGGTGTACTCGAAGTCAGAAGAGGAGCATGATGCACATCTTTATGTGGTTCTGCAAGTGCTAAGGGAGAAGCAGTTGTACACCAAATTCAGCAAGTGTGAGTTTTGGCTCAAGGAGGTAACTTTCCTAGGGCATGTAGTTTCAGCTGAGGGCATCAGGGTGGATCCCTGTAAGATTGAGGCGGTATTGGAGTGGAAGCCACCAAAGTCGGTTACGAAAATTTAGAGTTTTCTTGGGTTGGCAGGATATTATAGGAGATTCGTGGAGAACTTCTCCTTAATCGTAGCACCGTTGACTAAGCTATTGAGAAAAGGAGTTTCGTTTGTGTGGGCTGAGAAGCAGCAAGAGAGTTTTGATAAGCTGAAGAGGATTCTGACAGAAGCACCGATCTTAATTCAGCCTGAAGCAGGAAAGGAGTTCACGGTGTACTGTGATGCATCACATACTGGTTTAGGGTGTGTGTTGATGTAAGAAGGGAAGGTGGTTGCTTATGCGTTACGACAGTTGAGGCCTCACGAAGTTAACTACCCAACACATGATTTAGAATTGGCGGCAGCAGTTTTTGCCTTGAAGATTTGGATGCACTACCTGTACAGGGAGAAGTCGGTGGTATACACAGATCACAAAAGTCTGAAGTACCTCCTGACTCAGAAAGATTTAAATCTGAGGCAGCGGAGGTGGATTGAGTTGTTGAAGGACTACAATTGCTCAATCGAATACCATCCAAGGAAGGCTAATGTGGTAGCTGATACATTGAGCCGAAAGGTGGTAGCGGATTTACGAGCTATGTTCACTCATCTAAGTCTTTATGAGGATGGGAGCCTTTTGGCGGAATTGCAAGTGAAGTCGTCTTGGATTAATGAGGTCAAGGAAAGGGCAGATGACTGATGAAGCTTTGAATACTCGAAGGTTGCAAGTACAGAATGGTGAGGCCAAAGGTTTTAGCTTGGGTAGTGATAGAGTGTTATACTTTCAGGGGAGAGCATGCATGCCTAAGGATAATGAGTTGAGGCAGCGAATCCTTAAAAAAGCTCATAGCAGTGCGTACGCTATGCACCCAGGAAGCAGCAAGATGTATCGGGATTTAAGGGAGTAGTTTTAGTGGCCGGGTCTGAAGCGGGAAGTGACCGAGTTGGTAGGCAAGTGTCTGACATACCAGCAAGTTAAGGCTGAGCATCAATTGCCATCAGGGCTGTTACAACCGGTAAGGATTCCACAGTGGAAGTGGGAGGAATTACTATGGATTTTGTAAGTGGGCTTCCCCTTACGCCCAGTAAGAAGGATGCAGTTTGGGTGGTAGTAGACCGGTTGACAAAGTCGGCTCACTTCATACCGGTAAGGGTTGACTTTTCGCTCTAAAAGTTAGCTAAGCTGTATATCGCTGAGATAGTGCGGTTACATGGAGTATCGATGTCCATTATTTCGGATCGGGATCCTTGGTTTACGTCGAGATTTTGGAAGGCCTTACATCAAGAGTTAGGCACGAGGTTGAATTTCAGCACGGCTTTTCATCCATAGTCTGATGGACAATCTGAGAGGATAATCCAAGTGTTGGAAGATATGCTGAGGGGCTGTATTTTGGATTTCCGTGGTAGTTGGGAGGAGTACCTACCCTTGGCAGAATTCGCTTATAACAATAGTTATCAAGCGAGTATTCAGATGGCACCGTATGAGGTGCTGTATGGTTGGAAATGCCGTACCCTTACATGTTGGACAGAACTAGGAGAACGTCAGATGTTGGGTCCAGAGTTAATAGCAGAGACAGAGGATAAGGTTAAAGTAAATCGGGCTCGTCTTAAGAAGGCATCGGACAGGTAGAAATCCTACGCCGACCTTAAGCGCAGAGAGGTGGAATATACAGTGGGTGACAAGGTCTTCTTGAAGGTATCACCTTGGAAGAAGGTGCTGAGGTTTGGCCAGAAGGGCAAGCTAAGCCCTAGATTTATCGGGCCGTACACGATGTTGAAACGTGTGGGACCGGTAGCTTACCTACTTGAGTTGCCAGCGGAATTGAGCCAGATCCATAATGTCTTTCATGTTTCAATGCTGAGACGCTATCGATCAGATCCCTCACACGTAGTGCTGGTAGCGGAAATTGAGGTGAGCCTGGACTTGTCCTTCGAGGAGGAGCCGATACAAATCTTGGATCGAGATGTCAATGTTATGAGGAGGAAGTCAGTACCTTTGGTGAAGGTGTTATGGCGAAACCATGGTACGGAGGAGGCCACATGGGAACCCGAGGATGTGATGCGACAACAATACCCCCAACTCTTCGATCTGTAATTTCGAGTAGAAATTTTTTAAGGGGTAGAAGCGTAACATCTGAATTAGGGGTTGTTTGAAAATTTAATTATTTGTTTTCCCATGTGTGTGTGCTTGAAGAAATAAATACTATGATTTATTTGGCATGTTCTAAGGTCTAGAAATAAACCCGAGCTAGGCCTGACTTAAAACTAAAAATTTCTTTTTAAGTATTTAAAAGAAGGAAGCTAGGTGAGATAGGGGTTAAATAAAATTAGGGAGAAGCATAACATAAAGAATGGGATTGGCTAAGTGGCTTCCATTCGCCACTTAAGAGTTGGAGGAGAAGAGGGGCGCAGGTCATAGGTTCGAGCTACTGGAATGGCGTTTTGGCATTTTAATTTTTGGAGTGATCGGCCTAGGAAGGCCTTATAATTAAATGAAGGGGGTTTATGACATAAAAGTCGGGTTGGTGGAGTGGCTTGGGGCGCCACTTAAAGGGCTTTGGTGTTTGGTCCCGGGTTCGAGACATGATGGACGCAGGGAGCATTTTATTTTTTGGGATTCTGGCGTTAAAGGAAAGAGGGCCATGTAGAAGGCTTTAAAATTAAATGAGGAGGCTTTATGACATAAAAGTCAAATGGGGAGAGATGGCATGGGCGTTTAAGGGGTCATGCATGAGGTTCCGTGTTCGAACCTAAGAAGCGAGAATTGATTTTATTTTTTTTCAAAGTCGTGCATGGGAAGGGAGGTGATGGCCCGATTATGGACTCTTATTTTGATAAGGGTGAGCTATTTTTTTCTTATAATCGGCTGGAAGGGATAGTAGTTAGTAGTTTATTTGCTTTTAAATTGTAGGAAGACTGGCTAGGAGATAAAGGCTAAAGATAAATGTAATGTTGGGTGATAATTAAAAGATGAATTATCACAAAGAGGGGAGAGGTAATGGCCGACTTTGGGACTCCTTGGGGGCCATCTACATTCGGCTATGATAAAGCAAAGGGCTACCGAAATTCATGAAGTTTTTCTTTTCTTTCCCTCTTGATTTTCTTTTGGCCGAGCCCTCTCTAGTCCACAAGTGCCGAAATTCTTCAAACCATATCACCCCTTCTCATTATTTTCTTCTTTCTCTTGAGTCGAATCCCTTAAAGAAAGGTACTATCCCACTTTCGGTTCTTTTCTCCTCTTCAAGAGTAGCCGAACCCCTCCTCACAACACCAAGTGGTGCTGATTTGTGGTGTTTAGGGGCCTAAATAATCATTAAGGTAAGGGGTAATCACCTCTTTTTAGGTTCAAGGTTATGGCCGAATGGCCTAAGACTCTTACTAACATGATTAAACCGATTGTAGGGAGGCCATAGCCGATTGAAGGGAGCTTTCGGGATTTGTTTTCCTAAGGTAAGGAGGTAAGTAACATTCAGCCTTAGGCCTTGATTAGGTATTAGTGTGCAAGCCAATTTTTAACAAATGTTTTTGGTAGGAATATCGACAGAACAAGTGACAAATACAGGATTTTCGGTGAGTTTGGTAAGTGGTTAAGCACTTTCGGCCAAAGGCCATATTTTTGGTACAAGTGATCCTTCGGGGTTATTAGCATGGCCGAATAGGCCTAATGTCCCTAACCATGTTGTTGGCCGATTATAGGTTAAGAGATCTAGTGTTGTAGATCGGATCTTCGGGATCTAGGATTCGTGGTAATATCAAGTGTGTAAAAACTCACTACACACTTTATTAGTTTACATGACTATATTGTTGTTTTTTTCATTGTGATAGTGCTTGTGGCATAATCATGGTTTCCGGGTAAGTCCCCTGACTTGTGATCTGTTATTTCGTTATGAAATATGATTGAGTATGCCATCATATGCTGTCACCAGTGGTTTTATGGACTGTCGCCAGTGGTTTTGACCACAAGATGGGTTGGCCCCATCAGATTATTTGTGACCTATGGTCATCAAAGTGGTTTTGACCACACCGATTGATAAATTGCGACTAAGTCCCAAAGTGGTTTGGTACCACCAAATGGTTTTGACCACACTTGATAAATTGTGACCTATGGTCATCGTGGTTTTGACCACACGATGGGTTGGCCCCATCATTTATTTTGTGACACTAGTCACGGTGGTTTTGACCACCGGTGGTTTTGACCACAGGGGTAGAAATGGAGTATGGATGGTTAGTTGGGTTGCATGTGCATGTTTATTAATAAATTGTGTATGAGTTGTATTTTTTGGGTGGGGATTTACATATCGAGTCTTGGTGACTCACCCTTCCTTACCATTTTGAGATGAGTAGATCGCGGAGATGGAGCCGAGAGGACTCGAGGCCATGCTTATCGTTGGATTTGATTTTATTTTGCTATAGTTAAAATTATTTATTTTCTAAGTCTTTTATTTTGGGTTGTAATAAGGCCGCTAATTATTGTTGGATGTTTATTTTATCGCTTTATTTTACTCTGTTATATTACAAATGGTATTTTATAAATATTAATTGAACAGGTTAAAAGCAACTTTTTCAACTAAGTAACTTCTACGAGTTTTTCAAAAGATGTTACCATCCGGTAACAAAAATAAACCAAGCCAATTGTAACTTTAACGATTTTAAATTTTACATGATCAAACATTTTCAAAGGATTTATCAACCCAACTGTATTTATAAAAAGCCCAACTGAGTTTTCAAACACCGTTTTCATACCTTAGCCAAATTTTATCAAGGTTTCACCAAACTCTCAAAATTATTTTGAATTATTTTACTCCGTGACATAAGGACTCATGGATTGGGTTTGGGGTGTTACAATGTGTGACACACGGTCTGCCCCACAGGCATGTGTTATAGCCTTGTGTCCCCTGCACCTTAATTTTGGAAAAACAGAATGTCCAGAACTGAGCACACGGGCATGTGTCTCAGCCGTGTGTGCTACATGGCCTAGCACATGAACATGTGGCATAGACGTGTGGCACAAGTCAGAGAGCACCCTAATTTGAACACGATCTGAAGCATGGGTGTGTCTAAGGGTCACACAAGCGTGTCCCTTAGACCACACGGGCGTGTGAGCCCTGTATCATGAAAAATTTTCTAAATTTTATAAAAATTTCTAAAGTTCTCGGTTTAGACCCAAACCGCTTCCAATACATGTTTTAGGCCTTGTAGTCTCGTATAAGGGACTTTACGATTGAATATGGATGGTTTTAATTTGGACGCAAATTTTATGACTCGAAATTGTGTGATTGCTTGTGATGTGAGTCCAGTAATGCCTCGTACCCTATTCTAGCGTCGAATAAGGGTAAGGGGTGTTACATACATTAGTAGTTTGTGCATGTTCAAACATAGTGTAACACTCCAAACTCGGCCTAGAAGTTAGGCCTGAGTCCGGAATGTCACATTAAAGGCACACTTCAAAACTATTTTACAATTTAACAATTTAAGGCCCAAAAGCCCAAAACCCTTGTATCTTGTTAAGTTAAGAGGAAAAACCCAAATTTTAAGAAAACAATCATATGTTGAGTTATTTCGAAAACCATGCTAACTTTAGAAATTTTATGAAATTTATTAAGCGGATAGTTGAAACAATAATAATAAACCCGAAATCTAAAGTCAATTAGGAGTTACTTGGCCTTATTACAATCCAATGAAAAAAAACAAAGTATTTAAAAACATATTCATTTGAACAAATTAAAACATTTGATCAGCTTGTAGTGTGGCCATCTCAGAGTCCTCTCCCACGTCGAGCCGTCTATTCAGGATTACCTAAAATAATAAATTAAAGGGTGTGAGTTTCGAAACTCAGTGTGTACAACCCTTGGCAATCAAATCACATACAAATATTCACATTGGGCCTAAGCCTTATCGAAAATCGGTGGTCTTGGGCCTTAGCCCACAATGACCTCATATCATATCATACTGTATCATATACAAACAAGATAATGCAAAACCCATACCGATAATCCATCCACTACACACACCATTTCCCTTCCAACCATTACACACCTATGGGGATTTCTAAATCAACCCACCCATCCTTTACACACCAAAGGTAGCCCGGTTGCGATACTACCTAACGTTGCAAAAAAGTTACTATTCATATAATGGGCTTAAAGCCACCGGTGGATCCATGGCCATACGACTATGCGATCCTCAAATCTTCCTCCATACCATAAATCCCACCCGTATGCATCCTAAGCAGATTATCATATGAATGCATCAAACACATGAGTAACATCTACAAACTCATATTCGTCACATAGAGGTATTTTTGTCATTTCACTACCTAGAGGTATCTTCGTAATTCTACCCTACAATGGTATTTTGGTAATTTGGCAAAATAGGGGTATCTTAGTAATTTTGCAAAATAAGAGTATTTTGGTACTTTTTCAAAATAGGGGTATTTTGGTACTTTTACAAAATAGAGGTATTTTGGTAATTTTCCAAACCTAGGGGTATTTTAGTAATGTTTCAAATATAAGGGCATTTTAGTAATTTTATAAATATAAAGGTATTTTAGTCCCTCTCGGGTTTTAGTTTTGAACTTTGGCCCATCAACAAGTCCTCGTGGCTAAAGTGAATAGACACTACGCACCAGGTAGGATTCCAGAGAAGAGGATGCGTGCCACGAGGACCGCTTAAGTACCAAGCTCTCCCTAGATCCAATCCTAGACATGCGTATGCCCATTTCCACGCCCTAACCCAGTGACTTATACACGAACATGTTTAATTAGATTAAGTCTTATGAAATTTAAGAGTTGTTCAAACTAGGCCTAAAGTCTATAAACTCTAGCATACTTGTCTACGGCCCCATAAAGCCCATCAAACCCAAATTTCATCCCTACGGCCCATTAGGCCTAAATCACATCCTTATGGCCTGTTAAGCCCAAAACAATACCAGATTATGAATTATGCTTAACTGACTCAATTCATACACCAAACCAAACCAACTCATCAAACCTAGCCTTAAGGCCCACCGGGCCCATTTAGCCACTTTCGGCTTTTCAACTTTTCGGCATTGCCGATATCATGTGTATAGTGTTTGTACACACTTGGTAACCTCATGTGCTGCAAACCCCTTAGTCACAAACCTACAATCAACATTACTAGCGATTAACCAAAGCTTTAACACATACTTGTCAAAAACCGAAACCTTACCGTACCCTTACCGTGTGCCTTACATTCTAGTAGCCCTTCCTTTGCTACTATTGGCGATTATCCTCTAGATCTGTACCCAAATACCTATATCGTCAAAACCAAGTGACCCATATTGTTCATAAGTCACCATTATGAGCCACATTATATTCGGCCATCTACTAAACCATGACTGAGTCGAGAACACTTACCACCTTGTTAGCAGCCCTTACCTACCACGCTTGCGATTGTTGAGCCTTACCCTTATTCATACAGGTTAACGACAAGGATTGGGTTAGACAGCTCTTCAGCTTATAATAAAACACACTAAAAAGTTCAACTAAACACTTACTGAAACCCTCATTTGATCTTACGACCTAGATCGCTTCTGAACAAGATTCGGCTTGACTAAAAGTGGGTAGCAATCGATTGTAATGTAGGAGAACTAACTAAATATCGGCACAAGTAAAGCTATATGATAAGAAGGTATATTTGGCTTTCAAGGACAGAAACAAAACACAGCTCTGATCAGAATTTTCAGCAAAAAGAATGATGGGTTTCTTTTTCGACAAATGGAAAAAATTTGCTATAGGAGAAACCGATTGAGAGGGGAGAAAGAAAAACTAAAGAATGTTCAAAGACCTTTTAAAGCATTTGACCCCCCCTTTTATAGCCAGAAGCCAAACATGCCATCTCCCAAAGTCCCATTCGACACCAACTCCTCCCTTTCCTCATCTCCTGATTTTTCTACCTGATAACACCTTAATCTTATCCGAAATTTCCTCCACATCCATATCACCTGCTTACCTCAAACTCTCCACGGCAAGAGTTCAAAACCAACACAACTCTTGCCGTCCACCCATACAAAATAAACTCCAAAAATACACTCCCAATGCTCGAACCTTAGACCTCCTCAGCTTACTCACACGCCACCTTACAGCTCCCAAGTGACGCTACCTTCCACTAGACCACAAGCCCATTTGTGTCCTATTTTTCTTAATCTACATAAGAGGCCTATTGACTGAAGTCATAAATCCCTTGGGGCTAAAACCAAAATTTTTCCTGAACCCTTACTTAATCCCAGGACTTCTCCAACACCTCTAGACATCCCAAATTCATTAACCCTCAAAGCCCACATGCCAATTGTCATTTTCTAGCTCACTTAAAATTTTTTGAGATCCAACGCCCAAAGCCCAATACTTCTAAGCCCAAATTTGGGGCGTTACACATAGCCAATAGGCAATTCAACCAACTTAGGAAAATACGTGCAAACAGATTCGGTCAACTATAGTTAAGCATAATCGGCCAACCATTGAAACAACCACACACACTAGACATGCAAGTAAACACATCCAGCACTTCACACTTGGCTAGTTAAGTAACCACCTTCACATGCGACCAAGCATCTAAAGATGCTCTTTCGCATTTGGACCCTATTGTAGCAATTAACACATTTGGGCATAGGCTAATTAGTCATTTAAGCATTCAACCATAAGCAACAAGGAGTATTAACACATGAACATAATAAAGACACACACATACACCATTCACATTAGATTAAATACCACACCTTGTTTCATTGACCAAAAGCACTAACAATTGACCGTTGCACCACTACAACTCGGATTTGCCTCAGTTCCTTCTCGATCTAAAACTTGGACATGATAAACATATAATAGAATGTTTAAAAAACAACCAAAGAAACCCTTATCAACCAACAAGGATTAAAAGAAGATAAGTGTAATCCAATTTTAATGCATCAACTTAATCTACTGGAGGTCAGAAATGATGTGACAATTAATATTTGAGCAATCAATACATTCGGCCAAGGAAAAATAGGTGTAAAAATTCCAACAACAAACAAAATGAAGAAAATGATGAGATGAGGGCTTCATTGGAGTACAAAATAAGTGAGGAAAATAGTGTGTAGGGAGAGAGGCGGCAAAGATGATAAAAAATGGCAGCAGTGTTCAACTATTCAACAAATAATGTTAATGGAAACAATGAAGAAAAATATGAGTAGAAGGTTATAGGAGTTGCGACACAATGGAGAAACAAAAAAGGAGTGAGCAAAAAGAGGTGATATGCGTTAATGGTGAAGCAAAAATCAGTAGCAATTTTTTGGAAATGATGGAAAAATTAGCAGAATAGATGAAGAAAGAAAGAATGAGGGTAGAAAAAATGGGTGATCAGAGGGGAAGCACAAATGGAAAATAAAACTAGTGTTTAAGGGCTTCAATAATGGTGAAAAATGGAAGAAAAATGAGAGAAATAGCGAGGGAAAATGAAAGGGGCGAAAAAGAGAGGAAAAAGAGTGAAAAAGAAAAAAAAAACTCAACAAAAATTTAGTTTAATCTCTTTTATAAAAAATTGATAGCCTTTTTGATAAATTAGATAAAATATTTTTTATTCAAGTTAATCAGGAGATTTTATTGTTTGAGTCAGACTGAAATATAAACAGATTGGCTAGTATATGGACGACACAAAGCTCAGCAGAAAAAAATGTGAGTGAAGGGAATCAAACTCCAGTCTCAAATCCAATTACACTATCTTCTTGCTCTCTCTTAACAATTAAGCCAATAGCTCACTCTTATTATAAATGCACGAACAAAACCTTAAAAGTCATGGCATGACAACTTTCAATTCACTAACCCAATTTCTTTTAACTCGGTTTTTGGGATGTGACATATATGTAATGTACTAGACTGAAAACACTTATTCTTGTTCATTGAGTAACATTTTTTACGAGTGCATTGAGTGAAAAATCAAAGGTGATACTTGGTTAATGTCTTAAGTTTTCAAGGGGGAAACTTATAAGAGAATTGTCTAAATCTTAGGTACAAAAGCGAGGAGTCTAATATGGTGAGTGTTTGAGGTTGAAATCACTTGTTTTACAAGTTGCTAAGATAGTGACTCATCTCTATAAGAAAGGTCCTGCAAACTTAGGGAAACCAAATTGTGTAAATATGTCATGTGTTCTTTGTTTTTCTACTTTGTACATACACAATGCCTGATGTTATTGGCACCTGTCTTAGCACTGCTTATGGCATTTAGTGGATTTCTTAGTGTTGATATTGTTGAAAAAATCCATTTCAAAAACAATTTTCTTGCAAAGTAGAAAATAATAAATTTGAAAATCGTCCCGATTTGTGATATTTATAGCAATAAACCCTAAATTAAATTCTCACATGTGTTTTTAGATAGGTGAATCCTTTTCGTTCCCGACTTTCAACCAAATGATCCCCGCTATTCTGTACCATGATTTGCTTTGAGTTTAGGCTCAATCCAATCAAATCAAACACAAAACCAAAAATATTTTCTTTACTTTCAGTGGGAAAGTAAATCTTTCTTAAATAGAAACTAGTAGAATTGCAATTCCTAAAAAATAGAACTTATTCTTAAAATAAATTTTCACTACTTTTTGTTGTCAGAATAGAAATATTAAAAATTTCAGAGAAACTTGTGTTTTTCTTTTTTTTGTTGGTGTGATTTAAAGCCTACTAGTGCCATCTATTTATAAGGAGAGTTGGTAGAATCCTGGTTGAAGTGGTAGAATACAAATAATATTACTTTGGTAGAAAAAATCTTCAAGTCCTTATTATTAAGGGAGAGGAGCAACAACCCTAGATTATAATAGTCTATTTTCAGTGAAATTGGAACAGTGGTTTTGGGACCACAAATTTGACGTAAAAATATTTATTTTATTATTATTTTAATGTCTACAGCATGCTAGTATTACAGTATAAAAATTTCATTAAGAAATTTTACAGTTTGCATGTTTAATTTGATAAAAAGGACTAAATCGCATAAGGTGCAAAATTTGAGTTATATAAGTTAAAAGTATCAAATGACTATGAAATAATTAGTTAAGGGTTTTATGTGGTAATTATACCATTGTTTTATTAAGTTGACAAATATGGACATTAGTTATGAAATTTTAAAGGTTAAATGTAAGGTTAAATTAGTAAATTAGTTAATAATTAAATTAAAAACAAAAGAAAAAAAAAGTGTCATCTTCCTTAATGGTTTAACACCACCAAAATTGAAGGAAAAGAAGCCAGGGAATCTTGAACATTTGGATCTTTTTTATTTTTCTTGCAAGTGAGTTTTGCTCGTCCCGTTTTTAATGATTTCTATGTTTTCGAGATCGTTGTAGTTTAATCTAGCTAGCTCGGGGAATAATTTGTAAAAATATTAAAATTTTAGGGTTTTTCCATGAATGAATATAGGTTGTTTTTGATGTGTTATGGAAGAAAATGGTTAATTTTTGTTAGATAAACAACTTTTGTTAAGTGATTTTGATGGAATTGTCAATTAGGGATTAAAAATGAAAAAAATAGAAAATATTCATGATGAAATTGTGAAAGAAATGAAATTTAGGGCTTGCTAGGGACCTATATGAAATTAGACTATGGTGGTTTAATGGAAAAATTCATGAATTTTCATTTTATGAGCTAAGAACTAATTTGTAATGAAATCAAAATTATAAGGGCAAAATTGTATTTTTGTAAAATATGAGTTTGGATTGAATTGAATAGAATAATTATTGAATTAACTTGAATTTATTCATTTAGATCAAGACAAACCTCGTACGGCTTTAGATTGGGGCAAAGATACATTTTCGAAATAATCGCCTCTGTATCTACGTTTTATCGTCGAGGTAAGTTCGTGTAATTGTATTATAATTACGTGCATTTATTTGAATTACATTTGTATTGTGGACTGCTATATATATATTGGTTTCATATCCAACGATGTTACGTCGACTATCAAGTCTCGTTTGAACCTTAGGAATTCGTAAGATACAAATGAAAAGTCATTAGGGTTTACATGATTCGGGTACTGGTCTTGAATGTCCTACCGATGGCCAAGGTTCGGCATGTGTTGCGTGTAACACCCAAACCCGGCCTTTGCATTAAGACGAGATTTGGCTTGTTACATAGATCGAACTATCTTAATAATTTAGATGAGTCGGTATTTCAAAACCCTTTGAAATTTGAGTTTTAAAAAAAAACAAGAGAAATAATTTTAAGTTTGATGTATTTGAGAAACATAAGTTGAAAATCTCGTCATTTAATTTTTAATTATCAAAACTCTAAAGTAATTTTTATAAGAGTTCAAAGTATTTGGAAATAAGATTAGTTAAAGAATCTCATATATTTGAAAACCCAAAATATTTTAATAAAATATTATATGATAAACATAAGCCCATATTAAAATATCCAAAACATAATTGAAATCCATCCACACATAAAAACCATAAAATAATAATAATAGAGGCCTTATTACATTATACCCAAAATAGTAAAATAAGGAAAGTACTTATTAAAAAAGTTCAAAGTTTATTAAACCCATGTTTGTAGTATGGCCTCCACGAAGTCATCCTCTACCAAGTCCACATCAATTTCCATTACCCGAGAGGAAAAATTTGAGGTGTGAGTTATTCGTAACTCGGTGTATAACTTACTTAATCCATCGGGCCAGATCATCAAGTCATGATTTTGGGCTTGAGCCCAATATCAAGATTTTGAGATAAATAATGGAATGCATGCGTAAATGAAATTTCCCACCCAAACCTAATTTCCATCCGCTACACACCACCGTACCAACCATCACACCTGGGATCAAGTCAACCCACCCCGCCATCACACCAATCGTAGGCATTAAGCCATTTTTATTTGTGGCGAGCCATCGAACTAGATTGTGACAGAGTCACCGAACTAGAGGCATTGAGCCATTAAAATATTTGTGGCATAGCCACCGAACTAGAGGCAATCAGCCGTTTAATTATTTTATGGCAAAACCACCGAACTAGATTTTGGCAACAGGCCTTTCTTCTCTTCATTGTTAATCCCAACCCATGCAACATGTATGCAAAATAGCCTATGTACATATGATGATTTATCAAAAAGGCCCAATATATATAAGTCAATATTTCAGGTTTTTATTAAGGCCCATAATACAATATATCATTTATTCTATATAACTATTTAGCATCTTTGGCCCATTTAGCGATCTAGCAAAATTTCTGGCCCATTTAGCGATCTAGCATTGATTTTGGCCCATTTAACAATTTAACAAAGATTATGGCCCATTTATGATCTAACAGAGATTTCGGCCCATTTTCGATCTAACAGAGATATCGGCCCATTTATCGATCTAGTAGAGATTTCGGCCCATTTATTATTTATCAGGGATTTTGACCCATTTAACTATCTATCCAAGATTTCGGCCCATTTTACTAACTAGCATATTTTTCGGCCCATTTACTAACTAGCAAACTTATCGGCCCATTTTACGATCTAACACATCTTTGGCCCATTTACACATGAGATATTTAGTATTCATTTTACTGCCTACACATCGAGGGCATTTTCATAATTTTCACATTTTAACAATTTTATGAAATTTCACCAAAATACCAATTATTTCGTATTATACCGATTTTGTCGTTTTTACGATTTCACTCAATACCACGAATGACATCCAACCCGAGAAAAGTGTGAAGTTACACACCTTGATATCGTGAGTACTAAATCTTCCCGCTTGTCAACACCTAAACGTAATACGAACCATTAGAATACTATCATTTATCAAAAATACACTATTGGTATTCGATCTAAATCCTCACCCCTTTGATTTTGAACCACTTCTATTTTTGGTTTCTCCTCGTTTATTGATTCATTGCCCGCTGAGAATCCACGAACGTACAAGGGCTCGAGAGTACGAACTACTTCAAATAATTGATTCTCCTCGGTTGATGGTCCGCAACCCGGTGGAAAATCCGGATTCTAAAAAATTTCTTCGCTTATATTTAGGAGGATTTTGAAACCGCCTTTTTCGAAGACTATGGACTGCCCTTTTCTGCCCTATCTTGAAAGTCTCTAAAGATGTACGATCATTAGTCCGACTATAAATATTGAAATATGACTAACGTTTATAAGATTTTAGATTTGGCTTACCACGATTTGTCTTCGTTCCACGAGAATCGATCGAGCGATTGTGTCCCTAAAATGAAATCGATTAATAACTAACTATACTAAATGAATAAGAATCCTTAAAAGAAAAATTCCTTACCTTGATTCTTGAAATCGATTGTGGTAAAAGAAAATGAAGAAATTTTGTCACAAGAGCAAAATGCATTCGACCATGGATGAAATAAAATTGAAGAAAATTGTAATGAAGAAAAAAATGAAGAAAAGGGAAATAGAATGGTATGGTTTGGTTTCAAAAAGAAAGAGAGAAAGAAAGAAAAAGAAAGGAGAAAGAAAAGAGAAGAAAAAGAATTTGGGTTTTTGGAAGGATGGTATAATCGGTTTTGTGAAGAAGAAAGAAAAAGAATGGTCTTTTTGGTGTGTTTATGGTTTCGGCACTAGGGGAAATAGTTGGCAAAGAATTGATCAAATGATCATAAAGAAAGAATGATACAAGAAAATTGCTATAGCTTTCTCAAGGGGTTTGGTAAAATTCGGCTAGAAAGCAAGATAGATGAAAGGAAAATAAACACTTTGCTTAAGCCAAAATGACCAAAATGAAAAGGTTTTCCTATCATCCTAGCTTACCATCCTTTCAACCAAAATTAGCCACCCCCCCTTAGCCTCAATGCCGTCCAAATACAATGGTCAAATGGCCATTAGGAAGTTTCCAAAACACCTTCCTACACTTAAGCCTTTTTCCCCTCCTTTTTCCTTAAGTTGATGAAACACAATCCCCCATTTCAAGCCCTTATCCTTAGCTTTCCAAATACTTAGTGTTCTTACCAAAAATAAAACATTCCAACTCATCCTAGCCTTATCTCTTTTCTGACACATGCTCAAGCTAAAGCAAAAAATAAAATTCCTAGTTGCATGCTAGGTGATTCAAACTCCTTCCTCATGGTAATACATATGGCGCCAACTCCACTTTACTACTAGCTCAACTTATGCCATCTTTTAGTACTTAATTAATTTAAGTCTTAAAGTCATTTAATTTCTTTACTCTAAAGTACACTTAAATAATAATATTTATTCTAACTCCAAGTAACCCGAACCAACATTTAGCAACATAATGATACTCAATTATTTAGGATGTTACAATTCTACCCCTCTTAAATAAAATTTCGTCCTCGAAATTTACCTGATTAAAAGAGGTGAGGATATTACTACCAAATAGCTTCCTCAGGCTCCCATGTAGCTTCCTCCGCTCCGTGATTACGCCATAAAACTTTAACTAGCTGCACAGTCTTCTTTCTTAGCACCTTAACATCCCGGTCTAAAATTTCCACTGGTTCTTCTTCAAAAGACAAGTCTGAATTTAATTCCACTTCCTCAACCGGTACTATATGAGATGGATCCGATCTATAGCGTCTCGGATAGAAACATGGAAAACATTATGAATTTGACCCAACTCGGAGGTAATTCAATTTGATAAGCCTTGGACCAACACGCTTCATCACACGATATGGCCCGATGTATCTAGGGCTCAACTTGCCCTTCTTTTCGAATCGAAAATTTTCTTCCAAGGTGAGACCTTGGAAGACTCGGTCTCCCACAAAGAAACTCGATATCCTTACGCTTCAGTCCGCATACGACTTCATCTATCCGAGGCTTCCTTTAACCGTGCTCGAATAACTTTTACCTTTTCCTCTGTTTCAGATATCATCTCAGGACCCAACATCTGTCGTTCGCCATTCAGTCCAACAAGTAGGAGTACGACACCTACGACCATACAATGCCTCATAGGGTGATATCTGAATGCTAGACTGATAGCTATTTTTATACGTAAATTCTACCAATGGTAGAAAATCCTCCCAACTACCCCTGAAGTCGATCACACATCCCCTTAACATGTCTTCCAATATCTGAATTACTCTTTCCGATTGACCATCAGACTGAGGATGAAAAGCCGTACTGAAATTCAACTTTGTCCCCAAGGCTTCATGCAGAGCTTTCCAAAATCGTGATGTAAATCTAGGATCCCTGTCTAATATAATAGACACTGGTACCTCATGCAACCTCACGATTTCGGATACATACAGCTTTGCCAATTTTTGCAATGAATAATCTGTACGAACCGGAAGAAAATGAGCAGTATTTTTCAAACGATCAACTACTACCCATACGGAATTTTTCTTAGTAGGTGTTAAAGGTAACCCACTAACAAAATCCATAGTTATCCGCTCCCATTTCCAAAGAGGAATCTTTACTGGTTGTAACAATCCTGACGGTAATTGATGCTCTGCCTTCACTTGCTGACAAATCAAACATTTTTCTACAAACTCAGAAATCTTACGCTTCAACCTGGCCACCAATAATGTTCATGGAGATCTTGATACATCTTACTTCCTCCGGGGTGCATAGCATAAGGGCTACTATGCGCCTTCCGTAGAATCATTTGTCTCAATTTTGAGTCTTTAGGCATACAAACCCTTCCACAAAAGCACAACACTCCTTTCATATTTATACCAAAATCATCTATTTCACCCCTTTCAACCTGCTGAAATAAAAGTTCCAACTTTTTATCTGATGTCTGCTTTTCCTTGATTTGTTCCAGCCACAGAGGCTTCACCTGAAGTTCTGCTAACAAACTACCATCCTCATACAAACTTAAATAAGCAAACATTGCTCTTAAATCAGATATCGCCTTACGACTTAACGTCAGCTACCATGTTAGCCATTCCAGGATGATATTCGATTGAGAAATCATAGTCTTTTAATAATTCCACCCATCTTCTTTGTCTCAAATTCAACTCCTTTTGGGTAAGGAGGTACTTAAGACTCTTGTGATCCGTGTAGATGATAGATTTCTCACCGTAGAGATAGGGCCTCCAAATCTTTAAAGCAAAGACCACTACAGCTAACTCCAAATCATGAGTAGGGTAGTTTACTTCGTGCAGTCTCAATTGATGAGAAGCATAGGCCACCACCTTTCCATTTTGCATCAAGACACAACCCAAACCCGTGTGAGACGATCACAATAAACAAAAATTTTTTTCGACCTCAATTTGAATCAAAACTGTGCTTCGCAGAATCTTCTTCAATTTTTGAAACTTTCTTGTTGTTTTTCGGTTCAAATATACGGAACTCCTTACGCAGCAGTTTAGTTAGGGTGAACAATCAACGAAAACCCTCAACAAAGCGTCTATAGTAACTAGCCAATCCTAAGAAACTCAATTTTAGCTATCGACTTTGGTGGTTTCAAATCTAGTCTGACCTCAATCTTCCGAGGATCTACCCTTATTCCTTGGTGATACCACATGACCCAAGAAAGTCACTTCCTTTAGCCAAAATTAGCATTTATGAATTTGGCATAAAGTTGTTTATCTCAAGTAGTCAGTAATACAATACGCAAATCGCGTCATGATCATCATCGTTTCTTGAATAAACCAAAATGTCATCTATGAATACCACCGGTCTAAATATCGTTGAAAGACTCGGTTCATCATGTCCATAAATGCGGCTGGTGCATTGGTTAATCCAAACAGCATCACTACAAACTCATAATGTCCATAACGAGTTCAAAATACCATCTTAAAAACATCTGCTTCTTTCACCTTAAGCTGGTGATAACCCGATCTCAAATCATTTTTGGAGAAAATTGAAGCCCCTCTTAATTGATCAAACAGGTCATCAATTCTCGGCAGAGGATACCTATTCTTGATCGTTAATTTATTCAATTGTCTGTAATCAATGCACATACGCATCGATCCATCCTTCTTCTTTACGAACAAAACTGGTGCTCCCCACGGAGACACACTCGGTCGAATAAATCCCAATCCAGTAATTCTTGAATTTGAGCTTTAAGCTCTGCCAACTCCTTCGATGCCATTCTATAAGGAGCAATGGACACTAGAGCCGTTCCGGGCAAAAGCTCGATACCAAATTCTACTTCCCGATCTGGAGGTATACCAGAAAGTTCTTCGGGAAATACATATGAAAATTCCTTCACCGTTCTCACATCATCCACAGATAACTCTTTGGCGTCCAAAGCACAAATAAAGGCTAGGAATGCTCCATACCCTTTTCGCACCAACTTTTCTGCCTTCAATGCCGATACCACGTTCGCCAAGTAGTTCCTTCGTTCACCAATCATTATGACTTCCTTATCATCCGAGGTTCTTATTGACATCCATTTTTCAGCACAATCCAAATGCGCCCGATGTTTAACCAACCAATCCATGCCCAGAATAAGATCGAACTCACCGAAAGGCAACTCCATTAAATTCACCAAGAATACCTCCTCTTGGATTTCTAAGGGTACGTCTCTAAACAGTTTATTTACAATTACCGACTGTCCTAATGGACTAATTACTGTCATCTCACTATCGGTAATTTTAGATTCTAGATTCAGGTTTCCAGATATGGCGCTAGCAACATACGAATGGGTAGAACCAATATCTATTAAAGCGAGAATGAGTACATCGAAGATGAAAACGTACCGATTATTACATCGTGCATTGCCATCCTCGTGGCGTCTAGCGCATAGACCGATCTGGCCGTCTTGCATCCGAAGTTTCCTCTAGGACCATTGCCTCGACCGGTGCACCTTGACCACGCCCGATCGCATTACCACCACGACCGGTCCACGACCTCTCGGTCAGCCGAGTACCTACGGTCGGTACGTGCATCGAGATACAAACTTCCTAGGTCGTATCCATACGCCGAGAGCAACTTCTATCTTGGTGATCCATTGAACCGCATTTGTAACAAGCGCTGTTTTCCTCCAAAGACTCTAGAATGCCTTTTTCCACATTCAGCACAATCTCGACCTCGATTATTAGTTCTGGTGCTCTACCTTGAGGTGATTCATCATTCCGAGGCCTCTTCTAAAATCTCTTTAAAGAACACGATCTTTGTGTCTCTCTCTTGTTTCTAAATCTTTCCCGATTCGACGTTCGAGTTCTTAGCCTCTTGGCTATCTTGGCCTTCTCACAAGCGTGGAAAAATTCTAACTTGTTGTGGGGCAATCGAACCCTCAACTCATCATTTAGCCCATCCTCGAATCGCACACATCGCTCATGATCTGCTGACACTATTGTCCGAGCATAGCGACTCAAACGTAAAACTTCGACTTCATACCGCCTTTGTCTTACTTCCTTGGACAAGATTCGAAATTCCTTCATTCGGGCATCTACATAACTCGTTCCAACATATTTCCCTTGGAAGGCAGCTTTAAAGAATTCCCAAGTAATCAGTGCAGCTTCGGTGCCTTCTCGAACAGTAAGCCACCATTGATATGCCTCGTCTCTTAGCAAGGACACAGCTCCTTTCGCTTTTTGCTCGACAAATTGCATTCCATATCATCCATAATTTGCTCCACGACTTGAGCCAATATTCACCACATTCGAGCTACACGAAAACTCCTCTAAAAACTTCTGCATTATTTGACTTGAGTCGTTGCGAAATTGACCCACGAGTTGTTGGCCCAATTCTAGTTCCAGCGACCCTTTCTAGGACTTGCAGCATCGCTTGTGTCAAAGCATTATCTTCTTCCATATGATCGCGTGATCCCGTCTCACTCTTAAATGACGCAGGTGCATCCATTTCCGGCATATGATTTGGTACTTCAGTTGTAGTACCTCGTCCTCTACCACGGCCACATCTACCGCGTCCACGACCACGTCCTCTAGTGCTCATGATGACTAATCCGATTTAATCTGATTACAAGTTTTATGAATCAGAAAATTATTTCAGTGTTTATTAACGGTGTTTTATGAGATTTGAGAGATAAAGTTGTTTTTCGCAACACATCCTATAGTCTCAATCTCTACGATTTTTTTAACATCTAAAACTAGAAGTTCTAGAGTGTTCCTATGATCATCATAATAATCATTAAGTAATAAATACTTACTTGACTTGTTGCCGGATGCTTGTGGTGCCATACTGATCTTTTAGAACATAATTGAAATAATTTTATACAGAAATTATTTATTGAACCCAACCACAGCCGAGTTTTTGAAACTGGCTCTGATACCATTAAATGTAACACCCCAAACCCGGCCTTTGCATTAAGACGAGATTTGGTTTGTTACATAGATCGAACTATCTTAATAATTTAGATGAGTCGGTATTTCAAAACCCTTTGAAATTTGAGTTTTAAAAAAAACAAGAGAAATAATTTTAAGTTTGATGTATTTGAGAAACATAAGTTGAAAATCTCGTGATTTAATTTTTAATTATCAAAACTCTAAAGTAATTTTTATAAGAGTTCAAAGTATTTGGAAATAAGATTAGTTAAAGAATCTCAGATATTTAAAAACCCAAAATATTTTAATAAAATATTATATGATAAACATAAGCCCATATTAAAATATCCAAAACATAATTGAAATCCATCCACACATAAAAACCATAAAATAATAATAATAGAGGCCTTATTACATTATACCCAAAATAGTAAAATAAGGAAAGTACTTATTAAAAAGTTCAAAGTTTATTAAACCCATGTTTGCAGTATGGCCTCCACGAAGTCATCCTTGGCCCAAGTCCACATCAATTTCCATTACCTGAGAGGAAAAATTTGAGGGTGTGAGTTACTCAGAACTCAGTGTATAACTTACTTAATCCATTGGGCCAGATCATCAAGTCATGATTTTGGGCTTGAGCCAATATCAAGATTTACAGTATAAATAATGGAATGCATGCAGAAATGAAATTTCCCACCCAAACCTAATTTACATCCGCTACACACCACCCGTACCAACCATCACACCTGTGGGGATCAAGTCAACCCACCCCGCCATCACACCAATCGTAGGCATTAAGCCATTTCATATTTGTGGCAGAGCCACCGAACTAGATTGTGACAGAGTCACCGAACTAGAGGCATTGAGCCATTAAAATATTTGTGGCATAGCCACCGAACTAGAGGCAATCAGCTGTTTAATTATTTTGTGGCAAAACCACCGAACTAGATTTTGGCAACAGGCCTTTCTTCTCTTCATTGTTAATCCCAACCCATGCAACATGTATGCAAAATAGCCTATGTACATATGATGATGTATCAAAAAGGCCCAATATATATAAGTCAATATTTTAGGTTTTTATTAAGGCCCATAATACAATATATCATTTATTCCATATAACTATTTAGCATCTTTGGCCCATTTAGCGATCTAGCATTGATTTTGGCCCATTTAACAATTTAATGAGATTATGGCCCATTTACGATCTAACAGAGATTTCGACCCATTTTCGATCTAACAGAGATATCGGCCCATTTATCGATCTAGCAGAGATTTTGGCCCATTTATTATTTATCCGGGATTTCGGCCCATTTAACTATCTATCCAAGATTTCAGCCCATTTTACTAACTAGCATATTTTTCGGCCCATTTACTAACTAGCAAACTTATCGGCCCATTTTATTAACTTGCATATTTTTTAGCCCATTTACTAACGAGCAAACTTATCGGCCCATTTTACGATCTAACACATCTTTGTCCCATTTACACATGAGATATTTAGTATTCATTTTACTACCTACACATCAAGGGCGTTTTCGTAATTTTCACATTTTTAACAATTTTTATGAAATTTCACCATAATACCAATTATTTCGTATTATACCAATTTTGTCGTTTTTACGATTTTACTCAATACCACGAATGACATCCAACCCGAGAAAACTGTGAAGTTACACACCTTGATATCGTGAGTACTAAATCTTCCCGCTTGTCAACACCTAAATGTAATACGAACCATTAGAATACTATCATTTATCAAAAATACACTATTGGTATTCGATCTAAATCCTCACCCCTTTGATTTTGAACCACTTCTATTTTTGGTTTCTTCTCATTTATTGATTCGTTGCCCGCTGAGAATCCACGAACATACAAGGGCTCGGGAGTACGAACTACTTCAAATAATTGATTCTCCTCGGTTGATGGTCCGCAACCCGATGGAAAATCTTGATTCAAACGACCCTTCGCTTATATTTAGGGGATTTATGAACCGCCTTTTTCAAGACTATGGACCCCTTTTTCGCCCTATCTTGAAAGTCTCTAAAGATGTACGATCATTACTCTGACTATAAATATTGAAATATGACTAACGTTTATAAGATTTTAGATTTGGCTTACCACGATTTATCTTCGTTCCACAAGAATCGATCGAGCGATTGTGTCCCTAAAATGAAATTGATTAATAACTAACTATACTAAATGAATAAGAATCCTTAAAAGAAAAATTCCTTACCTTGATTCTTGAAATCGATTGTGGTAAAAGAAAATGAAGAAATTTTGTCACAAGAGCAAAATGTATTTGGTCATGGATGAAATAAAATTGAAGAAAATTGTAATGAAAAAAAAATGAAGAAAAGGGAAATAGAATGGTATGGTTCGGTTTCAAAAGAGAAAGAGAGAAAGAAAGAAAAAGAAAGGAGAAAGAAAAGAGAAGAAAAAGAATTTGGGTTTTTAGAAGGATGGTATAATCGGTTTTGTGAAGAAGAAAGAAAAAGAATGGTCTTTTTGGTGTGTTTATGGTTTCGACAATAGGGGAAATAGTTGGCAAAGAATTGATCAAATGATCAAAAAGAAAGATAGCTTTCTCAAGGGGTTTGGTAAAATTCGGCTAGAGAGCAAGATAGATGAAAGGAAAATAAACACTTTGCTTAAGCCAAAATGACCAAAATGAAAAGGTTTTCCTATCATCTTAGCTTACCATCCTCTCAACCAAAATCGGCCACCCCCCTTTAGCCTCAATGCTGTCCAAATACAATGGTCAAATGGCCATTAGGAAGTTTCCAAAACACCTTCCTACACTTAAGCCTTTTTCCCCTTCTTTTTCCTTAAGTTGATGAAACACAATCCCCCATTTCAAGCCCTTATCCTTAGCTTTCCAAATACTTAGTGTTCTTACCAAAAATAAAACATTCCAACTCATCCTAGCCTTATCTCTTTGCCGACACATGCTCAAGCTAAAGTAAAAAATAAAAATTCCTAGTTGCATGCTAGGTGATTCGAACTCCTTCCCTCATGGTAATACATATGGCGCCAACTCCACTTTACTACTAGCTCAACTTATGCCATCTTTTAGTACTTAATTAATTTAAGTCTTAAGGTCATTTAATTTCTTTATTCTAAAGTACACTTAAATAATAATATTTATTCTAACTCCAAGTAACCCAAACCAACATTTAGCAACATAATGATACTCAGTTATTTAGGATGTTACATTGCGGATACTCCACAGCTCATGTGAGCAGCATCATGTAGCTACGTTCTGACCCACAGCTCGTGTGAGCAAGCCCATTTTCACAGCTCGTGTGAGCATACATGTATAGGAATTGACGGATTACGATTATATGAGTTAGTACACTTTGTGTGTGAGCTACCCCGTGTATCCAATAGTATTCTAAATGGTTCAATGGGCATATTCGGATAGGAAATGGTAAGAGAATAATATGAATTATGACATGTACATATGTGAACATCCTTGATATGGTGTTACATGGAAATTAAATAGGTGGAGATGAGTAATAAACTCAAGCGATACATGTTAAGGATAAATGGTTATTCATGTTATTGTGCTTGTGATTTGTATCATGTATGCTAACATGTTTGGTGTGAATGCTTAGGCTTTGGCCAAGTTTTGGTTGGATTATTCCATGTTAAACTTAATTATTATGTGATGAAATGGTAAGTTAAGTTATACATTATACGAACTTACTAAGCATTTATGCTTACTCTATGTTATTTTCCATTTTTTTTAGCGAATCAGGAGCTCGTTCGGGTTGGAAGCTTGTCGGAGTTATATCACACTATCCATCAACTAAATCGATAGATTTTGGTACTTCTAAGTTTTGGTTATAATGGCATGTATAGGTGTTATGGTTGATGTTTTAGGGCGTGTTCTTCTGTGCTTTAAAAAAGCACTTCTGGCTGCAAAAGCACTTTTGGAAGAAAACCTGTGCAGAACAAGCTACTTTTGGTTGGAATTGTAACATCCTTAAAGCGTGGTCTCTGCATTTTGTGTGTTTGCATGTGACAATATGCTTACTATGCTAGTTTAGCATGTTTTGGGGCCTAGGCATGACCTCGGGTTAGGCCTGAGTCATGGCTAAAATTTTTGTTTTGACACTTAAGAATAGGGAGTTAAGGAAGTTAGGGGTTAAGAGATATTATTGGAGGGTTGTGACACGAACAATCTAGTGGCAAAGTGGCAAGGGAGGCATCACTAAGGTGCTTGGTTGGTGACACCGTATGCAGGGAAGGGGGAGCTCAGGTTCGAGCTGTAGAAATCCCTTTTCTGCTTATTATTTTGACGCCAAGGTGGGAAGAGGTGTGCTCAGCTAGGACTCTGTTGGAAGGATATGGATTAAGCTAACTTTAAGTGATAGGTGTAGGACTCATTCAAACTTGTTTGAATGAGTGGATGAGAGGAATTCAAGGAGGGATAAGGGGGGAACGGCAAGTGTTTGAGTATGAGTGGGTTATGCTTGGCCGAATCTTTGGGTTGTGGTGTGAGTTTGGGAAGCAATCGGTTGGTACTTGGAAAGGGGGTGAGCCAAATGTGCTTTGGGGAAAGGCTAAAATCGGCTAGCTTTAGGAGTCTTTCTTTTCTTTGTTTAGTGTCAAACCAAAACCCCTCTCATTTATCTTCTCTTTTTGTTTTTGTTCCTTTTTGCTCAAGCTGAAATCCCTCTTGTTCTCCTTTTTTGCCGAATCTTGGGTCTATTTCCTCTCCACCTCTTCCATTTTCAAAAGTCGAAAGCCTTGTTGTTTCTCTTTTATTTTTATCTAGTATTTTGGCCGAGTACCCTTAGCCTCATTCCCTTCTCTTCTCACGTGTTCTAATCCTCTTTGAAGAGCCGAATCTCTTAGTAAGTGGCTTCTTTTTTGTTTGATCCTCTGTTAAAGATATGTATTAAACTTCATTCTCGTTTCAGGTGGGTAGATGAAACTTCTAAGATCACTAGGGCGTGCCAAAACTTTGGTGATTTGGTGGCTGAATCTGTCGACTAAGGTAAGGAAGTGTCAAACTCTTTTGGTTTCGGGATTCATGTTATGGCCGAATGGCCTTTAGATTCCTAATGATGTGTTAAAGCCAATTCTAGGGAGGAGAGTAGCCGAATACAATGGACTTTTGAGGTTTGGTTGCCGATTAAGGTAAGGGTTCTTGGCGTTTCGGATTTGGTTCTTATTCTTTCAAAAGCTGAAGACTGATTATCTTTATACAAGGGCTTGGCCGATTGTAAAGGGAGATCCTTTGAGTAGTTTTGGGATTTGGTTGGAAACCAAATCGACATTAAAGTGAGTGTGCCTTTGTGTGACACATCTTCGAGATTTTGGTGATTAGCCGAATGGCTTTAATCTTAAAATTTTATGTTGGCCGATTGTAGGGCAGAGTGAGGGCTAACGTTTTGGGACTTCGTTTAGATCTACAAATAGTCAGGTGTGTAACGCTTACACACTTTGTTAGTTTGACATGTTTATTGTGTTTCTGTTATAGCCATTAAACCAGTAGTTATGCCTTGTGGGCATGAGCATGGACTCCGAGTAAGTCCCCTGACTATGAATCTCGGTATATGCTATCATGTCATTGTTAAATGTATGCCATATGTTATTTGTATCACTATATGTTATTAGGCCACGATTGATATGGACATGATGGTGGGATTGTTGAGTGGAGGGGGAAGAATTATTTGGACTGTCACCAGTGGTTTTGACCACACGATGGGTTAGCCCTATCTTTGATTTGATAAATTGTGACTAAGTCCCAATGGTTTTGACCACCAGTGGTTTTGACCACATATGAATATTGTGACTCATCCCAGTGGTTTGGTACCACAGTGGGTTGGCCCCACATGTTAATTATGGGATTGTCATCAGTGGTTTTGACCACACGATGGGTTGGCCCCATCACTTGATTTGTGACTACGGTCATCGATGGTTTTGACCACACCGACATATATTTGTGACTACGGTCACCAGTGGTTTTGACCACCAGTGGTTTTGACCACACGGGGTGGATAAAGAAGATTGGATGGTTAGGTTATGGGGTTGCATGATTTGCATGTTTTTACTGATGATTTGTGTAACTGCTTGCACTATCGGGTTAGGGATTTATACACTGAGTCTTGGTGACTCACCCCTTCCCTTATATTTTGCAGATGAGGCATAGATTGCGGATATGGAGCCGAGGAGGACTCGAGGCGGCCATGCATGCTCGTTTGGGTTTTGATTTTCTTTTAGTTACTATTTCAAATTTTATTTATTTACTTAAATTTGGTTTTGGTTTGTAATAAGGTCGCTAAGAATTAGTTTGGGTTTTTTTTTTTAGATTTTATTTTAATTATCGTATGCATATGATTAATAACCTGATTTGCTTTAGTAACTAAAATTAAATTGGGATTTACAAAACTACACTCTATATCGGGTTTTTACAACGTTACCATTGGGTGACATTATTCACAAGGTAATGACAAAACTAATAAAGATGATTTCAAACCTAAATTTTCAACAACTAGTAATATCAATTGGATTTCTTAAGCATGCATTTTTCTGGATTGTTAAGCAACACGAAAACGTTTTCAACAACACTTTATATAAGGTTTTCTAAACTTTAAGATCGATAACAGAGTTTTCAGTAAAATAAACCGGGGAACTTGTTTATTCAAACATTTTCACCCCGTAGCATGCCAGATTCGGTCGTGGTGTGTGTTGACAGGTTTTGGGGTGTTACAGGAATTTTTGGCTTTTTAGAAATGCTTTTGAAAAGCACTTCTGAACAGGAGAAGCTAAAGTTTTTAGCTTTTCCTCACCCAAAAACACTTTTAATGCTTAATTACTTTTTCACCCCTCCAATAATATAGTTCTTTCCCCTTTTTTTTCTTGGTGCTTAATTACAAATATGTTAAAATCATAAATTAAAAATAAAAATATTTTTTTAAAATACTAATTACAAATATTTAATGGTTATATTTAAATATTTAAAATGTAGTTTATATATTCTAATTAAATTTTATAAGTAATTAATATTTATTACTTAAAAATATTTAAAATTTATATTTCATATATTAAAATATTAACAAGTTATAGTAAATTTTTTTATTCTTACTAAAATATAATAATATTAATGAATTTAAATTTTATTTAAATGCATATTTGTTACTTGATAATAACATGTCTAAAATGGACATTTTATTTCTCAAAAGCACTTTTTGACAGCAATGCTAAACACTCAAATTTTAAACTAAACTTTTCAAAAGCACTTCTCAAAAGAACTTTTCCACAGCACTTTTCAAAAGCACTTTTCAAAAGCATTGCCAAACTAGCCCTTAGCCATTAGATTTTGGCTTGTATTTGAATTATTGAAATGGCTGATATGTTGAAATATGTATGTGGCCTTATGATGGTTGATTTTATAGTCTTTATGATGCTTAGATGATGGAAGTTGACCACGGTCATTTTGGTATGTAAAATGTGGTTGACATATGTGGCTTATGGTGCTAAATGTTAAATGGAAAATTTGGTACTTTTGTTGTGAATTTGATAATTAAACAAAGTGGTAAGTTTTGGCATAAATTTAGTTATAAGTTAGTTGAACTTTTGGTTAAACTATGCATATGATTATACATGTAACGTCCCAAAAATTAGGGGTTGTAATTTATTTGCATAATTTCATGTTGTGCTTGCTCAGCTGGCTATTTGGGTGTATTTAGGGGTTTTAGCGAGGCTTGAGTTCGAGCTTGAGCCCTGGAAAAATTTTAGTTTTTGGCCCCTTTAGTGGAAAAATTCGTGTGCATTTAGGAGTCACAAGTGGAGCATGTAGTGTGGTGGTGTGGCGTCAGGTGGAGAGAAAGGAGGGGAAGGGTTCGAATCCCACAGAACACAAATTGAGGCTTTTATTTTGTGGCTTGAAAGTGGAGGAAGTAGAGTTCGGATCAAACTCTTCAAGGGGAGTGGAGACTTGGTCAAATAATTCAATTGGATGGAGAAGAGCAATTGTAGGAGGAAAAAAGGAAGAAAATAAAGGAGTTGACGTGTGTGGGAGGTGTTGGCCGAAAGTGAGAGACTAGCTAAGGAGGAATTTCGGCTGAAGAGGGGTCATTGGTAGCATATTCGGCTTTGAGAGGGTTGAGTGTGCCAAATTTTTACTGAATTTCTTTTGTGAGTTTTGCATTTTGGGTAGTTTTCTCTAGCATTTTGGGTCATTTCTCTCCTTCTCAATTCACCTTGTCGTATATTTTTACTTCTTCACACTACTTTTCTTCTCAATTCATTTTGGGTAGTTTATTCTTCAATTGACTCTTCTTCTTTTCTTTTCACATCATTTGATTTTTCATTTTTACTTTCATAGCCGAACCTGTTCTTCCATTTGTCTCAACGCTCGTCTCTGGTTCTTAAAGTTGATTCTAGTTCAGCCGATCACCCTCTAACACTTTTTGTTGGGCATATTCTCTGCATCTTGTGAGTTTGTCCTTAGCCGAATCACAGTTCTGTTCTCTCCTAGTGTGGCTTTGCAAGGAATTTGACAATCGAAAAGTTATAGTTCTCTCTTTGTCAATAACTCTGTTCCCATTCGGTTTCTTCCTTAATAACCATGTGTTCTTCCTTTCTCGGTGTGTCTAAAATATGTTCTTTTCTGTGATGTGGCCATCGTTGGGCTGAGGGATTTCAATAAGGCCAAGGGGAGCGGATGGTTTGTATTAATCAAACCTTTATTGTTGATTCACCGATTAAGTGAGGTAAGAACGTTGTCATAATATTTGGTTTGGCCGAATGTGCCATATGGTTGTGATGTGTGGTATGCAGATTTAGCCACACTTATGAGTATCTTTTTGGTACAGATTGTTGTTAAGGACGTGAAGCTAAGTGTGCTTAGTAATCTTGGGTGTTTAAGACCGTTTGCTCAAACAAGGTTGGAGGTGAAGGGCTAATCGCACGTCTCGTAATTAAGGTGTGTAATCTCACACCTGTGTTCTGATAGTGCAACATTTTGTGAGTCAGCCAAAAGCTAAAATATCAAAAAACCAAAGTATCGACAACTAAGATCACTCAAACATGCGAGCGCTTGGAGAGATAAACCGAGCCACTAGTGATGGCGTTAGACTGTTAGGAGTGTCACGAACTCTCTCGTGGGTTTGAGGCGGTAGTGGGCCTTGTTGAGCCGAAGTGAGCTAAGTGGTCCCAATGGGTTAACGAGCCCACGTGAGCGAAATTGATGGTAAGTGTAGGATGGTTGATGCGACTGCGAAGTCCGCAAAACCATGACAAAAAACGAGCTGAATGGGCCACATGAGCATGTGGGCCTGTTTGGGCTAGAATTGGATTTTAGGCCCAATTACACCATAGTGACCAAAAAGGGAACATGTGTAAATACCGAAATACCCTTAGTGGATAATTTGCGAAATACCCTCGATGGGTAAATTATCGAAATACCCTGAAGAAGTAAAATTATCATTTTACCCCTAAACGACAAAATAACCGTTATACTCTCAGTGGTAGTTTAAATATTGTTTATGTAATTTTAAATATCTGTATATGATCGTAATACCTTGCATACATATCATATTGCATTGGGTTGGGTTTGCTGATTGGAGGAAGTACCATTCTAGTGGCTCAGCCACATACTGTTCTAGTGGCATCGCCACATACCGTTATAGTGGCATCGCCACATATGCTTAATTTAGTGGCTCAGCCACATATACCGTTATTAGCAGCTTGGCTGCCTTATTGGAGAGTTTTGGATGAAAGGGTCGACATGGTCCCCACATGGAGAGATTTGTTGGTACGGGTGGAGAGTTTGGTTGGATTGGTGTGGGTACATATCCATTGCATTGTTATGATTTGGGGCTTAGGCCTAGATTGTTATGTAATAGGGCTTAGGCCCAGATCGACACTGTATGGGCTCGGGTCTAGGCTATGACCGTTATAGCGGATTACACACTGAGTTTTCGTAATTCACCCTTTTCTTTTAACCGTGCAGGTAATCCCCAGTGTTAGAGGATTTAAAGCTGCGGAGGACTCGAAGGTGGTCACACATCGGTTATGTTATTAAACAGAACTTAGCAATTTTGGGTTTATTTTATTTTATATTATTTTTGGGTTAATAATTTATGTAATAAAACCATTGGGATTTTCTTTTTAACTTTCATTTGGTAATTCTTTTAGTTATGAACTGCTAAACAATTAAACACGGGTTTTAAAACAATAACTACCATTTTCAAAATATCACGTTTCCGTAACTTTTAGAGTCAGTCTTCTACAACGAACAAAGTTTTTTGAAAATAATATTATGTTTGCAAGGGAAATAACTTTAAGTAAATCTTGTTTTGATAAGCAACGAAATTCGGGTTTTTTAAATGGTAAAAAGTTTTAAATTGAGGAAAGGTTTTTAATGATCGTGTAGTTTTAAACAACCTTTTGCATGTGACATGTCAGATCCGACCATAACATCTAGGCTAGATTTGGGGTGTTACATTTAATGGTATCAAAGCCAGGGTTGCAAAACTCAGCTGTGGAATGGGTTTTGAAAATTTTTCTAATCTGCTTAAATTTTTAACTTGGAAAGTGATGGTGTTACTAAAAGTGTGGCACACTGAGTCTCCGATACCAAATCCGTAAGTTTCCTGACATTGTATTCTGTTATAAGCTGTAATGACTATATTGAGAAACTAATAGGGATAGTAGTAGCATACCAAACTCTTTATTAGGGAAACTGAGACTATAGGAGACTGAAACTATAGTAAACTCGACTGCGAAAACAAATCTTATTATTATTTTTCATAAAAATTTTGTTAATGATCATGAGAACTACAAGTTGATTCATAAAACTCTTAAACAGATTAATACGTTACATTGATATGAGTACAAGAGGTCGCGGAAGGGGTACACGTGGCCGTGGTAAAGGCTAGGGTGCTAGGGTTAGGTCCTCAGCATCAAGACATATGCCTGAAAGGGAAGCACCGGCATCACTAGTGACTAAGACGAGGCCTCATGACCAAGTTGGTAGGGATGATGCTCTGTCCCAAGCGATGTTGCGAGTTCTTGAAAGGGTTGCTAGAGCGAGTACTGGGTCGTGGGCTGAGGGTCAATTTCTGAACGACTCCGGTCGAATGGGGCAGAAATCTTCAGGGGCATCTCTAGTGTAGCCCCAAACATAGCAGAATATTGGTTGGAGGCAGTTGAGCGGATCATGGATGACCTTGACTGCATGGTGGAGTAAAAGCTAAAAGGAGGAATATCTTTACTGCGAGATGAGGCATATTAATGGTGGCTTACCGTGAGGGAAGGCACGCAGGCTGACCGTGTGACATAGGACTTCTTTAAGAAGGCCTTCCAAGGAAAATATGTTGGGGCAAGTTATGTAGATGCCCGGAGAAAGGAATTTTTGAATCTGGTTCAGGGGAACAAGTTCGTAGCGGAATACGAGGTAGAATTTCTGGGGTTAAGCCGGTATGCTCGGGGCATAGTCGCAACTGATTATGAGCACTGCGTACAGTTTGAGGATGGTCTTCGAGATGAGTTACGAGTGCTGATAGCCCCGTAGATGGGGAGGGATTTTGCTACCCTGATTGAAAAGGCAAAGATTACCGAGGATGTGAAATGCTCTGAACGTTAAAATCGTGAGAAGGAAAGGGGCATAAATAAGCGGGATCTTGGGGCTTCAAGTTCTTCAAGTGGGTTTAATAAGAGGCCTAGGTTTGATGGACCAGACCGAGCTGGGGTTTCAATTGTTGGTAGTCGACCACAGCCCTGCGTTGAGTGTGGGAGATCACATTCGAGAAAGTGCTGGAAAAAGACTGAGGGTGTTTCAGATGTGGGACTAAGGATCACCAGTTTAGAAATTGTCCTTGAGAGCCTGTTCAGATACAAGCAGCAGGTTAGGGCTATGTGCAGCCAGAGAGAGGTGGTCAGCAGCCACCGAGAAGCCGTGGTCCACCTAGAGGGGGAAATGGGTTAAGATGAGGTCATAGAGCACTGAGCAAAGGTGTGCTGGTAATACAGAGGCGAGACAGCCAGCGTTGGTTTATGCTACTCGGTGTCAAGACGATGGGGACGCACTTGACGTCATAGCCAGTACATTCCTCATTCATGATGTACCATTTATAGCTTTAATTGATGTTTGGTCGACGCACTCGTATGTTGCATGTTCTAAGGTCTGAAACCTTGGGTATACAGTTCAAACTTACTAATAGAGAAATGTCGGTGGTTTGTCCTTTGGGATAGTCGGTTAGAGTGAATAAGTTGTTTAGAGATGTGCCTCTAGAGGTTCAAGGGGTTGTCTTTTCGACGGATGTGATGGAACTGCCGTTTGGTGAGTTTGATCTCATTTTGGGCATGGATTGGTTAGTAAAACACCGTGCAAATTTGGATTGTGCTACTAAGTGGATGGTATTGAAGTCTTCAGAGGTTGAGGAAGTGATCATGATAGGGGAGCGAAGGGATTATTTATCTAATGTAATCTCCACATTAAGGGCCGAGAAACTAGTTTGCAAGGGGTGCAAGACATTCCTAGCTTATGTCAACACATCTGATGTTAAGGGTTTGTCTATTGGGGATGTCAGGACTGTAAAGAAATTTTTGGATGTATTTCCTGAAGAGCTTATGGGGTTGCCAGCAAACCGTGAGGTTGAATTCGACATTGAGCTTTTATCAGGAACGGCTCCAGTGTCCATCGCCCTATAGAGGATGGCGCCGAAAGAGCTGGTAGAATTAAAGGCTCAAATTCAAGAACTACTAGATCAGGGATTCATTCGACCAAGTGTGTCTCCTTAAGGAGCACCGGTATTGTTCGTAAAGAAGAAGGATGGGTCAATGCGCTTGTGTATTGATTACCGTCAATTGAACAAACTAAGGATTAAGAACAAGTACCCACTACCAAGGATAGACGATCTATTTGATCAACTGTGAGGAGCTTCGATTTTCTCTAAAATAGATCTTAGATCGGGATACCATCAATTAGGGGTTAAGGAGGCAAATTTGTTCAAGACAGCATTCAGGACTTGTTATAGACACTACGAGTTTCTGGTCATGTCGTTTGGGTTAACAAATGCACCAGCTGCTTTCATGGATATGATGAATAGGGTCTTCCAACCCTATTTAGACCGGTTTGTGGTAGTGTTTATAGATGATATTCTGGTATATTCGAGAATCGAGGAGGAGCATGATTCACATATCTGAATTGTCCTACAGATACTGAGAGAAAAGCAGCTTTATGCCAAGTTCAGTAAGTGCGAGTTTTGGCTGCATGAGGTGACATTTTTGGGTTATGTGGTGTCCGTCGAGGGAATTAGGGTTGATCCTCGAAAAATTGAGGCTGTATTAGACTGGAAGCCACCGAAGACTATGTCCGATATTTGAAGTTTTCTGGGTCTGACCGGGTATTATATAAGATTCGTTGAGGGGTTTTCACTGATTGCTGCACCCCTAACTAAGTTATTGCATAAAGGGGTACCGTTTGTTTGGACTGATAAACAGCAGGATCATTTTGAGAAACTAAAAAAAAATTTTGACGGAAGCCCCAGTACTAATACAGCTTGAGGCTGGGAAGGAATTCATTGTCTACTGTGATGCGTCGCACACGGGTTTGGGTTATGTGCTGATACAAGAGGGTAAGCTGGTGGCTTATGCGTCTCATTAGCTTAGGCCGCACGAGGTGAATTACTCCACTCATGACTTGGAGTTAGCTACGGTGGTATTCGCACTAAAAATTTGGAGACATTATTTGTACGGGGAGAAGTCGATCATATATATCGACCATAAGAGTCTCAAGTACCTCATTACTGAAAAATCATCGTAAGTATCTCCGAATACTGAAAAATCATCCATAAAAACTTTCAAGTACTTCTCAACCATGTTAGTAAAAGTAGACATCATACATCTTTGAAATGTAGCAGGTGCATTACATAAACCAAATGACATGCGTCTAAATGCAAATGTACCATACGGGCAGGTGAATGTCATTTTGTGTTGATCTTTCGGTGCTACTGTAATCTGATTATACCTTGAGTATCCATCGAGAAAACAGTAGTAATCTCATCCTGCGAGTTTATCCAGCATCTGGTCTAAAATGGTAAAGGAAAGTGATCTTTCCTAGTCGCCTTGTTTAGCTTCCAGTAACCGTTCCATTTCTCTACGATCGTGATACCTCCTTTCTTCGGCACGCACTGGACTAGACTCACCCATGAACTATCTGAGATGGGGTAAATTATACTCGCATCCAACCACTTGATAATTTCCTTCTTTGCTACAACCTTCATGATGGAGTTCAGTCTCTGTTGTCCATCAATCGTTCCTCTCTCGCCATCTTCTAATATGATCTTGTGCATGCATACAGATGGGATAATACCGTGAATATCGGTTATGGTTCATTCGATAGCCGTCTTGAATTGTTTCAAAACTATGATAAGTTTCTCTTCTTGTTCAGTAGTTAATTCTGTTGAAACAATCACAGGCAGAGTAGAGGCGTTACCTAAATAAACATATTTTAAGTGTGTAGGTAATACCTTGAGTTCTAACTTAGGTGGCTCCTTGATTGATGCTTTTGGCTGGGTGTAATCCCTTTTCTCTAATTCCAAAGATTCAAAACGGGATTACGGATTAAATCCCTTTTGACTAGCTCCTAGCAGAGCTAAGTATTCATCCTCCTCTTCTTCATTTGGAGGGTTTGATGTCAAGACTTGTTCCAACGGATCCTCAAAAAAGTTGAGTTCTCTCTCCACTATTAAATCCTCTAAATCGGATACTGCAGAACAATCATCAATTGTGTCAGGAAATTGCATTAACTTAAAAACATTAAATGTTACCTAATCATCCTGAACACGTAAAGTCAGCTCACCCTTCTGCACATCAATAAGAGTCATTCCAGTTGCTAAGAACGGCCTTCCTAGGATGATTGGTACTTCTTTATCTACTTTAAAATCTAGAATTACAAAGTCAGCAGAAAAGATAAACTTATCTACATGTACTAATACGTCCTCAATTTTTCCTTCTGGATGTGCTAAGGATCGATCTTCTAGTTGAAGCATAATTGTAGTTGGTCTAACTTCTCCTATCCCCAACTTCCTAAATATTAACATAGGCATCAAGTTGATACTTGCACCTAAGTCACATAATGCCTTACCACAATATGTTGCTCCAATGTTGCACAGTATGGTAAAACATCTAGGATCCTTCAATTTTGGAGGTAGTTTGTTTTGAAGATATGCACTGCATTCCTTCGTTAGAGCTACCGTCTCAAATTCTCCAAGTCTTTGTTTCTTAGACAAAATTTCTTTGATGAACTTGATGTAGTTTGGCATTTGCTCAAGTGCTTCAACCAACGGGATGTTGATGTGAAGTTGCTTGAGTACGTCAAGGAACTTCTTGAATTGAATCTCCTACTTCTGCTTCTGAAGTCTTTGAGGGTAGGGTGGTGGTGGTTTCATTACTAGAACTGATTCTGGTTGATTCACCTTTGGCGGTAATTCTTCATCTAACGAAGTTGTTAGTTGATCAGAATTAGCTGGTCCTGAGGCTACTTTGTTGGGTTTTGCAGATTCTGGTTCTGGTGAAACTGGGATTTCAACACTTGGTTGAACTTCTTTTAGATCTTGATCGTTCGCTAGCTCCTTTTCAACTTCGACAGTGTTGGGCTCTACTGTCTTTCCACTCTTTAATGTCAACGCTTTGCAATGTTCCTTCCCCGAATTTTTAGGATTCTCCGTGCCACTAGGTAGAGCACCTTGTGGTCGGTTCCTGAGTTCAGTAGCAAGCTGGCCCATTTGATTCTCCAAATTCTTCAATGTAGCTGCTTGGCTCTGGATTAAGGCATCATTCTTTGCCATGTATACCTTCAGCAGACTCTCTAAGCTATTGGATGCTTCAGCTCGAACTGGTTTCTGAACTTGTTGAGGGAAACTAGGTGGCTGGGTTGGGTGTAAGTGGTATTGGTTCCAGCCCCTTGGTTACTCTAGGAGAAATTCGGGTGGTTTCTCCACGATGGGTTATAAAAATTGGACTACAGCCTTTACTTTCCTCGATTTTGGTTCTGATTACCCATGTAGTATATAGATCCTGGGTTCGATGGACATTCTTTGAACAAATGTCCCTCCCCACAATAGACACAGACTATATTCTCAAATTGATTAGGCAGCTGTGCTGCACAACTGTTATGCCCATTAGTAGTAAGATTTTTAAGCATTGAGGATATTGATGATACCTGAGATACGAGTGAAGTAAAAGCGTCTACTTCATGTATTCCAACGACTCGTCTTCCTAACGCTGCTCGACTGGTTGGCCATTGATAAATGTTGCTGGCAATCCTCTCAATAATTTCATAAGCCTTGTTATAAGACTTAGAAAGGAGAACACCATTAGCAGAGGTGTCCACTACCATCCTTGTGTGAGTGATGAGACCATTATAGAATGTCTCAAGTTGAATGCAATGTGGGATTCCATGATGAGGGCATTTTCGTAATAATTCTTTAAATCTTTCCCATGTGTCATACAAGGACACATCGTCCATTTGGTGGAAGGCAGTGATCTCGTTCCTCAGCTTAGCATTCTTGCTTGGAGAGAAATACTTCATGAGGAATCTCTCGGCTAATTCTTGCCATGTAGAAATGGAGTTTGACGGCAATGAGTTCAACCAGGCACGAGCTCTGTCCCTTAACGAATATGGGAATAGCTTCAGTCGTAAGGCATCTTCGGGAACTCCGGGTAACTTGAAATAATAGCTCACCTCCATAAATATTCTTAAGTGAATATGAGGATCTTTAGTAAGCATACCACTGAATTGGCCCACTGTCTGAAGCATTTGGAACATGACTGGTTTCAGCTCGAATTATTGTGCCTCGATTTCGGGTCTCCTAATACCCAGATTAAGATCATTGAACACTGGCACAGCATACTATTGTAAAGCTCTATCCCTATCATCAACAATAAGGATAGGATTCTGAGCAAGGTTTGCCTCGTTTCCTTGATTCATATTCTTGAAGTTCATCTCTTTGGTCTTTCTCTGGTTCGCTTGTCTTCTTCGCTGTTGAAAGGTTCGTTCTATTTCAGGGTCCACAGGAGTAAGTCAATAATCTAGTCAATACTCATAAACACCTGAAATAATTACAGAGAAATTAAGTAAGTAAAAATTAAAAATAAAGAAACCAAAAAGTAAAAACAGATTCACAAATAATGGTTTTAAAACAGTCCCCGGCAACGGCGCCAAAAACTTGGAACGATGGAAATGTGCAAGTGTACAAAATTGCAACAAGTAATAAAGTGACAAGTAAATGTCGAGTTATCGTACCCACAGGGACTGTAAAAGAATTATTTATGAAAATGATTTCAAACACTTTGGTGAGGGAAAAATATTTCGATTCGAGAAATATTTAAAAACTAGAAAACAAAGTAAAATAAAGAAATTCCAGTGCATGATTTCAAAATATGATTTAATCAAGATGATATAATTGTGTTGGATTAATTACATTTCTTACCTTAGAATTATTAAACTTCATGCTTATACTTGTTACGAATAAATCACGGCAACTCGATAATTTGCTAACTTATGAACATGTTTACAAATTAAAAATCCATTCATCTCTTGTACATATTCCTATGTCAATTCAACTGATTAAACAGATTTATAAAGGTAAACATGTTATTGCACATACATATTTATTAAACCAAACAATCTCTCACATATTCCTATGTCGATTCAAAAGATTAATTCAACTTAAGCATATAAAAGACTATGTGAGGTAACAAAGTATCCTTACCTTGAAACAGTTTAATCACAAGAATCTTGCAAGTTACGCAAGGCATATGTATCGCCAAATACAATGCTAATTTAACCTTCAGCTCCCTTAGAAGAATTAATCATGCACTGACTAAGTACTGTGTCCATTAATTACAATTTCAATGCGTTTAAATAATTAATTATTTAGTTATCTAAACAATTATAATGCCAGAATAACTTAAACATGATTTTACTTAATCAAGCATTTTACCGAGGCCTATAATAGCATAAACACAATTTTAATAATTTAAAAGGACGACATGCAATCAACCCAACACGAATTAAATTCAAGCTAAGCTGATTAAATTAACCATTCCATCAGCATAATTATTCATAAACATGTTCATCAAAATAATAACGAAATTTAAAGAGATAGGGAACAAGAAGCAAATCCAGTGTTTCTCCGTGGCTTGACTAATTGCTCCGTTCTTCGTCCTCCGTTGTCCTCGGCTTTCAAGGTGCTATGAACACTCAATTGCTGCTCCAAAATGGCTGAGGAGGATCTCTTTCCCAAGAGAAGAAATCGGCACTTGAACAAAAAGGGAAATGGAAGGGAAAAGCTGAGAGAAAGTGAGAGAGGAGAAGAGAGACTGAGAGTGTGAGGGATGCTTTGAATGATCAGCCAAGGGGGGATTTTATAGCTGAATGTGGCAGCTGAATTTTAGTAAAAATAGCAGCCAAAGAGCCACACCTTGGCCGGCCATCTATGTGGCAAAGTTGATGGTTTCAACTTTGCTAAAAATGGCATGGGGCAAATCTTCAAAGCCACTAATTGTGGAGGGGTTTGAATGCAACTTTGACAAGTCTGCAAGGGATTCTTTTCAAGCTTAATTTATCAGATAATAAGCTGATTTGGGCCAGCTTATGGATGATTTGGGCTTCCCAATTGGTGGCTGGTTCGGTTCACTGAACTCGGTTCAACCAGTGCGGTTTAACTGGACCCTATTAATTTATTTACCCCAAATTAAATTGAGAATAAATTAAAATTAATTATATTATGATTTAATATTCATAATCGGACCATCTTGGGCTGGAAATAAATTTGTGTTGATACTTCACATTGCTTCTCGGGTTTATTCTTTGAGTAGTGTCTGCCAAGCCAATTTTCGCCCTTTATGCAAATCTGTCGAAAATAGTCAAAATTAATCAAAATTAACTATAAAATTAATTAAAATTCATCATGTTCATATTTTTGGCACAATTTAATTATTTTATAAAATTTAATTATATTTCGACAATAATTTAACCGAAATAGCATGATTTTAAGTTAAAAAGGGCATGTTGAAACACATAAATTTTCGTGTTTCCACTTACAACAACAGCTACCAATCTAGTATTCAGATGGCACCATACGAAGCGTTATATGGTCGTAGGTGTCATACCCCTACTTGTTAGACAGAATTGGGTGAGCGACGACTGTTGGGTTCAGAGCTAATTTCTGAAATTGAGGAGAAAGTAAAATTGATCCGGGGTCGGATAAAAGAAGCATCTGATAGACAGAAGTCATACGTTGATTTAAAGCGTAAAGAGATTGAGTATTTGGTGGGGGATTTTGTCTTCTTGAAAGTCTCACCTTGCAAGAAGATCCTAAGGTTTGGGCAGAAGGGAAAGCTGAGCCCTAGATTTATCAAACCTTATCGGATAGTAAAGTGTGTGGGACCGACCGCCTATCAGCTGGAACTACCTCCTAAGTTAAATCGTATACATAATGTATCCCACGCCTCTATGCTGAGGCGCTACCGTTCGGATCTTTCTCATATAGTGCTAGTGGAAGAGATCTAGGTAAAACCTGATCTGACATTTGAAGAAGAACCGGGGTAGATTTTGGATCGTGATGTTAAGGTGCTGATAAGGAAATTTGTTCTATTAGTCAAGGTGTTGTGGCATAATCATGGTCCAGAGGAATCCATGTGGGAGCCTGAAGAGGCGATGTGACAGTAGTACCCTCATCTCTTTTGATCAGGTAAATTTTGGGGCCAAAATTTTTTTTAAGGGGGTAGAGTTGTAACATCCCAAAAATTAGGGGTTGTAATTTATTTACATAATTTCATGTTGTGCTTGCTCAGCTAGCTATTTGAGTGTATTTGGGGGTTTTAGGAAGCCTGAGTTAGAGCCTAAGCCCTGGAAAAATTTTAGTTTTTGGACCCTTTAGTGGAGAGGGCTGTTGGTTGTAGGACTTAAATAAATTTGTGTGCATTTAGGAGTCACATGTGAAACATGTGGTATGGTGGTGTGGCGTCATGTAAAAAGCAAGGAGGGGAGGGGTTCAAATCCCACTGAACACAAATGGAGGCTTTTATTTTTTTGCTTGAGAGTGGAGGAAGCAGAGTTCGGATCAAACTTTTCAAGGGGAGTGGAGACTTGGTCAAATAATTCAATTGGATGGAGGAGAGCAATTTTAGGAGGAAAAAAAGGGAGAAAATCAAGGAGTTGATGTGTGTGGGAGGTGTTGGAAGAAAGTGGGAGACTAGCTAAGGGGAATTTTGGCTGAAGAGGGGTCATGGGTAGCATATTTGGCTTTGAGAGGGTTGATTGTGCCAAATTTTTCTCTGAATTTCTTTTGTGAGTTTTTCATTTTGGTTAGTTTTCTCTAGCATTTCGGGTCATTTCTCTCCTTCTCAAGTCACCTTGTCGTATCTTTTTCCTTCTTCTCACTACTCTTTTACTCTCATGAACCGCCTCCTCTCCATAATCGAATCGTTTTCCTTTTCTTTATTCTTAAATTGACTCTTCTTCTTTTCTTTTCACATCATTTGATTTTTCAGTTTAACTCTCATAGCCGAACCTGTTCTTCCCTTTGTCTCAACGCTTGTCTCTGGTTCTTAAAGTTGATCCTGATTCAGCCGATCACCCTCTATCACTTTTTGGTGGGCATATTCTCTGCATCTTGTAAGTTAGTCCTTAGCCAAATCACAGTTCTGTTCTCTCCTAGTGTGGCTCTGCAAGGAATTTGACAATCGGTAAGTTATAGTTCTCTCTTTGTCAATAACTCTGTTCCCATTCAGTTTCTTCCTTAATAATTGTGTGTTCTTCATTTCTCGGTGTGTCTAAAATACGTTCTTTTCTGTGATGTGGCCATTGTTGGGCTTAGGGATTTCAATAAGGCGAAGGGGAGTGGGTGGTTTGTATTAATCAAACCTTTATTGTTGATTTACCGATTAAGTGAGGTAAGAACGTTGTCAAAATATTTGGTTTGTCCGAATGTGCCATATGGTTGTGATGTGTGGTATGCAGATTTAGCCACACTTATGAGTATCTTTATGGTACAGATTCTTGTGAAGGACGTGAAGATAAGTGTGCTTAGTAATCTTGGGTGTTTAAGGTCGTTTCCTCAAACAAGGTTAGAGGTGAAGGGCTAATCGCGCGTCTTGTAATCAAGGTGTGTAATCTCACACTTGTGTTTATTCTAATAGTGCAATATTTTGTGAGTCGGCCAAAAATAGAAATACCAAAAAGCCAAAGTATCGACAACTGAGATCACTCGAGCGTATGAGAACTTAGAGAGATAAATCGAGCCACTAGTGATGGCGTTAGACTTTGGGAGTGTCACGAACCCTCTCGTAGGTTTGAGTTGGTAGTGGGCCTTGTTGAGCCAAATTGGGCTAAGTGGGCCTAATGGGTTAACGGGCCCACATGAGCGAAATCGATGGTAAGTGCAGGATGGTTGATGCGATTGCAAAGTTCACAAAACCGTGACCGAAAACGAGCTGAATGGGCCTCACGAGCGTGTGGGCCTGTTTGGGTCAGAATTGGATTATAGGCCCAATTACGCTATAGTACCAAAAAGGGAACTTGTGTCGCTCGATGCGACAGTGGGCCTCCAGAAAGGCCATTAGATGATAAATTATCGGAATACCCTTAGTGGGTAAATTATCGAAATACCCTTTGTGGGTAAATTACCAAAATACTCTTAGTGGGTAAATTATCGAAATACCCTTAGTGGATAATTTACTGAAATACCCTCAATGGGTAAATTATCGAAATACCCCCAAGAGGTAAAATTACTGTTTTACCCCTAAATGACGAAATAACCGTTATACTCTCAATGGTAGTTTAAATATTGTTTATGTAATTTTAAATATTTGTATATGATCGTAATACCTTGCATACATATCATATTGCATTGGGTTGGGTTTGCTAATTGGAGGAAGTACCGTTCTAGTGGTTCAGTTACATATCATTCTAGTGGCATCGCCACATACTGTTATAGTGGCATCGCCACATATGATAAATTTAGTGGCTCAGCCACATATGAGTTTTGTCTTGGTGGGTCGAGATGGTCCCCACATAGAGAGATTGGTTGGTACGGGTGGAGAGTTTGGTTGGATTGGGGTGGGTACATATCCATTACATTGTTATGATTTGGAGCTTAGGCCCAGATTGTTATCGAATAGGGCTTAGGCCCAGAATGACACCGTATGGGCTCGGGCCTAGGCTATGACCGTTATAGGGGATTACACACTGAGTTCTCGTAACTCACCCTTTTCTTTTAATCATGCAAGTAATCCCTAGCGTTAGAGGATTTGGAGCTGCGGAGGACTCGAAAGTGGCCACACGTCGGTTATGTTATTAAACGGAACTTAGCAATTTTTGGTTTATTTATTTTATATTATTTTTGGGTTAATAATTTATGTAATAAGGCCATTAGGATTTTCTTTTTAACTTTCATTTGGTAATTCTTTTAGTTATGAACTGCTAAACAATTAAGCACGGGTTTTAAAACAATAAATACCATTTTCAAAATATCACGTTTTCGCAACTTTTAGAGTCAGTCTTCTACAACGAACAAAGTTTTTTCGAAAATAATATTATGTTTGTAAGGGAAATAACTTTAAGTAAATCTTTTTTTGATAATCAACAAAATTCGGGGTTTTTAAATAGTAAAAAGTTTTAAATTGAGGAAGGGTTTTAATGATCTTGTAGTTTTAAACAACCTTTTGGCTGTGACATGTCAGATCCAGCCATAACGTCTAGGCCAGGTTTGGGGTGTTACAATACAATTTTAATTGTTGTTATTGAGATGCCTTTTGGGCATATTGGTTGTATCCTTATTTGGATAGCATGATGTTGCATGGTTTAGTGCACTTTGGGATGATTGATTATATATGGAAAATTGGATGCAGGTGTGTACATGTTTGGGTGAGAAAATTGGCTTAGAAATGGCCTATTTTTCGTCCACACGGCCAGAGACACGGGTGTGTGTCTCAGCCGTATGTGACACATGGCTTGGCGACACGGCCGTGTGTCCCCTGTAGTTTACAAAGAGTTGCATGTTAGGCATTTACACGGCCTTGCACACGGCCTAGCACACGGGCGTGTGAGGCCATTTCGAATGGTACACGGGCGTGTGGCTTGGTCGAGTGACCCAAGTTAGAGAGTTACACGGGCACGGACACGGGATGGGACACTGTCGTGTGTCCTTACTTAGAATGTCCACATGGCCTGAGACACGGGTGTGTGTCTCAGCCATATGACCCCTACAGTTTGAAAATTTTCATATTTTTCCTGAAAATTCTATATGTTTTTGATTTGGTCCTAATTTGTTTCTAATGTGCTTTTAGGGCCTTGAAGGCTCGTATAAGGGATAATATGTATGTTATTGATTTATTTTTCTATGATTGATGTTGTGAATTAAATTTTTTAAGTTTTGATAGTTTTGAAACGTAAACTCCGATAATACTCTTTAACCCTATTTCGACGACAATACAGGTTAAGGGTGTTACATTATAGTAACACTAGGGTTTTTCATTCAATGTATTCCATATAAGGGGAGTTGGGCCTCTCCTATTCTGGGTCCAATTATATGTGCTTCTTAGACTTTAACCTAGAACTTTATAATTTATTCCAATCAGTACATGTTTTTTCTATTTCCAAAATTAAATATTATTTGCTCAATAAATTTAAATTAATTAATTTCTCAATTAAATAATTATCTCAATCCAATTCTAATTCTGTGAAAATTATGACAACTTTACCTTAAAAGAATCTATGAGAAAATATGATTAAGGAGCTTGGAATGGAATGAGCCAAGCCTACAAGCACCCAAAATGTCGCTAAGTGAAAAGATCAACGCAGATGTAAGAGAAACACCCACTTCACCTAGCACTTATAGGATTATGATTGGAAGCCTACTATATCTGACTCCTAGCAAGGCTTGATATGAGCTTTAGTGTGGGTAATTTTGCTCGATATTAATCAATTCCAAGGAGCCACATGTCAAATCTTTAAAAAACATCATCAAAGATGTTCTTAGTATACTTGATTTTGGTATATTGATGTCTAAAGATAATACTTTGAGCTTAGTCGGGTGTAGTGATGTAGACTTGGCAAGAAATATAGATTATCGAAATAGAAGTTCTGCAGGATGTTTTTATCTTGGATCAGGTCTTGCATCCTGGTGTAGCAAGAAGAAAACATCAATCTCTTTCAACAGCTGAGGCAAAGTATATTACATCGGGAAATTTGTCATGCTCAGCTTCTTTAGATGAAGCAAATAATGTCAGACTTTGGAGTGGCACTACTAGTGGCATCTGGCTACAATGACGAATCAAATGCTAAGAACATGTCGAATAATCATGTGATGCATTCAAGGAATAAGCAGATTGACATTCAACACCACTTAATTCGTGAACTTGTGAAGAGTGGAACAATTGAATTGCACTATGTAAATACTAAAAATCAACTTGATGGTTTGTTAACAAAGGCCCTGGATGTAGCAAGACTCGAAGCATTAAGGAACTTGGTTGGTGTGTTCCAAATCTAATGCTGGGAACTCGTCTTAGAATGCATCTATACGATGAATTTTTTATGTTGTTTTTCTAGTTTGAAGACTAATGATTCTAGTTGGTTCTCTCCCACGCACTATTGTTATTTTTTTAGGGAAAGTATAATGGTAGAGATTAGGTTGCCTTTTCTTGGATGGAAATTAAATAGGGGTGGTGATACAAGGAAACCATGCACTATAACTACCTTGGTTGAATTACAACCTCTCATAAACACTTCTATCTGATTTTTTTAGTAACCTAGCTTTTCACAATTCTTGAGTGTTCAGTCTCTTCTATTCTAAACATCTTGTTATTTCTTAAAGTTTCTGCATCACTTCCTATGAAAGGTATGAGAAGGCACAACAAGCCCAGCAAATGGAGGAGTCCTCTCAACAACCTAAAACCTCTGTTGAGACTCTAGTGCCAGAACCAGTTGGCACTGTTGCTGACACAAGTTTAGTAAAAATATCTAAAGCATTGTCCCAATATTCCAATCTATTTTCTAGTGTTGATGAAGAATTAGTCAAAAAGATGCTTCTAAAGTAAGTGAGAAAGGGTTCGTAAACCTTAACCTTGATTCTAAGCCTTCTATAGATATCAAGAAGGCAATAGTTGAAATCAATGATCTCCTAGCAAATCCACTAATCCCTAAGCATAAACCTGTGCTAAAGGATCGTATTAAAACCCTCATTTAGGCAACTATTTGATAAGGTAACTCTGACATTGCTCCAATTGATAATGTTGGAAAATCTGTTACTGAGGAAGAAACATGTAACATCCTGAAAATGGGACTATGCATTTTTGATTTAATTATGTGAAATGGCATGACTTATGTATTATGAATGTATGATGACCATTTTTGGAAACTTGGAAATGTTAAGTTTAAAAGAGGAAAGTGAATATTTTGGAAACTTGGAAATGTTAAGTTAAAAGAGGAAAGTGAACATTTTGGAAACTTAAGTTAAAAGAGGAAAGTGAACATTTTTGAAAACCTGAAAATGTAAGGAAATGATTTAGAAATGTTAAGTGTAAAAGAGGAAACTAAAACAAGGCGGCCTTAAGAAAATTAATAGAAGAAGTTTGACACAAACATAGGCTTGTTTAAGTGGCTTGGAGGCACCACTTAAAGCCCAGTAGGTGACGCCACAATCAAGGGGAAGGAGCCTAGGTTCGAGTCACTTGGGGAGCAAACAAAGGAATTTTATTTTGGTGCAAGGAACAAGAGAGTTGGACGGCATTAAGGCACTTGAAAGAGGAGTTTTATTCTCTTTAAAATTTCGGATAAATAGTAGATAAATGGTGATTTAATATTAGATTATTTTAAGGATAAAAGAAGAGATAATTGGATTATTTGTTTATGAAGAGATAAAGAGAAAAGTTAGGAATGGAAGAGATGGCCGAATGGGGGACTCTTGGGGTAATAGTTTCGGCAAATAGGAGAAAACAAGGCTATTCTTCACACTTTTCTTCCTCCTATTCTCTGTCAATTCCCTAAGCAACATTCTCTCTTCTCTTTTCTTTGTCGTCAAATCTACTTCTTCTTTATCCCCATTGCTGATTCTTTAAGCCTCAAGAATCAAAAGTGTTGACACACCTCTAGGCCATAGTCGACTAGTCTTCAAGACTCCATAGCCGAATCTTTGAGGAGCTCCAAGCATAGGTGCTGTCGATTTCTTTAAGTAAGGGTAAGATCAAAAATTCGGTTTCCATTCTTCTACTTTTAGTATTGTCAAAATCAAGGTATTAATCCTATTAGTGATCTTTGGATGAAACTTGAAGGTTCTCCGGGATCTCTACTATTGTCGACATCTCCCTAGTCAAATAGTGCTTTCAGGATTTCAAGGATCTAAGGTGAGTAACACTTTGACATTCGGCCAAAGGCCATTTAATAGTGATTAAGTGTTAAAAATCGATCTAACATATGATTATAGGGATTTTGACAGGCACCTAAGACAAAAGATCATTTCTGGGATTTAAGATTTGGAAAGTAAGCACATAGGTATATTCGGCCAAGGCCTATTTTGGATATCTAGATCTATCTCTTACTTTGTTTAAAAAGCTGAAACTAACCTATGTAGAGATCCAGTGTTTGGCCGAATACAAGGAGGAGAATAGCAAAGTTTTTGGGATTTGAGTGATAAGCAAATCGACATTAAGGTAAGTTTTAGTGCACAAATCCTACTAGGATTTTGTTTTATGGCCGAATGAGTTTTTCATTAAATCTTTAATATGGGCCAAATGTAGGGAGTTAAAGATCTAAGATCAGAATTTGTGATTTCAGTGGAATTGTTAAGCGAATTAGGTGTGTACCCTACCCTAAGTTTTAATACGTTCATGGCTATGTTTTAAATTAAATGTGTTATTAAGAATGTGAAAAGCATGGCTAAGGTACCATACAATGGTGCAAAGTACTAAAATGCTTCCTACTCCTACTAGGAATATGAATATATGTTATTTTTAACATGTGAAAAGTGATAAGAATATGAAAAGTGATAAGAATGTGAATTAAGGTATGATATTGCATGATATGTATGATATGGGGCATATGGGTTATATGAAAAGGGGAAGTTAATGTGGTGACCTAAGACCACGATAACTGAATGTGGTAACCTAAGACCACGATTTCTGAATGTGGTGACCTAAGACCATGAATTTTATAAGGGCGATGAGCACGTCGACTGCAGCGACTGCCTTCGATGGTGTGTAGCGGATGGAGGGTTGACTTAGTAGTCCCCACGGTGTGCAAGTTGGTACGGGGGACATGTAGCGGATGGCTATCTAGGTTTGGGTTCGGGTTGTATCATTATTTTTTTATTTTATTTATGAACATGTATGATAATGTATGCCTGAATTATTAAATTCTAGTGTTGGTTACACATTGAGTCTATTGACTCACCCCTTTGTGGGATTACTTTTTAGGTGACGAACAGTAATGGACCGGGCCGGCAGATGCTTAAGGGTGGCCATGCTCAGCAAGAAGTTCATCTATTTAGACTATTTCATTTTAAGTACTTTGAATTTAAATTTTGGGAATTATTTGATGTAATAAGGCCATAGTAGAACTACTTTACTTTGCTTTTATTTATTAAGCTTACAAACTTTAAATTTATTAAAAGATTAAGCAAATTTATTTTAAAACAAAGCTCAAACGTTTTGTCACCTAAAGTAAAAGGGTTTTTAATAATGAAATAAACTTGTTTTCAACTCAAGCCCAACCCAAAACAATCTTTCTTCCAAAACACACAAGTTTTTCCTAAGTAACAAAAGAATTTGAAACGGTTTACACCGGGGAACATACCAGATCCGGTCAAGGCTCGTGAGCCAGGTTTGGGGTGTTTCATTTTGGTATCAGAGCCCAATTTTAAACTCTGGTTTAAGGCCCAAAACATTTTCAAATTTAAGCCCAAGAAAAGAATTTTTGTAAATTAAGTAGGATTTTCTGGCATGGCCCACTAAATCTCCGACCCGAAGTCCATCAGGTAAGTACTCTGATCTCTTGTGTGATTTATATTATGATTTGAAGAAGGGTAGAAATGGAACGTAGAATAGAGATTTAGTACTTGAACCCTAGGGCTAGTTACCCCAACAATTACATAAGACTTAAATGCCTAATTGAACAAACCTGTGGTTAAGTCGCCGAGTTAGGGTGTGGCAACCATGGTGCGCATGTCTAGGATTGGTTTCAGTGGGAGCTTGGTATTTAAGTAGTCTGCGTGACTCACCTCCTCTCCACTCGAATCCTACCTGGTGCATAGCCTCGGTTCACCCTAACCAAGAGGACTTATACACGGGCTAAACCCCTAACTAAAACCCGAAAAGGACTAGCCGTATTTTTTAATGAAAACCCTAGTTTTATAATCACCAAATTACCCCTTGAATAGTAGCAAAAACTTATTTTGGGAAATTTTCAAAATATTTTTTATTTATAAAAATTACAAAAATACCCCTAGTGGTAAAATTACAAAATGCCCTTGGTTTATGAAATTTCCAAATACCATGATTCTTATCAAAATTTCATTATTTTATAAAATGTTCAAAAACCCTAATTTGCCAAATATCAAAATACCTTGATTTTGGAAAATTACAAAATTGCCCCTAACCTGCAAAATTACCAATATGACCCCGATCTTCAAAAATTTCTGCAACAACACTGATTTGGAAAACAAATTCTCAGAAACAACCTTTAAGTTTTGTAAAATTTCAAAGTAGCCTTGATTTATTAAGATTTACAAATTTACTCGGGTTAATTACTGAAATACCCTCAAATTTCAAAATTTTCTGAAATACCCATGGGATTTCAAAAATTACCAAAATACCCTTATTGACAAAATCACCAAGGAACCCTATTTTGACAAATTATGAAAATACCCCTGTAGGGCAAATTATGAAAATACCCCTAGGTAGTGGAAAAACAACAATGATGAAAACTACAACATTTCTCTGAATGAACGAAAGTTCATAATTGACTGATGGATGTATGAATGTAAAGACTGTGTGCATGTATGAATACGAAAGAACCACTTCTAAAATTCTTTTCATAAAACTTCTTCGCGGTTAATCAGTGGAATAAAAGCTAATTCATAAAATTTCTTAAACAGATTAAAGCGCATCGTTAGATATGAGTTCTAGAGCACGCGGTCGTTATGGACGCGGTAGAGGAAGAATGACTGTGTCAGAACCCGTTAGATCGGGTCAAGGGTCTGACAATGAGTTACCACTGCCACCACCACCCCCAGCTATTGGTGTCGAGCAACAAGCTCAGACGGGGGATGATGCTGTATCACAGGCTATGCTGCAGGTTCTTGAAATGGTGGTCGGTAATCTTGGAGGAATACGGAGCTCAAAAATTTGTGCCGAGTGACTCGAGCCAACGGAGCTGAAGTATTTCGTGGAGTATCTGGTGTGGCACCCAGTACAGCTGAATACTGGTTGGAAGCGACCGAGCGCATTATGGATGAGCTCGATCTGACCCCTGAGGAGAAGTTGAAAGGAATGGTGGTGCTACTACGCGATGAAGCGTATCAATGGTGGTTAATAGTTCAGGATGGTGCCCCAGCTGAGGATCTGACCTGGGAATATGTTAAGCAAGCATATCAGAAGAAGTATGTCGGCACACGTTATATTGATGAGCAGAGGAAGGCTTTTCTAGGACTGGTTCAAGGGAACAAGTCAATAGCAGCGTATAAAGCTAAATTTTTGAGGTTAAGCCGATATGCTCGAAGAGTAGTGGCTACGGAGCATGAGCGGTGTGTTCAGTTTGAAGACGGTTTAACGGATAACCTCAGGTTATTGATAGCTCCACATCAGGAGCGGGGGTTTTCCGCGTTGGTAGAAAAGGATAAGGTAGCCGAAGAAATCAAGGACTCGGTTAAGCAGAGCTCTGATAGGAATATACCCAAGAGGGGTTATGGGTCGTCAGGATCGTTGGGAAATATGCAGAAAAGGCCCAGAGTGATGGGCATGGGTCAACAAGTTGGTGCAGGGAGGCGAGATCGTCCTTGTGAGCAGTGTGGGAAGAAACATTTAGGCGAATGCTGGAAGAAGACAGGTGGGTGTTTCGGATGTGGGTCAAAGGACCATATGATCAAGGACTGCCCGAAGAAACCAGATGAGAATTGCCCAATGACTCGTAATGCTAATCAGCTAGTAGGGGGACGAGAGCCTCAAGAAGGTCGTGATCGAATAATCAAGGAAATGGTAGAGGACGTGGAACACCGGGCTGAGGTACTGCTAACACTGAGACAAGGCAGCCGAGTTTGGTTTATGCGGTTCACCGTAGGAAGGATGAAGACACGCCGGACGTCATAACCGGTACGTTCTTCATTCATGGCAAGCCCTATTTTGCTCTTATTGATGTGGGTTTGACCCATTCTTATGTTGCCTGTAGTGTAGTTGAAACACTAGGCCTAGACTCTGAACCTTCTGATAGGGAGATGACTGTAGTAAGCCCGTTAGGCCAAACTGTAGTGGTGGATAAGATCTTTCGGAGTGTATCCCTAGAAATTGTGGAGTGAGCTTTGGTGACTTAATGGAGTTACCCTTCGGAGAATTTGACCTCATACTTGGTATGGATTGGTTAGTAGAGCATTGGGCTGTGTTGGATTGTGCGGCTAAACGAATGGAACTAAGGACCCCGGAAGATGAAGTGGCAGTAATGATAGGAGAAAGAAGAAACTACTTGTCTAATGTAGTTTCGTTGCTAAAGGTTAAAAGATGGTTCAAAAAGGGTGCAAGGTATTTTTAGCCTTCGTAAGTGCGCTAGATGGAAAGGAAGAAGGTGTTAGTGGAGTTAGAACGGTAAGGAACTTTGAGGATGTGTTCCCAGAGGAATTACCTGGAATACCCCTAGATAGGGAGGTGGAGTTTGGAATTGACCTGCTGTCGGGTACAGCTCCTGTGTCAATTGCCCCTTATAGAATGGCACCAAAAGAGTTGGTGGAGCTCAATGCTCAAATTCAGGAATTACTTGACCGTGGATTTATTCGACCCAGTGTGTCTTCGTGGGGAGCACCGGTCTTATTTATGAAGAAGAAGGACGGAACTATGCGAATGTGCATAGATTATCGTCAGTTGAATAAGCTAACCATCAAGAACAAGTACCCCTTGCCAAGGATAGATGACTTGTTCGATCAGCTTAAGGGAGCGACAGTGTTTTCAAAGAATGACTTAAGGTCGGGATATCATCAGTTGAACGTGAAGGAGGCAGATATCCATAAGACAGCCTTTAGGATAAGATACGGTCATTTTGAGTTTGTAGTAATGTCGTTTGGGTTGACCAATGCCCCAGCCGCGTTCATGGATATGATGAACCGGGTGTTTCAACCTTACTTGGATCGGTTCGTCGTTGTGTTCACCGACGATATCCTTGTATACTCCAAGACTGAGGAGGAGCATGATGAGCATCTCTGGATTGTGTTGCAAGTATTAAGGGAGAAGAAGCTTTATGCCAAATTCAGCAAGTGTGAATTTTGGCTTAGGGAAGTTGCTTTCTTAGGACACGTGGTGTCTGCTGAAGGAATAAGGGTGGATCATAAGAAGATTGAAGCGGTGTTGGATTGGAAACCACCTAAGTCGATGGCAAAGATTCGTAGTTTCTTGGGATTGGCAGGCTATTATAGAAGGTTCATGGAAGGATTTTCTTCAATAGTCGCGCCTTTGACAAAGTTGTTGAGGAAGAAAGTACCCTTTGTATGGACGGATAAACAACAGGAGAGCTTTGAAAAGCTTAAGAGGGTATTGACGGAAGCTCCAGTATTGATTCAGCCTGAGGCAGGAAAGGATTTTACGGTGTATTGATATGCTTCCCATACAGGGTTGGGTTGCGTATTGATGCAAGACGGGAAGGTAGTCGCATATGTGTCCCGACAGTTGAGGCCACATGAGGTGAATTACCCGACGCATGACTTGGAATTAGCGGTAGTGGTCTTCGCTCTTAAGGTGTGGAGACACTACCTTTATGGCGAAAAGTCGACGATCTACATAGACCACAAGAGCCTTAAGTATTTGTTGACTCAGAAGGAGTTAAACTTGAGGCAGCAAAGGTGGGTTGAATTACTGAAGGACTATGACTGTTCAATAGAATATCACCCGGGCAAGGCGAATGTAGTGGCGGATGCCCTAAGTCAAAAGGTGGTGTCAGATCTGAGGGCAATGTTCGCCCATTTAAGTTTGTATGATGATGGAAGCCTGTTGGCAGAGTTGCAAGTCAAGCCGACGTGGTTGAATGAGGTGAAAGAGGGACAGTTGGTTGATGAGGACCTAAGTGTTAAGTTACAACAAGTACAAAACGGGGAATTAGAGGACTATGGTGTTAGTGATGAGGGTATTGTGCTTCAAAGGAAAGGTCTGTATGCCGAGGGACGAGGAGTTAAGACTGAGGATTCTTCGAGAAGTGCATGGTAGCCCTTATGCTATGCATCCTGGAGGCACTAAGTTGTACAGAGACCTAAGGGAACAGTTTTGGTGGCCTGGTCTGAAAAAGGAAGTTACTGAACTTGTTGGCAATTGTCTGACGTGTCAGCAAGTTAAGGCTGAACACCAAGTTCCATCGGGATTGCTTCAGCCAATCAAGATTCCACAGTGGAAGTGGGAAAGAATTACCATGGACTTCGTTAGTGGGCTTCCCCTTACGCCTACTAAGAAAGACTCAGTATGGGTAATAGTGGACCGTCTGACCAAGTCCGTGCACTTTATTCCAGTAAGAGTTGATTATTCTCTTCAGAAATTGGCTAAATTATATGTGGCAAAAATTGTGAGGCTACATGGAGTGCCGGTGTCTATCATTTCGGATAGAGACCCAAGATTTACGTCTCAATTTTGGAGGGCACTTCATCAAGCTTTAGGCACTAAGTTGGATTTCACTACGGCCTTTCATCCACAATCGGACGGGCAATCTGAACGGGTAATCCAAGTTTTAGAGGACATGTTGAGGGGCTGTGTGCTGGATTTTAGAGGAAGTTGGGAGGAGTATTTGCCTTTAGCAGAATTTGCCTACAACAACAGCTATCAGGCAAGTATTCAAATGGCACCTTATGAAGCACTGTATGGTCGAAAGTGTCGAACTCCTACATGTTGGATGGAATTGGGAGAACGTCGAGTTTTGGGACCAGAATTAGTAGCAGAGTCTGAAGAGAAGGTTGAGATAATTCGTGCACGATTGAAGGAAGCATCTGATAGAAAAAAGTCATACGCAGATCTCAAACGGAAGGAGATCGAATTTGATGTGGGAGGCCGGGTATTCCTTAAGGTTTCACCTTGGAAGAAGGTGATGAGATTCGGTCGCAAATGGAAGTTAAATCCAAGGTTTATAGGACCCTATCGAGTGTTGAAGCGAGTTGGACCAGTGGCATACCAGCTAGAGTTGCCACCAGAGTTACAGCAGATGCACGACGTTTTCCATGTATCCATGCTACGTCGCAACCAATCGGATCCATCTCATGTGGTACAAGTTGAAGAAGTGGAGCTAAGGCCAGACTTATCCTACGAGGAATAGCCGATTCAGATCTTGGAACGAGAAGTGAAAATATTACGGAGGAAGTCAGTTCCCCTAGTCAAAGTGTTGTGGCGCAATCATGGATCGGAGGAAGCTTCGTGGGAGCCAGAAGAGGCAATGCGACAGTAATACCCTCATTTATTTTAGCCAGGCAATTTCGGGGACAAAATTATTTTAAGGGGGTAGAACTGTAACATCCTGAAAATGGGCCTATGCATTTTTGATTTAATTATGCGAAATGGCATGACTTATGTATTATGAATGTATGATGAACATTATTGGAAACTTGGAAATGTTAAGTTTAAAAGAGGAAAGTTAATATTTTGGAAACTTGGAAATGTTAAGTTAAAAGAGGAAAGTGAACATTTTGGAAACTTAAGTTAAAAGAGGAAAGTGAACATTTTTGGAAACCTGGAAATGTAAGGAAATGATTTAGAAATGTTAAGTGTAAAAGAGGAAACTAAAACAAGGTGGCCTTAAGAAAATTAATAGAAGAAGTTTGACACAAACATAGGCTTGTTTAAGTGGCTTGGAGGCACCACTTAAAGCCAATAGGTGACGCTACAATCAAGGGGAAGGAGCCTAGGTTCGAGTCACTTGGGGAGCAAACAAAGGAATTTTATTTTGGTGCAAGGAACAAGAGAGTTGGGCGGCATTAAGGCACTTGAAAGAGGAGTTTTATTCTCTTTAAAATTTTGGATAAATAGTAGATAAATGGTGATTAATATTAGATTATTTTAAGGATAAAAGAAGAGATAATTGGATTATTTATTTATGAAGAGATACAGAGAAAAGTTAGGAATGGAAGAGATTGCCGAATGGGGGACTCTTGGGGTAATAGTTTGACAAATAGGAGAAAACAAGGCCATTCTTCACACTTTTCTTCCCTCCTATTCTCCGTCAATTCCCTAAGCAACATTCTCTCTTCTCTTTTCTTTTGTCAAGTGAAATCTACTTCTTCTTTATCCCCCATTGCTGATTCTTTAAGCCTCAAGAATCAAAAGTGTTGACACACCTCTAGGCCATAGTCGACTAGTCTTCAAGACTCCATAGCCGAATCTTTGAGGAGCTCCAAGCATAGGTGCTGTCGATTTCTTCAAGTAAGGGTAAGATCAAAAATTTGATTTCCATTCTTCTACTTTTAGTATTGTCGAAATCAAGGTATTAATCCTATTAGTGATCTTTGGACGAAACTTGAAGGTTCTCCGGGATCTCTGCTATTGTCGACATCTCCCTAGTCAAATAGTACTTTCGGGATTTCAAGGATCTAAGGTGAGTAACACTTTGACATTCGTCCAAAGGCCATTTAATAGTGATTAAGTGTTAAAAATTGATCTAACATATGATTATAGGGATTTCGACAGGCACCTAAGACAAAAGATCATTTTCGGGATTTAAGATTTGGAAGGTAAGCACATAGGTATATTCGGCCAAGGCCTATTTTGGATATCTAGATCTATCTCTTACTTCGTTTAAAAAGCCAAAACTAACCTATGTAGAGATCCAGTGTTTGGAAGAATACAAGGAGGAGAATAGCAAAGCTTTCGGGATTTGAGTGATAAGCAAATCGACATTAAGGTAAGTTTTAGTGCACAAATCCTACTAGGATTTGGCTTTATGGCCGCATGAGTTTTTCATTAAATCTTTAATATGGACCGAATGTAGGGAGTTAAAGATCTAAGATCGGAATTCGTGATTTCAGTGGAATTGTTAAGCGAATCAGGTGTGTACCCTACCCTAGGTTTTAATACGTTCATGGCTATGTTTTAAATTAAATGTGTTATTAAGAATGTGAAAAGCATGGCTAAGGTACCATACAATGGTACAAAGTACTAAGGTACGTTTCCTACTCCTACTAGGAATATGAATATATGTTATTTTTAACAAGTGAAAAGTGATAAGAATATGAAAAGTGATAAGAATGTGAATTAAGGTATGATATTGCATGATATGTATGATATGGGGCATATGGGTTATATGAAAAGGGGAAGTTAATGTGGTGACCTAAGACCACGATAACTGAATGTGATGACCTAAGACCACGATTTCTGAATGTGGTGACCTAAGACCATGAATTTTATAAGGGCGATGAGCACGTCACCGCAATGACGCCTTCAATGGTGTGTAGCGGATGGAGGGTTGACTTAGTAGTCCCCACTTGTACGAGGTTGGTACGGGGGACGTGTAGTGGATGGCTATCTAGGTTTGGGTTCGGGTTGCATCATTATTTTTTTATTTTGTTTATGAACATGTATGATAATGTATGCCTGAATTATTAAATTCTAGTGTTGGTTACACATTGAGTCTGTTGACTCACCCCTTTGTGGGATTACTTTTCAGGTGACGAATAGTAATGGACCGGGCCGGCAGATGCTTAAGGATGGCCATGCTCAGCAAGAAGTTCATCTATTTAGACTATTTCATTTTAAGTACTTTGAATTTAAATTTTGGGAATTATTTGATGTAATAAGGCCATAGTAGAACTACTTTTCTTTTATTTATTAAGCTTACAAACTTTAAATTTATTAAAAGATTAAGCAAATTTATTTTAAAACAAAGCTCAAACGTTTTGTCACCTAAAGTAAAAGGGTTTTTAATAATGAAATAAACTTGTTTTCAACTCAAGCCCAACCCAAAACAATCTTTCTTCCAAAACACACAAGTTTTTCCTAAGTAACAAAAGAATTTGAAACAGTTTACACCGGGGAACATACCAGATCCGATCAAGGCTTGTGGGCCGGGTTTGGGGTGTTTCAAAACATGTCCTTCTTCCTTCATTGATGATTTTATCAATAATATTTCTGAGCTTGTAACTAATCCCACAATTTTTAGAACCTTATGGTTGAACCAATCGAGATTTCTAAAGCCGATGAAGATGAAGTTGTGGTTACAAAAGTGACCACTAGTCCAGGAATTGATCCTATCACTGCCCCTATTGGAACTAATCATGAAAAGACTCAATCAATGTTGACTAGAGAAATTGAAGAACAACATCTCAAAGCAAATAGAAATGTCCTAAAAAGGGGGAAAGAAACTTTGTTCTATTTGACCTCAAAAAAAAAAAAGGTTAAGTTTGGTCTTGGACCTTCTTCTTAGACTGAGTTTCATAATAATGCACCTATCAAAAAGTGGTATCTTGAAAGGATGGATCACACCAAGAGACCCAACATTCCTTTGTCTCTAATGGCCATGAAATTTTCTACCAAGAAAGCTTCTATTGATCCTCAGTCCCAAGAAGAAAACACCATGTTAAAGAAGAATGATCAAGCTTTTCTCTCTACCACCTACACAAACATGTATTTTCTCTTTGCTAAGAAAATTTTTATAAAATAAAAAAATATATAAATGAGAGAATATTTGGTGATAAGGGTATTTATGTTATTCTAGAAAAGAATGACCTACTTCTGCTTATTTCTTTTACTTAACTGTATGTAAAAGAGGTTGCTTATGAGTTTATGAAAACCTCCTCAAGTTTTTCAATGATCCTTTTAGCAAACTAAACCACAAAGCATATGTTCAAAGTAATTGGTACAAGTTTGGTCCTGAGCAAATCAAAGAGCTCTTAGTTCAACACTATTATACTAATGTTGATCTAGAGGGTCCTATGACACCATGTCCAAGACTATCACAAATGGAATTCACCTCACTTAGCCTCATGCAATTGAACTTCTTTCTTCAACTCTGGATTCTACAAATGTTGGTTTGTTTGTAATAGCCACAAGAAATTGGATTTCCTAATAGCCAAAGGAATATAGTCACCAAGAAGTGGCCACACTATTGAGAAAATTTGTGATATGATTCAAATTGATTTTCATCAAGCATGTTGATCGAGTTTACCCAAGCTATGTCTTCTTTTCCCTTAACTTATTTTTTAGATTTTATAAGCAAAATTCTAAACTTGTGCTTGCAACTGAAAAATTATTAAAGAAAGCCTGCAGACTTAAATTTCTCATACAAATAGCTTAAAAGGAGCATTCTGCTGCCAACCCTAAATCCATTCCTACTGGTGAAGCTCAACCTGTAGATGCAAGGCCTATACTAGTTAGCACTAAAGCTGGCACCTTTATACAACTCTTGGTGTTTGAACAGAGGATGTTGCAACATCTTAATGTTGAGGTTGCGTCCTAAGATGGATGATTTGTTTGCTAAGCAACTCTAATAACTCCTTGGAAAACTTATTTAACAAAAACGGGGAGTAGTAATGTGTAGCTAGAGTTGCAAGTTGATTACTATAATATAACTTTTAGTATTTTGATCATTGATTTGATTCTTATTTCTTATACATTAATGATTCATTTGCTTGATTATATGAATAGTTGAGTATGATAGATAAAGGGGAGTTACTTAAGGGGAGAATTTGTATCTTTTTTTTAGTATGTTTTATTATGGTTTTGTTCAAAAATTTGCCACATAGGGAGATTGTTGAGGCAGTTTCTAAGTAATGCTCACTAGTGTCTGGCACTACTTAGCTTAGAAACTAGTCACATTTAAGTTGGAAAATTTTGGCAACAAAAATCTTTATGCTATGATTCTACCTAATACTTTGGACGACAACAAGCCCATTTTTGATATCCAAACTTCTTAATGCAACATATATTCGAGATTGGTTTGGTTGGAATTAAGGTAATTGAGTTCCCAAGTATGGCGGATCAAATAATTGGGTTAAACTTAGAAGTATATCCTAGAGATTCAAGACTTACCCTGAGCTCATTGAAGATATTCTTTACGCTTATTATCTTAATAGTTTTATGGGAAGATTGATTCTAATTAGTGTAGTATGTTAGCAAGTCTCAATTCATTGTAAATTTAGAAGACTTGTATATGTAATGTATTGAACTATAAAAAAATATTCTTGTTCATTGAGGAAATTTTTCTATAAATGAGTTGAGTGAAAATCAAGTGTGCTACTTGGTTAATATCCTGAATTTTCAAGGGAAAACTAAGAGGAGATTTGTCTAAATATTATGTACAAAAGTGAGGAGTCTAATATGGTGAGTGTTAAGGGTTAAATCACTTTTTGTGCAGGTTGCTAAGATAGTGGATTTTCTCTCTGAGCAAGATTTTGCAAATGTAGGAAAGTTGAACTACATAAACATATTTTGTGTTCTTTGTTTTTCTTCCTTGTTTATACTCAGTGCCTGAAGTAGTTGGCATTAGTCTTCAACAATGCTTCTGGCACTACTCGAATTTTCTTGCAAGCATTGTTTATACTCAGTGCCTTTATAATGTGTTTGATGTGTATGAAAAGTGTCAATTAATTTGGGAGTCTCTACAACCATAGACAAAGGAAAATAGAAACTTACTTGAGCATAGAAGTTAAAACGATGGTTGCTAAGGTGAGTGGTTTGATATACTACATTTAAACTCCAGTACACAGGCTAAGGTAACATAAGTGAATCCCTTGCTTAATTAGTATGCAAACCTTGATTTCTCCTAGTGCAAACCATTGCAATTTTGTTTAGTGTTGTGTATGCATGTTGTGTGATTTTAATGGTGCAAAATGCATGAACTTATAATATATATACATGGGCTTTATTTTATTTATAGTATATATATTCATGGGTTTTTGTAATATACATATATATAAGCGTGTGGGGTTGTATATATATTTTATATGCATGGGTTTTATAATATATTATATATAGGTTTATAGGTTTTGTTTTATCTAGTATATATAAATGTATATGAGAATTTTAATGTATGCTAAAATTTGACGTGACAAAGGTCACTAAATAGGTATGTATATATATGTAATATATATATATATTAGTATATGGTTATGTAATGCTTATGACGAATATAAAAATAAATATTATAATATGGATTTTTATAACATATGAATTCTATTGATAATACAAATTTACGCATGCATGAACCCATAAGTGAATTATGAGTTTTACAATATTGTGAGCTTTAATTAGTGCAAAATTATATTATCGTGAAATGCTAAGTTCAAGCTCAACTGTGGTGTGAGCCAATTATATTTGTGTAATGTGTTATATTGTGAACCATGTTAACTTGGTGAATTACATTGTTATGGCGAATTGTGTTAATTTTGTGATTTGTATTAATATGGCAAACTGTATTAATCTGCTAAATTGTGTATTGTGAGATTTTGAGTTGTAGTGTATGTAATCTAAACTATTTTTTGCCCTACGTTAAATAAAATATGCAAACAATGATTTATGTGAGCTATTTCATGAATGATATGTGAGCTGTGTTATGCATGCAATATATGTTGCATGAAAGTGATGTTATTCCATGATTAATTTTGTTTTTATTATGTTTTTGTTAAATATTCCATGATTAATTGTGTGGTGTGATTGGTCGGTTGGTGTGTTTTGTGGTGCTTTAAATAGAGAGTCACTTCGGTGGCTAATGTGAAGTTCGAAATTCGGGTCAAATCGTCCCAACCGAGTTTGGGGTGCCACATATTAAGTGCTTCCAATCACTCCATATATGTCGTGTTTGAGTTGTGATAGAGCCAATTGTTAATGTGTCATAATTTTCTATTGATGCTAAGATTGAAGCCTTTGTTGTGTTGATGGAGCTTTTCCTTCACTGCCTACGACGAGTATTTGTTGTTTTTCTCCCTGAATTGTATGGTCACATTCATGGAATGAACTAATCAATTTTCCTTTAAAAAAATTAAATAAAGGTTCAATTTTTTTTTATCCTTTGTACTATAGTGAAATTTTCACTTTAGCCTTTTTACTATTTTTTTCAATCACATTGTCCGTTTTGCTTTTGATCCGTGTGCCACTTTAGACTATTGACCATTTCTATTAAAAATCTTGCGTGGTTGTTTAAGCCAATCAAATGCGAAGAAAAGAAAATTAGTAAAAAAGCCAAAGAGAGATAAAATGAACAAAATGGAAGTAAAGAGGACAAAATTATCGAAATATAATAAAATGGAAAAAGTGAAATTTTCATGCAAAACATATATTAAGCCTAAAATAAATATTTTAAGTAAAACATAATGATAAGCTGTGAGATAAAATATACAAAGTGAGAATCCATTTTATATTGTAATAAATTTTATTAGATAAAATAACAAGAGGGAAAAAGTCTTCAATTTAACTTAATCTTGAATAATAAAGATATCTTACAAGACAAATATTAAAACTATAGATAAATTTTGATTCAATTTGTATTATTATACATAAAATTTGGTTTTGTAAAATTTTATACTTGAAATTTTAATTTGATTTAATTTTCATAAATCATTAACATTATTGAATTTGCACCATTTTATATTGATATATTGCATACACAAATCATGTTATCTCCAAGGTTCGAACCCTATTCTTTCTTTGAGAGTACAATGTCTCTTACCACAACATTCGATGCTTGTTAGTAAAAGCATCTAATTTCTAACACTTAAGTCATAGTACACTGATAGTTCAAAAAAATATGCTTATATTTTGTCCCATGACGTGAGATTGCCAACAAGCAAAGTGAGAAATTTCAATTAGGAGCGAGATAAAACTATAGAATTTTAAAGACACCAAAGCTAAAAAAAAAAGTTCCCAAAAAGGTTTAAATAGAAATTATTAATCTTTTATAGGAAATGCAATTGTTCCATTTAATGAAAGGGAACAAAAGATACATAAATTTGATGTTTTAATTTATGGGAAGAGTTAAAAAGTAATTCTCCCATCTAACCAGGAAGCCCCTACTTGTCCTCTTAGGCTACGTCTCTGACTGTCATTTGAGTTTTCAGTTTCATCACACATAGTTATCATTGATGGATTTTGTTCGATTATATTTTGATTCTTCATCCATTTGAGCTATATATTACTTCTATTTTACTTTATATTTGTTCAAACATATATTTACAATGGTTTAATACATAATTTTGTACCTGAGTTGACACTTTTTAATGTAGTACCTATGTTTTTAGGTCAAATGTGGTACTTGTACTTGAAAAAGTTATACATTTTGGTACTTAAAGGTACCAGTGTTAACTTTTTAGTGTTTAATTCAGGTTTTAGAGTTAATTTGGTAAAATTCAAAATTAGATAATAATATTATCAATTTACTTTCATCAAATTAACCCTAAAACATAAATTAAATCACATCCATCTGATTGTATTTGATAAATTAAATGCAAAATTAAAAAATTCACATTTAACACTAAATATATTCTATTAACAAAATCATGAAAAATTTAAACATAATAATAGTATATCAACTTTCACCAAATCAACATTAAAACTCGAATTAAAAACTAAAAGGTTAACACATTTACCTTTGAGTACTGAAATATATAACTTTTGGCAAATACATGTACCGAATTGAACAAAAAATAACAAAGGTATCATATCATAAAAAGTGTCAAACTCGAGTACTCGACTTTTGCCGATTTTGAAACTTCATTTACATAAACCGAGTTTGTATGACTAAAACAAGAAGATGTACAAATTTGGTTTGAAAATATATTGAAGATCGATTAAGTAATTTAACTAAGAAAATTTTTAATTAAAGCTTAATGACTAAATTGTAAAAGTCTAATTGCTATTGAGTTTTAATTCAGAAAATTCTTGAAAATCTATTTAGCAATTATTCAAAGGGCCAAAATTGTTATTAAACCATTGTTTTTCATATTCACAGTGGAATATGATTATGATTCCCTTAGCATGATTTATAATTAAATTAAATATAAAATGCCTTAATAATTAATTAATCATACTTAATTAAACTAATTAATCTATTAATCATATTATATATATTAAACTAAGTGAAAAAAATAAGAAGATGAAAACATTATCATCTTCTTCTCAACCCGTAGCCATTAAAAGACAAAGAAAAACTTAAGTTGGTTCAAGCATTCGGCCACAGATTAGTAGAGGTAACCAAGCCTTTCTTCCTTTCTTTTTTTAATTTTTATGGATTCCTAATCATAGGATTTTGATTTAGTTAGCCCATGTGTTAATTTTATCAATTATTAGACGTTTAAAAAGTTTTCATTAGAGAGAAATTGATGAATTAGGCTTGAATTTGAAGAGATTTCAGATAGTGAACTTAGATTATGCCATCGACTAAGTTAGAAGTTAAGTTAAACTTGTTAGATAATTTTGTGACATTAGGGACTAAATTGATTAAATTAAAAACTATCATGAAATTATGTTATAGGTAGAAAGTAAGGTCCCTAATGAAAGAATGTGAAATCAGATTTAATCCGATGTTAGATATTGAAAAATAAGTGTATCCCGAGTATAGGGACTAAACTGAATAAAATGCAAAAAATATTGACTATGAATTTTAATGTGATTTGGATGTAATCTGACATTGTTCTTATTATTGAATTATTGAACGTAGCTAAAGACAACATCAAGCTGTCGCAAGAGAAGGGAAAGATGAGAGTCATAGACGAGTGATTGTTGCATGTGAATATGAAATGCGTATTGTGCAAGTATACACGTCGGATCAAGTAATAAAGTGATAAGTGAGATTGTCTCCACAAGGATTGGATAGGTTTAAATTGGCTAAGTTATTATAGTAAAGCGAGATTAATGTTAAGGCAAAAACAATAATAAAAATGCAGTGGCAATTAGGAGAATAATGATGTATAAAATGTACAGAACAATCAAGTAAACAATTAGAGTTGTGAAAATAAAGATGCTATGGCAAAGATTAAAAGATCTAAGATGTTGATTCGAAAAGCTGGGATTACTAAGATGCTACCTTTATTAACCAATAATGTCTAGGCAATATCAATCTTGTTCTATTGCTCGGAATAATCCTACAGTGGCTTGCTTCTTTTGAGAGCTAAACCTCGAGTTACCACACCTAGGTTACTATATGTCTATAGGCTTTGAGTCTGGTTCCTACTTCTATTCTTCTTCTTCTGTACGAAATGCTACTCTACATATAGAGTTTGCTACAAGTATTTGATCAAACACTCGCTCATATCATTCAATTTTGATCTAACTAACTGATAAACCATAATTTATACATATTTTTACCCCATGCCTGGCTTATTTTTGGATGAATTTTCATTAGATTTGATGAATTAGATGCTCATAATCCTTTAATTTCATGTTTTACACTCAGGAGAGCCTAGGGAGTCGAAAAGAACGATAAACGGGCCAAAAAAGGACAAAATGGGCCTACCTAGGAAATCAACACGGCCTGAACTTCTACACACGGGCAAATCACACAGCCGTGCGTGACGAGCAGAATTACACACGGTCGAAAGCCATCGAACACGGCTGTGTGTGGAGAGCAAAAGCGAGCACGGCCTAAGGCTATCAAACACGGGCGTGTCACACAGGCGTGTCCCTGCCAACCCCAAGACTAATTCTATTCGAAAAAGGTACTTGTGGGCCAAGAAAGGCATTCCCAAAGCCTATATAAACACCCTAGGAGGCAACCTAAAGGAGGACGCCAAGTAGAAGGCAGAAAATACTCGAAGACAGCCATCGGAGCAACTCGAAAGAAGGATTTCCATCAAGACTGAAGATCTCCTATCAATTTCTCTTGAAGTTTTTGGGTTTTCTTATGTTTTGTAGTTTTCCTTATTTTAAAATGTTTCCTTTTATCATCATGAACTAAACCTCTCAAATATCTGAGGGGATGAAACCTAATACGGATCTTATTATTATTTGATTTATAAGGTAAATACTTGTTCTTATTCTTAATTGTGAGTTCTTATTCTTGTTTTGATAATTCAGGTTATTGATTCAAGTCAAATGTGCTTATTCAGAGGAGCAAAAGTTCCTGTTTAAGAGTAGATCAACACAATTAAGCAGAGTTGATTGCAACCCTAGAAATAGGGCGATAAAAATCTGCTGGGTTAGAGTCAAATCTAATAAGGGAATCCATAGATCGAGTTAATGCGACAATAGGGGTTTTAATTAGAAAGATATTTCAATTAATCAACCTAGAGTCAATTGTTTTAGTCTTGAAAAAGATATTAACATAAATCAGGGATTTCTACAGATTAAGTCAAGTGAATAAATCGTATGAATCAAATGTAATAAGTGAAGTCTAGGTGGATACTTCCTTGGGTATTGCCTATCTTATAAAGTTGTCTAAAGTATTTTCCCAATTCGTTCTCTGTCGTATTTTTAATTAATTTTAGTTTAAAAGAAATCACTTCAATTCTTAGGCTAGATAATAAGAAGATAGTAATTACTAGTATTCTTGGTCCTTGTGGATACGATATTTCTGGTCTTACCATAACGATACTATTGAACGATAGGTGCTCTTGCCTTTACTGTGATCATAGTTAGTTAGAGACACATCAAGTTTTTGGCACTATTTTCGGGGACTAATGCCGTTTCGGGGACTAAGATATTAGGAACACTAAATTTATATTACTTTAGCCATTCTTATTTTATTACAATTTAATTTTACTTTTTATTTGTTCTTACTTCTCTAATTTTTCTTTCTTTGCTTCTGGCAGGGACTTTTATTTTATAACTAGAAGGAACCCATTAGGACCATTACTTTTTGATAGTGATATAGAAGGTACCGCTCGCATAAACCAAAGAGAAATAAGGCGATGTCTACAATACATAGAAGAAGAGCCAGAAGACGAAACCAATACTACTAAAGAGATGGCTGACAATAATCCGCTACCTCCTATGGTTGCCAAAAACCCGGTGAATTAAAATCCTACTCCTCGTACTATGTATGATTATGCTAAACCTAATTTAACAGGAACTGAATCAAGTATTGTTAGACTTTTTGTTGCTGCAAATAATTTTGAACTGAAACCTAACACTATTCAGATGATTTAGCAGTTTGTTCAGTTTGATGGTTTGCAGGATGAGGATCCAAACAATCACTTAGAAAATTTTCTGGAATTCTGCGACACTTTCAAGATTAATGGCATTTCTGATTATGTCATTCACCTTTGGTTGTTTCCCTTCTCATTGAGGAATACAGCCAAACAGTTGCTGAACTCATTACCACGAGGATCAATCACTACATGGGAACAAATTAACGAAAAATTTTTACTTAAATATTTTCTGCTGGCTAAAACGGCTAAGTTGAAGAATGATATCTCTTCTTTTGTGCAGATGGATTTAGAAACACTTTACAATGCATGGGAGAGATACAAGGATCTACTGAGAAGGTGCCCTCACCATGGGTTACCATTATGGTTACAGGTTCAAACCTTTTACAATGGTGTGAACCCCTCAACTAGGCAGTTGATTGATGTAGCCGCCGGCGGTACACTAAACAATAAAACACCTGACACTGCTTACGAATTCATTGAAGAGATGTCACTGGATAACTATCAGTGGTAATTTATGAGAACAAAGTCGACAAAGCCACCAATTTTTTCAACCTCGATGCAGTCACCATGCTATCAAACCAGGTAGAGCTGTTAAGTAAAAAGATTAATGGTTTGTGTGGTTCTTCAGTACAACCAGTGATGCAGTGTGATACGAGTGGAGGAGGAATGAGCAATACAGAATATCCACCTTACAACCCTGGCATAGAAAATGAACAGATGAACTATATGGGTAATAATTCTAGACCTCAAAATAATCCCTATAGTAACACTTACAATCTAGCTTGGAGGAACCACCCAAACTTTTCATGGGGTGGTCAAGGAAATCAGAGACAACAACCCCCTCTAAGCTTTCAATAGCAACCTTACCCACAAGAGAAGAAGCTGAACATTGAAGAGATGCTAACAAAATTCATCATGGTGTCAGAAATCCATTTCTAAAACACCGAAATAGCACTTAAAAATCAGTAAGCATCGATTTAAGGGCTCGATAACCAAATAGGACAACTTGCTAAGCTGATCTCTGAAGACCACAAGGCAGCTTGCCAAGCAACACTAAAACTAACCCAAAGGAGCAACTTCATACCATCACTGATCACAATAGTGAAGGGTTAGACGAACCAAACCCAAGGTAAGAGAACATGGTAGATAAAGGTAAGGTTGAGGTAAGCCATGATAGACCCAAACTGGTAAATACAGAGTATAAACCTCTTATGCCATTCACCAAGGCAATAAAGAAAGACCGCACAGATGAACAATTCGATAAATTCCTTAAACTTCTAAAGATATTACATATTAACTTACGTTTATTAAAGCTCTTTCCCAGATGCCCAATTCAGTAAAATTTTTAAAAGAGCTTTTGGCAAACAAACGGAAGTTAGACGATGCATCGCATGTGGAGCTAAACGCAGTATGCTCAGCAATTCTACAGAATAAACTACCCCACAAATTAAAAGATCTAGGGAGTTTTACGATTCCTTGCTTAATTGGTGATTTATCTGTTAATAATGCTTTAGTAGATTTAGGGGCAAGTATAAATGTTATGCCTTATAAAATGTTTAAACAACTAAGTCTTAGGAAACCCAAACAAACTAGGATGAGCATTCAATTGGCAGATAAAACCATTAGATTTCCTAGGGGTATAATCGAAGATGTGCTAGTCAAAATTAAAAAATTCATATTCCCAGCAGACTTTGTTGTTTTAGACATGGATGAGGATAATGGCGTTCGTTTAATTTTGGGATGAACCTTTTTAGAAACTGCTAGAACCATTATTGATGTTGATACAGGGGAATTAATACTTCGTGTAGGTGATGACTTGATTAAACTCCAAGCATGTGATTCCGTTAGAATATCAAGTGATCAAGATGATACAAACCCTGTTAATGTAAGTGAGCTTAATGTTAAATCTTCTTTGCAGGAACCGTCTAAGAAAAAGATGACAGAGCCATGGTCTAGCTCTCATATTGAGAATAGAACTATACATGAGGAAAGAAGACTAAAAATCGATGAACTAGATGAATGGCGGACACACATCAAGGAGAAACCAAGAAAACACGATGAACCAAAGCGACTCCATGACATGCTTAAGGACGGGACAAACCAATTTAAGATCGGGGATCAGTACTGTTGGATAAAAAAATCCTCAAATCGCCACTTCAGACCTTAATACAAACGGAGAGATCCCTTTCATGGTACTCAATGTCTTCCCATACGGAACAGTCGAGGTAACTAATCCTAAGTTCGGCACTTTTAAGGTAAACACTACTTGACTCAAACTGTATATTGATAATAGAACTGATAGCAGGAGAGAGGAGTGCCAACTCCTCGAACCACCATGAGTATGAGAATGGAAGGTGATTCAAGCTTAGACTCTAAATAAGCACTTCTTGAGAGGCAACCCGAGCACTAACCTCATTAATGTCCATAGTTTCAATTTTTAAACACCTAACTAAAAACTAACCAAATTAATAAAATGCAGGTTTCCCTACCCACACGTCCTTACACACGGGCATGGCTGTGGTCATGTGGACACCATGAGTAGGTACACTGGCGTGGCAGAGACCGTGAGAGAACAGGACAAAAATTTTTCCCAAAACACGGGTTGGGATAAGATGCCACGGTCCGTGTGATCAGCCGTGGTCGACACTGACTAACGCACACGACACGCGATAACCCCACACGAGCGTGCCTAGAAATTATGGTTGAAATTGAAAAAGTCACACGGGCGTGCGACACGCCCGTGCTTACAGGCCGTGGTTGATACTAATTAATTAACATGGGCGTGGAAACCTCTACACAGGCGTGGGAGAAACGAACGAAATATCACACGTCCGTGTGATTCGACCGTGTGACCTAACACGCCTCGAGCACACGGGCATGGGTCGCGACCATGTGTCCCAATCTCTATTTAAATGCCCTTCTACTGTTCACTTTCTTCCCTAAATCTTCTTCCCTAAATCTTCTCCCTCCCAACACCGCCACCACACCAGCCACCATCCATGCCACCGTTGGTCACTCTTTTTCTCATTTATTTTGAATTCATAGATATTTTCAATTATTTATTTTTATTATTCTTTTCTTATTCTTCATGCCATTTAGATTTAGCTTAGGGTACCATAAGTTCAAGCCTGCTGCTTCATTGATTCAATTTCAAAAGGTTCGAGGTGCTGCAGGAGTATCCTCCCCCACGTTCACCTCTGCCCAAATTTATCAGGTTTCTTTTCATTGACTCTATCCAAAATTCAGGAAGTTTCACTTCTCTCCCTATCTTATGATTTTCTTACTATATTGTCATTATTTATATTTATACATTGAGGACAATGTACATCTTAAATGTGGAGAGGTTAATTATAGTATTTTTAGAAAATCCCTGAATTATGCCTTGTTCTTAAGTAAATTTTCTCATATTACTAATTAGAATGAAACTTCTGTTGCCTTATGATTTTCATTGATATGTTTTGGATTAAGTCATAGGTAATTGTGCATTGATCATTTAATCTTTAAAACATTAGAGAATCAAGCATGATAAGTCTATTTTCAGAATTAAAAATTTCTAGGTTGTTTCCCTAAATTTAAATATCACTTTGAAGTTTGAAATTTGCAAGGTTGACATCAAAAATCATAATTTTTGTGAGATTTTGAGCCTTTAGAGCATACACTTTTCTTGCTTACTTTATTGATTATGAGTGTGTCAAGACTGATTTGTTATTCTAGAACTTGCTTTGATTATGCATGTCGAGACCACAATTTTGATTTGATATACTGATATGATAAAGGCACCTAGGATTTAACCCACTTAATCCACCAAAAAGCCTACCTCCATAATTAACCCCTAGTGAACCCCTTTGATCCTAATAAACCGTTTATTGACTCACCCATTAATATTAACCCGAAACCAAAATTTTGCTTCTCCTACTTTATTGACTCCCCTTTTGTCGAGATTTGATTTGATTAGTTGCCTAATTATTTTTTTATTTCAGTTGTTAAATTCTTTCCTATAAATACTTGTTCTAAAAAAAGTTGGAAATTTATTCATTATTAGTGTTATGAGCTTAAACTGTTAATTTCACATTTGAGAAGAAGTTCGTGTTATTATGATAAGTTTTCAATTGATGTAATTATTCAGTATTAGTTTATTTTTATAGTTAGATAAATTTTCAATTCAATCTTGATTTTAACATTCTTTTTTTCAGCCTTTATCCACACTTTTAACCCAAGCCCCATTACAACCCTTTTTAAAGACATTTTGATTGGTGTATCATCTTATTTTATAGTGGTGGAGATTTGATTTTCATGCAAGTCTATGGTAATAACTTTTCATGTTTGAATTTTGAGTGCTTAATCTTGAACCTTAAACACCTTGAGTGATTTGAGTGAATCTTTAGTGAGGATGTCAATTCTTGTCAGTTTTGAATTAAAAGTGATTATTTAGGTAAGGGGAAACACCTATGTTTTTGTGCTATAAAAATTGATGGCTTAGATTGTTTGAATCTTTAAGGTTCTTTTAGTTAAATTATCAATGTATGAATTATCTATGAATTATGATGAGACATTATTAATAAGGATTACGAATTGAGGAAGTTCATTCTTATTGTGAGCTAAGGATTTTGCTTGAGGACAAGCAAAGGCTTAAGTGTGGGGATATTTGATAAACCATAATTTATACATATTTTAACCGCATTCCTGGCTTATTTTTGGATGAATTTTCATTAGATTTGATGAATTATATGTTCCTAATCCTTTAATTTCATGTTTTACACTCAGGAGAGCCTATGGAGTCGAAAAGAACGATAAACGGGCCAAAAAGGGACAAAATAGGCCTACCTCAGAAATCAACACGACCTGGACTTCCATACAAGGGCAAATCACACGGCCGTTCGTGAAGAGCAGAATCGTGCACGGGCAAAAGCCATCGAACACGACTGTGTGCGGTGAGCATAAACGAGCACGGCCTAAGGCTATCAAACACGGGAGTGTCACACGGGCATGTCCCTGCCGACCCCAAGACTAATTCTATTCAAAAAAGGGTACCTGTGGGCCAAGAAAGGCGTTCCCAAAGCCTATATAAACACCCTAGGAGGCAACCTAAAAGAGAACGCCGAGTAGAAGGCAGAAAATACTCGAAAACAGTCATCGGGAGCAGCTCGGAAGAAGGATCTCCATCAAGACTGAAGATCTCCTATCAATTTCTCTTGAAGTTTTTGGGTTTTCTTATGTTTTGTAGTTTTCCTTATTTTAAGATGTTTCCTTTTATCATCATGAACTAAACCTCTCAAATACCTGAGGAGATGAAACCTAAGACAGATCTTATTATTATTTGATTTATAAGGTAAATACTTGTTCTTATTCTTAATTGTGAGTTCTTATTCTTGTTTTGATAATGCAGGCTATTGATTCAAGTCGAATGTGCTTATTTAGAGGAGCAAAAGTCTCTGTTTAAGAGGAGATCAACACAATTAAGCGGAGTTGATTACAAACCTAGAAATAGGGTGACGAAAATCTGTCGGATTAGAGTCAAATCTAATAAGGAAATCCATAGATCGAGTTAATGCGGCAATAGGGGTTTTAATTAGAAAGAGATTTCAATTAATCAACCTAGAGTCAGTCGTTTTTAGTCTTGAAAAAGATATTAACACAAATCAGGGATTTCTACGGATTAAGTCAAGTGAATAAATCGTATGAATCAAAAGTAATAAGTGAAGTCTAGGTGGATTCTTCCTTGGGTATTGCCTATCTCATAAAGTTGTCTAAAGTATTTTCCTAATTCGTTCTCTGTCGTATTTTTAATTAATTTTAGTTTAAAATAAATCACTCTAATTATTAGGCTAGATAATAAGAATATAGTAATTACTTACCATAACTATACTATTGAATGATAGGTGCGCTTGCCTTTACTGTGATCATAGTTAATTAGAGACACATCACTAACCTAACCTTGTCAGTATTAGATTAATTTCATAAACAAGCTGCACATTCATCTATGTCTAGAGATTATACGCATGCAATTCATAAATACCATTAAATGAAACAATAAATTAAAACTAACCTAAGCTTTAGCCATTAAAGGAAATAAAGGTTTCATCAAGTAATCCCAACTCTATGAGATTAACTCATCCAAATTCAAAATAACATTCAACATCATTCTTTCTCGATTCAATTCACAAAGAAATAAATAAAGAAGTAAAAGAAGAACTTTAGGGAAATGGCTATCGCTATCTAGCTCACAGCTTCGGCGTCGCAATATCTAATAGTGGCCAAGAGAGACTGTCTTCTTCTTTTCCCTTTTGATTCTACCTTGTTCTTAATCACTATCCTCTATTCTCATCCAATGATCTTTTTTTCCAATTGTCTCTCTAATCATACACTTTAAAAAAATCCCCTTTTCTTAGTTTTTATTTTTGGATTTTATATCTCCTGCTTTAGGGTAGACCTATTATCCCATGATCCCATGATCTTTTTCCTCTTTTTTAGGTTGATTTTTCCAGTACACATACAGTAGGGCTGATAATGGTTAAGTGTTCACTGGGTCTCTTCCTGGCATTACCACGGCATTTGTGTTGGCAAACTGTCCAACCTTTTGCCACGACAAGTCTTCACTTCTTTACTTCTTTTCCTTATTCTGCACCTGCCACTTAACACACAAATCATTCCCGCAAACAATTAGAAGTAACATTTATAAAATTTAAGCACAGTCCAAACCTTTTCATGCAATTTCCTAAAAGCACTAATGGAAAATCCTAAAATGCAACTAAACTTACGTAAGTATAGGCAATTAACCAAGTCAAAAGGCATGAAATGTAACTATTTTCAAGAGTTATCAGTGACAGATTTGGTTTGTACTTTTATGATTCGAGTTCAATATATATAAACTTTTATACGTACATGTTTGTGCAAAGCTAACTATCGAGGAAAGCCTATACTTGGCATATGAATTTATTTTTATTTTATGATAATATTTTGAGAATTGGACTAAACTGAATATAGTATAAATAAGCATGATATAAACTGATAAATGATGTAACATCCCGATTTAGGGGCTAGTCGGGATAGTGATATCGGGATCACTAATCCGAGAATAGAGAGATTTATTTTCATGTTATATTATGAGTTAGAACATGATTGTATATGTGCATGAAAATTTTGGTGCTTTAATTTTAGCATATGTGCATGAAAATTTTGGTGCTTTGATTTTAGCGATTTCATGTTTAATCGTAAAAAGGACTAAATCGCATACAGTGCAAAAGTTTCATTCTATAGGCTAAAAGTACCAAATAGCCATAGATTTTTAATTGGAGGTCTTTAAAAGGCAATTAGACCCCTAAAGTTAGCATGGCCGGCCATAGGAGACAAAGATGGACAATGTTGGTCAAAGTTGGTGATTGTTGGTGACTTATTTGACTTGAATTAATAAAATAAGGAGAGAGAAAAATATCAACTTTTCTCCTTTTCTCTTCCACCAAAAATTAGCAGCAAATAGGGGGTAGACAGTTTCAAACACACTTATCTCTTCACAAGTAAGTGTTCTAGTGAACTTTTCTTGAAGATAATTGTACTTTTGATACCCCTAAAGCTTAAGCTTTCATATGAAGGGACTAATGTGCAATATGGTGAAGATTTTAGATTTTTTCCATGAGAGCCTTCTTTGTTATTTGATGCATTTTTATGGAAGAAATTGAGTCTTAGTTAGTAGATGAACAACTTTTGTGAAAGGTGTTAGCATGAAAACACCAAATAGGACATTAATGAAAAGGTTACAAAATTTTTAGTAAGTATGTGAAATGTTGAGTTTTGATGATAGCTATAAGAGTATTAAATGTTCACCTAGGCTTGTTGAAGGTAGAAATACGATTAGAATTTATTTCCGAGCATAGGGGCAAAATGGTTATTTTGCCACAGTCTAGAAGCAAAATAGTAATTTTTCCTAAACATGATTTTTGAAATGCTTTTATTAATATAGTGATTAAAATAAGTTAAATTGCTATTATAGAGTAAGAAGAATCGAGGACCCGCCTTGATCGGGAAAGAACAAAGTCTCGGATTACATTGACAAGCTAGCTCATTTTGAAATCAAGGTAAGTTTGTATGTGATTTAAGTAACATTTAAATTAGCATGTTGAGGAATGCTTGGCATTATATTAATATATGATGCACTGCCAAATTGAGTAGTTAATGTGAATGAGATGTTGAAATCCTAATGGGCCATATTGAGTATAGAAATTCTATCATTGAGATATGAAATAGATAAGGTCCTATATAAGACCATGTCCGAGACATGGCCTCGGCCTGAGTTGGGATCCCGTATAAGACCATATCCGGGATATGGCTTCGGTAATGAATATGAAAATCGTATAAGACCATATTCGGGATATGGCATCGATACATGATAGGAAATTCCATATAAGACCATATCCGGGATATGTCATTAGCATCTAGAGGTCACTCCATGTAAGACCACCTCGAGGATGTGGCATTGGCTTTATACTTACAGTATGACGATAAACACATGTCTTTGACTATAGTGACGATGAACACATGTCTTTGACTATCCCTTATGAATAGTGGGATAAGTACATAAATTTAGAAGTAGAGATGTGAATGATATTTAAGTCATGTGAGTGAGTGACTACAAGTACTCGTGAATGAGTCACGAAGAATCAGTTTCAATATGTGGTACGGTATGTGCTAGATAAGGGCAATTGTAAGTAAGTATTGTCAAGAAGCCTTGACTCGAGTATGATTAGCTAATACCGTGGATGGATTATTTTATGAGCTATTATTGCTATTTATTTCTATGCAAACTTACTTACACCCTTCTTCATTGCCCTTCTTTCTTGTAGTATTGCCAAGGTAAGTCGAGGATCGTGGACGTAAGAGTTCAGAAATCACACTATCAATAGCACTTTGGTATAACAATTTTAGACTTATTTTGAGTATGGCATCTATAGGGCTCAAGTACTTTGTTAAATTGTAATTGTTAGTCAAAGTGTTGACCATGTAAGTTAGTAAAAGTCATTTTGTAAATGGCCTTATGAGTTAGGCAAATACTTGACAAACTCTTTTGTTTAATGAAGATGGAATTCTTGAAGTGTATGTCCCTTTAATTATCTTGTATATTAAAATGAGTTCTTAGACTTGCTTATGGGATAGGAATTGTATTGTTTTGAGTAGAAGTATGTATGTGTGCATTCTAGAGTGGCAAGGGATTGGTATATAGCCTACTAATTGCCCACTTAGGTAGACACACGGGCGTGGGTCTAGACCGTGTGGGAGGCACGGCTAGCACATGGGCGTGCACCCAGGCCATGTGAAGCCTGCACCTTGCACTTGGGATTTAAATCACCACACGGCTAGGGTACACGGGCGTGTGTATAGGCTGTGTGGATAAATCAGAATGCCAAGGTTTGGCACACGAGTTAGTGACACGGGCGTGTCAAGGCCGTGTGAAATTAGTTAGTATCAACCACGGATGGAAGACACGGGCATGCCTTAGGGGCACACGGGCGTGTCCCTAGGCCTACACAGGCGTGTGGCCTCTGTTTTGATTAAAAATTTTCTCGAACTCGTGAAAGTTCTCGGAAAGATTTTGATACTTCTCGAAAGTGTAATTAGGGCCTCCTAGGCCGAATATGTGCGAGCAATAGGGTTCAACGAAATTTTATAACCCTATTTTAGATATTTAAGCAAGATTAGCTATGTAATGCCTTAAACCCTGTTTTAGATTGAACATGGGCAAGGGGTGTTACATTTATTGGTATCAGAGTTACGGTTTAGCCGATTCTAGGACTAACATAGCATAAGTACGAGTCTAACTATACATGCCATATGTAAGAGTGTCTGAGTAATGATAGTGTGATGGCTCCTGACGTATAAAATTTTGTTTTATGTAGTATATGGATTCCGATCCGGACAGAACTGTAGCTGATGATGCTGCACATGATGAGTAATTGGTATACGGGGTATATCCGAGAAAATTCTAATGCTCAACCCCCTTCACCCCCACCAATTCCTCAACCCGCTCCAATAGCCCCTCAAGTGGTTGAGGTGGTGAGAAGAGAAAGACCTCAAGTGGATAAGATCCGAAAGCAAAGAGTCGAGGAATTTCAGGCGAATAAGGATGATGACCTGGAGAAAGCAAAATTCTGGCTCGAGAATACCATTTAGGTATTCGATGAGTTATTATGCACGTCTGAGGAGTGCTTAAAATGTGCGGTGTCACTCCTGAGAGATTCAGATTATCGATGGTGGAACACCCTAGTGTCGATGGTGCCAAGGGAGAGAGTTAGTTGGGAATTCTTCCAAGAGGAATACCGGAAGAAGTATATCAGCTAGAGGTTCATCGACCACAAGAGAAAGGAGTTCTTGGAACTGAAGCAAGGTCGTATGTCAGTGACCAACTATGTGTAACACCCCGCACCCAAGACCGATACTGGGTCTCGATACGAGACATTACTATGCTTGAACTCACTGAAACATGTACTTACAGGCTATAAAATTTCATTCCAACTTAAAAACTTCACTTTCTTAGTCAACACATATAACAAAGGCCTACGAGGCCTTTAACTCATGTCAAAAAACTTTCGAAATTAAAATCAAATAACTCATTTTTGAAGTAGGGTTCACACGCCCGAGTTACTTGGAACACGCCCGTGTACCCTTAAGCACGCCTATGCCTTCAAACCGTGTAGGGCTACTGACTATTTCCACACGGCTTAGACACGCCCGTGTCTACCAACCGTAGGAGGTTACTGACTAATTTCACACGGCCATGACGCACCCGTGGGCTTAGACCGTGTGCTAATCCTTGATATACTTGCTAAATCAACACGGTCTGGGAACACACCCATGTCCAAACCGTGTGTCTTACACGGCACACACACACGGCCGTGGGATTTGCCCGTGGCCTATTCTGATTAATAATACTAAGGTGCAGGGTTAACGCAGTCTTGACACATGCCCGTGTGTCAAACCGTGTGGGCACTTACAGGCTATTTACCAAGCCGTTAGCCACCCTGAAATGAAGATCATAACCATACACAATTCAACGATGCAATAACAACCCAATTTTATGAATAATACTACATGCTTCATTGATCTCAATAAACATACATGCTTAATCAAATTTGGCCAATCACTTAGCCATATACTAAAGAATGATAAACTTGATAGCCTTTACAAAGGCCTTTCTTAAAACATGTTCACAAAATGAATGTTTCCTATACATGCCATACTTAGTAAAGTAACATGGCTATACCAAAATAAGAGTTGATAGTGTGTTGCGAGCTCCGACTTTAATGATCCACGAGTTAGCTTGGCGGGACTGCATAGAAAGAAAGAATCATAACGTAAGCATATAGCTTAGTAAGTTTGCATGTAACATCTCTTAGCATCATCATTGCTTAATATAAACCATTTCACATAAACAATGGTATCATGAATTTCAGCTAAAGCTTACTTACTCATATAGATTCTTACATGTCTCATGACACTTACTATTATCATACTTGTAAGGTAACCATGATACCTTTATCACTTGATCACATTGATCAGTATACTATAATAACAATAATCATGATATCTACTTTCTCATTCACAACATGAATCATACTTAACTTCATCTAACTTCATCTTGATACTAACTTTACTTTCTTAGCTTTCTTGCTATCTTCTTTTAGCTTACTCATTTGCCAAATGAATTTATATGAATAACCGAGGATACTAAATCTCTTCCCACATAATATGATGCCAAAGCCATATCCTAGACATGGTCTTAAATGGGTTTTCTCATCTTGGTTTCAAGGTCATGTCTTGACATGGACTTATATGAAGTCTTGCTCTTGGTAACATACTCAATTCCAAACTTGAGTCCTTGGACTTACATGATAACTTGCTTGCTAACTTGATCAATGTCAAGCTTGCCTTGGACTTACATGATATCTTGATCAATGCCAAGCTTGTCTTGGACTTACATGATAACTTGCTTGCTAACTTGATCAATGCCAAGCTTGCCTTGGAGTTACATGATAACTTGCTTGCTAACTTGATCAATGCCAAGCTTGCCTTGGACTTACATGATAACTTGATCAATGCCAAGCTTGCCTTAGACTTACATGATAACTTGCGTGGTAGGTCGAGTATCTTGAGAAATTCATCTCCCATCGGGACTTGCTGCTACTTATCATCATGATTTCTTGCTTGAACATAACATGATCATTTCATACAATTATTGTACATTATGTTAAGCAATTTAATGATAATAATCATAAAGCTTAGAAATCATACAAACTTACCTCAATATACAAAATGTATGTAGATGTGCAATTTAGTCCTTGACTTTGTTCTTGCCTCGGTTTCGATCCGGGCTTCATTTTTCTTGATCTATAATCATAAATAGATCATTTAATACCCATATTGACTAAACTGACTCATAACTCATACTTTGGAAAAATTACTATTTTGCCCCTATACTTTCTAATATTTGCACTTTTGCCCCAATTCTTGTAAAATGATTTTCATGCAACTTTCTTAAACTTCATGCTCAACTGAATCATTTTCTCTTCTATAACAATCATCAATTCTCACTATTTCTAGTAGGTATGACCAATTTTATAACTGTTACAAAATGGTCCCTACTACTATTTTTCATGAAATTCATTAAGGAAAAGATGTTTATCTAACATCAAATTCTCTTAAACATCCATAAAACATCATTAAACAAGCATGTCATTCAAAGGTAGATTTTTGAACATGCATCTTAGCTCATTTTATAGCTAAAATTAGCTAATTAATAATACGGGAACTTCAAAAATACGAAGAATATTAAAAACGGGGCTAAGATGAACTTACTATGAGCTTGAAAAAAATGAAGAACCCTAGCTATGGTGTCTTCCAATTTTCGGCAGCAACAACGAAGAAGATGAGTGAATTTTTCTCATCTTTATCCTATTTTAATCACTAATGAGGCCAAATGACCAAAATGCCCTTCCTCTTAAAAATTTCCATAATAGTCTCTTAAGGCCAATTTTGTCCAAAAATTAAATTTTGGGAAAATTACTATTTAAGGGCTCGTAATTATTATTCTAAAGCTATTTCATGCAAAAAGCTTCTAGAAACTCATATATTGCAACATCTGCAATTTAGTCCTTTTTGGACCAATTGACCTCAACTTAATAAAATTGCTTTACAAAACTTTCATACTAACGTGCAAACATGACATAAACTTGAAAACTCATAATTTCACCTCGGGTTCGTGGCCTCGCACCACTATCCCGACTAGGCCCTAAATCGGTACATTATAATTCTCCCCTTGGGATTTTCGTCCTCGAAAATCTTACCAGCAAAAAGGTTTGGATACTAATTTTTCATACTCTCTTCTGATTCCCATGTAGCTTCTTCGATTCCGTGCCTTTGCCACAATACCTTTACTAAGGCAATACTCTTATTTCTTAGTTGCTTAACTTCCCGAGCCAATATCTTGACTGGTTCTTCACCATAAGTCATGTTAGGACGAATCTCTATTTCTGAAGGGGTAATTACATGCGAAGGGTCTGATCTGTAGCATCGTAACATTGACACGTGAAACACATCATGTATCTTCTCTAATTCAGAGGGCAAAGCCAAACGGTAAGCTACCGGTCTAACTCTCTCAGTAATCTCGTAGGGTCCAATAAAACGTGGACTTAATTTGCCTGTACGGCCAAATCTGAGAACTTTTCTCCATGGTGATACTTTCAAAAAGACTTTATCCCCAAATTGGTACTCGATCTCTTATCTCTTTAAATCCGAATAGGATTTTTGTCTGTCTGAGGCAGCTTTTAAACATTCTTGAATCACTTTCACTTTCTCTTCAGCTTCTTTAACAAAATCAACCCCGTGAATTTGGTTCTCTTTAAGTTCAGTCCAAAACAAAGGAGTTCTGCACTTACGCTCATATAGGGCCTCATAAGGCGCCATCTTTAAGCTCGACTGAAAGCTATTATTATAGGCGAATTCTACCAATGGGAGAAACTTTTCCCAACTGCCTTGGAATTCCAAAACACAACATCTGAGTATGTCCTCGAGTACTTGAATTAACCTTTCTGACTGACCGTCAGTTTGAGGGTGAAAAGCTGTGCTAAAACTCAATTTTGTACCCAAAGCTTCTTGCAGCTTCTTCCAGAATCTGGATGTGAATCTCGGATCTCTATCCGATATGATCGATAAGGGAACTCCGTGAAGTCTTACTATTTCTAAAACATACAAGTTTGCCAACTTGTCTAGGGAGTAATCCACTCGTATAGGTATAAAGTGGGCTGACTTCGTGAGTCTATCAACCACTACCCAAACAGCATCTTTCTTGCTCGGAGACAACGATAAACCCATTACGAAATCCATGGTGATACGGTCCCATTTTCACTCGGGGACCAAGACAGGCTGAAGCAAACCCGAAGGTACTTGGTGCACAGTTTTTACTTGCTGACAAATCATGCACTTGGAAACAAATTTTGAAATGTCTTTCTTCATTTTCGGCCACCAATACTGTTGCTTTAGATCATTATACATCTTGGTGCTACCCGGATGTACAGATAAACACCCGTTATGTGCTTCATACAAAATTCTCTATATAAGCTCCTCTTTTCTTGGAACACAAACTCTATCTCTAAACATTAAATATCCATCAGAATTAATCTGAAAGTCGGATTCAGCACCTGACTCGCACTGAGCTCTCTTAACTTGCAACTCATTATCTTCTTTCTGAGCTTCAAAGATCTCTTGAAGAAACATTGGTCTAGCTCTTAACTCAGCTAAAATGGAGCCATTGTCGGATAAAGATATCCTTGAATTCAATGCTCTTAAAATAAACAGAGACTTCCTGCTCAAAGAATCGGCGACTACATCCGCCTTTCCCAGATGGTAGTTGATGACCAACTCATAGTCTTTTATCAACTCTAATCATCTTCTTTGTCTTAAGTTAAACTCTTTCTGCGTCATCAAGTACTTCAAACTTTTGTGATCGGTGAAAATTTGACATCATTCACCGTATAAATGGTGTCTCTAAATCTTCAATGCGAAGACTATGGCAGACAATTCTAGGTCATGTGTCGGATAATTCTTCTCATGAGGTTTTAACTGCCTTGAGGCATAAGCAATCACTTTGCCTTCTTTCATGAGTACATAGCCCAATCTATTTAAGGATGCATCGCTGTAGACTACAAATTCTGTCCCTGATTTGGGTTGTACTAAGACTGGAGCTTCTGTCATCATTGCTTTCAACTTCTTAAAACTTTGTTGGCATCTTTTCGACCACTCAAACTTCACGTTCTTCTGTAACAATTTAGTCATCGAGGTTGCAATCATAGAAAACCCCTTGACAAATCGTCTGTAGTAGTCGGCTAGGCCCAAAAAACTTCTAATCTCAGTGATGTTCTTCGGTGGTTTCCAGTCTATTATAGCTAAGATCTTACTTGGATCTACTCGGACTCCATCTCTCGAGACAATATGTCCCAGGAATCCCACTTCCTTGAGCCAAAACTCACTTTTACTGAATTTGGCATACAACTGATTTTCTCGAAGAGTTTGTAAAACTATCCGTAGATAATCAGCATGTTCATTCTCGTCTCGGGAATAAATCAGTATGTCGCCAATAAAAACGACTACAAACTTGTCAAGGTATGGTCTAAAAATGCAGTTCATTAAATCCATGAATACCGCAAGAGCATTGGTCAACCCAAAAGGCATGACTAAAAATTCATAATGCCCATATCTTGCTCGAAAGGCAGTCTTGGATACATCTGAATCCTTCACTCTCAACTGGTAGTACCCTGATCTCAAGTCTATTTTAGAGAATACAGTCGCTCCTCTCAATTGATCAAACAAATAGTCGATCCTAGGCAATGGATACTTGTTATTTACTGTCACTTTATTAAGCTAACGGTAATCAATGCATAATCTCATGGTGCCATCTTTCTTTTTCACAAACAAAATCGGAGCGCCCCATGGTGAACAACTTGATCTTGCAAAGCCTTTGTCTGTCAACTCTTGCAACTGTAACTTCAACTCTTTCAACTCTGTTGGAGCCATTCTATAATGAGTAATGGATATTGGTACGATCTTGGAGTTAGCTCAATCTTGAACTCAACTTCTAAGCGGTGGTAATCTGGTAATTCCTCGGAAAAACATCCACATACTCACATACTATAAGACCTTGATTCAATCTTTAACTCTGTCTCTTTATCATTCAATACAAAGGCCAAAATGCCTCATACCCTTTTCTTAGATATCTGCGCCATCATATGAGAAATTATTATCGATGATCTACCTTGCTCATCTGATTCTACATGAAGAGTATCCCCATTCTCACATCTCATCTCAATGTATTTCTTCCCATAATTTACAATTACATTATGAGTAGTCAACCAGTCCATACCAAGAATGAGGTCGAATTCATCAAATGGTAACAACATAAGATTTTCTTTAAACCAATGACCTCTAATCATTAATGGACAATCTTTACAAGCTTTATCAACTAACATACTCTTGCCTAAAGGATTAAACACCTTAATCACAAATTCTGTGGTATCTATAGGCACACCCAAATTGGGTACTAATTTCATGCAAATGTAAGAGTGTGTGGATCCGGGGTCTATTAAAGCAATAACTTTGGTATTGTAAAGAGAAAAGGTACCCGTAATAACATCGAGGGAAGATGCCTCTTCGCGAGTGCGAATGGCATAAGTCCTTGTAGGTGCTTTGCCCTCGGGTCTCGCGGCCTGCTCTCTGGGGTTACCTCTTCCACTTGCCCCACTTTTCGAGTTCCTCTGCAGTCTCCCTCTGACCATACTCCCGAATCTCGGGTTCTGAGTTCTCTCTTCTTTAATCATCTCTAGACAATCCTTTATGAAATGGTCTTGGGAACCACATCTAAAACATGCATTTTCATGTGCTCGGCATTCTCCCAAATGGCGTCTGCCACATTGTGGGCATTCAGGTCTGTCAGGTTTAAAATTCCCAACACTTGCAACTGAAGTCGTCTATGCTTTATTTCCCAAATACTGCTTACTCTTATCTTTTCTTGAAAATCTAGTGGAAGTAGCTGTTCGAGTAGAAAAATCTCTTGACTTCTTGGATGACGATTGGAATGACTTGTTCCACTATCTCTTTCTAGAATCGCGAGACTCCATTTCAAATGTCTTCTTCTCTTTTACTAGTTCTTCGGCTTTGCAAGCCCTTTCCACTAGCACAACGAATTCCAGCAACAACCAGCTTAATGTCCTCATTTAAACCATCTTCAAACCTTTTACTCATAATGACCTCAGTGGACACACATTTGCGAGCGTACTTGCTGAGTCGTACGAACTCTTGCTCATAATCAATTACTGACATCTTCCCTTGCTTTAGCTCTAGAAATTCTTTCCTCTTCTGGTCTACAAACCTCTGGCTGATATACTTTTTCTTAAACTCTTCTTGGAAAAATTCCCATGAGATCCTTTCCCTTGGTACCACCGACACAAGGGTGTTCCACCATTGCTAAGCAGAATCTCTTAAGAGAGAGCGCACACTTCATGCATTCATCGAAGTGCGGGGATGTTCGTTAAATACTCGATGGTATTTTCTAACGAACTCACTCTTTCTAGATCATCATCTTTTTAGCTCGAATTCTTACGCCCCATGCTTCCTGATCCTATTAATTGGAGGTTTACCTCCTCTGACCACTTCTACTACTTGAGGGGCTACTAGAGTAGGTTGTGGAACAGGCGGGGGTGGAAGGGGTTGTGCATTCGGGTTCGCTTGAATAAACTCCGTGTACCAGGCATCCATCATATGGAGGAAAGCTTCTCTAGCCTCTTCTCTTCCTCCTTCTTGACTCACCGTAGTGGGTCTATTCTCATTCTCATACAGCACCGTCCCTTCTGCGGGAGCTGGTGCATCATTTTCTACATCATCCGTCTCAGCTCTTTCGGGATCCATTTACTATATGTATAAATATAATTTAAGTCATCAGGAGTCATCACACTATCAGTATAAAAACATTCTTACGTTGGTATGTATAGCTAGACACAAGCTCGTGCTACATTAGTCCTAGAACCGACTAAACTGTAGTTCTGATACAACTAAATGTAACACCCCGCACCCAAGACCGATACTGGGTCTCAATACGAGACATTACTATGCTTGAACTCACTGAAACATGTACTTACGGGCTATAAAATTTCGTTCCAACTTAAAAACTTCACTTTCTTAGTCAACACATATAACAAGGGCCTACGAGGCCTTTAACTCATGTCAGAAAACTTTCGGAATTAAAATCAAATAACTCATTTACGCCCGTGTTACTTGGAACACGCCCGTGTACCCTTAAGCACGCCTATGCCCTCAAATTGTGTAGGGCTACTGACTATTTCCACACGGTTTAGACACGCCCGTGTCTACCAACCGTAGGAGGTTACTGACTAATTTCACACGGCCATGACACGCCCGTGGGCTTAGACCGTGTGCTAATCCTTGATATACTTGCTAAATCAACACGGTCTGGGAACACGCCCATGTCCAAATCCTGTGTCTTACATGACACACACACACAGTCATGGGATTTTGCCGTGGCCTATTCTGATTAATAATACTAAGGTGCAAGGTTAATGCGATCTTGACACACGCCCGTGTGTCAAACCGTGTGGGCACTTACAGGCTATTTACCAAGCCGTTAGCCACCCTAAAATGAAGATCATAACCATACACAATTCAACAATGCAATAACAACCCAATTTTATGAATAATACTACATGCTTCATTGATCTCAATAAACATACATGCTTAATCAAATTTGGCCAATCACTTAGCCATATACAAAAGAATGATAAACTTGATAGCCTTTACAAAGGCCCTTCTTAAAACATGTTCACAAAATGAATGTTTCCTATACATGCCATACTTAGTAAAGTAACATGGCTATACCAAAATAAGAGTTGATAGTGCGTTGCGAGCTCCGACTTTAATGATCCACTAGTTAGCTTAGCGGGACTGCATAGAAAGAAAGAATCATAACGTAAGCATATAGCTTAGTAAATTTGCATGTAACAACTCTTAGCATCATCATTGCTTAATATAAACCATTTCACATAAACAATGGTATCATGAATTTCAGCTAAAGCTTACTTACTCATATAGATTCTTACATGCCTCATGACACTTACTATTATCATACTTATAAGGTAACCATGATACTTTTATCACTTGATCACATTGATCAATACACTATAATAACAATAATTCTGATATCTACTTTCTCATTCACAACATGAATAATACTCAACTTCATCTAACTTCATCTTGATACTAATTTTACTTTCTTAGCTCTCTTGCTATCTTCTTTTAGCTTACTCATTTGCCCGATGGATTTCTGTGAATAACCGAGGATACTAAATCTCTTCCCACATAATATGATGCCAAAGCCATATCCTAGACATGGTCTTACATGGGTTATCTCATCTTGGTTTCAAGGCCATGTCTTGACATGGACTTATATGAAGTCTTGCTCTTGGTAACATACTCAATGCCAAACTTGAGTTCTTGGACTTACATGATAACTTGCTTGCTAACTTGATCAATGCCAAGCTTGCCTTAGACTTACATGATATCTTGATCAATGCCAAGCTTGCCTCGGACTTACATGATAACTTGCTTGCTAACTTGATCAATGCCAAGCTTGCCTTAGACTTACATGATAACTTGATCAACGCCAAGCTTGCCTTGGACTTACATGATAACTTGCTTGCTAACTTGATCAATGTCAAGCTTGCCTTGGACTTACATGATAACTTGTATGGTAGATCGAGTATACTGGAAAATTCATCTCCCATCGGGACTTGCTTGTACCTATCATCATGATTTCTTGCTTGAACATAACATGATCATTTCCTACAATTATTGTACATCATGTTAAGCAATTTAATGATAATAATCATAAAGCTTAGAAATCATACAAACTTACCTCAATATACAAAATGTATATAGATGTGCAATTTAGTCCTCGACTTTGTTCTTGCCTCGATTTCAATCCGGGCTTCATTTTTCTTGATCTATAATCATAAATAAATCATTTAATACCCATATTGACTAAATTGACTCATAACTCATACTTTGGTAAAATTATTATTTTGCCCCTATACTTTCTATTGCACTTTTGCCCTAATTCTCGTAAAATGATTTTCATGCAACTTTCTTAAACTTCATGCTCAACTGAATCATTTTCTCTTCTATAAAAATCATCAATTCTCACTATTTCTAGTAGGTATGACCAATTTTATAATTGTTACAAAATGGTCCCTACTACCATTTTTCATGAAATTCATTAAGGAAAAGATGTTTATCTAACATAAAATTCTCTTAAACTTCCATAAAACATCATTTAACAAGCATGTCATGCAAAGGTAGATTTTTGAACATGCATCTTAGCTCATTTTATAGCTAAAATTAGCTAATTCATAATATAGGAACTTCAAAAATATGAAGAATATTAAAAACGGGGCTAAGATGAACTTACTATGAGCTTGAAAAAAATGAAGAACCCTAGCTATGGTGTCTTCCAATTTTCGGCAGCAAAAAGGAAGAAGATGAGTGAATTTTTCTCATCTTTATCCTATTTTAATCACTAATGAGGCCAATGACCAAAATGCCCTTCCTCTTAAAAATTTCCATAATAGTCTCTTAAGGCCAATTTTGTCCAAAAATTAAATTTTGGGCAAATTGCTATTTAAGGGCTCATAATTATTATTCTAAAGCTATTTCATGCAAAAATCTTCTAGAAACTCATATATTGCAACACTTGCAATTTAGTCCTTTTTGGACCAATTGACCTCAACTTAATAAAATTGCTTTACAAAACTTTCATACTAACGTGCAAACATGACATAAACTTGAAAAACTCATAATTTCACCTCGGGTTCCTGACCTCGCACCACTATCCCGACTAGGCCCTAAATCGGGTTGTTACACTATGAACGGGAGTTTGTAAGGCTTAGCAAGTATGCACGGGAGTACGTGTCTATCGAGGCCATCATGTGCAAGAGATTTAAGGATGGATTGAATGAAGATATTCACCTATACTGAGGGTTCTCAAATTAAAGGAATTTGTAGTGTTGGTAGATAGGGCTTGTAAAGCCGAGGGGTTGGCTAAAGAGAAGAGAAGAATTGAGTACGAGTCTCGTGACTCGAGGAAGAGGCAACTGAATAAGTCTCACCAATCTTAATCTAAGAAATTGAGGGATTTCACTACTCGATCAGTCACTTAAACGGGGTTTTCAACCCGAAGTAAGGGCAAACAACATCAGTTGCTAGTGTGGGCAACATTCAACCGAGTAAACCGAAATGCCCTCGGTGTGGCAGGCACCATTCTGGTGAGTGTCGAGCTAATGAGAAAGCCTGTTTTAGATTTGGATCCTTAGACCACTTTATCAGAGATTGTTCCGAGGTGGACAAGAAAGAAAAGCATTAGAATGCAAGATCGAGAAGTTCCACTTGGGGAAGACCATTGAGAAACCTGAGGATTGAGATGGGAAGAAAGAAGATCTTCTAAAGAGCAAGCTGCTAGAGTCGAGGGTAGAACACCAGCGAGGACATATGCCATTCATGCTCGTGAAGAAGCATCTTTCCCTGACGTGACCACAGGTATCTTTTCTCTCCATAATCTCGTGTTATAGCTTTAATTGACCCGAGATCTACCCACTCATACATATGCATGAAATTAGTCTCTAGCATGAGCATGCCTATAGAGTCTACTGAATTCATCATAAGAGTATCTAATCCCCTAGGCAAGTGTGTGTTGGTTGATAGAGTTTGTAAAGGGTACCATTTGATGATTAAGAGCCATTGTTTTTCGGTCGATCTTATGTTATTACTATTTGACGAGTTTGATGTCATCCTCGGGATGGATTGGTTAGTTACCTATGGTGTAATTGTGAATTGCGGGAAGAAGCATATCGAGTTGAGAGATGAAAATGGTAATTTTATTCGTGTTGAATCAGATGAGCCGAATAGGTCACCAATAGCGATATCGACCATGTCGGCTCCGAGGTATCTAAGGAAGGGGCATGAGGCTTATATTGCCTTTGTGTTGAACACTAAAGAGACTGAGTTGAAAATTGAGTCAGTACCCATAGTATGCGAGTACCTAGATGTTTTCCCGGAATAGTTGCCAAGGCTACCTCCAAATAGAGAGATTAAATTTAGGATTGAATTAGTTCCGTGTACTGCCCCTATTTCTATTGCTCCATATAGAATGGCTCCAACTGAACTGAAGGAGTTGAAAGCACAGTTGTAAGAATTAACGGATAAGGGTTTCGCGAGGCCGAGTTTTTCTCCATGGGATGCTCCTATTCTATTCGTGAAGAAGAAAGATGGTTCCATGAGACTATGTATAGACTATCGGTAACTCAATAAAGTGACGGTGAAGAATAAGTACCCATTACTGAGGATCTATAATCTATTTAACCAACCAAGAGAGCTACAGTATTTTCCAAGATAGATTTGAGGTCAGGGTACTACCAGTTGAGAGTCAAGGACTCAGATGTGCCAAAAATCGCATTTAGGACTAGGTACGGCCACTATGAATTTTTGGTCATGCCTTTTGGTCAACGAATGCCCCTGCGATCTTCATATTGCATTTTTTAATGTACTTGGATAGATTTGTTGTGGTCTTCATCGATGAAATACTGATCTACTCTTGAGAAAAGAACAATCATGCCGAGCATTTGAATATGGTTCTAGAAGTTTTGAGAGAAAAATAATTGTATGCCAAATTCAGTAAGAGTGAATTTTGGCTTAAGAAAGTGGGATTTTTGGGACACATTGTCTCGGGAGATAAGATTAGAGTCTATCCGAGTAAGATTTCTGTAATTATGGAATGGAAACTGCCGAGGAGTATAACTGAAGTGAGGAGTTTTCTAGGCCTAGCCGGCTAATATAGGCGTTTTGTCAAGGGGTTTTCCATGATAGCTACCCTGATGATGAGACTTTTGCAAAAAGATGTGAAGTTCGTTTGGACAGAGAAGTGTCAACGGAGTTTCGAGAAACTGAAGACACTGTTGACTGAGGCTCTTGTCCTGGTACAACCAGAGCCAGGAAGAGAATTTGTGGTTTACAGTGACATGTCCTTGAACAGATTGGGTTGTGTACTTATGCAAGAGGGTAAAGTGATTGCATACGTCTCTAGGCAGTTGAAGCTGCACGAGAAGAACTACCTGACTCATGATTTAGAGTTGGCCGTAATCGTGTTCACATTAAAAATTTGGAGACATCATTTATATGGTGAAAGGTGTCAGATTTTCACTGACCACAAAAGCCTAAAATATTTATGACTCAAAAGCAATTGAATTTGAGGAAACGAAGATGGTTAGAGCTGATTAAAGATTATGAGTTGGTAATTGACTACCATCCGGGAAAGGCAAATGTAGTCGCCGATGCTTTGAGCAAAAATCATTATTTGCACTAAAATCCATGAGTACTCAGATGACCTTGTTAGATGATGGTTTCGTTTTAGCTGAGTTGAGGGCTAAACCATTGTTTCTCCAAGAGATTTGTGAAGCTCAAAAGGATGATAACAGTTTGCAAGCCAAGAGAGTTTTATGTGAGTCGAGCGTTGAGACAGACTTTCGAGTAAATCTTAATGGATGTCTAACATTTCAAGATTGAGTCTGTGTACCCAGGAATGATGAGCTTATTCATAAAATTTTGTATGAAGCACATAACGAGTGTTTGAATGTACACCCAGGCAGCACAAAGATGTACCATGATTTGAAGAGATGGTATTGGTGGTTAGGTATGAAGAAAGATATTTTTGAATTTGTATCGAAATGCCTGATTTGTCAACAAGTGAAGGCTGAACATCAAGTACCTTTGGGTTTACTTCAGCCTCTTATAATTCCTGAGTGGAAGTGGGACTGTGTTACTATAGACTTCGTGACGGGCATACCATTGACTCCTAAGAGGAAAGATGTAGTATGGGTAGTGGTTGATAGACTCACTAAGTCATCCCACTTTATACCAGTTCGAATCGACTATTCATTCGATAAATTGGCAGACTTGTACATGTCTGAGATAGTAAGACTTCATGGTGTACCGTTGTCGATCATTTCAGATAGAGATTCGAGATTCATGTCACAGTTTTGGAAAAAGCTGCAAGAAGCATTGGGCACGAAATTGAGTTTCAGTACAGCCTTTCATCCACAAACTGACGGGCAGTCAGAAAGGGTAATTCAGATACTAGAAGACATGCTTCGGTGTTGTGTTTTGAAATTACATGGTAATTGGGAAAAATACTTACCATTGGTGGAATTCGCCTACAACAACAGCTTTCAGTCAAGTTTGAAGATGGCACCTTATGAGGCATTATATGGGCGTAAGTGTTGAACGCCCTTGTATTGGTCAGAACGCAGAGAGAAACAGATACACGGGGTTGACTTGGTTAAAGAAACTGAAGAGAAAGTAAAAGTGATACATGACTGCCTGAAAGTTTCCTCTGATAGATAGAAGTCCTATTCGGATTTAAAAAGGAAAGAGATAGAATTCAAAGTCGTTGATAAAGTGTTCTTGAAAGTATCACCTTAGAGGAAAGTCCTCAAATTTGGCTGGAAGGGCAAATTGAGTCCACGCTTTATCGGACCTTATGAAGTTACCGAAAAGATAGGACCGGTAGCTTATCTGTTAGCGTTGCCACCTGAGCTAGAAAAGATTCATGACATCTTTCATGTATCTATGTTGCGTCGATACCATTCAGACCCTTCACATGTCTTAGTACCGACAGATATAGAGATACAACCAAATTTGACTTATGGTGAAGAACCAGTTAGAATTTTGGCTCGTGAGGTCAAGCAGTTAAGGAACAAAAGCATAGACCTAATGAAAGTCCTATGGCAAAGGCACGGAATAGAAGAGGCTACATGGGAAGCCGAGGAAACGATGAGAAACAAATATCCCAATGTTTTCACCAGTAAAATTTTCGAGGACGAAGGAGAATTGTAACAGCCCGATTTAGGGGCTAGTCAGAATAGTGATCTCGAGATCACTAATTCGAGATTAGAGAGATTTATTTTCATGTTATGTTATGAGTTAGAACATGATAGCATATGTGCATGAAAATTTTGGTGCTTTAATTTTAGCGATTTTATGTTTAATCGCGAAAAAGGACTAAATCGCATACAGTGCAAAAGTTCCATTCTATACGCTAAAATTACCAAATAGCCATAGATTGTTAATTGGAGGTCTTTAAAAGGCAATTAGACCCCTAAAGTTAGCATGGCCGGCCATAGGAGACAAAGATGGACAATGTTGGTCAAAGTTGGTGATAGTTGGTGACTTATTTGACTTGTATTAATAAAATAAGGAGAGAAAGAAATATCAACTTTTCTCCTTTTCTCTTCCACCGAAAATTAGCAGCAAATAGGGGGTAGAAAGCTTCAAAATTTCAGCAAAGCTTAAGCTTTCATATGAGGGGACTAATGTGCAATATGGTAACGAGTTTAGAGTTTTTCCATGAAAGCCTTCATTGTTATTTGTTGCATTTTTATGGAAGAAATTGAGTCTTAGTTAGTAGATGAACAACTTTTGTGAAAGGTGTTAGCATGAAAACAACAAATAGGACATTGATGAAAAAGTTACAAAATTTGTAGTAAGTATGTGAAATGTTGAGTTTTGATGATAGCTATAAGAGTATTAAATGTTCACCTAGGCTTGTTGAAGGTAGGAATACGATTAGAATTTATTTTCAAGCATAGGGGCAAAATGGTCATTTTGCCAAAGTCTAGGGGCAAAATAGTAATTTTTCCTAAACATGATTTTTTGAATGCTTTTATTAATATAGTGATTAAAATGAGTTAAATTGCTATTATAGAGCAAGAAGAATCGATGACCCGTCTTGATCGGGGAAAGAACAAAGTCTCGGATTAGATTGAAAAGCTAGCTCATTTTGAAATTGAGGTAAGTTTGTATGTGATTTAAGTAACATTTAAATTAGTATGTTGAGGAATTTTTGGCATTATATTAATACATGATGCACTACCAAATTGAGTAGTTAATGTGAATGAGATGTTAAAATTCTAATGGGCCATATTGAGTATAGAAATGCTATCATTGAGATATGAAATAGATAAGGTCCTGTATAAGACCATGTTCGAGACATGGCCTCGGCATCGATTTGGGATCCCGTATAAAACCATATTCGGGATATGGCTTCGGTAATGAATATGAAAATCGTATAAGACCATATTCGGGATATGGCATCAATAAATGATAGGAAATTCCATATAAGACCATATTCGGGATATGGCATTGGCACTTAGAAGTTATCCCATATAAGACCATATCCGGATATGGTATTGGCATCTAGATGTGACTCCATGTAAGACCACCTCGAGGATGTGGCATTGGCTTTATACTTACAGTAGTGACGATAAACACATGTCTTTGACTATCCCTTGTAAATAGTGGGATAAGTAGATGAATTTAAAAGTAGATATGTGAATGATATTTAAGTCATGTGAGTGAGTCAATACAAGTACTCGTGAATGAGTCACGAAGAATCAGTTTCGATATGTGGTACGATATGTGCTAGATAAGGGCAATTGTAAGTAAGTATTGTCAAGAAGCCTTGACTCGAGTACGATTAGCTAATACCATGGATGGATTATTTTATGAGCTTATTATTGCTATTTATTTCCATGCAAACTTACTTACCCCTTCTTCATTGCCCTTCTTTCTTATAGTATTGCTAAGGTAACTCAAGGATCGTGGACGTAGGAGTTCGGAAATCACACTATTAATAACACTTTGGTATAACAATTTTAGACTTATTTTGAGTATGGTATGTATAGAGCTCAAGTACTTTGTTAAGTTGTAATTGTTAGTCAAAGTGTTGACTATGTAAGTTAGTAAAAGTCATTTTGTAAATGGCCTTATGAGTTAGGCAAATACTTGACAAGCTCTTTTGTTTAATGAAGATGGAATTCATGAAGTGTATGTCCCTTTAATTATCTTGTATGTTGAAATGAGTTCTTAGACTTGCTTATGGGATAGGAATTGTATTGTTTTGAGTAGAAGTATGTATGTGTGCATTCTAGGGTGGCAAGGGCTTGGTATATAGCCTGCTAATTGCCCACTGAGGTAGACACACGGGCGTGGGTCTAGACTGTGTGGGAGGCACGGCTAGCACATGGGCGTGCACCCAGGCCGTGTGAAGTCTTCACCTTGCACTTGGGATTTAAATCACCACACGGCTGGGGTACACGGGCGTGTGTATAGGCCGTGTGGATAAATCAGAATGCCAAGGTTTGGCACACGGGTTAGTGACACGGCGTGTCGAGGCCGTGTGAAATTAGTCAGTGTCAACCACGGGTGGAAGACACGGGCATGCCTTAGGGGCACACGGGCGTGTCCCTAGGCCTACACAGGCGTGTGGCCTCTATTTTAATTAAAAATTTTCTCGAACTCGTAAAAGTTCCCGAAAAGATTTTAATACTTCTCAGAAGTGTAATTATGGCCTCCTAGGCCGAATATGTGTGAACAACAGGGTTCAACAAAATTTTATAACGCTATTCTAGATGTTTAAGCAAGATTAGCTATGTAATGCCTCAAACTCTGTTCAAGCTCAAACACGAGCAAGGGGTGTTCCAAATGATATATTATGTGAGTTGATGATGAAAATGTATGAGGTCATGATATGTGAACTGGTTTATAACATGTAATTGGAATATTGGTTTATCCAATTATGTACTATGTGTGCCATTATATTTACTTTGGCTTATCCAATAATGCATTGAGGTGTCAGATTGGTGTGTTGGTTGGAAGATCCGTGTATTTGTCTTGAGTCTGAGTCTGGTTAATAGATATTATAAGATATGAACTTGATAAATGAAATTGAATTGAAATGATGATATGAAATGGTACCGAATGTACATATATGTGAAACGCTACTAAAGATAGCACATGACAGATCATGCGAACTAACTATTATGAGCCATGAGGGCCGATATGAAAATGGAACGAATCAATAGATTCGAGAATGAAATCTGTAATTGGCATATTATGGAATAAAAGCAAATATACCTTATTGTTAGATAGCATGATATGATTTGTTTATATGCAAATGTCAAATGAATTGGTATATAAAGTTGGTATATGAACTAGAGTTTGAATGTGTATGCATAAGTGATATGTTAATTGAATTTTTTTGGCATAGATCATAGTATATGAATCATAATACACTAGTTGACGATGTTGGTAGTTAATGGTATAATAAATTAATCTTATGACATGTTAATTAGATTTCATTATTGACTTGAAACATGGAAGTATCACTCAACGTACGATTTTTTTATTCCATGTGTAGGTATTAGAAGATCTCGAGGACTCGAGGGGTGATTTAGCATTCGATCTACAACTTTCGACTCAACAATGTTTGTATAGTTCCATTACGTTTTGATATATGACATGTACCTAAGGTTTGGAGTCAGTTTTATAATGTAAATGATCATTTTGAAATCTTGAATTGGTAAATGTTAAATTGTGAGCTTAACCAAATGAATTGTTTGAGTAATTATATAGATGGTCTAATGTTCAAAATGGTTGTCATACAAATGGACATATATGTGTTGAAATGTAACATATTGACCTTTTGAGGACTTTGAATGATATTGTTGATTGAATATAAATATATGTAATGGAAGTATGCATATAAATGAAGCATTTGGCACTATATGAACTTGGATAAGTTAACAAGTTTTACAAGCATGTTGTTATGAACTTATGTTATTAGGTATTATAGAAATAGTGAGTGACGTCACAACAAGAAATCGACAGTGAGTGACGTCGCGACCATGGACCTCCAAAGTCGCGATGTTAATCTGATAGTTTTAATATTTTATAATTTAGTCTTCAATCGACCTCGAGTTATCAAAAGAGCTTTCGTAAGCTCGTTTAAACCCTATAAATGTTTATGTAACATGTCGTGATTACATATGGATCATGATAACATGTATAAATTGTTGAATTGTGTGGTATTGAGATCGTAGTTGCTCTAACAACAAATATGGCATCTTGTAACTCAGATCTGATGATCGGGTCGGGTATGGGTGTTATAAAACCCCAAATTGAGCTGGTGTCATAGGTTAACCGAATAACAACTCGATTAAGAAATGACTAATATACCCTTTTATTAAATGACTATTACTATTATTTTAATGGTTTTTTTTTTATCTTTCATACTTTTTTATAGTTTTAAAATAAAAGAACTAAAATTAGCATGTCTGTAGATTGAACCCATATTTAATGGATTTATAAACAAATTCTTTATGACTACACCAATAACAATTCTTAAGTAAATTATAAAAATTAACTATAAATATAAAATATTTTTTCTCACCAAAGTTGTGTGTAGGTAATGTCACCAATTGAGTTGGTATTACAAATCAACTCAATACTAACTCACAATTGATAATAACATCATGATAAACAATTGTGGTGCATTTAAAATTGTTAATTTGATGTATTGATGTATTTAAAATTTATTTTACTCACAATTTGATCTATTTTTATTTTAATATCATATTTATTTCATGTGATATTATGATCAATTCGTTTCAAATCAGACGTTTCATTAATTATTGTATATTATTCATACATATGTATTCTAAATTTATTATTTTAAATAGGAATTCTAATTATATTTATATTTGTAAAAATATAAAAGAAAATTTACCTATAATTAGAGCAGTTTTGATTGATCCATAAAATTAAATCATAACTAATTATTTTCCTCATCTGCTAATTTATTGTAATTTTCTCATAATAATGTTTCCATTTTAATTATCTATAAAACTAAAACTACATGCAAGAAAAGGGTAATTTGGGAAATAAAGGCAGAGAAAGCAGGGACAAAGACGTAACTCAGAGACGCATTTAATTTTTGCTCAGATGAAGAAGCAACCTTTTTAAGGTGATACTGATGATAATAAATTTATTCTCATTTACTTATTTATATTTATCAAAATTTTGGAACATACCAAAAATTAGAAACCTAAGATTTTGATTTTGAAAAGATTCTCTGTTTGCTCTAGTCTTTAGGATTAGGTTAAAGTTCTGTTTGACCATCTATTTTTGTTCTCTTTGAGTTTCCAATGACACAGTGGGAGAAGAGAACCCGTTTGATCATTTTGGAGAAATGAAGATTTGCCCAGAAACCACCACATGATTTGCTTCTCGTTTTAAGGTTTTGATCTCCATGTTTTCGAAGATGAAGGATCGATCTTGCAAATATGCGATTTGTTCTTAGAAAACTGCCTGCCTACTTTTGTTGGTTTCTCTTGTTTACCAAAGGGTAAGCTTTTTCAATCATCCAAAAATAGGAGTTTTTTTTTTTGGGTTGGGGGGAGGGGTTTAATGTTCTTGATAGTATATAAAATTTATATATTATTTTACCTTGATTATGGAAATGAAGAAGCTTCCTTGAATCCAACTCTCATTTCAATACACTTTTAATACTTGTGTATTAAATCTCGTGTAGATGGCTTTTTCTATTTTTGTGGGTGTTTTTAAGATCTTGCGGAACTCCATGAATCTTGATGATCTGAGTTCATTTGATGGTTTCAGTTGAAGAATAAGACAAAAAAAAAGATGTCATCGTCAAACTCACCTTGCGCAGCGTGCAAGTTTCTTCGTAGAAAATGCACCCAAGAATGCGTCTTTGCGCCATACTTCCCACCTGACAATCCCCAGAAATTCGCCAACGTCCACAAAGTGTTCGGTGCCAGCAATGTCGCCAAGCTTTTGAACGAACTCAACGCATCTCAACGCGAGGATGCTGTCAACTCCTTAGCCTACGAAGCCGAGGCTCGTCTCCGTGACCCCGTCTACGGCTGCGTCGGCCTCATCTCCATCTTGCAACACAAGCTCAAACAAATGCAACACGATCTTAACAACGCCAAGAAAGAACTCGCCACTTACATTGGCCCTCAAGCAATGCTCCCTATCTTACAACCGCATGTTTTTTTGCAACAACATGTTGGGAACGCTTCTTCAGCCGTGATGCAACACAATATGATGCCCATGATGGGGATTCCTACGGCCGCCGCTGCTTCGGCTTCCCATGGGGGACAGTTGGTGATTAGGGAACCAGCACAACAGCAGGCTCAGATTTTCGAGGCGCAACAGCAACTGGTGGCGGCGGTGGCGGCAAGGGAACAACAAGAAATGTTCAGGGGATATGAACATCAGCATCAGCATCAACAGGGTCAGCAACAGCATGAGATTGTGAGGTTTAATGGAGGAGGGTTTGAAGGGGGTGGTTCAGTTACTGCAACTGGTTTCAATCAGATAACACCCGGATCTTCCATGTCATCCTCTTTGGCTTTAGGGAGTTTTGATAACCCTTACCAGATTCAAACACAACCACAGCAACAACATGGAAGCCATTCACTTCAACCACACCTTCTGCTTCAAACACAAGAAGGTCAACCCCAAGAACATCCACAATCACAACAAAATCAACCGCAAATGACGGGAAGCGAGGAGGGTAGGAGTATTGGTCCTTCTTGTTGAATAACACCCCAAAAAAAAAAAAAAACTCTTTTTGTTTTTTTGTTCTTTGTTTTACTTTTGCAGCTTGAGTGCCTGCCTTTCCGCGTTTTGATGAAACCAAAATTTGATTCAAGGTAAAGTATTTCTAATATAAATATTAATAGTTTTTTCATGTTTAATTTTTTTTTTTTTTTTTTTTACTGAAAACAAGATAAGCTTTGCATTAATGAAGGAAAGGGTGTTGGATAGTTTTTTGTGCAATGTATGTCGTAAATGGGGGAAATTGAGCTTGAATTACTCTTCTCGACTGTATAAAAAGAAATATATATGTCTGTTTATTAACAGTTGAGAGATAGGTATAATTTGATCAAAGTAGCAGAAGCCTCATATGATGGAATATTGAAAGAAAATTCTCATTTTTCTAAAATTTTATTTACTTTTTCTATAAATATTGGATGAAATGATGAGGAAAATTCTGCTACCATGAAAACAGTCAAATGAGTGAACAGTTAGTTGTTAGCTTTTTGGCTTTGATTAAACTTTTAAAAAAGTAACACTAGATTTTTGTAATAAGCATGCATGCATGAATGAATGAATTAGAGAAATTAAAGGAGGTAGATAGAGAGTTGGTTTTCTGGGAATTTGGTGCTGTTGGTAGATCAATACATTGACCTCTTGTCCTACTCCATTCTCATAAATATATATATATATATATATATACATAAAAATTAGAATGCAGTGGTACTTATTAGTAATGTTGCTGAAAGACTTGTGTTTAGGTTTCATTTATAGAACCGGTGGGAATGAGTTGAGTGGGGTTGAAATTTCCAACCCTAATAGGGCACCCATTGGGGTACATTCTTTTATAATAAATTATCACAAATACAATAGGAAATGTTTTGATGCAGTTTCTCTATGGCGGGCATGGTGCTTGTATTTTTTTTCTTTATTTGAAAGGAAAGGCCGCATTTGCAATAACAAAATGATGGAGTTCCCTGAGGGGAATTCGCACTAAACCAGGTCCTAGCCTATGTAGTTGATCTTATTGGTAACCTTATTAGCCGGCCTACTAATAACATGAAAGAACTTAAGAATTAAAAGTTCGAATACAAAATACGGGCAATTGACCATTGTTGGCGTTTTCTTCCCACCGCACTCATATTTAGGGGTGGTTATTTTTTCAGCTTTAAGTTATATTAAACAACTTTTTTTTATAATTATTTACAAAAAAAAACTATAAACATTTAATTATTCATAATCAAATAATTTAAAAAAATAAAACAAGTAATGCATGAGTAATATCTTAAATTGGTATTAGTATTTTATTTTAGAATGTGTAAATATATATATATATTTAAAAAAAAGGAGAATATTTAAATTAACAGAGATGGAAATGTATAAAATAGGAGAGAGTACAAGTGCCATAAAATTGACAGGTACAAGTGCGTATCGGTTAGCTTGGGTGTCTATGTTTGTTTGTTTAAGGAAAGGCGATATGCCAATGCCATCTGATGTCAACACAGACAGAAAGGTTTAAAACTGAAATAATAAAGACAAGAGGATCCTGCCTGCCCTTATAGACTTATAGCATGCTAAACAAAGCAGATATGGCCTGAGATGTGAAAGGTCATGTAAGTAGCCTCTTCATTTCAGACTTTACAATTGGGACAAAATGAAAGAATATTTCTTTTTTATTAATTTCGGTTACAATTGAAAACAAATATAAACTAAAATAATAATGACAATAAATGACGCACATTTGAATATTTGTAAAAGTTTATATTAGAGGAAACATTTCTGAAGGTTACGGATACATTAATCCAGGGGGGAAAAATCAATTGCTGACATCTAGCAGCAAAAAGTATATGCTTCTCCGGCACTCAATCAGTAATCGGTGCATAAAATTACGTAGGCAGCAACCAATTGAAAATTTATGAACCAATATCATTTTTTCCTCTTAATTTTACTGGCAAGTGACAAGCAAATAATCTCCATTACCACCCATACAAGTATCCCTTTTTCCATCACAAGCCCAACAAAATTCTCTCTTTCCAGATTAATCGATTTGTGAGGAATAATTTTAACCCAAACACTATGCAGGTGAACTGATCAGAGACAACATAAAACAGGAAAATGTACATCATCTTCTCATCCACGACGATCTTAGTCAGAATCAGATGATATATCGGAATAAGGGTCAACTCTCCTAACCATTTTAGACAATGTCTCACCCATATCTTCCAGTTCATCCTTTCCAAATCCCCAACTTCTAAGCAACTCTGTCCCGGGACATCCTCGCTCAATACCAAATTTACGAAGATTAGCCAATCTGTTCTCCAAAAATGGCATGATAGCATGGCTGGATCGCATTCTAGCAGCCATGGGGATAGAATGAACATCAAGTGACCCTCTTGATGAAGAGCCTAAGATTGCGCTTCCCAGCAGCTCACCATGCTGGCCGACAAGATTACCAAAGATTGAAGGGAATGGCAAAGGAATTGGGAGAGGGCAACGAGCCGCTGATAGATGGCAGAACATTGGCCTTGTGGTTGCACATTCATATGCACCATGGATTGCATTCTTAACTTCAGAAACTGATAAGCGATGACCTCCTGCAATAATACAAATAATCTCAGTTATCAGAGTTGACAATGCCACATCAGAGTGGGAAATTTTCAGATAAAAATCAATATTTCATTCACAGACATAACCCTCACAGCCAATGGATGCTTTTAATTTATTATCTATATCAAGAAATGATTTGTCACTAAAATACCTATCCTGCTAAGGTATTAAAAATATTTGCACCTTCCGGCTTCTGCAAGGTTTCCTTACCGACTGTCAAATGTGTAAGCTTAATTCAAGTGGAAAAGCATTTAATGAGCAAGAGTTTTCAAAAAGTTCGTGGTAATGTGCGTAATGCTTCTTAGCATATTAAGGAGACTTTAATAAGAGAATTATTTATGATAAAAATATCTTAATCTGAAAATATGCACAAATCCTAAATGGTACCTGACCCAATTGCTCCATGCACGATCATTGATTCCACAGACTGCAGATCATCCACATCCTCTGCAACCTCGGGAGTCAATGGCTGCAAATTCCTAAGCAAGGATTGCTTGTCTTGTTTCCCTGGATTTCAGAATTTGGAACAATCAAACTCAGTTTTCTTAAGCAAATACCTAATTGATTTTACTAAAAAGGAGCAAGTGAAAAGCAATTCATATCATAGGTTGAGAGAGGCATTCACAACATGCCTGACAAACAGGGGCCTGGCATTGCAACATCCAGAATTGCCACCATATTCTGCCTAGATTGTCCAGCTAGCATTTGTACAAAGCCATTAACATCCACAGCACCAGACACATCAGATAAATCTGCGGTAGGACCAAGTGGCTCCATGCGGAATGGGAGACTTGTAGAGTGTAGCGCCGCAGCATACACAGCACTGCAGTGGTAAGGATTCTCATCTTTAATGTTGAGGAAAGTTGAAGTTTTACCTTCAAAATTAGGTGAGCAGAATCTTTAGTCCATATTGGTTAAGATCAGGGCCAGGATAATTTTATTGAAGTGTGTCATACTATCAGCATAACCAAATTAACAAGTGACATTCGTGTTTTGACAGAATATGATTCAGCTGACGGCTGAACATTATAAGATATGCTATATGATCAGAAAGCAAACAATTTGCACATATGTACTCAGAAAATCCTTGATATATTATGAGGATCAAGGTTCTAAAGGACATCCAATTTGAGACCATGTACGACCATATGAAGCAAATACAAAAATGATAGAAGACAGCCAAAATCATAATTTAACTTACTCCTACTCAATGAGGGCAAACCAACAGGCACAATCATTTTACAGAAAGATGATAATCTTGAGAAAGATACTGCATCATGAAGATCTCTTACAACTGTCTGCTTCCTGCTACTCAGGCTCATATGAGAACTAGGACCCCTAACAGCATATAACAACACTGGAGTGTTCGTATATTCATCAGAAACACTTTCCAGAAAATCAGCAGCTAAAGGGGAGAAACCTCCTGAATCATCAACAATGAATTGAAAGCCCTGTAGACATCACCAATGATTGACAAAAAAATTAAATCAGCAACATTAAATCTGAATATAAATGATGTTTAAGAGGTGCACAAGGTTAAAATGAAAGGGAAATGACGAGGGCTTTCCAAACCATATTATCCTATGCATCGTTCTGTTAAAACCTCTAGAAAAGTTCATTAACAAGACCTCGTCATCCATATTCAGTTGACAACAAAATGTCTTAAATGTTGTCCTGCAAAAGATTTCTGGAAAGAATCATATCATAGGTCAAAGTTTTACCTGGATATGATCACACTCTTCTACGAAGAAACGAAGCTTATCACATATTTCTTCTCCTCGTAAATTCTCCAAGAAGACATCCCATCCAATCCCATAATTGTCAAATTGTTTAGCATCCATCCACAATCCATTTACTTCGTACAAACTCTGAGGATGATAATGGACTTTTGAGAAGTCTGTCCAAAATTGGACTCCTTCATCTAAACAGTTGACTATATCTGTATCCTGAATTTCGTGTTGGGAATCCTTAGCCTCACCATTGATACCATTTGTCAAAGAAGCATCCTGCTCTTCCTGATACAAACTTTGCAAGAATAAATTCTTCTTTTGTGGTTCAGATGCATGAGTAGAAACATGTCCTGCCCTGCATATTCTTTCAAAGAGGATCAAGTTAGTGCACGTAGAAATCTTATGCACTCAAAGCTCACACAAGGGCAAAGCACATAGTCCTGAAATTCAGAAGACATACAACTGTGAACTTTGTGTAATTCATTACAAGCTTGTGATATAAAGTGCTGCAATAAAACAGGAGCCGCTTTGGACTCATTACAACATAATTGTAAGAGTTCTAAGACTTAAAGTCTTAATCATAAGCATTTCTCAAAAGTAGTGAGTAACGGAAATCAGATGCAGATCCTTTTATGATTAAAAGAGAACACTACTTATATTAGTAAAAATGAGGTTGAAACAACATTATGTTTGTTACATTGCAAGGAAAGCATTCTTCATAGAGAAAAACAGAATATATTTTACTTAGAACAAGAATCGTCGAAAAAAAACCAGCTTGTGCCAGATATTGAACTCTGACACTCAACCATCTACATGTCACTGAAAAAGGCAAAAGCAACATACTTATTACAGTTACTTTTTTATGCTATTTTTTTTAAGGGGTATTGCGCAAAGGCCAACAGAAAACAAAATAAAAATGTACACCAAAAACACCGACGCAATAAGTTGAGAAGGAAGCTCTCACCAAGTAACAACTTCAGATGGTTCGTTAGAACCCTCGCTATACAACGTCCCCTTTGAACTCACTGATCCAAGGGATCCTACGATGTATTATAAAGCTCCCATCAGTAGAATATAAATTAAGGATATACAAATCGACATCACTGTTCATGCAATCAAGTTGAAAGAAAAGGAACCAGTTATAGGATAGAAAAATCAACTTTGCAAGTTAAAAACTAAGCACCTTGGAAGTCGATAGAGAGAAGACGAGGAGTATAAGTAGTAGTTCCCTGCATATATACAGCATCATAAATAAGTATAACTCTAGAAATAGCAACAACCAATTAACTACTCCAAAGCATTCTAAAACTAACTTCATATAAGCCTTGCAATAACAAAACAAATTTTAAGACAAATATGGTGAATCATTTACGGTATGAAAATAGATTTGTCTTAGGCAATAATAATATCAGAAGCAATTGGTCAAAGTTGCACCTGATGCGTTTCACCCGTACGGTAGATAACATCCATGTTCAGACTTTGAGTTTGGAAGACTGGATCACCATAAGGATCAGCGGCTAAGCCAAGCATTTCATCCTTCATTTTTAGTTAAGGAAATAAAAAAGAAAAAAGCAATTCAACAAGCTGAAAAAGAAATATAATCAAATTAAAAGAAAGGAAATAAGTAAAGATAAACTGAACCTGGAAGTTCCAGAAGTGAGAACCGATGAAGTTAGCGAAACTTCCAACTTGGACAGTAACAATTTCTCTCATGATTATTTATTTACCTAAAAGAATGATATTTTTAAGTCGAGTGGGTACCTTAATTTGCTAGAAAGTATTTTCAGAGATAAACAATTCGAATTAGAAAGAGGAGGAATTTTAGATGCTTACCAGCGATCTAGGGTTTGCAGCAATGGAGAGAAAGAAAGAACGAGCTCGCTCGGAACACGTTTCGCGCCGTTTCAGTAGTGCGGGCGTTTTAAGATACTAGCGAATTCTTATTGTAATTTCTAAAGGCCTTTTTATTTACTTTTTGGGATAATGACAAAAAATCCCCTTCACTTTAACAAAATTTTTAATGTGGTATTTCTATTTTCAAAATGTCCAATATGATACCTGAATTTAATTTCTATCTACCAATCTAGTATCTCTTTCTAATGATGTCAATTACCGACAAGAGTTGCCATTAGACCTGTCCATGGGCTAGACCACCTAGCCTGTCCCAAAGGCCCACTCGAAAAGTGAGAGGGTTTGGATAAAAATATAGGCCTAAAAAATAGGCTTGAGCAAAAAAAAAAAAATGAGGCCCGTTTAGAAAACATGTAGGGTCTTAGGTAAGGCTTTTTTGGCCTAAGCCCAACCCGGCCCGAATATACAAAAAAACTATTGCTTTTTTTATTGTTCTTGCTTGTTTTTTTTCTTTTTTTGCTATTTTCTTTTTTTTCATTATTTTGCTAGTATTTTTGATGTATTATATTTTTTAAAATTATGTAAAAAATAATATAAAAAATTAATATGGGCAGGTCGAGCCTGGGTTTCAACATTTTTATCCGGGCTGGATTTGGACAAAATTTTAAGCCTTTTTTTCGAGTCAGGCCTAGCAAACAGACTTAAAATTTTGGTTCGGCTCGGCCCAGTCCGATCCATAAACACCTCTAGTTGCCAAGTGGATTAATTATATTCTGCCACATGGTATTTTTTTCAAAGAAAATCAACTCTTAAAGTTAAGGGGCTCTAAATCAATTAAACCATTTTCTTAAAAGTAAAAAAAAAAACCTCCTAAAAAAGCTATAAACACATTTTTTTCCTTTACCCTAAAAAAACATTCTCAGCTTTCTCTCATTCAAAAGAAAACCTAGTAACTACAAATTTTATGTAAGTTCAATTGTCTCTAATCTTACTCGATAAGTTCATACGGTATAGTTATGTATATTTATGTAATGTTTGTGGTTGAACTGTAAAATTATAATATTTGTATGTATTTTAATTTGTTTACAAATTGGTACAAAATGTGGGAAAAAAGGATTGAATTGTAAAGAGTTGTTTTGATATTTGTAGTGAGCCCAAATGAACATAGGATATGATACAATTAGCATGCCAATAGGGTTATTCGCGCACTATACGAGATTTATATGATATGTGATATAGATGTATGGGAAATTCATTGATTGTACCGAAATCCAACATTTGTTACGGATTATCAAGTTTATCTTTACGGAGATTCAGGTGTGTTTTTTAGGGATGTGTAGCCTACGGGCTTGGTACTCAATGCCCAGGTGTGCATATGGGTGATATAGCTTATTTGAGCAATCATGTGTGTTTTGGGTGGTTACTCACGTATCCGTATTTGTTTATTATAGTTCATGAGGCTAAATGGTTAAAGTTAAAAGAAACTGATTTATTTGATATTGTATATTGTGATTGGAATTGGTTATTTGAATTTGGAATGATGTAAATGTTGTTTTTGATAAAAGGTTTTGATGCAATAGTATTGATTTGGATTGAATTATATAAATTGAAAATGTCATATGACTGAAATGATGATATGTGTGTTCCGAAATGATATGTTATTTGATGATTGAATAATGTAACTGAAGTATATAAATATTTGATGATATTGATTAAATGATTAAATGAAATTGAATTGAGTTGAATGGCACTATATAAATTGAATTGCTTTGAGACTTGCTTATGATGATCTTACCTTATTGTTGTTAAATGCGGAAATAGGAAAGTCGTATAGTAGCTAATTTGTTATATTAATAGTAATTGAGGCGAGTCTACTATTTTAGTTCCTATGAATTTACTAAACATTCATAATGCTTACTCTATTTCATTTTTATGTGTTTGTAGTTGGCATTTTTGCAGAACGTGTCTGTCAAACCACTCCAAAGCTCACACTATCCAGCTTCAAACTCAGTAGACTTTTGGATTGTTTTTGAATCGATTATGTGGTATATGTCTAGGTTTAAATGTGATTAAGTGTTTATTTTGGATAATGATGAAATGATCTATGTTTATAATGTTTGTTTTGAATATTTACATGATATGAGTAAAATACTTGAATTATATGTATATGTTCTTAGTGTGTTCATGAGTTTGAGGAAAGAATGATGTTGGGTTTGAATGCTTTTATATGAGGTTTAATGTGTGCATAATGGCATTGGGTAAGATGGTTTTGATACTAATAGGTGATAGTAACATAAGTTTAAGTACATGTTTGAATGGCATGGAATGGTATCAACTTATTTGAGTGACAAGTAATGCCCTTATGACTATGCTATGTGTTGGTGCCATTTGAGGCATATTGGTATAATGCTTGAATGTGTTTAGAATGTGATAAATTGGTATGTTTTCTATTAAGTTTATGTAGGTTTTGAGTTGGTTTAAATGTGCATTGGGTCATCAAATAGGCTATTGATTTAGTTTGGTATGAAGTAGGCATTAATGACATATTTTGCACAACATGGCCTATCCACACAATCGTGTGTCTACTGGTTAATAAGAAGAATTAGAAGCACACGATTCCCAATTTCCACAAGAGTTGGCCACACACCCGTGTGAATGCTATAGATTTGGGTCATTTAGATTTCACATGGTCACAATTTGTTACACGGCCATGTGACTTTTCATGCAACTTTTTGCAATTTGATCCACACAGCTTTAGAGAGTTACACGGCCTAGATACGCGGCCGTGTGGCCCCTGTTTTACATGAGTGCCTTTATCTTTTGAAACTGTTTCAATTTGATTCCTGTTCGTTCCCGAGTAAATTTTTTAGCTTTCATAAGCTTGATTTATACCCGATTTTGTTTGTGATGCATGATATGTGTAATAATTACATGTTTATCTGAAATTTTTGAATTAAGATTTATATGTAATTGTTCCGTTGACTGTCGTAACATCCTATAACTCAGGTCTGGCGATCGAATCGGGTGAGGGGTGTTACATGCATGAACCTATTTAATTCCATTTTTCAAATGCCCCTTAAGTTTTACATTTGATTCAATTTAGTCTTTGAAATCGAAATAACAATATCTTCCACTTTTGAGCTTCGCTTTGAAAAAAGATCTCAATCACATCCCTTAAGGACCTTGTAACACCCTTAACCCGTATCCGTTGTCTGAACAGGGTTTGAGCATTACCAAAATTTCCAAAACAAATACAGACATTTCATATTATTTAATATTCATGTTAGAAATTATTCATAAAGTCTCTTATATGAGCCCTCAAGACCCAAAACATATATTAGAAACAAATCGAGACTAAACCGGGTACTCAGAATTTTTTTTGCAAAATTTCAAAATTTAATCAACGTGCAGGGGACACATGCCCATGTGGTTAGTGTAATAGCTCGATTTTGGGGCTAGTCGGAATAGCGGTTTCAGAACCACTAATTTGAGGTAGGAGAAAATTATTTTAATATTAGTTTATGTGTTATAGCATGGTTATATGAGTGCATGAAAATTTTGGTGCATTAATTTTAGCGATTGCATGCTTAATTTTGAAAAAGGACTAAATCGCATAAAGTGTAAAAGTTTTATTCTACAAGATAAATGTGTCAAATAGCTATAGAATATTAAATTGGAGGTCCCTAATGTGCAATTAGGCCCTTAGTAATGTGTTGGCTGGCCATAGGGGATAAGGAAATGAAAAATTGGTCAAGGTTGGTGGATTAGGTGACTTAATTGGAGAAATAGAATAAAATAAGAAAAAGTTGTCATCTTTTTTCATTCACCCTTCTATCCACCAATTTTTACACTCAAGAAAGGGCCATGGAAGCTTGAAAATTTCATCTAACTTTAATCCTTTCAGGTAAGTGTTTTTTATGGTCATTTTTTATAATTTTTGTACTTTTGGAACCCTTGTAGCTTAAGCTAGCTAATGAAGGGACTATTTTGCAAAATGGTTTTTCCATGAGAAATTAGTGTTGTTTGCTGAAATTTTATGGAAGAAAATGAAACTTAGTTGATAAATAAACAACTTTTGTGAAAGGAGTTTCCATGGAAACACTTAAAAAGGACCTTTTTATAAATGTGTAAAATAGGTAGTAAATCTGTGAAATAATTTATTTCGTGAGTTGCTATAAGAGTAATAAATGTTTAGCTAGGCTTGTTAAAGGAGGAAATTTGATTAGAATAGCTTTACGAGCCTAGGGGCAAAATCATAATTTTGTGAAAGTTTAAGGGCAAACTGGTAATTTTGCCAAAATAGAAATTGTGAAATTTTTTTATTAATATGATGATTTAATAATTTAAATATGTCATTATAGACCAAGAAGAACGTGGAATCAACCTTGACCGAGGAAAAGGCAAGGTTTCGGGCTAAATTCCAAATTGACATATTTTGTAAGTTTATATGTAAATGATACATCCTTTTTTACTTATGTTTTTACATATAAATGTGTTATGTGAAATGTGAATGAATATTACTGATGTCTATCAAAATGATAGAAAGTGAGGAAATTTTAGTACTGGTAGGTTGTGTGCGATACCACCGTATTTATGATTATTTGTGGGCTATGTGTGATACCACCGTGGATATGTGATTATTTGGTGGGTTGTGTGCGATACCACCGTATTTATGATTATTGGTGGGCTATGTGCAATAGCACCATGGATATTTGATTATTTGGTAGGCTGTGTGCGATACCACCGTATTTATGATTATTGGTGGGCTATGTACGATACCACCGTAAATATGTGATTATTTGATGGGTTGTGTGCGAAACCACCGTATATCCGGTAGTATTCCGAAGTGTTCATCAAGAAACTTTGACTAAGTGAAATTACATGTGATTATGTGATGACAAGTGCAGGGTATTAGTGCATGTAAATGTGAGCAATGTTTATGATATGTATTTGGGATGTGGTGAGATTTGAAATGAGTAAGTACAACTACAAGGTTTAGAATTGTTCTTGAGTTGTATGTAATGTTTTTTTATGAATAAGCATGTAGTATGGTGTTCATTTTTTACTTGTAAACTTATTAAGCTTTATGCTTAATCCTTCTCTTTTCCATTTCCTTGTAGTATCACCAAGCTAACTCGGGGATTCGAAGGAAGTCAAAGCTCGTTTCACACTATCAAGCTATTCTTTTGGATATAGTAAAGTTTGATTATTTTAAGTATGGCATGTATAGGGACTTAGTCTTTGTCGAGTGTCATATTGTTTTGGCCAAAAGTGTTGGCTTGTCTTGGAAATTGATTCATTTTGTATAAGGCCACGGTTGATGGCTATTACTCATTATTGTTATATGAAAATGATGATGTTTTTCATGGATGTGCAAATTTCATGATTAAGTATTTGGTATATTATTGCATGAATAAATAGGTTGTTTGATATGGCTTATGTTGGTGCAAGTAAGGGTGGCTAAAAGGGCTTGGTAAATAGCCTTGTTTACGTCTACACTGTGATCTAGGCCGTGTGCAACACACGATCTGCTCCATGGGCGTGTAGCTCGGCCGTGTGTCCCCCTGCATCCTAAGTTGGCAAAATAGAATGCTCAGTAGTAACCACGCGGACTAAGACACAGCCTTGTGTCTTGATCGTGTGGTGGACACGACCATAGGACATGGGCATGTGCCCAGGTCGTGTGAAGTTTGCACCTAAATTTAGGAATTTAATTCGCCACAAGGTCTAAGGACACGGGCGTATGCCTTGGCCGTGTGTCCACATAGGGTTGCTGACGTCAGAAACAGAATGTCAAGGTATTTGCACACGAGCTAAGATACAGGCGTGTCAAGGCCGTGTAAAAACCCTTGTAGGTTCGAATTGATAAATAAACCCACATGGGTATGGGACACGAGTGTATCCCTAAATGCTTAGGCCATGTGTGTTACACGGTCCGTCAACATGGCCATGTCATCAGGTTACAAGGGTGTGTTGCCCTTCCACACGGGTGTGTGCCCCTATTTTCAGTGACATTTTCCAAAGTTTTCTAAAAAACTCGGTTTGGTTCCAAACGATTTCTAAAGCGTGTTTTGGGCCTATTAAGCCATATTAAGGATTTTGAGTTGAAGATTGAAAAGTTTTAAAATTGAAAAAACTTTGGTGACCTAGAAATGTATGATAGTATGTGTTTAATTTAACTAACGCCTCATACCCTGTTACAGCATCAAACATGGGTAAGGGGTGTTACAGTTAGGTCGTATGGGCATTCAAAATAGAGCACACGGTCGTTTCCCAACCCATGTTCGTACCCATGTAACTCTCTAACTTGGGTCATATGGCCTAGTCACACACCCGTGTACCAGGCCGTGTAAAAATTCCTGAGCATTCAGTTTTGCAATTTAAAGGATGCAAGGGACACACGGTCAATTCACATGCCTGAGACACACGCTCGTGACTCTACCAGTGTGGATGAAATAGGGCTATTTTCAAGCCAGATTTCTCACCCAAATTTGCCTTCCACCTATATTAACACTTTAACATATTCACAAGCCAATCCAATACATTTAAACCAAGCCAAATTCAAGTCTTATGCATTATATAATACCTCAAATAACCAAGTATACAAACTTACTTACTTACCTATTTGATCAAATATTCATATGCATAATCCATTCTCACTTCTACTTCAATCATTTAACCATACACATTAACTAGATAAAGATACTCATAAATACATCAAAATATATAAATCACTAGCCATTTCAAATGGCTAGTTACAACCAAACATGTATGTGCCAACATTGGCTAATTAACCTATACATGTCATTATAACCAAATTTAATTTACTAAATATACCAAGTTGAGCTGATGGATAGTGTGATGATATCTCCGCCAAGCTTCCAACCCAACGAGCTTCCGAATTACTATAGAACAGAGGAAAACAAAATAGAGTAAGCATTTCATGATTAGTAAGTTCATATAACAAGAAATTAACTTACCATTTAATTCACATTTACAGTAAGCAAATAAACATGCTCAATCCAATTTGGCCATTTGCCTAAACACATATCCTCATCAAGCATGTTAGTCATGTAATTCAAATAAATACCAAGAAACATGAATGAGCTCATCAATATTCAATTTCCACATACATGTATTTATCACTTCAATTGTCCATGAACATGTACATATCGTATCTTTGTATTTCAATTATTTATCATAGTAATTCATCTTGAATTCATATCATCTCATATCAGAACTTTACCCGTTGAATCATTTAAAATATCGATGGATACAAGGGTAGTACACATGAAGTGTATGAATTTGAAATCTGTCAATTCATATTCGGGGGTGCTCATTAGAGCACATAACTGGGAAGTCCTCTCTCTAGCCATATAATAAGAAGCTCATGTGAGCCATGTAAGGAAGCTTATACGGGCTGTATAACGGGAAGCTCATAAGAGCCATAATCGGGAAACTCATGCTGGCCAATAATGGGTAGCTCCGAAGAGCCATTAACAGGAAGCTCTGAATAGCCATATATCGAGAAGTTCAAGTGAGCCATTCGGGAAGCTCCAGAGATCCATTAATCAAGAAGCTCACAAAGAGCCTTTAATCGAGACGCTCATAAGAGCTGCGGTGTGTCTACAACACATGCAGAATCATAACCAATCGGGATACTCTGAAGAGCTATTAACGAGAAGCTCGCAAGAACCATATAACAGGAAGCTTGAGAGGGCCATAAATTGGATGCTCATGAGAGCTAATAACAAGATGCTCTTTCGAGCTATGGTGTGTCCGCAACACATGTAGGACTACGACCAATTTAGGAACCCTAGATCCATCGAATTTCATCTATTCAAACGAAATTTAATACTTGTCAGACATTTTCGGATATGTCACTGAATCTTATACATGTCAATAATACAATCACATACACAACATTCAATTCAAACATATAATTATAAAATTTAGTTACACGAACTTACCTCGACAATGTTTATGTTCATAGACTATTATTCCGATACTTTTTATTTTCCGATCCAATTCCAAACTAGGTCTATCGGGATCTATGTGAGTAAATTTAACTCAATTTAATAAAATTCACATTCAATTCAATCTAATTCACATCTTAGGAAAAATTACCATTTTGCCCCAATACTTTTATTTAATTACAATTTCATCTATAGGCTCGAAAAATGAAATTCATGAAATTTAATCCTTATTTCAAGCCTAACCGATTTTTAAATGTAATATTTACAACCCAAGTAAGTCATAAAATTTATAATTTTTCCATAAATTTTACATCTTTGTAATTTAGTCCCTAATTCACAATTTCATCAAAATTCTCTTTACAAAAGTTGTTTATCTATCAACAACCTTTCATTTTCTATCATAAATTTCATAATTCATGCATATCCATCCATGGAAAAACTTTAATACTTTGATAACTTTACAAATTAATCCCCGAGATAGCTAGATTAAGCTATTACGATCTCGAAAATATAAAAATTACTAAAAACGAGACAAGAATCCATACCTAATTGAGCCAAAACAACTTGCTTGAACTCAACACCCAAAAACTAGGGTTTCCAAGTCTTTTAATTGGGAAAGATGATATAAAATGATGATATTAGATATTTATTTTATTTATGATCTTTTATTTATTTACTTTCCAATTTAGTCCTTTTTCTTTTCTTAAATTTCTATGGATGAATCACCATACTTATCTACTGACCCCTCTTAATGGTCTATTTTCCATATAAGGGCATCAAATTTTGAATTCCATAGCTATTTAATACTTATAGCTACTAGAACTCAACTTTTGCATTTTATGCAATTTGGTCCTTTATCAAATTAAACATGTAATCGATAAAATTTTCTTAACAAAATTTTTATACGACATTCCTATCATAATGCAGACTATGCAAAAATATTAAAATAATTTTCCTTACGGACGCGAATTTGTAGTCCCGAAACCACTGTTCCGATTTCACTGAAAACAGGCTGCTACAACTCTCCCCCTTAAAGAATTTTCGTCCCCGAAAATCTTAGCAGTAAAGAGATTCGGATATAGCTTTTTCATTGTGTCCTCCGGTCCTCAGGTAGCTTCTTCTATTCCGTGTTGTTGCCAGAGAACCTTTACTAAAGCTACATTTTTATTTCTCAATTCTTTCGTCTTACGTGCTAGAATTCTGATCAGTTCGTCACTATAAGTCATATTAGGCTGAATCCCAACCTCTGTCCGGGAGATAACATGTGAAGGATTTGACTGATACTGTCGCAACATAGACACGTGGAAAACATTGTGAATTATGTTAAGCTCTGGCGGTAATGCCAATTGGTACGCAACAGGTCCGATTCTTTTAGTGATCTCATATAGCCCGATAAATCGTAGACTCAACTTGCCTTTACGGCCAAACCGAAGAACTTTCTTCCAAGGTAAAACTTTCAAGAATACCTTATCACCAACTTGAAATTCTATTTCTTTCCGTTTAAGATCCGCATAAGATTTCTGACGATCAGAAGCTTCTTTTAAACTATTTGGATCACTTTCACTTTTTCTTCAGTTTTACGAATCAGATCAACTCCATGTATCTTTTTCTCACTTAGCTCAGTCCAATACAATGGAGTTCTATATTTACGACCATACAGAGCCCCATACGATGCCATCTTAATACTTGACTGTTAACTGTTATTATATGCGAATTCGACTAAAGGTAGATACTTTTCCCAATTGCCTTCGAATTCTAAAACACAACACCGAAGCATATCTTCTAAAATCTGTATCACACGTTTAGATTGACCATCTATCTGAGGATGAAATGCAATACTTAAATGCAATTGAGTACCTAAAGCTTCTTGTAATTTATTCCAGAATTAGGATGTGAACTTTGGATCTCTATCAGAAATAATAGAAATTGCCACACTGTGTAGTCTGACAATCTCATAAACATATAACTCAGCCAATCTATCCAGGGAGAAATTCGTACATACTGAAATAAAAGTGTGTGGATTTTGTCAAACGATCGATGATTACCCAAATGGCATCTTTCTTTTTCAGAGATAGGGGTAATCCTGACACAAAATCCATGGTAATTCTTTCCCATTTCCATTCCGGTATCGTGACTGGTTGTAACAGTCCTAAAGGTACCTGATGTTCAGCTTTAACTTGCTGACATATCAAACATCTAGATACAAATTCGGAGATGTCGCGTTTCAATCCTGTCCACTAGTACATCTTCTTCAAAACATTATACATTTTATTACTCCCCTGATGAACAGACATAGTACCACTATGAGCTTTGTATAAAATCTTCTCTAAGTTCTGAATTCTTTGAAACACATACTCTGCCTCTAAATAAAAGGTAGTCATCAGGTCCAATCTAAATTCTGAATCAGAAGTCAATTCACACTATACCCGTTTAGCTTGTAACTCACTATCACTTTTCTAAGCTTCAGAGATTTGCGGGAGAAATGTCGATTTAGCTTTTAACTCAGCTATGATTGAACCATCATCAGACAATGATAATTGAGTATTCATTGCTCACAAGGTAAAAAGTGACTTTCTACTCAGAGCATCTGCAACAACATTTGCTTTTCCCAGATGATAGTCGATAACCAGATCATAATCTTTCAATAATTCAAGCCGCCTTCTCTGTATCAGATTCAAATATTTTTGCGACATTAAATACTTTAAGCTTTTATTATCGGTGAATATGTGACGTTTTTCACCAAACAAGTAATGTCACCAAATTTTCAAAGTAAATACAATAGCTGCTAATTCTAGGTCATATATCGGGTAATTCTTTTCATGTGGTTTTAGCTGTCTAGATGCATAAGCTATTACTTTACCTTCTTGCATCAATACACAGCCTAAACTATTCAATGATGCATCACTGTAAATCACAAATTCCTTAACCAATTCAGGCTGAACCAGAACTGGTGTTTCGGTCAACAAGGCTTTCAACCGATCAAAGCTTTGCCTGTATTTGTCAGTCCATTCAAATTTTACATCTTTTATAATAGCCATGTCATCGGCGAAGCTATCATCGAAAACCCTTGTACAAATCTACGATAGTAACCGGCTAATCCCAGAAAACTTCTAACTTTAGACACTTTTTTGGTGGTTTCTAGATAACAATTGCTGAAACTTTATTCAGATCCACCTTGATGCCTTCAGCAGATACTACATGTCTAAGAAAACCAACTTCCCAAAGCCAAAATTCACATTTACTGAATTTAGCATACATTTTCACGCAGAGTTTGCAGAACAATTTTCAAATGATCAGCATGCTCATTTTTATCTCAGGAATATACCAGAATATCACCAATGAATACAACAACAAATCTATTCAGATACGGTCTGAAAATTCTATTCATTACATCCATAAATACTGCAGGTGCATTAGTCAACCCAAACAGCATCACAAGGAATTCATAATGCTCGTACCTGGTTCTGAAGGCTGTTTTCGGTACATTCGAGTCTTTCACTCGTAACTGATAATAACCAAAACAGAGATCGATCTTTGAAAATATTGTGGCACCTTTAACTGGTCAAATAAGTCATCAATACGAGGTAGTGGATATTTATTTTTTATTGTAACTTTATTGAGTTATCGATAATCAATACAAAGTCTTAGGGATCCATCCTTTTTCTTAACAAAAAGAACCTATGCACCCCAAGGTGAGAAACTAGGTCGAGAAAAGCCTCTATTAGTCAGTTCTTGCAACTGCGCTTTTAACTATTTTAATTCAGTAAGAGCCATTCTGTAGGGTACTATAGATATTGGTGTTGTCCTTGGAACAAGATCTACAGAAAATTCTACTTCTTTGACCAGTGGTAATCCGGGTAACTCTTCTGGAAATACATCCGGACACTCACGGACTACTGGCACTAACTTACTTTAGTATCCAACACATAGGCAAGATAAGCATCATAACACTTTCTGACATATTTCTGTGCTGACATGGCTAATATCACATTAGACAGCCCATTCAAATTATCAGATTTAATGCAGAGTAGTTCTCCGTTCTGACATTTCAACATAACATGCTTTTGTTTACAATTTACCACGGCATCATGCTGAGTTAACCAATCCTTACCCAGAATCACATCAAATTTGTCAAATGACAATAACATCAAATCAGCCGAAAAATAGAAACCCCGTATCATTAACGAACAATTCTTGCAAATTTTATCCACCATCACATATTGGCTTAGGGGGTTCGATACTTTAACCACAAATTAAATGGACTCGACAGGTAAATTTTTATTAAACACTAAATTCATGCAGATATATAAATGAGTTGAACCGAGATCAATTAAAGCAGTTATATCAGTATCAAGAAGAGGAAAAGTACCAGGAATAACATCGGGTGCAGAAGAATCCTCACATGCACGAATAGCATATGTCATTGCTGGTGCTCGTGCCTCAGATTTAACAGTTGAGTCTTTTGCTATACCTCGGCTACCACTCACATTACAAGGATTTCGAGGTGGTCTACCTCTTGCAGTGGGGTTGCTCGACCTTGAAGTTTGAACGGTTTCTTTTTCAGGCCTTTTCGGGCAGTCTTTGAGATAATGGTCAAAGGAACCACATCTAAAATAGGCTCCACTTTTCATTTGACACTCACCAAAATGAAATTTTTTACAGTGCTTACATCTAGGTTTGGTATTTCTTACACTGCCCGCACTTACTACAAATGTAGCCTAAGATCTTAAACTAGAACGTGGAATACTTCTATCTCTCCTAGAGTACCCCGCAGAGGTGGTAAAACGGTCAAAATTTTTCTTTGAAGCCGTCTGTTGTGACTTTCCCATAAATCTTTTACTCGAAGTTCTGGCTTCCATCTCAGCCTGTTTCTTTTTTTACTCAGCTCTTCGGCTTTATGAGCTCGATCGACCTATACGACAAATTTTTTTAATTCAAGAATCCTAACTAATAACTTTATGTCTTCATTTAATCCCTCTTCAAACCGTTTACAAATGGAAATTTTAGTCGGGATACACTCTCTGGCATATTTTCTCAGTCGGACAAATTCCCGTTCATACTCATATGTCGTCATATACCCTTGTTTAAGCTCTAGAAATTCTTTTCTTTTTTTATCAAGAAACCTCTGGCTGATATATTTCTTTCGGAACTCAGTTTGAAAGAATTCCCAAGGAACCCTCTCCTTAGGTACAACAGAAATCAGTGTATTCCACCACTGGTATGCTGAGTCTTTAAGCAGTGATATAACACATTTTAGACATTCAGCCGGTGTATATGATACTTTATCCAGAACTCTGATAGTGTTTTCTAACCAAAATTCAGCTCTTTCAAGATCATCTTCGGATGTAGCTCAAAATTTTTAGCCCCATATTTACAGATTTTGTCTACAGGAGGCTTACCAGTTTGAACAAGTTCTATACCTTGTGGCAAATCAGTAACCAGTTGAGAAACAGGAGAGGATGGAGGTTGTTGCATAGCCGAATTGGTTCTTACAAATTCTATAAACCACTCATTCATCATTTGGAAGAAGACCTATTTAGCCTCTCCTCCTCGGCCCTCAGATACGGTCCTTCTACTACTAGATATTGCTTTTTGAACTGAAGCTTGAGCATTTCTCTCAGTTTCTTCGGATTTAGCTCGGTTGGACGACATTACTATATAAAAAACATATTGAAAATGATCAGGAGATGTCACACTATTTCAGGTTATATAATGGCATGTATAGCAAGACTCATATACGCTACGTTAGTCTGAGAGTTAGCTAAACCGTAGCTCTGATACCAATAAATGTAACACCCTTACCCGTATCTGTCGCCAGAACAGGGTTATAGAGCATTACCAAAATTTACAGAACAAATACAATCATTTCATATTATTTAATATTCATGTCAAAATTTATTCTTAAAGTCCCTTATATGAGCCATTGAGACCCAAAACATATAATAGAAATAAGTTGGGACAAAACCAGATACTCAAAAATTTTTGAAAAATTTCAAAATTTAATCAAGGTGAAGGGGACACACGCCCGTGTGGTTAGGCCGTGTGGGCATTCAAAATCGAGCATACGACTGTGTTCCAACCCGTGTTTGTACCTGTGTAACTCTTTGACTTGGGTCACACGGCCAAGTCACACGCCTGTGTGCCAAGCCGTGTGAAATTTTTGAGCATTTTGTTTTGCAATTTAATGGATGTAGGGGACACACGGCCAATTCACACGCCCGTGGGCACACACGGCTTAGACGAACGCCTGTGTCTCTACCCGTGTGGACAAAATGGGGCTATTTTCAAGCCATATTTCTCACCTAAATTTGCCTTCCACCTACATTAACACTTTAACACATTCACAAGACAATCCAAGACATTTAAACCAAGCCAAATTCAAGTATTATGCATTATATAATACCTCAAATAACCAAGTATACAAACTTACTTACTTACCTATTTGATCAAATATTCATATGCATAATCCATTCTCACTTCTACTTCAATCATTTTACCACACACATTAACTAGATAAAGATACTCATAAATACATCAAAATATATCAATCACTAGCCATTTCAAATGGCTAGTTACAACCAAACATGTATGTGCCGACATTGGCTAATTAATCTATACATGCCGTTATAACCAAATTTAATTTACTAAATATACCGAGTTGAACTGATGGATAGTGTGATGATATCTCCGCCAAGCTTCCAACCCAACAAGCTTCTGAATTACTATAGAACAAAGAAAAATAAAATAGAGTAAGCATTTAATGCTTAGGAAGTTCATATAATAGGAAATTAACTTACCATTTAATTCACATTTAAAGTAAGCAAATAAACATGCTTAAGCCAATTTGGCCATTTTCCTAAACACATATCATCATCAAGCATGTTAGTTATGTAATTCATATAAATACTGTCGAAACCATTTTTTTGAAAAAAAAAGGGTCGACTTTAAAATGAAAATGGACTCGCCACCAATCCTTTTTCGAGGTGTGATCGGAGCACCTTGAGATTGATCATTAAAACATTTTGATTTATTAAAACAATAATTTTGGCCTACAAAATTCGAGATAACGGGTTCGTGAGTCGGTTACGCACGAGGAAGGATTAATACCCTCATAACGCCCAAAATTGGTACCTAATTGATTGATTAACATTTAATGTTGAAAATTTGAAAAGATTTTAAAATACGATCCTCTTTGTTTAAAAGAAAACTTGAATAAATTAAATTGGATGCTAAGACCCTCTTATTTCGAAGAAGTAAAATGCCACGTCCAGTGAGTTAGGATATGACATTTCAAATCCTCGAAACTAAGCTTGTCTTTTGACTTTTAAAACTCATGCATTTAAGTTTAAGAACGATATTCAGTTATTTGGGTCAAATGAAAAATCGAAACCCAGTAAGTTAGGGCACAATTTCTCAAAATTCCAAATACAGAATATTGCCTTTATTTTTAGAAATCTTTACCTCGAGATAACAAAATGTCACATTCAATGAGTTAGGACACAACATTTCGAATTCCCGAGAATAGGTTTTTATTTAACTTATACGTTTTGATTTAAAAAGATAATTATTTTTTTTAGACTCGACGAGCAAAATCGAAACTCAGTAAGTTAGGGTACGATTTCTCGAATCTCGAATTACAAAAAAAATTGCTTAATAAAAAATTTATGTATCGGACAAAGATTAATATAACACGATTTTATAGTAAAATGTAAAAAAGATGAATTACGATGCTAATATGCATAACAGGCTAATAATAAATGTATTAATGCATGACAACATAAAGGATGAGGATAAAATAACAAGCCAAAATACACGTAAAATAATAATTAAAAGAACTAAAATTTAGAACTAAAGGATTAATATTAAACAAATAAATAAACAAGTATAGCGTAATACAAATTAAAAATCATAATGTTAATAATAATGATGGTGGCATTAATAATAAAAAAATTGAGGTTTTAAAATACATAGAAAGATATAAATAAATAAGTAATAAAATGATAAATGAATAAGTATATTTAAAAATATTAAGTAAATAAATATTATGGAAATAATAGTAATAATAACAAAGTTAATTAATAATAATATAATAATAATATGCTAATAATAATAATAATAATAATAATAATAATAATAATAATAATAATAATAATAATAATAATAATAACATGTTAATAGTAAGGAAAGTAATAGTAAAAGTAAATATAATAATAGTAATAATAATAATATTAAAAATAATAGTAAGAATAGTAAGAATAATAGTAGTAATATTAAAATTTATAGTAATAGTAATAATAATGATAATAATACTAATAATAATATTAAAATTAATAATAATAATATAATTGCAAAAATAACCAAAGAAGGGTTGAATTGAACTTAAAAACATAAGTTTGGGGCAAATCAGAAACAAAAAAAGAAAAGGACCTATCCGAACGCACGAATAACAAGGAGGGGTCTAAAGGACAATTTTCCCTTCTCCTCGAAAACCCAGCATTTTACACCGGGCTAAAATGAAATCAAAACAAAATTTTAGGGCCGAATTAGAAATAAAAAAATATTTCGCGAAACCATAAAAAAGCGGAAGGACCAAACTAGAATAATACCAGTTTGAAAAACGCATGGATCCTCCTTACGGGTCGGGTCAAGGCGCGGGTTAAAGGACCAAACGGCGCCGTTTTGCAGTCTCCCTAACCCCATCGAAACGACGTCGTTTTCTCTGCCTATATAAACACATTTTTTTGAAAAAAATTCATTTCTGCCGAAAAATAAAAAAAACAAAAGGGCCTCTTGTTTTCTCTGCTAGGGCTCCTTCTCCGGTCGGGTTTTCGGCCATTGGCCACCGTGGCGGCCGCCGGTCACCGATGATGGCGCCGCTGTCCACGGTGGTCGAAAAATTCAAAAAGAGCCATTTTCCTTGGCCTTTCAAGTCCAAACCCCCCAAGACACCGTTTTTCATTGGCGGCCGAATGCGAAAGGTTAGCCCCTTTTTCTTTTTATTTTCGCGTTATTTACCCTTAAAGCACTAATAAAAGATAGAAAAAAATTAAAATAAAAAAATAACACAAAAATGAACCACCTTTAAGTTTTTCTGCGATTTGATTTCTTTTCTCTGTTTCTTTTGTATTTGTTCTCTAAAAAAAATTACAAAGGTTTTCCTTTCGATTTTATAGCCGAAAAATGTAAAATACATTATTTTTGTTATTTTTGCTGTCGTTGTTTGTCCTTTGTAGGTACAGGGTGACGTGGAACGGGCTGCGGAGGTACGACGTGAGGACGTGGAGGTGTACGGAGGCATGCGACGCTGGATATATCTGCCTAGGTTTTTTTGTTTGGTTTTAAGTTTCGGGCTAATTGTAATTGGGTTTTTGTTATTGGGTTTGGGTCGTTTGGAATTGTAATTGGGTTTGGTTGACTTGGGTTTTGGGCCATTTGGATTGTGATTTGGGTTTTTTGTTGTAAAAAAAAAAAAGACTGTTAATTTTTTTGTTTGGTTTATTTGCTAATGGGCCCTGAGCAAATTTGGGCCTGTACAAATACCAAGAAACATGAATGAGCTCATCAATATTCAATTTCCACATACATGTATTTATCAGTTCAATTGTCCATGAACATGTACATATCATATCTTTGTATTTCAAGTATTTCTCATAGTAATTCATCTTGAATTCATATATATCATATCATATCAGAACTTTACCCGTTGAATCATTTAAAATATCGATGGATACAAGGGTAGTACACATGAAGTGTACGAATCTGAAATCTTTCAATTCATATTCGGGGGTGCTCATTAGAGCACATAATCGGGAAGCCCTCTCTCGAGCCATATAATAGGAAGCTCATGTGAGCCATGTAACAAGAAGCCTATCTGGGCTGTATAATGGGAAGCTCATAAGAGCTATAATCGAGAAGCTCATGCGAGCCAATAACGGGTAGCTCCTAAGAGCCATTAACGGGAAGCTCTTGATAGCCATATATCGGGAAGTTCAAGCGAGCCATATCGGGAAGCTTCGGAGAGCCATTAATCAGGAAGCTCGCAAAGAGCCTTTAATCGGGATGCTCATAAGAGTTGTGGTGTGTCTACAACACATGCAGAATCACAACTAATCGGGATACTTCGAAGAGCCATTAACGGGAAGCTAATAAGAATCATATAACGGGAAGCTCAAAAGGGCCATAAATCGGGATGCTCATGAGAGCTAATAACGAGATGCTCTTTCGAGCTATAGTGTGTTCGCAACACATGCAGGACCACAACCAATTCAGGAACCCTAGATCCATCGAATTTTATTTATTCAAACGAGATTTAATACTTGTCAGACATTTTCGAATATGTGACTGAATCTCATACATGTCAATAATACAATCACATACACAACATTCAATTCAAACATATAATTATAAAATTTAGTTACACGAACTTACCTCGACAAAGTTCGTGTTCGTAGACTATTATTCCGATACTTTTTATTTTCCCCGATCCAATTCCGAACTAGGTCTATCTGAACCTATACGAGTAAATTTAACTCAATTTAATAAAATTCACAATCAATTCAATCCAATTCACATCTTAGGTAAAATTACCATTTTGCCCCAATACTTTTATTTAATTACGATTTCGTCCCTAGGCTTGGAAAATGAAATTCATGCAGTTTAATCCTTATTCTAAGCCTAATCGATTTTTACATGTAACATTTACAATCCAAGTCATAAAATATAGAATTTTTTCCATAAATTTTACATCTTTACAATTTAGTCCTTAAATCACAATTTCATCAAAATTCACTTTACAAAAGTTGTTTATCTATCATCAACCTTTCATTTTCTACCATAAATTTCATAATTCATGCATATTCATCCATGGAAAAACTTTAATTGTAACATCCTGAAATTAGGCATAGGAGAATTGAGCCCAATAGGCCTTGAACGTAGTAGCGTTTAAATTTTTTTTGGAGAATAAGAGATCGGCTTAAATGCAAGTTGGACCAATTAGATAAGTGAGTTTGGAAGGTTAGGGGGCTTCTATGAAGTCCCGGGTTCAAGTTAGGCCTTAGGAAAAATTTTGGTTTTAGGTGAAAAAAAACCCTAGAGGTTGGCGGGTAGGCCTTAAGAATAAAATGTGGAGGAAAGTGACACAAGTAGAATGTGTGGTGTAGTGGCAAAGTGACGCCACTTAAGGACAAGGGATTGACGCCACAAGGAAGGAAGGAGGTCCAAGGTTCAAGTTGTAGCGTTTGCATTCCTTTTAGATTATTTTTATTAAATGAATTTAGACCTTGGCCATAGGGTTATATTTAGTTGCGCATGGTTTAAGATACAAGGAGCTGGTTGGTAAAGTTGCTAGTGGCATGGATTATGTTGCAAGGGAGCCTGGGTTCGAATCTCATGACAAGCAAGGGAGTATTTATTTTGCTAAGTTGGGGTGGCAAGAGTTTGAGTTGGATTTAAACTCTACTAACGGAGGGATCCCACATCGGTAAGATACAAAGAAGGAAGGTGAAGAGCTAGCTATATAAAGAGCATTCCAGGAGGAGAGTTAAGATACCTTGGTGGGCGTTTGGGCGGAGGTGGTCGCAATGCGATTTAACACCAGACTCTATCGGTGTGTAACTTTCTCTACTCTAGTTGTAGAGCGGCAAATCTTAGAAGTCTTGGATCCACGGCAATAGTAGCCACACGAGCATGTGGCGCACGCGTGTGGGGCTTTAACGCGATAGTTGAGGCCATCAGTAGTATTCTTGTGGGTTAGAAATTTGCTTGGGCATGCAATGGGTCAAAGTGGGCCTAATGGGCCCTTAGGCCCAATTGGAATAAATTGTATGATGATATAGTATATAGTGAACTAGACTAGGTGGAACCTATATACGTGGCTAGATTTGTGTTAGGTAGGCCACACGAGCGTGTGGGCCTGAATGGGTCGAAATCGAGTTTTAGGCCCAATAGTCTAGTGACGATCGAAAATGGTAGCCGAGTCGCTCAGGGTAACATTAGACCTTCGAGAGGGCCATTGCATGTGTGAAATTACGAAAATACACTTGGTGGGTAAATTACGAAAATACCCTTGGTGAGTAAGTTATGAAAATACCCTTAGTAGGTAAATTACAAAAATACCCTTGGTTGGTAAATTACGAAAATACCCTTGGTGTGTAAATTATGAAAATACCCTTGGTAGGTAAATTATGAAAATACCCTTGGTAGGTAAATTACGAAAATACCCTTGGTAGGTAAATTACAAAAATACCCTTGGTAGGTAAAATTACTGTTATACCCTTAGAGGTTGGTTAGCTTGATTATGTTGTATATTATTATTCTGATTATGATGGTAATTCCTTTCATACATTATTTGATACATGTCTAGCATACATGACATGCTGCATATACACAATTATTATGTCATATTGCATGGGTATGATGAGAGGAGGGGCGATTGATATCGTGACTTTGGGTCACCAGTGGTTTGGCACCACCGGTGGTTTGGTACCACAGTTGATATTCGTGACTTTGGGTCACTAGAGGTTTGGCACCTCATGCGACTCGTCCGTTGGCTTCGCACCACGATGGGTTGGCCCCACATTTGATAAAATCAGTTATCGCTTGATGATTTGGTATCTGGCGTGGGTTGGCCCCACCTATGGATTATTCGTGACTTTGGGTCACCGGTGGTTTGGCACCACATTATATTGATATCTGTGACTTTGGGTCACGGTGGTTTAGCACCACCGGTGGTTTGGTACTACGGGGTAGAATCGGGAGTTTTGGATGGTTAGGTTTTGGGTTGCATGACATGCATATTTTCATATGAAATTGTGTAAGGGTTTAACACCCGTTGGATGGGGATTTACACTTTGAGTCTTAATGACTCACCCTTAGTTAAATTTTGCGGTAATCATTAGATCATGATTTGGGAGCCGAGGTGGACTCGTGGAGGCCATACATATGTTTAATTGTAAATTCGTTTCTTTTATTTGGACTTATTTTATTTGGGTTTTGTTATGTAATAAAGCCTTGGGTATTTTATTTGGTTTTAGCTTTCAATTTGGTTACTACTTATTATTAAATGATCAATATGGGATTTTCCTAAAATGATAATAAACCGTTTCTTATTCAAAATTACTTAAACTCGATTTTCACAACAACTATAAAGAACACGAGTTTTTTTACGAGCATACGAGTTTTAGACATTCCTTTCATGTGACATGCCAGATCCGAACGTAACGTTTAGGTCGGGTTTGGGGTGTTACAATTATGGTATCAAAGCCAGGTTCAAAAACTCGGCTGTGGAATGGGTTCAAAAATGTTTTTCAAATTTTGGTTGAAATATGGTTTAGAAAAATATATATATCTCTTTCCTGGAAGTATGGCATGTAATATCCTGAATTTAGGGGTTATGCGTTTGGTGCATAATTCAAGTGATAGTAGGCTTAGTGTGTGGGTTTGGATGAGTTTGAGAGGTTTGGAGAACCCTAGAATGTAGGAGAAGGCTTAAGGAAATTATTAAATTTTAAGTGTTAAAAAGGGGGAGCTTGGCTAAGGAGGCCTTAAGGGAATTTATGAGGGAATTTGGACATAAGAAATGCCTTGGTAAAGTGGCAAGGAGGCACCACTTAGGGCCTTAGTAAGTGACGCCATGAGCTATGAGGAAGGGAGGAGGTTCGAACAACGTGGGAAGCAGGGGGGAGCTTTTATTTTTGCGTCAAGGTGGAGAGAGGTGGGACGGCATTTGGACTTCCAATGGATAAGGATTAAGCTTGTTTTCTTTTTAAATTTCGGCTAGGATGAGGAGATAAATTGTTGATTTATTTTACTTATTTTAAATGATAGGATAAGAGATAAATGAGAAGAGAATAAGGGATATGATAGGATATGATAGGAAAGAATTAAGGGATAAAATAGGAGAGGAATTTGGGATTTGATGAGAGGAGATTAAGTGGCCGGCCAAGGGACTCTCTTGGTGTGTATTTTCGATTTTGAGGTGCATAGGAAGTGTGGGTGCCGAATTTGGGTAGCATAAATAGGGGTGACCAGCTTTTGGCTATTCTTTTCTTCATTTTATTTTCTTTTACCGAAAATTCTTCCTCTCATTTTCCCTTTGTGCCGAATTTCCTCTCACTCTCTCTACCTATTCTTTTCTTTCTCTCCACCCCAATTCTACACCCTTTCTTAAATAGCCGAATATTGTATGTTACTTTTGAAGCCATAGCCGAATCATAAGGGGGCTCTATTCTCTTCTATTTGTCGCAAGTCTTATAAGCCGAAGCAGGAAGCCGAATCCTCTTCTCTTATAGTCTCTTCAAATGTGTAGTGGTAAGTTTTCTATCCTAGCAATCGGTTTGGGTTCTATTTGGTTGGTGTCTTAGAATCAAGTGTTAAGGCCTTGGTTTTGGGTTAGCCGGATATTCATAAGCCATGTTATGTATGCCTTTTGTTTGTAGCCGACATTAGGGAGCAACAAAGGAGTCTTTTGGGATTGGAAGTAATCAAGGTAAGCCAAGGTAAGTCAAAAGGTATTGACCAAGGGCCATCTTTAGAGTTTTCATGTGCTAAGTCGATTCTAATGGTTGTTAGCGAGATTTCGGCTATTCAAGGGCAAGTGGTGATTCGGATTTAGATTAGTAAGGTAAGGAGGTTTGTGATATTGACCATAGGCCATTAGGTTTATTGTGTTGACCGATTTGGACTATGGATATTTAGAAGCGATCGGCGGTGATTAAGAGGAACTTTCGGATTTAGTCGATTGTGCCAAAGTAGGTGCGTAGTTATCGCCTTGTTCTCTTGTTTGTGTATGTGTTATATATATAAATATGTATATGATGTGCATGGTAGCGAAATAATGGCTAAAAAGTGGATACCATGGTGGGTAATCGATTAAGCAGTCGATGCTTTATGACAATAAGTTTCCTATGGTATCTGAATGAAATTGTGATAGCATATGATGTATGCTTATTTTAATGATATTGTGGCATGATACATGGGCCTTGGGATGTGACTATTGAAGGGCGGGAGTACATTTATGTGCGTGGTGCGATGTTAGCCTTGCTACATTGGCGCTTGATGTTAGCTATGTGCTTCATCAAGGTGGGATGTTGGTGTGTGCCTCACCTGGCGGATGATAGTTGTGTGCATCATCAGTGGATTGAGGATGACCTAGGGTCACCTCGAGGATATTGATATGTGGGGTCACTTAGGTGATCGGTGGCTTATCCTGACCTCGGGCGATGGGTGCGCAAAGGTAGGTGTGTAACGGATGGATACTAGGTTGAAATGGGCTTCATGTTGCATATTTATGTATGTGGATGTGTGGATATGGGCCCGGCCCATATGTGGAGACATGTGAAATAACTATGCATTGAGTTTGTTTGACTCACCCAAATTTTCTTACCAACATCGCGGTGATTAAGTAATGCTTGGACCGGGTGGAGCGGATACAAAGGTGGCCCATGCGAGAAGATGTTTTACTTAATTTTACGTACTTTATATTTTAAGTAGTTTTGGAATAATTATTTGATGTAATAAGGGCCACTTAAAGTATTTGCAACTTTATTTATGGTTTTAAAGTTTATCCTATTATTGAGCTAATAATTGGCAATATTTTGAATCAACTTATTTTATAACAACTTATATTAAAGCTTTTAAATTCAGATAATTTGTACCAATAAGGTTTTACTTGGAATCTTAAATGTGAAATGTTTTTACCAACGACAACAAATTTCATCTTTTATTTTTAAGTCAAAAATTTTTCTAACGTTTTCCGCAGTGACATACCAGATCCAGTCATGGCTCGTGGGCCGGGTTTGGGGGTGTTACATGGCACCCAAGTCTCTGGCACCAATCCGCACTGTAAGTTTCCTGATACTTTTCTTTGTTATATGCTGTATTTTGGGTATCTATTCTGTGTGTTTGGTTTGGATGTGATGTTTAGACATAGAGTTGGGTGCGTATGAAATATTAAATGCATTTTAATGGCTAGGTGTTTTTGAGTATGTGTAGGAGTTTTAAATTCTAGTTAAAAGATATTAGTTTTATTAAGATCATAGTCTTGTGACAAGAGCGTAGTGTGGTAGGTTAGGATGTGTATTGTTAGTTAGTTGAAAATTTCGAGGACAAAATTTCTTTAAGGAGGGTAGATTTATAACATCCTAAAATTGGGCCTAGGAGAATTGAGCCCAATGGGCCTTGAGCGTAGTAGCGTTTAAATTTTTTTTGGAGAATAAGAGATCGGCTTAAATGCAAGTTGGACCAATTAGATAAGTGAGTTTGGAAGGTTAGGGGGCTTCTATGAAGTCCCGGGTTCAAGTTAGGCCTTAGGAAAAATTTTGGTTTTAGGTGAAAAAAAACCCTAGAGGTTGGCGGGTAGGCCTTAAGAATAAAATATGGAGGAAAGTGACACAAGTGGAGTGTGTGGTGTAGTGGCAAAGTGACGCCACTTAAGGGCAAGGGAATGACGCCACAAGGAAGGAAGGAGGTCCAAGGTTCTAGTTGTAGCGTTTGCATTCCTTTTAGATTATTTTTATTAAATGAATTTAGACCTTGGCCATAGGGTTATATTTAGTTGCACATGGTTTAAGATACAAGGAGCTGGTTGGTAATGTAATATCCTGAAAATGGGCCTATGTATTTTTGATTTAATTATACGAAAATGGCATGTCTTATGTGTTATGAATGTATGGTGAACATTTTTGGAAACTTGGAAATGTTAAGTTTAAAGAGGAAAGTGAACATTTTGGAAACTTGGAAATGTTAAGTTTAAAAGAGGAAAGTGAACATTTTGGAAACTTGGAAATGTAAGGAAATGTTTTAGAAATGTTAAGTTTAAAGAGGAAAGTGAACATTTTGGAAACTTGGAAATGTAAGGAAATGTTTTAGAAATGTTAAGTTTAAAAGAGGAAAGTGAACATTTTTGGAAACTTGGAATTGTAAGGAAATGTTTTAGAAATGTTAAGTTTAAAAAAAGGAAACTAAAACAAGGTGGCCATAAGAAAATTAGTAGAGGGAATTTAACACAAGAACGGGATTGGAGTAGTGGCTAGGAGGCACCACTTAAGGCCCAGGTAAGTGACGCCACCTACATATGCAATTGGGCTTGTGTTCGAGCCATAAGGAAAGCAAAAAGAAGTTATATTTTTGCTCCAAGATAGGTAGAAGTGGACGGCAATAAGGCACTAAAAGGGAGGTGTTTTATTTTTGTTAAAATTCAGCAAATAAGATGGATAAATGATGGATTATTCTTAATAATTTTAAGTGAAGAGATAAAGAGAAAAGCTAGGAAAGGCTAGTGTTTGAGTGTTAGCCGAAAACTCAATCTCTTCTCATCTTTTTCATTTATGCCGAAATTCTAAGCAAGAAGTGTCCATCTTTTTACTTTGTTTTCTTTTCAACTCTTCTCTCTGCCGAAAATTTCCTAGCAAACTCTCTCCTTTCTCTCTTATTTTTGCCATAGCCGAAACCTTTTTCTCCACAAGTCCACCATTGCCGAATTCCCTAGTGACTATTTCCCTCTCTTTTCTTTTGATAAATTGACAACACAGATAACCTTTAGCCGATTTCTTGTTAAGTTCCAAAAGCCGAAAACTTGCTATTATCAAGACCATAGCCGAATAGTTTGAGACTTCAAGCAAGGGGTGTCAACTTGTGCATTAAGGGTAAGGTTAGTGATTATCGATTTCTATTCTTTTTCTTTTAAGATTTGCTGAAATCTAGGACTAACCCTATTAATATCTTGTTGCTGAAACTTTGAAGAGATCTTTCGGGATTTACTAAGTGTCGACTACAAGGAAGGAGAAATTCTTTTCAGAAGGTACACCATAGGTAGCGTGTTCCCTAGTTATTCGATGAGTTTGGGATTTAAAATCCACAAGGTAAGTATCTATAGCATTCGGCCAAGGCCATGTTGAGTAAATAGATGTGTTTCATTAATATTTAAAAGCCGAGACTAATCTATTCAAGTAATCTAGTGATTGCCGATTTCAAGAAAGAAGGATACAAAGTTTTCGGCATTTGATTAGACATCAATCGGTAGCAAGGTAAGGATTTAAGTGTACTAATCCTACTAGGATTTGGATTTATGGCCGAATGGCTCTTTACTAAGTACTAAGTGATTGATCAAATGTAGACATTTAAGATCTAAGGCATTAGATCAAGCTTTTCGGGATTTGGAGTGAACTTGCTAAAGCGAATCAGGTGTGTACCCCACACTATCTTTTAATAAGAATTATGGCTAAAATTTAATATGAGCATGTTTATAAGAATGTGAATATGGCTAAAGTACCATGCTATGGTACAAAGTACTCAGGTATGTTTCCTACTCTTCTTGGGATTATGTTAAATATCATTACGACACACATATGACATTATAAGAATGTGAAATAAGAATTTGGCATGTTAATGCATGATATGTATGATATGGGGCATATGGGTTATATGAAAAGGGAAGTGAATGTGGTGACCTAAGACCACAATAGCGAATGTGGTGACCTAAGACCACGATATCCGAATGTGGTGACCTAAGACCACGATATCTCGAATGTGGTGACCTAAGACCACGAATTTTATAAGAGGCGATGAGCACGTCATTGCAATAACGCCTTTGATGGTGTGTAGCGGATGGAGGGTTGGTCGAGTAGTCCTCACGGTGTGTGGATGGTACGGGTGATGTGTAGCGGATGGCATATAGGTTTGGGTTTGGGTTGCATCATTATTTTATATCTGCTATATGATTATTTATGTGAACATGTATGATAATGTATGCCTAAATTATTAAATTTTAGTATTGGTTACACATTGAGTCATTTGACTCACCTGTTGTGGGAACATTTTTCGGTGATGATCGATGAGGGAAGATCGGCGGGAGCTTAGGGATGGCCATGCTCAAGAAGAAATTCATTTTATTTGGACTATTTTATTTTATGTACTTTGGTTTTAATTTTGGGATTTAATTGATGTAATAAGGCCATAGTGGATTACTTTATTTTACTTTTATTTACCATGTACGAATTTTTATCAAGTGAAGTTTAAGTAAATTTATTTTAAAACAAAGCCTAAACGTTTTGTCACCTAAAGTAAAGGATTTTACAAAATGAAATAAGCTTGTTTTCAACTCAAGCCCAACCCAAAAACAATCTTTCTTTCAAAACACACAAGTTTTTCCTAAGTAACAAAAGAATTTTAAACGGTTTACACTGGGGAACATACCATATCCGGTCAGGGCTTGTGGGCCAGGTTTAGGGTGTTTCAGTTTGGTATCAGAGCCCAGTTTTAAACTCTCGGCCTTGGGTTTAAGGCCCAAAATGTTTTCCAAAGTAAGCCCAAAAGGAATTTTCTGAAAAATTTTCAGGTTTTCTAGCATGGCACCTAAGTCTCCAACCCGCAGTCCACCAGGTAAGTACTTCTGACTTCTGAAGTGATTTGAATATGTGAAATGTATAGGCTTTTATGGCAATGTAGATTAGTGAACTAGGATCTGTTGAACCCTAGGACTAGTCTACTAAAAAACACAAGTACATAAGACTTAAGGACCATTAGACAAACCTGTGATTAAGTCGTCGAGCTAGGGTGTGGTAGCTTGTTATGCGCATGTCTAGGAGTGGATTGAGAAGAGTTTGGTATTTAAGCGGTCCTAGCGACTCACCTCCTCTTTACTCGAATCCTACAGTGCGTAATGTGTTCACCCTAACCAAGAGGACTTAGTCATGGCTAAACCAATGATTAAAACCCGAAAGGGACTAGCCATATTTTTATAAAAATCTTAGTTTTTTAAAATCGTTAAATTAACCCTTTGATTTGCAACAAAATCTATTTTGAAAATTTCTCGAAAAAAATTTTCGGTTTGCCAAAATTACTAAAATACCCAGGCGTAAAATTACAAAATGCCCTTGGTTTCTAAAATTACCATATTACCTCAATTTTAGTAAAATTTCTCTATTTTGAAAAAGTGTCCGAAAACTCTATTTTACAAAAAATTCAAGGTACTTTGATTTGGGAAAATTACTAAAATGCCCCTGTGTTGTAAATTAATAAAATACCCTTAGTTTTTAAGATTTTCAAAAATACCCTCGACTTTTGCTAAAATGTTTCTACTTTACAAAAATACCAAAAACTTTTGTTTTACAAATATCAAGATACCCTAATTTGGAGAATTTACAGAAATGCCCCTAACTTCTAAAATTACCAAAATAACCCCGATTTCTGAAATTTCTGCAACACCGCTGATTTGGAAAATAAATTTTCAAGATAACCTCGAGTTTTTGTAAATTTTGAAATACTTTTGATTTATAAAGATTATTTTCGAAGTGACCCCGATTTATTACCAAAATACCTTATAGGAAAAATGACGAAATTACCCCTGGGGGGATGATCAGGAATGCCCAAAGTAGTGAAGTGAATGTTGCGAATAAATGTGTCTCTATCGAGATGGATGAATGTGAATGTGAATGTGAATCTCTGAATTAGAATAGTGAACTTGAACTGAGACTTTGTTTGAATACGAAAGAACCACTCCTAAAATTCTTTTCATAAAGCATTCGGCGGATAAGCGAGTGGAACAAAGAACTAATGCATAAAATTTTTAATCGATTAAATCGCGACGTTAGTAATGAGTTCTAGTGGGCGTGGTCGAGGTAGTATCTAAGAAATGTGTTAGTTTTGTTAAGATCGAGTCTTGTGACAAAGGCGTGAGTGTGATGAGTTAGGATTGAGCGATAGTAAGTAATTTCGAGGACGAAATTATTTTTAAGGAGGTAGAAGCGTAATATCCGAAAATGGGCCTATGCATTTTTGATTTAATTATCTGAAATGGCATGTCTTATGTGTTATGAATGTATGGTGAACATTTTGGAAACTTGGAAATGTTAAGTTTAAAGGGAAAATGAAAATTTTTGGAAACTTGGAAATGTTAAGTTTAAAAGAGGAAAGTGAACATTTTTGGAAACTTGGAAATGTAAGGAAATGTTTTAGAAATGTTAAGTTTAAAAGAGGAAAGTGAACATTTTTGGAAACTTGGAAATGTAAGGAAATGTTTTAGAAATGTTAAGTTTAAAAAAAGGAAACTAAAACAAGATGGCCATAAGAAAATTAGTAGAGGGAATTTAACACAAGAACGGGCTTGGAGTAGTGGCTTGGAGGCACCACTTAAGGCCCAGGTAAGTGACGCCACCTACATATGCAATTGGGCTTGTGTTCGAGCCACAAGGAAAGCAAAAAGAAGTTTGTGTTCGAGCCACAAGGAAAGCAAAAAGAAGTTTTATTTTTGCTACAAGATAGGTAGAAGTGGACGGAAATAAGGCACTAAAAGGGAGGTGTTTTATTTTTGTTAAAATTCGGTAAATAAGATGGATAAATGATGGATTATTCTTAATAATTTTAAGTGAAGAGATAAAGAGAAAAGCTAGGAAAGGCTAGTGTTTGAGTGTTAGCCGAAAACTCAATCTCTTCTCATCTTTTTCATTTGTGCCGAAATTCTAAGCAAGAAGTGTCCATCTTTTTACTTTGTTTTCTTTTCAACTCTTCTCTCTGCCAAAAATTTCCTAGCAAACTCTCTCCTTTCTCTCTTATTTTTGCCATAGCCGAAACCTTTTTCTCCACAAGTCCACCATTGCCGAATTCCCTAGTGACTGTTTCCCTCTCTTTTCTTTTGATAAACCGACAACACAGATAACCTTTAGCCGATTTCTTGTTAAGTTCCAAAAGCTGAAAACTTGCTATTCTCAAGACCATAGCCGAATAGTTTGAGACTTCAAGCAAGGGGTGTCGACTTGTGCATTAAGGGTAAGGTTAGTGATTATCGATTTCTATTCTTTTCTTTTAAGATTTGCGAAATCTAGGACTAACCCCATTAATATCTTGTTGTCAAGCTGCGTGAAGAGATCTTTCGAGATTTACTAAGTGTCGACTACAAGGAAGGAGAAATTCTTTTCCATGGTACACCATAGGCAGCGTGTTCCTAGTTATTCGGTGAGTTTCGGATTTAAAATCCACAAGGTAAGTATCTATAGCATTCGACCAAGGCCATGTTGAGTAAATAGATGTGTTTCATTAATATTTAAAAGTCAAACTAATCTATTCAAGTAATCTAGTGATTGCCGATTTCAAGAAAGAAGGATACAAAGTTTTCGGCATTTGATTAGACATCAATCGGCAGCAAGGTAAGGATTTAAGTGTACTAATCCTACTAAGATTTGGATTTATGGCCGAATGGCTCTTTACTAAGTACTAAGTGATTGATCAAATGTAGAGATTTAAGATCTAAGACATTAGATTAAGCTTTTCGGGATTTGGAGTGAACTTGCTAAAGCGAATCAGGTGTGTACCCCACACTATCTTTTAATAAGAATTATGGCTAAAATTTAATATGAGCATGTTTATAAGAATGTGAATATGGCTAAAGTACCATGCTATGGTACAAAGTACTCACGCGTTTCCTACTCCCTCTTGGGATTATGTTAAATATCATTCACGACACACATATGGCATTATAAGAATGTGAAATAAGAATTTGGCATGTTAATGCATGATATGTATGATATGGGGCATATGGGTTATATGAAAAGGGAAGTGAATGTGGTGACCTAAGACCACGATAGCGAATGTGGTGACCTAAGACCACGATATCTGAATGTGGTGACCTAAGACCACGATATCTGAATGTGGTGACCTAAGACCACGAATTTTATAAGGGCGATGAGCACGTAGACTGCAGCGTCTGCCTTCGATGGTGTATAGCGGATGGAGGGTTGACTTAGTAGTCCCCACGGTGTGCAGGATGGTACGGGTGATGTGTAGCGGATGGCATATAGGTTTGGGTTTGGGTTGTATCATTATTTTATATCTGCTATATGATTATGTATGTGAACATGTATGATAATGTATGCCTAAATTATTAAACTTTAGTGTTGGTTACACATTGAGTCTGTTTGACTCACCCTGTTGTGGGAACATTTTTCAGGTGATGATCAGTAAGGGACCGGGTCGGCAGGAGCTTAGGGATGGCCATGCTCAGCAAGAAATTCATTTTATTTGGACTATTTTATTTTATGTACTTTGGTTTTAATTTTGGGATTTAATTGATGTAATAAGGCCATAGTGGATTACTTTATTTTACTTTTATTTACCATGTACGAATTTTTATCAAGTGAAGTTTAAGTAAATTTATTTTAAAACAAAGCCTAAACGTTTTGTCACCTAAAGTAAAGGATTTTACAAAATGAAATAAGCTTGTTTTCAACTCAAGCCCAACCCAAAAACAATCTTTCTTTCAAAACACACAAGTTTTTCCTAAGTAACAAAAGAATTTGAAACGGTTTACACCGGGGAACATACCATATTCGGTTAGGGCTTGTGGGCCGGGTTTGGGGTGTTTCAGGTAAAGTGGCTAGTGGCGTGGATTATGTTGCAAGGGAGCCTGGGTTCGAATCTCATGACAAGCAAGGGAGTATTTATTTTGCTAAGTTAGGGTGACAAGAGTTTGAGTTGGATTTAAACTCTACTAACGGAGGGATCCCACATCTGTAAGATACAAAGAAGAAAGGTGAAGAGCTAGCTATATAAAGAGCATTCCAGGAGGAGAGTTAAGATACCTTGGTGGGCGTTTGGGCACAGGAGTGGTCGCAGCGCGGTTTAACACCAGACTCCTATCAGGTGTGTAACTCTCTCTACTCTAGTTGTAGAGCGGCAAATGCCGAAGTGCCTTTCTTGGCAATAGTAGCCACACGAGCGTGTGAGCCCACGTGTGGGGCTTCGACGCGATAGTTGAGGCCATCAATAGTATTCTTACGGGTTGGGGGTGCTTGGGCCGCGATGGGCGAAGTGGGCCTAATGGGCCCTTAGGCCCAATTGGAATAAATTGTATGATGATGTAGTATATAGTGAACTAGACTAGGTGGAACCTATATACGTGGCTAGATTCGTGTTAGGTGGGCCATACGAGCGTGTGGGCTTGAATGGGCCGAAATCGAGTTTTAGGCCCAATAGTCTAGTGACGACCGAAAATGGTAGCCGAGTCGCTCAGGGTGACATTAGGCCTTCAGGAGGGCCGTTGTAGGTGCGAAATTATGAAAATACCCTTGGTGGGTAAATTACTAAAATACCCTTGGTGGGTAAGTTACGAAAATACCCTTGGTAGGTAAATTACAAAAATATCCTTGGTGGGTAAATTATGAAAATACCCTTGGTGGGTAAATTACGAAAATACCCTTGGTGTGTAAATTACGAAAATACGTTTGGTAGGTAAATTACGAAAATACCCTTGGTAGGTAAAATTACTGTTATACCCTTAGAGGTCGGTTAGCTTGATTATATTGTATATTATTATTCTGATTATGATGGTAATTCGTTTCATACGTTATTTGATATATGTCTAGCATACATGACATACTGCATACACGAATTATTATGTCATATTGCTTGGGTATGATGAGAGGAGGGGGAAGATTGATATCTGTGACTTTGGGTCACCAGTGGTTTGGCACCACCAGTGGTTTGGTACCACAGTTGATATTTTTGACTTTGGGTCACTAGAGGTTTGGCACCTCATAGCGACTCATCCCAGTGGCTTCGCACCATAGTGGGTTGGCCCCATATTTGATAAAACCGGATTGTTACCAGTGATTTGGTATCACAACATGGGTTGGCCCCACCTATGGATTATTCGTGACTTTGAGTCACCAGTGGTTTGGCACCACATTATATTGATATCTGTGACTTTGGGTCACCAGTGGTTTGGCACCACCAGTGGTTTGGTACCACACGGGGTAAAATAGGGAGTTTTGGATGGTTAGGTTTTGGGTTGCATGACATGCATATTTTCATATGAAATTGTGTAAGGGTTTAACACCCGTTGGGTGAGGATTTACACACTGAGTCTTAATGACTCATCCCTTAGTTAAATTTTGCAGGTAATCATTAGATCGCAGATTTGGGAGCTGAGGTGGACTCGTGGAGGCCATACATATGTTTAATTGTAAATTCGTTTCTTTTATTTGGACTTATTTTTATTTGGGTTTTTGTTATGTAATAAGGCCTTGGGTATTTTATTTGGTTTCAGCTTTTGATTTGGTTACTGCTTATTATTAAATGATCAATATGGGATTTTCCTAAAATGATAATAAATCGTTTCTTATTCAAAATTACTTAAACTCGATTTTTCACAACAACTATAAAGAACACGAGTTTTTTTTACGAACGCACAGTTTTTAGACATTCCTTTCATGTGACATGCCAGATCCGAATGTAACGTTTAGGCCGAGTTTGGGGTGTTACATTAATATTTTGATAACTTTACAAATTAATCCCCGAGATAGCTAGATTAAACTATTACGATCTCGAAAATATAAAAATTACTAAAAACGGGACAATAATCCATACATAATTGAGCCAAAACAACTTGCTTGAACTCAACACCCAAAAACTAGGGTTTTCATGTCTTTTAATTGGGAAAGATGATATAAAATGATGATATTAGATATTTATTTTATTTATCATCTTTTATTTATTTACTTTCCAATTTAGTCCTTTTCTTTTCTTAAATTTCCATGGATGAATCATCATACTTATCTACTAACCCCTCTTAATGGTCTATTTTCAATATAAGAGCCTCAAATTTTGAATTCCATAACTATTTAATACTTATAGCTACTAGAACTCAACTTTTGCATTTTATGCAATTTGGTCCTTTATCAAATTAGACATGTAATTGGTAAAATTTTCTTAACGAAATTTTTATAGGACATTCCTATCATAATGCAGATCATGCAATAATATTAAAATAATTTTCCTTACGGACTCGAATTTGTGGTCCCGAAACCACTATTTCGATTTCCCTGAAAACAGGCTGTTACAGACCCTCTAATATCTAGTATTACATAAATTTTATAATTTATTCACTTTAATCGTTATGTACAAAAACTAACAATTAATCCTTACAATATAGTCCTTTTTATATTGAAGCTTAAATTCTATCAATTTAACACCAAAATCTTTAAGAAATCAACAATGACAACTTTCAAAAACATCAACAGTTTTACAAATTGGTACATGGGCTAGCTAAATCAAGCTCCCATGACTTCAAAAACATAAAAATTACAAGAAAAATTACTTAATTACAATACCTAATTAGTTGCTGAAAGTTGAAACCCTTGAAGCTTCATATTTCTTTCATGGTGGGTTGTTTGAAGGATGAAGAAGAAGAGAATTCTCTCTTTCTTTCCACCGAAAATGGCTTTTATACCATAATTAATAATTTGTTTTATTTTAATCAATCTTTAATTTTTAACTTGATAATAACATTTTAATATTTTAATCCACCAACATCCACTAACATATATTAGAAACTGGTTTACTTACTATTTTGGACCTTTGTAATTTAAGTCCCTAAGTCTTTGGCTAATTAAAAACTTATAGCGATAAGACTTTTACAATTTAGTCTCTACATTAAATATTTATATTTAATATTTACGGATCCGATTTACAGAAATGAAGTTCCAAAATCACAGGTGCAACTCGAGGCAAAGAAAGGCATATGTTGAAATTGGGCTTATCTATTGTTGAAACCACAAAATTGAAATTTGAACAACCCAAAAATTTGGGATTTTTGGGAAAGTTTTGAGGTTGCTTTTGAAAAATCAAGTTGCGTAAGAAGAAGAGGAGACTTTGGGCTATCTGTCAGAGGTTTTTATCATCTGACAACAAACGGTAACAATAAACAAAAAATTTAATCAAGTTCTATAAAAACAAAATAAAATAGGAAGAGAAAGGATACAAATGAGTTTTTTTATTTTAATTTAAGTTAAAAGTGTAAAATTAATTAATTAATTTTTTAATATATGTATTTTATTTATGTTTATTTAATATTTTTGCCTCAAAAAAAAGAAAATTAAATGTAGGTCCCTCTTTCATACTCACACTACACCAAAACAGACTTTTAGCGGTGTTTTTAGTGGCGTTTTAAAGAAAAACGCCACCAATATTACGAAATAGCGGCGTTTTTTGCAAAAAAATAACCTATAGCGGCGTTTATATTCAAAACGCCGCTAAAAATGAAAAATAGCGGCATTTTTTTATAAAACGACGCTAAAGGTCGAGCATTAGCGGCGCTTTTAAATAAACGCTGCTAAAGGTCAAATCATTAGCGGCGCTATTACAAAAACACCGCTAAAGGTCAAAGAATTAGCGGCGCTATCACAAAAACGCCGCTAAAGGTCAAAGCATTAGCGGCGCTATTACAAAAACGCCACTAAAGGTCAAAGCATTAGCGGCGCTTTTATACAAACGTCGCTAAAGGTCCGAGAATTAGTGGCGCTTTTATACAAACGCCGCGAAATATCGAACTTTTAGCGGCGCTTGGACTAAAATGCTACAAAAATCTATTAAAACTATTTTATTTAAAAATAAAACGTCGTCATTTCGGTTTAATATAAAAATTGAAAAAAAACTCAACATTAGTGGCGTTTTGTTCAAAAACGCCAGTAAATGTATAGCAATGCAAAAAACTATTTTATTTCTAAATAGAACGGCGCCGTTTTGGTATCAATATAAAAATAAATAGTGGCGTTTTTGTTAAAAAAACGCCGCCAAATGTTTAGAAATAGCGGCGTTTTGCCTAAAAACGCCGCAACTACCTATTTTATTCTAGAATATAAATGACACCGTTTTGGTATCAATATAAAAATTAGAAAAAAAACTCAGCATTAGTGTTTATAATTTAGTGGTTCAATTGTTTAATGTTTAGGGTTTATAAGTTTAAAAGGTTATGAGTTTAGGGTTTAGAGTTCATGATTTAAGGTTTAAGGTTTATAGTCTATGATTTAAGGTTTAGGGGTTATTCGTTGGGGAATAAGGGTTAAAGGATACGTTTTTAGGGTCTGTGGGTTTAGGTGTTATGGGTTTAAGAGTTAAGAGGATAGAGGTTAAGGTTTAAAGCTTTAAGGGTTATGATTTTAAAGTTTAGGATTTTAAGGGTTTAGGGTTTAGGGTTTAAAGTTTAAGGTTTAGGGTTTTAAGGTTCAAAATTTAGTGATTTAGGGCTGAGGGTCGAGGGTTTGTGGTTTAAGGTTTATAAGTTTAAAATGTTATGGGTTTAGGGTTTAGGGTTTCAAGATTTAAGGTTTAAGGTTTAGAGTCTACGATTTAATGTTTAGGGGTTATTGGTTAAGGATTATGGTTTAAATGATATGGGTTTAGGGTTTCTGATTTAGGTGTTAGATGTTAGAAGTTCAAGTGTTAAGAGGACGGAGGTTAGGGTTTAGGGGTTAATGGGATAGGGGTTAGGTGTTTAGGGTTTTTTGTGTGAAAAATATATTAACAATTTGAAATACTATTATTGAAATAAATTTAAAGTTTTTTGAGTATATGACTGCTTTGTTTTTAATTTATATTAAATAAATTCAAATTTTAAATAATTTTCAAGATTTCAAATTTGATGTAATTCTTTTAAATATTAATTAAATGAAAAATTAAAATACTATTAATAAATAAATTTATATTGTTTTTATTTTATATATTCTTTTAAATATTGTTTTATTTAAATGAAAAAATTTATATTGTTTTTATTTTATATATTAAATAATTGTAAATTTTAAAGGCATTATGCGTTTTGTTTAAAAACGCATAAAAGTTATGTTTTGAACAAAACGGCTGCGTTTTATTAGGATTTTAGTGGTAGGTTCCACTTTTAGCGGCACTTTTAGTTAAAAACGCCAGAAATGTTAAATTTCTCTGGGCAAAACGGTGTCGTTTTGCTCTCTTGTTTTTTACCTACACGATCAGACTTACCTTGTTTCCCATTTTGTCGTCCTGCCTGCAGGAACCCTAAACCCCCCTTTTCCCTAATCGTAAATCCCTAAACCCCCTTTTCCCCAATTGAAATCCGTTTTGCTCTCCTGTTCACGATTTTCCCCAGTTTTAAATCCCTAAAATTCACCCTTCCTACCGGCCATTGATTTCCCATATAGAAAATCCCTAAACTATTGGTAAATTTTTTTCAAGCTTTCCCTTTGCTTTGCTTACGAGATTTTAAGCTTCAACTTGTATTTTTGTTATTGGTAAGTTTTTTTATAACTTTGATTTTTGTTATCAGCGGATTTGCATTTCGATTAATTTTTTTATGGTTGAAAATTGAGAAAATTGAAGCTTCGTTGTAATGGGTTTTCTGTTTTAGTAAAGTTAGAAGTGATTTAGCTAAATTTGTGGTGGTTGAAAATTGAGAAAATTTTTTATTTTTGGTTTCTTTCGTTTTTGTATTTTTCTTTCATTTTCTGCGAAACAAAATGATGTTTGTTCCTTCTCTAGGGTCTCTTGATGTTTGTTCATACTATGAAGAAAAGTCCATGATTGTTTTTTTCTTTTGTCTAAATACTTATACATATTAATATCGATATATATTTGTGTACCATTTTAAACAATGATAAAGGCTTACTAGTTTCTGTTGAAGGTCAAAACATTGAGTTTGAGGCCTCTCCTCACTGATATGAACAGTGAAGTAATAGGCATAATGAAAGAAGTAACATAGTCAAAACTTGGTACGATTCATTGTTGTTTCTTGTTTGTCTTGCATGTTTAAAGTAGCATAGTTGAACTGGGATCTAAGCTTTTTGCTATGATATTACCTCTAACCATCTCATTATTAACCAAAGGATATGCCATCATCATTAGAACTTGTAGTATTTGTTTTGTAAATTTTATCAAATAATTACGCAAATTGTTCAATAAGACCTATTCTTTTTCATTTGTTCTTTCACATACCCTTTTTCTTTACTCATTTCTACTCAACATTTATTGAGCTAAGATATAATATATAGACTCCCATTTGGTGACTTAAATCTTGTGTGATATTGGTGCGCCCCATTTGAGATGTTCAAGAACATGAGCTAAAATATGGTGGTGTACTGGTAAAAGAGAGATGATGTTATATATATTCTATATGTGCTAATCATTTTGTTGGAGTTCAGGTATTTACTTAAGCCAACTCTTATTTTTCATTTCCACATTCCTTTTCGGACTATTCCGGATCTTTGTTGGGAGTCAAGCAACTCGTGACACATACATTTTGCAATGTATAGTTTCCTTGCCTTTCTTTTGAGAACTAAAAGCGGAAGGTAAACGGTTTTTTCTTTGTTTAATTCAAAAATTATTTATTTAGCATGCAATTTTTGTGGTATTATTATTTTAATAATCCGAACTTCATTTTTATATTTATGTGAAAGAAATAATTATATTTACTCAACATGAAGTTAACTTTTGGTTTTTAAAATGTAAAATGAATCAAGGTTGGTGTATAATTTTGATAATTTGAAGTTATATTATTGTACATATTATAACTTGCAAAATAAAAGATGATTACAATGATGTCTGAATTTTAATATACATGTGTGTTTGTTTTGCTTTATATTTATATACATTATACTTGCTTTGACATATATTTGTATTTACTTGTGAATGTACTACGGCTTTTTATACGAGATAAAGTAATTTGATTGCTTTTACTGTTAGATCATCATGGTTATATTAAATACATGATATCTTATTCAAGAGTAAAATAGTTGAAATGTTTTTTTTTTTTTTTGTAAGTTATGCTTACTTTATTTTACATATTTGTCATCCAGTTTACGCCTTCAAATGTACATTATCGCAATCCAGCTTTTCTTAGCTTCAATCCATATTGTCTCGGTAAGAAAGTTGTACTTCCTTTCTTTATTTGAGTATGTGTCAATAAACCAACCTTGTTGGTGTTTCAGGAGATTCAGGAGAAAAGTGTTAGTTGCACTAAGATAATCTCTGTATTTTCTATCCTCTGTGAAATCACTACTGTTTTCAACCGCAATAACTAAGTTTATATCTAATTTGATGCAGGATGCACTGTTGGGGTGGAGTTCTATTCAGGTAAATACTCTTAAAATTGAGTATTGACAAATTCAATATTTGAAGAAGATTGTTTGTAGCTTTGGGTATTACTCAAATTGATTTTTAGCCAATATATAAATTAGGTTTCGTATATAATACTTATCCTCGTTATTTTACTAAAATATATTACTTATAGAAATTTTGATTTTTTCTCATTCTTATATTGTTTTATATAGTGCTGAAGCTTAAGTTCTAAAGGATTGACAAAAATCAGTAATTACCGGTAAGTATCAAACACATTGAACTATTGAATCATGATTTTACACCATTTTACACCTTTTAATTTATCAACCGATTCGTACCAATTCTTTGTCCAAATGAGTTTTTTCCTATATGTTGCTATAAAAACCTAAGAGAGTTTTTCCTATATAAAACCTATATGTTGCTATAATTTCCTATATTTTATAATATTATATAGATTGCATGAATAGTTCGCAAATCTTTTCCTTTCTCTTAGAAACAATGTTTAGTATTGTCGGTAAAATTAAGCAAAAATGTTTACAAAAATCTAAATTTACTATCAAGAAGGAAAATAAAAGGTTAATGGTAACATTATTACTATTTTAATTTTAATTTTGTTTTGGGTTAATGAGTAAATATATTATTATACTATAGGTCTACTTTGTTTTCATTGATGTTTTAGTTATATTTTGAAAATATAAATAAATTTATGTGATTAAATATTACTATTAAACTTTGAATTTTATTAAATTTTGTAATTAAATTTTATCACTCAATATTAATTTTAATGCTTTGAAAACAAATTTTTATTTTAAAAGTTAACAACAATTTAACTTATAAATATTAAAAATTAATAAATTAAATTAGAATTTCTATTTAATGAAATAAAAATTTGAAAAAAATATCATAGAAGAATTTTTATTATAAAATAACCATTTTTATTTAATTTTAAAATTACATTAACTAACTTATTATTTTTAAATATTAAAGTAAAATATAAAAATATTTTGTCATTTAAGTTTTTCTTCAAAGTATTTTAAATTTAAATTGAATAAAAATTTTAATAAAAATAATTTTAATGGCAATATTTAATCAAATAAAAGTAAAATAATAAAATTCAAAATAGAGTTTATAGTAATAAATTGATCATTAGTTCACAAGTGAAATGGCAAATATGAATTAAAGTAATGGTAAGCTACATCGTTGTCACTTAACTTTGGTTAATATAAGAAAATGAATTAGAGTAATTTTGCATTTTAGTTATGTAGAACTTATAACAAAGAAAATGGGAATAAGCAAGTTCAAATAACATGAATTTGATGCCTAAAAATGTTGAGGTCAATTTTTAAAATAAAGCTTGAACTTGATACCTATGGGTGTTGAGATCCTGTTACATTAAGTTAAATTTTGTAACAATTAAGTACAACATTCTTGAGGGAACCGTAAAATAAATATTCAAATGGACCTTGACATCAAAGGATATCAAAGTTACAATATGGTCGTTTCATCATGGAAAAATTCTTAGACAAACAAATCATGCAATAATTGTTGTAAACAATAAGGGAACTCAACATCCATGTGCATCAAGATACCTCTAAAACATTATTTTGAAATTAAATTTTAGACATACATATTTTGATATAAGGATAAAAAAATAGTAACAAGGTAACAAAAATACATGTTGAAATGAAGAAAATAATGGCAAATGGAAAGCTTGTTGAGATTGCTCGTGGAGAAGAGATGTTCTATGTCTAGGGTTGTGTAAAAGAAGAGAAGACGAAAGAAAAATAAGAAGAAAATAAAATTTAAAAAAATACGAAAATGTAACACCCCAAACCCGGCCCAAACACTATGACCAAATTTGGTATGTTACAGATGAAAACATTTTGAAAACCCTTGTTTAGCCGATTTAATTTAAAGTAAAAGATATTGTCTTGTTTTAAAAAAAATAGTTGAGGTGTATAGAGAAATCAATACTTAGTTCGTTTAAAAATATATTAAGTCGATTATTCTGATTTGGATGTACCGATGGTACGAGAAAACATTTTTACGTTTAAATTTAAGAAAACTTGTGTGATCATTTTAAAAATCATTAAACATATTAAATAATTCATCCAAACATGAAAAATAATAAAAATAATCTTAGGAGGCCTTATTACAACTCGAACAAATAAAACCAAAAATAAAATAAAATAATTCAAAGTAAACTCAAATTTCCACTGCATGGCCACCTCGAGTCCATCCGGCTCCTCATCCGCGATCTACGAGTCACCTGAAAAATATTAAAGGAAAAGGTGAGTCACCATGACTCAGTGTGTAACCCTTTTCCCGGTTTAATGCAACATCATGCACACAAATCACAATTAAGTTTAACATGCACCCAACCTAACCATCCAAAACACCTTTTTCTACCCCGTGTGGTACCAAACCACTGGTGGTGCCAAACCACTGGTGACTTAAAGTCACGATATCCATCAATATTGTGGTGCCAAACCACTGGTGGTGCCAAACCACTGGTGACTCGAAGTCACATATAATAAGTTGTGGGGCCAACCCACGTGTGATCCCAAATCACTGGCGTCAATCCCATAATATCATCTGTGGGGCCAACCCCTTTGTGGTGCTAAGCCACGGGACGAGACGCTATGAGGTGCCAAACCTCTGGTGACCGTAGTCACGAAATGTGGTACCAAACCACTGGTGTCCGTCGACACAAATATTACTTCCCCCTCCTCTCGTTTAACCCACATATTTATGATATGCACATAAATCATGCCAAACATGTTTATTTAATAACATATACTGAATTTATTAAAAGCCATCTCTCATATGCCACATATACCAAATATGTCAAGCATCATAATCAAACTCATATTGACAAGGACTTACCTGGATCCTTGCTTATACCTTAATGGTATTAAATCCAAATCTACACAATTCAATTTAGCACACACAATATATTCAGCACATTAATTAGTTATAAAGTGTGTATGTACACACTTGTTACTATCGGTAGCCCTAAATCCCGAAGATTCGATCTACGACGCTAGATCTCTTGACCTATAATCGGCCAACCATCAATGTTAGTACCATAGGCCTATTCGGCCAAACCAAGTTAATACTAAAAGCTCTTTTGCGGACTTACCTTGAACAGATTTGATTTCCAACCAAATCTCGAAGCCTTAATTAGCCCCTAAATCCATGGCACACATTAGTTTCGGTATTTAACAATAAACTTTTCAACATATGGCCCTTGGCCGAATGTGCTTACCAACTTATCGAAATTCCAAAGTGGTCACTTGAGTCTTCGAGATTCCACCTCACCTTTGGAAAACCAATCCCGAAAGCTTCCCTACAACCGGTTTAACTACATTAATAAAAGTCATAGGCCATTCGGCCATAATCTTTAAACCTAAAAGAAGTGATTATCCCTTACCACACTTATGAAAATCGGCAGCACCTTATTGGGGATGTGAGATTCGGCCTAAGCACAATTGGAAGGGCTGGAATTTTTAGTGAAGGAGGAGGGTAGGTTCGGCTACTAGGGAAAGAAAAAGAAAAAGAAAAGATGTCGGGGAAGTGGTGGTTTCAGCTTAGTAGAAGGAAAGAAGAAGAGAGCTTTTGGGAAGAATTTTGTCAATGCAACAAGGAAAAATTCGGCAACAAAGTAGAAGAAAAAGATGCTGGAAATTTTGAACAATTTTAGCTTAAGAACAAGGAAAAATTCGACAGCAAAGTAGAAGAAAAAGATGCTGGAAATTTTGAACAATTTTGGCTTAAGAACAAGGAAAAATTTGGCAGCAGCAAAGGAAAAAGAAGAAGAAATTTGCTGAATGTTTTTCATCACTCCCTTGTTTAATCATTAAACCGAAAATAGATGGCCCTAGAGAGTCCCTATTTCAGCCAACAACATCCCCCCATGAGATAAAACTTCCAGCTTTTAATTATCACAAAACAAAGCAAAATTATCTTACATTTAATCTCTTAATCACCTTTAACAATTTAATAGCAAATAAACCGCTAATAATTCCCCCTTCCAGCCAAAAATAGGAAAAAATTAAGCCTTATCTTTATCAATTTAAAGAGTCCAAATTCATGCCAATTCTCCCATACACGCCAAAGACAAAAATAAAAAAAACAATATATCTTTGTTCCTATGGTTCGAACCTGGAACCTCTCTAATGCAGCCCCCTACAACGCCCCTTGCCATCTCTTCCAACCCGACTTTCACGTCAAATAACCCCTTTATTTATTTATAAGCCTTATTCTTGGCCCCCTTTCTTTTAACGCCAACAGCCCAAAAAAAACAAAACACTTCTTGCGTCCTTTATGTCTCGAACCCGAGACCTTGAACCAAAGCCCTTGAGTGGCGCCCCAAGCCACTCCGCCAACCTGCCTTTCATGCCATGAACCTTGCCCGAAATTTCTTTAAAGCCTTCTTGACCCTAACGCCCAAAAGGAAAAAAACATTTCCCCCTTGTTACTGCCGAGTCTCGAACCCAAGGCCCCCTTTGATGCCACCTCCAAGGCATCCAAGTGGCGCATGAAAGCCACTTAGCCATGCTGTTCTTTGTATCACATTTCACCCAAAATTTTATTTAACCCCTATCCCCTAACTTCCTTCCTTTTAAACCCTTAAGAATAAATTTTTAATTCCAAATCTGACCTAATTCAGGGTTATGTCAAGGCCCTAAATATGCTTAGAAATCAAAATATTTATTTTTACAAGCACATACATAAGAAATTAATTAAATTTTCAACAACCCCTAATTTAGAGTGTTACAGTTCTACCCCCCTTAAAAATAATTTCGTCCTCGAAATTACTTGCTAACGAATAATCGTACATCCTAACTCACCGCACTAAGCTTATGCTGCGCACTCTGATCTTAATAAAACTATCTTACTTTCTAAGTACCATCTCTAAATTCACAACCAAGGTTTCAGGCACTTCCCTAGCAAAACAATAAAACTCTACCATAATCAAGCAATTAAGGGTATTCCAGAAATAAGGAGCATACCCGTTGTCACATCTGGCACATCTTCCTCCTCGCGACGGCCAATTGCATAAACCAACCTTGGTTGCCTCGCCTCTGTACCTTCAGTACCTCCGCTTGGTGCTTCACGACCACGGTCGGAACCATTACCTCCTCTTCCTGCACCACGACCTCTCGGAAGTTGTTGATTATCCCGTTTATTCGGTGCACGATTTTGACCTTCCGATCTCAGCCTAGCTGCCTTCTTCGGACATTCTCTAACCCGATGCTCCATGGACCCACACTCGAAGCATCCCCGATTTCCATGCCAACACTTTCCGTGTGAGACTTGCCACACCGAGCACACCGTGGTGGCCATTGATGATTAGCAGCATCAGCAGGCCTAACAGCTTGATCCGACCCACCAAACCTCGTTCTCTTCTACTGATTATCAGAAAACTCTGAGGGTCCCGATCTCCTCTTATTCCAATTCCTATCTTGGTTCCGTCTAACAGACTGTCTTACTCCCTCAGCAACTTTAGATTTCTCCACTAAGACAGCGAACTCCCTTTCCTGTTGTGGAGCTATCATCATTCTCAGCTAATATATCTCAGGCCATCTTCAAACCTGACACAGCGCTCATGCTCGGTGCCCACAATACCACGGGCATACCTACTCAAACGGAGGAACTCGGCCTCATACTCAGCCACCGTCTTATTTCCCTGAACCAGGTTCAGGAAAGCTTTCTGCTGCGCATCCACGTAACTAGTTCCTATATATTTCTTCTGGTAGGCATCCCTGAAGAATTCCCAAGTAAGATTTTTGCCACCGTTCCATCTCTCACAGTGAGCCACCACTAGTAAGACTCATCCCGAAGCAAAGAGATGATACCCTTCAACTTCTCCTCAGGTGTGAAATCCAGGTCACCCATAATTCTTTCAGTGGATTCCAACCAATATTCCGCCGCACTAGGCGCTACTCCGGATACTCCTCTGGATACTTACGCTCATTAGCTGAGTCATTCACCACAGATTCGGGTTTCTACACTGCGCTGCCGAGAACCCGTTCTAATACCGTGTCTGACTTGAGACACGACATCATTACCATTATTCGATCTTAAAATTCGAGTTCCATGGCAACAACTCGGCATCTCATTTCTAGACCCATGTCCGGACCCTGCTGGCTCGGACAAGGCCATCCTACCCCTACCACGGCCACGCGACGGATGTCCTCGACCTCTTGAACTCATTCTAACGATTGCGCTTATCTGTTTAAAAATTTTATGTATTAGTACATGTTTCACTGGATTATCCGCGAAGGAATTTTATGATAAGAGTTTTAAGGGTGGTTCTTTCGTAAACATACAAACACACAGTTTTCCATTCATTCATCCAAAGAGACATTGTTGATTTCATGGTGATGGTTTTTCCACTACCCGGGGGTATTTTCGTAATTTGTCCTACAGGGGTATTTTCGTAATTTTTTCAAAAATAAAATTTTCGGATGGTTTTGTCAAAAAGCATTTTGAAACTCCTAAATTTCTGATGTATTTTGAGAAATTTTTGAAATCCGGAGGTATTTGGGTAATTTCGAGATTCAGGGGCATTTTGGTAATTTTTTCACAAACTAGGGTAAATTTGTAAAATTTATCAAATCAGGAATATTTCAAAAGTTGTAAAATTTTGAGGGCTCTTTTTTATAATGGTATTTTCCAAAATAGTGATGTTGCAAAATTTGAAAGTCAGGGGTATTTTGGTAATTTTGTAGGTTAGGGCAATTTTGTAATTTCCTAAAATTATGACGTTTTTGCAATTTAAGGTTTTTGAGCACTTTTATGTGATGAAATTTTGATTAAAGCTGTGGGTATTTTGGGAATATCATAGGTCAAGGCATTTTGTAATTTTACCCGTAGGGTATTTTTAGTAGTTTCACATAATCGGGCATTTTCACAAAATGATTTCCAAAATTGGGTTCTAAGTGATTCTACAAAGAGGGATATTTTAAAATTCCTATTTGAAAAATTTTCACACGGAGGTATTTTGGTAATTTACAAACACAGGGTATTTTGGTCTCTTTTTTTAAAAAAACTAAAGTTTTATTTATTTCAAAAATCAAAGCGGCTAGTCCCTTTCGGTTTTAGTTATCAAGTTTAGCTTTGTGAGTTCGTCGTCTCAAAGAAGGATGAACAGATTACTACGCACTGGGTAGGATTCAAGTGAGTAGGAGGTGAGTCACGAGGATCGCTTAAATACCGTGCCCCACCGAATCCAATCCTAGACATGCGTATAACGATTACCACATCCTTTGCTCAGTGACAACCCACAGGGTTTGTTTCGGTAATTATTAAATCTTATACATGTTTGTTGGGGTATGCTAACCCTAGGGTTCAACAGTTTCTACTCTAGTAGTTTACGTTCCCAATTTTTCCCTTCTACCCCTCATCAAAAATTCACAGAGAAATGGATAGACGTACTCACCTGGGCGGATTGGTGCCGGAGACTCGGTGCCATGCTGTTCAAGCCAAAACAGTTTCTCAAAACATCATAATAAGGCCTACTAACAAAAACCAAACATTTTGGGCCTTGGGCCTCCCACAGCCGAGTTTTGAACCTGGCTCTGATACCAATTTTGTAACACCCAAACCCGGCCCAAACACTATGACCAAATTTGGTATGTTACAGATGAAAACATTTTGAAAACCCTTGTTTAGCCGATTTAATTTAAAGTAAAAGATATTGTCTTGTTTTAAAAAAAACAGTTGAGGTGTATAGAGAAATCAATACTTAGTTCGTTTAAAAATATATTAAGCCAGATTGTTATCGATTTCAGATGTACCCGATGGTACAAAAAACATTTTTACGTTTAAATTTAAGAAAACTTATGTGATCATTTTAAAAATCATTAAACATATTAAATAATTCATCCAAACATGAAAAATAATAAAATAATCTTAGGAGGCCTTATTACAACTCGAACAAATAAAACCAAAAATAAAATAAAATAATTCAAAGTAAACTCAAATTTCCACTGCATGGCCACCTCGAGTCCATCCGGCTCCTCATCCGCGATCTACGAGTCACCTGAAAAATATTAAAGGAAAAGGTGAGTCACCATGACTCAGTGTGTAACCCTTTTCCCGGTTTAATGCAACATCATGCACACAAATCACAATTAAGTTTAACATGCACCCAACCTAACCATCCAAAATACCTTTTTCTACCCCGTGTGGTACCAAACCACTGGTGATGCCAAACCACTGGTGACTTAAAGTCACGATATCCATCAATATTGTGGTGTCAAACCACTGGTGGTGCCAAACCACTGGTGACTCGAAGTCACATATAATAAGTTGTGGGGCCAACCCACGGGTGATACCAAATCACTGGCATCAATCCCATAATATCATCTGTGGGGCCAACCCACTGTGGTGCTAAGCCACGGGGACGAGACGCTATGAGGTGCCAAACCTCTGGTGACCGTAGTCACGAAATGTGGTACCAAACCATGGTGTAAAATCGACACGAATATTACTTCCCCTCCTCTCGTTTAACCCACATATTTATGATATGTACATAAATCATGCCAAACATGTTTATTTAATAACATATACTGAATTTATTAAAAGCCATCTCTCATATGCCACATATACCAAATATGTCAAGCATCATAATCAAACTCATATTGACAAGGACTTACCTGGATCCTTGCTTATACCTTTATGGTATTAAATCCAAATCTACACAATCCAATTTAGCACACACAATACATTCAGCACATTAATTAGTTATAAAGTGTGTATGTACACACCTGTTACTATTGGTAGCCCTAAATCCCGAAGATTCGATCTACGACGCTAGATCTCTTGACCTATAATCGGCCAACCATCAATGTTAGTACCATAGGCCTATTCGGCCAAACCAAGTTAATACTAAAAGCTCTTTTGCGGACTTACCTTGAACAGATTTGATTTCCAACCAAATCTCGAAGCCTTAATTAGCCTCTAAATCCATGGCACACATTAGTTTCGGTATTTAACAATAAACTTTTCAACATATGGCCCTTGGCCGAATGTGCTTACCAACTTACCGAAATTCCAAAGTGGTCACTTGAGTCTTCGAGATTCCACCTCACCTTTGGAAAACCAATCCCGAAAGCTTCCCTACAATCGGTTTAACTACATTAATAAAAGTCATAGGCCATTCGGCCATAATCTTTGAACCTAAAAGAAGTGATTATCCCTTACCACACTTATGAAAATCGGCAGCACCTTATTGGGGATGTGAGATTCGGCCTAAGCACAATTGGAAGGGCTGGAATTTTTAGTGAAGGAGGAGGGTAGGTTTGGCTACTAGGGAAAGAAAAAGAAAAAGAAAAGATGTAGAGGAAGTGGTGGTTTTGGCTTAGTAGAAGGAAAGAAGAAGAGAGCTTTTGGGAAGAATTTTGTCAATGCAACAAGGAAAAATTCGGCAGCAAAGTAGAAGAAAAAGATGCTGGAAATTTTGAACAATTTTGGCTTAAGAACAAGGAAAAATTCGACAGCAAAGTAGAAGAAAAAGATGCTGGAAATTTTGAACAATTTTGGATTAAGAACAAGGAAAAATTCGGCAGCAGCAAAGGAAAAAGAAGAAGAAATTTGCTGAATGTTTTTCAGCACTCCCTTGTTTAATCATTAAACCGAAAATAGATGGCCCTAGAGAGTCCCTATTTCAGCAAACAACATCCCCCCATGAGATAAAACTTCCAGCTTTTAATTATCACAAAACAAAGCAAAATTATCTTACATTTAATCTCTTAATCACCTTCAACAATTTAATAGCAAATAAACCACTAATAATTCCTCCTTCCAGCCGAAAATAGGCAAAAGTTAAGCCTTATCTTTATCAATTTAAAGAGTCCAAATTCATGCCAATTCTCCCATACACGCCAGCAGCAAAAATAAAAAAAAACAACCATATGTTGTTCCTATGGTTCGAACCTGGAACCTCTCTAATGCAGCCCCCTACAACGCCCCTTGCCATCTCTTCCAACCCGACTTTCATGTCAAATAACCCCTTCATTTATTTATAAGCCTTATTCCTGGCCCCTTTCTTTTAACGCCAACAGCCCAAAAAAACAAAACACTTCTTGCGTCCTTTATGTCTCGAACCCAAGACCTTAAACCAAAGCCCTTGAGTGGCGCCCCAAGCCACTCTGCCAACCTGCCTTTCATGCCATGAACCTTGCCCGAAATTTCTTTAAAGCCTTCTTGACCCTAACACCCAAAAGGAAAAAAACATTTCCCCCTTGTTACTGCCAAGTCTCGAACCCAAGACCCCCTTTGACGCCACCTCCAAGGCACCCAAGTGGCACATGAAAGCCACTTAGCCATGCTGTTCTTTGTGTCACGTTTCACCCAAAATATTATTTAACCCCTATCCCCTAACTTCCTTCCTTTTAAACCCTTAAGAATAAATTTTTAATTCCAAATCTGACCTAATTCAGGGTTATGTCAAGGCCCTAAATATGCTTAGAAATCAAAATATTTATTTCTACAAGCACATACATAAGAAATTAATTAAATTTTCAACAACCCCTAATTTAGGGTGTTACAGAAAAAATGTGAAAATATAATTGAAAATAAAAATGTGAAAGATGAAAAAGGAAAAATAAATAAGAAAATAATGAAAATGAAGGAAGCAAGGAATCATTCACGAGAAAAAAAAAAAAAATTCATAGAGACTTATTAGAATTTGGTATAATTAATTGTAATTATATATATTGAATACAAAGTTGAAAACATTAGATCTTTTTAAGTTTAAGATCAAATTTCATAACTTAAAGAATACATAACTTACATGACTTACATAATTTTAAAGAATACATAACTTACATAAGTTTAAGATCAAATTTCATAACTTACATAATTTTAAGTTAAGATCAAACTTCATAACTTACATAACACTTGTATAGAAAAAAAAGATTCAAAGTATATAGGTTGGAAACTGACGGGTTGCCTTATATCTCACTGATTAGATATAATGGATCCTCCCTAAGTGTAACAATGCCACGTACGATGAATCTTAAAGAATACATAACTTACATAAGTTTAAGATCAAATTTCATAACTTACATAATTTTAAGCTAATATCACACTTCATAACTTACATAACACTTGTATAGAAAAAAAAAGATTCAAAGTATATAGGTTGAAACTCCGACGGGTTGCCTTATATCTCACAGATTAGATATAATGGATCCTCCTAGGTGTAACAATGCCACGCATTTATAATCTTAAAGAATACATAACTTACATAAGTTTAAGATCAAATTTCATAACTTACATAATTTTAAGTTAAGATCAAACTTCATAACTTACATAATTTATGTATAGAAAAAAAAGATTCAAAGTATATAAATTTGAAACTGACGGGTTGCCTTATATCTCATGATTAGATATAATGGATTCTCCTAGGTGTAACAATGCCACGTCACGATGAATCTTAAAGAATACATAACTTACATAAGTTTAAGATCAAATTTCATAACTTACATAATTTTAAGTTAAGATCAAATTTCATAACTTACATAATTTTAAGTTAAGATCAAACTTCATAACTTACATAATTTATGTATAGAAAAAAAAGATTCAAAGTATATATTTGGAAACTGACGGGTTGCCTTATATCTCACAGATTAGATTTAATGGATCCTCCTAGGTGTAACAATGCCACGTCACGATGAATCTTAAAGAATACATAACTTACATAAGTTTAAGATCAAATTTCATAACTTACATAATTTTAAGTTAATATCAAACTTCATAACTTACATAATTTACATAACTTACATAGTACTCGTTATATATATGATCATATCATTACTTACATTAATTATTAATTAACAATTTAGCCGTGTAATTTATTGTCAACTTTAGACTTCAACAACTACTGAAATGGATAGGAGTTGGATGAAGCATCAAGGGTAAGCAACGACTATCGAAATGGAGTAGAAACTTTTCGAATTTCGCATTCCAAAATGCAAGCCAAGAGAATATGATTCTTTGCCCGTGTAAGGCGTGTTGCAATATTAAGCGGCATTATTGTGAAGTGGTCTCTGAACATCTAGTTGTTAATGGCTTTGTCCGGGGTACAAAAATGGTTTTTCATGGAGAGTGTACATCTCTTGGAGCATCTTCATCGATGAATCTGGGTATCCTCATAGTGCTTTCAATCGAATGTTAGAGACGATAACATGGAAGGCATGTTGCGAGATGCTTTTAATATTCGCAGTGATGGTTTCGGGTCATTTCCACCTCACTTGGGTGCAACCGATGATCATAATTTTGGTGGAAATACTTTCACAGAAACAAGAAGAAGTGTACCGGATGAACAACCAAATGAAGAAGTGGCGAGGTTCTACACGTTACTTGGTGAAATAAATGAAGAAGTGTATGAGGGATCAAAATTTTCCAAACTGTCATTCTGTATTCCTCTTTTTCACTTGAAATGTTTGGGGGGGTGGACCGAAAAATCGTTGACAATGCTGTTAGAGTTTCTGCAAGAAATGTTCTCGTTTGCAAAAATCCCTCAATCTTCCAAAGACATGAAGAAATTGATAAAGGATTTGGGCCTTGGCTACAACAAAATTCACAGTTGCCTAAATGACTGCATGTTGTATTGGGGCGACCGGATAAATCAACAATGCTGTCATGTATGCGGCCAATCCCGTTGGATTAATAGAAATACAGAGGACGGTAATGAGGATGAACATGATACACAGTCAATGAAGCAGGCAATGAAGATTTTACGGTATTTTTCACTAATACCAAGGCTTCAACGACTTTTCATGTCGTCGAAGACAGCAGAATCAATGACGTGGCACCGTGATGGCCAAACAGATGATGGGTTGTTAAGGCATCCTGCAGATTCTTTATCTTGAAAATCTTTTGACTCTAAATTTCCAAGTTTTGAAAGCGATCCTCGGTGTGAGGCTTGGGCTAGCATCCGATGGATTTAACCCTTACAAACTCATGAGCACAACATACAATACTTGGCCTGTGGTGCTTGTTCCCTACAATTTGCCTCCATGGGTTTGCATGAAACAATCTTCTTTTATCTTGTCTATGATTATACCTGGAGAGAAAGGGCTAGGGAATGATATTGACGTATATTTGCAGCCACTTGTTGACGAGTTAAAACAACTATGGGCTGGTGTTCAGACATACGATGCAATGAGAAAAGAGAACTTTAATTTACGTGCGACTTTAATTTGGACTAGTAACGACTTTCCGGCTTATGCTAATTTATCTGGTTGAAGTACCAAGGGACATTATGCTTGTCTGTGTTGTGCTGCGCAGACATGTTCACAATGGTTATACAATGGGAAGATGTTCTCTTACATGGGGCATCGTTGGTGGTTACCAGAAAATCATACATTTAGATTTCAGAATGCTCAGTTTGATGGTCTTGAAGAGTTCGGACCAGCTCCTTCGCAGCAAATTGGATCCGAAATATTCTTAATGTTGAAAGATATGAATTTCATTTATGGGAAGATGAATCAACCGGCCAACCCGCAAAGAAATAAAATATTTTGGGATGAATCTGATGATGAATCTGATGAAGAGGACGATCCTAATGAGGTAGACTTATGGAAAAAAAAGTATTTTTTTTGAGTTGCCTTATTGGGAGCATCAGATTTTACGTCATAATCTTGATGCCACGCACATAGAGAAAAATGTCTGCGAGAACATCATTGGGACTATTTTGAATGTCGATGGAAAATCAAAAGATAATCTTCAGAGTCGACTTGATTTAGTCCACATGGGAATTCAGCGTGAGCTTCATCCCCGAGCACTCTCGAATATGAAATATAGCTTGCCGCCTGCTATTTTTTCAATGTCGAAGACGGAAAAAAAAGTGTTCTGTACGGTGTTGAAGGATATAAAGGTCCCGGATGCGTATGCATCAAATATATCGCGATGTGTGAGTCTTAAGGATCGAAGACTATATGGTTTAAAATCGCATGACTATCACATCCTGATGCAAGACTTACTGCCAGTTGCTATGCGGTGTTGTATGTCGAAAAAAGTGACGGCTCTTGTGATTGAACTGTCGAATATAATAAAAAGCATTTGTGGTAAAGTTTTGAATGTTCAAGAATTAGAGAGACTACAAGATCGAGCCGCATTGACTTTATGCAATCTGGAGAAGATATTCCCGCCTTCCTTCTTCACTATTATGGTGCACTTGTTAATTCATCTCCCGCGTGAAGCACTTCTTGGTGGACCCGTTTTCTATCGATAGATGTATACCATTGAAAGGTCTTACTTTACTTGCAAAATATTCCTTCATTCAGCTCAATGCCTTTAGTTGTAACTTTTGATAATGTTGTATTCCGTGTTTAGGTTCCTTTCCAAATTGAAGTCATATTGCCGCAATAAGCGTTATTCGGAAGGATCAATTGCCGAGGGCTACTTGGCAGAAAAATGTATGACTTTCTGTTCGAGGTATTTGGAAGATGTTGAAACAAGAATAAACAGACCAAGTAGAAATGCTGGGCTCACAGATCATAATTTGGCTGAGACTTATTTATTTCAAAGTTTCGAAGAACCGATCGGCAAAGTCAAAATTGCTGAATTAGACGATAGATCGTGGGTCCAAACACATCGATACGTTCTTTTTCATCACGATTCAATGGAACCATTTCGAAAGTAAGTTCTAGAATTTGATAAATACTCGTCAGTTATAATTTATTTGTCTTCTAACAAAGTAAAACCTTTTTTTACCGTAGTGAGTACAAACATATATTGAGAGCTAGTTCACGATCCCGAAGATTAAATCGACGAGAAATTAATAAGTTGTTCGCAGAATCAATCCATGAATGGTTAAGCCAAATGGTATGCAATTTAAATTTTCATTGACAAGTAATAATGTTTTCTCATAACATTCATAATTACTCGATTTGCTTTCGACTCAATAGGTTTAGAGTCGGAATGAAGTAAATGATGACGTTAAATGGCTTTCACAAGGTCCAAACAGAATAGTTAAAAGATATAGTGGCTTCCTCATCAACGGATATAGATTTCATACAAGGTATCGCGAGAGATTGAGGAGAACCCAAATTTTGGAATTGTTGTTAATTCTTGATTACAAGTTATGCTAGTGCTAGTGACGATGAATCCGGTCGAGGGAATTTGGAATATTAAGGACTTATTATCGGCATCATTGAGTTGGATTATTACGGCAAATGCAAAGTTGTCTTATTTCGAGATGATTGGGCTGATGTGAATATGGCTCATGAATTAAAAGCGATCGATATGGCTTTACAATGGTGAATTTCTCTCGATTGATTCACACGAGAGAACAAGCGATGGACGAAGTGTATGTGTTTTCTTCTCAAGTTAAACAAGTTTTTACTCGAAGATCCAAGCGATGAGGGTTGGTACGTTGTACTTCAAAACACCCCTAGAGACTTGTTCGACATTGGCAGTGGAAGTAGAGATGACATAGTCAAAAGATTAGAAACTTTGCCTTTTCTAGAACAAGACTTAACTGAAAATATCCCTAGTACTAGTCAACAATTTCAATGGGTTCGTCGGGATGTGGACGAAGATATTTCTGAAATATGATGTAGTAAGATTTAACGATTTATTATTTATATGTTATATTATAATTTTCATGTTGGTCATGTTACATAATTTAACTATTTTAAATGTCCTATTATTGTTGTTATTTGTTACTAAAATTTTGAACTATTTTATGTGTATTTAGGAAAATGCCTAGAAAGCGATTACTAGGTTTAAATATTGTCCGAGTACTCCAAATCCGGAAGAAGTAAATAGTGGATGGATACGCTTGTTGGATCTTCTACTCTGCGGACATAGATGACGAGCATGGACAATTCCAAAGTAATGTTAAGTTTATTTTACATGCATGTTGAATTTTATTATTGATTCATTTTCAATTTTAATATAATAATATTTCATTTTTCAATTTGAGGGTGGTGGGACGAAGCAGAGCTCGGGGCGTACATTACTTACAGATTTATACGACTTAAAGCCTACTGACCGTGTTCAAGTAAGGAGAAACAATCATGGCCAGCCTATCGGATCTGAAGCTCGACTGTTGGCAGGCTATTTGGGCATTATAGCACGAAATGCGAATATGTTGCCCATTAACTACGAATCATGGCATGACATGCCTGATGCCAACAAAAATCAGGCTCTCGATAATATTAAGGTAATAAAATGTGAATGTAATTTATAATACTTTAATTTAACCTTCATTTATATTAACTTTTTTTAAAAAAAATTTCTAGGGTAAATTTGCTTTAGAGGTCTCCGATGACTATGTTAAGAAGACGTTGGGTAAAAAATGAAGAGACAATAAAAGCACCCTAAAAAAACAATATTTTAAGAAAGAAATAAGCCTCGAAGAAAAATTACGAAATGTCCCGCCGGGAATGTTGAGGTACCAATGGGAAGATCAAGTTAGATTCTAGAATTCAAAGAAAGGAGAGGTATTACGTACTTTCAAAGTCTTATAAATTTTTCGGTTTATCGTATTTACTATATACATAATTCAAATTCTATTATGTAAAATCGTGAGCGAGTTGGAACAAACAGCAGACGGAAACAACATTTCACGCACACGGCAGGTTCCAGAAGTTTTGCTCGTGTAGCTGAGGCCGAGGTATTATAATTTATTACTTCTTTCAAATATTAATTACTTTATACTATTAAATTATATTTTTACGCTATAATGTAGGAAGTTTAAATCGGTCAAAAGTTGGGCGCCTTGACTTTTTGACATTACATATAGGAAGAAGGATGGATCTCCGATGACATCGAGGTTGCAGAAATTTTGGTATATTTACTTAATAAAATTTGATTTATTATAAATATTTATAATGTTTAATTACAATAGTTTAATTCATCGTTTGTAGTTGTAAATTTATAATTTTAAGTTATGTTCCATTCCTTTTATTATATATTTCGTTTTATGTTCCATTCCTTTTATTATATATTTCGTTTCTAACTTTTTATTGATTTATTAGGATAAACTAAAGGAGAAGAAGGCGGAGTATGAAGCGGTTGCTTTGTCTCGACGATTCGATTAATCTCGAGGAGATTGATAATGTAATTATTCTTGATGTTTTGGGTCCTGAAAGGTACGACTGCTTCGATTGATAGTTTTGTTAATCTTGATTATATTTATAACAAAATTATCACTAGTGTTTTGGGTCTTACAAGGTATGGTCGGGTTCGATGTCAAGGATCGGTGTTACCCGACTCAATATTTTGATCCGGCTCCGGCAATACATGCCTTCCGGAGTCAATCTCGTCTTCAAGTTCGAGACCGAAAGACCAGATATCTCGATGGAAGCGAGCACGGTGAGCAAATTTCTCGACTTAGAGCGGAGGCGGCGCAGGAGGCAGAAGCGAGAATAAAAGTATGAAGAACTCCACTACAAATGCAGACTATGATGCGATTGTTTTTGACGATCGCAGAGGCCGCCCTCTTAGACATTTGTTTTATTGTTGTAAGATTTTTTTTAACATTATTCTGATTAACATTATTGCAAAATTGTTTGAATTATTATTTATTTATTAATAAATATCCTATATCTTTTATTAAATTTGAAGTATCGTCTAGATTTAATGCTTTTGGTGAGATTTCAATGTTTTATTTTTGCCTTGGGTTGGAATTATATGCAATTCTTTGCTATTTTTGGTTGGCTTTTAATGCGGGGAGGGTAGGATATTGCGGAAAAATAGCATCGCAAATTTGTGCAAATTAGCGGCGTTTATTGAAAAAAACGCTAAAAGACCGAACCTTTAGCGGTGCTTTTATAAGAAACGCGCTAAAGACCGGACCTTTAGCGGCACTTTTATAGAAGCAGCTAAAAACCACACTTTTAGCTAGCGGCTTTTATATAAGCGCGCTAAAAACCACACTTTTAGCTAAAAGTGTGGTTTTTTAATATGCGTTCTTATAAAAGCGCCGCTAAAGGTCTGGTCTTTTAGCGGCGTTCCTTATAAAAGCGCCGCTAAAGGTCAAGACTTATAGCGGCGTTTTTTTGCAATAAACGCCGCTAACTTTTGCGGCGCGTGTTTTAGCGGCGTTTTTTGCGGCGCTTTCAAAAGCGCCGCAAATTATATTAGTGGCGCTTAAAAACGCTGCTAAAAGCCATAAAAAACGCCGCTAAAAGTCTGTTTTGGTGTAGTGTCATTGAACTTTTTCCTCTTATCATATTGATACATGACACTCCTTAAATGGTCCACGTGGCAATTTTTGTTAGTACTTGACACTGTTAGAGGAAGGTACTAAATTGGAGGACAAAAAATAAGTTCAAATATCATATTAAACATTTTAAGAGTAAAGATACATGCATTAAAACTTTTATTGTTATTCATTATCCCTTTATTTTAAATAATGTTAATAATTTTCATTTTCCCTTAAATATGAAACCACGAAGTTTGGCAACTGACATCCTTCACCTAAGAGAAAGGGCAATGGTTATTGAAGTGGATAATGGTAGCCAAGAGAGGATACAAGCAGGAACCTACCTGCCTTAAGGAATTGTTCCCGATAGTTGATTATCTTTTCATGTTTACAGTATTGTATGCATTAAGAATTTAGTTAAAATTCAAACATTATAAAATTATATAAACTTTCTTTTGAATAATTCAGTGATCAAATTATATTTTTAAATTGAAGGGTCAAAATAAAAATTTTACCTATAATTTAATGATTAATAGTGTAATTTATCTTAATATTAAAATAGGATGAAATGGTGTTAGGTAAAAGGGAGGTAAGGTCTTATGTAGAAAGTGAAGGGAAAGGATCGAGATTTGAAGCCTAGGAATATGAGAGAAAAAGCTAGAGATGACAACGAAATGATATAGGACGATTTTTTTCTCACCCTGGCCTGACTCTATATAATGGAACCATACGTTGAAATCGACCCAATCTCGACTAAAAAATAAATGGTATACCCCGATTCAATATGACATGATTTTCAAATTATATATATTATTAAATAAGTAATGATATAATTTAATAAATATTAATTTTTAAAAGTTCAAAAAATTACACTCAATTTATCAATAAATAGTTAAATATAATGGTAAGGTACATTATACTTTCAAGTGGACATAAAGAATATAAGAAAAATGTACATAAAGAATATAAGAAAAATTGTACTCAATCTTCTTCTCTTATTCTCTACTTTAGCAGCCTCTCCATTGTTATTTGATTGATATTGTTGGAATAGAATTTTATGGTTTCAATTCGATTTAATCTGTTCGGGTTAGATTTTTTTTTTATTGGAAAATTAGGTTTAGGGTGGGTCAAGCCGGGTGAAATTAGGAAAATTAGTCGGGTTGGGGTTGGGTTCGAGGTAAATCCACCTCTTCCTAAGATATTTACAAAAATGCTCTTAATATATGTATGTATTAAGTTTTTGTTTTCAATAAATAAATATTTTAAAATAAAAATAAAAAAGTTAAAAATGTAATTTTATTTGCTTCAAAATAAAAATAAAACAATTAAAGCAAATTAAGGTCGGGTCGGATTTGATCGGGTCTTCTATTAAATTTCTAGTTAAAGTTTAAGACAGATTTTTTTATTAAGAGTTGGAACGATTTAATTAAGTTTTAGATTTGAAGTTTAAAATATTTAGTTATTTTAAAAGAATCAATAATACTTAGATGAATCATATTATCCAAATTAATATAAAATACAAACAAAAATTTACTCAAGAAATACTTTAATCCTCATGCAAAATTTTAACTCAAATCACCTAAACTTATCCAAATTTTTATATAGAAAGATCATTGCTTTTAACAAAATTAGAATTCAAAAATATTTCCATCCAAACCCTCAAATAATAAATTTTCAAAGAGTGAGCAAATGATTCTCTTACTGATATTAATATATGAATTAATTTGAGCTCCAAATCTAAAATTATTAGTATTTTTATTATTTATTTGATGCTCTAAACAAAATGAATTTAACAGTTTATTTCCCTATTTAAATATGAAGCAAGTTAATCTTATAAAACTTGAGCTCTAAACAAATTGAATTTGACAGTTTATTTTCCTGTTGGAACTTTGAAACAAGTTAAAAAAACTTCAGCTGTAGCTACTGATCGGTTGTATGTTTGTCAACCAAACAACTCTGTACCTTAAATTAATAAAACGCAAGGCCTCAACTAATAAAACAATTAATGGAATCCCTTGTTTCTCTTACAATTACAAAAACCCCGCTCTGGTCTGGTCTGGTCAGCTCAACTCTTGAGAAAATGAGCAGCCAAGAGTTTTGTAACAGTGAACCCATGGAAGGTTTCAACCTCGAACAGCTCTTTCAGCTTCTCGTCACATATTACTTTCCTCTTGTCAGCTGGATCCTTCATTAACCCAATGCTATGTTTAGAATATAAATTTTCTTGTTATTTTACCAACCTAGTATTTTAATGCAGTTATGAATGATGACTAGAACATTGCTACTCACTACTGTGGTATATAAATATTGCTATATTATTTTGCAGGGTGGGCAAATGATATACCTGGAGGTTATTTTCTTTTATGTAATCCCACATTCTCTTGATCACGACAGCCCGTGTAAGCTCATTTTCTCCAGTACCAAGAAATTTTACCAGAGCATCTGAAAGTTGAAGAGGAGCAAGAAATCCCTTCTGTCGCTTTTCCTTTCCTTTTGCTTCATCTGGATCTGAAACGACCAAAATGGACAGCAACGGAAACAGTAAGAACCAATAATTTTAAAAATAGTGAGATACGTGCATGCACAAGAATGAAATAAAGGTTACAGGGATCATCACATTGCAGGGTTAAGGATTAGACAAAACATGTAATAATAACTGGTGGAAACCTGATTCAAAACGTGTTTAGGACACATATAAAGAAATACGTGAACAAAAAGGGCATAAAGAGCAACATTCTGACTGTATCTAAATGGATGCGGCAAAGCCAGAATTAGCTGCAAAACAGTATCTCTGGCAACATCACTTAAAGAGAGCATTCTTCCGAGAAACAACAGTAAAAAGACCTTTTTATGAACCGTGCAATAGTGGGGAGCAAATGTTGAGGTGAAAGGTATTGCTAATGGTACAATGGTAGACAAGATGCGAGCACAAGGCATTCTAACTCCTTGTATCAATGCAAAACAAGTCCTGTATAGAAGACATTAATTTAGTCATTTACCATCCATACCTTCTTCTCTCTCATGCTTTCTTGGCTTTTCCTTCTCCGTTGACTTGACTGGAACAACAATAACATGAAAGCAGATATAGGTAAATTTAGCACATATATTAGATAATAGGTAGGTTCAAGTTATCGCAGCATATTTCAAAAGAAACAAAACTATTTTCCTCAATTTAACTAAGAAAAAGCAAATCCTGAGGTGCAAGGTATTGCTAATGGTACAATGGTAGACAAGCTGTGAGCGTGAGACATACTCCACACATACAAAATTATCAATGCAAAATAAGTTCTTGAGAAGACCTTAATTTAGTCATTTACTATCCATACCTTCTTCTCTCTCATGCTTTCTTGGTTTTTCCCTCCCCATTGACTTGACTGAAACAAATTCAGCACATCATATTAGATAAAAGATAGATTTGAGTTACAAGACATTTGCAGCATATGGCTCAAGAAACAAAAGTATTCTTCCTTTATTTACTTATTCAAGGCCCCGGTTTCCTGAGAAAGAGAGAGAGAGTGACATTAAAAATTTACAATTAATAATTGTTTTTTCCGATTTCCAATACAATTCCCAGTTACTAGCCAATTCTGTAGGAGTCGGCAGTTTTTACTTACAAGTTTCAAAAGAGTATAGTTTGAGCCCAAAATCTAATGTAACTGACATTATCTAAAATAGTTTAACAAAAGCAAAATGGTAGAAGGGACAGATAGGATATTTACCTTCGTCTGAATCCAACGGCAAGATGTGCTTTGACAGGGCTTTGTTCATTTGAAACATGTCAATGGATTCAACACCAAAAAGTGTATGCAATGACTCGTCACAAATTATATTTTTCTTGTTAACTGGGTCTTGCAAATTTTTCTCTCTAATATAAACCCACATTTGCTTGACTACCTAGCACCATTATAAAACAGAAAGTTTAGAACAAAGCAGCTCCTTGACTTAATCATGAAATTAAAAAAGAAGAAAATGAAAAGAAATTTCAAGATATTTTTAAGTTACCTCAGTCCTCGCCATTTCAGGGACTCCTAAAAGCTCCTGAAGTTGTGGGGAAAGTCTGCTTACTTTGTTAAAACCACCTCCTCTTCTCTTACCTTCACTATTGACTCCTTTTGACCTATATTATAGAATGAAACAACAATAAATTCATAAACTAACAACTATAAGATTGATGGCAATTGCAATCACTGATAAAGTTCCCTACTAAACTCCAAAGCTTGCAAGACAGCGTAAAACAGAAAGTCTTAGTGTAGGTATATTCTATGGATGCTCTAAGCAAAATCTGAGAGAGACTCTAAGCTTCTGGTGCAATATCAACAATTCACGCAAAACTCACATTAAAATATGCTCACCGTTCCACATGAAATGAAAATGTTTAAGCTTTATCAAAAGCCACTCATTGAGTCCTACCACTCGGGTGGTAGAGCAGCAATTGTTGTTAGCTAATATTACAAAACAATATATTATTGGTTCAAAAGTGAAGCAAGAAGTCTGTCCAACATGTAAGACTTAATGCAACTTAGATAAGAAATCATTGAAAGCAACCTGGAAGACATCCTTAGGAAAAACTAATCTTATCCTGTTAGAAAGGAGAATATGGAGTCAGCATTTGTTACAAAGTTCAAGTTCACCTATTTCCTTCTTCCCAGCCCCAAAACATCAAAGAATGAGAACATGAAAATTTATATTGTCGAGAATCTTCAAGAGTCTAATTAAACAGATTAAGTCACGAAAAAGAAGGAAGGAACAAACATACTGCAACTTATGGGCATAATATTTGTATAACATAACCTGAGCTTAAACACACATACCACTAAGCAGAAAGGGACCCATGTTTCTTGTTCTAGAGACCAAATTTAAACCACAATGAGAGAACATGTAGTAGCTTGCACTTGTTTTAAAGCATTGCAGTCAACACAACACAACTTTCTTCTTTAAAATTTATGTAGCAGCACCACAAATTGAAAGGGATTGTTTCCAGGTGAAGAGCAAATATCTTACTATAACTTATAAGACAAAGGGGGACAAGAGGAAAAAAAATGTTTCCATAAGATCAATTGCGTCAAAGGACAAATAATAACACATGAACTTGGAAATCAAATTGCCTGGTGAGATCATATTTAAAGCATTTTCAAATAATTTCACTGTTAAGCAATTCATTGCAGTTGGTCAAAGCTCCAAAACTTTTTTTTTGAGAGTTTAGAAGTACAAATAGAGTACATATCAAGTACAACAAATACATACCGAGCAACTATAAAGTAGAATTAAATCAACACAAAGCACAAACGGAAAAGAACTAGTATATAACCAGGCAAAACCCACACATGGCAACTGTGCATGGTGGGACTGGAGACTCAAAACTTAGGTACTCAAGGACCCAACACCTCAGCCTTTGCCAACAAGGCCTCATTGGCAAAATATATTTGCTTAAGCTTTTTCCAAATCAAATTTGGGGAAATTTTAATAAATATCATGTTTCTAAAAGTAAAAATAGAATCCGAGACACATATGTCTCCTTCACTTTTTTGAGACATAAAAAAGAAAAGAAAAAGAAATCGCATCATTATCATTATTATTTTTCTTTTATTTACAGAACTATGATTAATCAACCTTGTAAGATGACTTCCACGGCAATGACTCACTGAGTTGGATTTAAATTAAAAACCTGTTCAGATTAAATACAAACAGCCTCTGTCAAATTTCTCCATTCAAAACATTTTCTCCGATTAAACATGCATTGTTAAAAAAAATAATAATAATAGCACACCGTTAAAGCTAAAGCATAACCATAAGCAACGTAACCTCGCAATTAACTTCTAAACAAAGCATTCTCTAAATCTTTTCAAAAAGAAAAACAGTAACGTGCATTCCCTTTAATTACTATTGCGTAAAATTTAGTATAATTACTAAATCATTAATAATAACTGACCGTTTCTTTGAGGTAGCCTTTTTGTTCTTCGCTCTTTCCTGCTCCTCCTCTTCGTCGTCCGAATCAGAGCCGTTGGTTTCCTCTGATTTAATCTTATCCGTCTGATCATCTTCATTTTGTTCTTGTTGTTGTTCTTCGGCATTTTCGAACTGGTTTTGGAGATATAAATCGACCTGTTCCCTAATAAACTTCTTCCTGTCCGTCAAATCAATACCGAAATCTTCCTCCAATCTCCGCCGCACGATTGCTGTAGTTGTGGTGTTGAGGTCCGATTCACCCAAGAACTCCCAGAGTCGGGCGATTAGCTCCGAGTCCAAGACCATTTCGGTTATTGTTTCCTTTACTCAGTGAGTCAGGTGGCGTAGAAGAATTTGTATTATCTAAGAGCGTTATTTAAGAGCGGAAACCGAAGAGCAAGAAATAAATGAGATAAAAAGAAAAAAAAAGGTTGGCTCACCCGTTACTCGTTTGGACTTTGGAGCGAACTGAAAGTTGAGGTGTGAGGGGCGTTCTCCCAAGGATCTTTCTATTCTTACTGATTTGCCATTTTAATTTTTTCTACAAATATGGCCTCATCGTACACGCATCACGTGGGCTGGGCCTACAACGTCAACCGCAATATTAAGATAACTAGAATTCTTATATTTTTAGTCAGCGATATTTATCCATTATAAATTTTACATTTCCAAAAAAATATTTATAATTTATGGTCACGAAATTAACTAAAAATTTGACTAAGTCAAATGTATTTATCAATTAATATTATTGTTACTATGAGTAAATATATTGTTCACACAAAGACTACAAATACTAGTAATTATTGTTTTCTATTACTTAATCGAATAATTTAAATAATCGATTAAAATTAATATTAACTAATTTAATTAACTAACAAACACAACAAAGAACAAAATGAGAAAAGAATCGAATAACAACCAAGAAACGAAACAATACCCAAGAAAGAATCTGCCTAGATTTCATTTGTCACTATTAATCTAAATTACGCAATTTCCTTACTTAGCACTTTAATCCATAGAAATTCCTAAATTATACTAATATCTCTTTTAAGTATAAGAGTAACTCACTCTAGGTTGATTAATTAAAATTTCTTTCTAATTAAAACCCATATTATCACACTAACTTGTGCTATGAATTCCCTATTAGATTTGACTCTAATTCGGTAGATTTATGTCGTCCTATTTCTAGGACTGTATGCAATTCCACTCAATTACGCAAGATTTAATCTTAAACAGGTTTTCTTCAACCATCGATTTAAGCACATTGAACATAGATTTATACGCTAGAAATATCAAGCCAAGAATTAAGCATACATAATTGAGAACAAGAAACTAAGTATTTATTGCGTAAAATAAAAATCAAAATTCATTGTAGGATTTATCTCCCATATGTATTTAGAAAATTAGTTCATGTTCAAAAAGAGAAAATCAAATATACAGTATAACCGAAAGAATAAAAGAAACTCATGATAACTTCTTAAGAAATCAACTAGGAATCTTCAATCTTGATGGAAATCTACTTCAAAGTTGACTTCAATGGTATTTTTTGAGTTGTTTTCTTGAGTTTTTTTTTACGCCCCTCTCATATATATTTTTTTTGTCGTATTTGCATATTAGAATGTCTGAAAAATTTAAAATCATAATTTTTTGCTGTTTAGTGGGCAATCCTGTGAAATCGGAATGGTTTATCACACATACCGTGCAGTTTGACCGTATGAAAAGGAGTAGCTTGTGTGGCTCCTTCAACTTGCTTCAACGCTCCGGTTTTCGATCATTTTTTCGCTCCTTTTGCTCTCAAGTGCTTTATTAAGCATTGAAACATGAATTTAAAGGATTAGGAGTATAAAATTCACAATTAACATAAGAAAATAACCCACAACGCGTTAAGAATGAGGTCAAAACATGTTATTTTTAGCACTTATCAAATATCCCCCAACTTAAGTGTTTATTTATCCTCAATCAAAATTCTCAACCCACATTCATGTTAACTTCCCTTAATTTATTATTTTCATCGACAATGTCTTATGGTAATCTACAGATAATTATGCATTGAAAATTTAAACTAAAATGACACTACAAAACACAAGCAATCGAAGTAGAAAATTTTAAGGCTTAAAAATATAGGCGTCTCTCCTATCTCAATAATTACCTGAAATTCAAACTCAACAAGAATTAACACCCTCACTAAGGTTCACTTAAAGCACTAAAGGTGTTTAAAGTAGGGGTGAGCGTTCGATCGAATCGAATCGAACTGAATGAAAAAATTTCTAGTTAATCGAGTTGACGAATCATATTTTATCATCCTAATTTGATTTGAAATTTTCTCGAATCGAGTCGAGTGAGATGGAATTCAAATCGAATCGAATCGAATATATTTGTTCAAGTTAAATTTTAAAAAATAATTTTGGGTCCTTGTAACTACTGTCACCCATCGTAATAAAATTTGTCCACCTTAATCAAATTTTTTATTAACTTTCATCACCTCATAATTTATTTATTAATCTTTTATATCTGGGTTAGCTTCTTTGCTTGCTTAGTTGTTTCAATTATCTTGATTCTTGTCACTATGTATTTTAGAATTAAAATATATATTAAATGTAAAAATGTGATTTTTAATGAAAGTTATTTTAAAGATAAAATGTGAAATTGATACCAATATAAAATTTTAATACGAATATTTTATGGCATAATTAATAATTCAATTTTAATATAAATATTCAATATGACTAAACAATTCAATAATATAAATAATATAAAATGTGAAATTTAATTTAATAATATAAATAGTAGATATAAATAAAATTATTCTGTTTATGTTTAGTACTTTTTTTGGATAATTTTGATTTTTTATTTGAGAGTAAAAGATGAGAAGTAAAAGTTTAGGGGAAAATAAAAAGTTTTGGGAAATAAAAGTTTGAGGAAAAGTAAATAGGGGAGTAAAATTTTAGAGGGAAAATATAAAAAAAAAATTAGGGGGGGAATGGGTTTGGGGTAGATGGGAGGTGGGATGGGAAGCGAGTAAAAGTTTTAGGGGAAAAGTGAGAGAGAGTAAAAATTTGGGGGGGGGGAATAAAAAGTTTTGAAGGTTTTTAGGAGTAAAATTTTGAGAAAAAGTAAATGGGAGAGTAAAATTTTGGTGGGAAATGGATTTTGGGTAGATTGGAGGGTTGGGATGGGAGGGGAATAAAAGTTTTGGGGGGAAAGTGGGAAGGAGTAAAAATTTTGAGAAAAGTAAAAATATTTGGGAGTTTGGGGTAAAAATGTAAAATATTATATTTTGATATTTGAATTATTCGAATTAAAAAACTCAACTCGATTCGAACTTGAAATTCGAAAAAAAAAATTCGAGTTGACTCGAATAACTCGAATAATTCGATTCGTTTAACTCGAAATTCGATTTTTTTTCAATTTCTTCGAGTCGAATCGAGTTTTGCTCACCCCTAGTTTAAAGTTCAAGTAATGTGCTTTGAATAGTCAAACAAGAAATGTTACTATCATAGGCTCGCTTAAAAATCAAATCTCCACAACTATAAAATGAGATGACACCCCAATCAAAAGGTTTTTACGAGATTGTAACGGGGCTTAGGTTAAGGGTAAGAAAAAGGTCATAGAAGGTGTTTACAATTAAGAGTCGAATTAATAGGTTACCAAACCAAAAGAATCAACTATTGAATTAAAAGAATTTACATCAATTTGAAATAAAGAGCAGATGTGAGCTTTTATACAAAAGGTGAGAGTAACAATTCAAGCTCAAATAAGATGGTAAGGTTTATAACCTAAATGTGAATTTCTCAATTGATCAAGATCACTCAATTTTTTTTTTTTTTTTTTTTTGGTTTTTTTAGAACAAAGAGAAATTCGGTAATACAAATGATGAATCATAGTCAAGCAACTAACCAAATTGAATCTCGCTAAAAAGGAAGTCAATAAAAATGGTGATTTACAAAATTAATGTGGTTTTTGGGTTAACATGAATGAGTAATAAGTAAAAAAATGAATAAGGATCAATGGGGTTTACTAAGGGATAATACAATAGGTAAACTATTTAAAGGTTAAACCCTAAGTTCCTCTATCATCTCATTATATTAAATCGATAATGTGGTATCGATATATGTAATTGAAATAAGTTCTAGAATAACAAATCTAGTTGATATACTCACAACCAAAATAAAATGAGCATGAAAAAGTAGATGCTCTATAAGCTAAAAAGCTCACAAAAAAAATATGGTTTTGATGTCAAACTTATAAATTTAAAATTTAAGATAATGCTTGATTCGGAGAGACAACCTAAAATAATAGTTTCTAAAAACAACTTATCATGCTTGACTCTCTCGTGTTTTAAAGTATAAATAACACCAAGCATAAAAAATACATAAATTAATCCCAAATAAAACAATAAAAACTCCAAATTTAGAAAAATTAACTCTAATGTAAGACTTAAGGAAATTATTTAAACACAAACAACAATTCAATGGCTATATCGCATAACATATAAAATTCTCCCCACACTTAAGATGTACATTGCCCTCAATGTACAAACAAAATTAATCACTATAAGCAAAATATCATAAGAAAGGGAGGAAGAGAATTGGAACTGCCCTAAATTTGGATGAATGGGCTGAAATAGTGAAATTGAAAACATAGGAGATCCCAAATTAATTATATGATTCCATGCATAGTAATAAGAAAATAAACAAAAGTAAAATAAGATAAAAAGGTAACAGAATAAACAAAAAAACAATTGAAATAACAATAACAATAAAGTGCATAAAAAATATAACAATCCAAAAAAGAAGAAAAACAAATAACAATAAAAAAGTACAAATAAAAATTAAAAGAATGATAAATAAAAAATAAAACTAGGTAGAAGATAAAACTAGGTAGAATCATTATCTGACATCGTGAGGGATATCATGATCAAGAGGCTTTGGGTTAGTCGTGTGAACTGGTGATGAAAGATGAAAGTGCTAGCACAACTGCAGTAAATATGCCTTCAAACTGTCATACTACTGCTGTAAGCGATTGACCTGTTTTGACTGCTGTTGCTGTGTGCAATATATGTCCTCAAGCGTGATAGCATGTGCAGCTGCAGAAATACTAGGGGAGGAATGGGTCGAGATGGGTCTGCATGTCTAGGTTGGTTATCATCCAGAAGCTCCTTATGCTCATCTTGCGGATCCAAACAAAGCAATGTAAATCGGTTTGGACCAACTTTGGGCTGAAGGCGAATCATCCACATGTGGTTCATAATAATCAATCCTTGAGGGACCATCTATCTGACCAGACTCGAGGAGGAGGACTACTCCGGAGTATCGAGAAGGCCAAAATACCTTGCCAGGCGAGTCACACAAGGACCCATATAGATTGGTCCCTTTATGTGCCGATCCAATTTGTGACGACAACAGTGAGCCACAAAATATGCCATATCAATCGGGTGACGCTTATCCATGCTCCATAAAAAATATGTGTCTACGATACTTATAACCCTTGTGCTTTCTTTTCGTCTCGTCACTGTGTGTGCCAATATGACATGGATGTATCATAAAGCAGGGGGTAGGCATGTTACCTTCGATTAATTCAGGTTCTATGGCGAATCAATTTCGACAATATTGAACCAACAGTATGGAGCCGATCGATGGACGTGCCTGGAAAGTGTTGTAAACTCGGGAGTACTCATGAACTCGTCACAATATAATCCGAGTGTAGCTCCAAAACCCGGGACGCTCAAGTAATGCGTCGTACCCCCTAGTTGGAATAAAATAGTGTGAGGCTCGTCCTACCGTGATATAGTCGGTTGTAAAAAAAAAAAAAAAAGGTAGAGCAGAACTCTAGTGTGAGTTCTGCGTAAGTAGGCTCTATAATGGTAAAGAACTAGTGTCTTGGTGTTGTGTCGATCAATACACAGATTAAGGCAAATAAATTGATTGCCTATAGAGCATCCCAATCAATGCATCGACCCAATCCTAAAGGTTGCTCCTTTAATTGCTGGTATTGGTCCTCATATAGACCTTGACTGAATTGGAAAAATAGGTATTTGGTGATCATGGTCTAAGCCAAAGACAAAGATGCACCTGCTATTTTTCGCCTTTTAGAGGAGGGGACAAGTACCTTAGTCTTACTTATCGTATTTGTCATTATGTACCTGAAAAAAGAATTGCCAATAAGATGTATCAAACTATTGAAATGCTAAATGGGTAGTAGTATTCAAGTTCGACGTATAGGAGTGACAGTGTAATAACTAGTGAAATGATAACTAGAATTGGCAAGAAACAAAAGTCTATAGCAGGTATATATATGCAACAAAAATTTTCATTTCAGCAATGACCACACAAGCATCATGATAAATAGTAAAAACAAAGACTCGATGCCAAAATTCATTTTTCAAAAACAATATTTATCCACTACACCAAAACAGACTTTTAGTGGTATTTTTAGTGGCGTTTTATTAAAAAATGCCGTAAATATTATACATTAGCGGCGTATGGAAGAAAACGCCGCAAAAAATTGAGCAATAGCGGCGTTTTTGGTCCAAACGTCGCAAAAAGTTGAGCTATAGCAGCGTTTTTGGCCCAAACGCCACTAAAGGTCTGAGCATTAGAGGCGCTTTCGTAAAAACGCCGCTAAAAGTCTGAGCATTGGTGGCGCTTTCGTAAAAATGCCGCTAAAGATCTGAGCATTAACGACACTTTCATAAAAATGCCGCGAAAGATCTGAGCATTAGCGACTCTTTTTGTAAAAACGCCGCTAAAGATTTGGGCATTAGTGGCGCTTTCGAAGAACGCCGCTAAAGATCTGGGTATTAGCAGCGCTTTCGTTAAAACGCCGCTAATGATCTGGGTATTAGCGGTGCTTTCGTAAAAATGCCACTAATTGTACAGACGTCGCTAAAAGTTGAGTAGCCATTTTTGGGTAGGGACTTGTTTCGATTTGTTCCGATTTAATTTTCATACTTTTTTCTTATTCTTGCTTTGAATTATATATATATTTTTTGATACATTCACTTATTATAAGCAATGAGAAAGTTTCATTTTAGTTACTTAATTATGAAAAGTTACAAATTTCTAAGTTTTCATTTAAGTTACAAATTAAGCTATTAAAATTGATTTAGGGTTTAAGATCTTAGTGTTTAACGATATTAAGGTTTAAGTAGTAGTGGTTAGGGGTTAAGGTTAATGATTTAGTGGTTTACGTGTTAAGGGTTAAGGGCTTATGTGTTAGGGGTTATAGTTTAGGGGTTAGGGGTTAGAGTTTAGGGTATTGGGTTTAGGGTTTAGGGTATATGACCCAAAATCCCGAAACCAATTAAAATCCCCCAAATCAGTATCCCATAATTCAAATCCCCAAAATCCCTAGAATCTTATAACCCCGAAGCTGTTGGATCTAACCATCGTTTATCGATCTTTCCTTTTATTGTGAAACCGTCTTTCCATAATCCCGAATGGTATATGTATCCATTAGTACCCCAATGTTTATTTCTTTAAAATAGGTTCAAATTTTTATCCTTAATTTATATATTAAATAATTTATTATATAATTGTAAAATAGATAATATGAATTTTAATATTAAAATTATCATTATATAGTTTGGGGTTTGGGGCAGTTATGTGTTAGAGATTAGGGTTTGAAGTTTGGATTTGGGGTTATGTCTTTGGGGTTTGGGGTTAAGTTTTTTAATTTATATATTAAATAATTTATTATATAATCGTAAAAGAGATATTATGAAATTTTTATATAAAATTTATCATTATAGTTTTTAAACCTTTTTATTTCATATTTTGAAATTTTACGCTTTTTGTTTTCTTACATTAAAAATTATATAAAAATTATGTCATGTATCTAATTCTTTTAAATATATATTACTCAAAGTTTCAAAAATTATTTACTTAAAATTGGTATGAATTATATAATTATTAAATATAAAATTGTAATAAAAGTCAAACACTCTTTCTCCTCTTCTTATTATTTAACTAGTTTAATTATATTAACTAAAATGTAATTTTTAATTTAATATTTAAATTATTTAGAAGAAATTAATAACACATAGAAAAAATTTGAAACAAATTATAACATAGAAAAATATGTTAAAAATGAAAAAAACTAAAATACTATTATTTAAAATAATTTAAAGATTTATGGGTATATGAGTGATATATTTTAAATTTTTAAGTTTTAATGGTTTAAGGTTGATGTTTTAGATTAATTACTATTAATAATATTAAGGTATTGGATTAATTAATAATAGTATAAAAATATATAGAATACATTATATTAAAAATTACCGGCGTTTTTGATAAAAACGCCACAAAATCCATCAATAGCTTCGAAGACGGTGTCGTTTGATACTTTGTTGTATGAATTAGTGGCGTTTTTGAATAAAACGCCACAAAAATATATCAATACGGTGCAAGACGTCGTCGTTTAAAGCTTATTGTTAGTGGCGTTTTAGAAAAAACGACGCAAAGTTGTTTCAGAATGGCAAAACGTTGTGTTTTGCTCTCTGATATTAGTGGCGTTTTCCACAAAATGTCGCAAAAAGATATACATTAGTGGCGTTTTTGTAAAATGCGCAGGAAATACATGAATTATACTGAAAAATGGTGCGTATTGATGCAAGATTTTAGTAGCGTTTTTTAAGTACACGCCGCAAATGACTATGATTAGTGGCGCTTCAGCACAAAACGCCACAAAATATGTTATAATAGTACCCAGACGGTGCCCTTTTTGCCTATGCTTTAGTGGCGTTTTCTAAGAAAACGCCGCAAATGACTGTGCTTTAGTGGCGCTTTAGCAATAAACGCCACAAATATGTTATAATAGTTACCCAGATGGTGCCGTTTGCCTATGATTTTAGAGGCGCTTTTTTGTAAACGCCACAAAATTTCATAAAACGCTATTTTTTAACCCGAATTTCCTTTACGTTTCCCCAAGCCATATTTCCCCGACTTCATTCCCCCAATTTCCCATCTCAGTTTCCCCTAAATTTCCCTAAGTTATTTCTCCCCAATTCCCAAACTTCTAATCCATTTGTGATCCAAATCCCTAATTGAAACCGTTATTTTATCAACTCGTTGCTTTATCCATCCACTGCTTTCAGATTATTCGGCTGTAAGTGTTTTTCCTTTTTTATATTTATTTCCAGCACAATGAATAAGAAAAATAAAGAAGCTAAAGATCTTTTATTTTTCAGAAGATTATTCTTCACTGTGAAGGAAGATTCGATAGGTGACTCCTGAGTTTGATGTGTTCAAGGTATTTACTAATTTTGTCTTTTCCCCTTTTCGGTTTTCTTTTTTCATCTGGAAATTAGGTTTTTTTGTTTGATAACTAATTTAAACCGGATGATATAGTTATCTTTAGTATAAAGAATAGATTTTTGTTTTTAAGTAATATCAACTCAGAACTGAATCAGAGAAGGCCAAGTATCGGGAAAATTGGTGTGGTAATTATTTCATTCGAAACATCTTGTTGCTTGTATGTTTAAGTTTAGTTTGTTCTACAATTTTATTTTTTATTTTTAAACTCTTTGTTTCCCAGTTTGCTTTTTTTTTTTCCTTCCTTGATGTACTTTTGTTTGTTTGAAACTTTGGATGGCTTTCTTCTGCTCTTTGTTCAGTTGGTAAATATGCTTGTTTTGTTCATCCGATTGAAAAATATTGGATAAAACTGCTTATTCATATGTATGCTTGTTAAAGCTGCTGTTGTTGTTGTAATGTTCGTGACAGTCTATAACTGATTGCTATTAATAATGTCTTAGAATGTCATTTTCGATCTATTTTCTATTGTTTGAGATACTTGCATTGCAATTTGCATAGCCTTAGACTCGGCAATTCATGTGTTTGCGTGTTTGTGTATTTTCATGTGTCATAGTTGCGTTAATAATTCGTATTATATACATTTTTGCATGTTTGTTTATTTGTATCGGGTTGGTGTTTGTTGTTTAATCATATCGAGTCTAAACTTGTTAGGTCTATATAGCTTCATAGCCTTATGATTTATCAAATATCCAGGCATCCCTTAATGCATATTTGTCGAGTCTAGGGAAGTACCTATAAGATCATCGTTTTCTCTCCCATTTTCCTTGTGCCTTTGCAAAATGGTGATTGAAATTGTTGGGTGAATCTCGATTTTTGTTTAGCAGGATAGGGTAATGATGAATGTTGTGCGTAACCATCCAGCTAAGTTTCTCTTGCCCATTTTTGTATCTGTTGTTATTTGAGAAGACTATGTATCCCGGGAGGCCTCCGGCATCCCAACATAGCACCTCTTCTTGGGTTACTGAAAATGCCTTGCTATTTTGATCTACTGCTCCTGAAACTGTTGTTTGTTCTTTTGGCGTTTATCGAATATAAGCTTTCATTCTAATTCAACTGCCTCCTTTGCATATTTTATATTGTAACTGAAGCTTAAGTTCTAATGGATTGACAAAAAGCTGTAATTACCTGATAAGTATCAAACACATTGAACTATTGAAAAATGATTTCACACCATTTTAGACCTTTTAATTTATCATCGTCCTATTCATGATTTATATTGTTTTTTAGCAATACTTCCCCAAATCGATTATTTCCCCCCATCAAGTATTTATTTCTTGTTTTTTAGCAATTTGATTACTTCCCCTAAATTTTATTTATTTGCTTCTGGGCATGGATTTCTAGTACTGTCGAATTGTAATCTGAATTTTTTTTTCTATATTTTCATAACTAATACTGATTAATGTTAATAACACAACAAGAGGTTTTAACTTTTTCTGTTTGATCATATGCTGCATGTGGGAAATGAGTGGCTAGCTTAGATCCCCCACTTGCCAGAACAGATGATTGTTTGCCATCGAAATAGTCGAAGAGGTGGCCTGTGAACTCTCCAATATCCGTTATTTTCACAAGGTTCGTTCAACAGTTAACTCAGTGTTTTATAGTTGTTTCTTTCGTTTTTAATTAAAAATTGAATATAATGTTCGTTTTTAGATGCTATATTTTATCGAAGATCTGAATTTTAATTTGGTACCCTTTTAAATTGAAAAAATATTTAATCAACTACGATTTAGATTTACCTTATTAGTTTGTGAATAAAAGTAAAAGAACCCTTGTTTTCTGTTGGTTTTCAGACTTAAAGGTTTGGTCTCTTAATGGATGCTTTTTTTCTTTAATGAGACTGAGTTTTTCATTAGTTGTTGTTTCTCAGAATCCATTTTTAGTGTTTTAATAACTTCTCCAGTTATGATATGAAAAACTTTAAGCCTATAAATAGACAACCAATTCACATGAAAGGGACATTGGTTGAAACACCCCACACCCGGCCCACGAGCCTGGACCAGATCTGGTATGTTCCCTGGGGTAAACCGTTTCAAATTCTTTTGTTACTTAGGAAAAACTTGTGTGTTTTGAAAGAAAGATTGTTTTGGGTTGGGCTTGAGTTGAAAACTGGTTTATTTCGTTATTAAAAATCCTTTTGATTTAGGTGACAAAACGTTTGGGCTTTGAATTAAATTAAATTTACTTAATCTTTTAATAAATATAAAGATTGTATGCTCAATAAATAAAAGTAAGGTAATCGCTACTACGGCCTTATCACATCAAATAATTTCCCAAAATTAAAACCAAAATAAACTTTAAATTACTTAAATAAAATAAAAGTCCAAGTCATAAATTTCTTGCTGTGCATGGCCATCCCTAAGCTTCTGCCGAACCCGGTCCATCACTGATCGTCACCTGAAACATGTTCCCACAACAGGGTGAGTCAAACAGACTCAATGTGTACACAAACACTAAGTCTTAACAAATTCAGGCATAACAAATCATATTCATACGTATCATATTTTCACATTTAATGATTCAAAATAATGATGCAATCCGAACCCAAACCTATATGCCATCCGCTACACTCCACCCGTACCATCCTGCACACCGTGGGGACTACTAAGTCAACCCTCCATCCGCTACACACCATCGAAGGCAGTCGCTGCAGTCGACGTGCTCATCGCCCATATAAAATTCGTGGCATAGCCACTAGATAATTGTGTCATGAGACACCACATTCAGATAATGTAACCGAAGTTACCACATTCAGATAATGTGACCGAAGTCACCACATCCAGATAATGTGATCGAAGTCACCACATTCAGATAGTGAGACCGAAGTCATCACATTCACTTCCCCTTTCTCAAATAACCCGAATGCCCCATATTATTCATATCATGCATATCATACTTAAATTCACATTCATGTCATTTTTCACATGTTATGTATAACATATTTCGTAATCCTAGTAGAAGTAGGAAAACGTACCTGAGTACTTTGTACCATAACATGGTACTTTAGCCATATTCTTACACTTTCATATTAACACATATATCAAGTTTAAGCCATAAATCTATTAAGATTAGTGTGGGGTACACATGGTACCTTAGCCATATTCTTACACTTTCATATTAACACATTTAATTTAAAACGTAGCCATGAACATATTAAAACTTAGAGTAGGGTACACACCTGATTCGCTTAGCAATTCCTTGAGATCCCGAAAAGCTTGATCCAATGCCTTAAATCTTAGATCTCTATATTTATTCAATCACTTAATACTTAGTAAAGAGCCATTTGACCATAAATCCAAATCCTAGTAGGATTTGTGCACTAAAACTTACCTTGTTGCCAACTGAATTAAAAATCAAATCCCGAAAACTTATATTCTTCTCCTTTGAAATCGGCTAATCACTAGATCCCTTGAATCGGTTAGTTTTTAGCTTAAAACACATAATAATAGATCTACTACAAAAATAGGGTCTTGGACGAATATTCATATTCACTTACCTTAAGGATCTTAAATCCTAAAATTCACCGAATAACTAGGGAACACGCGGCCTATGGTGTACCTTCGGGAAAAGAACTTCTCCTTCCATGATTCGGCCAAGATTAATAATAGGAATTAGTCCCTAAATTTTGATAAGTATAAAATATAAAAGAATGGAAACCAAACTTGGATCTTACCCTTACTTGAAGGAATCGATTGCACCTTCACTTCAACCTTCAGAGATTCGGCTATGGCTAAATGATGCTCTCACAACTTTCGGCTTTTGGAGGGTTTAGAAAGAAAAGAGAAGGAAGAATAAGAGGATTCGGTTAGAACACAAGGTATTTTGGCTTGGCAAAAATAAAAGAAGAAGAATAAAACTATAGGAATTTCGGCAGAGAGAGGAGAATATGCTTAAGAAATTCGGCAAAGGAAGAGTGAATGAATGAATGGCCTTCTTTCCCTTTTATAGCCGAATTTACTAACTTAGAATCCCTTACTTGGCCATCACTAGTCCCTCATTCTCCTAATTAAAGAATAATTCTTCATTTATCCACCTATTTAGCCGAATTTTAAAGAGAATTAAACTCTTCCCTTAAGAGTCCTTATTGTCGTCCATTGCTTCCTCTTTAAGTAATTAAATAAAAATCACTTAAAGTTTTAGCTAGATGCCGTCCACTCCCTTCCCTTGTTGAGCCGAATTTTAACTTGTTCTATTGGACTCCTTGTGGCCTTACGAGGCCCAAATTATCCACCTAAGTGGCGTCACTCACTGGACTTTAAGTGGTATCTTCAAGCCACTTTTCCAAGCCTGTTTGGGTGTCAAATTTCACATACTTTTTCTCTTAAGGCCACCTTGCCTTAATTTCCTCTTTTAAACTTTAAAACTCGACATTTCTAAGTCATTTCTAAGTTTCCAAAAATTTTCGTTTGGCTCTTTAAACTTGACATTTCCTTACATTTCCAAGTTTCCTGAAATGTTTACTTTCCTCTTTTGAATCATTTCCAAATCATTTCCTTATATTTCTTAGTTTCCAAAAATGTTCACTTTCCTCTTTTAACTTAACATTTCCAAGTTTCCAAAATGTTCACTTTCCTCTTTTTGAAACTTAACATTTCTAAATCATTTCTTACATTTCCAGGACATTTCCCTACATTTCCTTACATTTATCTACATTTCCTTACATTTCCATACATTTCCTTACATTTCCATACATTTCCATACATTTCCATACATTTCCTTACATTTCCATACACTTCCTTACATTTCCATACATTTCCTTACATTTCGTTACATTTCCTTTCATTTCTTTTCATTTCCTTACATTTCCTTATATTTCCTTACATTTCCAAGGTTCTAAAAATGCACACCACACATCCATATCACAGTAAACATGCTATTTCATAAAATTAAGAAAAATGCACACAATGGGATTCAAACCTCTTCCCTCAAAGTACTTCACTTGATGCCATAACCCTTGCACCTTAGGTGGCGTCCCTTGCCACTTTTCCACATCACTTCTTGTTTTTAACTTGAAAACCAATAATTGTCCAAAGCTTTTCTTCCATCCTAGGATTTTAAAAACCCTTAATTCACTTCCAAACACTGCCAAAACCTACTAGTCATGAATTATGCACAAACGTATAACCCCTAATCTAGGATGTTACAGTTCTACCCTCCTTAAAAATAATTTCGTCTTCGAAATTACTTACTAACAGTCGTACAATCCTTCTCACCAAGACTATGCTTATGTCAAGACTCGATCTTAATAGAACCATCATACTTTCCAAGCACAATCTCTAAGTTCAAGTCCCTTAGAACTCATTTCTAACGTCGCGATTTATTCTGGTTAAGAAGTTTTATGTATTAAAAAATTTTGTTTCACTGATTAACCGCGAAGAAGTTTTATGGAAAGAATTTTTAGAAGTGGTTCTTTCGTATTCATACATGCACATAGTCTTTACATTCATACATCTATAAATCAATTATGAACTTTCGTTCATTCAGAGAAATGTTGTAGTTTTCATTGTTGTTGTTTTTCCACTACCCAGGGGTATTTTCATAATTTTCCTTACGGGGGTATTTTTGTAATTTGTCAAAATAAGGTTCCTTGGTGATGTTGTCAATAAGGGTATTTTGGTAATTTTTGAAATTTCGGGGCTTTTCAGAAATTTTAAAATTACAGGGGTATTTCGGTAATTAACCAGGGTGAATTTGTAAATCTCAATAAATCAAGGGTATTTAAAAATTTGCAAAACTTGAGGGTTCTTTTTGAGAATTTGTTTTTCCAAATCGGTGATGTTGCAAAAATTTTGAAAATCAGGGTCATTTTGGTAATTTTGTCAATCGGGGGTAATTCCGTAAATTTTCAAATCGGGGTATTTTGGACTTTCGCAAAATAGGGTTTTTAAATACTTTTACAAAGTGAGGAAATTTTATTGAAATCAAGGGTAATAAGGTAAATTTAAAACCAAGGGCATTTTTGAAGATTTCTAATTTGAGGGTACTTCGTTGATTTTCCCTTCTGAGGGTATTTTGGTCATTTTGCAAATCAGGGATATTTTCATAAATTTCTTTCCATAATCAAGGTATGTTGATATTTTGTAAATTTAGGGTTCCTTTAAGCAAAGTAGTGAAATTTTGATAAGAACTGTGGGTATTTGGAAATTTCATAAACCAAGAGCATTTTGTAATTTTACCACTAGGGGTATTTTAGTAAATTTGTAAATTAGAAATATTTCAGGAAAATAATATTTTTCAAATCAAGAGGGTAATTTAGAAATTTTAAAACTAGGGTTTCCATAAAAATACGGCTAGTCCCTTTCGGGTTTTAGTTGGGGTTTAGCAGTGTATAAGTCCTCTTGGTTAGAGTGAACCGTAGCTACGCACTGTAGGATTCGAGTGGAGAGGAGGTGAGTTACTCGGACCGCTTAAATACCAAGCTCCCACGAAACCAATCCTAGACATGCGTACCATGGTTGCCACACCCTAACTCGTGACTAAACCACGTGTTTGTTTAATTAGATATTTCAGTCTTATGTATTTGTTGGGGTACACTAGTCCTAGGGTTCAAATACTTATCGACTAATCTACGTTTCCATAAAAGCCCATACATTTCACATATTCAAATCACTTGAAGTCAAGTACTTACCGGTGGATCATTGCCGGAGACTTAGTGGGCCATGCCAGAAAAACCTAAAAATTTTTCAGAAAATTCCTTTTGGGCTTACTTTGGAAAACATTTTGGGCTTTAAACCTAAGGCCGAGAGTTTAAAACTGGGCTCTGATACCAAATTGAAACACCCCACACCCGGCCCACGAGCCTGCACCAGATCTGGTATGTTCCCCGGTGTAAACCGTTTCAAATTCTTTTGTTACTTAGGAAAAACTTGTGTGTTTTGAAAGAAAGATTGTTTTGGGTTGGGCTTGAGTTGAAAACTGGTTTATTTCGTTATTAAAAATCCTTTTGATTTAGGTGACAAAATGTTTGGGCTTTGAATTAAATTAAATTTACTTAATCTTTTAATAAATATAAAGATTGTATGCTCAATAAATAAAAGTAAGGTAATCGCTACTACTACCTTATCACATCAAATAATTTCCCAAAATTAAAACCAAAATAAACTTTAAATTACTTAAATAAAATAAAAGTCCAAGTCGTAAATTTCTTTCTTGTGCATGGCCATCCCTAAGCTTCATCGAACTCGGTCCATCAACGATCGTCACCAAACATGTTCCCACAGCGGGTGAGTCAAAGCAGACTCAATGTGTACACAAACACTAAGTCTTAACAAATTCAGGCATAACAAATCATATTCATACGTATCATATTTTCACATTTAATGATTCAAAATAATGATGCAATCCCGAACCAAACCTATATGCCATCCACTACACTCCACCCGTACCATCCTGCACACCGTGGGACTACTAAGTCAACCCTCCATCCGCTACACACCATCAAAGGCGTCATTGCGCATCGACGTGCTCATCGCCTATATAAAATTCGTGGCATAGCCACTAGATAATTGTGTCATGAGACACCACATTCAGATAATGTAACCGAAGTTACCACATTCAGATAATGTGACCGAAGTCACCACATTCAGATAATGTGACCGAAGTCACCACATTCAGATAGTGAGACCGAAGTCATCACATTCACTTCCCCTTTCTCAAATAACCCGAATGCCCCATATTATTCATATCATGCATATCATACTTAAATTCACATTCATGTCATTTTTCACATGTTATGTATAACATATTTCGTAATCCTAGTAGGAGTAAGAAAACGTACCTGAGTACTTTGTACCATAACATGGTACTTTAGCCATATTCTTACACTTTCATATTAACACATATATCAAGTTTAAGCCATAAATCTATTAAGATTAGTGTGGGGTACACATGGTACCTTAGCCATATTCTTACACTTTCATATTAACACATTTAATTTAAAACATAGCCATGAACATATGAAAACTTAGAGTAGGGTACACACCTGATTCGCTTAGCAATTCCTTGAGATCCCGAAAAGCTTGATCTAATGCCTTAGATCTTAGATCTCTACATTTATTCAATCACTTAATACTTAGTAAAGAGCCATTTGACCATAAATCCAAATCCTAGTAGGATTTGTGCACTAAAACTTACCTTGTTGTCGATTGAATTAAAAATCAAATCCCGGAAACTTATATTCTTCTCCTTTGAAATCGGCTAATCACTAGATCCCTTGAATCGGTTAGTTTTTAGCTTAAAACACATAATAATAGATCTACTACAAAAATAGGGTCTTGGACGAATATTCATATTCACTTACCTTAAGGATATTAAATCCCAAAATTCACCGAATAACTAGGGAACACGCGACCTATGGTGTACCTTCGGGAAAAGAACTTCTCCTTCCATGATTCGGCCAAGATTAATAATAGGAATTAGTCCCTAAATTTTGATAAGTATAAAATATAAAAGAATGGAAACCAAACTTGGATCTTACCCTTACTTGAAGGAATCGATTGCACCTTCACTTCAACCTTCAGAGATTCGGCTATGGCTAAATGATGCTCTCACAACTTTCGGCTTTTGGAGGGTTTAGAAAGAAAAGAGAAGGAAGAATAAGAGGATTCGGTTAGAACACAAGGTATTTTGGCTTGGCAAAAATAAAAGAAGAAGAATAAAACTATAGGAATTTCGTCAGAGAGAGGAGAATATGCTTAAGAAATTCGGCAAAGGAAGAGTGAATGAATGAATGGCCTTCTTTCCCTTTTATAGCCGAATTTACTAACTTAGAATCCTTACTTGGCCATCACTGTCCCTCATTCTCCTAATTAAAGAATAATTCTTCATTTATCCACCTATTTAGCCGAATTTTAAAGAGAATTAAACTCTTCCCTTAAGAGTCCTTATTACCGTCCATTGCTTCCTCTTTAAGTAATTAAATAAAAATCACTTAAAGTTTTAGCTAGATGCCGTCCACTCCTTCCCTTGTTGAGCTGAATTTTAACTTGTTCTATTGGACTCCTTGTGGCCTTACGAGGCCCAAATTATCCACCTAAGTGGCGTCACTCACTGGGCTTTAAGTGGTATCTTCAGGCCACTTTTCCAAGCCTGTTTGGGTGTCAAATTTCACATACTTTTTCTCTTAAGGCCACCTTGCCTTAATTTCCTCTTTTAAACTTTAAAACTCGACATTTCTAAGTCATTTCTAAGTTTCCAAAATTTTCATTTGGCTCTTTAAACTTGACATTTCCTTACATTTCCAAGTTTCTCAAATGTTTACTTTCCTCTTTGAATCATTTCCAAATCATTTCCTTATATTTCTTAGTTTCCAAAAATGTTCACTTTCCTCTTTTAACTTAACATTTCCAAGTTTCCAAAATGTTCACTTTCCTCTTTTTGAAACTTAACATTTCTAAATCATTTCTTCCATTTCCAGGACATTTCCCTACATTTCCTTACATTTCTCTACATTTCCTTACATTTCCATACATTTCCATAAATTTCCATACATTTCCATACATTTCCTTACATTTCCATACATTTCCTTACATTTCGTTACATTTCCTTTCATTTCCTTTCATTTCCTTACATTTCCTTATATTTCCTTACATTTCTAAGGTTCTAAAAATGCACACCACACATCCATATCACAGTAAACATGCTATTTCATAAAATTAAGAAAAATGCACACAATGGGATTTGAACCTCTTCCCTCAAAGTACTTCACTTGATGCCATAACCCTTGCACCTTAGGTGGCGTCCCTTGCCACTTTTCCACATCACTTCTTGTTTTTAACTTGAAAACCAATAATTGTCCAAAGCTTTCTCTTCCATCCTAAGATTTTAAAAACCCTTAATTCACTTCCAAACACTGCTAAAACCTACTACTCATGAATTATGCACAAACGCATAACCCCTAATCTAGGATGTTACATTGGTTTGAAAGAGTGCTATGTTGATTTTATTAACATTGTAATTGAGTTTTTAAAGTATCATTTTCATATTAATTAGATTCTAAAATTTTGACGTTAAATGCTACTTTAGGTTAAATATTAAACATATTTAAAATTCATGGATCAAATTTTAAGTACTTATATAAAGTGTCTGTATTGCTTGGTGTAAGGTGTTGAGATATCCTTGAAGATAGTTCATTCTTCTAGTATAGATATTATTACAGGAATTATTATGGACTGACTACTGTTGAACAACTTCTTTAAACAGGCTACAACCGGGCTTCTGTGTTGAAATTGGCTTCATTCGTGAACCAGGAAAGAAACAACCTATCTTTTAGATTGCAGACTATGCCTGCTGGCTTGAGGATATCCTGTGCTGTACGTTTCTCAATCAGTTGAAGGATTTTATTGAAAAATAAGTTCTTTTATTCCTGTTCAATTGGTTTTCTGCATACTGAAGCAGTTATATTGAAAAAATTGAATTAAACTTTTGCTCAACCTTTTACAATAGGCATGATATTCATGTTCAATTGGTTTTTCAACACTGTGTTTATTTCTTCTGATTGCTACATTACTTTACTGATGCTATTAGTATTATAGTATATTTATCTATGATTTTCAAATAGTTGATGCATTTTGTGAACTGTATGTAAAAGCTTATGAATTTTCAATTATTAATATCCTAAAATTTTAACATGATTAATATTAAATGAATATTTAACATGGCATATGATAATCTCTACTAGCTTTTTGATTTTTTTAAATGTATTTTCGAAAAACTAAGTAACAGTTTTGGCCCTTTTAATTGTGGGTTCCTTTTTTAAACTGTTGAAGCCCTATTTAGGTAATGTAATTGGAATTGTTTATTTGCTGGAAATTGAGATATTTTATTGCTGTAATTGAGGTCTAAATATGTTGTTAATTGAGATGTTTAAATTGCTGTAATTTTCTCTCTTTATTTTACAAAAATTGATTGAATTTGGTAATTATATTTTATGAAACTTGAAAATTAGTCTAAGTAGGTAATACAATTATACTTTCCTCCTAAATTAACATTACAATTTTTAGTTTAGAAAATTATAAGCAACAAATTAGTTAGCAATCGGCATTCTAAATTTATGTGTTTATTAATAGTTGGACTATATATAGATTATTGTAAAGGACATGAACACAATATACATATGTGTATGTATAATAAAAGTAATAGGTATTTAAAAAAGTGATATAAAATAAGAATACTAATTTGAATATATGTGCAATACATATACATATATTTGTATAAAATTTCATATTAGTGTTTAATAATGTATGTGAATAGACTTTTGTTTTAATAAATTTCATATGTATTTGTTACAGATTTGTATTGAGAAAGGTATCCGTACTTTGCAAGTGAGTAGAATTGAAGAGGACTTAGTTCGACTACTGAATTGACTATTTTTCTTTCAGAGTATTAGTTTTTAGTAAATAGCATTATTAATCAATAGCATTTGTTCATTCATATGTTGTTTGTATTTCAGTTACTGCTTCCTACTGCTCCTACAATTGTTGGATTTGATTTGTTGGTAATAATTTAACAGGTATATATGATGTTGGATTGGATTTGTTGGTAATTCATATGCTATTTATTATCCTGCTTGGTTGGTATATATGCTGTTTGTTATACTGCTATCCAAAAAAAAAAAAGATTCAAAGTACATAGGTTGGAAACCTAACGGGTTGCCTTATATCTTCATACTAGAGATATAATGGATCATCCCTAGGTGTAACAATGCCACGTATGATGAATCTTCAAAAATGTCTGTCCAAATTGCTGTTTACTATCCTGCTTGGTTGGTATATATGCTGTTTATTATATTGCTGTTTATTATAGCATGATGATTTTGGAAAAATTGCTGTTTATTATATTGTTTCAACTTGTACTCAAGCAATAAATTTAACAACTCATCATCCAGTTTGGGTTTATGATGTTAAGCAATATATTATAAAATGTTAAGCAATATATTATAAAATGTCATGTTTAGCATTTTAGATAGTTTTCTTATGGTTTCTTTTTAATATAAAAATCAAATTAGGATAACAAACAAATTATGATCCATAAATATTTTGATAGTGATTAAGCTTCCGATATTTTATGAAAATAACATTGGTTTATAATTTGATACCAACATCTTAAATATTCAAAGTATATAGGCTGGAAACCTGACGGGTTGCCTTATATCTGTTAGATATAATGGATCCTCCCTAGGTGTAACAATGCCATGCATGATGAATCTTAAAGAATACATAACTTACTTAATTTATTTTAAAAATAAAATTCTTTTTTTTTTTAAAAAAAAGATTCAAAGTATATAGGCTAAAAACCTGACGGGTTGCCTTATATCTCACTGTTAGATATAATGGATCCTCCCTAGGTGTAACAATGCCACGTATGATGAATCTTAAAGAATACATAACTTACTTAATTTGTTTTAAAAATCAAATTCTTTTTTTAAAAAATAGATTCAAAGTATATAGGCTGGAAACCTGACGGGTTGCCTTATATCTCACTGTTAGATATAATGGATCCTCCCTAGGTGTAACAATGCCACGTATGATGAATCTTAAAGAATACATAACTTACTTAATTTGTTTTAAAGAATACATAACTTACTTAATTTTAAGATCAAACTTCATAACTTACATAATTTACATAACTTATTTCATAACTTACATAATTTTAAGATCAAACTTCATAACTTACATAATTTACATAACTTACATAGTACTCGATTATATATATGATCATATCATTACTTACATAAAATATAAATTAACAATTTAGCCATGTAATTTATTGTCAACTTTAGACTTCAACAACTACGAAATGGATAGGACTTGGATGAAATTGTCAAGGGTAAGCAACTGCTATTGAAATGGAGTAGAAACTTTTCTGAATTTTGCATTTCAAAATGCAAGCCAAGAGAATATGATTCTTTGCCCGTGTAAGAAGTGTTGCAATATTAATTGGCATTTTCGTGAAGTTGTCTACGAACATCTAGTTGTTAATGGCTTTGTCCGAGGGTACAGAAAATGGATTTTTCATGGAGAGTGTACATCTAGTGGAGCATCTTTATCGATGAATCTGGGTTATCCTCATAGTTCTTACAATCAGAATGTTAGAGATGATAACATGGAAGGCATGTTGCGGGATGCTTTTAACATGCGCAGTGATGGTTTCGGGTCAATTCCACCTGACTTTGGTGTAATCGATGATTATAATTTTCATGGAAATACTTTCACCGAAGGGGGAAGAAGTGTACCTGATGAATAGACAAATGAAGAAGCGGCGAGGTTCTACACGAAACTTGGTGAAATGAATAAAGAACTGTATGAGGGATTAAAATTTTCCAAACTGTCTTTCTGTATTCGTCTTTTTCACTTGAAATATTTGGGAGGATGGACCGGAAACTCGTTGACAATGCTGTTAAAGTTTCTGCAAGAAATGCTCCCGTTTGCGAAAATCCCTCAATCTTCCAAAGACATGAAGAAACTGATAAAGGATTTGGGCCTTGGCTACAACAAAATTCATAGTTGCCCAAATGACTGTATGTTGTATTGAGGCGACCGGATAAACCAACAGTGCTTTCATGTATGTGGTCAATCCCATTGGATTAATAGAAATATAGAGGATGGTAACGAGGATGAACATGATACACAGTCAAGGAAGCAGCCAGTTAAGATTTTACGGTATTTTTCGCTAATACCAAGGCTTCAACGGCTTTTCATGTCGTCGAAGACAGCCGAGTCAATGACGTGGCACCGTGATGGACAAACCAATGATGGACTGTTAAGGCATCCTACAGATTCTTTAGCTTGGAAATCATTTGACTCAAAATTTGAAAGCTTTACAAGCGATCCTCGGAGTGTGAGGCTGGGGCTAGCAGCTGATGGATTTAACCCTTATAAAATCATGAGCACTACGTACAGTACTTGGCCAGTAGTTCTTGTTCCTTATAATTTACCTCCATCGGTTTGCATGAAACAATCATCTTTTATCTTGTCTATGATTATCTCTAGAGAGAAAGGGCCCGGGAATGATATTGACATATATTTGCAGCCACTTATTGAAGAGTTAAAATAATTATGGGCTAGTGTTGAGACATACGATGTGCTGAGAAAGGAGAACTTCAATTTACGTGCGATTTTGATGTGGACTATTAATGACTTCCTGGCGTACGCCAATTTATCTGGTTGGAGTACCAAGGGACGTTATGCTTGTCTTTGTTGTGCTGCGCAGACATGTTCGCAATGGTTATATAAATGGGAAGGAGTTCTCTTACATGGGGCATCGTCGGTGGTTACCGAAAAATCATAGATTTCGATTTCAGAATACTCAGTTTGATGGTACTGAAGAGTTCGGAGAAGCTCCTTCGCAGACTAGTGGATCAAAATATTGTTCATGTTGAAAGATATAAATTTCTTTTATGGGAAGATGAATCAACCGGCCAACATGCAAAGAAATAGAAGATCAATGGATGAATTTGATGATGAATCTGACTAAGAGGATGACCCTAATGAGGCGGATTTGTCGAAAAAAAGAAGTATTTTTTTGAGTTGCCTTATTCCTTATTGGGAGCATCAGATTTTACGACATAATCTTGATGTCATGCACATTAAGAAAAATTTTTGCGAGAACATCATTGGGACTATTTTGAATGTCGATGGAAAATTGAAAGACAATATTCAGAGTCGACTTGATTTAGTCCACATGGGAATTCGACGTGAGCTTCATCCCCAAGCACTTCTGAATATGAAATATCGATTTTTGCCTGCTATTTATTCAATATCGAAGAGGGAGAAAGAAGTGTTATGTATGGTGTTGAAGGATATAAAGGTCCTGGATGCATATGCATCAAATATATCTCGATGTGTGAGTCTTAAAGATCGAAGACTATATGGCTTAAAATCGCATGACTATCACATCTTGATGTAAGACTTACTGCAGTTGCATTGCGGTGTTGTATGTCGAAAAAGGTGACGTCTTGTGTAATTGAAATGTCTAATATAATGAAAGGCATTTGTGGCAAAGTTTTAGATGTTCAAGAACTTGAGACACTACAGATCGAGCCGCACTGACTTTATGCAATCTGGAGAAGATCTTCCCGCTTTCCTTCTTCACAATTATGGTGCACTTGTTGATTCATCTCCCTCGTGAAGCAATACTTGGTGGACCCGTTTTCTATCGATGGATGTATCCCATTGAAAGGTCTTAATTTATTTGTAAATTATTCCTTCATTCACCTAAATGCCTTTAGTTGCAACTTTTGATAATGTTCTATACCGTGTTTAGGTTCCTAATCAAATTGAAGTCTTACTGCCGCAATAGACGTTATCCGGAAGGATCAATTGCCGAAGGCTACTTAGTAGAGGAATGTATGACTTTTTGTTCAAGGTATTTGGAAGATGTTGAAACAAGAATGAACAGACCAAGTAGAAATGCTGGGCTCACAGATCATAACTTGGCCGAAACTTATTTATTTCAAAGTTTCAGAGAATCAATCGGCAAAGTTGAAATTGCAGAATTAGATGATAGATCATGGGTCCAAGCACATCGATATGTTCTTTTTCATCATGAGTCAATGGAACCATTATGCAAGTAAGTTCTATAATTTGATAAATATTCATCAATTATAATTTGTCTGTCTTCTGACAAAGTAAACCTTTTTTTTAACGTAGTGAGTACAAACAAATATTGAGAGCTCGTTCACGGTCTCGAAGATTACAACAATGAGAAATTAATAAGTTGTTCACAGAATCATTTCATGAATGGTTAAGCCAAACGGTATGCAATTGAAGTTTTCATTGTCAAGTAATAATATTTTCTCATAACATTTATAATTACTCAATTTACTTTTGATTCAATAGGTTTGGAGTCAAAATGAAGTAAATGACGAAGTTAAATGGCTATCACAAGGTCCAAATAGAATAGTGAAAAGATATAGTGCCTTCCTCATCAACGATTTGATTTCATACAAAGTATCACGAGATTGAGGAGAACCCAAAATTCGGAATTGTTGTTAATTCTTCAATTACAAGTTATGCTAGTGCTAGGGACAATAATCCTATCGAGGGGAATGTGGAGTATTACGGACTTTTTACTGACATAATTGAGTTGGATTATTATGGCAGATGGAAAGTTGTCTTATTTCGGGGAGATTGGGCTGATGTGAATATGACTCGCGAAATTAAAAACGATCAATATGGTTTTACAATGGTGAATTTTTCTCGATTGATTCACACTGGAGAACAATTGATGGACGAATCGTATGTATTTTCTTCTCAAGTGAAACAAGTTTTTTTCTCAAAAGATCCAACTGATGAGGGTTGGTACATTGTACTCCGGAACACCCCTAGAGACTTGTTTGACATGGCCAATGGAAGTAGAGATGACATAGTCGAAAGATTAGAAACTTTGCCTTTTCCAGAACAAAACTTAAATGAAAATATCCCTAGTACTTAGTCAATAATTTCAATGGGTTCGTCAGGATGTGGACGAAGATATTTACGAAATATGATGTAGTAAGATTTTACGATTTATTATTTATATGTAATATTATAATTTTAATGTTGGTCATGTTATATAATTTAACTATTTTAAATGTACTATTATTGTTGTTATTTGTTACTAAAATTTTGAACTATTTTATGTGTATTGCAGGAAAATTGCCTAGAAGACGATTACGAAATTTAAGTATTGTCCACAATACTCCAAATTCAGAAGAAGCAAATAGTGAATAGCAAACTGTTGTTGGATCTTCTAGTGTGCCGAACATAGATGACGAGCCTGCAGAATTTCAAAGTAATGTTAAGTTTTTATTTTACATGCATGTTGAAATTTATTATTGATTCATTTTTCAATTTTAATATAACAATAATATATCATTTTTCAGCTGAAGGTGGTAGGATGCGAAGAGGTTGGGGACGTACACTGCTTAAAGATTTATACGACCTATATCCTGTCGAGCGTATTAAAGTAAGAAGAAACAATCATGGCCATCCTGTTGGATCTGAAGCTTGACTGTTAGCAGGCTATATGGGCATTATAGCACGGAATGCCAATATGTTACCCATTAACTACGAATCATGGTATCACATGCCTGATGCCAACAAAAATCAGGCTCTCGATAATATTAACGTAACAAAATGTGAATGTAATTTATAATAATTTGGTTTAACTTTCATTTATATTAACTTTTTAAACTTATGTTTTTTTAGGAAAGATTTGCTTTAGAGGTCTCCGATGACTCTATCAAGAAGACATTGGGTAAAAAATGGAGAGACAATAAAAGCACGCTGAAAAAACAATATTTTAAGAAAGACATAAGCCTCGATGAAAAATTAAGAAATGTCCCGCCGAGAATGTTGAGGTACCAAGGGGAAGATCAAGTTAGATTCTAGAATTCAAAGAAAGGAGAGGTATTACGTACTTCTTATAAAGTCTTATAAATTTTTCTATTTATAGTATTTACTATATACGTAATACAAATTTCATTATGTAGGATCGTGAGTGAGTTGGAACGAGCGTGAGATGTAAATAAAATTCACGCATTGGCGCAGTTCCGAAGTTTTGCTTTTGTAGCTGACTCGAGGTATTATAAGTTATTAATTTTGTCAAATATTAATGACTTTATACTATTAAATTATATTTTTACTGCTACAATGTAGGAAGCCTCGTTTGGTCAAAAAGTTGGACGCCTTTAGCTTTTTGACATTACGCATAGGAAGAAGATGGATCTCCGATGACATTCGAAGTTGCAGAAATTATGGTATATTTACTTAATAAAATTTGATTTATTATAAATATTTATAATGTTTAATTATAATAGTTTAATTCATTGTTTGTAGTTTTAAATTTATAATGTAAAGTTATGTTGCATTCTTTCTTATTATATATTTAGTTTCTAACTCTTTCATTGATTTATTAGGATAAACTAAAGGAGAAGAAGGCAGAGTATGAAGCGGCTGCTTCGAGTGATAATTCTGTTAATCTCGACGATATTGATAACAAAATTATTACCGATGTTTTGGGTCCTGAAAGTTACAACTGTTTTAACTGATAGTTCTGTTAATCTTGAGTATATTTATAACAGAATTATCACTGATGTTTTGAGTCTTGAAAGGTATGGTCGGGTTCGACTTCAAGGATCTAGTGTTACCCTGACTCAATATTTTGGATTCGGCTCCCAGCAATACATGCCTTCCGGGAGTCAATCTCGTGCTGAAGTTCAGAGGCTAAAAGACCAGATAGCTCAGATGCAAACGAGCACGGTTGAGCAAATTTCTCAACTTAGAGTGGAGGCAGTAGCGAAGGAGGCGGAGGCAGCAGCGAGGGAGGCAGAGCAAAACAGAAAGTATGAAGATGTTCCAGCAGTCGTAGAAGCCGCCATCTTAGGCATTTATTTTCTTATTGTAAGATGATTTTTAACATTAATACATTTAACATTATTTGTAAGAATATTTTCAGTTATAATTCATTCATTAATTTTATATCATATATCTTTTATTCATTTTCAACTATCATTTAGAATTAATGCATTTGGTGTGATTTTTATGCTTAATTTGCTGTTTTGGGTTGAAATTATATACTATATTTGCTGTTATTGGTTGGTTTTAGTGCAGGAGGGGTATGAAATTTACAAATTGTACATTGTAAATCTGCACAAGTTAACTACATTGGTAAAAAAAGCACCGCTAAAGGTCATGAGTTTTAGTGGCATTTGTGGGGAAAGCGTCGCTAAAAGTCATGACTTTTAGCAGCGTTTGTGGGAAAAACGCCACTAAAAGTCATGGCCTTTAGCGGCGATTGTGGGAAAAATGCCGCTAAAAGTCATGACCTTTAGCAGGGTTTTTGTGAGAAGCGCCGCTAAACGCTAAAGGTCATGACTTTTAGCGGCGTTTGTGGGAAAAACACAGCTAAAAGTCATGATCTTTAGTGGTGTTTTTTTCTCATAAACGCCGCTAAAGTTTGCGGCGTTTGATTTAGCGGCACTTCTTAAAGCAACGCAAATACTTTTAGTGGCGCTTATAAACGCCGCTAAAGGCCAAAAAAGGCCACTAAAAGTCTGTTTTGCTGTAGTGATCAGACATAAAGCACTAGCATACAGAAAGTCAGAGCAACAATGTCATCAGGTAAAAAACCTATCAACAACACTAAAGTGAACCAAACTAGAACACAAAGTAAAGAACCAAGCAATATCGATAGAGCGTAAAATATAAATCAATAATTAGAATGATGCATAATATATATATACACACAATAGAAAATAATATAAAGAGAAAAGTAAACATAATAAATAAAATAAAATAAAATAAAAATACAGAGGAGAATGGTAAAGAACAAATGGTGGTGGTTTGTTTGGACAACAACTGTGCGAAAGGAGGAGTCGAGGGAGGATGAAACGGTGGTCCTTGGGCGGTACGATAGGGGTTTGGAGGGAGATCTACAATGTAAGTGAATGATGGTGGAAAGAAAGAATGATGAGGAAGAAAAAGGGAAGAAATTGGCGGTGTTAGTGGCGAATGATAGACAAGGCGACAAACAAGTGTAATGAGAAGACGACGGAGAGTAGAAAATCGACGGCAAAGGTGTGGAGGGGTTTGGGGGGCATAAAATAGGGAAATGGGGTGAGAATAGGAGAAAATAAAAGTTATGGTTTCAAAAAAGGATGGCTTGATTGTGTATTTAGCTTGTGTTAGGTCACACGGTCGTGTCGTTCAATTGTATATGTCATTGAGGTCGTGTGGCTCATAATAATCCAGTCCAATCGTCACACGACCCTGTATATGGACACACATAGGCATGTCACCAATCCGTGTGACTCTCTGAATTTGTTGGAGTTATAAAATGCTTTTAAAAATTGCTCTAGCATTTACACAGTATGTAATAAGCTCGTGTGTCCAGGCCGTGTTTCTTTACTCAGATCGTGTGGATTTTTCATTCGGTTCTCCCACAATCGTGTATAAGGACGTGTGGATCACACAGCCGTGTGACTCTCTAGAGCTGTGTTGTAACAGCCCGATTTTGGGGCTAGTCAAAACAGTGGTCTCAGAACCACTAATTCGAGGTCGAGAAAATGATTATTTTAATATTATTTTATGAGTTATGGCATGATTATATGAATGCATGAAAATTTTGGTACATTTATTTTAGTGATTGTATGCTTAATTGCGAAAAAGGACTAAATCGCATAAAGTACAAAAGTTTTATTTTAATAGCTAGAGGTGTCAAATAGTTATATAAATTTAAATTAATGGTCCTTAATGTGCAATTAGGTCAGTTTGAGAGTGTTGACCGGCCATAGGGACAAAGATGAGACATGGTCAATGGTTAGGTACTGTTTGGTGACTTTAATTGAGTAATAAGATAAAATAAAAAGAAAATGATATCATCCTTCTTCATTTTTTCCTATACCACCGAAAATACTAGCAAGAATAGGGGTTTGAAAGCTTGAAATTTTCAGCAACTTATCCTCCTTACAAGTAAGTGATTTTGGTGGTTTTTCTTGAAAATTTTTGTACTTTTGGGACCCTTGTAGCATAATCTAGCTAATGAGGGGAATATTTTGCAAAATGATTGAGAGTTTAAGGTTTTTCCATGTGAAAATTTATGTTGATTTCTGAAATTTTATGGAAGAAAATGAATATTGGGTGTTGAATATACAACTTTTGTGAAAGGTGTTTCCATGAAAACACCTAAAAAGGACCTTTTTGTAAAAGTTGTATAATAAATGGTAAATGTGTGTAATAATTGGAATTTTGAGTTTCTATAAAAGGAAATATGAATCGGCTAGGCTTGGGTGTGTGAAAAATGAACACATTTCATTTTACGAGCCTAGGGGTAAAATTGTAATTTTGTGAAAGTCTAGGGGCAAACAGTAATTTGCCAAAATAAGAATTTGTAGAGTGATTTGATTAATTTGGTTAATTAATAAATTAAATATGTCATTATAGATCAAGAAGAACATGGAATTAACCTTGACCGAGGAAAAGGCAAGGTTTTGGACTAAATTGCAAATCAACATATTTTGTATCAAGGTAAGTTTATGTGTAAATGATACATCCTTATTACATATGTTTTTACATATTAACGCATTGTGTGAATGCGAATGATTATTATTGAGATCTATTAAAAATGATAGAAAGTGAGGAAATTCTCGGATGAACCTTCGGGATAGGAAAAATGATACGGATAAAAATCCATGAATAAGTAAATATTGGTAGGCTGTGTGCGATACCACCATAATTATCATTGTTGGTAGGCTGTGTGCGATACCATCGTGTGATTTATTAATGGTGGGCTATGTGCGAAACCACCGAGTATCTAATATTATTCCGAAGTGTTCATCAAGAAACTTTGTCTAAGTGAAATTACATGTTGCTTTGTGGTAATAAGTGCAGGGTATAGATGAACATAAATGTGAGCAATGTTTTATTATATGTGTTTAGGATGTGGTAAGATTGAAATGAGTAAGTATAATTAAGAGGATATAAATTTTCCTTGATTAATATGTATGTTCTTGATCGATAAGTATGTGGTATGATGTTTATTGTTTACATATAAACTTACTAAGCTTAAAGCTTATTCCCTTTTTTTCCCTTGTTTCATAGTGTCAAGGAGCCAGCTCGGGATACGGAGATAGTCGGAGGATCACCCACACTATCCACACATTTTGGTATAGTTAGATTTATCATTTTGAGTATGGCATGTATAGGGACTTAGTCTTTGATTAAATATCATATTGTTTTGGCCAAATGTGTTGGCTTATTCGAAAAAGAATTCTTTTGTATAAAGCCATAGTTGATGGCTCTTTCTTATTAATCTATGAAATGGTGATGTTATTCATGAATGTGCAAGTTGCATGATTGATTAATTGGTGTATTCATGCAAGAGTGAGTTGGTTGCTTGATATGGTTTATGTGGTACAAGTAGGGGTGGTAGAAAGGGCTTAATAAATAGCCTTGTTCTTGTCCACACGGGTAGACTTACGGGCATGTGTCTAGGCCTTGTATGACACACAGTCTGCCCCATGGGTGTGTGGCTTAGCCTTATGTCCCCCTACATATTAAGTTGGCAAAATAAAATGCTCAATAGTAACCACACGGGCTGATACAGGGCCGTGTACCTCAACTATGTGGAAGACACGGCCTTAAGACATGGGCGTGTCCCAGGCCGTGTGAAGTCTACACATGAATTTAGGAATTTAATTCACCACATGTAACACCCTAAAAATCCGAGTATTTAAATTGCATGAATTGGTGTTTAGATTTTTAAAGAACAATCTTTTATTTTTATTTTAGTGCTTATTGAAGTCCTAGAGAGGGTAAAGCATAATTTGGAGAAGAAATAAAATTTATTAATTGAGAATTTATTGAAGTGAAACAAAGGTGATTAAGACTTAAGCTAAATTATGTGTTAAAGAGTGTCATAAGTGAGTACATGGTAAGGTGGAGTTGGCGCATGGGTTCTAGCAAGAGGGAAGAGGTTCAATCCCTTGTATAGCACCTAAATGAATTTTTGTTTTTAATTTTCGCTCATGGATAGGAAGTGTCGGCCAAGAACATATAAGGAATGTGTTGACCATGTTATTTTTGGTTAGTGTATCAATGGATTAAGGAAACAACTAACTTATGGCATGGAATCAAAGACTTAAGGAAAGATAGGGGGACATAAGGCACATATCAAGGAGAATTTTGGAAACAAAATCATGGCAATGGACCATGCATATGGACGGCATTATGGCTAGGGGAAGCCAATTTTGGTGATAGTTTGCTAGGAAATTTAGTTTTTGTTTTGGTCATTTTCTTTAGTTTTGTGCATAATTTTGCAAATTCTCTCAACCTATCTCTCCTTGGCGAATTGTGCTTTGGTAAGCCTTGATTATTTTGACCATTTGGTCATTTTTGTTTATTGCTTTAGTACTTGTTTGTACCTTTTCTTTGAATGCCGAAAATCACCTATACCAAAAGCCAATCTTTTTCTTTTCTTTTTGCCATTGCCGAATATACATCTCTCTTAAAGCTTGTCTTTTCTTTTCTTTTCTCCTAATCTCCTTGAAATCAAAGCAACATCATCACCATCTTTTCTTTTATTTTATTTCTTTTCAATTGAAATTCTCTCCATCTACACTCTCATAGCCGAATGCTAATGTGCCTATAAGCCAAATTTATTTTCTTTTCCTTGATCATACATAGCCGAATCTTTCATCAATTAAACAACATTCTCAATCCTTTCCTTTCGACCGTGGGAATTAGGTAAGGGTTCTTTTCCATTTTCGATTCATTATTAGTGTCATGGCCGAATATCATTGGTTTTATGAGGGCCTTTTTGGATCGATATAACGTTCATTCTAATAACGTTTCTTTCATTATTATTTAGTGCAATAACGGAGATCGGAACTCAAGTGATCGGGAGAATTGTAGAAACGTTGGAAACGTTTTATTGTGGTAAGGAAATCACATCTTTTTAAAGCCCTTAGTACTGTTTGATATTATTTAGATCTAACTATTATCCCTTTGGATTTTGAAGACTTTCAAAATAGGGAAGAAAAGGGCGGTGGTTAGTCATGTTAAGAGGGCGGATCCGTAAATCCCCCATTCAAACGAAGAGCGGTTTCAGCAGTCGGATTTTCCACGGGTTGCGGGCCATCTTCGAAGGAAGTCCATTATTCAAGTGGTACGAACTTCCGAGCCGTTATCGTTGGTGGATTCTCTGCTAACGAATCAATAAACGAGGAAAAGCCGAAAATCAAGTGATTCAAAATCAAGAGGGTAAGATTTTGGATCTATTATCGATTAAGATTATTTTTACTGAATTAGTTGTCTAACGATCAAAATATGTTTTAGGTGCCGAGGAGCGAGAAGGATTAGTACTCTCAGTAATGAGGTGTGTAATTTCACACTCATTATTTTCTCGGTTGGATGTCAAATTTCGGTATGGAAGTAAAATCGTAAAGACGACTAGATCAGAAAACGTAAAACCGATATTTTGACGAAAATACGAAAATGACTAAATTGTGAAAATTACAAAAACGCCCGAGAAATTATTTGTTATTATGTAAATTGGATGTTTCGTGAAAATGGTAGTAAAATACTCTAGTTCGATAATTTGGGCCAAAATACTCTAGTTCGTTAAAATTTGGCCAAAATACTCTAGTTCGATAAATTGGGCCAAAATACTCTAGTTTATTAAAATTTGGCCAAAATACTCTAGTTCGTTAAAATTGGGCCAAAACACTCTAGTTCGGTAAATGGGCCAAAGCCCACTAAACCGCTAAATAGACAAATTGCTATATTATGTTTATGGGCCAAATGAAATGATTATCGATAAATCCACCATGTTATGCATTATTAAGAAATTTATACTTTATTATACACGCCTAATTGCATGGGGTGGGATATATGAAGAGAAGAATGGCCGTTGCCAAAATCTAGTTCGGTGGTTTCGCCACGATAATGGCTTATTGCCTCTAGTTCGGTGGCTCGCCACGATAATGGCTTATTGCCTCTAGTTCGGTGGCTCGCCACAATAATGGCTTATTGCCTCTAGTTCGGTGGTTTCGCCACAATAACGCTTATTGCCTCTAGTTCGTGGCTATGCCACAATTATAAAAAGGCTTAATGCCTACGATTGGTGTGATGGCGGGTGGGTTGACTTGATCCCCAGGTGTGATGGTTGGTACGAGGGTGTTAGCGGATGGATATTAGGCTTGGGTTGGGAATTACATTTTACATGCATATTTTTAATTGTTTTAATTCATGATATATTGTTGAATTTCAGAATTGGGCTCAAGCCCAAGATAATATCTTGATGATCCGCCCAATAATGGTGGTTAGTGAGTTACACACCGAGTTCTAACTCACCCTTTAATTTTTTTCCATCTCAGGTAATGGAAATTGATGTGGACTTGGGCCGAGGATGACTTCGTGGAGGCTATACTTGTGAAAGAGGTTATTTGAACTCGAACTTTTAATAAGTATATTTTTTTTTTACTATTATGGATTATTGTAATAAGGGCCTCTATAAATAACTTATGGATTTTATGTGTGTTTGGAATTTAAACTATATTTTGGACTTTTTAATCATGGGCTATGATTTTATGATGTTTTTATTAAAATAAATTTGAGTTTTCAAGTATATGAAAATCTTTTATAAATTTTTTTATTATAGTTAACTCTTTAACAAATTACCTAAAGGTTATTGATAATACAATGATTTTTAACTAATGTTTTCAAATATTTATCAAAATCAAATACTCTTCAAATTTTAAACCTCAGAATAATATTGTAGTTTTCAACTCATTAAAGATTTAAGAATAGCTCGAATCATGTAACAAACCAAATCTAGTCTCAATGCATAGACCGGGTTTGGGGTGTTACATTTAGTGGTATCGAGCCAGATTTCAAAAACTCTACGTGGTTTGGGTTCAAAAATAATTTCGTATGAAAACGCTCAATGATATTTTAAAGATCAAGATGGCACCACAAGCATCCCAAGCAACAAGTCAAGTAAGTATTTATTGCTTAATGATTACTATGATATGATCATAGGAACACTCTAGAACTTTTAGTTTTAGATATGAAAAATCGTAGAGATTGAAACTATAGGATATGTTGCGAAAAACAACTTTATATCTCAAATCTCATAAAATATCGTTAATAAACACCAAACAAAATTTCGATTCATAAAACTTGTAATCGATAAACGAACAAACTATCATGAGTACAAGAGGACGTGGTCGTGGACGCAGAGATGAAGCGTGGCCGTGGTAGAGGCCAAGGTGCTACTACCAAGCACCAAATCATATGCAGTGTGGACTTTTGCGCCAATTGAAAGTGAGACGGATCACGTGATCACATGGAAGAAGATCATGCATTGACTCAAGCAATGCTACGAGTCTTGGAAAGGGTCGCTGGAACTAGAATTGGGCCAACAACTCGTGGGTCAATTTCAGAGCGACTTAAGGCAAATAATGCAGAAGTTTTCAGAGGAGTCTCTGGTGTAGCTCCGAATGTGGTGAATCTTCGCTCAAGTCGTGGAATGGATTATGGATGATATGGAATGTACTGTCGAGCAAAAATTGAGAGGAGCTGTATCCTTGTTAAGGGATGAGGCGTATCAGTGGTGGCTCACTGTTCGAGAAGGCACTGAAGCCGCACTGATTAATTGGGAATTCTTTAAAGCTGCCTTCCAAGGAAAATACATCGAAACGAGCTATGTAGACGCTCGAAGAAAGGAATTTCTGAATCTTGTCCAAGGAAGTAAGACCGTGGTAGCATATGAAGCTAAGTTTTTACGTCTGAGCCGTTATGCCCGAACAATTGTAGCAACAGATCACGAACGTTGTGTACGTTTCGAGGATGGACTTAATGATGAGCTGAGGGTTCTGATTGCTCCACAGTAAGTTAGAAATTTTTCGACTCTTGTGGAGAAGGCCAAAATAGCCGAAAAGGCTAAGAACTCGTAAGCAGTAACCGAGAAAGATCCCGAAACAAGAGAGAGACACAGCAGTCTGGTTCTTCCAAGAGATTCTAGAAGAAACCTCGGAATGATGAATCAGTTCAAGGTAGAACCCCGGTAACAAATAATCGAGTCGAGATTGCACCGAGTGTGGGAAAAGACATTTTGGAGAATGTTGAGGAAAACAAAGATGCTACAAATGCGGTTCAATGGAACATCAAGACAAAAGTCATCCTCGACGAATGGATACGACTCAAGAAGTCCGTAATAATGATGCACAACGGTCGGGGTAATCAAGACCACCGAGAGGTCGTGGACCGTGCCGTGGTGGTAATGGGGCTGGTCGTGGTCAAGGTGCACCGGGTCGAGGCAATGGTCCGAGAGGAAATGCAGATGCAAGACAGCCTGGACTGGTTTATGCAGTTAGACGCCGCGAGGACGGTAATGCACCTGATGTGATAACTGGTACGTTCTTTATTTTTGATGTACCTGTTATTGCTTTAATAGATATTGGCTCTACCCATTCATATGTAGCTAGTGCCATATCCGAAACTCAATTTAGAATCCAAAATTACCGAAAATGAGATGACGGTGATTAGTCCTTTAGGATGATCGAGAATTGTTAATAAAATATTTAAAGACGTGCCCTTGAAAATCCAAGAGGAGGTATTCTTAGCAAACTTGATGGAACTACCTTTCATGAAGTTCGATCTCATTCGGGCATGGATTGGCTGGTCAAACATCGAGCGAATTGGATTGTGCTGAAAAATGAATGTCGATAAGAACCCTTGATGATAAGGAAGTCATAATGATTGGTGAACGAAAGAACTATCGGCAAATGTGGTATCTCGCATTAAAAGTCGAGAAGTTAGTGCGGAAAGGATACGGAGCATTCCTAGCCTTTATCGTGCTTTAGATGCCAAAGAATTATCTGTGAATGATGTGAGGACGGTGAAGGAATTTCCGATGTATTTCCAAGAACTTCTGGTATACCTCAGATCGGAAGTAGAATTTGGCATTGAGCTTTTGCGGGATGACTCCGTGTCCATTGATCCTTATAGAATGGCACCGAAGGAGTTGGTGAGCTTAAAGCTCAAATTCAAGAATTGCCGGATCGGGATTTATTCGACCAACCGTGTCTCCGTAGGGAGCACCCGCTTTGTTCGTCAAGAAGAAGGATGGATCGATGCGTATGTGCATTGACTACTGACAGCTTGAATAAATTGACGATCAAGAATCGATATCCTCTGCCAAGAATTGACGACTGCTTGATCAATTAAAAGAGCTTGAGCTTTCTCCAAAATTGATTTAAGGTCGGGTTATCACCAGCTCAAGGTGAAAGAAGCGGACATTTATAAGATGGCATTTCGGACACGTTACGGACACTATGAGTTTGTAGTGATGCCGTTTGGACTAACCAATGCACCAGTTGCATTTATGGACATGATGAACCGAGTCTTTCAACCATATTTAGACCGGTTTGTGGTAGTGTTCATAGATGACATATTGGTTTATTCGAGAAATGAGGAGGAACATGACCAAAGATTTGCGGATAGTATTACTGACTACTTCGTGATAACCAATTGTATGCCAAATTTAGTAAATGCGAATTTTGGCTAAAGGAAGTGATTTTCCTTGGTCATGTTGTATCACCAAGGAATAAGGGTGGATCCTCGGAAAATTGAGGTTATTCGGATTGGAAACCACCAACATCGATGAGAGTGAAATTTGGAGTTTCTTAGGTTTGGTGGATATCGTAGGCGTTTTGTAGAGGGGTTTTCACCGATTGTCGCACCCTAACTAAATTGTTGCGTAAAGGAGCTCCGATATTTGGACCGAAAAGCAACAAGAGAGTTTCGAGAAATTGAAAAGATCCCTGTGAAGCTCCGCTTTTAATTTATATGAGGCCTAAAAGAATTTATCGCTTATTGTGATGCGCCTCACACAGTCAGGTTGTGTGTTGATGCAAAATGGAAAGGTGGTGGCCTATGCTTCTCGTCAATTGAGACCACACAAAGTAAACTACCCTACCCATGATTTGGAGTTAGCCGTTGTCTTTGCTCTAAAGATTTGGAGGCACTATCTCCGTGGTGAGAAATCTATAATCTACACGGATTACAAGAGTCTTAAATACCTCTTTACCCGTAAGGAGTTAAATTTGAGACAAAGAAGATGGGTAGAATTGTTAAAGATTACGATTTCTTGATCGAATACCATCCTGGAAAGGCTAACGTGGTAGCCGACGCGTTAAGTCGTAAGACCGTATCTGAATTAAGAGCTTTGTTTGCCCATTTGAGTCTCAGATGAGGATGGCGCTTGTTAGCGTAAATTCTGTGAAACCTCGTGTATTGGAACAAATCAAGGAAAAATAGACATCGATGAGAAGTTGGGACCTTTACTTGACAAGTTGAAAATGGTGAAATTGAAGATTTTGGAATAAACACGGAGGTGTGTTGTGCTTTCGAGGAAGAGTATGCATACCTAAGGACTCGGATCTAAGGCAATCGATTCTACGGAGGCGATAGTAGCCCTTATGCTATACATCCCGGAGGAAATAAGATGTATCGAGATCTCCGTGAACGATGATTGGTGGCGTGGTTGAAGCGTAAGATTTGTAATTTGTGGGCAAATGTTTGACTTGTCGACAAGTGAAGGCGAACATCAATTACCGTCTGGTTGTTACAATCGATAAAGATTCCTCTTTGGAAATGGGAGAGGATAACTATGGATTTTGTTAGTGGGTTACCGTTAACCCCCGCTAAGAAAAATTCCGTTTGGGTAATTATTGATCGGTTGATTAAGACCGCTCATTTCCGCCATCAGTATGGATTATTCATTGCGAAGTTGGCGAAACTATACGATCCGAAATTGTGAGGTTGCATGGGGTACCAGTATCTATTATATCGGATAGGGACCCTAGGTTTACATCACGATTCTGGAAAGCTCTGCATGAAGCCTTGGGGACAAAGTTGAATTTCAGTACGGCTTTTCATCCTAAGTCTAATGGTCAGTCGGAAAGAGTAATTCAGATATTGGAAGATATGTTAAGGGGATGTGTAATTGACTTGAGAGGTTGTTGGGAGGATTATCTACCACCGCGTAATTTGCGATAACAATGCCTATCGCCTAGCATTCAGATGGCACCTTACGAGGCATTGTATGGTCGTAAGTGTCGTTCACCTATTTGTTGGACTGAATTGGGCGAAAGACTGATGTTAGGTCCTGAGATGATATCTGAGACTGAGGATAAGGTAAAAGTTATTCGAGCACGGTTGAAAGAAGCCTCAGATAGACAGAAGTCATACGCAGATCTGAAGCGAAGGGACATCGAGTATAGTGTGGGAGATCAGGTTTTCTTGAGGGTCTCTCCTTGGAAAAAGATCTTCAGGTTTGGAAGGAAGGGCAAGCTAAGTCCTAGATACATTGGACCTTATCGTGTGTTGAAGCGTGTTGGTCCAATGGCATATTAGATTGAGTTACCTCCAGAGTTGGATCAAATTCATAATGTTTTTCATGTTTCCATGTTGAGACGTTATAGATCGGATCCTTCGCACATTATACCTGGTAGAAGAATTGGAGTGAATTCAGATTTGTCCTTTGAAGAAGAACCGGTGGAAATCCTAGACCGAGATGTCAAGGTACTAAGGAAGAAAACCGTGCTATTGGTCAAAGTTCTATGGCGTAACCACGAGTGGAAGAAGCTACGTGGAAGCCAGAGGATGCAATTCGACAACAATACCTCACCTTTTTCAACTGTAAATTTCGAGGACGAAATTTTCTTTAAGGAGGGTAGAGTTGTAACACCCGAGTATTTAAAATGAATTGGTGTTTAGATTTTAAAGGAACAATCTTTTATTTTTATTTTAGTGCTTTTGAAGTCCTAGAGAGGGTAAAGCATAATTTGGAGAAGGAATAAAATTTATTAATTGAGAATTTATTGAAGTGAAACAAAGGTGATTAAGACTTAAGCTAAATTATGTGTTAAAGAGTGTCATAATGAGTACATGGTAAGGTGGAGTTGGTGCATGGGTTCTAGCAAGAGGGAAGAGGTTGAATCCCTTGTATAGCACCTAAATGAATTTTTGTTTTTAATTTTACGCTCATGGATAGGAAGTGTCGGCCAAGAACATATAAGGAAGGTGTTGACCATGTTATTTTTGGTTAGTGTATCAATGGATTAAGGAAACAACTAACTTATGGCATGGAATCAAAGACTTAAGGAAAGATAGGGGGACATAAGGCACATATCAAGGAGAATTTTGGAAACAAAATCATGGCAATGGACCATGCATATGGACGGCATTATGGCTAGGGTGGAAGTTTAATTTTGGTGATAGTTTGCTAGGAAATTTAGTTTTTGTTTTGGTCATTTTCTTTAATTTTGTGCATAATTTTGCAAATTCTCTCAACCTATCTCTCCCTTGGCCGAATTGTGCTTTGGTAAGCCTTGATTATTTTGACCATTTGGTCATTTTTGTTTATTGCTTTAGTACTTGTTTGTACCTTTTCTTTGAATGCCGAAAATCACCTATACCAAAAGCCAATCTTTTTCTTTTCTTTTGCCATTGCCGAATATACATCTCTCTTAAAGCTTGTCTTTTCTTTTCTTTTCTCCTAATCTCCTTGAAATCAAAGCAACATCATCACCATCTTTTCTTTTATTTTATTTCTTTTCAATCGAAATTCTCTCCATCTACACTCTCATAGCCGAATGCTAATGTGCCTATAAGCCAAATTTATTTTCTTTTCCTTGATCATACATAGTAGAATCTTTCATCAATTAAACAACATTCTCAATCCTTTCCTTTCGATAGTGGGAATTAGGTAAGGGTTCTTTTCCATTTTCGATTCATTATTAGTGTCATGGCGAATATCATTGGTTTTATGAGGGCCTTTTGGATCGATATAACGCTCATTCTAATAACGTTTCTTTCATTATTATTTAGTGCAATAACGAGATCGAACTCAAGTGATCGGAGAATTGTAGAAACGTTGGAAACGTTTTATTGTGGTAAGGAAATCACATCTTTTAAAGCCCTTAGTCTTGTTTGATATTATTTAGATCTAACTATTATCCCTTTGGATTTTGAAGACTTTCAAAATAGGGAAGAAAAAGGCGGTGGTTAGTCACGTTAAGAGGGCGGATCCAGTAAATCCCCATTCAAACGAAGAGCGGTTTGGCGGTCGGGATTTTCCACGGGTTGCGGGCCATCTTAGAAGGAAGTCCATTATTCAAGTGGTACGAACGTCCGAGCCGTTATCGTTGGTGGATTCTCGGCTAACGAATCAATAAACGAGGAAAAGCCGAAAATCAAGTGATTCAAAATCAAGAGGGTAAGATTTTGGATCTATTATCGATTAAGATTATTTTACGAATTAGTTGTCTAACGAATCAAAATATGTTTTAGGTGCCGAGGAGCGAGAAGGATTAGTACTCTCGGTAACGAGGTGTGTAATTTCACACTCATTATTTTCTCGGTTGGATGTCAAATTTTGGTATGGAAGTAAAATCTAAAGACGACTAGATCGGTAAAAACGTAAAAACTGATATTTTAACGAAAATACGTAAAAACGACTAAATTGTGAAAATTACAAAAACGCCTCGAGAAATTATTTGTTATTATGTAAATTGGATGTTTCGTGAAAATGGGTAGTAAAATACTCTAGTTCGATAATTTGGGCCAAAATACTTTAGTTCGTTAAAATTTGGCCAAAATACTCTAGTTCGATAAATTGGGCCAAAATACTCTAGTTCGTTAAAATTTGGCCAAAATACTCTAGTTCGTTAAAATTGGGCCAAAACACTCTAGTTCGGTAAATGGGCCAAAGCCCACTAAACTGCTAAATAGACAAATTGCTATATTATGTTTATGGGCCAAATGAAATGATTATCGATAAATCCACCATGTTATGCATTATTAAGAAATTTATACTTTATTATACACACCTAATTGCATGGGGTGGGATATATGAAGAGAAGAATGGCCGATTGCCAAAAATCTAGTTAATGGCTTCGCCACGATAATGGCTTATTGCCTCTAGTTCGGTGGCTCTGCCACAATAATGGCTTATTGCCTCTAGTTCGGTGGCTTTGCCACAATAACGGCTTATTGCCTCTAGTTCGGTGGCTATGCCACAATTATAAAAAGGCTTAATGCCTACGATTGGTGTGATGGCGGGGTGGGTTGACTTGATCCCCACAGGTGTGATGGTTGGTACGGGGGTGTTAGCGGATGGATATTAGGCTTGGGTTGGGAATTACATTTTACATGCATATTTTTAATTGTTTTAATTCATGATATATTGTTGAATTCTGTAATTGGGCTCAAGCCCAAAGATAATATCTTGATGATCCGCCCAATAATGGTGGTAAGTGAGTTACACACTGAGTTCTAAGTAACTCACCCCTTTAATTTTTTTTCCATCTCAGGTAATGGAAATTGATGTGGACTTGGGCCGAGGATGACTTCGTGGAGGCCATACTGCGAAAGAGGGTTATTTGAACTCTGAACTTTTAATAAGTATATTTTTTTTTACTATTATGGATTATTGTAATAAGGGCCTCTATAAATAACTTATGGATTTTATGTGTGTTTGGAATTTAAACTATATTTTGGACTTTTTAATCATGGGCTATGATTTTATGATGTTTTTATTAAAATAAATTTGAGTTTTCAAGTATATGAAAATCTTTTATAAATTTTTTTTATTATAGTTAACTCTTTAACAAATTACCTAAAGGTTATTGATAATACAATGATTTTAACTAATGTTTTCAAATATTTATCAAAATCAAATACTCTTCAAATTTTAAACCCTGTAAATAATATTGTAGTTTTCAACTCATTAAAGATTTAAGAATAGCTCGAATCATGTAACAAACCAAATCTAGTCTCAATGCATAGACCGGGTTTGGGGTGTTACACCACATGGTCTAAGGACACAGGCGTGTGCCTTGTTCGTGTGACCTCATTAGGATGATGACGTCAGAAACAGAATGTCAAGGTTTTTGCACACGGGCTAGGACACGGGCGTGTCATGGCCGTGTGAGGGACATGGGCCATGGACAGGGCGTGTGTTAGGCCATGTGAAAACCCCTGTAGGTTTGAAACGCAAAATAAATCTACACAGGTGTAGAGCACGGGCATGTGATATGTCACAAGGGCGTGTCCCTTCTTCCACACGGGCGTGTGGACAATTTAATGAGAATTTTTATAAGTTTTTCTAAAGGTCTATTAAAGAAATCGGTTTGATCTCGAACCGTTCCTAAAGTGTGTTTTAGGCCTCGTTGGCTTGTTTAAGGGGAGATATGAAAAGTTTTAAATTTGAGTGGAAAGCCATGTCTCAGTTTTGCATGATTGCTTGTGTATGAGTCTGAAAAAGCCTCGTATCCTGTTCCGACGTCGAATACGGGTAAGGGGTGTTACATTTAGTTCTCCCGATTTTGGGGCTAGTTGGAACAGTGGTTTTGGAACCACTAATTTGGGGTCTGAGAAATTATTTTCTTATATTATTTTATGAGTTATGGCATGATTATAAGAATGCATGAAAATTTTGATACATTAATTTTAGTGATTGTATGCTTAATTGCAAAAAAAGACTAAATCGCATAAAGTATGAAAGTTTTATTTTACTAGCTAGAGGTGTCAAATAGCTATAGAACTTTAAATTGGAGGTCCTTAATGTGCATTTAGGCCATTGGGAGAGTGTTGGCCAGCCATAGGGACAAAGATGAGACATGGTCAATGGTTAGGTAGTGTTTGGTGACTTAATTGAGTAATAAGATAAAATAAAAAGAAAATGATATCATCCTTCTTCATTTTTTTCCTCTACCACTGAAAATACCAGCAAGAATAGGGGTTTGAAAGCTTGAAATTTTCAGCAACTTATCCTCCTTACAAGTAAGTGATTTTGGTGGTTTTTCTTGATAATTTTTGTACTTTTGGGACCCTTGTAGCATAATCTAGCTAATGAGGGGAATATTTTGCAAAATGGTTGAGATTTTAGGGTTTTTCCATGTGAATATTTATGTTTATTTCTGAAATTTTATTGAAGAAAATGAATATTAGGTGTTGAATATACAACTTTCGTGAAAGTTTTCATGAAAACACCTAAAAGGACCTTTTTGTAAAGGTTATAAACTAGGTGGTAAATGTGTGTAATAATTGGAATTGTGAGTTTCTATAAAAGGGAATATGAATCGACTAGGCTTACGTGTGTGAAAAATGAACACATTTCATTTTACGAGCCTAGGGGTAAAATTGTAATTTTGTGAAAGTCTAGGGGAAACGGTAATTTTACAAAAATAAGAATTTGTAGAGTGATTTGATTAATGTGGTTAATTAATTAATTATATATGTCATTATAGATCAAGAAGAATGTGGAATCAACCTTGACCGAGGAAAAAGCAAGGTTTCGAACTAAATTGCAAATTGACATATTTGTATCAAGGTAAGTTTATGTGTAAATGATACATCCTTATTATGTATGGTTTTACATATTAACGCATTGTGTGAATGCGAATGATTATTATTGAGATCTATTAAAAATGATAGAAAGTGAGGAAATTCTCGGATGAACCTTCGGGATAGGAAAAATGATACGGATAAAAATCCATGAATAAGTAAATATTGGTGGGCTGTGTGCGATACCACCGTAATTATCATTGTTGGTGGGCTGTGTGCGATACCACTGTGTGATTTATTAATGGTGGGCTGTGTGTGAAACCACCGAGTATCTAATATTATTTCAAAGTTTTCATCGAGAAACTTTGTCTAAGTGAAATTATATATGGCTTTGTGGTGATAAGTGCAGGGTATAGATGAATATAAATGTAAGCAATGTTTTATGATATGTGTTTGGGATGTGGTAAAATTGAAATGAGTAAGTATAATTAAGAGGATCTATTGTCCTTGATCAATATGTATGTTCTTGATCGATAAGTATGTGGCATGATGTTCATTGTTTACATATAGACATACTAAGCTTAAAGCTTACTCCCTTCTTTTTTCCCTTGTTTCATAGTGTTGAGGAGCCAGCTCCGGATACGGAGATAGTCGGAGGATCACCTACACTATCCACACATTTTGGTATAGTTAGATTTAGCATTTTGAGTATGGCATGCATAGGGACTTAGTCTTTGATTAAATATCATATTGTTTTGGCCAAATGTGTTGGCTTATTCGAAAAAGAATTCTTTTATATAAGGCCATAATTGATGGCTCTTTCTTATTAATCTATGAAATGATGATGTTATTCATGAATGTGCAAGTTGTATGATTGATTAATTGGTGTATTCATGCTTGAGTTGGTTGCTTGATGTGGTTTATGTGGTACAACTAGGGGTGGTAGAAAGGGCTTGGTGAATAGCCTTGGTCTTGTCCATACGGGTAGACATATGGGCGTGTGTCTAGGCCGTGTGTGACACACAGTCTGTCCCATGGGTGTGTGGCTTGGCTGTGTGTCCCCCTGTATATTAAGTTAGCAAAACAAAATGCTCAGTAGTAACCACACGGGATGAGACATGGCCGTGTGCCTCAACCGTGTGGAATATACGGCCTTAAGACATGGGCATGTACCCAGGTCGTATGAAGTCTGCACTTGAATTTAGGAATTTAATTAGCCACATGGTCTAAGGACACGGACGTGTGCCTTGGCCGTGTGACCTTATTAGGATGATGACGTCAGAAGTAGAATGTCAAGGTTTTTGCACATGGGCTAGGACACGGGCATGTCATGGTCGTGTGTGGGACACGGGCCATGGACATGGGCGTGTGTCAGGCCATGTGAAAACCTCTGTAGGTTCGAAACATGAAATAAATCTACACGGGTATAGAGCACGGGCATGTGATATGCCACACAGGTGTGTCCCTTCTTCCACACGAGGTTGTGGATCATTTGATGAGAATTTTTCTAAGTTTTTCTAGAGGTCTCTTAAAGAATTCAGTTTGATCCCGAACCGTTCCTAAAGTGTCTTTTAGGCCTCGTAGGCTTGTTTAAGGGGTGATATGAAAAGTTTTAAATTTGAGTGGAAAGCCATGTCTCGGTTTTGCATGATTGCTTGTGTATGAGTCTGGTAACGCCTCGTATCCTGTTCCAGCGTCGAATACGGGTAAGGGTGTTACATTTAGTGGTATCAGAGCTATGGTTTAGTTAGTTCTCGGACTACCGTAGCGTGTGTGAGAGTCTAGCTATACATGCCATAAATACATTATGATAGTGTGGTGACTCCTGACAATTTTAAGTTGTGCTTTCATATAGTAAATGGATCCCGACCGAGCTACTGCTGATGCTGCTACTAGTAATGCGCTGGCTCCCGCGCAAGGGACCGCGCCAATAGAAAGTAGACTTAAGACCTTGGCTCAAGGAGAAGAGGCTCGAGAAGCCTTTTTCTATATGATGAGTAACTGGTATACTAAATTTGTTCGAGCAAATCCTAATGCTCAACCTCTTCCACCCCCTCCCATTCCTCCGCCGGTCCCCGTAACTCCTCAAGGTATAGATTTGGTAAGAATGACTAAACCCCCGATTGATAAGATTTGAAAGTAAGGGGCCAATGAGTTTAGAGCCAACATAGATGATGACCTCGAGAAAGCAGAGTTTTGGCTCGAGAACTCTATGCGGGTGTTTGATGAACTTTCATGCACGCCCGAGGAATGTTTAAAATGTACGGTATCATTACTGATGGACTTGGATACCACTGGTGGAAAATGTTGGCATCTGTATTTTCGAGAGAGTGTGTGACATGGGATTTCGTCTTAGAGGAGTTTCTAAAGAAATACATAAGTCAGCGGTTTATCGATCAGAAATGGAAGGAGTTCCTCGAGTTGAAGCAAGGCAAATTGTCTATGGTAAAGTATGAGCGTGAATTTGTCAGATTCAGTAAGTATGCTCAAGAGTGTATGTCTACTGAAGCTATTATGTGTAAAAGATTCGAAGATGGGCTGAACGAGGATATCAGATTGTTAATCAGGATTTTAGAGTTGAAAGAATTAGTGGTATTGGTCGATAGAGCTTGTAAGGCTGAAGAGTTGAATAAGGAAAAGAGAAAAGCTATGATTGAGGCTCGATATGCAAGGAAGAGGCCGATGAGTAAGTTGTTCCAATCCCAATCAAAGAGGTCCAAAGAAATAAACCCTTGGATGACTGCTTCAGCTAGATATTCACACTGAGATCGTTACAAAACATACTAGGGCTCTAGAGTTCAAGCCACCTTGATGGAAAGTGTAGGCATTGTGAAGTCAAATAAACCTGAGTGTCAGAATTGTGGTAGACAACATATTGGGGAGTGTTGGGGAAATAATCGAGCTTGCTACAAGTGCGGTTCACTAGATCAGTTCATTCGAAACTGTCTTGAGATAGATGAGAAAAATAGAAAACAAGAAGTGAGAACGAGTAATGCGCTTTCGAGGGGTAAACCACAGAAGAACCCGGGAAGTGAGGCTAGCAGTAAAGGTGCGCCTAGAGATTCTACTGTGAGATCAAAGGGTAGAGCACCTGCAAGGACTTATGCCATACGAGCTCATGAGGATGCATCATCCCCAGACGTGATTACGGGTATATTCTATCTTTACGATACTAATGTCATTGCTTTAATTGACCCGGATCCACTTATTATTATGTTTGTGTGAACTTGGTAAATAGTAAGAAATTACCTATTGAATTAACTGAATTTGTGATTAAGGTGTCAAATACTTTAGGCAAGTACGTGTTAGTAGATAAGGTTTGTCGGAATTGTCCTTTGATAATTCAAGGTCACTGTTTTCTGGCTAATTTAATGTTGTTGCCATTTGATGAGTTTGAGGTTATTTTGGGCATGGATTGGTTGACATTACATGATGCTAAGGTAAATTGTAGACAGAAAACTCTTGAGTTGAAATGTAAAAATGGTGAGACTCTTTGGTTTGAAACAGATAACTCAAATAAGATGCCTGTGGTGATTTCATACATGTCTGCTCAGATGTGTATAAGAAGAGGGTGTAAAGCATACCTTGCATATGTGTTGAATACTGAGATGACTGAGTCGAAGCTTGAAACTATGCCAGTAGTTTGTGAGTTTCTAGATGTATCCCCGGAATAATTACCTGGGTTGCCTCTGGTTAGAGAAATTGAGTTTGCTATCGGTATGGTACCCGGGACGGCACCGTTCTCTATTGCTCCGTACAAAATGGTTTTGACTGAATTGAAAGAGTTAAAGGCTCAGCTACAAGAGTTGACCGATAAGGGATTTATTAGACCGAGTTTTTCTCCCTGGGGTGCTCCTGTATTATTTGTAAAGAAGAAAGACAGAACAATGAGGCTTTGTATTGATTACCGTCAACTTAACAAGGTAATTATAAAGAACAAGTACCCATTGCCGAGAATTGATGATTTGTTCGATCAACTGAAGGGAGCAACCGTGAAACACCCCACACCCGGCCCACGAGCCTGAACCAGATCTGGTATGTTCCTAAAGTAAACCGGTTTCAAAAATTTTCGTTACTTAGAGAAAATTTGTAAAATTTTGGAAAACTATTATTTTAAGTTGGGCTTAGACTGGAAACCCATTTAATTAATCTTGTAAATCCAATTTAAGTAAAGTGACAAAACAATTTTAGGGTTCATTTTTAAAGAAATAATTTTTTGTACTTACTTACATCCAAAATAGTTCTTAGCACAATATTTAAAAGTAAAGCAAAAATAAAGAAATCCACTTGGGCCTTATGGCCTTATTACATCAAGTACACCCAAAAAAAAAAAATTAAATGTCTTGAAAAGAAATAAAGTCCAAATCAAATCAAATCTTCAAATGAAACATGGCCACCTCAAGGTCTACCGTCCCACCATCACTTGTTCATCACCGAAAATAATTCCCACAATGGGTGAGTCAACAGACTCAATGTGCACACAAGACTAACATTCAACAAATCGAGCATACATGTTCATATCAAATTCATATTCATATAAAATAAATGATGATGCAACCCAAACCCAAGCCTATTTGTCCATCCGCTACACACCATCGAAGGCGATCATTGCAATGACGTGTTTCATCGCCCATATCATTTGTGTCGTTAGACACCATATTCAAGTAATGTAACAAGTTACCATATTCAAATTTTTGTGACCGTAGTCACCATATTCATTGGTGAGACCAAGTCAACACCTTCTTCCCTTTCACATAGATCCGAATGCCCTATAAATTATATAACATACATATTTCTCATTCATGTTCCTATTCACATGTTCATAATATATCATATTCGTAATCCTATCAGAAGTAGGAAACGTACCTGAGTACTTCTTACCACATTTGTGGTACTTAACCACATTCACATTCTTATGCATATTCATATAGTTAATAATTGCCATATAATTTATTGAAGATTAGTATGGGTACACACCTGATTCGCTTATTGGGTTCCTTGAGATCCCGAAGAACAATCTACCGATCTATATTTTTAACTCCTATATTCGGCCATTCATTAAAGCATATTAACAAACCTATTTGGCTTAAAGAAAACCAAATCCTAGCAGGATTTGTATTACTTACCTTGTTTGCCGAATTTGGATGTCTCAAATCAAGTCCCAAAATTGCTAGTATTCATTTTCCTTGAAATCGACTAACACCGGCCATGTAACCATGTCGGTTTCGGCTTTTGAAATAATGGGAAATAATCCTAAATATCAAAAAAAGCCTTGGCGAATATCACCTACCTTACAAATTCCAAATCGAAAAGGATTCCTTGCCTTATAAAGACTGTCGATATCCCTAGCATCATATGTTAAATTTAATTTAACATATAAATCATAACCTTTAACCAAATATATTTATCTTACCTAAGATCCTCGAATTTCTCGAAAGATTCCTCCTTGTATTCAAGCTGTTGTAAAAAGAACACGAGAGATCCTTATAGATTCTACCATAAGACAAAAATAGGATTAGACCCTTCTCTTTGGCAAATAGAAAAAGAAAGAACTTGATTAATGCTTAGCCTTACCTTTAATGCTTTGATCGATTGCTTCCTTGCCTAGAGTCATAGAGTTTCGGCTATGGAGTTTTAATCAGGGATCATAGAGTGTTTTGGCTCGACAATAGCAAAGGAGAGGAGAAGAAAATAGAAGAAGAAGAGATGGATTTTGCTTAAAGAAAAATTCGTCAGAGAGGGGGAGAGAGCAAGGGAATTTTCGGCAACTTGGAAGAGATGAAAGAAAAAGACTTTGGCTATCCTTTTATAGCTGAATTTACTAGGCCAAGAGTCCTTGACTTGGCCACCACTCTCCCTTAAGATAATACTATCTCCTTTATCTAAAAATAAAAGCATTTAATCCATCAATTATCTCCTCAGATAATCCAAATTTAAAATCCCTTATTTATCAGTTATTATTCACATATTTATGGAATTAAAACACCTCCTTTCTAGAAGGCTTGTGCCGTCCACCCCTTAGCCTTGGAAGCAAAAATAAAACTCCCTTTTATTTGCTTCCCAAGTGACTCGAACTCGGGCCCAACACCCTGCATGTGGCGCCATTTCCATAGGCCCTAAGTGACATCTTGAGCCACTTTTCCAAGCCTTTTGTGTGTCAAACTTTACTAACTTTTTCTTTTAAGGCCATCTTGCCCTTATTTCCTATTTTAAACTTTAAAATTTGACATTTCGCATCATTTCTAAGTTTCCTAAAATTTTGATCGGCTCAGAACTTGCCATTTTTCTTACATTTTCAAGTTTCCAAAATGTTGAGGTTTCCATTTTGGATCATTTCCAAAATGTTCAGTTTCCAAAATGTTCAAGTTTCCAAAATGTTTACTTTCCTAATTTACTTAGGTTTCCAAAATGTTCACTTTCCTAATTTGCTTAGGTTTCCAAAATGGTCATTTTCCTATTTCCAACATAACATTTCCATACATTCTCGGGTTTCCAAAAATCATTCCAAATTTATTCCAAAACACATAAAAGATGTCTTTTTGTACAATTAGGCCAAAATGCATAGGCCCTTTTCGGATGTTACGCTTCTACCCCTTAAAAATAATTTCGTCCTCGAAATTACTTACTATCATTCATCCGCATGCAGTCTAACTCACCACACTACGCTATTGTTGCAAGACTCGATCTTAAAGAACTATCATACTTTCTAGGCACATTCTCTAAGTTCACAATCAAGGTTCCATACACTTCATTAGCAACATAAGATCGAACTAATCTTATAGCGAGTAAAGTAATGAAATATAATCCATAAATAAGAAACTTACTCGTTGTCTCGTCTGCGCGTCACTATCCTCGCGACGGCCGATCGCATAAACTAACCTTGGTCGCTTTGCTTCGAACCTTCAACACCTCCGCTTGGTGCTCCACGACCTTGGCCGAACCATTACCTCGTTATTCGAACCTCGACCTCGTTGAGGTCATTGTCCTCCCTACCACTGATTAACATTACGAGTTGTCGGTTGTTTGTCATCTGATATTTTTGGACAGTCTTTGAGCATATGGTCCTTGGACCCACACTTAAGACATGCTCCTGTCTTTCTCCAATGCTCACCTAAATGCTTCTTTCCACAATGCTCACAAGGACGATACTGCCCTCTGGTACCAACTTGCTGATCCTTCGGCCCATCAGTTCTAGGCCTCTTATTCCCCGATGATCCAAACAATCCAAAACCTCTTTTCGGCCTATTTCGATCAGTGTTCTGCTTGATAGAATCCTTAATTCCCTCGGCCACTTTAGCCTTATCCACTAAAGCAGAAAACTCCCGCTCCTGATGCAGTGCTATCAACAGTCTCAGGTCGTCTCTCAGTCCGTCCTCAAAACGGACACAGCGTTCATGTTCAGTCGCCACTACACCTCGAGCATAACGACTCAATCTCAAAATTCTGCCTCATATTCCGCTACGGACTTGTTCCCTTGAACTAGCCCCAGAAAAGCTTTCCTTTGCTCATCTATATACCTGGTTCCCACATACTTCTTCTGGAATGCCTCCTTAACATATTCCCAGGTCAGATCCTCCGCCATAGCACCATCCCGCACAGTTAACCACCACTGATACGCTTCATCGCGTAACAATGCCACCATCCCTTTCAAGTTTTCCTTTGGAGTCAGATCGAGCTCATCCATGATGCGCTCCGTTGCTCCAACCAAGATCACCAGATCTTGGGTGCCACTCCAGATACTCCTCGAAACATTTCACTCCATTAGCTCGGAGCCGTTCGAGCACTGACTTACGATTTCTGAATTTCCTCCCGCACCGCCACCAATTCCAAAACTCGCAAGACAACTGTGACACAAAGATCTTCCCGTCCCGAGCTCGCTGCTCAACATTAATAAATTTGGGGGTGGTGGTGGCGGTGGTATTTCATTGTCGGACCCTTGACCCGATCTAACGGGTTTCGACACGATCATCCTTTCTCTACCTCGCCCACCACGGCGACCACGCCCTCTAGAGCTCATTTTCTAGTGTCGAGATCCGATTAAAAATTTTATGGATTAGTCATTGTTCCACTTTTTTACCCGCGAATGAGTTTTATGAAAAGAAATTTAAGAGTGGTTCTTTCGTATTCATACAAACACACGTCTTTTCCATTCATTCATTCATCCATCAAACAAGTATGAACTTTCGTTCATTCGAGAAACGTTGTAGTTTTCGTTGTTGTTGTTTTCCACTACCTGTGGGTATTTTCGTAATTTTGTCCTCTGAGGCATTTTCGTAATTTTTCGAAGAAAAATGTTCCTTGGTGTTTTGTCAAAAGTATTTTGAAAATTTTGAAGTCTCGGGTAATTTGGAAAAATTTTGAAATCGAGGTATTTGGTAATTTTCGACCTCGGGGTATCTTGGTAATTTTCTCAAATCGGGGTAAATTTGTAAAATTTTATAAGTCAAGGATATTTCAAAGTTGTAAAACTTTGAGGGTTCTTTTTGAAAATTGTTCCTTCCAAAATGGGGATGTTGCAAAAGTTTTGGAAATCAGGGTCATTTTGGTAATTTTGTAAGTTAGGGGCAATTTTGTAATTTTCTAAAATCAAGGTATTTTGATATTTTACAAATTAGGGTTTTTGAATGTTTATAAAATAATGACATTTTGGTAAAGCTGTTGAATATTTAAACATTTTATAACTAGGGGCATTTTGGTAATTTTACCACTAGGGCATTTTTTTTGTAATTTTCACAAATCAATTTTTTTTTGTAAAGATGGTTTCCTCAACTTCAAAGAAAGTTTTGAGAATTTTAAAACTGGGGTTTGTTGTTTTGTTCTCTCTTTTTTTAAAACATGGCTAGTTCCTTTCGGGTTTTAGTCATTATGTTTAGCCTATGACCGAGCCCTCTTGGTCAAGGTGAACCAAAGCTACGCACTGTGCGGGATTCGAGTGGAGAGGAGGTGAGTCATGCGGACTCTTAAATACCAAGCTCCCACCAAACCATTCCTAGACATGCGCATGAGGTTGCCACACCACCGAGCCTCCGAGTTAGGGTGAACAGAAGCTACGCACTGTAGGATTCTGCAAGAGGAGGTGAGTCACTAGGATTGCTTAAATACCAAGCTCTTGGGATCCAATCCTAGACATGCGATTGGGGTTACCACACCGCTAGCTCAATTGACTTAGCCATAGGTTTGTTCAGTGTATTAAGTCTTATGTGGTTTTGTGTTTGAGTAGTCTAATCCTAGGGTTCAAGTTCCTATCATTCTATTCTACGTTCCATGCCTTTTCTACCCTTTAACAGTTCACAAAATCACACATATAGTTAGGGTACTTACCTGGTGGACTGCGGGTCGGAGACTTAGGTGCCATGCCAGAATAACCTGTCTATTTCATAAAATATTTTCATGAAACTTATTTGGGCTCGATTCAAAAACATTTTGGGCCTTAGCCCACAGGCCGAGAGTTTAAAACTGGGCTCTGATACCTAACTGAAACACCCCACACCCGGCCCACGAGCCTGAACCAGATCTGGTATGTTCCTAAAGTAAACCGGTTTCAAAAATTTTCGTTACTTAGAGAAAATTTGTAAAATTTTAGAAAACTATTATTTTGAGTTGGGCTTAGATTGGAAACCCATTTAATTAATCTTGTAAATCCAATTTAAATAAAGTGACAAAATAATTTTAGGGTTCATTTTAAAGAAATAATTTTTGTACTTACTTACATCCAAAATAGTTCTTAGCACAATATTTAAAAGTAAAGCAAAATAAAGAAATCCACTTGGGCCTTATGGCCTTATTACATCAAGTAAACCCAAAAAAATTAAATGTACTGAAAAGAAATAAAGTCCAAATCAAATCAAATCTTCAAATGAAACATGGCCACCTCAAGGTCTACCATCCCAAATCACACTTGTTCATCACCGAAAATAATTCCCACAATGGGTGAGTCAACAGACTCAATGTGCACACAAGACTAACATTCAACAAATCAGGCATACATGTTCATATCAAATTCATATTCATATAAAAATAAATGATGATGCAACCCAAACCCAAGCCTATTTGTCCATCCGCTACACACCATCCGTACCTGCCAGTCACACCGTGGGGACTACTAAGTCAACCCTCCATCCGCTACACACCATCGAAGGCAGTCGCTGTAGTCGACGTGCTCATCGCCCATATCATTTGTTTCGTTAGACACCATATTCAAGTAATGTAATCGAAGTTATCATATTCAATTTTTGTGACCGTAGTCACCATATTCCGTTGGTGAGACCGAAGTCAACACCTTATTCCCCTTTCACATAGATCCCGAATACCCCATAAATTATATAACATACATATTTCTCATTCATGTTCCTATTCACATGTTCATAATATATCATATTCGTAATCCTATCAGAAGTAGGAAACGTACCTGAGTACTTCTTACCACATTTGTGGTACTTAACCACATTCACATTCTTATGCATATTCATATAGTTAATAATTGCCATATAATTTATTGAAGATTAGTATGGGTACACACCTGATTCGCTTATTGGGTTCCTTGAGATCCCGAAGAACGATCTACCGATCTAGATTTTTAACTCCTATATTCGGCCATTCATTAAAGCATATTAACAAACCTATTTGGCTTAAAGAAAACCAAATCCTAGTAGGATTTGTATTACTTACCTTGTTTGCCGAATTTGGATGTCTGTAAATCAAGTCCCAAAAATTGCTAGTATTCCTTTTCCTTGAAATCGGCTAACACTGGCCATGTAACCATGTCAGTTTTTGGCTTTTGAAATAATGGGAAATAATCCTAAATATAAAAAAAACAAGCCTTGGCGAATATCACCTACCTTACAAATTCCAAATCAAAAGGATTCCTTGCCTTATAAGACCGTCGACATCCCTAGCATCATATGTTAAATTTAATTTAACATATAAATCATAACCTTTAACCAAATATATTTATCTTACCTTAGATCCTCGAATTTCCGAAAGATTCCTCCTTGTATTCAATCTGTTGTAAAAAGAACCGAGAGATCCTTATAGATTCTACCATAAGACAAAAATAGGATTAGACCCTTCTCTTTCGGCAAATAGAGAAAGAAAGAACTTGATTAATGCTTAGCCTTACCTTTAATGCTTTGATCGATTGCTTCCTTGCCTAGAGTCACGAGTTTTGGCTATGGAGTTTTAATCGGGGATCACAGAGTGTTTTGGCTCGACAATAGCAAAGGAGAGGAGAAGAAAATAAAAAAGAAGAGATGGATTTTGCTTAAAGAAAATTAAATGAGAGAGGGGAGAGAGCAAGGGAATTTTGGCAACTTGGAAGAGATTAAAGAAAAGACTTTGGCTCTCCTTTTATAGCCAATTTGCTAGGCCAAGAGTCCTTGACTTGGCCACCACTCTCCTTAAGATAATATTATCTCCTTTATCTAAAAATAAAAGCATTTAATCCATCAATTATCTCTTCAGATAATCCAAATTTAAAATCCCTTATTTATCACTTATTATTCACATATTTATGGAATTAAAACACCTCTTTTCTAGAAGGCTTGTGCCGTCCACCCCTTAGCCTTGGAAGCAAAAATAAAACTCCCTTTTATTTGCTTCCCAAGTGACTCGAACTCGTGCCCAACACCGCATGTGGCGCCATTTCCATAGGCCCTAAGTGACTTCTTTAGCCACTTTTCCAAGCCTTTTGTGTGTCAAACTTTACCAACTTTTTCTTTTAAGGCCATCTTGCCCTTATTTCCTATTTTAAACTTTAAAATTTGACATTTCGCATCATTTCTAAGTTTCCTAAAATTTTGATCGGCTCAGAACTTGCCATGTTTCTTACATTTTCAAGTTTCCAAAATGTTTGAGTTTCCATTTTGGATCATTTCCAAAATGTTTAGGTTTCCAAAATGTTCAAGTTTCCAAAATGTTCACTTTCCTAATTTACTTAGGTTTCCAAAATGTTCACTTTCCTAATTTGCTTAGGTTTCCAAAAATGGTCATTTTCCTATTTCCAACATAACATTTCCATACATTCTCAGGTTTCCAAAAATCATTCCAAATTTATTCCAAAACACATAAAAGATGTCTTTTTGTACAATTAGGCCAAAATGCATAGGCCCTTTTCAGGATGTTACAAACCGTGTTCTCCAAGATAGATTTAAGATCCAGTTACTATCAGTAGAGAGTCAAAGAATCCGATGTGTCAAAAACTGCTTTTAGAATGAGGTATGGACACTACGAATTTCTTATGATGCCTTTCGGTCCAACTAATGCACCAGCTATATTTATGGATTTGATGAACGAAATTTTTCGACTGTATTTGGATAAGTTTGTAGTAGTGTTCATAGATGATATATTGATTTATTCCTGAGATGAGGCCGAGCATTCCGAACACTTAAGAATGGTATTGTAGACTTCACGATAGGAGAAATTGTTTACTAACTTCAGTAAAAGTGAATTTTGGCTTCATGAAGTCAGGTTTTTGGGACACATAGTTTCAGGTGATGGTATTCGGGTTGATCCGAGCAAAATTTCGGATATTGTTGATTGGAGACCGCTAAAGACTATATACGGGGTTAAAAGCTTTTTGGGATTAGCTGGGCATTATCGATATTTTGTCGAGGGATTTTTGATGATTTCTTCCCCAATGACTAAGTTGTTGCAAAAGAATGTTAAGTTTGAATGGACTGATAGATGTCAACAAAGTTTCGAGAAGTTAAAGACACAATTAACTAAGTACCAATTTTAGTACAACCTGAGTCGGGAAAGGAGTTTGTGATCTATAGTGATGTGTCATTGAATGGTCTTGGTTGTGTGCTGATGCAAGAGGGCAAAGTAGTACCTTATGCCTCGAGACAGCTAAAACCACATGAGAAGAACTATCTGACGCACGATTTGGAATTGGCCACCGTCGTTTCTGCTTTGAAGATTTGGTGTCATTATTTGTATGGTGAAAAATGTCGAATCTTTACCGATCACAAAAGTTTGAAGTACCTGATGAACCAAAAGGACTTGAATTTGCGACAACAGAGGTGGCTCGAATTACTGAAAGATTATGAGCTAATGATCGATTACCATCCGTAAAAAGTAAATGTGGTTGCGGATGCCTTGAGCAGAAAATCCCTGTATGCTTTGAGAGCTATGAGTACGAGCTTAGCATTGTCTGATGATGGTTCTATATTGGCCGAGTTGAGGGCTAGACCATTATTTCTTCAGCAGGTTTGTGAACCTCAAAGGAATGATAGTGAAATGCAAGTTAAAAGAGCTCAGTGTGAATCGGGAAATAACTCTGATTTTTAGGTTGGTTCAGATGATTGTTTGATGTTTCGTGATAGAGTTTGTGTACCTAAATATGATGAGTTGATTCGAAAAATTTTACATGAGGCACACAATGGTTGTTTGTCAGTACATCCAGACAGCACAAAAATGTATAATGATTTGAAGAAGTTGTATTGGTGGTCGGGTATGAAAAGAGACATCTCCGAGTTTGTTACAAAGTGTTTGATCTATCAACAAGTGAAAGCCGAGTATCAAATACCTTCGGGTTTACTTCAACCAGTGATGGTTCCCGAGTGGAAGTGGGATCTAATCAAGATGGATTTTGTAACGGGGTTACCTACGACTCCGAAAAAGAAAGATGTTGTGTGGGTCATTGTTGATAGATTAATGAAATCGACTCACTTTATACCGGTACATGTTGATTACTCAATTGACAAGTTGGCTGAGCTGTATATTGTTGGAATTGTGAGATTACATGGGTGCCTATGTCTATTATTTTGTATAGAGATCCAAGGTTTACTTCGAGGTTTTGGTAAAAGTTGCAAGAAGCCTTGGGTACAAAATTGAATTTCAGTACTGCGTTCCATCCGTAAACCGATGGTCAATCCGAAAGAGTGATTTAAGTGCTCGAAGATATGCTCTGATGCTGTGTTTTAGAATTCGAAGGTATTTGGGAAAAATATCTACCTTTGGTTGAATTTGCCTATAACAACAGTTATCAGTTGAGTATACAGATGGCACCGTACGAGGCATTATATGGTCGTAAGTGCCGAACCCTTTTGTATTAGACCGAGCTTAGCGAGAAGAAAATTCAAGGGGTTGATCTAGTTAGAGAAACCAAGAGAAAGTGAAAGTGATCCGTGATAGTCTGAAAACTGCTTCAGATAGACAAAAGTTATACGCAGATTTGAAAAGGAAGGAAATTGAGTTTCAGGTGGGTGATAAAGTATTCCTGAAAGTATCCCCGTGGAAGAAAATATTGAGATTTGGTTGAAAGGATAAATTGAGTCCATGATTCATAGGGCCGTATGAGATTATTGAAAGGATTGGACCAGTAGCATACCGGTTAGCCTTACTGGTAGAATTAGAGAGAATACACAATGTTTTTCATGTGTCGATGTTGCGATGATATCGTTTCAATCCTTCGTAAGTGATTCCTCTGAATGAAATTGAGATACAACCGGATATGACCTATGAAGAGGAACCAATTAAGATTTTGGCTCGAGAGGTTAAATAGTTGAGGAAAAAAGCATAGCCTTAATGAAAGTGTTGTGGCAAAAACATGGTGTAGAAGAGGCTACGTGGGAACTGGAGGAAGCCATGAGAGAACAGTACCCAGACCTCTTTATCGATAAGATTTTCGGGGACGAAAATCCCTAAAGGGGAGAGTTGTAACAGCCCGATTTTGGGGCAGTCGCAACAGTGGTTTCGGAACCACTAATTCAAGGTTGGAGAAATTATTATTTATATTATTTTATGAGTTATTGCATGATTATATGAATGCATGAAAATTTTGGTACATTAATTTAAGTGATTGTATGCTTAATTGCTAAAAAGGACTAAATCGCATAAAGTGTGAAAGTTTTATTTTACTAGCCAGAGGTGTCAAATAGCTATAGAAATTTAAATTGGAGGTCCTTAATGTGCAATTAGGCCATTGGGAGAGTGTTGGCCAGCCATAGGGACAAAGATGAGACATGGTCAATGGTTAGGTATTGTTTGGTGACTTAATTAAGTAATAAGATAAAAGAAAAAGAAAATGATATCATCCTTCTTCATTTTTTTCCTCTACCACTAAAAATACCAAGAATAGGGGTTTGAAAGCTTGAAATTTTCAGCAACTTATCTTCCTTACAAGTAAGTTATTTTGGTGGTTTTTCTTGATAATTTTTGGACTTTTAGGACCCTTGTAGCATAATCTAGCTAATGAGGGGATTATTTTGCAAAACTGTTGAGAGTTTAGGGTTTCCCCATGTGAATATTTATGTTGATTTCTGAAATTTTGTGGAAGAAAATGAATCTTGGGTGTTGAATATACAACTTTTATAAAAGGTGTTTCCATGAAAACACCTAAAAGGACCTTTTTGTAAAAGTTGTAAAATAGGTGGTAAATGTGTGTAATAATTGGAATTGTGAGTTTCTATAAAAGGGAATATGAATCCGCTAGGCTTGGGTGTGTGAAAAATGAACACATTTCATTTTAAGAGCCTAGGGGCAAAATTGTAATTTTATAAAAGTTTAGGCGTAAAACGGTAATTTTTCTGGAATAAGAATTTGTAGAGTGATTTGATTAATGTGGTTAATTAATAAATTAAATATGTCATTATAGATCAAGAAGAACGTGGAATCAACCTTGACCGAAGAAAAGGCAAGGTTTCGAACTAAATTGCAAATCGACATATTTTGTATCGAGCTAAGTTTATGTGTAAATGACACATCCTTATTACGTATGTTTTTACATATTAACACATTGTGTGAATGCGAATGATTATTATTGAGATCTGTTAAAAATGATAGAAAGTGAGGAAATTTCGGATGAACCTTCGGGATAGGAAAAATGATACGGATAAAAATCCACGAATAAGTAAATATTGGTGGGCTGTGTGCGATACCACCATAATCATCATTGTTGGTGGGCTGTGTGAGATACCACCGTAATTATCATTGTTGGTTAGTTGTGTGCGATACTACCGTAATTATCATTGTTGGTGGGCTGTGTGTGATTCCACCGTGTGATTTATTAATGGTGGGCTGTGTACGAAACCACAGAGTATCTAATATTATTCCGAAGTGTTCATCGAGAAACTTTGTCTAAGTGAAATTACATATGGCTTTGTGGTGATAAGTGTAGGGTATAGATGCATATAAATGTGAGCAATGTTTTATGATATGTGTTTGGGATGTGGTAAGATTGAAATGAGTAAGTATAATTAAGAGGATCTAAATTGTTCTTGATCAATATGTATGTTCTTGATCGATAAGTATGTGGTATGATGTTCATTGTTTACATATAGACATACTAAGCTTGAAGCTTACTCCATTCTTTTTTTCCTTGTTTCATAGTGTCGAGGAGCCAGCTCGGGATACAGAGATAGTCGGAGGATCACCCACACTACCCACACATTTTGGTATAGTTAGATTCAGCATTTTGAGTATGGCATGTATAGGAAATATCCTTAGTCTTTGATTAAATATCATATTGTTTTGGCCAAATGTGTTAGCTTATTCGAAAAATAATTTTTTTGTATAAGGCCATAATTGATGGCTCTTTCTTATTAATCTATTAAATGATGATGTTATTCATCAATGGCCATAATTGAATGTGCACCTAAATCAGCCAATGCTTTTTCAACAGATAAACTACCAATAAAATAAGGGATAGTAAAACTCCCTAGATCTTTTAGCTTAGTGGGTAGTTTGTTTTGGAGAATGACTGACATTTAAGTCCACAGTGGACAGCTCTTTTAACTTCCTTTTATTTTATAACAAGTCCTTTACAAATTTCTCATATTTGGGCATCTGCGAAAGAGCTTTAACAAAAGATAAGTCAATATGTAATTGTTTAAAAAGTTTAAGAAATTTACCAAATTGTTTGCCCATGCAGTCTTTCTTTAACTTTGTCAGATATGAAATTTGTGGTTTGTATTCTCTGACCACCGGCTTATTTTCTTTCTTGCATTCCTCAACCCCATCATTTTTCTTAATAGCTTCTGGATTTAGCTTCTTTTCAGGCTCAGCTAACACCTTTTCACTTCGTAAAATGATTGCGTGGACTTGCTCTTTTGAGTTGGTTTCAGTGTTAAAAGGTAATTTGGCTTGTTGTCTCTCTAAAACCAATTTAGCAAGCTGGCTAATCTAATTCTTGAGACCCTGAATAGATGTCTGTTGATTCCTCTAAGTTATTTCAGCATTTTAGAATTGATTTTTTGACATTAAAATAAATTTAGTCAACATCTCTTCAAGATTCAACTTCTTTTCTTGCTGATAAGGTTGCTGAAAACTCGGAGGGGGTTGTGACCTTTGATTTTCATGACCACCACAAGAAAAATTTAGATGATTCCTTCAACCTAGGTAATAATTATTGCTATAGGGGTTATTTTGATGTCTATAATTATTACCCATAAAGTCGACTTGCTCATGCTCCATGTTAGACTTGAAGGGAAAACATTTCGGATTAATCATCCCCGTTCCAATCGCATCACATTTCATTATCGAATTCACTTGTTTACTAAAACTCAAACCATCAATTTTTTTACTAAGAGCTTCAACTTGACTTGCCAACATAGCAACTGCGTCTATATTAAAAACACCGGCTGTCTTGGTAGGCTTTGTTCTCATAACTTGTCACTGATAGTTATTCGGTGTAATCTCCCTAATAAATTCTTGGGCTGCCTCAGGTGTTTTATTATTCAATGTTCCGCTAGCTGCAGCATCAATTGTTTTCCTAGTTGAGGGATTCAAACCATTGTAAAAAAGTGTGAACTTGAAGCTACAAAGGCAATCCATGATGAGGACACCTTCTCAACAAATCCTTAAATCTCTCCCATGCATCATACAATGCCTCAAGCTTAAATTGAGTAAAAGAAGAGATATCGTTCCTCAACTTGACTGTTTTGGCTGGTGGAAAATACTTCAACATAAATTTTCAATCATCTGAGCCCAAGTAGCGATGGAATCCCTTGGAAGTGAATTCAAAAACTGTTTCACTTTGTTCCTCAAAGAGAATGAGAACAACTATAGGCGTATGACATCATCAGTAACACCATTGATCTTAAATGTATTGCAAGTCTCCAGAAAGTTAGCTAAATGAGCATTCAAATCTTTATCTTGCAACCCATCAAACTGAACATACTACTGCACCATCTAAATTGTGTTCGGGTTAATCTTAAAATTATTTGCAGCAACAGTCGGTTTGACAATACTCGATTCAGCCCCAATCAGAGTGGGTTTAGTATAGTTATACATAGTCTGAGGAGTAGGATGTGTAGGAAGTTCCAGATTACTAGGATTAATATTCATCTCCATAGTAATGTCCTTTTGCTCTTGATCGGCTATGAAAATCTGTTGTTGACCTTGCCTTGCTTCTCTAACCTCTTTCCGATTTTTGCAAGCGACATTTTGAATCTCACTATAAAAAACTAATGGTTTTGACGGGTTACCTCTAGTCATAACCCAAAGGAACCTGTAAGAATCAAACAAAAGTGAATCAAGATCTAAAATTAAATTAAAAATAAAAGTAATAAAATTAAAATAAAAAAGGGTTAAAATAATAGAAATAAAATTTTCCTAATATTCTAGTCCCTGACAATAGCCCCAAAAACTTGATGGTCACGAAGCTAACTAAAAATTTTACTAAGGCAAGTGCACATCAATTAATAGTATAGTTATGGTGAGCAAATATATCATTCCCACGAGGACTACAAGTACTAGTAATTACCATCTTTTTTATTATTTAATTGATTAATTCAAATGATCGATTATAACTAATATGAACTAATTTAATTAACTAACGGACGCAACAAAGAACAAAACACGGAAAGAATCGAATAACAACCAAGAAATGAAACAATGACTAGGAAAGAATCTGCCTAGATTCATCTGTCATTATCAATCCAAATTACACAATTTCTTTACTTAGTACATTGATCCGTAGAAATCCCTAAATTATGCTAATATCTCTTTCGAGCATAAGAGAAACTTACTCTAGGTTAATTAATTAAAATTTCTTTCTAATTAAAACCCCTATTATCACATTAACTCATTATGTGAATTCCCTATTAGATTTGACTCTAATCTGGTAGATTTATATTATCCTATTTCTGGAATTGCATGCAACTCTACTCAATTACGCAAGATCTAACCTTAAATAGGGTTTATTCAACCACCGATTTAAGCACATCGAACATGGATTAGTACTCTAGAAATATCAAACCAAGAATTAAACACAGATATTTGAGAACAAGAAATAAGTATTTATTGCGTAAAGTAGAAATCAAACGACATAATTCATCATAGAGTTCATCATGTTTAGGAATTTAGAGAATTAGGCCATGCTCAAAAAGAGAAAAATCAAATATACAATATAACTGAAAGAATAAAAGAAACTCATGATTACTTCCTAAGAAATCAACTGGGAATCTTCAATCTTGATGGAAATCTACTTCAAAGCCGGCTTCAATGGTGTTTCTCGAGTTGTTTGTTGAGTATTTTCTAACAACCCTATCATATCTTATTATTTTTGTAATATATACGTATTAAAATACCAAAAAACCTAAAGATCATGATTTTTCGCTGTTCAGTGCACAATTTCGTGAAATCGACACGGCCTACCACACAACTGTGTGGTTTGACTATATGAAAAGGTGTAGCCCATGTGGCTCCTTCAACTTGCTTCTACGCTCCGATTTTCACTCATTTGCTCCCAAGTGCTCTATTAATCACTGAAACATGAATTTAAAAGATTAAGAGTATAAAAGTCGCAATTAACATCAGAAAATCACCTAAAACATATTAAGAATGAGGTTAAAACATGATATATTGAGCACTTATCAAATATTTGTTGGAAAAATTTTTATTTTTGGAAACTTTGAGACATATTCTCGATTGATAAAGGTGGAGAGTTGAATCATAAATTTATGATTTTATATTCTACTCCATGAGACATTTACAATGGTACATCATATGCTCAAAATGGTTGAGTGATGAATGAGAAATTGATACTCAAAGTATGCTACTTGGAAATAATTGTTGAGGAAAAGAAAAGTTTAGATCCCACATTAGTTAAATACCAAGTGTGAGATATGTATATATATGAGAACCCACTTGAAGAGTGATTGAATAACTAAGCTTGAAACCCTTCCTTGCGCGCAAGGGGGTGCAAATCTAAACCCATCGGGGTTGGGGCGCACCTGCACGACGTGGGCGACGGGAAATGTCTGGACCGATTAGCCCAAAATGAGCCTGAGTATGTTTTAGCCCAACACGAAAATATTTTTTAAAAGGATACATATCTTGATTTTATTTGATTCCAATCAATTTGATTTGATTTTAATAAAATGGATTTAATTGCCCCTTTAATGCAGATTTTGTATCATTATTTCATGGATATTTCCAAATTCCTCCATATTGAATGCCTAAAAAAGGCTAAGACTTCTTCAGAATTTGCTGCTAAATCACACTCTCTTATTTTGCTCTTCAAAATTCTACTCTATTCCTCTCCATATTTTCTAACGTTTCGGTGATAGAAAAATGCAATGTTCGTTCGTTGATCACTGCAGAGGTGCTACTGCTTCGATCATCGTGTTGTTGTATCCTGGGAAACAATTGACCAACGTTTCTCTAAGTACTGTAGGAGCGGCCAAATTTGTGTTTAGGAAATTGTGTTAAACAGGTCTCAACATTTAGTAAAATTATATTCTTCTTTTCAATTTCTAATTTTTGTTATGTTATTTATTAGTTTTTCATATCTAAAAATTAAAATATAAATTATTCAATAAAATATTTTATTTTATATATAAATATTTGTTTATTTATATTTATATATTTTGTGCGCTAACTTATTTTATCCAACAATATTTTATATTTGTAATATTGGTATTTCAATATTATAACACCAACACTTATCACTAAAATTATATTTTCATTAGCATTCAAAATTTAGGTGTTTTCATTTCATTAGTAGTTAAAAATCATTAATAAAACTGAATTGCATTATCATTTTCATTATGATTTTAATTATGGTTTTTTCCCTATATCGGTAATGATTTCTCTAGCTTCTCGAGGTTCCCACCCGTATTTCTAAATTGAAAACGAGTTTCCTGTAGCTCCATTTCGTGAAGATGATTTAAAGCAGCAGTGATGGCGATGCATTCGATATCGGGCTTTTTTTTCAGCGTTGATGGCCAATTTTCAGTTCTCTTATTTTTAGCCAGTTTTATGAATGGCTTGTGCTAGATTAAATGATACGGTAATTGTTCTCATTCCTAAAAAAGACAAGTTTAACTGTATACAAGATTTACGTCCGATTACTTTATACAATGTTTTTTATAAGATCATTTTTAAGGTTAAGAAGATTCCGATGGACATTATATCTCCTATGCAGTCAAAGTTTGTACTCGGTCTGTTAATTACTGATAATGTTGCTTTTGAGATTATTCATCATATGAGGAATAAGGGGATAGGGAAAGTCGATAAAATTACTCTCAAGGTTGACATTAATAAAACTTATGATAGAGTTGACTAGAATTTTTTATGCTTTATCCTAGGTAAAATTTTATACTGGATTATGCTACATGTGAGTACAGTTTCCTACTCGATTTCTTTTAATGGGCGAAATGTGGGGCCAATTGTTCCAAACTAGGGATTGCATCAAAATAATCCACTTTCTTCTTATTTGTTTATATTGTGCACTATGGGGCTTAATTATTTAATCAGACAGGGTGAGCTATGGGGTGATCTTCACGGGAGTTCAGTTTGTAGACGTGGCCCAAGTGTCTTGCACTTGTTTCAAATGACAATTTCCTCTACTTTCGAGCTACTAAGTACGAATGTAGTACAGTGAAGGATACTTTACCATGTTATGAAGCGACCTCGAGACAGGGCATCATGTTTAGTTCGAATACTAAGCTACCAATTCATGATTTGATTGATATGTGCATTACCTCAGACTACTTTCATTAGTTGGCGTAATAAAAGGTAAAATTTCTCATTTGGTAAAGAATGCCTGAGTAAGAGACTCCTTAATTGGAAGAACAAATTACTCTCAATGCTAGGTAAGGAGGTAGTTATTAGCACTATTGCTCAGTCTATTCCTGTGTGCTGTATGAGTTCTTTCTTGTTGACTCGTAATATTTGTGATGAGATGCAGAAAATGATGAATTCGTTCTGGTGGGGCGTTAATAGCAACAATTCAAAGGGGATTGGGTGGGATGCCTGGGACAAGTTATATGCACCAAAAAATTTGGTGGGATGGGATTTTGTAAATTAAACTTCTTCAACCTGGCGATGCTCAGTAAGCAAGCTGCCAGTTTCATTTCGCATCTTAATGATTTTGTTAGTCGTTTTTCGAAGCTAAATATTTTCCTAAAGGTAATTTCCTTGAGTTTAGTGAAGGTAGTAACCCATCTTTTATGTGGTGGAGTATATTTGAGGCCAAGCAACCGATAAATAGAGGGACTCGTTGGCAAGTGGGCAATGGTCGGGACAATGAAGTTTTTAAAGATCCGTTGCTCAATGATGATAACAATTTTTTTTATTAATTCACTTCCTTCGTAGAGGTTGGAGAGTTTGAACAAAAATTATGTTGAAGGGATTCTTTCCCCAAGCGTTGCTGAAAGAGTGTTACGAATCCCGGTTAGTTTCCATTCTCTAGCGGATCGGTTTATATAGCTTTTTAATGAGAATGGGTAGTATAGTGTTAAGTCATGTTACAGAGTAGCTTTATCTATGTATTCGAATGTCTCTTTTGTTCCTATGGTTGGATCTTGGCAGCCAGTTTGGAATTGTAGAATCCCTCCCAAAGTTCAGGACTTCATTTGATGATGATTACGTCATTTTGTTCCAACAAAAGCTCGGCTGATGGATACAGGAGTTATGCTAGTACCTTTGTGTTCGAGGTGTGGTGGTACTAAGGGTTTAGATCATGTGCTTTTAATGTGTCCTACGGCTCAGGATGTATGGTGAACAGCAGGCTTGTCTCCAAGTCGTTCTTTTCCTGTTGATCTTCTAAATTCTGCTGATATTAATATTATGAAGAGAAGCCTTGTACTTCTGTGGAATCTATGGGTGCATCGAAATATTTTTGTTTGGAAAGGTTGGGATATGAATGTCTCACACGGTGCGGTCTACTGATTTTTTTTTTTTCTTCTTGCAGAGTTGGGTGCATGCTAATTGTGTCTTTGATGCTGCCCAACTAGCCACTGCCGTTTACCACCAGCCTTCCCCAAGAATAGTTGCTGGGGATTTGAACATGATAGTTCATACAAGGGGCTGATTCGATTGTGTCAAACAAGGTCGAGCAAAGGTTACCTCCTCCCATGGGTTTCTTTAAATGCAATGTTGATGCGTCTCGCTTGGAACATGAAGGTGTTATTGGCTTTGCGACTGTTATCCGGGACTGTACTGGCTATATGGTCATATGTTTTTCAAGGTTTGAGAATGCTCTTTTAAGTCCTTGTTTAACAAAAGCTGATGCTATTCGTGAGCCCTTTTGTAGTTAAAGTCTGCGCATGGATAATGTGATTTTATAATCGGATTACTTAATGGTTGTGAATGCTTTCTTACGCCGTTTTGGAACTAGGCATTTTGATTTATGTTTTTTAGTGCAGGCACAATTTCAGTCATAATGCTAATGCAAATTGTCGAAACCATTTTAAAATCGAGTTTAGAAAAATAGAAATCGACGTTAAAAATAAAATGAGAGTTGCCACCAATCTCTTTTTACTTAGGTGTGATTGGATCACCTTGTAAAACGTTTCATTTTGAAACATTTGATTTTGGTCTACAAAAAATGAGAAAACGGATTCGGGAGTCAGTTACGTATGAGGAAGGGTTAACACCCAGAAATTGGTACCTAATTGATAAAATCATGTTCAAATGTTTGGAATTTAAAAAGTTTAAAATACGATCCCTTATTAGAAGTAAAACCAAGATTTACCTATTTCAAAGAAATATAAATACCACATCCAATAAGTTAGGATACATCATTTTATAACTTTGAAGCTAGGTGAATCTTTATTTTAGAAAATTCTTACCTCAAGACACAAAACATCACACCCAATAAGTTAGGATACAACGTTTTGGAATTCTTAAGAATAAGTTTTTTTTATTTGAAACTTGAGATATCATTATTCTGAGAGAATATAAACATCACATCCAGCAAGCACGTTAGGACATGACATTTTTAAACCCTCGTAATTAAATTCATCTCATGATTTACAAAACTTGTTAAAAGGATATTTAGTTATTTAGCAAAACGGAAAATCGCACCCAACACGTTAGGGCACTATTTTTCGAATTTCTAAATACATAAACATTGCCTTATTTTTTTTTTTACATTAAAGTATAGTGATTTTGCAAAATACGTTTTATTTTAAAATGATGATCAAACAAAATATCATATTAATATGAAATAACCAAAAATAAATAATCATATTAAGGCAATCATAAATAAATGGAAAAAATAATAATAATAATAATAATAATAATAATAAATGTAATAAAAAATGTATACTGATATATTGAATAAGAAAAGAAAAATATATTTTAAAAATAAATAAATAATTTATAAAATATATTTACAATAGTCTAATACATATAAAGCGCAAAAATATTATATAATATAAATGATTTTAGATAGAATTTATTTCTTAAAATAATATAAGATATAATATTATATAATATACAAAAATAAAAAAAATATGTAATATGATAACTAATATATATATAAGACACTACAAGAAAAAATGACTTTTAGCGGCGTTTTTTGGGCATTTAGCGTTTATATAAGCATACAAAAAGTATTTATGCGCTTTTCAAGCGCCACAAAAACGCCGCTAATACTATCACGGAATTTTTTGCGTTATTTTAAAAAAAACGCTAAAGATCTCGACTTTTAGCGTTTGTAATAAAAGTACCGCTAAAACCATGGTCTTTAGTGGCGCTTCTTTAAAACGCCGCTAAAAGTCAGGGCTTTAGCGCCTTTTGCAAAAAACGCCGCTAAAGTAGGGTCTTTAGCGGCGCTTTACCAAAAAACGCCGCTAAAAGTAAGGGCCTTTAGCGGCGCTTTCCCAAAAAATGCCGCTAAAAGTCAAGGGCTTTTATGGCGCTTTCCCAAAAACGCAAAAAAATTTCTTGAGATTTAGCGCTTTTGTACAAATGCCGCTAATTTGTCTGATTTAAAAAATAAAATTTTTTCAATATTATACCCCTCCTGCACTAAAAACCAACCAATAACAGTATATAATTCCAACGCAAAATAGCAAATTTAGCGGCAAAATCACACCGAATACATTAATTCTAAATGATACTTAAAATTTAATAAATTAAATGAATGATAACTGAAAATATTGTAACAACAATGTTAAATGTAATAATGTCAAAACTTCTTACAACGAAAAACTAAATGTCTAAGATGGCGGTTTCATGATCATGAAACATCTGCATCATATGTCAAGTAGTCTTGGAGCTCTTCGATTTTCTCGTTCTACTCTACTAGCATCGATGCCGCCTCTGCCTCCCTCGCATTTGCCATTTGCCTCTCTCATTCTTCTTCTTTGCCGCCCCTTGCTTGTGCCGCTCAGCATCCGCTTTAAGTCATTGTTGGAGTTCTTCATATTTTCTTTGAACATCGCAATTTCTTCGCCTCTGCTCAACCGTGCTCTCTTGCATCCGAGCTATCTGGTTTTGTAGCCTCGAACTTCAAAGACGAGATTGACCCCGGAAGGCATGTATCGCTAGGAGGCGGATCCAAAATATTGGGTGGGTAACACGGATCCTTTAAATCGAACCCGACCATACCTTTCAAGACGAAAAACATCGGTGATAATTCTATTAAAATATACTAAAGATTAGCAAAACTATCGATCGAAGCGATCGTACCTTTCGGGACCCAAAACATCGTAATAATTCATTATCAATCTCCTCAAGATTAATAGAACTATCATCGAAGTACCGCTTCATACTCAAACCTTCTTCTCCTTTAGTTTATCCTAATAAATCAACGAAAGAGTTAGAAACGAAATATATAAATAAGAAAGAATGCAACATAATTGAACATTATAAATTTAAAACTATAAACGATGAAATAAACTATTATAATTAAACGATAAAAATATTTATAAAAATAAAATTTTATTAAGTAAATATACCAAAATTTCGCACTTTTGGATGTCATCGAGATCCATCCTTCTTTCTATCGTAATGTCAAAAAGTCGAACGCGTCCAACTTTTTGACCAATCGAAGTTTCCTACATTTTAGCGAAAAATATAATTTAATAGTATAAAATAATTAATATTGGATGTAATTAATAAATTATAATACCTCGGCGTCACTACACAAGCAAAACTTCTAGAATCGCCGTAATGCGTGAATTTTTGTTTCATGTCACGCTTATTCCAACTCGCTCACGGTCCTACATAATGCAATTTGAATTATATATATAGTAAATACTATAAACCAAATAATTTATACGATTTTAGATGTACGTAATACCTCTCCTTTTTTGAATTCCAAAATCTAACTTGATCTTCCCATTGGTACCTCAACATTCCGGTGGAACATTTCTTAATTTTTAAATCGAGGCTTATGTCTTTCTTAAAATATTGTTTTTGAGCGTGCTTTTATTGTCTCTCCATTTTTACCCAATGTCTTCTTAACATAGTCATCGAAACCTCTAAATTAAATCTAGCTCAAGAAAAAAGTATAAAAGTTAATATAAATGAAAATTAAATTAAAGTATTATAAATTACATTCACGTTTTATTACCTTAATATTTTCGAGAGCCTGATTTTTGTTGGCATCAGGCATGTGATGCCATGATTCGTAGTTAATGGGCAACATATTGGGATTTCGTGCTAAAATGCCCAAATAGCCTCCTAACAGTCGAGCTTCAGATCCAACAGGCTGACCATCATTGTTTCTCCTTACTTTAACACGATCGTTAGGCTCTAAGTCGTATAAATCTTTAAGTAAGGTACGCCCCCGACCCAAGCATCCCACCGACTTCAATTTGAAAAATGATATATTATTATATTAAAATTGAAAAATGAATCAATAATAAAATTCAACATGCATGTAAAATAAACTTAACATTACTTTCAAATTCTCCAGGCTCGTCATCTATGTCCGGCAGAGTAGAAGATCCAACAACTGTTTGATGTTCACTACTATTAGCTTCTTCTGGATTTGGAGTTTCGCGGACAATATTTAAATCTCGTAATCGTCTTCTAGGCATTTTTCCTGCAATACACATGAAAATTATATAACAAGACCAACATGAAAATTATAATATTACATATAAATACTAAATCGTTAAATCTTACTACATCATTTCGTAAATATCTTCGTCCACATCCTGACGAACCCATTGAAATTGTTGACTAGTACTAGGGATATTTTCAGTTAAGTCTTGTTCGGAAAAGGCAAAGTTTTGATCTTTCGACTATGTCATCTCTACTTCCACCGCCAATGTCGAAGAAGTCTCTAGGGTGTTTCAAGTACAACGTACCAACCCTCATCGCTTGGATCTTCCGAGTAAAAACTTGTTTAACTTGAGAAGAAAAAACATACTAATTAAAACCCTCATCGGTTGTTCTCGGTGTGAATTAATCGAGAGAAATTCACCATTGTAAAGCCATATTGATCGTTTTTAATTAGCGAGCCGTATTCACATCAGCCCAATCACCTCGAAATAGGACAACTTTGCATTTTCGTAATAATCCAACTCAATGATGTCGATAATAAGTACGTAATATTCCAAATTCCCTCGACCGGATTCATCGTCCCTAGCACTAGCATAACTTGTAATCGAAGAATTAACAACAATTCGCAATTTTGGGTTCTCCTCAATCTCTTGCGATACCTTGTATGAAATCGAGATCCGTTGATGAGGAAGCCACTATATCTTTTAACTATTCTATTTGGACCTTGTGAAAGCCATTTAACGTCATCATTTACTTCATTCGACTCCAAACCTATTGAGTTGAAAGTAAATCGAGTAATTATGAATGTTATGAGAAAATATTATTACTTGTCAATGAAAATTTAAATTGCATACCATTTGGCTTAACCATTCATGGAATGATTCTGCGAACAACTTATTAATTTCTCGTCGATTTAATCTTCGAGATCGTGAACGAGCTCTCAATATTTGTTTGTATTCACTACGGTAAAAAAGGTTTTACTTTGTTAGACGACAAACAAAGCATAATTGATGAGTATTTATCAAATTGTAGAACGTACTTCCGAAATGGTTCCATTGAATCGTGATGAAAAGAACGTGTCGATGTGCTTGGACCCACGATCTATCATCTAATTACGTAATTTTGACTCTGTGATCGATTCTCAAACTTTGAAATAAATAAGTTTCACCAAATTATGATCTGTGAGCCCAACATTTCTACTTGGTCATTCATCCTTGTTTCAACATCTTCCAAATACCTCGAAGAGAAAGTCATACATTCCTCTCGCCAAGTATCCTCGGCAATTGATCCTTAGGATAATGCTTATTGCGACAAGATACTTCAATTTGGAAAGGAACCTAAACACGATATACAACATTATCAAAAGTTGAAAATAAAGGCGTTTAGATGAATGAATGAATATTTTGCAAATAAAGTAAGACCTTTCAATGGGATACATCCATCGATAGAAAACGGGTCCACCAAAAAGTGCTTCACGCGGGAGATGAATTAACAAGTGCACCATGATAGTGAAGAAGGAAGGCGGGAATATCTTCTCCAGATTGCACAAAGTTAATGCGGCTCGATCTTGTAGTCTCTCAAGTTCTTGAACATTCAAAACTTTACCACAAATGCCTTTCATTATATTTGAGTTCAATTCTTGGAGCCGTCACCTTTTTGACATACAACACCGCATAGCAACTGACAGTAAGTCTTGCATCAATATGTGATAGTCATGCGATTTTAAGCCATATAATCTTTGATCCTTAAGACTCACACATCGCGATATATTTGATGCATACGCATCCGGGACCTTTATATCCTTCAACACCGTACAGAACACTTCTTTCTCCATCTTCGACATTGAAAAAATAGCAGGCGGCAATCGATATTTCATATTCGGAAGTGCTCGGGGATAAAGCTCACGCCGAATTCCCATATGGACTAAATCAAGCCGACTTTGAAGATTATCTTTCAATTTTTCATCGACATTCAAAATAGTCCCAATGATGTTCTCGTAGACATTTTTCTCTATGTGCATGACATCAAGGTTATGGCATAAAATCTGATGCTCTCAATAAGGCAACTCGAAAAAAATACTTCTTTTTTTCCACAAGTCCGCCTCATTAGGATCATCCTCTTCATCAGATTCATCATCAAATTCATCCCTAGATCTTCTATTTCTATGCGGGTTTTCCAGTTGATTCATCTTCCCATAAATGAAATTCATATCTTTCAACATTAACAATATTTCGGATCCACCGGTTTGCGAAGGAGCTGATCTGAACTCTTCAGTACCATCAAACTGCGCACTCTGAAATCTAAATGTATGATTTTTCGATAACCACCGATGATGCCCCATGTACGAAAACTTTTTCCCATTATATAACCATTGCGAACATGTCTGCGCAGCACAACACGGACAAGCATAACGTCCCTTAGTACTCCAACCAGATAAATTAGCATAAGCCGAAAAGTCGTTAATAGTCCACATTAATGCCGCACGTAAATTAAAGTTCTCTTTTCTCATTGCATCAAATGTCTGAACACCAGCCTATAGTTGTTTTAACTCATCAACAAGTGGCTGCAAATAGACGTCAATATCATTTCCCGGCCCTTTCTCTCCAGGTATAATCATAGACAAGATAAAAGAAGATTATTTCATGCAAACCCATGGAGGCAAATTGTAGGGAACAAGCACCACAGCCAAGTAATCATGACGTTGTGCTCATAAGTTTGTGAGGTTAAATCCATCGGATGCTAGCCCAAGCCTCACACTCCGAGGATCGTAGCTTGGAAATTTGGAGTCAAAACATTTCCAAGCTAAAGAATCTGCAGGATGCCTTAACAACCCATCATCGGTTCGTCCATCACGGTGCCACGTCATTGATTCGACTGTCTTCGACGACATGAAAAGCCGTTGAAGCCTCGGTATAAGGGGAAAATACCGCAAAATATTAACTGGCTACTTCTTTGACTGTGTACCGTGTTCATCCTCGTTACCGTCCTCTGTATTTCTATTAATCCAATGGGATTGGCCGCATACATGACAACACTGTTGGTTTATGCGGTCGCCCCAATACAACATGCAGTCATTTGGGCAGCTGTGAATTTTGTTGTATCCAAGGCCCAAATCTTTTATCAATTTCTTCATGTCTTTGGAAGATCGAAGGATTTTTGCAAACAGGAACATTTCTTGCAGAAACTCTAACAGCATTGTCAACGAGTTTCGGTCCACCCCCCAGACATTTCAAGTGAAAAAGACGAATATAGAATGACAATTTGGAAAATTTTGATCCTTCATACAGTTCTTCATTCATTTCACCAAGTAACGTGTAGAACCTCGCCGCTTCTTCATTTGGCTGTTCATCCGGTTCACTTCTTTCCCCTTCGGTGAAAGTATTTCCTCCAAAATTATGCTCATCGGTTGCACCCAATTCAGGTGGAAATGACCCGAAACCATCATCGCAAGATATTAAAAGCATCCCGCAACATGTTTTCCATGTTATCGTCACTAACATTCTGATTGAAAGAACTATGAGGATACCCCGGATTCATCGATGAAGATGCTCCACTAGATGTAGACTCGCCATGAAAAAACCATATTTTGTACCCCCGGACAAAGCCATCAACAACTAGATGTTCGTAGACCACTTCACGATAATGCCAGTTAATATTGCAACACTTCTTACACGGGCAAAGAATCATATTCTCTTGGCTTGCATTTTGAAATGCAAAATTTAGAAAAGTTTCTACTCCATTTCGATAGCCGTTGCTTACCCTTGACAATTTCATCCAACGCCTATCCATTTCGTAGTTGTTGAAGTTTAAAGTTGACAATAAATTATACGACTAAATTGTTAATTAATAAATTATGTAAATAATGCTATGGAATTTGATCTTAAAATTAGGTAAGTTATGTATTCTATAAGATCCATCATATGTGGCATTGTTACACCTAGGGAGGATCCATTATATCTGACAGTGAGATATAAGGCAACCCGTCAGGTTTCCAGCCTATATACTTTGAATCTTTTTCTTAAAATTATACAAGTTTTATGTAAGTTATGAAGTTTGATCTTAAGGAAAAATTATGTAATTTATGAAATTTGATATTAAAATTAGGTAAGTTATGTATTCTATAAGATCCATCATACGTGGCATTGTTACACCTAGGAAGGATCCATTATATCTGACAATGAGATATAAGGCAACCCATCAGGTTTCCAGCCTATATACTTTGAATCTTTTTCTTAAAATTATACAAGTTTTATGTAAGTTATGAAGTTTGATCTTAAGGAAAAATTATGTAAGTTATGAAATTTACTCGTCAACTTATGTAATTTATGAAATTTGATATTAAAATTTGGTAAGTTATGTATTCTTTAAGATCCATCATACGTGGCATTGTTACACCTAGGAGGATCCATTATATCCGCGGTGAGATATAAGGCAGCCGTCAGTTTCCAACCTATATACTTTGAATCTTTTTCTTAAAATTATACAAGTTTTATGTAAGTTATGAAGTTTGATCTTAAGGAAAAATTATGTAAGTTATGAAATTTAGTCGTCAACTTATGTAATTTATGAAATTTGATATTAAAATTAGGTAAGTTATGTATTCTATAAGATCCATCATACGTGGCATTGTTACACCTAGGAGGATCCATTATATCGACAAAGAGATATAAGGCAACCCGTCAGTTTCCAACCTATATACTTTGAATCTTTTCTTAAAATTATACAAGTTTTATGTAAGTTATGAAGTTTGATCTTAAGGAAAATTATGTAAGTTATGAAATTTAAATCAACTTATGTAATTTATGAAATTTGATATTAAAATTAGGTAAGTTATGTATTCTTTAAGATCCATCATACGTGGCATTGTTACACCTAGGGAGGATCCATTATATCTGACAGTGAGATATAAGGCAACCCGTCAGGTTTCCAGCCTATATACTTTGAATCTTTTTCTTAAAATTATACAAGTTTTATGTAAGTTATGAAGTTTGATCTTAAGGAAAAATTATGTAAGTTATGAAATTTAATCGTCAACTTATGTAATTTATGAAATTTGATATTAAAATTAGGTAAGTTATGTATTCTTTAAGATCCATCATATGTGGCATTGTTACACCTAAGGAGGATCCATTATATCTGACAGTGAGATATAAGGCAACCCGTCAGGTTTCCAGCCTATATACTTTGAATCTTTTTCTTAAAATTATACAAGTATTATGTAAGTTATGAAGTTTGATATTAACTTAAAATTAGTGGTTAAAGGTTATAGGTTAGTTGTTAAGGGTTAGGGGTTTAGGGGTAAGGGGTTAGGGGTTAAGGATTTAGGGTTTGAAGGTTTAAGGTTTAGGGGTTAGGGATTTAAGGTTTTAATATTTAAGGTTTTAAGGTTTTAGGTTTAGGGTTTAAGGGTTAGAGATTTAAGGTTTAAAGATTTAGGGTTTAAAGGTTTAATAAATGTTATATTATTTCGATATTTAATTTGGTGTTTCGTTAAGATCCATCGTATGTGGCATTGTTACACCTAGGGAGGATCCGTTATATCTGACAGTGAGATATAAGGCAACCCGTCAGGTTTCCAGCCTATATACTTTGAATCTTTTTCAAAATTATGAAGTTTGATATTAACTTAAAATTTTAGCGGTTAAAGGTTATAGGTTAGTGGTTAAGGGTTAGGGGTTAGGGGTTAGGGGTTTAGGGTTAAGAGTTAGGGGTTTAAGAGTTAGTGGTTTGGGGTTTGGGGTTTAAAGTTAAGGTGTTTAGGGTTAAAAGTTAGGGGTTTAGGGTTTAAGGTTTAGGGGTTAGGGATTTAAGGTTTAAGGGTTAAAGATTTAGGTTTTAGGGGTTTAAGGTTTAAAGGTTAGGGATTTAGGGTTTTGAGATTTTAGGTTTTATAGTTTTAGGTTTTATGGTTTAGGGGTTAGAGATTTAAGGTTTAGGGATTTAGGGTTTAAGGGTTTAATAAATGTTATATTATTTCGATATTTAATTTGGTGTTTCGTTAAGATCCATCGTACGTGGCATTGTTACACCTAGGGAGGATTCGTTATATCTGACAGTGAGATATAAGGCAACCCGTCAGGTTTCCAGCCTATATACTTTGAATCTTTTTCAAAGTTATGAAGTTTGATATTAACTTAAAATTTTAGTGGTTAAAGGTTATAGGTTAGTGGTTAAGGGTTAGGGGTTAGGGGTTAGGGTTTAGGGTTAAGGGTTAGGGGTTTAAGGGTTAGGGGTTAAGGGTTAGGGGTTTAGGGTTAAGGGTTATGAGTTTAGGGTTTAGGGTTTAAGGTTTAAGGGTTAAATATTTAGGGTTTAGGGGTTAAAGATTTAAGGTTTATGGGTTTAAGGTTTAGGGGTTAGAGATTTAGGGTTTTAGGTTTTAGGGTTTTATGGTTTTAAAGTTTAGGGTTTAGGAGTTAGGGATTTAAGGTTTGGGGATTTAGGGTTTAAGGGTTTAATAAATGTTATATTATTTCGATATTTAATTTGGTGTTTCATTAAGATCCATCGTACGTGGCATTGTTACACCTAGGGAGGATCCGTTATACCTAACAGTGCGATATAAGGCAACCCGTCAGGTTTCCAGCCTATATACTTTGAATCTTTTTCAAAGTTATGAAGTTTGATATTAACTTAAAATTTTAGTGGTTAAAGGTTATTTGTTATTGGTTAAGGGTTAGGGGTTAGGGGTTTAGGGTTCATGGGTTTAGGTTTGGGGTTTAAGGTTTAGGGGTTAGGGATTTAGGGTTTGGGGGTTTATGGTTTAAAGGTTATGGATTTAGGGTTTGAGGATTTAGGGTTTAGAGGTTAGGGATTTAGAATTTAGGGTTTAGGTCGGATTTAGGTAATCGGTTGCAATGTTTGATAATAGTTATATAATATATTACTATATTATTATTAAAGCTTAATTTTATATATTTTAATAATTATTATTTTATATATTTTTATACATATATAATTATAGTATTTAAATTATTTGTATTAACTTGATGTTTTTAAAAAATTATTTCACTTTATAATTTAATATAATAAAATTATTTCACTTCCAACAAAAACTTTCAGTAAAATACCTCTTAATTTGATGTTTTTAATAAATTATTTCACTTTATAATTTAAGATCGAATCAGTTCTTAAAATATTAAGTTCGTAAAAAGTTTTTCAACAAAATCAAGAATGGGGAAAAAAATTTACTTTAGCAACTGTTATGAAGTGATTAACTTTAGCAACTACTGTAAAACGAAAATTTAAACCAATCAAAACGCTTAAACAGCATATACGTACCTCTAAGAAATGTTTAGAGAACACAGAATGTCGAAATGGTCTTGCCAACTTCTTGAGATCAAATACCGTAATCAAAAAAATTTCAAATTTACTAGAAAAATAAAATAGGAAGGATGATTTAGTAAACAATATAATCATTTACTGTTGCAGATAAAATTCTAAACCAGTCAAGCATATTGAGTAAACTTCAAGGAAAATAAGTACACAGAAAAAAGCAAACCTTATCTTAAAAGAACTGTAAATCCTTCTTAATCAAATATGTAAACTTAATGTGTTAACATCATTATTGAGGTAGATAAGCTTATGGAGACTAGAATCATTCATGCAAGAAGCTTTGCAGTCTCTCTTGCCATTGAACATGATTTATAAATTAGGCTCCAAAAGCAGATATAGAAACATATTACTCCCAGGATACCCATAGTAAAGTAACATATTCAAAGTCCATATCTGATTCCCACCATCTTGAAATACAAAGTTTCCATAGTCTTAAAATATAAAACACTGCTGACTATTATATTTTGATTCCAACATCTTGAAATACCACATTCCAAGTGTCTTAAAATTTTATGTTCACATTGTAACATGAATGAAACCGATATTGATTGGCTATAACTTAGTCATGAATTACTACCGAGGAAAATTAAGAACCATGTAATTGCAAATCCGAGTCTTTTTACTTTTGAGCAGTTGAAAACCCTAACTGTCAATTCGAAAGCAAAATAATATAATATGTAAAGTTATATGTTGCGCTTGGAACCGATGAAGCAAATATCACTTGAGAGAGAGTTCCCCTTACTTTTCCGATTATCTATATCTGGAACCAATTTTTCAATGTACTTGTACCTGCCATCGATTATATATGTATATTTAAAGCAAGAGGAAGGATGATGAAGAGAAATGCAAAACGGGAGTAGTTGCTACTCGGATGGGAAATACCGACCTTCCACCGATGACAACTACACTTGGAGAAAGTATGGGATGAAAGAAATTCGGGTTCAAAGTACCCCTGTAATCAAGTCTTTCTTTCCCATTCACAACCATTAGATTTTTCTAAGTTCTTGAAAATCGATATTCACAACGTAAGTCTCAACTATATAATTCAAAAGGAATCATCTTTATTATCGCAATATATAATATATGCATGCATGTTTACATTCATATTCAAAACTTTGATCGAGTATAAATGGGTCGCTCAGAATTTGACTTGGTCTCGTTCTATACTCCATAGAAATTTTATTCAAGTTCCAGATAAACCCAAGTAAATCAAAGCAAAAATACACAGCAGCAAAAAAGAAACGCATCAGCAGCAAAAATGAAACGCAAAAAAGAAGTCATAGCTTCTTTAAAAGTTCAAAATTTAACATCCAATTAAACAAACGCAGCAGCAGCATCAATCAAAATACACAGTTAACATAATAAAAACAAAACAAAAATTAAACTATTCGTTACCTTGACTTTTTCTCTCCCCGCTATGAAATCCGATCAAACATACAGATTAGGGTTTTGAATCCGCCAAAATGGATAATTTTTTATTTAAAATTATCTCTAATAGCACGCCTGAAGAAGAAAACAAGGATTACAGAAAAGAAATGAAACGTAACCTAATATTGCAAATTGAAATCAAATATGATTGTAGATTAAGACTTACCCAGTGATGCAGCAGAGTGTCGAAGGAGATGGGACACAGGAAGGTCAACGGTGATGCGGCAAAGGAGATGAGACAGAGGAAGCAGATGGTCGACCAAGTTTTTAGGACTTAGGGATTTAGTGTTTTCAATTAGAGGAAAACAACAAGGACTTAGGGTTTTTCGGGGTTGGATTGGGGATAAAACTGAACACGGACAAAAATGCGCCGCTTTGCTCAATAATAAATACATTTTGCGGCGTTTGCAACCTAGTGCCACTAATGTCTGAGTTTTAGCGGCGTTTATTCACTAGCGCCACTAAAATTTTTTTCAATTTTGACAAAACGACGTCGTCCAATAAGGGGTCTCGGGAATGGATAAAACAAAAACGACATCGTATCGTATAACTTTACATTTTGCGGCGCTTTAGAAAAACGCCGCTAATTCTCGATCTTTAGTGGCGTTTTCATAAAAAACGCCGCTAATGCCACAACAAGCACATCTGAAATGACACCGTTTTGGCTAAAGTGGTGCGTTTTTACGTTTTTTTGTAAAAAACGCCACTAATGTTTTAATTATTTCTTAAATTCCATAAAACCATTAACCTCTTAATCATTAATTAAACCCTAAATATATTTACATTGAAATTTTAATTTTGATTTAATCATACACATTATTTTAAATTATAAAATACATCAATTTATTTTTTATATTGAGTAAATATAAATTTTTATGTATGCAATAATAAAAATGATGTTAATAATATCTATAATTATGTTTATATTTTACAAGATTTGGATCAAATTAAAGTTCATGTATGCTTTTAGGATTTAACACGTTTTGATATGTATAAACTATAAACCCTAATTAACCCCTAAACCCTAATTAACCCCTAAACACTAAACCCTAAATCATACACCCTTAAACCCTAAACTATAAACTATAAACCAATATGCATAGTATCCTTAAACCTTAAAACCCTAAACCATAAACCCTTAAACCATAAAACAATAATCCCTAAAGATTAACCGACCCCAAACCATATTCCCATAACCCTTAACCTATTCCCCTAAACCCCAACACTTAAACCGTAATCCATAAAGTACATGATCCAAAAACCCATGCATGATCTATAAACCTTTAAAAAAATAATAAAACATAAACCCTAAACGAGAAAACACTAAACCTTAAACTAAAAAACTCTAAACCCTAAACTTAATTTAGATACCCATAAACCCTAAACTATAAAACATAAACCATTAACCCAAAATAATGAACATTATATCATAAACCCTAAAACTATAAACTATAGACAATATTAAACCTTAATTAAGTCCTAAATCATTAACCTTAAAATAAAATATTCTTTTTGCGCCGTTTCTATAAAAAAATGCCACTAAAGTTCAAAAAAATTAACCTTAACCTATTCCCCTAAACCCTAACACTTAAACCGTAATCCATAAAGTACATGATCCAAAAACCCATGATCTATAAACCTTTAAATAAATAATAAAACATAAACCCTAAACGAGAAAACACTAAACCTTAAACTAAAAACTCTAAACCCTAAACTTAATTTTGAAACCCATAAACCCTAAACTATAAAATATAAACCGTTAACCCAAAATAATAAACATTATATCATAAACCCTAAACTATAAACTATAGAAATTAAACCTTAATTAAGTCCTAAATCATTAACCCTAAAATAAAATATTCTTTTTACGGCGTTTCTATAAAAAAACGCCACTAAAGTTCAAAAAATTAACCTTTAGCAGCGTTTTCCCAAAAGCGCCGCTAATGTTCAGACTTTTAGCGGCGTTTTGACAAAAACGCCGCTATTGTTTAGACTTTTTCCAGCGTTTTCGTAAAAGCGCCACTAATGGTCAGACTTTTAGCGGCGTTTTACCAAAAGCGCCGCGAATGCTCAGACATTTAGCGGCGTTTTACAAATAAACGCCGCAATATGTCCGTTTTAGCGGCGTTTTACTAATAAACGCCGCTATTGATCTTTTTTTTGCGGCGTTTTCCTCAAAACGCCGCTAATGTATAATATTTGCGGCGTTTTTCTTTAAAACGCCACTAAAAACACCGCTAAAGGTATGTTTTGGTGTAGTGAGACTAAAATAATAGATAATATAAATAGTCAAACTAAATAATATAATAATAATGATTATATACAAAATTTTTATAATATTAATAAGTTAATATATAAATATTAAATAAAATATGAAACATTTAATATGATAAATAATTTAAAACAAAATAAATAATAAGGGCTAAATCGAAACACGGGTTAAATCACAGCGACTTATGAGTAAATATGTCAAATTTTAAAACGATGTCGTGATAATTTTTACCTTTTAAATGGCCCAAGGACTTAATCGAAACAGGGAAATATTTTTAGGGATCAATTATAGAAATAATAAAAATCAAATTAAACTTAATTTTAAAAACTCAAATAATGAGAGGACCAAAATGGAAATTAGTCCTTTTAATAAAAAAGCGCGGATCTTTCCCTAGATATCGGGTCAACGCGCGGGTCCTTTAAGGTAAAATGGCATCGTTCTTTAAAGCCTATATAATCTAAAACTCGGCCCAAAAAATCACTTCTCATCCGCTTTTTAAAAAAAATTCGAAATCCTCTCATACCCTCCCTCTCGTCTAAGTTCGGTCTCCGAGCCTCGGGTTTTACCGTGACGCGCCTCCACGTCACGGTACCGTCGGAGGCTAAATCTTCGATTTTAACGTCGTCGAAAGGTAAAATCGCTCCTCTTTTATTTTAAAAATGTTTACACATGCATGTATGTTTAAAATAAAACCGAATAAAAAATATATATATATATATATATATATAAAATCACCTTTTGAAACAAAAAGGTTATTTGTATTCTCTGTTGTTTCTCTGTATTTTGTGACAAAACCCCCGAATCATGTACAGATCTGTGTATGTGTATCGTTGTCTTCCCTCCTCCTTTTACAAGTTGATTACGGTTTTTATAACCCATAAAAACAAAAGAAAAAAGAAAGGAAACGATTTGTCCAGATTTGTTTTTTTTTCTTTGATGTATTTTCCTTGTTTTTGCAGATCGGTGACGACGATTTCGGCGATGAATGGGCGTGACTTTGGTAGCGATTAAGGGCCTCGGTGAGAAGTTGAGACGATCGGGGCTCTGTTTGTTCTTCTTGGCCTTGAACGGCGTGACGACCGGGTGCTTCTGGTGATTAGGGTGTTCTTGGCGTTAAGGGTTTCTAGAAACCTTAGATTTCTGATCACGAGGATTTGGGCTCCTTTGGGCATAAGTTTAGTTGGGTAATGGGTTATATCTGTCGGGCTAATCTGGTAGTGGGTCAGTTTAGGTTTGTTTAGTTTTTGGGTTTGGCTGTAATGGGTAATGGGTAATTTGGGCTAGTGTCTGGTTTTGTACCATGGACTGTTTTAAAAAACTTTAGTATTATTGTTTATTTTCAAGCCCGGGCAAAAATGGGTCATTACAGCTGCCCCTCTTTGCTCATTATCATGTAATGAGAATAGAGCAAAGATTATAAAAAGACCAATTTTGCCCGGTCTTGGCCGAGCCTTGACTTATTGATCCTCATTTTCTTCAAATAGCTTCCAACTCTACTGCAACTTCAATGGAAATAAAGCTAAAAGTGTCCTTTTGATCTGCTTCCTGCAACTTCAGGAAGATGAAATCTTCTTTCTTCAATCTACTCTATGCAACTTCAGGGAGATAAGACTGAAAATATTTTTGATCTGCTTCCTACAACTTTAGGAAGATAAGATCTTCTGTTTTTAATTTGCTCCACTGCAACTTCAGGGAGATAAAATCTTCTGTTTTTAGTCTACTCCGCTGCAACCTCAGGGAGATAAGACTAAAATATCTTCGATCTGCTTCCTACAACTTTAGGAAGATAAGATCTTTTGTTTTCGATTTGCTCCACTGCAACCTCAAGGAGATAAAATCTTTTATTTTTAGTCTACTCCGCTGCAACTTCAGGGAGATAAGACTAAAACGTCTTCGATCTGCTTCGTACAACCTTAGGAAGATAAGATCTTCTGTTTTTAATTTGCTCCACTGCAACTTTGGGAGATAAAATCTTCTGTTTTTAGTCTGCTCCACTGTAACTTCAGAGAGATAAAACTAAAATGTCTTCGATCTCCTTCCTACAACCTTAGGAAGATAAGATCTTCTGTTTTCGATTTGCTCCATTGCAACTTCAGGGAGATAAAATCTTCTATTTTTAGTCTGCTCCACCGCAACTTCAGAGAGATAAAACTAAAATGTCTTCGATCTCTTTCCTACAACCTTAAGAAGATAAGATCTTCTGTTTTTGATTTGCTCCACTGCAACTTCAGGGAGATAAAATCTTCTGTTTTTAGTCTGCTCCACTGTAACTTTAGGGAGATAAGACTAAAACGTCTTCGATATGCTTCCTACAACCTTAGGAAGATAAGATCTGAAACTTCACTGATATCGCTACACCGTCTATTGAATGACATATCCTGTAGACTCGGTTTCATGTGTTATGAGTGACATGAATGCAGCATGTCATGAAAATGATTAGTATTAGAATGCAATGACCGGAATGAATCAGATGCACTAATAAAATTTGTTATGATACAAAAATGTTATGAGTATGATTCCTACTCTAGGTGTTATCACTCATTTGTTCTTCATTTTTTTTCATTAATCACATTTTGCTTGACCAGCTTGTCCTAATGTAATTTCTGAGTCAACCCCATTTGAACCTCAGGACATGAAGTTGGTATCTCCCACTGCAACTTCAGGGGAATGATATTTGGTTTCTCCCATACCACTCAGAGGTACAGAACTTGTATCACTTTTAATCTGTTACACCATTCCCTGAGTGTAATGACCAGATGTATGTGTCTGAAATTTTCAATAAATTGTAGGGTATCCCAATAATGATCCCCTTGTTCACCATTTGCCAATATGGTATCATCAACAAAATTTTCTTATCCAAAAAGAATCCGAAGAGATAATCATTTTTCAATGTTTCCAATCCCGTAGGTTTGGTGAGTTCTGAACAATAGTCCTATTTCAGATTCTCATATTATTTAGAAGCTTCCAGAGTAATATGTGAAACTCCTTTTATGAAAGTGTTATTAGTCCATTAATCATTATTTCAATAAAATGCTTGAAAAAAGATCACAACAATGGATATGAAAGAAATTAATTAGGAGCATAGCTCGAAACAAATAAGCTAATCAAAGATAACTAAGGCAATAAATGAAAATTGGTTAGTATATCTTAAAAGAATAAAGTAAACAAAGATAGCAAAAGCTATAAAAGAAAGTCGATTAGGGTGTATCTTTGAAAAGAATAAAGTAATCAAAGATAAAAAAAATTAAAATAGGTAAGATGGGAAACTAGGTGCCCCAGATATCGCAATTTGAGCTTCTCTGTTCCAACTTCTTGAGGACCATTTTAAACTCAATATGTGTTTAGAGGATCTGGAGTACTTTGTTGATGCCCCAAGACGTATCATACTTCTTCTCTGTTAATTCAAATGTAGCAAGACTACTATATGCCCCACTTTTTATTCAAAATTTGAGCCTCCTTTTCGGTTTTTAACTCAAAGCCCCTTTGGTCTCAAAGTGCTCTTTGCGGGTTTTCGCCTTGACCTCTCCTTTTTTTTTCTTTTCTTTTTCTTCTTTTTTTTTTTTTTTGAATTTGGACTCAAGGCGCCCTTTGCGGGTTTTCACCTTGACCCTTTACTTTTCAGGTAAAATCCTTCTTGGTTGAACCTGAATTCTCCGGATTGGGCAAGTCTTTGGCATCCATCTTGGTCAATATCAATGCTCCTCTAGAATAGGCCCTATATAAGTCCTTCTCAGTTTGACATATGCTTTCCTCTAAAATCATTTTGTAGAAGAAAAATTTGTTTCAACATTAGGTTCCCCTTGTAGAATTCTCTAGGATGAACCTCCTTGTCGTAAGCTCGTATCATTCAACCGTGATGGATAACTTTTAACCTTTTCTTCGATTATTTTCAATTGGCAAAAACGCTTCAGTTCCATAATGGGTAAGATGTTGCCCCAACGAAGGTTCTGGACTACGTTCAATAAGACAGAGGGTAAATGATAGCTTCTTATGCCAATCTTTACAAGTCTTAGCCACCTTTCATTCTTTTTTTTTGGCAACTTTTGGTGCACTGTGATATATTGTCTGACCTTTGGATAAACTGTAGACTTTTGACTTTGTACAGTTATGCATTCTTTGCTAATATCTGATCTTTTTTTTTATGACCTTGACCTCGTAACATTGGCATATGAAGCTACTCCCACCCTCTTAGTGAAGTAAACGGCGACCATGACAATGAATCAATATTGGTTAAAAGCTTTTGACGAGATTGACTCCATCACATCCATTCCTCATATATCGAAAATTTGTGAATAACTGGAGTAGGCATATGAATCTTATCTACTTAAATTCAGCATAGTTGATACCTCCTCTTTCTATATAGATTGGCAGTGTTTGATTCTCATGTTTAGCCCGCATCTTAGTAGCTCAGGCGTGTCCTGATATGATTGTGCAAAAACATCTTTGAATGACGTCTCACGTTATTTCTATGGTGAATTGGGCTTCAATCTTCACCCCTTTCTAGGCTTCCAATATCCAATGACCCTTTGTAAAGTAAGGTCTGTTTTCCATCTTACTAACCCATTCTTAACAAGTCAGAAGATATATTACAATCTCTGTTATCTTCAAAGTCCTTAGATCCCCTAGACCCATATCTTGTTCAAGAAGGGAATCAGTAACAACGTCCCTCATGAAGTTGATATCTGGGTACCTAGGTACGAAGGAGAACAAATGATTATAAGGATGTTTATTTGGATAGTATGGTCACAAATAAAGAATGAAAGAATATTGGTAAGAAAAATGTACATTATGAAATGTAAAGAATAAAAGAACATGTATGCAAAAAGATGCATTTTATTGAAATAAAATTTTAAACATAAGCCTATTTCACACAAGAGTTCTTGTTGCCTCTAGACTCAAGACAACAAGCCTGTTTTGAATATTACTCTAGATTAGCCCTAAAAATACAGGGATCTCTTCCACGGTCCCATTATTCAAAACACTTCCAAGTGCACAAGGGTTTGGAAACTTCGTTCTCTGATTCCCTCTTTGATTTCTTCAAGGATTAGCAACTTCCTTGTCTCCTCCTTCAATCACTGCATTCACTACCTCATTAAAGTGATCAGGTTTTGACGGATCGTCGAACTTCACAACCCCCATTTTAATAAACCTTTCGACCAACCTTTTAAATGTATTGTAGTTTTCGATTGAGTGGCCTTTTATTCCTGCGTGGTATTCACATTGGGTATTCTCGTTATACCATTTTGGAAACGGAGGTTGCAATGGTTTCGAATAAAATGGGGACACCACATGTGTGTCAAACAAACTTTGATGCAGCTCATTATACGTCATGGGGATTGGCGTAAATTGAAACCTTTCAGAGTTTTGCCTTGGGGAAACCTGATTGCTTGTAACTACCATTCTTGACTGATTTACTGTAGATGGCTCTGAATGGCTCTTGTTATATCTGCCGGCACTATTCGTTTCCTTTCCCTTCTTCTTCAGGGCTTTTGAGGTCACTTCTCCTCTTTCATTCGTTTCTATCAGAGCAAACAGTTTGGCTTGATCGTTGCTCGGTTTAACACCCATTGGAGAGTAAACGATGTCTTCCTCATCATCCTCACTATTGTCCACTGAGTCACTCCTTTTATGAAGTCCTCCGGTTAGTAACTGGGTTAGCTGGCCCATCATATTCCTTTAGAATTCCCACATTTCTTGTTGAACCTCGGTCAATTACCTCTGCATCTGTATTTGTATTTGCTCTATCCTCACCAACCTTTGTTCCATGTTTTCAAGGTTAATTGAAACATTTTACCTAATTAGGATTCTCTTGTAAAAGTCTAATGCAAATGATGCAATGTAATGCAAATGTTGCAATGTAATGCAAAGAGGCATCGATTCTGATCAACTTCATTGTAGAAAACTTTATTAGAAAACAAATTCTTTTACATAAAATGGACTACTATATGATTTCTCCCTAAATCCTAAAGTTTTGATTTTCTAAAGAAATGGAGCGAGCTCTCGACTATGATCGGACTGTAGCTCATACTTCATGCTCAACGCATCAACCTGTGATCCAAAAATCTGTAGATGATCAGCTATCTCACGAATCTGAACTATTGCTTCACCCATGAGGTAATCCCGACTTCTAACTTGGTCATGGGAATAGCGAAGCTCTTCCTTCCAACGCCATTCTCTTGTTTCAAGAAGCTCGATCTGAAGTTCACAACTATGCCATGTTGCCTCTAACTCTTCAATCCTACCTTTCGGGCTTGACTTTAAGCTGATCGCAGAATTATGGCTTTGATAGTGATGAATATATCAAATGAAGGATCAATACGAATTCCTTTCATTTCTCCACAACAAGTCAAATCCCTTGCAATGTTGTTTAGATCACCATGAGGAGCCGAGAAGTTCACAACACCTCATCTTTCAGTCCTAGATGACTCCATCAACGTCCATTTGGGTTATCCTAGCCATCAGGGTTTGCATTTCCATTGTTTCTGGTAGGTGCAACATCCTCAAGTACAGCAGTAAACTCAATCTTGTTGTTTGGTAGCAGACATATAATAAATAAATCATTTACCATCATAGGCAAAATTTTTTCCATCCAAATCATTTTTGTAGGTCTCATGTACTCTGTCAGTCACTTTTCTTCCAACACTCTTACTGTCCACAGGGTGACCAGCTTCATGTGAAAGAGAAACGTTGTACTGGTAAAGGTGTATATCCGTACTCCCCATGCTCACTTTAAAATGATTGGCGAGCATAATTACCTTTTACCCTTTAGTTTTAACTCCACGCCTTACCATAGAGTGTCGTACAACCTTCGCATCTGATTCTGAAATGACATCAGGAGGCACAGATGGCAGAAAAGGCAAGGATTCCTGTGCCGCCCCATTTCTCTCTTGCTCAAACGAATCTATACCTTGAAATCTTCTTTTTAATTGGTTTTGCTCTAACCATATACGAACGATTGCATTGTCTTCCACTTTATCAAGGAACCCATTCTCCATAACCAGCTTTCTAACTTAGAAACTGATCATTAATCGATACCTCTTAATGTATGAAATGGTGTGCACAAATAAAACACAAAAAAATTAGCCCTGCAGAATAAGATATAAAACAATTAAAATATGATGTTATGTAATGCATGAATGCAGAGAAAGATAGATGTTGGTTCTGAATTCAGTTACATTAGAAAAACTTTTCTAGAAAACGAATTTCTTTACATAAAACGGATCACGTACACGGCCCTGTCCTCATAGTCCAAGTGAAAACATGAATCCCTTCTTCGCAAAAGTCAAGTCTTGCAAACTTCTAATAGATGCCTCCTCTAGCTCCTTTTTGCTTGATCTGGGACGTGACTCATTGCTCCAAAATACTCGTTATCTTCTTCAAGAAAGTAGAGACATGGCGATTCTCGATTTTTCTTTGTCAGCTTGAATCCTAAAGTCTTGTATTCCTTCACCGGCTATCAGTATTCTCTTGTTGTGTTCACTTAGACTATATTCGGACAAGACCGCATTGTAATCCACTTTATCAAAAAACCTGTCTTCTTATGACAAACTTTTCTATTTAGCAATCAAATTAGAAATCAATGCCTCTTTTCTATGATATGAATGCAATGCAATCAAAACAAAAGAGAACATGTTAGCATAGGAAAAATAAATAACATAGAACACCTATCAGGGTGACCACTAGGGTTTGACATAGTTCTACCTTGGGTAAGCCCCTAGGGTTCACTACATGTGGTTTAGCTCTAAAGCTAAGGTACCCGAACCAGTAGATTTCTCGATCCTCACCCAATATAGGCTCATATGGACCGAGTTCAGTTCAGGGGAATACATTTCCCTATAGCCATACAGAAGTGAAAACCTCACGAAGACATAGGTACGGATGTATTCCGGAAGCAATCCACTAGCCCATGCAGAGGTGAAAACCTCACGAAGGCATAGCTTCTCGCTCCCACTTAAGGGTGTGACCACGACGGTCATGCAGTGCAATGCAGAGTAATATATTCAAAACCATATGCAATAAAAAAGATCATATTTTTAAAATCAAAATTTTAAATTCGAACAAAAGGACATGAAATTATCAATTTTACGGCCTGACTCTCTAAGTCCCCAACGAAGTCGTCAAGCTTTTGAAACCATTTTAAAATCGAGTTTAGTAAAATGGGGATCGACTTTAAAAACAAAATGGGAGTCGCCACCAATCTCTTTTTACTTAGGTGTTATTGGATCACCTTGTAAAACGTTTCATTTTGAAACATTTGATTTTGGTCTACGAAAAATGAGAAAATAGGTTCGGGAGTCGGTTACGTATGAGGAAGAGTTAGCACCCTCATAACGCCCAAAAATTGGTACCTAATTGATAAAATCATGTTCAAATGTTTGAAATTTAAAAAGTTTAAAATAAGATCCCTTATTAGAAGTAAAACCAAGATTTACCTATTTCAAAGAAATATAAATACCACATCCAATAAGTTAGGATACAGCATTTTATAACTTTGAAGCTAGGTGTATCTTTATTTTAGAAAATTCTTACCTCAAGACACAAAACATCACACCCAATAAGTTAGGATACAACGTTTTGGAATTCTCAAGAATAAGTTTTTTTTTTTGAAACTTGAGATATCTTTATTCCGAGAGAATATAAACATCACATTCAGCACGTTAGGACATGACATTTTTAAACCCTCGTAATTAAAGTCATCTCATGATTTACAAAACTTGTAAAAAGGATATTTAGTTATTTAGCCAAACGGAAAATCGAACCCAACACATTAGGGCACTATTTTTGAATTTCTAAATACCTAAACATTGCCTTATTTTTTTTTTACATTAAAGTATAGTGATTTTGCAAAATACATTTTTATTTTAAAATGATGATCAAATAAAAATATCATATTAATATGAAATAACCAAAAATAAATAGCCATATTAAGGCAATCATAAATAAATGGAAAAATAAAAATAATAATAATAATAATAATAAATGTAAAAATTGTATACATATATATTGAATAAGAAAAGAAAAATATATTTTAAAAATAAATAAATAATTTATAAAAATATATTTACAATAGTCTAATACATATAAAACTACAAAAATATTATATAATATAAATGATTTTAGATAGAATTTATTTCTTAAAATAATATAAGATATAATATTATATAATATACAAAAATAAAAAAATATGTAATATGATAACTAATATATATATAAGACTAAAATAATAGATAATATAAATAGTCAAACTAAATAATATAATAATAATGATTATATACAAAATTTTATAATATTAATAAATTAATATATAAATATTAAATAAAATATGAAACATTTAATATGATAAATAATTTAAAACAAAATAAATAAAAAGATTAAAAATGAAGGAAAATGGCTAAATAACAATAAAGAAAATAATAAGGTCTAAATCGAAACACGGGTTAAATCACAACGACTTATGAGTAAATATGCCGAATTTTAAAACGATGTCGTGATAATTTTTACCTTTTAAATGGCCCAAGGACTTAATCGAAATAGGGAAATATTTTTAGGGATCAAATATAAAAATAATAAAAATCAAATTAAACTTAATTTTAAAAACTCAAATAACGAGAGGACCAAAATAGAAATTAGTCCTTTCAATAAAAAAGCGCGGATCTTTCCCCAAATATCGAGTCAACACGCGGGTCCTTTAAGGTAAAACGGCGTCGTTCTTTAAAGCCTATATAATCTAAAACTCGGCCCAAAAAATCACTTCTCATCCGTTTTTAAAAAAAAAAAAAAATTCTGAAATCCTCTCAGACCCTCCCCTCTCGTCTAAGTTCTGGTCTCCGGAGCCTCGGGGTTTTACACCGCACGCGCCTCCACGTACAGCTGTCAGAGGCTAAATCTTCGATTTTAACGCCGTCGAAAGGTAAAAATCGCTCCTCTTTTTATTTTAAAAAATATTTGCACATGCATGTATGTTTAAAATAAAATCGAATAAAAACATATATATATATATATATATATATAAAATCACCTTTGCGAAACAAAAAGGTTATTTGTATTCTCTGTTGTTTCTCTGTATTTTTGTGACAAAACCCCCTGAATCATGTACAGATCTGTGTATGTGTATCAGTGTCTTCCCTCCCCTTTACAAGTTGATTCTGGTTTTTTATAACCCGTAAAAACAAAAGAAAAAAAGAAAGGAAACGTATTTGTCCAGATTTGTTTCTTTTTTCTTTGTTGTATTTTCCTTGTTTTTGCAGATCAGTGACGACGATTCTGGCGATGAATGGGCGCGACTTTCGGCGCGATTAAGGGCCTCAGTGAGAAGTTGAGACGATCGGGGCTCCTGTTTGTTCTTACGGCGCGAACGGCGTGACGATCGGGGTGCTACGGTGATTAGAGTGTTGCGGCGCAAGGGTTTCTAGGAAACCCTAGATTTCTTGACTACTGAGGATTTGGGCTCCTTTGGGCCGCATAAGTTTAGTTGGGTAATGGGTTATATCTGTCGGGCTAATTGGGTAGTGGGTCAGTTTAGGTTTGTTTAGTTTTTGGGTTTGGCTGTAATGGGTAATGGGTAATTTGGGCTAATGTCTGGTTTTGTACCATGGACTGTTTTAAAAAACTTTAATATTATTATTTATTTCCAAGTCCAGGCAAAAATAAGTCATTTCACAAATAAGGTAACTCACTTGTTCAGGTGACTTTATCAAATGGGATGTCATTCTTCTTTATTATTTTTTGGATGTTTCGTTAAATATTCATGCAAGCTACGCTAATGAGGACATCAAACATTAGAATTGAGTATATGAGATGACCATGTTAGCTTGGGATTTAGTGGTTTGTTCCTTGTTGGTTTCTTTATTTCTTTTAATAAATGTTTTCTTCTCTTAAAAAAAATACGGTTTAAAATTTTTATTATTATAATATTTTATTATTAAAATAGTTAATTTATATTTATTTTAAGTATTTTACTGAGTTGATGTTTTAATTATCAAAAGTATGTTTTATATATTAAATTAATAAAAATTAATCATAATTAGATTTAACTTTGAAACACCATGCATGATAAACAATTAATTTTACCATTATAATCAAAGTATCAATTGATTTCTACTTAAATTTTTAATAAATATATTTATTACATGATTTTTTCACTCACAAGTCATAATCATGGGTGTACCATAAATCTGATATATGTTATTTATGTTCAACAAATTAAATAACATTATTCTATATTAATTACATGGAATAAAATGAGTCAAAATGAGTTGTATTCTGTTCATGATCGCCTTTGAAATAATCTTATACAATACATTACACAATTTGATGGGACGAAAATGAGTCATATTAGAGGGATTGCCCCTCTTCCGATTAGGACAATATTAGTGTGATATAAAGCAGACAATGATCTTGCTCCATTTGAGAATTCCAAACAAAATCGACAAACATCCGAACCATCGATATGCCAATATGTCTGATAAAGTAAAGCCAGCATGCCGTCCCCTCCAGTTGCTTTGGTAGGACTCATATCTTTGAGGGAATTGACAATATCCTTCTAAAAAGGCTTACATAAAAGCACATTCATACCCTCAGTCGCAATTGGATGAATATTGGATAGAATATCATCCAGGTTTGTTCGTCCATGAGTAGAAAACAACTTAGAAAAATACTGACACGCAATAGTACCAATTTCATCACCTTCCACAATCGCACCCTCCCGAGTCTCCATCTTGACAACCTGTTTCAATCTGTTTCGATGTGTGGCAAAATGATGGAAAAAAGTGGTGTTTTGATCACCATTACAAAGCTAATTGGACTGCGCCCGCTGTTCTTAATACTGTTCACCCTTATCAATCTCTAGATTTAGTTGCATCTTAAAAATGATCAGCTCTTTAATCATTTTTTCAATCGAAACGTTTGTGCTCAATTCTTCGATCCTTCGTTGAAGATGAACTAACCTCCCATTCTCAGTAATACGTCAATGACGTGCCCATCTCATCAAGCCCTGATTCACCAAAGACAGTCACGTCAGAACATCACTATCAACCTTCGTCCAAAGTTATCGCACTTCTGCCTCACAAGAGGCATCCATTGCCCAAGTGGCCTCAAATAAAAAACAAGGAGGATGCAACAAAAATAGATTCTTGTCATAGCCTGAATCTAGAAGTAGTGGACAATGATCCAAAATTGTGTGAACTCAATGTGAGATCTTTACGTTCAGAAATATTTCACGCTACCCTGTATTAGACACACCTCGACCTAAGCTTTCTCAAATATTAGTGTATGCAAATCGACCTCACTCCCAAATGTACCACCTTCCTTCAAAACCCAAATTTAAAAGATCACAATATTGAATAACAGCACGAAGAGCCTTCATACAAAGTTCATCCCTCAACCAGCCTCCCTGTTTCTCATGGAAAAAGATGATCTTATTAAAATTGCTCATCGAAAACCAATGAGTATAATCCTCATCTGAGAGACCTCGCAATAACTCCCAAGACAATAGTCTGTTAAATTCTTCTAAATGACTATAGAAACTCGTAAATCTCCAGGAGTGACAATCAGTTCAATTAAAATTTCAATAAGATTTCCTGAAAAGGAACGCAGAGTAACAAGACATCCTTCTCTCTAACAAAGTGACAGTCCTCCAATAGTACCCACATTATTAACAACCAAATCGTGGACATATCCCTGATTTCGTCAAAATTTCTCCAACTTTGAATTCTGTAGTTTTGTTTCCATCAGAAAAACTACAATGGGGTTTGTCTCTCTCAGTATGTACCAAAGGCGTCGAATTGCTTGGGGATTCCCTAAACCCTGGACATTCCAACTAAGGATTTTCATGGCACTTGACTGCCCTACTAGACAGGGCTAACTGATGAATCAAAAGCTTGAACAGTATCCTACTTAGTTGAGGTTATCGTCGAATCCAGTAACATAGAAACCGAAGAAAATCGGGCAGTACACAGTCATTTTTTCCCTTCTCTAATCTCCATGGGAAAATTTTTCATAGTTTTCGTAGCAATAACAATACCAGACTCTCTAGACGACCCATCTCCTGTAGCTGTGCCATCCAAATTTATCCTCAGAATTTCACCTACCCGATCATGAATACCCACATATCGAAAAAAGCCCTGAATTTCTGCTTGACCAATCAAACCTTTATGTGTCTTAAAGTTTTCTCTCTTAACTGGCCACGTGACATCTCCCTTATCTTTGAGCCAACATTTAGTTACCACCATTGATTATTTCAGCAAAGCCTTTAACAATATATCCCATTCAAAAGCGATCACCTTCCTATACACAATTTGGATGGGGAAAAAACCTTCACCATGACCCAGCCGCTCATTGATCTACCACAAATTGATGTGGCAAATTATATTTTCCCGATAAACTTAATGAGCTTACTCTCGAGCAAAATGGCATCTTTTGCATAGTTTTTCGTTATTTTTAGTTTTTAAGTTAATAAGTGAAATGTCTTATTTTTGCTCATTTTGTAGCCCAATTTGGCCAATAGTGCCATAGGGGGCCTAACACGTGGTTGAGTGGTGTAGGGACATGTTAGAGGTTGAGAACGAGCAAAAATGACACTAAGGAAAATGGTATCGCGATATCCATACCTTGGAATCGTGATACCTCCAATAGTATTGAAGAATAGAGACACCTTTCAGTGGTATCACGATATCCTCTTTGGGTATCGCAATATCCTCTTCTAGATATCACGACACTGACATCATTAGGGGGACGAACTTGGACAAAAATGATAGTGTAACATCTCAAAATTGGGCCTAGTAGGATTGGGCCCAATGGGCCTTGGGCGTAGGAATGTTTAAAATTTTGAGAATAAAAGTATGTCATTATTGCAAATTAGACTTATTAGTTAAGTGAATTTGGAAGGTTACAAGGTTTCTATGAAGTCTCGGGTTTAATTGGGCGTTAGGAAAAATTGGGTATTTTAGCACTTTAAGGAGAGATGGTAAGTATCTTCAAAACTTATAGAAATAAATAAGTAATGTGCTTGCATAAATGAGCTATTGGTAAAGAGGTTATGGAATCAAGTGAAGTACCTTGAGGGAAGAGGTTCAAATCCCTTTGTGTGCAATTTTTGACTAATATTTTTGCACTCTTTCCTTAAGTGTCGGCCAAGAGGTATTTATGGCAAGTTTGACTTCTTTATTTTTGGTATGGTGGCTAAAGAATTAAGGAAAGGTTGAGGTTGGGGAAAGGAATCAAAAGGAAAAGGCAAGTAAGGGGAACAAGTGGCTTATTTCATGGAGAATGCTATGGAAAGTATGGTTGGCAAAATTTTGACCCTTATGACTATGCATGTGGACGATTTTGGGGGTAGATAGGTAGCTGAAATTTTACTTTGGCATTTGGTAGGGTCTTGGTATTGTTTTGGCCAAAATTCACATTTGTAACTTTAGTGTCATCTTCTCCCAATTTGCTATTCTCTTTGCCGAAATCTTCTAGCACAATAGTGCATTTTTCTTCTCTTTGGATTGGTTTCATATTCACCTTTTGCCCATCTTCCTTGATAGCCGAATATCAACATACAATTTCCTCCATAACCAAACTTTCATCTTTTCTCTATTTCTTCTTCTCATCCATATTAACATCCGTTTCTTGATCAATCGGTAAGTATTCTTCTCAATATTTTATTTTCTTTGGTTTTGGATGGTCATTTTGACCTAGACCATCACCTTACTTTCCCTCATTCGAAATCATTTTTCTTCCTCGTAGAGATATAGTGGAAGGCCGAAACTTGGATTTTTTGAAGTCATCGTATAATCGCTAGAAATCGGATCCAATATTAATAAGGTAAGGAGTTCTTTTGAATTATTGATATTATTCAATATTTGATTAGTTGCTAACGGAGTAATAATGTGAAATAATCGACTACATGTTTTAGGGACAAATCACTCGATATATTCTACCTTCGGACATAGTGGTAAGTGATTCAAGTGTAAGTGATACGAAATCTTTTGGAAATCCGAGGCTAACTTTTGGTTGGTATTGTTCTAGGTCAACGACGAGTGGTTCGTTAGGAAATCAAAATCAGGTGTGTAATCCCGTACCTTCCGAAAACATGTTTGAAATGGTGTGTAATCTCACACTTCTTGGAAAGTTTGTATGAAATATTTTGTGAATCGGTCGAAATACTGAAGAAAACCAGAAATCGGCATCCGTGATCACTCGGGCGTGCATATGATCGTAGTGGTAAACGTATTTTGTAATAAAATAGTTTCGGTTAGAAGCAGTGATGTGTTTTTTAAAAATCACGAAAAATAGAAGAAAGGGAATTAGAAAGTGAATGAGATATTAAATAAAATCTTACTATGTCTATTTTGATAAGGAAGAAACGGAGAAGGAAAAGGAATTTTATATTTTGAGATATGTTAATTTTAGTGAGACTGGTTCTAAATGATTTGGTGGTTCCCTAATCTATTTTGGAAAAAATCGTATAAAATTTTACAAAGTGAATTAAGAGTTATAGTTTATATGTAAAGATTCCTTAGTGAGTCTATTTTCAATAGAAACAAGTGAGAACAACATATGAAAACTGTACAGTGAGATATTTGAATTTTGGGTAAGAGAGGTCAAAATCATTGGACAGTGAAACAAGGGAAACTTTAAGGAATAAACTGTACTAAAGGGTTAAGACAAAAATTCTGGAAAAAATTTAGTAAGAAGATATATGAGTTTAGTTTCAAGGAAAATTTACGGATTTAGATTTCGAGATTCCTAACCCAAGTTATAGTCAATTTAGTTAGTATGACGTAGATGGATCGTTTAAATTGTTATGTCCAAATTAGTAGTTAAGTCTGGATTGCGAAATTACCGAATTACCCTTAGTGGGTAAATTGCCGAATTACGAAAATGCCTCTAAAGGGCCGAAATATGAAAATGCTCCTAATGGGCCGATTTGCAAAAGTGTTAATGGGCCAATCTGATATTTTGATAAATGGGCCAATCTGTTATTTTGATAAATGGGCCAATCTGATATTTTGATAAATGGGCCAATATGATATTTTTCTAAATGGGCCAATCTGATATTTTGCTAAATGGGCTAATCTGATATTTTTCTATTGGGCCTAATTGATAATTTGTTATAATGAGCCGTACTTTTGTAATAAATATCTGAATACATTGTTGTGAATTGTTATGCATTATATACATGTTTTGCATGGGATGGATGATGATGAAGAGAAGTTCTGGTAGCTCTGCTACATAAATCTGGTGGCTCTGCCACAAATCTGAAAAATGGCAATGCCATGTAAATTCTGTTAATCTGGTGGCTTGTCCACAAATTTGATATAAATGGCTTAATGCCTACTTTTGGTGTGTTGGCGGGGTGGGTGACTAAAGCTCCCCACAGGTGTGTTGGTTGGTACGGGTGGTGTGTAGCGGATGGAAAACTAGGAATTGGTTTGGAAATTGCATATCATATGCATATTATATATGATACATTTATATTATTGTAAGCAGGCTTTGGCCCAATTAATTGCTTAATAGGATTTTGGCCCAGTGAACAATGGTAAGTGGATTATACATTGAGTTTTGTAACTCACCCTCCTTCTCTTAACCCTTGTAGGTAATGCTCGATGTGAGGACTTGGAGCCATGGATGACTCGGTGGAGGCCATGCTTGAAATAACATTTTGAATATTAGTAAACTACCTTTCCGTTTTGTTTGATTACTTTTATTGTTTGGGTTTTAAAGTTGTAATAAGGCCTCGGACTATTTTTATTTTGCTTTATGTTTGGGATGTTTTATTATTCTTCTTAAATTGTTTAAAAGGAATTTTCTAAAAAATAAATAATGGTTTTCAAGATTGATTAATAAATGGATTTTATAGCAAACTTTTACAAATAATTTAACTCGGATTCTCTTTCAAAATTTCAACGTCATTTTCAAAAGTCCCGATTTTAAAGTCCACTACTTGATTTTGACTCATCAACCAATCTCTCAAAATACTTGTATTTTATCTACGTTTCATAATGTTTTCAAAATGCTACGCAACTCTATTTCCAAACGTCATATTTTCGTAAATTGTTATTTCAAATATGTTTTCGCAACCAAAAAGGTTTTTTAAAGATAATTACGTTTTCAAGTAGATAACAATTGCTTAAGTGTTTTGGGTTTTAACAAAGAGGCTGTAATTCTCAAACAAGTTTTTAACAATCGCAAAGATGATTTTGAAAAGAAAAGAAAAAACACTTCTATGTTACACGCCAGATTCAGGCCTAACTTCTAGGTTGGGTTTGGGGTGTTACATTTTATGGTATCAGAGCCAGGTTGCAAAACTCGGCCGTGGTTTGGGTTTAAAAGCGTTTTCCAAAGCTGTTTAGAATTTTGATTTATAAATATATGTTCTAAAGGAAGTATGGCACCACGAGTATCCGGCACCAAGTCAAGTAAGTATTTGTTTTCATTTTATGATTATTGTGTTAAGAAAATTCTACAAAGTAGAATACTCTAGAACTGTTAGCTTTAGGAGTTGAAACTATAGAGACTGAGACTCTAGGATGCGGATTTGACTCTCGAAAACAACTTTTCTACTCATACTCCATAAAATATTGTTTAATAAACATCGAATAGCATAAGGATTCATAAAACTCTTAATCAGATTATATCGACTTAGTGAACATGAGCGCTAGAAGACGCAGACACGGTAGACGTAGACGTGGTAGAGGCCGTGGTGTTAGGGCTAGATCTTCGGCACCAAGGCATGTGCCCGAAAAGGAGGCGCAGACATCGTTAGTGGCTGAAACAGGATCTTATGATCGAGTTGGGGTTGATGAGCTGACTCAGATAGTTAAGAAGGTATTGAAGGAGGTTAAGGAAATCAGTGAAGCACTTCGAGTTGGGTCTGTGGACTGTAAGAAGAAAGGAGATCATGGTTCTTTTGAATCTGGGGTGTTACATGGAAGTGTTTTTTTTTCTTTTCAAAACCATCTTTGCGATTGTTAAAAACTTGTTTGAGAATTACAACCTCTTTTTTAAAACCCAAAACACTTAAGCAATTGTTATCTACTTGAAAACGTAATTATCTTTAAAAACCTTTTTGGTTGCGAAAACATATTTGAAATAACAATTTACGAAAATATGATGTTTGGAAATAGAGTTGCAGAAGCATTTTGAAAACATTGCGGAAACGTAGATAAAATACAAGTATTTTTGAGAGGTTGGTTGATGAGTCGAAAATTGAAGTAGTGGACTTTAAAATCAGGACTTTTGAAAATGACGTTGAAATTTTGAAAGAGTATCTAGTTAAATTATTTGTAAAAGTTTGCTATAAAATCCATTTATTAATCAATTTTGAAAACCATTATTTATTTTTTTTTAGAAAATTCCTTTTTAAACAATTTAAGAAGAATAATAAAAACATCCCAAACATAAAGCAAAATAAAAAATAGTCCAGAGGTCTTATTACAACTTTAAAACCCGAAACAATAAAAGTAATCAAATAAAACGGAAAGTTAGTTTACTAATATTCGAAAATATTATTTCCGAAGCATGGCCTCCACAGAGTCATCCATGGCTCCAAGTCCTCGTCATTGAGCATTACCTACAAGGGTTAAGAGAAGGGGGGTGAGTTACAAAACTCAGTGTATAATCCACTTACCATTGTTCACTGGGCCAAAATCCTATTAAGCAATTAATTGGGCCAAAGCCCGCTTACAATAATATAAATGTATCATATATAATATGCATATGATATGCAATTCCCAAACCAATTCCTAGTTTTCCATCCGCTACACACCACCCGTACCAACCAACACACCTGTGGGGAGCTTTAGTCACCCACCCCGCCAACACACCAAAAGTAGACATTAAGCCATTTATATCAAATTTGTGGACAAGCCTCCAGATTTAATGAATTTACATGGCATTGTCATTTTCAGATTTGTGGCGAGCCACTGATTTATGTAGCGAGCTACGAACTTCTCTTCATCATCATCCCATCCCATGCAAAACATGTATATAATGCATAACAATTCACAACAATGTATTTAGATATTTATTACAAAAGTACGGCTCATTATAACAAATTATCAATTAGGCCCATATAGCAAAATATCAGATTAGCCCATTTAGCAAAATATCAGATTGGCCCATTTAGCAAAATATCAGATTGGCCCATTTATCAAAATATCAGATTGGCCCATTGTAATATCCGGGATTTAGGGGTTATGCATTTTCACTTGAATGTGTGCAATGGCATGTTGTGTGCTGTTTGTATGTGTTTTGGGAGTTTCAGGAACTTTAGTATGTAGGAGAATGCCTAAGAAAAATATTAAATTTTTAATTCTTAAAAGGGAGCTAGTCAAGATAGGCCTTAAGAAAATTTGTTGGAGGTTTTAATCACAAGAATTTAGTTGGCAAAGTGGCAAGGGAGGCGCCACTTAGGGCCTTGGAAAGTGACGCCACAAGCAGTGTGAGGGGGGCTTAGGTTCGAATCCCTTGGATGGCAATAGGGTGACTTTTATTTTTGCATTTGTATGGCATGTGTTGGTCAAACTTTAATTATGGTAAGGATGGACTTTTTCATTTATGGATAGTAGACTAAGGAAAAAGGCAAGTGCTAATTTATGGTATGGAATCAAGAGGTTTTGGTATAATAAGGGGACATAAGGCTTGAAGTAAGGAATGATGTTTTGGAAATTATTTTATGGCTTTTTGACCATGTATGTAGACGGCATAGGGGGCTAGGGGGTTGTTGAATTTTGAAAGGGATTCGTGATGAGAATGTAAGTTGGCCGGCCAAGGGAATTCTTTGATGATCATTTCGGTCATGTGGTAGAGGGGAGTAGCCGAAATTTCTTTAGGGGTTTAGGTGTTTTCTTTTCGGGTTTCTTCTTCTTTCTCTAGTGTGGTGCCGAAAGCTTAAGACTATCAAAGAGCCATTTTGGTCACTTTCTTTTGCCGATTTTCCAACGTCATTCTCTTCTAAAGTTTCACCTTTTTCTTTGTAACCAAACCACACCAAAATCTATTCTTTTTCTTCTATTATTAGACTTTGGCCGAATCATTCATAGACCATAAGGGTCATTTGTTTCTTTTCTTTTCTTTCTTATTTGTTTAAGGGTAAGCCGAATCTACCATTTCTCTTCTCTTCTTTTCTTTTTATTGTGTTTAGGCCGAACCTCTCTCTCCCAAAGTTCACCATTGCTGCAACCTCTTCAACCCAAGACACCATTATTGCCGAATCTCCCTAAACTCCATCTCTTTTCTTCTTATTTGTTAAGGCCGAATCTCTCTTTGGATACCAAAGCTTAATCGCATCAAATCTCAACCTTCTCTCTTCTTCTTTTCACGATTTATCAAAAATCGAAACACATATTCTCTTTTCTACTTTTCTCCCTGGCCGAATGTTGCTAGCATCATTTCCATCAAAAATTGTTTTCTTAGCCAAACCATCTTCTCACATATTTTCTCTTCATAATCATTCTTTCAATCCAAGTGTGTCTAAGAAGGCCGAACTCGGGATATTCATAATCTTCGTGACTCATTAGAAAAATTGAATCGAAGTGTTAAGATTTTGGGGCAAACAAAATGGGTTCGAAAAGAGCGGTAAATAGTGTTTGAAAGAGGGGTGGTTCTGCTATACCCTCAAATTTCAAACGAAAGGCTGTGTCAGGAATCCGAGACTTTCCATCGGGTTGTGGACCCTCTGCAGGCAAAAATCGATTATTTGAAGTCGTACGTACCCCCGAGCCATTGTTTGTTCGTGGTTCTTCATTGGGTTATGAACCATCAATCGGAGAGAAATCGCATATAGTTGTTGTTCGAGATTCCGAGGGTAAGGATTTAGATTACTTATCATTTGTATAGTTTTATAAGTATTAGTGTTCTAATCAAGCGTGACAAATATTTAGGTATCGACGAGCGGGAAAGTATAGTTCTCACTGTTATCAGGTGTGTAGCCCTACACTAAATTTCCGATAGATTGATAGTATTAATATTTGCATGTGTTAATAAGAAATGTGTTTAATAATGGTTGCGGGTACCATTCAGTGGTACATGATATTCAGGTACGTTAACCCCCTAATACTTCGTTAATAATGCTGTAAGCATGGATATGAAATATGTATGATTCCGTTATGATTTTGGGGGGTATTTTGCATAAAATCTAAATAATACGTATGTGCATGGGCATATGGGTGATCTTGATAAAGGGGAAGTGTTCCGGTGGTTTTTACCACATTATCCGGTGATTTCGATCACAATATTATGTATCTGGTGATTTCGATCACAATATTATGTATCCAGTGACTTCGGTCACAATATTATGAATCCGGTGACTTCAATCACATATTATGAATCCGGTGACTCTGTCACAATTATCTGGTGGCCATGCCACAAATTTATAAGGGCGATGTGCAGTTGACTGCAGTGACTGCCTTCGATGGTGTGTAGCAGATGGAGGGTCGATTTAGTAATCCCCACGGTGTGATTGGGTGTACGGTGGTGTGTAGCGGATGGATATCTAGGTGGGCTCGGGATTGCATTTCATTTTATATGTACATGTGATTTAATCGGTTATTATCTGATTTGCTATATTATGGGCCTATGGCTAAATGTGATTTAAATGGGCTTTATTGCTATGGTCGATTGGGTTTTTAGTGTCTTGTTACACATTGAGTGCATTGACTCACCCTCGTGGGATATCTTTTTCAGTGATACTTAGCGTGGTGGATGGGTCAACGAGAACTACGTGGTGGCCATTGCTCAACTCAATTATATGGGTTTTCTTTTAATTAAACTTACTATGTTTTCTTTTATTATTTGAATTTATTTTGGGTTATGTTTTTATAATAAGGCCGCTATAAACTGCTTTTTTATTTATCGTTTTAAATTTTTATTACCTACGCTCAACTTCAACTAAATAATTAAATATTTTCGATAACCGAATTAAATTATTTTGACACCTAAATATCTATGGTTTTCAACTTAATAATAAGTTCTAAATCTAGTTTTTCTTTTGAATAATAAATTTTCTAAAAACATAAAGTTAACGATTTAATAAGATACAAACTTAAATCACAACCCGGTTTTCAACAAGATCGTACTTCAAATCTATTCTCTTACCACAAAATCACATGTTTTTTTTAAAATGACAAAACGAGTTTTTCTCAAGAAGCATACCAGATCCGGTTGGGGCTTGTGGGCCGGGTTTGGGGTGTTTCACCCATTTATCAAAATAACAGATTGGCCCATTTATCAAAATATCAGATTGGCCCATTAACACTTTTTCAAATCGGCCCATTAGGGGCATTTCTATATTTCGGCCCTTTAGAGGCATTTTCGTAATTCGGCAATTTACCCACTAAGGGTAATTCGGTAATTTCGCAATCCAGACTTAACTACTAATTTGGGCATAACAATTTAAACTATCCATCTGCGTCATACTAACTAAATTGACTATAACTTGGGTTAGGAATCTGGAAATCTAAATCCGTAAATTTTCCTTGAAACTAAACTCATATATCTTCTTACTAAAATTTTTCCAGAATTTTTGTCTTAACCCTTTAGTACAGTTATTCCTTAAAGTTTCCCTTGTTTCACTGTCCAACAATTCTGACCTCTCTTACCCAAAATTCAAATATCTCACTGTACAATTTTCATATGTTGTTCCCACTTGTTTCTATTGAAAATAGACTCACTAAGGAATCTTTACATATAATCTATAACTCTTAATTCACTTTGTACAATTTTATACGATTTTTTCCAAGACAGATCAGGGAACCACGAAACCATTCAGAACCAGTCTCATTAAAATTAACATATCTCAAAATATAAAATTTCTTTTCCTTCTCCGTTTCTTTCTTATCAAAATAGACACAGTAAGCTTTTATTCGATATCTCATTCACTTTCTAATTCCCTTTATTCTATTTTTTGTGATTTTTCAAAAATATGTCACTGCTTCTAACAGAAACTATTTTATTACAAATACGTTTACCACTACGATCATACGCACGCCCGAGTGATCACGGATGCCGATTTTCGGTTTTCTTCGGTATTTCGACCGATTCACAGAATATTTCATACAAACTTTCCGATAAGTGTGAGATTACACACCATTTCAAACATGTTTTCGGAAGGTACGGGATTACACACCTGATTTCGATTTCCTAACGAACCACTCGTCGTTGACCTAGAACAATACCATCCAATAGTTAGCCTCGTATTTCAAAAAGATTTCGTATCACTTACACTTGAATCACTTACCACTATGTCCGAAGGTAGAATATATCGAGTGATTTGTCTCTAAAACATGTAGTCGATTATTTCACATTATTGCTCCGTTAGCAACCAATCGAATATTGAATAATATCAATAATTCATAAGAACTCCTTACCTTATTAATATTGGATCCGATTTCTAGCGATTATACAATGACTTCGGAAAAATCCAAGTTTCGGCCTTCCACTATATCTCTACAAGGAAGAAAAATGATTTCGAATGAGGGAAAGTAAGGTGATGGTCTAGGTCAAAATGACCATCCAAAACCAAAGAAAATAAAATATTGAGAAGAATACTTACCGATTGATCAAGAAACGGATGTTAATATAGATGAGAAGAAGAAATAGAGAAAAGATGAAAGTTCGGTTATGGAGGAAATTGTACGTTGATATTTGGCTATCAAGGAAGATGAAAAAAAGGTGAATATGAAACCAATCCAAAGAGAAGAAAAATGCACTATTGTGCTAGAAGATTTCGACAAAGAGAATAGCAAATTGGGAAAAGATGACACTAAAGTTGCAAATGTGATTTTTGGCCAAAACAATACCAAGACCCTACCAAATGCCAAAGTAAAATTTTAGCTACCTATCTACCCCCAAAATCGTCCACATGCATAGTCATAAGGGTCAAAATTTTGCCAACCATACATTCCATAGCATTCTCCATGAAATAAGCCATTTTTTCCCCGTAGTTGCCTTTTCCTTTTGATTCCTTTCCCCAACCTCAACCTTTCCTTAATTCTTTAGCCACCATACTAAAAATAAAGAAGTCAAACTTGTCATAAATACCTCTTGGCCGACACTTAAGGAAAGAGTGCAAAATATTAGTCAAAATTGCACACAAAGGATTTGAACCTCTTCCTCAAGGTACTTCACTTGATGCCATAACCTCTTTACCAATAGCTCATTTATGCAAGCACATTACTTATTTATTTCTATAAGCTTTGAAGCTACTTACCATCTCTCCTTAAAGTGCTAAAATACCCAATTTTTCCTAAGGCCCAATTAAACCCGAGACTTCATAGAAACCTTGTAACCTTCCAAATTCACTTAACTAATAAGTCCAATTTGCAATAATGCCATTCTGTTGTTATCAAAATTTTAAACATTCTTACGCCCAAGGCCCATTGGGCCCAATCCTACTAGGCCTAATTTCGGGATGTTACAGATAGTCTTTGTCCACCCAGTCCACCAATCATCTAATGCCTGCATGGGCATTTTTGACAATGAAAACTCATTAGAAGACAACCTAAAACAACCAATATTGGCTACAGAGGAGAAAGACACACATTAGCTTAGTTTTAGGTTTAGTTTTATCTAGGTATTCTCTTATTTTTTGCACTTTTTTATAGGGTTTTTCATTTTCTCTTCTTCTTCCATAGTTTAGAGTTTATTTTTCTACATTTACTTCTTGTTCTTGATATTCTTAGTGTTAGTTAAGTTAGTTATCATTGTAGCTTAGATTTATTTACACTTTTAGTCTGTGTACCTTGGGTGTAAGACACTTTTAGCTTTAGTTTAATGTATTTCAGTTTCTTTTACTTTAAATTTGTTAAAGTTACTTCCTTTCATGTTTATTGCTTTAGATTTTCTTGTTGAATGCTTTTTGTTCCATGTTCTTTAATTTTTCTTGCATAAAAATCTCAATTTTTATATTTTTCTTAAGCTTTACTTCAATGGATGTTTTGTTTTTCATTTTCATGTTCATTATCTTAACTTTCAACATGAGTAGCTAAACCAAAATGGGGGTTGGTTGATGGAAATATGGGTAAGCAAAATTTTTTGGACAAATGACCAAATCGTAATAAATTAGACTAAATCGAATAAATCTAAAAACTTAGGAAGTAACGCCCCTAAGAGAATATCTAGGCAAGTGAGACCGAAAGGTAATCTTGTTGCGCACTCGTTCACTGTTCTCGGATTAACCAGTGAGATCAAAAGATAAATCAAAACTAATTTGTCTAAATCGGTAAAATAGAGATTGGAAGATAAAATGGAGCCGCTTAGTAATTTAAGCGATTTAAGTCCCTTGTTCGAGAATCGGCGAACCACATTGAAATCAACCAACCACTGTTTGTCACTCTTTTGGTTAAATTTTTAGTTTTATATTCTTTATAATTTAGTCCTTAGATTAACATATTCAATTTTCTTGCAATATTTTTTTTTCAAGATTTGTCGTACTATAAAATTATATCAATACCTGCTTAGACTCTATCGTGCATACTATTTATCACTCAATCACCATCTCATTTGGGTTTGATCCTTGGAATACTCTGATGTTCCATTGTAATACTATAAATATTACAACTAACCTGTACGCTTGTAGTAAAGCCGCGCTTATAAAATTGTTTATTTTATGCGCACTTGTGAACGCGATATAGAAAACAAAACACTAACAATATCTCATATTGGAATCTGGCATAAACAAACCAATTGTTTAGGAAGGCAATCTTCTTCTATCATTTCAAGGGCATTTGAATATCTATCCTTGTCCAACGCCGCAAATAGCCACCAACTCCGCTGCTAATAGATTTGGTATCATAGTCAATATAAGTCCCAAGGAAAGCCCCAAATTGTTTTGCCATTCCCTCCGACATCAAATCTGATGGAAGATCATGGACTTGAATCCAATAGTCTAAAAAATGAAGTGGAACATGTTGGGATCCTCCCCCAATTGCATTCGATAGTACATCAAAAGATGGTTGTTAAATGTCCAATAACTACCATCCATCACTCTCTCGATGTCAAATTCATAGTAAAATCAGAAAATATAACGCTTTTTGCCCATTTCAGAAATTGTAATCCTACCATAGGGATTCCACAGATTTGAAAGAGTCGTTCGTATGGCTTGGAATTGTATAATGTTGGTTGTCAGAAAACTCCCTACAAAAAAGATGCCATTTCCAACATCTTCTTCCTTTCGCCCGAAGTGATTTGCAAAACATCCTCCACACTACCGTCCAACGACAAAGCCACTAACTCGACCTCCATAACTCTTTCAAATTGACACCAATTAGACAATAAAGCAGAAAGATGAGAAATCAAAGAAAAGAAACACCGTTACAAATCGTCGGGAAACTAAACAATCGTACAAAAGAGCAAACTAAACACGTGCCATATCGGCAGACTTAAAGGCATCCAAAGGTTGCATTTAAATGAAGAGAGGGTTCGTTTTCGTTGTTCAATTGGAAAACATAACCTTTAGAATTTGAAAAAATTGCAAATTTGTTATATCAATACAAAAGGGTTTGTTTACATTTTATGTTTTCTAAACATAAAACCGTCGAAAAAAATTAAAATTAAATCACACATTGCAAGTAAGCAACATTTTCTCACTAAGGGGGAGGGGTGAACACGGACGATCCCAAAGCTTTTTATATATTATTTTTAAACACACTTCTATATTTTAAGTATATAGTTTCCATACGAATACGCGTGTGATAGAATAATGCAAATTTAATAAGAAGTAATCTTAAGGTAGAGGGTAAGCATTTGACATATATAATATCATGATAAAAAATCACAATTACTCTATTTTAGTTTTGGGTAACTTACAAAAATAGTCACTTAATAATGCCTTTAGTTCTATTTTGGTCATTCAACTATTAATTTTTTGATTTAGTCACTCAACTTTTCGAAATCAAATATTTTAGTCACTTTTCTATTAGTTGTCGTTAGATGAGTGACGAAAAGCTGGTGTTGGCTTTTTTTCTATTAGCTTAATAACAAATTGGCCTCCAATGTTTACACATTCTATCAAATTGATCCTAAATAAAAAATTTTAACAAATTTAGCCTCAATATTTATAAATGTTGTCATTTTAGTGCTAATTTTAAAAAATTCAATAAATTTAGCCCTCAACATTTACAGATTTTGTCAATTTAGTTATAATTCTAAAGGAATCATAAATATCTCAACAAAAAAAAGGCTAGATCAAGTGGTAGCATAGATGTCCAACAATGCTATGCAAGGGCATGAGTTCAAACCCTTCCAAGTACAACTGTTCACATTTTCTTAATAGGTAGTTGTGTGCCACATCCAATCCAATCTAACGAGACATTTCATAAATTGCACGAGACTCGTAGTAGAGTTGAGAGACAAAACTAATACCAAACATATTGAGAGGTCCGTTGACTCCGAAGAAACAACACTTTGAAGACTTATCTTAAAAAAGCCAAAAAGCTCTCAACAATGTTTATAGTTGTTATAGAAAAATTAATAAAACAATAAATAAAGAGGATGAAAAATACGAGAGAATTTCATTGTTTTATTTTCATTTACAAGGTGCTATTTATAGGCTCCTTTACAATCAATAAATGTATTTAATTAACTAAGTTTTCTTAATTACTCCATTTAATGGTCTCTTGATTATAAATAAACTAAAGAGTTTTATCTCATTACTTTAATATGCTTAAGGGGGTTATAGACATCCATTTAATTTACAACACTCCCCCTTGGATGTCTTTTAAAAAAAAAATGTGCCTCATTAAAACCTTTATTAGGAAAAATCCTGTGGGATAAGAACCTAATGAAGGAAAAAGAATACACAATCTCCTATTACAAGTTGCCTCATTAAAAACCTTTACCAGGAAAACCCAGTGGGACAAACCTTGGTTAAAGGAAAAGAGTACAATGTGTTTTAGACTCCCCCTGATGACGACATCACATTATGTCTTTGAGTCGACGCATTCCAATCTTGTTTCGTAGTCTTTCAAATGTTGAAATTGGCAATGCCTTGGTAAAAAGATCTGCTAAATTATCACTAGATCGAATTTGTTGAACTTCTATGTCACCTTTCTTCTCAAGATCATGAGCAAAAAATAATTTTGGTGAAATATGTTTCGTTCTGTCACCTTTGATATAACCACCGTTTAATTGAGCTATACATGCTGCATTATCTTCGTATAAGATAGTTGGCATATTTTTTTGTAAAGGAAAATTACATATCTTCTGGATATGTTGGGTTAATAACCTTATCCAAACACACTCTCGGCTTGCCTCATGCATTGCAATTATTTCATCATGATTTGAAGAGGCAGCAGCTAATGTTTGCTTTGTCGAACGCCATGATATGATAGTACCTCCACATGTAAATAAATATCCCGTTTGAGATTGACCTTTATGTGGATCCGATAAATATCCAGCATCAGCATAACCAACTAATAGGGATTTTAAATCATTTGAATAAAATAACCCATATCAATGGTCCCTCTAAGATATCTAAATACATGTTTAATTCCATTCCAATGTCTACATGTTGGAGAGGAACTAAATCTTGCTAACAAGTTTATAGCAAAGGCTATATCAGGTTTTGCAAGATACATCAATGCTCCTATGGCACTTAGATATGGTACTTCAGGACCAAGAAACTCTTCATCATTCTCACAAGGACGAAATTGATCTTTATTCACATCTAACGATCGTACAACCATTGGGGTACTCAATGGATGTGCTTTATCCATATAAAATTTATTTAAGATCTTTTTCGTATAAGTTGACTGATGGACATGAATTCCATCTTTTAAATGCTCGATCTGTAGACCAAGGCAAAATTTTATTTTTCGAGATATTTCATTTCAAATTCTTTCTTTAAATAATTTACTGTATTTTGAAGCTCTTCAGGAGTTCCAATAATATTTAGATCATCAACATAAATAGCAATTATCACAAAGTTTGATTCAAACCTTTTTATAAAAACACATGGGCAGATTGGATCGTTTTTATAACCTTCTTTTAACAAATATTCACTAAGACGATTGTACCACATACGTCCAGATTGTTTTAATCCATATAAACTTTTCTTTAATCTGATTGAGCAATTTTCTTGGGAAACCCTATATCCTTCAGAGATTTTAAATCCTTCTGGGATTTTCATATAAATTTCACTATCAAGTGTACCATACAAATAGGTTATAACAACATCCATTAGACGCATGTCAAGTTTTTCACATACTGCCAGACTAATAAGGTATCTAAACATGATTGCATCCACCATAGGAGAATATGTCTCTTCATAATCAATGCCGGGTCTTTGCGAAAATCCTTGTGCTACAAGTCATGATTTATGTGTTACGACTTCATTTTTCTCATTTCGTTTTCGCACAAATATCCATTTATATCCTACCGGCTTTACATATTTAGGTGTTTGGACTATAGGTCCAAAAACCTCGTGTTTAGAAAGTGAATTTAATTCTGCTTGAATTGCGTCTTTCCATTTTGGCCAATCTTTTCTATTTCTACATTCCTCAATAAATTTAGGCTCAGGATCCTCATTTTCTTTTGATATTTCAATAGCAACATTATAAGAAAAATTATTGTCGGCAACTATATTTTTTCGGTTCCATCTTTTTCCTGAAGTAACATAACTTATTGAAATTTCTTTGTTATCACCATTTTTAGGTACCTGAACCTCTCCTGAGGGTTTTTTGATTAGTTATATCTTTGGCCTCTTCTGGGGCACTTGCCTCACAATATTACCATCTTGAATAATTGATCCTTTCCTTTTACGAGGATTTTTATCTTTGGAACCGATTGGTCTTCCACGCTTCAGGCGTGGATTACTTTCTTTTGCACTGACAATTTCCTTTATTGGGATATCAATTTGTATTGGAGCATTTTAGCTAGTATGTGAGATGTTGTAATTCTCTTTAGGTCAGTAAATGAATCTGGCAGTTGATTCGCAATGTTTTGCAAATGTATAATCCTTTGAACTTCTTGTTCACATTGACTTGTACGAGGATCTAATTGAGATAATGATGATCCATTCCATGTAATTTCTTTTACCACTTGTATTTTCTCTCCCCCTAATGTTGGGAATGTTGTTTCATCAAAATGATAATCAGTAAATCGTGCAGTAAATAAATCTCCTGTTAATGGTTCAACATATTTAATTATAGAAGGAGATTCATAACCAACATATATTCCCAACCTCCTTTGATGACCTATCTTTGTGCGTTGTGGTGGAGCAATTGGAACATATACTGCACATCCAAAAATTCTAAGATGGGAAATATTTGGCTCCTGACCAAAAGCCAATTGTAATGGGAGTACTTATTATAACTTGTTGGCCTTAAGCGCACAAGTTCTGCTGCATGCAAAATAGCATATCCCCAAGCTGTAACAGGGAGATTTGTTCTCATAAGCAATGGTCGAGCTATTAGTTGGAGGCATTTGATAAATGATTCAGCTAAACCATTTTGTGTATGAACATGAGCTACAGGATGTTCAACTTTTATCCCAATTGACAAACAATAATCATTAAAAGCTTGGGATGTAAACTCACCAGCATTATCAAGACGAATAGTTTTGATTGCATAATCTGGAAATTGTACTCTTAATCGAATTATTTGAGCAAGTAGTCTCGCAAACGCCAGGTTGCGAGTCGATAATAAGCTCACATGTGACCACCTACTAGATGCATCTATTAATACCATAAAATATCTAAATGGTCCACATGGTGGATGAATGGGCCCACATATATCACCTTAAATACGTTCCAGAAATGCTGGAGATTCAATCCCAACTTTAGCTGGTGATGGTCTAATAATCAATTTTCCTGAGAACAAGCGACACAAGATAAATCCTTGAATTCAAGAATCTTTTGTTTCTTTAATGGGTGTCCAATTGAATTCTCGATGATTCTTCGCATCATAATAGATCCGGGATGGCCTAATCGGTCATGCCAAATAGTAAAAGTATGTGGTTCTACAAACTTCTGGTTTGTAGTAACATGTGGCTCAATTGCACTAATATGTGTATAATATAAACTCGATGAAAAGCGGTAACCTTTCCAAAATATATTTCTTTCCATATTCAACATTTGTATATATATATATATATATATATATTCAACATTTTTCTCATTCACAGTCTCAATATGATATCCATTAAGACGAATATCTTTAAAACTCAATAAATTTCTTTGAGACTTGGTGGAATATAAAGCATCGTCAATGATAAATTTTGCACCTTTAGGTAATAATATAATAGCTCTTCCTGAGCCTTCAATAAGTTTTGAACTACCCGATATTGTATTAATATGGGCATTACTCATTGTCAAATGAGAAAAATATTTTTTTATCTTTGAGTATCGTATGTGTTATAGCACTATCTGCAAGACACATGTCTTCATTGATTTTGGGTCCATAGAAATTTTGTTGAATATTCATATTCTTCATAAAAACAAACAAAATATAATATGAGAAACATTGCAATTATTTATTAAATATATAAATTATTCTTTATGCAAGAAAATAAAATATACTTAAAACAACATAAAAATGTCAAAATAACATCAATTTTTCTAATGATTCTCAAAGAAATCTGCGACATCTAGGTGAATTATATTATTAAGGTCATTAAATTTATCATCCTCGTAGGCATGGTTAGTTTTATTATTATAGAGAATATCTTCATCTTTTGCCTCCATTTCATCATTTTGGGATATAAAATTTGTCTCCATATGCTTTCGCTTCCTTTTAATGGATGCTTGATAAAGTTTCACTAAATGCTCAGACGTATGACAGATACGTGACCAATGCCCCTTCATACCACATCGGTAGCATATATTCTCAACAATCTTTGAAGGATTATTTTGACCACTTCTTTCTTGTCTTTCATTGTTATTCTTTTTGGTGGTTAGAAGTATCATTATTATGACCACCATGATAACGATTACTAATACGTCCTTGACCACGTCCCCCACTACGCCCACGACCACGGCCGCGACTTCTATATTTTCTATTTTCATAATTATTGTGTACTACTACATTCACTTCAGGGAATGGTGCAGAACCAGTGGGACGAATTCCATGATTTTTCATCAATAGCTCATTATTTTGTTCAGCCACCAAAAGGCATGAAATCAATTCAGAATACCTTTTAAAACCTTTTTCACGGTATTACTGCTGCAAAAGCACATTAGTAGCGTGAAAGGTTGAAAATATTTTTTCTAACAAGTCCTCATCAGTTATGTTTTCTCCACATAATTTTAGTTGAGAACTAATTTTAAAAAGTTCTGAATTGTATTCACTTACAGTCTTAAAATCTTGTAGCCGTAAGTGCATCCAATCATAACGAGCTTTAGGGAGTATCACAGTTTTTTGATGGTCAAATCGTTCTTTCAAATTTTTCCACAACTCAAGAGGGTCTTTCACAGTGAGATATTCCACTTTTAATCCTTCATGTAGATGATGACGGATGAAAATCATTGCTTTTGTCTTATCTTGATTAGATGCTTCTTTATCTGCTAATATAGTATTTCCTAGACCTTTAGCATCTAGGTGAATTTCAGCATCTAACACCCATGACAAATAATTCTTGCCTGAGATGTCTAAGGCCGCAAATTCAAGTTTAGCAAGATTTGACATTATAATCACTTGAATCAAAATAAAAAAAATATTAGTAAAATAGTAAGTATTCTTAATCATGAAATAATTCAATTATATATACCAAATTTGCTAAATAATAATATGTATATCAAATATTTGCATAAAGAGGAATAGTCATAATAATAACTTAACACAAATTAAATTAATTGAAATATCTTTTAATAAAAAAAACCATGAATATATAATTATCATTATTAGATTTTAATTGTAAAAATAAATGTGCAAATGTTACCCAAAGCAAATATTTTATCTAGAAAATAAAATAAAAGAATTATAAAAATACATATATCGTATATAATTTAACGGGAGTTATACGGACAAATTATATAAAGTCAAAATGACGTGAACTTTACTATGAACTCGTAGAAGCTCGTGCTGATAACGTGTTATAAAAAAATTAATAAAACAATAAATAAAGAGGATGAAAAATACGGGAGAATTTTATTGTTTTATTTTCATTTATAAGGTACTATTTATAGGCTCCTTTACAATCAATAAATGCATTTAATTAACTAAGTTTTCTTAATTACTTCATTTAATGGTCTCTTGATTATAAATAAACTAAAGAGTTTTATCTCATTACTTTAATATGCTTAAGAGGATTATAGACATTCATTTAATTTACAACAATAGTCAAAATGTTTTTGTCAATAATAGGTTGTGCCACGTATGTGTACCTTATAATATATTATATACTAGTTTTTGTCCATTCGATGCACCATGTGTTTTACAAAATTGTTATTATTTAAATAACAATTAAAATTAATAGCCACAATCATAAAAAAAATTGCTTTAAAACAGTGTATTTTATTTAATATATTATTATTTATTTTTAAAAACATTTTATTAGAAAAATTATAAAATAAAATTTTGATAAATTATTTTTATATTGTATTTAAAAATATATTTTTATATGTTTTAGCGTTAAATATAAAATAGTTTAAAAATTTTAAAATAAAAATTTAAAAAGTTTTAAAAAATGTATAAAAAAATTAAAAAGTTCTAAATAGTAGGTAATGTTGCCAATGTAGGAGGACGTGAGTGAGTTCAAGTGCGTTGAAGTGCGTTATCCTCCTATTTATGGATTGGAGAGGAATTATGGGTAGTTCTAAGTATTGTGTCAAAAAGAACAAACATGACTAGAACCTATAATGAGATTATTAAAAAAACATTTTAATTTAATATTATTGATAAAGTGATATTTCAATTTGTGAAATATTTTTTCAACGTTTTAGATTTTAAAAATATTATATATTTACAAACATATCTTTTAAAAAAAAAACATCCATGTGAAATTTTAAAAAATTAAAATTGTATTGCAAATTCTCCATTTACTCCAACTAAAATGAGGAAAGTTTAATCAATGTTAGATTTTAAAATGGTTAGTCTAATAATATATATCTACATTTGTAACAAATGCATTTCGTATAACTAAAAATTGAAATACACATGCAATTTTTTGGAATGGTTTACGAGAATGCGAAAAAAATACCTTATTTTTGTTTAATAAAAATAAGAATTTTATTTTGTAACGATTAACAAGTTTAGAAAAAATATGAGATTTTCTTAAAACTATATAGCTCTTAACCTTATTTTTGTTTAATAAAAGAATTCCCATAAAAAAGGGGTTACATTTCTTAAGATTATTGTTTATCGATATTAAATTTTATTTTATTCATATATAGTATACTTCTAAATAGGGGTGAGCGTTCGATCGAATCGAATCGAATCGAATGAAAAAATTTCGAGTTAATCGAGTTGACGAATCATATTTTATCATCCTAATTTGATTTGAAATTTTCTCGAATCGAGTCGAGTGAGATGGAATTCGAATCGAATCGAATCGAATGTATTTGTTCGAGTTAAATTTTAAAAATAATTTTGGGTCCTTGTAACCACTATCACCCATCGTAATAAAATTTGTCCACATTAATCAAATTTTTATTAACTTTCATCACCTCATAATTTATTTATTAATATTTTATATACGGGTTAGCTTCTTTGCTTGCTTAGTTATTTCAATTATCTTGATTCTTATCACTATGTATTTTGGAATTAAAATATATATTAAATGTAAAAATGTGATTTTTAATAAAAGTTATTTTAAAGATAAAATATGAAATTGATACCAATATAAAATTTTAATACTGAATATTTTATGGCATAATTAATAATTCAATTTTAATATAAATATTCAATATGACTAAATAGTTCAAGAATATAAATAATATAAAATGTGAAATTTAATTTAATAATATAAATAGTAGATATAAATAAAATTATTGCTATTTATGTTTAGTGATTTTTTTGGATAATTTTGATTTTTTATTTGAGAGTAAAAGGTGAGAAGTAAAAGTTTAGGGGGAAAATAAAAATTTTGGGGAATAAAAGTTTGAGGGAAAGTAAATAGGGGAGTAAAATTTTGGAAGGAAAATATAAAAAAAAAATTTGGGGGGATGGGTTTGGGGTAGATGGGAGGTGGGATGGGAAGGGAGTAAAAGTTTTAGGGAAAAGTGGGAGGAGTAAAATTTGGGGAAATAAAAAGTTTTGAGGGTTTTTTGGAGTAAAATTTTGAGAAAAAGTAAATGGGAGAGTAAAATTTTGGTGGGAAATGGATTTTGGGTAGATTAGAGGGTTGGGATGGGAGGAATAAAAGTTTTGGGGGAAAAGTGGGAAGGAGTAAAAATTTTGAGGGAAAAGTAAAAAGGTTTGGGAGTTTGGGGTAAAAATATAAAATATTATATTTTAATATTCGAATTATTCAAATTATTCGAGTTATTCGAATTCGAAAACTCAACTCGATTCGAACTCGAAATTCGAGAAAAAATTCAAGTTGACTCGAATAATTCGATTCGTTTAACTCGAAATTCGAATTTTTTTCGATTTTTTTCGAGTCGAATCGAGTTTTGCTCACTCCTACTTCTAAATTAATACTATAAGGGTTGAGAAATCCGTGCAACTTTAAGATGCGTTTGTTTCACTGAAAATAACTTTTGAAAAATAATTTCTGGAAAATGATTTACTTTTCTGGAAAGGCTAATATTTTCTGGTGTTTATATGAATTTGAGTAAAATATTTTCTGTTGTTCGGTAGATTTCTTAAAAATATTTCATAAAAAGTTGTTTTTAATTAAACAAATATATATATTTGAGATTTTCTTATTTTTCATTGTTTAGTTGAATTTATTTTATCTATAATTTTATATTTTACATTGTTTTGCATATCTTAAAAATATTATGTTAAATTGATTTATTACAACGTCATTTTTAATTATATGAGTACTAAGTGAGTATTTTTATTTAAAATGTAACATCAACAAAATTAACATTAAAATTAACGATGTCAACAATTGGACTTGATTTTCAAATTTTAAAAGTAAATGGACTAAATTCTTGAAAATAAAAGTACAAAGACTAAATTACAAATTTGTGAAGTCTACATAGACTTATGACATATTTTAACTTTTATACTACAAAACATTTACTATTAATATATTTATAATTGTAATAAATATTTATTATTAAAATAAAATTGAAATAGTAAATAATTTATTAAAATAATAAATTATATTTATTATATTAATAATTTATTATATGACTAAATATAAATAATTAAATATGTATGTTTAATAATATTGAAAAATATAATATTTTAAATATTTTAAAAATAAAAATAAAATTTATTATCAATATAAAGCTTGATTTAAGTTAATTTTATATAAAAATAAGATTATCTATAGATGAACTCTTTTCCAGAAAATAACTTACGCTTTTCAAAAGGGTAAGTCATTTTACAGATAAAATGACTTATTTTACCTTAACCTGTAAGTCATTTTCCGTTGATTAAACTATTTTCTGTGAAACAAACATAGAAAAATGCGAAAATATTTTTCAGTAAAACCTTTTACATGTAAACAAAGCAGACCTTAATTTGATGATTTCATCTTGAAATTAAACATTTTATATTATTGTGTTTTTGTTTTGTTAATTATATTATCTTAATTAATATATACATGTAATTGTTAAAAATATATTTGATAGAAATTAGAATAACAAAACCTCAAAAAATTATAATAATGAAAAGTATAAAAATATTCTTAAATTATAACAAAGATATAAAAAAAAAAAACTTTTATATACCATTTAAAAGTTTTTATTTTTTCAAAGTAATACTATTTAGGGGTGAGCGTTCGATCGAATCGAATGAAAAAATTTTGAGTTAATCGAGTTGACGAATCATATTTTATCATCCTAATTTGATTTGAAATTTTCTCGAATCGAGTCGAATGAGATGAAATTCGAATCGAATCGAATCGAATATATTTGTTCGAGTTAAATTTAAAAAAAATAATTTTGGGTCCTTGTAATCATTGTCACATATCGTAATAAAATTTGTCTACCTTAACCAAAATTTTTTATTAACTTTTACACCAAATAATTTATTTATTAATCTTTTATATACGGGCTAGCTTCTTTGCTTGTTTAGTTCTTTCAATTATCTTCAAATTCTTGTCACTATGTATTTTGAAATTAAAAATATATTAAATGTAAAATGTGATTTTTTAATAAAAGTTATTTTAAAGATAAAATGTGAAATTGGTACCAATATAAAATTTTAACACGAATATTTTATGGCATAATTAATAATTCAATTTTAATATAAATATTAAATATGACAAAACAATTCAATAATATAAATAATATAAAACGTGAAATTTAATTTAATAATACAAATAGTAGATATAAATAAAATTATTACTATTTATGTTTAGTGATTTTTTGGATAATTTTGATTTTTATTTGAGAGTAAAGGTGAGAAGTAAAAGTTTAGGAGGAAAATAAAAAGTTTTGGAGGAAAATAAAAAGTTTTGGAGAATAAAAGTTTGAGGGGAAATAAATAGGTGAGTAAAATTTTGAAGGGAAAATATTAAAAAAAAATTGGAGGGGGATGGGTTTGGGGTAGATGGGAGGTGAGATGGGAATGGAGTAAAAGTTTTAGGGGAAAAGTAGGAGGGAGTAAAAATTTTGGGGGAAAATAAAAAGTTTTAAGAGTTTTTGGGAGTAAAATTTTGAGAAAAAGTAAATGGGAGAGTAAAATTTTGGTGAGAAATAGATTTTGGGTAGATTGGAGGGTTGGGATTGGAGGGGAGTAAAAGTTTTGGGGGGAAGTGAGAAGGAGTAAAAGTTTTGAGGAAAAAGTAAAAAGGTTTAAGAGTTTGGGGTAAAAATGTAAAATATTATAGTTTGATATTCGAATTATTTGAATTATTAGAGTTATTCGAATTTGAAAACTCAACTCGATTAGAACTCGAAATTCGAAAAAAATATCGAGTTGACTCGAATAACTCGTTTAACTCGAAATTCGAATTTTTTATCAATTTTTTCGAGTCGAATCAAAATTTACTCACCCCTAATACTATTCATGAATCACATGTAACTCTTGGTGAAATTAAAAAACAAAATTATTATAAGACGTGTTGAGAGGTTAATCGGCTCATGATAGAAAATATTTTGAAGACTTATCTTCACAAAATTGAGAATCTCCCAACAATATTTATAATCAAAATGTATCAATCAAAGGGTGTGCCACTTGTCACAAATGTAACTGCTTCATGTAGAAATATTTCATATTGAATGTGTACCTTATAATATGATGTATACTAATTTTCTTAGTGTATAAATTAGTTATAATCCTATGAACCACGGAGATCTATCAAAATTTAAATTTAATAAGATGGTAATATTGATTATAATTATAAAACAATCCATGTGCATTTAATTAATAATAATGTCAAGTAATACTTATATATGTATAAGTTTATTGTATTTAAATTACAACTATTTAATTAATTAATATTTATATATAAAATATGTGTAAAATACATTTAATTAATTCATATTTTATATATAAAATATTTACACATATCATAATTTAGTATATATATTCTTTTTTTTTTGACATGAATTCTGGGACTTTTATTAAAATTAGTTATAATTTAGTATATATATATATATATAAAGCTTCTTGTGCTACTGCATGTGCGGTTTTGGCCTAATTTTAATAAAAGGAGTTAGGGTTTCTTGATTACCAAAGAAAAGAAAGAGAAGGACTTCAATAGTGGCTAAACAAAATACTCACCAGATCGACTAGTGCTCAAAGGAAAGTTATATTTTCTATCATCTGGGCGATATGGATGCGGAGGAATAAAATCCTGCATGAGAAAAAAAAAAACCCAATCAGTAGAAGACATTGTAATGTTCATAAACAAATACTTAAATGAATGGGAAGGGGCGAATAAAAGGCTACCTGGACAGAGAGTGGAAGACGAATGGTGGAAACCACCAGACCTAACAGAAATAAAAATAAATTTTGATGGAGCTTTTCACAAACAAAATTCCAGATCGGGAACAAGAATAGTATGCCGGGACTCAAGTGGGATGATCTTAAACTGTAGAACAATGGTAAATAACAGAGTCCCCACACCATTTGCAGCAGTGAAAGTGGGTCTTGACATAATGAATTTGGTAATAAAAAACATGACATTGCATAGGTGAGAATAGATTGAAGAACACTTTTAATAAAAACTTCTTTTCCTCCTTGGAAAAGTATTTTAACACTCAATTATTTACTCATTCTGCCATCTTGTCCCTTAAATTCTGGAATGCCCTTTTCTTTTGTCTTACCACAATCCTGGGCAGTCCCAAATATTTTTCAACATTTGTCACGCATCTAACTTGTAATAATTGGGAGACGTCCTCCCTTGCTCGCGCTGAACTGTTCGAGCTAAAAAAAACTATTGATCTATCCAGATTTATACTTTGGCCAGAATTTTGTTCATAAACCTGTAGAATATTTTTCAGCTCGCTCACCCCTCTTTTTGACGCATTGCTAAAGAGAATGTAATCATCTGCAAATAGTAGATGGGAAATTTCTAGCCCACTTCTGCTTGCCTTAAAACCTTTTATTATTTTTCATTCTTTGCCAACCTCATCAAAGTTGAAAGACCCTCACCATAAATTAGAAATAAGTAAGGACTTAAAGGGTCTCCTTGTTGGTACAAAACAATCCCTCGTATCAACATTAATGCAAATTGAATAAGACACAGTGGTAATGCATTTCATGATAAAATCAACTTAAGCACTTGCAAACCCTAATTTTAGTATCATCCTCTTTAAGACCCCCTATTTTTACCTATCGTATGCTTTACTCTTGTCCAATTTGAATGCAAAGGATCCCTTCTTTCTAGGTCTTTTTTTGTTTTAGGAAGTGCATAATTTCATAGGCTAATAAGACGTTATCAATAATTATTCTACCCTGAATAAAAATGCTTTATGCCTCATCAATGCAACTGTTAAGTACTCGACTAAACCTATTTCCTACTATTTTTGCAATGATTTTATAAAGAAATGAACATAAACTAATAGACCTAAAATCTTTCAAACTATTTGGGCATGATTTTTTCAGGATGAGTACTATTAGAGTAGAGTTTATTGATTCCAAAGAATTACCTTCATTAAGAATGTTGAGACAGCACTCTTCCACGTTTCTACCAATGATATGCTAGAATTTGTGATAAAAATAGTGGAAATCCATCTTCCTCTGCAGACTTTTAGTGGCGCCATGTCTTTCAATGCTTTTTGAATTTATTCGATTTTATATTTCTCCTTTAGTTTTTAGTTCATCTCGTTCATAACGCATTCCTTTATCCCTTCCCTTATCACCTCTATCGCCCCTCCTCTTGTTTTGAAAAGAAGTAAGAAATAGTCTTTGGCAATACTCATTATCTCACCTTTGTCTGATGTGAACGATCCATCTTCCTTTTTTTAGTTCTGTTATCTGATTAGTCTGTCACCTTTGGGAGGCATTGTAACACTCCTAACCCATTTTCGTTATCGGATTAGGGTTATGGAGCATTGCCTTATTATAAAAAATATTTAAACATTATAACTGTAACATCCCGAATTAGTGGGCTTATGCGTTTAATGTGTAGACATGTTTAAAGTGTTAATTTGAGAATTTGAGGTGCAAATGGGGCTCAGGTTTGGGCTGAGGCCTTGATTAAATATTTTGTTTAGACACTCTAGGGCTTAAAATAAAGTCTTGGTAGTTTCATTGACAAACTGGGCTTGTGGCCCAACAACAAGGGGTGCGGTAAAGGGAGTTATAGATGGCATCAATAGGCAAAGGGAGAGGCCCAATTTGTGGCCGTTTGGAGCCCATAAAGTTAGGCCAAATTTGGCACTAAAAGGAGCTAGGAGGGGACGACAAGGTGGCTACAAATAAGGGTTTTTAATATTTTAAAATATGTGATATTATTTTGATAAAGAAGGGAGGAAGTGGTGTGATATAGGACACTTTTGGATGGATGTTTTGATAAAGATAAGGGATAGGATGAGGAGCTCTCTTTAGAAGGTTAGTGTTAGCCGAAATTTTGAAAGAGTTGGAAAAGAGAGGGGCATTCGATTTTGGCTTTAGGTGGGTGTGCCGAAATTTGAAGGCCATCATACTCAGTTGTTCTCTTTCTTTCTTCTCCTATCTTCTCTCTTCCAAAAAGCCGAAACTACATTCTTATTTTCTCTCTTAGTCGAAACCTCTAAATCTCAGCATCATTTCATTTGTTTTTCTTTTCCCAAAGTTTCACTATAGCCGAATCATCATCCCAGGGTTGGTAAGTTTTCCGTCGTTTTCTTCTTTGCTATCTCTTACCATTCTCATATTTATTCTAAACTGAATCACTTCCTTAATATCTCGTTGGGTTGTTCTTTTCTTTTCACTCTTTATTCCTAGAAGCCGAATCCTCCCTATTGAGACTACTTGTACCGAATCCTGAAGATAGTTGAAGGTAAGTAGATGATGTTATTTTGTTTGGCTGAATGGTAAGAGGGGCCTTATGTTCCCTGTTTGGCCGAAAGGCCACTTCTCTTTAATTCATCCTCCTTTAGTCGAATCTTATTTGGTGGTGGTGTAGGGGTTCAATCAACGTTTAGCCAAGACCATTAACTCTGGGATCCAGTCGATTTAGGTAAGAAGATCCCTCCTAATGGTTCTATTAATCGATTCATTGTTTATCTGTTATCTTAATCGAGTTGGGTGGACATTCGAATCGTATCTCTTGTAGTAAGTTTTTGACCGGCAAATTAGGGATCTGATAATCGCGATTTCGGCTAGGGAGAGCATCAATTTCGATACTAAAGTGTTAAGCGTAATCAGGTGTGTAACTTTTCACACCATTTAGATTGTTTTCTAGTGCATGTATATAAATCTGCTATATTCTGTTAAATGCCAAAATCCCAGCATACCGGTTTAAACCCGAGGAGGGTAAAGGCGAATCACCAAGTTAGTGATTTCTGTCATTCATAAGTGAATGTTTCTGTTAAGATGATATGTTTTATATGTATGTCGATTTCTGTGATTGCACGGGGTTGGGTGATTGATGAAAGGAGAAGTGTTCTGTTGTAGTGGCTTTTGCCATGATCTGTTGTAGTGGCTTTTTGCCATGACCTGTTGTAGTGGCTATTGCCATGATCTAACGATGAGCAGCTAACTGCAGCATGACTGCCATCGATGGTGTGTAGCAGTGTGGGTTGATTGTAGAAATCCCCAATGGTGTGATTGGCAGGTAAGGGTGGTGTGTAGCGGATGGAAACCTAGGATTGGGTTGGGCTTTGCATAATTCCTGGCATATTATATTTTGTTATCAATTCTGTGGGGCTAAGGCTCAATCTGATGGTGCACAAGGGTTGCACACTGAGTCTCGCGACTCAGCTTATTAGTTATTATCTCTCAGGTAGCACCTAGTGCATCGGACCGGGCTGGAGAGGAGCGCAAGGTGGCCATGTGAGAGATTATTTTGTTTCAGCAAGAGACTTTATTTAGTTTATTTATTTTTAATATTTTTAATTAGTGGGTTTTAAATTTTATTGTAATAAGGCCACAGCCACTAGCTTTATATTTTTTTTGTTTTATTTTGAGCTTTTATTATTATTAAACATTTAGATTTTACGCTTTAATTAAGCTAAGGCATGTACTAAATTTCGGTTCTTAATTCATAAAGGCATCATATAAAATTTATATCTTTTATAAATTATCAAATCATTAAGTTTTCCGGAATACATGTTTAAACTCGACAAATGTTTTCCAAAAATGCGACATGTTTTACTAAATCTTCTTAGTGACATGCCAGATCCGGTCGTGGTGTTTGGGCCGGGTTTGGGGTGTTACAAATTGGTATCAGAGTCCATTTCAAAACTTGGCTTTGGGGTTTTGGGATCAAAACATTTTCTAAAGATGGTTTTTGAAACATGCATTTTTATAAATGATACAGGTCTGTTAGCTCGGCATGGCACCTGCGTCTCCGGCCAAGTCCGCCAGGTAAGTATTCCGAACCATTGTGTGACATATACATGTGGGCTTGATGGGCTTGATGGGACATAGATTATTTTAATTAGAATTTGGTGGACTTTAGGCTTAGCTTAAACAAATCTTTACCCTTCATAAAACTTAATTTCCCTAATTAAACATGTCTGTGAGCAAGTCACAGGGTTAAGGTGTGGAAACAAACATACGCATGTCTAGGATTGGATCCAGGAAGAGCTTGGTATTTATGCAGTCCTAGTGACTCACCTCCTCTTTTCTGGAATCCTACCTGGTGTGTAGTGACTGTTCGCCTTAGCCATAGGGACTTGTTGATAGGCTAAAATTTATAACTAAAACCCGAAAGGGACCAATACCCTATTTTTGTAAAATTACTTATATGACCCTAATTTTTTTAAAAAAATTATCCCAAAAACCCTAGGCTGAGGAAATTTACCAAAATACCCCCAAATTGTAAAATTACCAAAATACCTCCAGATTGCAAAATTACCAAAATACCCCCAGATTGTAAAATTATCGAAATACCCCTATCTTGAAAAATCACCAAGACACCTTATTTTGAAAATTACGAAATGCCCTATAGGTAAAAATTACGAAAATACCCCTAGGTAGTGGAATGACGCAAATACCCCTAGGTGATGAATGTAAGTTCGTGGATGCTGTTTGTATGACTGAATGTGAACTCTAGAACTAAGAAAGGCTGATTTGAGAACTGAACTGGTAGATAGAATCTAAAATCGAAAGAACCACTATCAAACTACTATTTCATAAAATTGTTCATGGATAATCAGTGGAAAGAGTTAATAATTCATAAAATTTTCTTAAATCAGATAAATGAGATATTAGAATGATGAGTACAAGGGGTCGAGGACATCCATCGCGTGGTCGTGGTAGGGGCAGGATGACCGTGTCTGAACCAGTAGGGTCTGGCCATGGGTCAGGAGATGAGATGCCGAATCTTCCAGCTGTAGAGAGAGAATTTTAAGACCAAACGGGTGGAGATGATGCAGTGTCTCAGACGATGCTGCGAGTCCTTGAAAGAGTGGCTGGAGTAGGTACGGGTTCAGGAGCTCGAAAGTCTGTGTTTGAATGACTCCGAGCCAACAGAGTAGAGATGTTTAGGGGAGTTTCTGGCGTAGCCCCTAACACAGCTGAGTATTGGTTAGAGGCGACTAAGCGCATAATAGATGACCTTAACTTTACTGTGGAGGAAAAGTTGAAGGGGGTCGTGTCTCTTCTTCGAGAAGAGGCCTATCAGTGGTAGCTCACGATGAAGGAGGGTACTCTCACAAATCATATTGATTGGGACTTCTTTAAGGAGTCGTTTCATGGAAAGTACATTGGGGCCAGCTATGTGGATGCGCAGAGGAAGGCATTCATGAACTTGGTGCAGGGAAGCAAGTCTGTGTCAGAATATGAAGCTGAATTTCTACGATTGAGCCGTTACGCTCGAGGGATTGTGGCAACTGACTATGAGCATTGCGTACGGTTCGAGGATGGACTAAGGGATGAGCTGAGGGTATTAGTAGCACCGCAGCGGGAAAAGGGACTTTGCGATTTTGGTTGAGAAAGCTAAGATATCTGAGGAGGTTAAGCGAACTGAGAAACAGAATAAGGATAAGGATAAAAATAGGAATAAGAGGAATTTTGGGTCGTGGGGACCATCAAAAATTTTAGAAAAGGCCTAGGTCTATTGGGCCAACTCGTGCTCCAACGGGTCAGAATCGATCATGTCCTTCGTGTGGGAAGGTGCATTATGGGGAGTGCAGAAGGAGAACTGGTGGATGCTTTAGGTGTGGATCCACAGAGCATATGATTAAGGACTTTCCACAAGTGGATCAGGTACTGCCAACGGGACGAGGTTCTAATCAGGTTAGGAGAGGTGGTCAGCCTGTACTAAGGGGTCGGGGCATAGCCAGAGGAGGAAATGGGTTCGGTCAGGGTCGTGGAGCACCTGGTGGGGGTGTAGGTAATGTAGGCGTGAGGCAGCCAGGTCTAGTTTATGCAGCTTGCTGACGAAAAAATGGTGACGCATCGGACGCCATAACTGGTACGTTTCTTATTACTGATAACCCTTTTCTTGTCTTGATTGATATTGGGTCAACCCAATCCTATGTTGCATGTTCGGTATCTGAGACCCTAAGTTTAGACTCTGAAATAACTGCTAGAAAAATGACTGTGGTTAGCCCTCTAGGACAATCTAGGGTAGTGGACAAACTGTTTAGAGACGTACCTTTAGAGACTCAAGGAGTAGTGTTTCCGGCAGACTTAATGGAATTACCGTTTGAAGAGTTTGACCTTATTTTGGGAATGGATTGGTTGACTAAACACCGTGCTAAGTTGGATTGTGAGACTAAACGCATGGTGTTGAGTACCCCAGAAGGCGGGGAGGCGGTTATGTTAAGGGAAAGAAGGAACTATTTGTCCAACATAGTATCGGCATTGAAGGCTGTTAAGATGATTCGAAAGGATGCAGCGTATTTCTAGCTTTTATCAGTACTTTGAATGCTAAGGAGGTGATTGTCGATGAGGTTTGAACAGTCAAGGATTTCGCAGATGTCTTTCCTCAGGAGTTGCCAAGATTACCCCCAGATCGCGAAGTGGAGTTTGGAATAGAGCTACTTTTGGGTACAACTCTAGTGTCTATTGCTCCGTACAGAATGGCGCCGAAGGAATTGGTGAAACTCAAAGCCCAGATCTAAGAACTGTTGGATCGTGGATTTATCCGACCGAGTGTGTCTCCGTGGGGAGCCCCGGTCTTGTTTGTGAAGAAGAAAGATGGATCCATGCGTATGTGTGTGGACTACCGTCAGTTGAATAAGTTGACAGTTAAGAATAAGTACCCACTGCCAAGAATCGACGACCTGTTCAATTAGCTCAAAGAAGCTTCGGTCTTTTCTAAGATTGACTTAAGGTCGGGATATCATCAGTTAAGGGTAAAGGAAGAAGACATTCATTAGACGACGTTTCAGACTCGATACGGTCATTACGAATTTTTGGTGATGCCGTCCGGGTTGACGAATGTGCCAGCATTTTTTATGGATATGATAAATCGGGTATTTCAACCGTATCTTGATCGGTTCGTCGTGGTGTTCATCGACGATATCCTGGTTTACTCTAAGTCCGAGGAGGAGCATGATGCACATCTTCGTGTGGTGTTGCAAATTTTGAGGGAGAAACAGTTGTACGCAAAGTTCAGTAAGGGTGAGTTCTGGCTGAAGGAAGTGACTTTCTTAGGGCATGTAGTTTCTGTAGAGGGAATTAGGGTGGACCCTCGAAAGATAGAAGTCGTATTGGATTGGAAACCGTCGAAGTCGGTGGTAGAGATTCGGAGTTTCCTTGGTCTGACGGGGTACTACAGAAGGTTTGTTGAAGGGTTCTCATTGATAACGGCACCTTTAACTAAGTTGTTGAGGAAGGGAGTATCGTTTGTATGGACCGACAAACAGCATGTAACATCCTAAATTTATGGGCCTATGCATTTGGTGTGGGGATATGTTTAATTTGTTAATTTAAGTGATAGGGGTTCAAAATTGGGCTTAGGATTAGGCAAAGGCCTTGATTGAATTATTTTAAGGTGGCATTATTAACAATAAAAGAGGCCCAAGTTTTGGCCGCAAGGAGCCCATGTTTTTAGGGCCATTTTCGGCACCTAAAATGAAACAAGGAGTGACGCCACACACAAGGAGTTAGGGGCCCAAAATTTAAGTTTAATAAAGCCCAAATCTTTTAATTTAAGTGAGTTAAATTTAGGCATTAAGATTTGATGAGGTGGACGGCTACAAGGCTTAAAAATAGGAAGATTTAGATGGATTTTATAATTGATAAAATGGTAGATAAAAAGGAGAAAAGTTAGGAGCTTATCTTCAAAGGAAGTGTTGGCCAAAAATCCACTACCTAGAGGAGTGTAGAAATCGACTACTGCATGGCAAAGGGGGTGCCGAATTTTCCCTCTCATTTAGCTTGAATTTTAATTAATTAGGAAGGCGTTTTCAGTTTTATACATGAGGTGTCGAAATATCTATAAATAGGGGGGATAGCTCCTTGATTCTGACATTGAAAACCCTAATTTCTTCTCCCATTGTGCCGAAATTCCTTAGCCTCTTCCTCTCTAATTTCTTCAAAAGCCGAAACTCTTCTCCACTTTTTCCTCCTTGTGCCGATTTCTCTAAAAAGCCGAAGCATCCATAGTCTTCTCTTTTATTCATCTTATTTGAGAATTAGTTCTATTCTTCTGGCATTTAAAACTTTCCTTTGGCATTGTCGAATCTCCTTTCCAAGTGTTAGTCGAATTCCCTATACTAAGGTAAGTGCCAATTTCTGTTAGATCTCATATTCTATTTCGGTTCTTAAAAGCCAAAAGCTGAAAAATTAACAGTTTAATGATTCTATGTTGGGCAACAATTCGAGATTTGAAGGAAGCTTGGTCAATTAGATCTAAAAGCCGAAAATAACTAGTCTCCACTTTTGGGATGTTTAAGGTAAGAAGATTTCCCTAGATTTCTATTAGATTTGTTCATTATATACAAGATCTTAACGTTATGATGAGGATTAACGATCAAATATTGTGATAGTAGTTCTGATAAGGACTTGTGATGGAATTGAATATGGATCAGGCAAAGGAGAGAATACCTAAGTTTAAGAAAAGAGCAGTATCTGCCATTCGAGATTGGCCACTTGGTTGTGGACCAGCTTCTGAACAACACCTTAGGTAGATAGCAGTAGTGTCGACTAAGGATAACGTCGACATAGAAAACATCGTCTTATCGGTAATCAGGTGTGTAGATCTCTAACACACTAATAAACCTGTATGTATGGCTATATATATGTTATGGGCTTAAAAGCCGGAATGAGGCTGTATAGACAGTCGAATGGAACCCTAAAAGGGTTAGGCAAGGATGCCAGGTACGTAAACATAGAACTCCCTATGTATATTGGAAAATATATATGACTGCATGATGTTTTCTTTATGTGTATGCATGGGGTGGGAATATGATATTGAAGGGGAAGTGCATGATAGGTCACTTGGTGATTGGTGGTGGAAATCCCACATATACAAATGTTAGGTCATATAGTGATCGGTGGCTATGCCACATTCAATGATTCCTAATTAATAGGAATAGCCAGTGCGGCTGTCGTCTTGGTGTGTAGCTGATGGAGGGTTGATTGTAGAAATCCCCAAGATGTGATGGTTGGTACGGGTTGGTGCGTAGAGGATGGAAACATAGGATGGGTTGGGTTATTCATTATTTATCATTTACGATGTGATTATGATTGTTACCTTCATGTATGGGCCAAGGCCCATAATGTGTTTGTGGGCTCGGGTCGTTGTGTGTTTTGAGATTTATACACTGAGTCTTGGTGACTCACGCTTTCTTTTTCTCTACCCTTCCAGATGAGCAGTAGATCGTGGACATGAGAGCCGAGACGGACTCGAGGGGCCATCAAGTGTTATTTCTACAAATTATTTTTGGGATTTCTTTAAGTTTTATTTTATTTTATTTGTCAATATTTATGTAATAAGGCCCCTAGTTTTATTCAACTAAGAAGTTTTCAATGTTATGCAACTTTTGAATTTATGATAAGGTTTATTTATACGTAATAATAATACAAAGAGGTTTATTTCCAAAAAGTCACTTCTTTATTCAAATTTTAAATAATTAACTTGTGTTTTCAAAATTCGATAAAGTGTTATGTGTTCCATAACACGCCAGATCTGGTCGAAACACATGGGCCGAGTTTGGGTGTTACATTTTAGTATCGAGCCAATTCAAAACTCGGGCTGTGAAATTGGCCTAGAGGTGTTTTGGAAAAAAATGTTTTTTAGAAAAATGTCTGGTTTGAGGATATGGCTTTCGAGTCTACCAGCACCCGATCCACGTAGGTAAGTATTTTGAACTCTCTGTGTGTTATATATCTATGTGGGCTTGATGGGCTTTATGGGACGTAGACTAATTAGATTTAGAACTTGATGGACTCTAGGCTTAGCTGAAACAACTCCTTAAATTTCATAAGACTTAACCTCACTAAACAAAACCAATGAACGAGTCGCAAGACTAGGGTGTGGCAACAGGCATACGCATGTCTAGGAATAGATCCGGAAGAGCTTGGTATTTAAGCAGTCCTAGTGACTCACCTCCTCTTCGCTGGAATCTTACCTGGTGCGTAGTGGCTATTCACTCTAATTATGAGGACTTGTTGATGGGCCAAACCTATAAATAAAACCCGAAAAGGGACCAGCCACCCTATTTTGCAAACAAAAACCCTAAGTTTTGTAAATTTCCAAAGAAATACACTTGATTTGTGAAAATTTCCAACCAACAGTAAATTTGTAAAATGCCTATGTTTTGAAAATTTACCCAAAAACCGTATGTTTACAAGAGTAACTAGATTTTTTTTTCAAAATACCCATTCGAAAAAAATAATAAAAAACAAAAAAATGCAACGACAACAACAAAATATCCCTGATTTGAAAAAAATTATCGAAATACCCCTGGATGTAAAAAATTACTGAAATACCTTTAGATCTTAAAAATTACCGAAATACCCCTGGATTGCAAAATTACTAAAATACCAAGGAACCTTATTTTGAAAACTTATGAAAATACCCCTATAGGATAAAATTACGAAAATACCCCTCGGTAGTAAAACAACAACAACAACAACAACACTTTTCTGTGATGAACGTAAGTTCATGGATGTTGATGATTGAATGTATGTGTTTCTTAGAGGATACGAACTTGAGACTGAATTGTGAATGCGAATTCGAAAGAACTACTCTTAAAACTATTATTCATAAGACTGTTTGTGGTTAATCAGTGGAAAAAAACTACTAATTCATAAAATTTCTAATCAGATAAACACAAATCGATAGAATGAGTACAAGGGGTCGAGGACGTCTGCCACGTGGTCGTGGTAGGGGTACGATGACTCTATCAGAACCAGTAGGATTTGGCCATGGGTCAGGAAACGAAATGCCAGCTGAAGAGGTCGAATGTCAGGATCAGACGGACGGAGATGATGCTGTATCTTAGGCGATGTTGAGGGTTTTAGAGAGGGTTACTGGAGTAGGCATGGGCATAAGAGCCCAAAAATCTGTGCTGGAGCGGCTTAGGGCCAATAGGGCAGAAGTGTTAGGGAATTTTGAGGTAGCCCCAAGTTCAGCTGAGTATTGGTTGGAGGCGGTAGAGCGAATAATGGATGATTTAGATTTCACGGAGGAGGAGAAGTTGAAAGAAATTATATCTCTCCTACGGGATGAAGCCTACCAATGGTGGCTTATGGTTAAGGATGGTACAGTGGCTGACCATATCACCTGGAATCTCTTTAAAATGGCATTTCAGAATAAGTATATTGGATCAAGTTACGTGGATGCGCAGCACAGAGCATTTCTGAATCTGTGCAATGGAGTAGGTCAGTGGCTGCGTATGAAGCTGAATTTTTACGTCTTAGTTGTTATGCTCGTGGGATGGTAGCCACAGAGCATGAATGTTGTGTTAGGTTTGAAGATGGCCTGAGGGATGACTTGCGTGTTTTGATAGCCCCACAGCGGGAGAGGGAATTTGCTATGCTTGTGGAAAAGGCTAAGATAGCTGAGGAGGTAATGCGGACTGAGAAACTGAATCGGGATAGAGATAGGAGTGGAAGTAAGAGGAATTTTGAATCGTCAAGGGTAGTTGGGCAAACTCAGAAAAGACCTAGGTCAGACGGGCCAAAACAGGATGAGAGACCGGCTGCTGCTAACCAGACACAAAAGTGTGCTCGATGTGGTAAATTCCATACCGGTGAGTGTTAGGCAGGCACTGGGAAATGTTTTAGGTGTGGATCTATGGACCATCAAGTTAGAAACTGTCCACAGCAAAAGGGCAGTGAAGGGCCCACAGGTCAAGAGAATGCACCACCGAGAAGAGGAGGTCAACAACCACCAAGGGGCCGTGGTCAAGTCAATGGTGGCAATGGCACAGGACATGGTCGTGGAGGTGCAAGGCTATCTTTGAGGTGAGGCGACCGACCTTGGTCTATCTGAGACGTCGCCAAGGGGACGAGGATGCTCTAGATGTGAATATCGGTGCGTACCCTACCATAGTATACTAAGTGTTTATTTTGGCTTTAGAATAAGAGTGCAGCGAAAGCATAGTGGTGAGACTTAGGTAGTTTGATTAATAGTTAATTGGAAATTTCGAGGACGAAATTTCTTTAAGGGGGTAGAACTATAACATCCTAAATTTATGGGCCTATGCATTTAGTGTGGGGATATGTTTAATTTGTTAATTTAAATGATAGGGGTTCAAAATTGGGCTTAGGATTAGGCAAAGGCCTTGATTGAATTATTTTAAGGTGGCGTCATTAACAATAAAAGAGGCCCAAGTTTTGGCCGCAAGGAGCCCATGTTTTTATGGCCATTTTAGGCACCTAAAATGAAGCAAGGAGTGACGCCACACATAAGGAGCTAGGGGCCCAAAATTTAAGTTTAATAAAGCCCAAATCTTTTAATTTAAGTGAGTTAAATTTAGGCATTAAGATTTGATGAGGTGGACAGCTACAAGGCTCAAAAATAGGAAGATTTAGAAGGATTTTATAATTGATAAAATGGTAGATAAAAAGGAGAAAAGTTAGGAGCTTATCTTCAAGGGAAGTGTTGGCCGAAAATCCACTACCTAGAGGAGTGTAGAAATCGGCTACTGCATGGTAAAGGGGGTGCCGAATTTTCCCTCTCATTTAGCTTGAATTTTAATTAATTAGGAAGAACATTTTCAGTTTTATACATGAGGTGTCGAAATATCTATAAATAGGGGGGATAGCTCCTTGATTCTGACATTGAAAACCCTAATTTCTTCTCCCATTGTGCCGAAATTACTTAGCCTCTTCCTCTCCAATTTTTTTTCTCCAATTTCTTCAAAAGCTGAAACTCTTTTCCACTTTTTCCTCATTGTGCCGATTTCTCTAAAAAGCCGAAGCATCCATAGTCTTCCCTTTTATTCATCTTATTTGAGAATTAGTTCTATTCTTCCGGCATTTAAAACTTTCCTTTGGCATTGTCGAATCTCCTTTCCAAGTGTTAGCCGAATTCCCTATACTAAGGTAAGTGCTGATTTCTGTTAGATCTCATATTCTATTTCGGTTCTTAAAAGCCAAAAGCTAAAAAATTAATAGTTTAATGATTCTATGTTGGGTGGAAATTTGGGATTTGAAGGAAGCTTGGTCAATTAGATCTAAAAGCCGAAAATAGCAAGTCTCCACTTTCGGGATTTTTAAGGTAAGAAGATTTCCCTAGATTTCTATTAGATTTGTTCATTGTATACAAGATCTTAACGTTATGATGAGGATTAACGATCAAATATTGTGATAGTAGTTCTGATAAGAACTTGTGATGGAATTGAATATGAATCAGGCAAAGGAGAGAATACCTAAGTTTAAGAAAAGAGCAGTATCTGCCATTCGAGATTGGCCACTTGGTTGTGGACTGGCTTCTGAACAACACCTTAGGCAGATAATAGTAGTGTCGACTAAGCATAGCATCGGCATAGAAAGCATCGTCTTATCGGTAATCAGGTGTGTAGATCTCTAACACACTAATAAACCTGTATGTATGACTATATATATGTTATGGGCTTAAAAGCTAGGAATGAGGTGTATAGGCAATGAATGGAACCCTAAAAGGGTTAGGCAAGGATGCAGTATGTAAACATAGAACTCCTATGTGTATTGAAAATATATATAATGACATGATGTTTTCTTTATGTGTATGCATGGGGTGGGAATATGATATTGAAGGGAAGTGCATGATAGGTCACTTGGTGATCGGTGGTGGAAATCCCACATATACAATTATTAGGTCACATAGTGATCGGTGGCTATGCCACATTCAATGATTCTAATTAATAGGAATAGGCGGTCTGGTTGTCATTTTGGTGTGTAAAGATGGAGGGTTGATTGTAGAAATCCCAAGGTGTGATGGTTGGTACGGGTTGGTGCGTAGAGGATGGAAACCTAGGATGGGTTGGGTTATTCATTATTTATCGTTTACCATGTGATTATGATTGTTACCTTCATGTATGGGCGAGCCCATAATGTGTTTAATGGGCTCGGGTCGTTGTGTGTTTTGAGATTTATACACCGAGTCTTGGTGACTCACGCTTTCCTTTCTCTACTCTTCCGGATGAGCGAGAGATCGTGGACATGGGAGCCTAAAGCAGGCTCGAGGGCCATTAAGTTTTATTTCTACAAATTATTTTTGGGATTTCTTTAAATTTTATTTTATTTTATTTGGGAATATTTATGTAATAAGGCCCTAGTTTTATTCAACTAAGAAGTTTTCAATGTTATGCAACTTTTGAATTTATGACAAGGTTTAATTATACGTAATAATAATACAAAGAGATTTATTTCCAAAAAAGTCACTTCTTTATTCAAATTTTAAATAATTAACTTGTGTTTTCAAAATTCGATAAAGTGTTATGTGTTCCATAACACGACAAATCTAGTTAAAATGCATGGGTCGGGTTTGGGGTGTTACATCAGGAGAGCTTTGTGAAGCTGAAGAGAATCTTGACGGAAGCACCAGTGTTAATTCAGCCAGTGGTGGGAAAAGAATTTACCGTCTACTGTGATGCGTCACACACGGGTTTAGGATGTGTGTTGATTCAAGATGAAAAAGTTGTTGCATATGTGTCTCGACAGTTGAGACCGCATGAATTGAACTACCCTACGCACAATTTAGAATTGGTGGCGGTAGTGTTTGCTCTGAAGATTTGGAGGCACTACCTGTATAGGGAGAAGTCGGTTATTTATACGGACCATAAGAGCCTGAAGTATCTCCTTACCCAGAAGGAGTTGAATCGAGGCAATGTAGGTGGATTGAGCTCTTGAAGGACTATGACTGCTCGATCGAATATCATCCGGGTAAGGCTAACGTGGTGGTAGATGTGCTGAGTAGGAAGGCAATAGCGGATTTGAGGGCGATGTTCATTCATCTTAGTCTGTATGAGGATGAAAGTTTGGTAGCTGAGCTCCAAGTATGACCTATGTGGACAAGTCAGATCAAAGAGAAGTAACTTCTGGACGATGTTTTGAGTGCTCGACTCCAGCAAGTGCGAAGTTGTGAAGGAGAGGACTATAGTTTGAATGGCGATAGGGTTCTGTGTTTCCATAAGAGAGTTTGTATGCCAAAGGATGTGGAGTTAAGGCAGATGATTCTTCAGGAAGCGCATAGTAGCCCTTACGCTATGCATCCTGAAGGGGTTAAGATGTACCGGGATTTGCGAGAACAATTCTGGTGGCCAGGTCTGAAGTGAGAAGTAACAAAATTTATGGGTAAATGTTTGACGTGTCAGCAGGTGAAAGCAGAACACCAGTTGCCTTCGGGGTTGTTACAGCCGGTGAAGATTCCGCAGTGGAAATGGGAGAGAATTACGATGGATTTTGTTAGTGGGTTACCTCTTACGCCCACTAAGAAGGATTCAATTTGGGTGATTGTGGATCGGCTGAAGAAGTCTCCTCACTTCATACCGGTTCGTGTTGATTTTTCTCTGCAAAGGTTGGCTAAGCTGTATGTGGCTGAGGTGGTGAGACTGCATGGTGTACCTGTGTCGATTATATTAGATAGAGACCCTAGGTTCACGTCACAGTTCTGAAAGGCTCTACATCAGGCAATGGGAACAAGGCTAGACTTCACCTTGCTTTTCATCCTGCATGATGGTCGATCGAGAGGTAATTCAGATCTTGGAGGATATGCTAAGGGGTTACATCATCGATTTTAGGGGAAGCTGGGAGGAGTATTTACCTTTGGTAGAATTCACGTACAATAATAGTTATCAATCTTGTATTCGGATGGCGCCTTATGAAGTGTTATACGGAAGAAGATGTCGTACCCAACTTATTGGACAGAGTTGGGTGAGCGTCAAATGTTGGGCCCAGAACTAGTGTCAGAAACGGAAGAGAAAGTTAGGTTAATTTCTGATCGGCAGAAGTCGTATGCGGATCTTAAATGGAAGGGGATGGAATTTGCAGGAGGAGATCAAGTCTTCTTGAAAGTATCATCGTGGAAGAAGGTAATGAGATTTGGTCGGAAGGGTAAGCTAAGTCCCCGGTTTATTGGGCCTTATCGGGTACTGGAACGCATGGGCCCAGTGGCTTATTGATTGGAGTTGCCTTCAGAGTTGGAGCAGATACATGACGTGTTCCATGTCTCGATGCTAAGATGTTATAGTTCTAATCCATCGCACATTGTGCCGGTAGAAGAGATTGAAGTAAGGCCAGATTTGTCTTTTGAGGAGGAGCCAGTGCAAATCTTTGGTCAAGGTAAAGGTGTTGAGAAGGAAGTCTGTCCCTTTGGTCAAGGTTTTGTGGCGAAACCACGGCGTGGAGGAAGCAACGTGGGAGCCAGAGGATGTTATGCGACAACAGTATCCTCATCTCTTCTGATCAGGTAAATTTCGAGGCTAAATTTATTTAAAGGGGGTAGAACTGTAACATCTCGAATTAGTGGGCTTATGCGTTTAATGTGTAGACATGTTTAATGTGTTAATTTGAGAATTTGAGGTGCAAATGGGGCTCAGGTTTGGGCTGAGGCCTTGATTAAATATTTTGTTTAGACACTCTAGGGCTTAAAATAAAGTCTTGGTAGTTTAATTGACAAACTGGGCTTGTGGCCTAGCAACAAGGGGCGCGATAAAGGGAGTTATAGATGGCGTCAATATGCAAAGGGAGAGGCCCAATTTGTGGCCATTTGGAGCCCATAAAGTTGGGCCAATTTCGGCACTAAAGGTAGTTAGGAGGGGACGGCAAGGTGGCTACAAATAGGGGTTTTTAATATTTTAAAATATGTGATATTATTTTGATAAAGAAGGGAGGAAGTGGTGTGATATAGGACACTTTTGGATGGATGTTTTGATAAAGATAAGGGATAGGATGAGGAACTATCTTTAGAAGGTTAGTGTTAGCCAAAATTTTGAAAGAGTTGGAAAGGAGAGGGGCATTCGGTTTTGGCTTTAGGTGGGTGTGCCGAAATTTGAAGGCCATCATACTCAGTTGTTCTCTTTCTTTCTTCTCATATCTTCTTTCTTCCAAAAAGCTGAAACTACACTCTAATTTTCTCTCTTAGCCGAAACCTCTAAATCTCAGCATCATTTCATTTGTTTTTCTTTTCCCAAAGTTTCACCATAGCCGAATCATCATCCCAGGGTTGGTAAGTTTTCTGTCGTTTTCTTCTTTGCTATCTCTTACCATTCTCATATTTAGTCTAAACCAAATCACTTCCTTAATATCTCGTTGGGTTGTTCTTTTCTTTTCACTCATTATTCCTAGAAGCCGAATCCTCCCTGTTGAGACTGCTTGTGTCGAATCCAGAAGATAGTTGAAGGTAAGTAGATGATGTTGTTTTGTTTGGCTGAATGGTAAGAGGGGCCTTATGTTCCCTATTTGGTCGAAAGGCCACTTCTCTTTAATTCATCCTCCTTTAGCCGAATCTCATTTGGTGTGGTGTAGGGGTCCAATCAATGTTTAGCCAAGACCGTTAACTCCGGGATCCAGTCAATTTAGGTAAGAAGATCCCTCCTAATGGTTCTATTAATCGATTCATTGTTTATCTGTTATCTTAACCAAGTTGGGTGGACATTCGAATCGTATCTCTTGTAGTAAGTTTTTGACCGGTAAATTAGGGATCTGATAATCGAGATTCTGGCTAGGGAGAGCATCAATTTCGATACTAAAGTGTTAAGCGTAATCAGATGTGTAACTTTTCACACCATTTAGATTGTTTGTTAGTGCATGTATATAAATATGCTATATTCTGTTAAATGCCAAAATCCTGACATACCGGTTTAAACCCGAGGAGGGTAAAGGCGAATCACCAGGTTAGTGATTTCTGTCATTCATAAGTGAATATTTCTGTTAAGATGATATGTTTTATATGTATGTCGATTTACGTGATTGCACGGGTTGGGTGATTGATGAAAGGGAAGTGTTACATTGTAGTGGCTTTTTCCATGATGCATTGTAGTGGCTTTTTGCCATGATCTGTTGTAGTGGCTTTTGCCATGATCTGTTGTGGTGGCTTTTGCCATGATCTGTTGTAGTGGCTTTTTGCCATGATGTGTTGTAGTGGTTATTGCCATGATTTGACGATGAGCAGCTAACTGCAGCATGACTGCCATCGATGGTGTGTAGCGGTGTGGGTTGATTGTAGAAATCCCCAATGGTGTGATTGGCAGGTAAGGGTGGTGTGTAGCGGATGGATACTTAGGATTGGGTATATTTTGTTATCTGTTCTGTGGGGCTAAGGCCCAATCTGATGGTGCACGAGGGTTGCACACTGAGTCTCGCGACTCACCCTATTATTTAACATCTCTTAGGTAGCACCTAGTGCATCGAACCGGGCTGGAGAGGAGCGCAAGGTGGCCATGCGAGAGATTATTTTGTTTCAGCAAGAGACTTTACTTAGTTTATTTATTTTTAATATTTTTAATTAGAGGGTTTTAAATTTCATTGTAATAAGGCCACGGGCCACTAGCTTTATATTTTTTTCAGTTTTATTTTGGGCTTTTATTATTATTAGACATTTAGATTTTACGCTTTAATAAAGCTAAGGCATGTACTAAATTTTGGTTCTTAATTCATAAAGGCATCATATAAAATTTATATCTTTTATAAATTATCAAATCATTAAGTTTTTCGGAATACACGTTTAAACTCGACAAATGTTGTCCAAAAATGCGACATGTTTTACTAAATCTTCTTAGTGACATGCCAGATCCGGTCGTGGTGTTTGGGCCGGGTTTGGGGTGTTACAATAACATTCAATAATCTAAAATATATTATAAACCATTTAGTCTCATATATTTTGTCCCTAAATCGAGCCCTCGAGTCCATGTAAATAACTTGGAATCAATTCGGGACTAATTTGAAACAAAATGAAAAGTTTAAGAAAAAGTTGCAAAAAATTGGAAATAAGGGTCACACGGCCATATGACTTCACCTCAGGCCATGTAACTTTCGAACAAGGGACACACGGCCGTGTCCTAGCCCGTATCCTCACTCACGTAACTCACTGAGTAGGGTCACACGGCCATGTTACACGCCCGTGTGCCAGGTCATGTGAACCTAAAACATACCTAGAATCAAGCTATTTCATAATCATTTCACACCTAACCGATCTAACCATCTAAGCATACATCCAAAGGACTTAAACATTATTCAGAATCACATAAACATGCCATTGTAGACACCCTAAAATAACTAACAAATGTGCTATTCAAAGACACCACAATTATGACAACATACCAACTATAAAAACATGTCAATATTGTCTCATTTTATGCATGATAACCTAGTTTAAATATGTACCAAAACATACCAGAAATAGTCATATTCAAACCATTCAGTTACACCAAAAAGGACCTTAATTACAAATATTAAAATAACTAAGTGACATAATTTGGTAAAGTGTCAAAGTGTACCAAACTAACACATTTATCTATATATACATGCCACTACCCTAGAGGATACAAAAACTACCAACTTAGATGGATAGTGTGAGCCAGTTGAATGATCCTTCTAAACTGTTAGCAACGTTTATCTACAAAACAATCTATAAGAACCGATAAGCTTACAAAGCTTAGTAAGGATATAGTATAACATTTAATCTAAATTCAAATAAATACAGCTCATATACTATTTGATTTAGAGTTACTGGAGTATAAATAGGGGCATGAATGTGCATTTGGGGTACTGAAGTACAAACAGGGGCATATATGTGCAATCAAGGGTACCGAAGTACAAATAGGGAAATGTATGTGTAGTCAGGGGTACTGAAGTACAAAATGGGACACGAATGTGAAATCAGGGGTATCGAAGTATAAACAGGGGCACGCATGTGCAATCAGGGGTATCGAAGTACCAATAGGGGCACGTTTATGCAATCAAACAATAATCTTCTATAAACATATTAACTAAAGAATCATAATATAAGAACAAAAATAGAAATTCATTTACTTATTGAAATATCATGAACTTACCTACTATTAGATTTCGACCAACACGTAGGGACTAATCCGCTATTTTTCCTTTTCCTCGATTGTTATCTTTTTTATCCAAGTTTTGATCTATATAATAATTAAATAAAATATATTAATCTCATACATATTTCACATTCCAGTCAATGTATATGGTCCCTAAATTTTTATTAATTACACATTTCCCTAAACTTTTACAAATTTTTCAATTTAGTCTTCTAACCCGATATTCATCAAATTGACCAATTTTTAATAACCAAATTACAACCAAATATTCTAGCCTCTTTCACAGTCCTTATTATACCTCAAATTCACTATCAAACCATGAAATTTTGACAATTTAACAATTTAATCCTTAAACCAAAATCTAACAAAAATCACTTCACAAAACAAATCAAACACCATAATCAAAGCTTCAAACACATAGTTATCATTAAAAAAAAAATTCAAGATTCATCAATGGTAACTTCTAAAATTTTTAACAGATTCAAAAAAGGAGGTACAGGCTACCTGGACCTAGTTGCAACGATCACAAAAACATAAAAATTATAAGAAACAGGCATCAATTGCACTTACATGCAAAGTATTAGTCTTGGCCTATTCTTCAAGCTACTCTTTCATGGTATTTCAACAAAGATGAAGAAGAATGAATATGAAAATTCCTTTTACTTTATTTAATTTTGTTTTAATTTTATAATATTTACCATTTTGCCATTAAAACTTGTATTATTTTATGATTTTCATCCATAATGTTGTCCAACATTATAACTAGGGACTAACTGCTACATAGGTCCTTCCTCATTTATTAATTAAGCTATTTAATCACTTAAATGCAAAGTTACTAAGTTTTTCACTTTTTACAATTTAGTCATTTTTCTTTAATTAGCTATCTAAACTATAAAATTTATTAACAAAATTTTAATACGGCATATGTGACTCCGTAAATATCTTATAAGGCCAACACGATGGAAATTTGTGGTCCTGAAACCACTATTCCATCACCACTGAAAAATGTCGTATTACGATCACCTATCTTCAACCAATTAGCTCTAGCCCTTTTCTCCCAGTAAAGCTCTTCTTTGTCAATCTCTAAATTAAACTCCATTTTCACGCCAAATAAATCTTCAATTACTTCATCTGTGCATTCTGATTTGTTGAGAATGTCTATTCTTTCTTCAAAGTTTCTCCTCCTTCCTACCTTATTTTCCTTTAATCGTTTAGCCCATCTTAAAAGTCCCTTTCCAAGGTACATTAATCTTTTGGGAACATCCCTTTTACTGTAGTGCCACAAACATCTTATTTCTTCTTCATATGTATCTTTCAATAGCCACCATTGTTCAAATCTGAATCTTTTGGGGCTTGGTTATCACCTCATCCATCTCTGTCTCTATTAACAAAGGGTAGTGATCTGAAAAAGAATGTCCAAGGTGTTCAACCTTGTGATTAGGCCAATTCATACACCAAGCCATATTTGTAACATATCGGTCTAGACGCTCTCTTATGTTGTTATCTGCGAAATTACCTCTTTCCCATGCAAACAACGCCCCCGTGAACCCTAATTCTTCAAGTTGACATGTTTCGAGTGTATCTCTAAACACTTTCATCCGCACTTCCTCCTTTAAGACCTCCATTTCTTTTCGAAAGAGTATAGTATGTCGTTAAAGTCTCCCTCTACCAGCCAAGCTAAACTGCAATCTTGGCCTAGGGTTTGTGACGCCCCAAAATTTTAATTTTTGATTTCGTGTATGTGTGACACACAATGTCTATCTGCTTCAATGGTTATGTGTTCTGGGTGTCTGTGAGAGGTCCCAAGTTCAAGCCTTACTTGGGAAAATTTTGGTATTTTTATAAATAAAGCCTTAACCTTATGCAAAGGGCTTAAGTTTAATTGTTGGTAAGTTTATATCAAAATGGGCCTACTGGTCTGTGGTTAAGTGGAGTGTTGAAGTGTTGGAGGTCCTATGTTCAATTCTCTATGATGGTGTGGAGACAGTATTTTTGCTCCAATTTCAGCTAAGAGTTGTGTTGGGGCAAAATTCTAAGTAGTTGTGTTTTAGTGGGTTAATAGGGAGTGATTTTAGGAGATAATTGGGGAGAGGTTACCAGAAAATAATCTAATTATCTTCTTTTTTTTGCAAAAAAAAATAGAGTTTCGATTTTCTCTCCAATTCCCCAAACTTTTTCTGGCGTTTTCTTCTTCTTCTTTTTTCCCTCCTCTGTCGATTCTTTCCCCTAGTTGCTGTCGAAATTTCCATTAATTTTTCCCCTTCTATTTTTTTCCTTTTTTTCCAATTGATTCGGTTGTTCATCTTTGGTTGCGCGTGTTCGGTAAGTAACGATTTTGTCTATTTTTAATCGTTCTTGGTTAATCTCTAAAAGGGGGCTCCTTTTTGGTGTTTAGGAGTTAATCAAGGGGCTGGTGGTTTTGAATCGACGCTGTGATTGTGCGAAGTCGTGGTTACTCAAGCGAGGTAAGGTTTTGCTAGGTTTTTAGTTGACTTCATTTCGAAATTGGTTGATTAAAAATGAATTAAGAAATTAATCTGGAGATATGTTGGTCGATTTTTAGGTTCTTGAGGCTTAGGAGTGCTTACGTATCAGAAACAATACCAGGTGTTACTCGAAACGTAGAAAACGGGATTCGACGAAAATTCAAAATTGCTTGCTACCAAGAAATAAGAGAAATAAGAGAAAATGATGCGAAAAATTGTAGAGAAAAGGAAATAAGGGTGTTATAAACTTGGAAATCAACATTTTGCACTAAAATAGTTTTGGAAAGCAGCAGTAGTCTAACTTTGAAAAATCATCAAAAATAGTAGGAATTGTGTTAGAGGTTGAATAAAATATGAAATTAAATTTTATTGAGTCTAGTTTTTCATGGAAGAAACAATGTAAGCAATGGAATTGTAAATCATGAGATATAATAAATTTTGTGAGACAAGGTCAAAATGATTTCAGGTTCCCCTGTTCTGACTTAGGAAAATCATCAAAAATTGTAAAAAAAAATAGTTAGGGGCTTAAATTTATATTTTTAAATCCTTATTTTTCAAGAGAAACAAACAGAAATATCATCTAAATTCGTACTAAGAGATAAATAATTTTTAGTAAGGAAAGGATGAAGCTGTCAAATAGCATAATAGGGATAACTTTAAAGATTTTAGTGTACTTATTTGATAAACTATAAATTGTAAAAATTTTATGGTAGAAATATTTTTGAGTTTAGTTTCAAAAACACCAAGCGGATCTTAATCTGGAATTCTGTAGCTCAAGATATAAATAATTTAGTGATAATGACTCAAGTAGACAACTTTAAATGAACATATAAGTAAATGGTGAAAACATATGAGTATTGAGCTAGCATGGGTTACTTTAAAAATGGATCACATGGCCAATGCTAATTTGGGCCGAGTGGCCCACACGGGCAGATCACATGGGCGTGTGGGCCCATTTTTATCAAAATGTTTTTAAGGTTGCACGGGTCACCTAAGTCGACTATGGACCTAATGTAGGGTCGATAAGTGCTACTTAGACCCCTAAATGTGTGAAATTGACTGAATGATATCTGTATTGGGCATGTTAATATCTGAACTAAATATATGTACTGAAATTGTATAATAGCATGTCATCCTTTGTGTGTTGCATTGCATTGGGTTGGGGGTTGTTATTCGGAGGAAGTGTACTGAAAGGCTTTAAGCCTAATTTAATGGCACCTCAGTTGCAAACTACTGTATTGTGCTGCATTTGATACTACTTAGAGTGTAGGGATGGGTAGGTTGATTATATCCCCACATGGAGTGTAGGGTTGGACGGAGATGGTGTGTAGAGACTGGTTGGGTAGGATTTTGCTATTGCATAACTGTTACTGCTACCGATAGGCCCTACTGCATTTTTGACACTGTACTGAAATGGAATAAGGCCCAAATTGCCACTGATAATAAAAAGGGCTTAGGTCCAAGACTGTTTAACTGTGCATTGTGAATACTGATTGTTTGTTTGTTTCTACGGGATTACACAATGAGTTTACGTAAACTCACCCTTTTTGTTTAATGTGCACAGGTAATCCCCAGACTTAGACGGATCGGAGTGATGGAGGACTTAGCGGTGACCACGAAAATTTTTGGACTTCATGGTTTTCAATTTATGATTTATGATTTGATTATTATTGATTATTTGGGTTGTAATTTAAGGACCCTCTGGGACTTTGGTTTTAAATTTGGGTTTTTATTTATTTATTTTACTTTATGGATTTATACCTGCTGGTCGTAAGAAATTCGATTTTCAAAAAGTTAAAGTAATTTCTAAACGCATGATCACCTAGACTATTTTATTAAAGCTTCCGCAACGAGGGATGTTTCAAAACAAATGTTTTAAATGAATAAAGACGACTTCTTAAGTTCTAACAAAGGTTTACTAAAGATAATAACATGGAATGTTTTCATCGTAACAATGAGGTTTCAAAAACACTATCGTGTGACATTGCAAGATATGGCCATAATGTCTAGGCCGGGTTTGGGGTGTTACAGGGTTTTTAATAAGTTCCAAGTTTATTCTTTTTTATTCAATTCTAGAGTTTCGTAAAACCCGAAAAACCTCCACTTTTTGATGTGAAATTCATCCTCTACCTCCATATCGATGTGGTTGATTGAGAGAGTCCTTAACGTTACCTTTGTACCTTCCTTCCATCCCATGCTTAGACCACCAATTGTACCCTCTGTAGGTACATCAATACCATTCAGAAAACCACACTATCGTTGAACTCGTTCCATCCTTTTAATGCTTAACGTGGTTTCCATGAGAAAGACCACTTGGGATCTATTGGCTTTCAACGTATGAAAGCCTTTTACGTGCTCTGGGGCTCCCCAACCCCCAGACATTCTAGCTTAAGATTTTCATTATTCTTGGTTAGCCTGCCCTTTGATAGCTACCGTTCTAGTTTGGTGATTTGTGAATTTATTTTCTTCTGTTTCAGTATTACCAGTCTCTACTTGAGATATCCTTAGCCTTTTCTTTCATTCAACTTCAAAAATTAGATCCTCCTCTACCCCTTCCATCCTTTGTCTCCCTGCAAATCCTTTCCAGTTACCATCATCCCCTTCCTTCTATTCGTTTTGTCTTCCTTCCAGATTAAACCCCAATATAGGGTTTACGTTTTTCCTTCCCTAAAATTGGGTTGGTTTTTGCATTCCACCTTTAACCCCCCATCTGAGCTCTTGCTCCTCCCCTACCGCCAAACGAGCCTCTCCCTTCTTCTTCTTTTAGCCACACACTAGTAGTAACAAAGGCCCTCATTCCTAGGGCTCGCAACGATAGATCCCAGCCTAATTCCTTCTCTTGAAAATCCTTCGTAATTCTAATGGGGCAATAGCTATCTCCATGTCCCAGTTTTCCACATAGAAAATAGAATAGGGTTAACTTTTCGTATTGAAATTTAGCGTAAAACTAATTTCCATTCGATGTTATCGACTTTTCCTCCTCTTCAAAAGAACTCTCACATCCATTAAAACTCGTATCCTCATGTATCCTCGAAAACCTTTGCTAATTTATTTTGCATCGTAGTCCATAAAGGAGCCAAGAAACGTTTCGAATTGTTTAGAAAGTTCTTTTGACACCATCCCCATAGGTATATCATAAATTTGAACCCAGAAAAAAGTAGAAATCAATGGTACTACCACTGGATCCTCGTTTTTTGTTAACCGATGGAAAATTAGTAAATGGTTGTTGAAAGTCCATAGGGCACCATTGATGACTCTCATGATGTCAATCTCATGTGAAATCTTGAATAGGAATCGTTTCTCCCTTAAATCTGAAATTACTACTCCCCTAATTAGGTGCCAAAGATTGACTAATGTATTTTTCATAGGGGAAAATTAACAGTGTTTTCTGTTAAGAAGCAGCCTACCGGGAAGAATTCTTGGATCTGCTTCTCTTCCTTCGGTTCTTCCTCAACATCCAGCCCTCCTCCTCTTCATCGATGATTTTTAGCCCTACCAAATATTTTCCATCGACACATTTTACTTTTCGAACTAACCTTAATTTACTAGAATAGAAACGTAGAATGCTATTAACTTAAAATTTGATAGAACCGAACAATTTTTTTCGTCTATCGATAAGAAACAATTTAAAAAGAAAGAACTCTTAGCGCGATGTTTGTTTCAATTGATGAGGGAAGAGATTTAAGAAGAAAAAAATTCTTGAGGCGATTTGATTTTGATTTAAAACCTTTCAAAGAAAACATGGCATCGATGAAGATTGCTTTTTGTTAAAATTTTCCTAGTATATATATATATATATATATATATATATATATATATATTCTTACTAAGAAACAATTTGAGTAAAATTTTGAATTATTTCCTAACCAATTCCCTTTTTAAAAAATATTGTTATTTCTCTCTTTAATATAATATATATAATTATATATAAATAACTCTAAATCTGTAAGACATTTTTCATGAATTTCTTCAAATGAAGAAACTCTAAAGAGCTCATGAAAATAGTTAAAAAATTAACACTTATTTATAATACAAGTATGAGATATAAGAATGTTATCTAGTAATGTGAGATTTATGACACTTATCCTTATCTAAAGAGGTAAAATAATATTTTAAAATTTATAAATACCATATGAATTTAACCACTTCCTAAAATAAATCAAATTATACAAATGTAAATAATTTATAAATATTTTTATTAATAATGGTCCCATATCTTATATTAATATGTTTATTAATATTTTATATATAAATAAGTCTTTTAAATTATTTTTATTATAAAAAATTGGTTTTGAAAAATTGAAATGCAAAGCGCCCTACATAATTTTCTTAAAATAGTTAACTCTTTACTGTTTGTAGAATAATAAAAAAAACAGTATTCCCAAGATACATCATGGTTAAGAAACACTATAACATCCTCACACGTCCCGACGTACAACACGAGTGGGAGGAGCTATCAAATGAGAGGAGACCCTGATCGTGCCACCGAACTATGAGTGAGTATTTAGACCAGATCGCTCATCGACGAGGGCATGGTGATCCAAGATCCGGGCTAGTATAGGCTGGCTAGACTTTGAGAAGGTAGTCTATGAAAGTGTCGGCGGGGCGCGATAGGGACGAGGCCCAGATGATGGAGGAGTCGGAATTTGAGTCCAATTGATTTTGAGCATTTTCATATATTTGAATTTTGTACTTTATATTTATTTTTGGGAGGATTTTTATTTTTATTTATTTAGTTTTATTTTGTTAGGATTAAGTATTTTCTATATAGATTTGTTTGTTTTTAATTTTTCTTTGTAGGAACCCCACAATTTTTTATGGCACTACCATTGCGAGCTAACACCGAAAGGATGAGTAGTCCCACCAATTAAGTTGAACGTATGATGCCAATCGGGTAACTTTTTTCCTTTGTATCTTTTATTGCACATTGGGGACAATGTGCAGAATAAAGGGTGGGGGGACTTAGGACAATTTTTTAAATTTTTTCTGTTATAGTACTTATGTTATTTCTTTTTTTTTTTTAGTTTTTAATTGCATGTTTGTGCTTAAGCTTGTAGAAATACAAGTAATTGGTTAGAGAGCATCTACCTAGGTTGTTTGTTTGAATTGTAAATTTGGCCTGAAATTAAATAATTTAGGTTGTTTATATTTAGACTAATTAGTTCCATTTATTAGACTATAAATTAAAAAAGATTAAATATCTGAGTGATAAAGGTAGATATAAATAGGTAATTATATTTGTAGAAATATAGGATGTCCGAATTAAAAAGAAAATACTCAGTAAAATTCATGGTTATTGAAACAGTGTAATATGACTAGCATGTTTATTTATTGTTTTCGGTTTTTTTTATTTCCGGTTTTTATTTTGTTTAGTTTGCTTGAGGACAAACAAATATTTAAGTGTAGGGGTATTTGACCTACTGTAAAATATAGTAGTTAATTCGGGTCAATTTTGCACTTAAGGAGCTTATTTTCTAGGCAACTTAAGATTTTATATTATGTCTTCAGTAATTAGGCCTTAGGAATAAATATTAATAAAATAAGTATTTTATTAACACATTTTATAAGTGTTGTGACCCAATAGGCAGACATGGCCTTAGGTATTACTAATTTTTTTAATTGAGTGTGTAGGATAGAGATATAAAGGCCCAATTGATGTGGAAGCAAGAGACGAGTGATGCACAAGCTTACCGGGACGTCAAAGTACAAAAAAAAAAAAAAAACACAAGGAAGATTTTGGGTGTCGTGTCACACCATGCAAGGGGTGTAGTGTGACAAAGGTTGATGTCCTGCCCAAGTAATTTGGGGTTATTTTCGTCTTTGCAATCAAACTTATACGAAGACCTAGGACGTGCCGAAGACCTAGTTTGGGATGCCAACACCTCTATAAATAAGACAATAGGGGTTTGATGATACTAAGTCGTCCTAGATGCCTTCAAAAACCTAGTAATCTAGGACTAGATTTAGATTCTTTTTCTTTTAGCTTTTGATAAGTCTTTTGTGTTTTTATCTTGAAATCAATTTTGATTCAATAGTTTATTTATTTAGTTAAATTATTTCAATTTATTTTATTTTGATTTCTATTTAATTCTTTATTCCAATCAATTGATTTGCTACTCCGTTCTCCATTTGGTATTCCATCCACGAGTGGATGAATATGTGATTAACGGAGGAATTAATGTTTCTCGAGAGGGATTAGTTGGTATGAATTACGTGTGTATAAACCACTAGGATTGAAAAACCTAGGAAGTTATCATAGTCTAGATGAGGTCGGGAGATAAGTCGAATCGAGTAAATTGTAATTTATCATGGTTGAGAAAGTGAGGTCGGGAGATAAACAAGTATCAACTAATTGATTAGTTAATTAGATGAGGTAATAATTGGTTAATCGGTAGCTAATCCAACCGAAAACCCAAATTTGAAGTTAGTTACAAACCCAGAAGCGAGTTAATCTTCCTGATTGGTTTGCTGATTTTTATCGTTTGTGTAACAACCTATACCCAATCGATCACCAACACGAGCTATAAGGTGTAACAGCTATAAAACTTTAACATTTTTCATAATATATTTAAAGATAATCAAAATAATTCATCATCAATCATTTCCATGATTCTCAACCAATTTGGAACTTAATTCAAGCTTACGGAACATTTAAAACAAACCGGGATCAATTTTGGACTAAATTGAAATTTCTATGAAAATTTGAACAAAAGTGTAAAGAGGGGTGACAAGGCCGTGTGACAGAGGCCAGCACGTGTGGCCACAAACATGGTCGTATGGGTATCCCACCCACTTGTGTGCTTAGACTATGTGAAAATTCTTGCAGGTAAAATCAAACAACCACACGGTGTATGGTAGATTGTGTGTGGCACACGACTGTGTGACAGCCAATGTCCCAGGCTGTGTGCACCTAAAATAACTTCAAAACCAAGCATTTTCATCTACCATTTTTAAAGTTCTAGGCGAAACCATTTCCAATCATTTTTACCTATTCAAAAAATATTAAAACATGTCAAAGCATACCAAAATCATCCAACCTAAGTGCCTGACCAATATATCTTCAATGGCACCTCAATTTGAAACATAAACACCCATCATCCAATCAAACATGTACTACAAGTAAAATTCTTTCAAACATCCTTCAAATGCAAAATAACACATACAAATATTAAATCATCATTAAAAACATCAAATTTTCATTCAACTTATCATAGTATCATATCTTACCATGACCAAATTAGCCATTTTTCAAACACAAAGCATTTCAAGGTTGCCTATTAACCTAAACTATTAACACAACCTTTTAAAGGCATCTAGATATCAACTTATGCCACCACCATCACAAACCACAACCAACCAAGTTTCAAGTGCCAATCATATGACCAAAATACTTATAATTTACATATCCAAAACCCTATTTACATGCCACTTATAACTGGGCTAAAATTAACGATTAACTACCAAATGAGTTGCCGGATAGTGTGATCTCCAACGACTTTCCAATCAATAGAAAAAGCCCGACAATCTACAAAGACATACAATCAAAATAAGTAAGCTTTCATTAAGCTTAGTAAGTACGTATATCAAAACAACACATACCTATTACTCCAATTATAAAACATACAAAACATGAAACTAACAACCCTTGCCATAAATCATCATTTCAACTTTCTGAAACACTTAAACCTGGATGATTCATATCATCAAAATATAACGTGTCAAATAAATATATACTAAAATAAAATAAAAATATCATCTCATACCAAATTTTCTTTTAATAGTTAATTGTTTTGCCTGAATAATAACAGTAAATTCATTCGGATACACGGAAGGATAATGCTCATACGAGCTAACCTAAGGAATTTAATCTATACAAGATGGTTCTCACACAAACTTTGGAGAATCCGCAACACATGCAGGATCTCAAGCCGTTGATACAATATTTCTTTCATCGGTTCATAGTACCTATTAAACATACATTGGCTCAAAGCCTACTAAATAGCCACCGGCTTAAGGCCAGTTAAATAAACACCAGCTCAAGGCCTACTAAATAAACACTGCATCAAGGCTTGCTAAATCAACACCAGCTCAAGTCCTACTAAATAACCATCGGTTCAAGGCCTGCATTTCTGGTATATCTCATACTCACTTTATTCTTTCCTTTATTGTTAATTGTCGAAACCATTTTAAAATCCAGTTTTGAAAAAAGGGGATCGACTTTGAAAAACGAAAATGGAGTCGCCACCAATCCCTTTTTACTTAGGTGTGATTGGGTCACGTTGTAAAACATTTTATTCTTAAAATATTCAATTTTGGTCCACGTAAACAAAAAACGGGTTCGGGAGTCGGTTACGTATGAGGAAGGATTAGCACCCTCATAACGCCAAAAACTTGGTACCTAATTGATAAGTCATGTCCAAATGTTTGAAATTTAAAAAGTTTAAAATAAGATCCTTTATTTGAAGGTAAACCAAGACTACCTATCTCAAAGAAATAAGAAGACCACACCCAGTAAGTTAGGATACAGTATCTCATGACTTCAAAGCTAGGTACATCTTTATTTTAGAAAATTCTTACCTCGAGATACAAAACATCACACCTAATAAGTTAGGATACAACGTTTAAATTCTCAAGAATAAGTTCTTTATTTTTAAAATTTAAAATTTCTTTATTACGAAAGAATATAAACATCACATCCAGCACGTTAGGACACGACATTTTTTAAACCCTCGTAATTAAAGACATCTCATGATTTACAATACTCGTTAAACGGGTATTTAGTTATTTAGCCAAATAGAAAATCGCAACCCAGCACGTTAGGGCACTATTTTTGAATTTCTAAATACAAAACATTGCCTTATTTTAAAATATAGAAAGATTGTAAAAATGTATTTTTATTTTGAACAATAATCCATGTGATAATATCGCATTTATAAACTATCATACACAAATATTAAAAATAATTATAATACAATAGCATACAACATAAAATACAACTAAAATAACTACACTATAGTAATCATAAAATAATAAATAAATAAAAGGGTATTACATTGATAAATATATAAAGCAATATATGTAAAACAATAAAAATACTAAATAATAAATATATGACTTAATACATATAAAAGATAATACATAATAATAAATATAATAATTTTTAAAAATAATATATGTAGAATATGTTATAAAATATAAATAAAATTTTAGAAAATAATATATGATATAATATAATACTATGTAATATAAAATTAAAAAATATAATATAGTATATAAAAAATAGTATGTAATGAAAATAAATTTGAGCTAAATAATAAATAATGAAAATATATGTATATATGTAGTACATTAATTATAAAATTATATACATAATATAAATAATATAAATAGAATAAATTAGATAATATAAAAAATTTATAAAAAATAAAGTTTTTAGAAGTAATATATAATATACATAATATAATATAATAATATAAAAATATAATAATATATAAATTATTAAACAAGTAAAATAATATATAAAATAATTAAATATATGATAAAATAATACTTATAATATATATATATATATATATATATATGAATTTCACAATATTAATAAATAAATATAGGAAAATAATATAGAATATATAATATAATAAAATAGTTTAGTACACTACATAATAATAAAAATAAAATAAAAGGATGAAAATAAAATAAAACAAAGAAAACAGGGGTCAAATAACAATTAAAACAAATTTAAAAGGACTAAATAAAAACACACGTTAAATTACAAGGGTTAAAATGAAAATTAAGCCTCTTCTCAAAACGACGTCGTTCGAATTTTACCTTTAAACTGCCCGTGGATTCCATTGAAATAAAATAATAGTTTTGGAGGCCAAATTAAAAATAAAGAGAACTTAAATTAAACATAATTAAAAATAATAAAAATGCGGGAGGACCTGATACATAAATAGACCATTGACCCAAAAAAAAGCGCGGATCTTTTTGGTCATCGGGTCGGATTCGGGTCAAAAGGCCTTATACGGTGCCGTTTTGAGGCTTATTGAAACAACCCTAAAACGACACCATTTTTACTTGTTATAAAAGCGAATTTCCCTTTCGCTTTTTTCATTTCTGCTGCGTTATTTTAAAAAATAAATAAAAAAAAGAAACACTCCTCTGTTAGGGTTTTTAAACCCCACAACGACGCCGGACCGCCACTATCCAACGTCGTTGTTCACGGTGGCTGGTGTTTGAAACAGGTAAGTTTTCTTTCCTCCTTTTTCTATTTTATTTAAAATCAACTTGTAAATAAAATAAAAGAAAAAAAAAGTGAAACAAACAGGAATACAAAACAAAAGGTAATAAACCTCTGAACTTTTGAATCAGATTTTTTATTGCTATTCGTTGCTCTTTGTATTCACTGTATATTTTCCTATTTGTCTCCCTCTATTCGTATTCCCTGAATATTTTCCTCTCTGCTCTCTCTGTATATTTGTGTTTCTTTTTCTTCTTCTTCCCCCTTGATTTTACAAAATAATCGGCTTTTATAGCCTTTGAAAAATGAAAATAAAAAAGGAAAACCTATTGTTTTCATGTTTGCTTCTGTGCTTTGCTTTTTTTTTCCTTTTTCTGTACAGGCGACGAGAACGCGATAGTGGTGCGGCTGTGATGGTCGCGCGATTCGCGGCTTGACAAGGACATGAGGCATGATCGATGGCCGAACGAGGATTGCGGCGCGACGATCGGTCTGGGTGCGAGGCTGTGGCGCGACTGTTGAGTTCCCACCGTTGCGGTGCCTAGGGTTTTTGGGGAAACCCTAGGTCTGGAATCTGTTTAGTTCCTGGGCCATTTGGGCCGTTCGAACTTGGGTCTGTTGGGCTATAGGTAACCTGGGTTAGGTTAGGTTGTAGGTGGGCTACGGGTATTGGGTTCTGGTATGGGTAGTTTAGGATCTGTTTGGATTTAATTTTGGGCCATCAAAATTGGGCTTTGTATAATGGACATTTAATTGGACATTGGGTTTTTATTTTGGTTTTTCAGCCCGGGCAAAAATGGGCATTTACAGCTGCCCCTCTTTGCTCATTGTCATGTAATGAGAATAGAGCAAAGACTATAAAAGGACCAATTTTGCCCGGTCTTGGCCAAGCCTCGACTTCATGATCCTCGCTTTCTTGAAATGACTCCAAATCCACTGTAACTTCAATGGTATTGGAACTTCATCTTGATTTTAGTAAGTTTGATAGCTTCAACTTCATGAAGGCAGTATCCACTATCTTTTGATCTGCTCTACTGCAAACTCAGGGAGACCAGATCTGATATTTTCAATTTGATCCCTGCAAACTCAGGGACCACTAGACTGATGTCTTCAATCTGCTTCCTACAAGGCAAGATCTGATGTTTTTGATCTGTTTCTGCAACTTCAGGAATGCCAGATCTGCTATCTTCAATCTGATCCCTGCAAACTCAGGGATCACTAGACTGATGTCTTCGATCTGCTTCCTGCAACTTCAAGAAGATCAAATCTGCTATCTTCAATCTGATCCATACAAACTCAAGGATCACCAGACTGATGTCTTCGATCTACTTCCTGCAAGTTCAGGAAGATCAAATCTGTTATCTTCAATCTGATCCCTGCAAACTCAGGGATCACCAGACTGATGTCTTCGATCTATTTCCTGCAACTTCAGGAAGATCAAATCTGCTATCTTCAATCTGATCCCTGCAAACTCAGGAATCACCAGACTGATGTCTTCGATATGCTTCCTACAACTTTAGGAAGATAAGATCCTCTGTCTTCAGTCTACTCCCTACAACTTCAGGGAGATAAGGCTGAAATGGTCTTTGATCTGCTTCCTACAACTTTAGGAAGATAAGATCTTCTGTGGTCGATTTGCTCCACTGTAACTTCAGGGAGATAAAATCTTCTGTCTTTAATCTACTCCACTGCAACTTCAGGGAGATAAGACTAAAACGTCTTCGATCTGCTTCCTACAACTTTAGGAAGATAAGATCCTCTATCTCAGTCTACTCCCTACAACTTCAGGGAGATAAGGCTGAAATGGTCTTCGATCTGCTTCTTACAACTTTAGAAAGATAAGATCTTCTGTGGTCGATTTGCTCCACTGCAACTTTAGGGAGATAAAATCTTCTATCTTTAATCTACTCCACTGCAACTTCAGGGAGATAAGACTAAAACATCTTTGATCTGTTTCCTACAACTTTAGGAAGATAAGATCTTCTGCGTTCAATTTGCTCCACTGCAACTTCAAGGAGATAAAATCTTCCATTTTTAGTCTACTCCACTGCAACTTCAGGTAGATAAGACTAAAACATCTTTGATCTTCTTCCTACAACTTTGGGAAGATAAGATCTTCTACTTTTTTCAATCTGCTCTACTTTAACTTCAGAGAGATAAGACTGAAAGTGTCTTTTGATCCGCTTCCTGCAACTTTAGGAAGATAAGATCTGAAACTCCACCGATATCGCTACACCGTCTACTGAATGACATATCCTATAGACTCGGTTTCATGTGTTATGAGTGACATGAATGCAATATGAAAATGATTAGGATTAGAATGCATTGAATGGAATGAATCAAATACACCTAATGAAATTTGCTATGATACAAAAATGTTATGAGTATGATTCCTACTCTAGGTGTTATCACTCATTTGTTCTTCATTTTTGTTCATTAATCACATTTTGCTTGACCAGCTTGTCCCAATGTAATTTCTGAGTCAACCCCATTTGAACCTCAGGACATGAAGTTGGTATCTCCCACTGCAACTTCAGGGGAACAATATTTGGTTTCTCCCATATTTCTGTTACCACTCAGAGGTACAAAACTTTAATCTGTTACACCATTCCCTGGGTGTAATGACCAGATGCATGTGTCTGAAATTTTCAATAAATTGTACGGTATCCTAACAATGATCCCCTTGTTCGCCATTTGCCAATATGTTATCATCAACAAAATTTTCTTATCCAAAAAGAATCTAAAGAGGTAATCATTTTTAAATGTTTCTAGCATGTAGGTTTGGTGAGTTCAAAACAATAGTCATGTTTCAGATTCCTCATATTATTTAGAAGCTTCTAGAGTAATATGCGAAACTCCTTTTATGAAAGTGTTTTTAGTCCATTAATCATTATTTCAATATAAAATTCTTGAAAAAGATCACAACAATAGACATGAAAGAAATTAATCAGGAGCATAGCTCGAAGCAAATAAGCTAATAACCAAGGCAATAAATGAAAATTGATTGGTATATCTTAAAAAGAATAAAGTGAATATAACAAAGGCTATAAAAGAAAATTAATTGGGGTGTTTCTTTGAAAAGAATAAAGTAATCAAAGATAGAAAATTTAAAAAGGGTAAGATGGAAAACTAGGTGCCCTAGATATCGCAGCCTGAACTTCTTTGTTCCAACTTCTTGAGGACCATTTTAAGCTCAATATGTGTTTAGGGGATCCGGAGTACTTTGTCGATGCCCCAAGATGTAACATACTTCCTCATTGCTAATTCAGACGTAGCAAGACTACTGTATGCCCTCCTTTTCAAAATTTGAGCTGCCCTTTTCGGGTTTTCAACTCAAAGCCCCTTTGGTCTCAAAGCGCCCTTGCGGGTTTTCGCCTTGGCCTCTCCTTTTTTTTTACTCAAGGCACCCTTTTCGGGTTTTCACCTTGACCCTTTTCCCTTTCAGGTAAAAATCCTTCTTGACTAAACTTGAATTCGCCTGATTGGGCAAGTCTTCACCATCCATCTCGGTCAATATCAATGCTCCTCTAGAACAGGCGCTACATTAGTCCTTCCCAATTTAGCAAATGCTTTCTTCTAAAATCATTTTGTAGAAGAAAAATCTTTTTCAACATCAGGTTTCTTCATGAAATTCTCTAAGATGAACTTTTTTAACGTAAGCTCGCATCATCTAGCCATGACAAATAGCTTTTAACCTTTTCTTCAATTAGGCTCAATTGGCAACACGCTTCAATTGCATAAACCAATGTGTAAGATATTGCCCCAGTAAAGATCCTAGCCAACGTTCGATAATCATAGAAAGTAGTGATAGCTTCTTATGCCAATCTTTACAAGTCTTAGCCACCTTTTTTTTGGCAACTTTTGTTGCCTGTGATATGCTGCCTGATCTTTGGACAAACTATAAACTTTGACTTTGTTCAATTATTTAAACGCGATCTTTTATAGCATTCTGCTAGCATCTAATCTTTTCCTTCAATTTTTTTTTTGACAATTTTGATGACTTCGACCTTGAAACATTGGCATATGTAGCTACTTCCACTCTCTTAATGAAGTAAACGATAACTATGTCGATGAGTCGATATTGACTGGAAGCTTTTGACGAGATTGGCCCCATCACATCTATGCCCCACATATGGAAAATTTGTGAAGAACTGGAGTAAGCATATGAATCTTGTCTTCTTTAATTCCGTATTTGTAGTATGACTGATGCAATCCCATTCCATGGTGAATCAACAGTGCCCGATCCTCTTTGTTTAACCTACAAGGCATGTCCTGATATAATTGTACGAAAAAATCTTTGAATTCTTGAAAATAACTCAATGATGGCTCGTTTTATTTTTGTGGTGAGCTAGGTTTCGATCTTCACCTTTTCCTAAGCTCACAACATCCAATGACCCTTTGTAGAGTAGAGTCTGTTTTTCATCTTGTTAAACCATTCTTAACAAGTCAGAAGATATGTCACAATCTCTGTCATCTTCAAAATCCTGAGATCCCCTAGACCCATATCTTGTTCAAAAAGGGAGTCAGTAACAACGTCGCTCATGATGTTGATATCTGGGTACCTAAGTATGAAGGCAAGAAATCCAAAGAATAAATGATTCTAAGGATGATTATTTGGATAGTATGGTCACAAATAAAGAATGAAAGAAAAATGTATAGTATGAAGAATAAAAGAATATGTATTCAAAAAGATGCATGCTATTGAAATAAAATTTAAACATAAGCCTATTTCACAAAAGAATTCTTATTGCCTCTAGGCTTAAGGCAACAAACATGTTTTGAATATTACTTTAGGTCTGCTTCTAAAAATACAAGAATCTCTTCCTCAGTCCCATTATTCAAAACCCTTCCAAGTACGCAAGAGCTTGGAAACTTCGTTCTCTGATTCCCTCTTCATCTTCAAGGAGTAGCAACTTTCTTGTCTCCTCCTTCAATCACTGCATTCACTTCCTCATTAAAGTGATCAGGTTTTGATGGATCGTCAAACTTCACAACTCCCATTTTAATAAACCTTTCGACCAAATTTTTAAACATATTGCAGTTTTCAATTGAGTGGCCCTTTATTCTCGCGTGGTACTCACATTGGGCATTCTCGTTATACCATTTTGGGAACGGTGGTTGCAACGGTTTTGAATAAAATGGGGACACCACAAGTGCGTCAAACAAACTTTGATATAGCTCCTTGTACGTCATGGGGATTGGCGTAAATTGGAGCTTTTCAGAGTTATACTTACCAGCATTATTTGTTTTCTTTTCCTTTAGCTTCAAGGCTTTTGAGGTCCCTTCTCTTCTTTTCTTCATTTCTACTAGAACAACCGGTTTGGCTTGATCATTGCTCGGGTTGACACCCATTGAAGAGTAAATGATTTCTTCCTCGTCATCCTCACTATTGTCCACTAAGCCATTCCTTTTTCCAAGTCTTCCGGCTAGTAACTGGGTTAGCTGGCCTATCATATTCCTTTGGAATTCCCTTATTTCTTGTTGAATCTCGGTCAATTGTCTCTGCATTTGTATTTGCATCTGCTCTATCCTCACCAACCTTTGTTCCATGTTTTCTAGGTTAACTCTAAAATATTTTTACCTAATTAGGATTTTCTTGTAAAAGTCTAATGCAAATGATGTAATGCAAATGTATGAATGCAAAGAAGCATCGATTCTGATCAACTTCATTGTAGAAAACTTTATTAGAAAACAAATTCTTTTACATAAAATGGACTACTATATACTTTCGCCCTAAATCCTAAAGTTTTGATTTTCCAAAGCAATGGAGCTATCTCTCGACTACGATCTGACTGTAGCTCATGCCTCATGCTCAATACGTCGGTCTGCACTGCCAAACTCTGTAGGTGGTCAGCTACCTCTCGAATCTGAAAATGGCTTCCCTCATAAGATAGTCCCTGTTTCTTACTTGATCGTGTGAATGATAGAGCTCTTCCTACAAATGCCCTTCCCTTATTTCAAGACACTCAATCCAAAGTTCATAATTGTGCAGTGCTGATTCTAACTCTTCAATTCTACCCTTCATTTCTTAATCTTGTTCATGCTTGCCTTTAACTCGATCACAGAATTATGGCTTTGATGGTGATGAAGAGATCGTCCAAGTTTAGCCTTTGATCTTCAGAAGAAGATTTGATCATTCACCCTAACTAGTGCCATACACTGAGTCACAATTCCATACTCAGAAAGATTCTTCTGCTTCCATGGCCCATAAAGATTAGAATTTTTCCTATCATGGTGCAAAGAAAGAACTGTGGAGCTTCTAGAAAGTTTAGATTGTATCTGTTCCAACATTTTTTCAACTCTAAACCTAGGTGAAAAGTGTTTATTCTGGTTCATCTCATTGAATTTATCAAATGGGGGATCAACACGAATTCCTTTCATTTCTCCACAACGAATCAAATCCCTTGCAATTTTGTTTGGAACACAACGAGGAGCCGAGAAGTTCACAACAGTCCATCCTTCAATCCTAGATGGCTCCACCAATTTCTTATTGTTAAAATTCCAACGCCCATTCCTTGGAAACAAATCTTCACTATTGCCTACTCTTAACCTTGGTGCTAGCAGAAGATGTCCGTCTACTTAGGTGATCATTTTCATATGAAAGAGAAATGCTGTAATGGTAGAAGTGTCCATCTGTATTTCCCACGCTCACTTTGAAGTGATTGGTGAATATAGTTACCTTCTAACCTTTAGTTCAAACACCACACTTTGCCATAGGTGTCTTACAATCTTCTTCGTATCTAATTCTGGAATGACATCAAGAGGCACAAGTGGCAGAAAAGGCAGGGATTCCAGTGCTGCCCCATTTCTCTGTTACTCAAACAAATCCATACCTTGAAATCTTCTTTCTAATTGGTTTTGCTCTAACCATATACGAATGATTGCATTGTCTTCCACTTTATCAAGGAACCCATTCTCCATAACCAGCTTTCTAACTTAGAAACTGATCGTCAATCGACACCTCTTAATGTATGAAATGGTGTGCACAAATAAAACACAAAAAATTAGCACCGCAGAATAAGATATAAAGCAAGTAAAATATGATGTTATGTAATGCATGAATGCAGAGAAAGAGAGGTGTTGATTCTGAATTCAGTTACATTAGAAATTTTTTTCTAGAAAATAAATTTCTTTACATAAAACGGATTGCATACACGGCTTTGTCCTCATAGTCCAAATGAAAACATGAATCCCTTCTTCGCAAAAGTCAAGTCTTGCAAACTTCTAATAGATGCCTCCTCTAGCTCCTTTTTGCTTGATCTGGGACGCGACTCACTGCTCCATAATACTCATTAACTTATTCAAGAAAGTAGAGATGTGGCGATTCTCAATTTTTCTTTGTTAGCTTGAATCCTTGAGTAATAAAGTCTTGCATTCCTTCGCCGGCTATCAATCTTCTCTTGTTGTGTTCACTTAGACTATATTCGGACGAGACCGTATTATAATCCATTTTATCAAAAAACCTGTCTTCTTATGACAAACTTTTCTATTTAGCAATCAAATTAGAAATCAACACCTCTTTTCTATGATATGAATGCAATGCAATCAAGACAAAAGAAAACCCATTAGCATAGGAAAAATAAATACTATAGAACACCTATTAGGGTGACCACTAGGGTTTGACATAGTTCTACCTAGGGTAAGCCCTTAGGTTTTCTACGTGTGGTTTAGTTCTAAAGTTGAGGTACCCGAACCAGCAGATTCCTTGATCCTTACCCATTATAGGCTCATATGGACCAAGTTCAGTTCAGGGGAATACATTTCCCTATGGCCATGCGGAAGTGAAAACTTCACGAAGACATAGGTACAGATGTATTCCGAAAGCAATCCACTAGCCCATGCGGAGGTGAAAACCTTACGAAGGCATAGTTTTTGCTCCCACTTAAGGGTGTGACCACGACGGTCATGCAGTGCAATGCAAAGAGATATATTTTAAAATCACATCAATAAAAGGATCATATTTTAAAATCAGAATTTTAAATTCGAACAAAAGGACATGAAATTATCAATTTTACGGCCTGGCTCTCTTGGTTCCCCAGTGGAGTCGCCAAGCTATCGAAACCATTTTAAAATCGAGTTTTGAAAAAATGGGGATCGACTTTGAAAAACGAAAATGGAGTCGCCACCAATCCCTTTTTACTTAGGTGTGATTGGGTCACCTTGTAAAACATTTTATTCTTAAAATATTCAATTTTGGTCCACGCAAAGAAAAAATGAGTTTGGGAGTCGGTTACGTATGAGGAAGGATTAGCACCCTCATAACGCCCAAAAATTGGTACCTAATTGATAAAGTCATGTCCAAATGTTTGAAATTTAAAAAGTTTAAAATAAGATCCTTTATTTGAAGGTAAACCAAGACTACCTATCTTAAAGAAATAAGAAGACGACACCCAGTAAGTTAGGATACAATATCTCATGACTTCAAAGCTAGGTACATCTTTATTTTAGAAAATTCTTACATCGAGATCCAAAATATCACACCCAATAAGTTAGGATACAACGTTTAAATTCTCAAGAATAAGTTCTTTATTTTTAAAACTTGAAATTTCTTTATTATGAAAGAATATAAACATCACATCCAGCACGTTAGGAACGACATTTTTTAAACCCTCGTAATTAAAGTCATCTCATGATTTACAATACTCGTTAAAAGGGTATTTAGTTATTTAGCCAAATAGAAAATCGCAGCCCAGCATGTTAGGGCACTATTTTCCGAATTTCTAAATACAAAACATTGCCTTATTTTAAAATATAGAAAGCTTGTAAAAATGTATTTTTATTTTGAACAATAATCCATGTCATAATATCGCATTTATAAACTATCATACACAAATATTAAAAACAATTATAATACAATAGCATACAATATAAAATACAACTAAAATAACTACACTATAGTAATCATAAAATAATAAATAAATAAAGGGTATTACATAGATAAATATATAAAGCAATATATGTAAAACAATAAAAATACTAAATAATAAATATATGATTTAATACATATAAAAGATAATACATAATAATATATATAATAATTTTTAAAAATATATATGTAGAATATGTTATAAAATATAAATAAAATTTTAGAAAATAATATATGATATAAAATAATATTATGTAATATAAATTTTTTTAAAAAACATATAATATAGTATATAAAAAATAGTATGTAATGAAAATAATTTTGAGCTAAATAATAAATAATGAAAATATATGTATATATGTAGTACATTAATTATAAAATTATATACATAATATAAACAATATAAATAAAATAAATTAGATAATATAAATACATTTTATAAAAAATAAAGTTTTTAGAAATAATATATAATATACAAAATATAATATAATAATATAAAAATATAATAATATATAAATTATTAAACAAGTAAAATAATATATAAAATAATTAAATATATAATAAAATAATACTTATATATATATATATATATATATGAATTTCACAATATTAATAAATAAATATAGGAAAATAATATAGAATATATAATATAATAAAATAGTTTAATACACTATATAATAATAAAAATAAAATAAAAGGATAAAAATAAAATAAAACAAAAAAATAGGGGTCAAATAACAATTAAAACAGATTTAAAAGGACTAAATAAAAACACACGTTAAATCACAAGGGTTAAAACGGAAATTAAGCCTCTTTCTCAAAACGGCGTCGTTCTAATTTTACCTTTAAACTGCCCGTGGATTCCATTGAAATAAAATAATAGTTTTGGGGGCCAAATTAAAAAGAAAGACAACTTAAATTAAACAGAATTAAAAATAATAAAAATGCGGGAGGACTTGATTTGTAAATAGACCATTGACCCAAAAAAAAGCACGGATCGTTTTGGTCATCGGGTCAGATTCGGGTCAAAAGGCCTTATACGGTGCCGTTTTGAGGCTTGTTGAAACAAGCCTAAAACGACACCGTTTTAACTTGTTATAAAAGCGAATTTCCCTTCCCTTTTTTTCATTTCTGTTGCGTTATTTTAAAAAAAATAAAAAAAGAAACCCTTTCCTCTGTTAGGGTTTTTAAACCCCACAACGACGCCGGACCGCCACTATCCAACGTCGTTGTTCACGACGGCTGGTGTTTGAAACAGGTAAGTTTTCTTTCCCCCTTTTTCTATTTTATTTTAAAACCAACTTGTAAATAAAATAAAAGAAAAAAAGTGAAAGAAATAGAAATACGAAACAAAAGGTAATAAACCTCTGAATTTTTGAATCGGATTTTTTATTGCTATTCGTTGCTCTTTGTATTCAGTGTATATTTTCCTATCTATCTCCCTCTATTCGTATTCCCTGAATATTTTCCTCTCTGCTCTCTCTGTATATTTGTGTTTCTTTTTTATCTTCTTCCCCCTTGATTTTACAAAATAATCGGCTTTTATAACCTTTGAAAAATGAAAATAAAAAAGAAAAACCTATTGTTACTATGTTTGCTTCTGTGCTTTGCTTCTTTTTTTTTTCCTTTTTCTGTAAAGGTGATGAGAATGCGGCAGTGGTGCGGCTGTGATGGTGGCGCGATTTGCGGTTTGACGAGGGCATGAGGCGTGATCGATGGCGAACGAGGATTGCAGCGCGAAGATCAGTCTGGGTGTGAGGCTGCGGCGCGACTGTTGAGTTCCCACCGTTGTGGCTCCTAGGGTTTCTGAGGAAACCCTAGGTCTAAAATTTGTTTAGTTCCTGGGCCATTTGGGCCGTTCCACCTTGGGTTTGTTGGGCTATGGGTAAACTAGGTTAGTGTAACATCCTAAAAATTGAGGATCGATATGTTGCATGTTTTTGGTGCTTAGCGTCTGAATGATTCAATTTGTGTGTTTAATATAGTCTTGAGAAGGCTCAAGATTTATTCGGAATTAGAATAAATTTTAGTAATGAGTACTTTATTGAAGTGGATCAAGTGACCTTGATGTTTAAGGAAATTAAGTGTCAAAAACTAGCATAAGATGAGCTAGTAGTAAAGTGGAGTTAGGCTTATAAGTGTTGCTTGAGGAAGAGGTTCGAATCTTTAGGAATGCATTTTGTGACATTTATTTGTGCTCTTTCCTAGCAAGTGCCGGCCAAGCATCAAATTTTTGGTAAGTTAGAATTTTATTTTTATGGTACGGTGGCTAAGAGAAAAGGCAAGTACAAACTTAAGGAAGGGAATCATGAGAATATGGCATGTAGGGGGGACACAAGGCATATCTTAAGGGTTATGTTCTGGAAACATAGAATGGCTAACTTGTCTATGAACTTGGACGGCTTTGTGGACTAAAGGGGAGCCGAATTTTGGTGGTAAGCTTTGGGTAAGGATGATAGCTAGATAGAATCACATTTGGTCATTTTTGCTCTCCTAAAACACCTTTTTCCTCTCATCTTTTTACTTGGACAGCTTTGTGGACTAAAGGGGAGCCGAATTTTAGTGGTAAGCTTTGGGTAAGGATGGTAGCTAGATAGAATCACATTTGGTCATTTTTTCTCTCCCAAAACACCTTTTTCCTCTCATTTTTTTCTCTCTTAGTTGAATGTGCCATATGCTTGGAGAAAACAACTTTGTTTTGTTTCATTTGGTCATTTTTGCCAACCTCTCAAGTGCTTTATTTTGTGCTTCTCTCATAGTGTCGAAATCATCAAACACAAAAAGACCATTTCTTTGTCTTCTTTATTACCCATTGCCGAATGCACAGTGTTCCAAACCTTACTTTTTGCTCTTTTCTCACCCTTGAAAACAGAATCATAAACATCTCATCTCTATTCACCCTTCTTCTCCATTTTACTCATCTTTCAAACACATTTTTTTTCCTTCTTATTTCTTCCATGGCCGAATGTTAGAGAGAACCTCCATAGCCGAAATTATTTTTCCATTACCATTAAATCATAGCCAAAATCTTTTTTTCCTCATAGACTTTATTCTCGATCATTTCTTCTATTCAACTTTGGATAACTGGTAAGAATCATCTTCCTTGTTTTCTTTTGCTATTTGGTCACCTTGGCCGAATCTTTAGGTTAGCTTAGAAGAGCCTTTAAATCGATAATCGTTCATCCTCTTAGACAATTTCCTTTTGTTTTTTTTAGTGATATAGTGAAGGGCCGAATCACCATCTCGTCAAAAGTTATCTTGAAGTTATTAAAGTTCGGATCATCTATCAAGGTAAAAAAAAGGGAACTCTTCATGGATTTCATGATCACCCTCGATTTTATCAACGATTTTCAATTGGGTTTGTTATAATCGAAAGTTTTATATAGGGATCCTTTGGAAATCATTTGAAACTTTAAGGAAAACAAGATAGGGTCGAAAAGAGTGGTGAATAGTGATTGGAAGAGGGGCGGTTTCGTAATTCCCTCTAGATTCAAGCTAAGGGCTGTTTCAGCAATCCGAGACTTTCCACCGGGTTGTGGACCCCAATCCGAGGAGAATCAATTATTCAAAGTTGTTCGTAGTTCGGAGCCATTAGCTGTTTGGGATTTTCCATCGGGTTGTGAACCGTCAACCGGGAGAAACGACAAATAGTTGTTGTTCGAGATTCCGAGGGTAAAGATCTAGATCGCTTATCTTTAGTATAGATTTATATTAAGTATTAGTGTTCTAATCAAGCGTGACACGTATTTAGGTATCGACGAGCGGGAAAGTATAGTTCTCACCGTAATCAGGTGTGTAATTTCACATTTATCACATGGGTTAGATGTTATACCGTAAGCATTAGAATAAAAATCGTAAAGTTGGTAAAATCAAAAAATACAGTATATTAACACTTTTTGTGTAAATGCATGAAATCGGTATTAAAGTCATGGAAATTATGGAATCGCCCTTGATGGGCTAATTTGATAAAAAGTAATTTTTGGGCCTCATGTGCTTAATAGGCCGAATTGCTAGATTACTTATGGGCCAATTTGCTAGATTGATTAATTGGCCGAATTGCTATATTGCTTAATGGGTTGAATTGCTAGATTACTTAATGGGCCAATTTGCTAGATTGATTAATTGGCCGAATTGCTAGATTGCTTAATGGGCCGAATTGCTAGATTGCTTAAGGAGCCGGTTTGATAAATTACCATATGAGCCAAAATGAGAAACGGGCCAACTTGTAGTATGGGCCTTATGTTGAAATTATCATATGAATATTGTTATGCTTTGTATATGTATACATGATTGCATGGGTTGGGATAAAATTGAAGAGAAGTAAGTGTGGCTCTGCCTCAATCTAGTTTGGGTGGCTCTGCCACAATCTAGTTCGGGTGGCTTAGCCACAAACATTTTAAATGGCTTTATGCCTGCGATTGGTGTGTTGGCGGGGTGGGTTGACTTGATCCCCACAGGTGTGCTGGTTGGTACCGGTGGTGTGTAGCGGATGGAAATTTAGGCTTGGTTGGGAATTGCATTTCACATGCATTTTTTTAATTACTATATTGTTAAATTCGTAAATGGGCTCAAGCCCAATAAAATGCTTTGATGATTTGGCCCAGTGGACTTGGTAAGTGGGTTACACACTGAGTTCTAAGTAACTCACCCTATTTTCTTACCCTTTTTAGGTAATGATAATTGATGGAGGCTTGGGCCGAGGATGACTTTGCGAGGGCCATACTTCAAATGATGGTTTTGATGAACTTTGAATTACTCTTTAAGTATTTTTACTTAATCAATTTTTCAGTTGTGATGTAATAAGGCCTTTGGTATTATTTTTATGGATTTTTACTCGTGGATGGCTTTTAATATGTTTTAGATACTAAAAGGAGACTATTTTAACTTTATAAATGTTTTCTTTAATTTACATATAATTAAAGGGTTTTTCTTAAAATCACTAACTCGTAAGAATTTTCGTGAAAACTCTTATGAATTCTGTTTTCAAATTCCTTTTGAATTCTTTTAAACTTCTTATAAAATTTAATCAATTATTTCTATGAGATCAAATTATAAACTCCTATGTTTTAAAATTCATAGATTTCAAATTAACCTCAGTTTTTGATAAACTCCATCTCCAAAATAGTTTTTGAAGACCTATTTTCCTTAAATCATTAGATGACTAGAGGTATGTACGATTTGTGTGGCATACCAAGTCTGGTCTTAACGCATAGACCGGGTTTGGGGTGTTACATTTTATGGTATCATAGCCAGTTTCAAAACTCGACTGTGGTTTGGGTTTAACAACAATTTTTGTTTAAAATTGTTTAAATTTCTAGACTTTATGTTTTAAAGGTAGTATGGCACCACGAGCATCCGACACCAAGTCAAGTAAGTATTTGTCTATTAAATGTTTATTATTGTGATATGATCATAGGAACACTCTAGGACTTTTAGTTTTAGGTGTTGAAAATGGTAGAGATCGAGACTATAGGATGTGATTGCGAAAACAACTCTATCTCTTATATCTCATAAAATATCATTAATAAACACTGAAATAGTATTCTAATTCATAAAACTTGTAATCAGATTAAACCGAAATAGTCGGTATGAGCACTAGAGGACGTGGACGTGGGACGGTAGAGCGTGGTCGTGGTAGAGGATGAGGTGCTAGGGTTGCGTCTCAAGCGCGGGTCATATGTCAAAATGGGCCTTTCGTCACTCGGGAGTGAGACTGGATCACATGACCATACGAGAGAGGACAATGCTTTGACTCAAGCAATGTTGCAAGTCCTAGAAAGGGTTGCTGGGACTAGAACTAGCCCAGTAGTTCGTGGATCAATATCGGAACGACTTAAATCAAGTGGTGCTGAGGTTTTTAGAGGTGTCTCCGGTGTAGCTCCGAATGTTGCAAAATATTGGCTCGAGGCTGTAGAGCCAATTATGGATGATCTGGAGTGCACCGTCGAGCAGAAATTGAGAGGAGCGGTGTCCTTGCTAAGGGACGAGGCGTATCAATGGTGGCTTACGGTTCGAGAAGGCACTGAGGCTGCATTTGTCACTTGGGATTTCTTCAAAGCTGCTTTCCAAGGGAAGTATGTAGGGACAAGTTATGTGGATGGCCGGAGGAAGGAATTCTTGAATCTGGTTCAAGGAAATAAGACGGTGGCAGCTTATGAGGAAGAATTTCTACGCTTGAGTCGTTATGCTCGGACTATAGTGCCAATGGATCATGAGCGCTGAGTACGCTTTGAAGATGGGTTGAATGATGAGTTGTGGGTACTGATAGCTCCACAACAAGTAAGGACTTTTGCCACGCTTGTGGAGAAAGCCAAGATAGCCGAAGAGGCTAAGAACTCAAAACACCAGGACCGAGAAAGAGTCAGAGGCAAGAGGGACTTTAAGTACTCAGGTTTTTCTAAAAGGTTCCAAAAGAGGCCTCAAAATGATGAGCCAGCTCAAGCTAGAGCACCTGTGACTACCAATCAGAGTCGAGACTGTGCCGACTGTGGGAAACGACACCTCGGGGAATGCTGGAAGAAAACTGGTGGTTGTTATAAATGTGGTTCCAAGGATCATCAATATAGGAATTGCCCTCGACGGACTGCTCTGACTCAGGAAGCTCGTAACCCTGATGCACAGCCAGCTAGAGGCGCTCAACAGCCATCGAGAGGCCATGGACCAGGTCGTGGTGGTAATGGTGATAGACGTGGTCAAGGTACACCGTGTCGAGTTAATGGCTTTAGAGGTATCGCGAAGGTAAGACAACCGGGGTTGGTCTATGTGGTCAGGCGTCGTGAAGATGGCGATGCACCTGATGTGATAGCTGGTACATTCTTCATCTTTGATGTACCTATTACTGCTTTGATAGATATTGAGACTACCCACTCGTATGTTGCTAGTGCCATATCTGGAAACCTGAATATTAGATCTAAGATTACCGATAAAGAGATGACGGTAATTAGTCCTTTAGGACAGTCTGTAATCGTGAATAAATTGTATAGAGACGTGCCTTTGGAAATCCAAAGAGAAATATTTTTAGAGGATTTGATGGAATTGCCTTTCGGCGAGTTCGATCTTATTTTGGGTATGGATTAGTTGGTGAAGCACCGGGCGCAATTGGATTGTGCTGAAAAACGGATGTCAATAAGGATTGTGGATGATGTGGAAGTAGTAATGATAGGCGAACGAAAGAACTTTTTGGAAAATGTGGTATCTACTTTAAAGGCAGAGAAGTTGGTGCGGAAAGGGTATGGAGCGTTCCTAGCCTTCATTAGTGCTTTGGATGCCAAGGAATTATCGGAGGAAGGTGTGAGAATGGTGAAAGAATTTTTAGATGTCTTTCCTGAAGAACTTTCGGGTCTACCTCCAAATTGGAAAGTAAAATTTGGCATTGAGCTTTTACCGGAATGGCTCCAGTGTCTATTGCTCCTTATAGAATGGTGCCGAAGGAGTTAGCAGAGCTTAAAGCTTAAATTCAAGAATTTTTGGATTGGGGATTTATCCGACCGAGTGTGTCTTCATAGGGAGCTCCGATTTTGTTCGTCAAGAAGAAGGATGGGTCGATGCGTATGTGCATTGATTATAGGCAGTTGAATAAATTGACGATCAAGAATAGGTATCCATTGCCGAGAATCGATGACCTATTTGATCAATTGAGAGGAGCTTCAATTTTCTCCAAGATTGATTTGAGATTGGGTTATCATCAACTCAAGGTTAAAGAGGCAGATATTCATAAGACGGCATTTCGAACTCGTTATGGACATTATGAGTTTTTGGTGATGCCGTTTGGTTTGACCAATGCACCAGCTGCATTTATGGATATGATGAACCGAGTCTTTCAACCCTATCTAGACCAGTTCGTAGTGGTGTTCATAGATGATATCTTGGTATATTTGAGGAATGAAGAAGAGCATGACTCACATTTGCTCATTGTGTTGCAAATATTACGAGATAAATAACTTTATGCCAAATTCAGTAAATGCGAATTTTGGTTGAAGGAAGTGACTTTCTTGGGTCATGTGGTGTCAGCTGAAGGAATAAGAGTTGATCATCGGAAGGTAGAGGCTGTGTTGGATTGGAAACCACCAAAGTCAGTGACTGAGATTCGAAGTTTCTTGGGTTTGGCTGGTTACTATAAACACTTTGTTGAGGGGTTTTCATTGATTGCTGCACCCCTAACTAAGCTGTTGCGAAAGGGAGTACCGTATGTGTGGACCGATAAACAATAAGAAAGTTTTGAGAAACTGAAGAAGATTTTGACAGAAGCGCTAGTACTGATTCAACTTGAGGCTGGAAAAGAGTTTATCGTTTACTGTGATGCGTCAGACACGGGTTTAGGATGTGTGCTGATGCAAGGAGGAAAAGTGGTGGCTTATGCTTCTCGTCAGTTAAGGTCGCACGAAGTTAACTATCCTACTCATGACTTGGAGTTGGTTGCAGTGGTGTTTGCTTTAAAGATTTGGATGCACTATCTTTACGGTGAGAAGTCGATCATTTATACGGACCATAAGAGTCTTAAGTACCTCCTTACCCAAAAGGAGTTGAACTTGAGACAACGGAGATGGCTGGAGTTGTTAAAGGATTATGACTTCTCAATCGAGTACCATCTTGGAAAGGCTAACATGGTGGTAGATGCATTGAGTCGTAAGGTAGTATCAGAGTTAAGAGTAATGTTAACTCTTCTCAGTTTGTATGAGGATGGCAGTCTACTAGCAGAACTTCAGGTGAAGCCATTATGGTTAGAACAGATCAAGGAAAAGCAGTTATCAGATGAAAAGTTAGGCCTTTTAATGCAACAACTTGAAAGTGGTATAATAGGGGACTTTGGAATGAACAATGATGGCGTGCTGTGTTTTCGTGGAAGAGTTTGTATGCCCATGGATTCGGATTTGAGACAAATGATTCTACTAGAGGCGCATAGTAGCCCTTATACTATGCACCCCGGAGGAAATAAGATGTATCGAGATCTCCGTGAGCAGTAATGGTGGCCAGGGTTGAAGCGAGGGGTTACTGATTTTGTTGGAAAATGTTTGACTTGTCAACAAGTGAAGGCAGAACATCAATTACCATCGGGTTTATTGCAACCGGTAAAGATTCCTTTATGGAAATGGGAGCGGATAACGATGGATTTTGTTAGTGGGTTACCCTTAACACCTACTAAGAAAGATTCTATTTGGGTGGTAGTTGATCGATTGACGAAGACTGCTCATTTTTCTACCAGTTCGTACGGATTACTCACTGCAAAAGTTGGCTAAGTTGTACATAGCGAGATCGTGAGGTTGCATGGGGTACCAGTGTCTATCATATCGGATAGGGATCCTAGGTTTACATCACGGTTTTGGAAAGCTTTGCATGAGGCTTTGGGAACAAAGTTAAACTTCAGTACGGTTTTTCATCCTCAATCAGATGATCAGTCAGAAAGAGTAATTCAGATTTTGGAAGACATGTTAAGGGGTTGTGTAATTGACATCAGAGGTAGTTGAGAGGATTTCCTACCGTTGGCAGAGTTTGCGTATAATAACAGTTACCAATCTAGTATCCAAATGGTGCCCAATGAAGCGTTATACGGTCGTAGGTGTCGTACCCCTACTTGTTGGAGTGAATTGGGGGAACGGCAGTTGTTGGGTTCTAAATTGATATCTGAGACGGAAAAAAAGGTAAAGGTGATTCGAGCACGGTTAAAGGAAGCTTCGGATAGATAAAAGTCATATACAGATCTGAAGCATAAGGATATTGAGTTCGCGGTGGGAGATCAGGTCTTTCTGAAAGTCTCACATTGGAAGAAGATTTTTAGATTTGGAAGGAAGGGCAAGTTGAGCCCTAGGTTTATTGGACCATACCGTGTGTTGAAGTGTGTAGAACCAGTGGCCTATTAGCTTGAATTACCTCCGGAGTTGAGTCAGATTCATAGTGTTTTCCATGTTTCTATGCTGAGGCATTATAGATCGGATCCGTCTCACATAGTACCGGTGAAGAAGTGGAGTTAAGGCCAGACTTGTCTTTCGAGGAGGAACCAGTGAAAATTTTAGACCGTGATGTGAATGTGCTAAGAAAGAAGAATGTGCCATTGGTTAAGGTTCTATGGCGTAATCACAGAGTGGAAGAAGCTACGTGGGACCCTGAGGACGCAATTCGGCAACAATATCCTCACCTCTTCTAACCAGGTAAATTTCGAGGACGAAATTTTCTTTAAGGGGGTAGAATTGTAACATCCTAAAAATTGAGTATCGATATGTTGCCTGTTTTTGGTGCTTGCTTGTGAATGATTCAATTTGTGTGCTTAATATAGTCTTGAGAAGGCTCGGGATTTATTCGGAATTAGAATAAATTTTAGTAATGAATACTTTTTTGAAGTGGATCAAGTGACCTTGATGTTTAAGGTAATTAAGTGTCAAAAACTAGCATAAGATAAGCCAGTAGTAAAGTCGAGTTGGCGCTATAAGTGTTGCTTGAGGGAAGAGGTTTGAATCTTTAGGAATGCATTTTGTGACATTTATTTTTGCTCTTTCCTAGCAAGTGTCGGCCAAGCATCAAATTTTTGGTAAGTTAGACTTTTATTTTTATGGTAAGGTGGCTAAGAGAAAAGGCAAGTACAAACTTAAGGTACGGAATCATGAGAATATGGCATGTAGGGGGGACACAAGGCATATCTTAAGGGTTATTTTTTGGAAACTTAGAATGGCTAACTTGTCAATGAACTTGGACGGCTTTGTGGACTAAAGGGGAGTAGAATTTTGGTGGTAAGCTTTGGGTAAGGATGGTAGCTAGATAGAATCACATTTGGTCATTTTGCTCTCCCAAAACACCTTTTTCCTCTCATCTTTTCTCTCTTAGCAGAATGTGCCATATGCTTGGAAAAAACAACTTTGTTTTGTTTCATTTGGTCATTTTACCAACCTCTCAAGTGCTTCATTTTGTGCTTCTCTCTAGTCTTTGAAATCATCAAACACAAAAGACTATTTCTTTTTCTTCTTTATTTCCCATTGCCGAATGCACATTGTTCCAAACCTTACTTTTTTCTCTTTTCTCACCCTTGAAAACCGAATCATAAACATCTCATCTCTATTCTCCTTTCTTCTCCATTTTATTCATCTTTCAAACACATTTTTTTCCTTCTTATTTCTTCCATGGCTGAATGTTAGAGACCACCTCCACAGCCGAAATTATTTTTCCATTACCATTAAATCATAGCCAAATCTTCTTTTCCTCATAGACTTTATTCTCGATAATTTCTTCTAGTCAACTTTGGATAACCGGTAAGAATCATCTTCCTTGTTTTCTTTTGCTATTTGGTCACCTTGGCCAAATCTTTAGGTTGGCTTAGAAGAGCCTTTAAATCGATAATCGTTCATCCTCTTAGACGATTTCCTTTTTTTTTTAGTGATATAGTGGAGGGCCGAATCACCATCTCGTCAAAAGTTATCTTGAAGTTATTAAAGTTCGGATCATCTATCAAGGTAAAAAAAAAAGGGAACTCTTCATGGATTTCATGATCACCCTCGATTTTATCAACGATTTTCAATTGGTTTGTTATAACCGAAAGTTTTATACAGGGATCCTTTGGAAATCACTCGAAACTTTAAGGAAAACAAGATAGGGTCGAAAAGAGTGGTGAATAGTGATCAGAAGAGGGGCGGTTTTGCTATTCCCTCTAGATTCAAGCGAAGGGCTATTTCAGCAATCCAAGACTTTCCACCGGGTTGTGGACCCTCATCCGAGGAGAATAGATTATTCGAAGTTGTTCGTAGTTCGGAGCCATTAGCTGTTCGGGATTTTTCATCGGGTTGTGAACCGTCAATCGGGGAGAAACGAAAAATAGTTGTTGTTCGAGATTCCGAGGGTAAAGATCTAGATCGCTTATCTTTAGTATAGATTTATATTAAGTATTAGTGTTCTAATCAAGAGTGACACGTATTTAGGTATCAACGAGCGGGAAAGTATAGTTCTCACTGTAATCAGGTGTGTAATTTCACATTTATCACATGGGTTAGATGTTATACCGTAAGCATTAGAATAAAAATCATAAAGTTGGTAAAATCAAAAAATACGGTATATTAACACTTTTTGTGTAAATGAATGAAATCGGTATTAAAGTCATGGAAATTACGGAATCGCCCTCGATGGGCTAATTTGATAAAAAGTAATTTTTGGACCTCATGTGCTTAATAGGCCGAATTGCTAGACTACTTAATGGGCCAATTTGCTAGATTAATTAATTAGCTGTGCTTAATGGGCCGAATTGCTAGATTGCTTAATGGGCCGAATTGCTAGATTGCTTAAGGAGCCGATTTGATAAATTACCATATGGGCCAAAATGAGAAATGGGCCAACTTGTAGTATGGGCCTTATGTTGAAATTATCATATGAATATTGTTATGCCTTGTATATGTATACATGATTGCATGGGTTGGGATAAAATTGAAGAGAAGTTCTGGTGGCTCTGCCACAATCTAGTTCGGGTGGCTCACCCACAAACATTTTAAATGGCTTTATGCCCTGCGATTGGTGTGTTGGCGTGGTGGGTTGACTTGATCCCCACAGGTGTCTTTGGTTGGTACGGTGGTGTGTAGCGGATGGAAATTTAGGCTTGGTTGGGAATTGCATTTCACATGCATTTTTTAATTACTATATTGTTAAATTAGTAAATGGGCTCAAGCCCAATAAAATGCTTTGATGATTTGGCCCATGGACTTGGTAAGTGGGTTACACATCGAGTTCTAAGTAACTCACCCCGTTTTCTTACCCTTTTCAGGTAATGATAATTGATGGAGGCTTGGGCCGGGGATGACTTCGAGGGGGCCATGTTTCAAATGATGGTTTTGATGAACTTTGAATTACTCTTTATGTATTTTTACTTAATCAATTTTTCAGGTTGTGATGTAATAAGGCCTTTGGTATTATTTTTATGGATTTTTACTGTGGATGGTTTTTAATATGTTTTAGATACAAAAGGAGACTATTTTAACTTTATAAATGTTTTCTTTAATTTACATATAATTAAAGGGTTTTCTTAAAATCACTAACTCGTAAGAATTTCGTGAAAACTCTTTATGAATTCATTTTCAAATTCCTTTTGAATTCTTTTAAACTTCTCATAAAATTTAATCAATTATTTCTCCGAGATCAAATTATAAACTCCTATGTTTTAAAATTCATAGATTTCAAATTAACCTCAGTTTTTGATAAACTCCATCTCCAAAATAGTTTTTGAAGACCTGTTTTCCTCAAATCATTAGATGACTAGAGGTATGTACGATTTGTGTGGCATACCAAGTCTGGTCTTAACGCATAGACCGGGTTTGGGGTGTTACAGTTAGGTTAGGTTGTAGGTGGGATATGGGTATTGGGTTCTGGTATAGGTAGTTTAGGATCTGTTTGGGTTTAATTTTGGGCCATCAAAATTGGGCTTTATATAATGGACATTTAATTGGACATTGGGTTTTTATTTTGGTTTTTCAGCCCGGGAAAAAATGGGCATTTACATTAATCGTTCAACATAAAAGAAGAACATTCAATTCCATTTTTATTAAACATGTAATTAGTAAAATCATTATAAATATAATAAATGTAATACAAACTTACCGAAACATGATAGCTAATGACACACGACAAATATCACTTGACGACTTTTCCTTTCCCCCGTTTATCAACAGATTGGTCCGTTTCTTGATCTAAACATACTAATTTTAGTTTAGTTAACTAAATAAAACATATTAAAACACTTAGATTTATGCAATTAACTCTTTAATGATATTTTACACATTTATCCTAAACTTTCACCTTTTACTCAGTTTAATCCCTAAAATCGAAATTCTCATAATTATCACAATTTAACCTAAAGAAGGCTAGCTGAATGTTTTATAATCCCTATAAAGCCCAAATTTATCACATTTTTGCAAGAATTTCATGCAACTTTACTATTATAATAATTTAGTCCTTAAACTTTAAAATCAACCAAAACTACTTTACAAAATAGTCCTATTGTAACATCCCGAAATTGGGCCTAGTAGGATTGGGCCGATTGGGCCTTGGGCTTTAGGAAAAATTTATATGTCATCTAGTTACTTGTGTTAGCTTGGGTAGTATTGTTTGTGTGTTTAGCATAGTCTTGTGTAGGATTGGATTTATTTACATAGTTAGAGTAATTTTTAGTTTGAAGAATTTAGTGAAGTGGATTAGGTGAACTTGACACTTAAGTTAATTTAAGTGTTAAATTTAGCACATGAGGAGTTAGTGGCAAGGTGGATATGAAGCATGAAGGATTGCTTGAGGGAAGTGGTTCGAGTATCATGGAATGCATTTGAAGACTTTATTTTTATGCATTAAGTGTCGGTCAAGCTCTAATTAAGGTAAGTTGGACTTTCAATTTTTATGGTAAGTTGGATAGCAAAATAGGAAAGCTTGAACTTTGGGAAAGGAATCATATGGATTAAGGAAGGATAGGGGACATAAGGCTTGGTTTAAGGTGAGGTTTTTGGAACTTTTTAATGGCTAATTGTCCATGAATGTGGACAGCATGTGTGGCTAGGGGGTGGCCGAATGTTGATAGGAAGTTGGGGGGTTTTAGTTGGCCAATTGGAGCATTTTGTGCTTTTTGTTCATCTTTTGGTATTTTTCTTTTCCTCTCAAAAGCTCTCCTCCTTAGCCGATTATGTTCTTGGCAATAAGGTGAATTTTGTTTTAGTTTTGGCCTTCTTTCTTTGTTTTGTGTCTTAACCAAAAACCCTTTGAACTTTACCAACTTTTCTCTAATACACCAAAGTGAGCCATAACCGAATGTCCATGGGTGTTGTTGATTTTTCCTCTTAGGCTTTTGGCCGAATCTTCTTTGGAACCTCCCTCTCATCTTTGAATTCTTTGTAGCCGAAAACAACCTCTTTTGTTCTCATCTCTCTTTTTCAATCTTTTTCATATTGTTTAAAATCCACATTTATTCTTTTACTTTCCTTTGGTCGAATCTTTCTCCTCTCAATTCTCTTTTCTTTTCTTCCATTATTTGCAAACCGAATTCTCCTTCTCCTATTTTCACTTTTCTTTTCCTTTCTCTTTCTCCACTCTAGCCGAATCCTATTTGTGTCTCACTCAACCACATTGCCGAAATTGTATTACCTTGAGAGGATTTTCTTTTTGACCGAAATCATTATCTCTTCTTTTTCCAAACAAACCCTTTCATTTTGGTAGTGGTATAGTGGAGTGTTGATCATTTCTTTATTGATAGTCAACCATAGCCATACTAAGATCGTGTGGAAAGGATTTCATCATTCAAGGATTTTTGACCAACTCCATAAGCAAGTGATGATTTTCGGAATTGAATCGAAGTGTTAAGGTAAGGATCTTTACACTTGTTATATCGTTTTAGATGGTCTACTAATCGACTAAGTTTTAGGGGACTCTATCGTCCGTTTATTATCTTCTTTCTGTGAACGTTAGATTTTGGGGCAATCAAGAATGGGTTCGAAAAGAGCAGTTCATAGTGTTTGGAAGAGGGGTGGTTCTGCCATACCCTCAAATTTCAAACGGCGGTCATGTCGGAGTCCGAGACTTTCCACTGGGATGTGGACCCTCTACCGGCGATAATCGATTATTTGAAGTCATTCGTACCCCCGAGCCATTGTTTGTTCATGGTTCTTCATCGGGTTATGAAGCACCAACCGAAGAGAAATCGCATATTGTTGTTGTTCGAGATTCCGAGGTTATCGACGAGCGGGAAGGTTTAGTTATCACTATTATCAGGTGTGTACCTTACACACTTTATAATTCGGTTATGTATATATTTATATAATAATAATTTACTAATCATATTATCAAAGTGGAAAACGATGAGATCTTGATATGATACCATGATGGTATGAATGAGGATTCGGGTAAGTCCGTTTCAATATGATGTTAATATATGTGGATTGATATCATGATTTACGATTTTTATGTGTAATATGATCATATCAAAGTATGATGGCATGATTTATACTCTACATATATATAGGTTTGGGATTATGAGTGGAGGGGGAAGGATTTGATATCCGTGTCTTTGGACACCAGAGGTTTGGCACCTCCGGTGATTTGGTATCACATTTGTGTCTTTGGGACACGGAGGTTTGGCACCTCATAGCGCCTAAATCCACGTGGTCTAGCACCACCGTGGGTTGTCCCCACTTTTGAGATATGGGATCGTCGCTAGTGATTTGGTATCACACGTGGGTTGGCCCCACAACTTGATTATTCGTGACTTTGGTCAACAGTGATTTGGTATCACATTATTGGATATCGTGACTTTGGGTCACCAGTGGTTTGGCACCACCAGTGGTTTGGTACCACACGGGGTAGAAAAGGAGTTAAGGATGGCTAGGTTGGGTGCATTATATAATTATATATGTTACTTGATTATAAATTGTGTAAGTATGTTGCATTAATTGGGGGAAGGATTTATGCACTGAGTCTTGGTGACTCACCTTCTCCCTTATCATTTCGGTGATTCGTGAGATCGCGGATGAGAGCCGGATGAACTCGAGGAGGCCATGTGATAAAATTTGATTTTACATGAACTACGATTTGGGGTACTTTAGTTTATTTTAATTTGGTTTTGTTTTATTTTGGGTTTGTAATAAGGCCTCTTTAATTATGTTTTGGATTATTTATATGCTTTGGATATGTTTTAAATATGGCTTATAAATTATTTGATTAATTTAATAATGGAGCTCAAAGTTTTCTAAAATAATAAAAAGCATAATGGTTTTAAAATCTTACCATCGGGTAATATAAATAGTTTGATAGTAAAATATAGATTAAGTGTTTTCTACAATTTTAATAATTTCCAAATATTAAGTTTCTACATTCAAAATGCAAATGGTTTTCAAAGTATTAATTGAGTTTTCTTAAAATGAAACAAATGTTTTCTAATCTATGATTTATCCACTTAGTAATAAAAGCTTTATTATGGAATTTCAAAGTAAATTTTTTTTAATTTTAACTTATTAAACATCTGATTTCTACAAATATAGAATTTCAAAGAGTTCTTCACAAAGATTTAATTGTTATTCGATTCGTTTTCAAAATATTTTCCTCAGTGACATACCAGATTCGGTAGTGGCGTATTGATCGGGTTTGGGGTGTTACACCTATTTAACTACCAAGCTTAATAATCTACCATTAAACTTAAAAAGCACCACAAATTAATCCATAGAAAAATTCTAAAGATTTAATAGTTTTACGAATTAGTCCCCAAGTTAGCTAGATTAAGCTGTAATGATATCAAAAGCATAAAAATTACCAAAAATAGATTCAAAAACACATACCATGCATTGACTTGAGCTTGGCTGAACCTAAGGGAGCTTTAAAATGGTGATTTTCAGTTGCCAAGAACCAAATGAAGAAGATGAACATGTTTTCTTTTCTTATTTTAGTTTAAACTTATTAATTTATTTACCATTTTACCCTTTAAAACTAAATGAAATTTCAACACCTACCTCACCTAAACCGTCCACTATAAATACTTATGGTATAATTACTATTTAAATCCCTAAATTCTTGTTTTTATATCCATTTAACACATATAAACTAATAATGGCTTACTTTTGCAGCTTTTACGCTTTAGTCCTTTTATTTAATTAACTATCATATCATTAGAATTTCCAAACCAAATGTAACATCCTAATAATTAGGGGTTATGCATCTTACTTAATTGAATGATGTTGCATGCTTAAATATGTTAAGTGTGTTTTGGAAGTTATTTTTGAGCTTCATTAATTAAGTGAATGCTTAGTGAAACTTTTAATTTCTAATAATTAAGATGGAGCTAAGCATGTTAGGCTTTAAGAATTAATGACAAGGAGCTTAAAGCATAAGATGAGTAATTAGCAAAGTGGTAAGGACACATGGATGAGTGCTTGAGGGGAGAGGTTCGAATACCCAAGCTAGCAAATAGGAGGATTTTATTTTTGTTTCCTTCCCTATAGTGTCGGCCAAGGTTCTTCTAGAAAGGATGAGCATTCTTTTAATTTTGGCTATTTGACCATATGAAAAAGGCAAGCTAAAGAATTATGGCATGGAATCAAGATAGGATGATAAGATAGGGGGAACAAGAGGCTTGATATGTGGGCAATGTTTTGGAAACTTGTTCATGGTCATTTGACCAAGAACCTAGTCGGTTTAGGGGCTAAAGAGGGTGGTTAAAGGTGATAGCAATCTTAGGGTTGATGGGGAAGAATTGTGGAGGAAAAAGGGGGATTGTGTTTGCTTCCTTGTTGGCCGAATTTGACTTGAGTTAGGGGGTGAAAGTTGGCCAAAAGTTCTAGCAATTGTGCATCTTTCCTCATTTCTCCAAAAACTCTCCTCTTAGCCAAATCTTATTATGGGCATTAGGTAAAAACTTCTCTTTGTTTTGGCTCTCATTTTGACCATTTCAATTAAAATTCCTATTCTCTCAAAATTCTTATCAAAAGCATCAAAATTTGGAAAAGCCTTTCTTCTTTTCTTTTTTCTCTCATTGCCGAAAGTACCAAAGTTTAAGCACCATTTTTCTTCATTTCTCCCTCTTGGCCGAATGCACCTAAGCCCCAAAAACCTATCTCTTTTCTCTTTGAAAATCATCTTCATCATCATCATCATCTTCTTTTAATCTCTCTTTCTCTTTCTCTTTTTCTTCCTTTTCTCTTTCCTTTTCATTTTATTTTCTTTCTTTCTTCTCTCAATCGAAACTACTTTCTACTAAAACCAAGAATCATCAATCCTTTTCTTCTTTTTGTTCAAGCCGAATCATATTCTATTTTGATCTCCTTTCTCCTTTTCTTTCTTTGAAAACCGAGACCATTTTGGCCATAAATCACCATCTTTTTCTCTTTTTCTTTTTGTACAAACCGAAAACCACCAAATCCATTTTATTCTTTTCTTTTTGTTTTAGGTCGAATCTTCAAGTGGGTAAGTAAAACTTTTCATCAATCGTTTTCATTATTTCTTTCTTTTTACTTTGGCAAATTTAGAATCATGATCTCTTATTTTTCTCTCCTAGGCTGAATCCTTGGAAAGGATTTTTATGGATCCTTGTTGAAGCCAACTTTTAAGAAGTAACCTTTAAAATCATCCAAGGTAAGATTTTTCCACATTGGTTATATTAATCCTTTTAGAATGGATCACTAATCAACTTTATTTTTAGGGGTGATTTAAGACTAACAAGATAGGTAAGAAAAGAGCAGTACGGAGTGTTTGGAAGAGAGGAGGCACTGTTTTACCATCGAACTTCAAAAGAAGGGCTGTATCGGCGGTAAGAGATTTTCCACCGGGTTGTGGACCCTCTGCTAATGAAGATCGGTTATTTGAAGTAGTGCGTACAACCGAACCACTTTACGTTGGTGGGATATCAGCGGGTTTTGATCCATCTAGCGGAGAAAAACCACAAATAACGATTGTTCGAGAATCGAGGGTAAGGATTTAGATCCTCATCAATAGTATAATTTTATTAGTAATAGTGTATACTAACCAAGTGTGATGATTAACTAGGTGTTGACGAGTGAGAGAGTATCATTCTCACTGTCATAAGGTGTGTAACCCTACATTAAAAACTCATAGATCTATTTTTATATGTGATTTTATGATAATGTGTTTAATAATGATTTTTGGATACCATTCGGTGGTATACGATATTCGTATGTTTACCCCAATATTTCGTTAATTTTGCTATATGCATAAAATGTGAAATAAGTATGATTATATTATGATTTTGGGGTAAATGGCATGAAAACTAAATGATATGTATGTGCATGGGCATATGGGTATATTTGATAAAGGAGGAAGTATTCGGTGGTTTTACCACATTTACGGTGACTTCGGTCACATATTTGAAATCTGGTGACTTGGTCACAAATATGAAATTTGGTGACTTGGTCACAAATATGAAATCTGGTGACTTGGTCACATATTTGCAATCTGGTGACTTCGGTCACAATTTTGTCTCGTGGCCTTGCCACAAAATTATAAGGCGATGTGCATGTTGATTGCAAAGAATCGCCTTCGATGGTGTGTAGCGGATGGAGGTCGATTTAGTAATCCCCACGGTGTGTTGGTTGGTACGGGTGGTGTGTAGCGGATGGATATTAGGTGGGCCGAGTTTGCATTTCATTACATGTACATATCCATGTGATTTAAATGATTATTATTTAATCTGGTATTAAAATGGGCTTTTTGGTTAAATATGAATTAAATAGGCCTATGGCCATATGTGAAATTTTTAGGCTTTAAGGCATATGATAAAATGGGATTTTTAATGTATGTGTTAGACATTGAGTTTATAACTCACCCATTTTTGTGGGATAACTTTTCAGATGATTCGTAGTGCGATGGATCGGGTCGGCAAGTACTCCGTGGTGGCCAATGCTCATATCAAGTATTTTGAAGATTTTCCAATTTAAACTTATTTAATTTCTACTACTTAGACTTTATTATGGGTTTGCTATTTTTGTAATAAGGCCACTATAAACTGTTTTTAATTTTTGTGTTTGGACTTTTATTTTTCCATGGACAAATATCTATTAAATAACTAAATGGTTTTTCGATAAATAATTTAAAAATGTTTTTGTCACTAATATATATATATATATAGGTGTTTTAAAGTAATTCCCATTAATTTGGTTTTCTTTTAATTTATTAACTCCTTCTAAAATAATGTTTTAAAAGACAAAAATTTACTTTACAATTTGATTTCAACCTAAAATATTAATTTAATCTGTTTTCTACAAAAATCATCAAGTTTTTCTTAAATAAAACGAGAATTTGCTAAAGTTAGATTCGAGGAACATAACAAATCCGGTCAGGCTTTTTGGGCCGGGTTTGGGGTGTTTCAACTTGGTATCAGAGCCCAATTTTAAACTCTCGGCCTTGGGTTGTGAATTCCACAACGTTTTCAAAATATGGCCCAAATGACTTTTTGAAAGTTTTCTTAAGTTAAAATGGTTTTATAGGAGCATGGCACTCGGAGTTCTCAGCCCAGATCCATCAGGTATGTATCTTTATTGATAAAGTGATATGACTGATAAGCTTAAGGAAACTATAACTTTAGAGACATGGACCCTAGATGTATGTGTGCTACTACGGAAAAACCACTGAATATCTACTTCATAAAACTTTCTTCTAATAAGAAGTGAAAAGACTCTAATACATAAGACTTTTTCGTAAAAACAGATAAGACACGTAGTAGACATGAGCTCTAGGGGATGTGGTCATCGTGGACGTGGAAGAGGAAGAATGGCTGTGTCGGAACCAGTTAGATCTGGTCAAGGTTCCAAAAATGATGCTCCACCACCGGCTGTTGGGATGGATTTTCAAGAGCAAAATGAAGGAGGTGACGCAGTATCACAAGCTGTGCTGCGAATTTTAGAACGAGTAGCAGAAGCTAGTTCTGGAAATGGGTCTCGAAAGTCAGTAGCTGAGAGACTAAGATCAAATGGAGCTGAGGTTTTCAGAGGAGTATCTGGAGTAGCTCCAAATGTAGCGGAATACTGGTTGGAAGCAGTCGAGAGGATTATGGACGATTTAGACTGCACTGCTGAAGAGAAATTGAAAGGTGCTATTTCACTACTCCATGATGAGGCCAACCAGTGGTGGCTCACTATTAAGGAGAGTACCCCTGTAGATCGACTGGATTGGGGGTATTTCAAAATTAAATTCGAAGGAAAATACATTGGAGCTAGCTACATCGACTCTCAGAGGAAGACATTTTTGAATTTGGTGCAAGGAAACAAGTCGATAGCTGAATATGAAGCAGAATTCTTGCGACTTAGCCGTTATGCCAGAGGGATAGTGGATACTAAATATGAGCGGTGTGTCAGATTTGAGGATGGACTTAGAGATGAACTGCGAGTGATGATTGCTCAGACGGAAAGAGATTTTGCAATCTTAGTGGAAAGAGCAAGAATAATCAAGAGGTTAAGCAGACGTAAAGAGCGAATCGGACAGAGGCGAATAAGAATAAGAGAAGCTTTGGGTCTTCAGGGTCATCGGGAATTTTCAGAAGAAACCAAGAAATGAAGGACCGCGAGGTCAGCAGACTGCTACGGGTGGACAAAATCGTGCTTGTGCCCAATGTGGAAAAATGCACTCGGGAGAATGTTGGAAAAAGACCGGGGGATGTTTCAAGTGCGGATCTAAAGACCATATGATCAAGGATTGCCCGAAGAATTCAGAGAAGAACCGCCCAGTAAGTCAGGGTGTTAATCAGGCTGGCAGAGGTGAACAGCAGCCGATAAGGGGCCGTGGTCCAAATGGAAGGAATAATGTCTCGGTAGAGGTCGTGGAACTTCAGGCAGAGGCAGTGGTAGCTCTGAGGCGAGACAGCCAGGTCTGGTATATGCAGTTCATCGCAGAGAAGACAGTGACGCACCTGATGTAATCACGGGTACGTTTCTGATTTCTGGGTTGCCCTTTATTGCTTTGATAGATATAGGGTCAACTCACTCTTATATCGCTAGTGAAGTATCTAGGACTTTGCATGTGACTTCTGAGACTGTACCTAGGAAGATGGTTGTACTTAGTCCTTTAGGACAGACAGTAGTTATAGACAAACTTTTTAAGGAAGTGCCTTTAGAAGTTTAAGGAACGCAATTTCCGGCTGATTTAATGGAGTTGCCATTCGGAGAATTCGACCTGATCTTAGGCATGGACTGGCTTGTGAAGTATCGTGCAAATGTGGATTGTGCTGCTAAGCGAATGTCCTTAAGAACTCTTAATGACAAAGAAGTTGTAGTGATGGGCGAGAGACGGAACTACTTATCTAATGTAGTATCCGCTCTTAAGGCAGAAAAGATGGTTAGAAAAGTATGTGTAGCCTTCCTGATGTTGGTGAGTGCCTTGGAGGCTAAGGAAGCAACTGTTGAGGGAGTCAAGACTGTGAATGAATTTGTAGATGTTTTTTCGGAAGAACTTTCAGGTTTGCCTCCGGACCGTGAGGTAGAATTCGGGATAGATTTATTGCCCGGAACGGCGCCAGTTTCTATTGCTCCATATAGAATGGCACCGAAGGAGTTAGTGGAACTTAAGGCTCAGATTCAGGAGTTGCTTGATCATGGATTTATCCGACCTAGTGTGTCTCTATGGGGAGCACCGGTCTTATTTGTGAAGAAGAAGGACGGATCAATAAGGATGTGTATAGACTACCGGCAGTTGAATAAGCTGACCATCAAGAACAAGTATCCTTTGCCAAGGATCGATGACTTGTTCGATCAGCTTAAGGGAGCTGCGGTATTCTCAAAGATTGATCTAAGGTCGGGGTATCATCAACTTAAAGTGAAAGAAGTGGATATCCATAAGACGGCTTTTCGAACTAGATATGGGCATTATGAATTTCTGGTAATGCCATTCGGATTGACGAATGCCCCAGCTGCGTTCATGGATATGATGAACCGAATTTTCCAGCCCTACTTGGATCAATTCGTCGTGGTATTCATAGACGACATCCTGGTGTATTCTATGTCCGAAATGGAACATGATGAGCTTCTTCGAATTGTGTTGCGAGTTTTAAGGAGAAGAAGATGTATGCCAAATTCAGCAAGTGTGAATTTTGGCTGAAAGAGGTTGTATTTTTAGGCCATGTGGTATCGGCAGAAGGGATAAGGGTGGATCCTCGGAAGATTGAGGCTGTGCTAGATTGGAAACCACCTAAGTCCGTAACTGAAGTTCGTAGTTTCTTGGGGTTAGCCGGATACTACAGAAGATTCGTCGAAGGATTCTCATCGATAGCTGCACCTTTAACGAAATTGCTGAGAAAGGAAGTACCTTTCGTGTAGGCTGATAAGCAACAAGAGAGTTTTGAAAAGCTCAAGAAGGTTTTGACTGAAGCTTCGGTTTTGATTCAGCCTGAGGCAGGAAAGGATTTCGTCGTGTATTGTGATGCTTCTCACACGGGATTAGGATGTGTTCTGATGCAAGACAGGAAGGTAGTTGCATATGCGTCTCGGCAGTTGAGACAACACGAGGTTAATTACCCGACATATGACTTAGAGTTGGCAGCGGTGGTCTTTGCTCTTAAAGTTTGGAGACATTATCTATACGGGGAAAAGTCAGTGATATACACGGACCACAAGAGTCTGAAATATCTACTGACTCAGGAAGAACTAAATTTGAGACAGCGAAGGTGGATAGAGTTGTTGAAAGACTACGACTGTTCTATCGAGTACCACCCGCAAGGCGAATGTGGTGGCGACGCCTAAGTCGAAAGTGGTGTCGATTTAAGGCGATGTTTGCACATCTTAGTCTTTACGATGACGGAGCTTGTTGGCGTAATTACAAGTTAAACCGACATGGTTGAGTCAAGTGAAAGAGAGGCAGTTGATAGACGATGATCTGAGTGCAAAACTTCAGAAGGTACAGAATGGGGAATTGGAAGATTTTGGTATTAACAACGATGGGGTATTGTGTTTCAAAGGTAAAATCAGATGCCGGGGATCGTGAATTAAGGCAAAAGATTCTTCAGGAGTCGCATAGTAGCCCTTATGCTATGCATCCTGGAGGAAGCAAGTTATACCGAGATTTGCGAGATCAGTTTTGATGGCCTGGTCTTAAGCGGAAAGTTATGGAGTTTATAGGAAAATGCTTAACGTGTTAGCAAGTCAAGGCTGAACATCAAGTACCTTCAGGATTGCTACAGCCGATAAAGATTCCACAGTGGAAGTGAGAGAGAATCACCATGGACTTTGTTAGTGGGCTTCCTCTTACGCCTACTAAAAAAGACTTTGTATGGGTGATAGTGGACCGATTGACGAAATCTGCACATTTTATCCCAGTTCGGGTTGATTACTCTTTGCAGAAATTGGCGAAGTTATATGTGGCTGAGATTGTGAGATTGCATGGAGTGCCGTTGTCAATCATTTCAGATAGAGACCCAAGGTTTACGTCTCGGTTTTGGAAAGCATTGCATCAGGCTTTGGGCACCAGATTGGACTTCAGTATGGCATTTCACCCTAAGTCGGACGGTCAGTCTGAAAGAGTAATCCAAATTTTAGAAGATATGTTAAGGGGTTGTGTGATAGATTTCAAGGGAAGTTGGGAGGAATTCTTACCGTTAGCAGAATTTGCGTACAACAACAGTTACCACGCCAGTATTCGGATGGCACCATATGAAGCACTATATAGACGGAAGTGTCGCACTCCTACGTGTTGGACAGAATTAGGGGAACGTTAGATTTTGGGTATAACATCCTGAATAGGGCCTATGCATTTTCAGTTTGAATGTAAGGAATGACAAGTTTAAGCATTAAGAATAAATTTTTGATATTTTTGGAAACCTGGAAATGCATGAAAATGGAAACCTAAACATTTTGGGAAACCTGAACATTTTGGAAACCTAAACATTTTGGAAACTTGAACATTTTGGAAACCTGAAGATGTAAGGAAAATGGCAAGTTACAGAGCCGCGCGAAAATTTTAGGAAACTTAGAAATAAGGCCGGAATGACAAATTTTAAAGCCCAAAATAGGAGATAAGGGCAAGAGGGTCTTAAAAGAAAAAGTTGGTGAATTTTGACACACAATCGGGCTTGGAAAAGTGGCCTGAAGTGTCACTTAGGGTTTATGGGAATGGCCTGAGTTCGAGTCACTTGGAAAGCAATTATTGAAGGTTTAATTTTGCTTCCCAAGGCTAGGGGTGGACTGCACACATTTGCTAAAAAGGGAAGAGTTTTATTTTATTAAAACTTGTCAAATTAAAGTGATAAATAAAAGATTTTCTACTAAGATAAATGAGGAATTAAAGGATGGATTAAAGACTTTTAATTTAATTAGGTGATAATTAATGGAGATTAAATTATCACTTGGGAGAGTAGTGGCCAAGTTTTGGACTCTTGGTCTAGCAATTTCAGTTAAAAGAGGAAAATTGAGACTTTTCTCTCATTCACTCTACCTTGCCGAAATTTTGCTCTCTCTTCCCCCTCTCTTTGCCGAAATTTCCCCTAAGCAAGGACTCCATCTTTTCTTTTCCACCCCTTTGTCATTGTTAAGTCAAACCTTTCTCTTCCGATCTCGATTAACTCTCCATAGCTGGATCTCAGTAACTCAAGACAAGGAAGCAAGTGATTAAAGGCTTCAAGGTAAGGTTAAGCCATTCAATTTCCTTTCTTTCTAGTTGCCGAAAGTAAAAGAGTCTAATCCCTATTCTTGATCATGGCCGAATATACAAGGGATCTCAAGTTTCCACAACTACCGAATACAAAGATCAAGGATTTAAGGTAAGAACAATTAATTCTTGTTCTTCTGATTCGTTTAAACAAGGCTTAAGAAAAAAAACCTCTCTTATGTCTATGGCCGAATGTCAAAGGAGGAGGTTCGGGATTTCAGATTCGAGGAAATTAAGGTAAGACATATTCGGCCAAAGGCCAATTATAACTTATTAAAGTTAGATCGGATCTAACATATGAATTTTAGGGATTTCGACAGATATTCAAGACAAAAAGGGAACTTTTGGGATTCAGAATCTATAAGGTAAGCCTCTAAAATATTCGGCCAATGGTTGTAAGATTATCTAGATCAATTCCTTAATTTTTGAAAAGCGAAAAACTAACCCATATTGAAATACAAGGTTGGCGAATATCGTGTAGAGGAAAAACCAAACTTTCGGATTTGTATAAACACCAAATCGGCAAAGGTGAGTTTTTCTACAAATCCTACTAGGATTTGGTTTTGTTTTAAGCCAAATAGGTTTATTAATGTGACTTATATGATGGCGAATATAGGAGATAATGATCTAAAGATTAGATCGGGATTTTCGAGATCTCAAGGAACTTTTATTTAGCGAATAAGGTGTGTACCCTTACTATCCTTCGATATTTTATGGCTAAATGTTTTAATATATGATTATGAATAAGAATGTGAATGTGGCTATGTACCACAAATGTGGCAAAAAGTACCTGTGCACGTTTCCTACTTGATAGGATTGTGAAATATGTTATTTAATAACATGCGAATATATGTATATGAACATGAAATTAAGTTATGCACAATATATATTTGTGGGGCATTCGGGATTTATGTGAAAGGGGAGAACAGTGTTGACTTGGTCTCACCAACGAAGGTGTTGACTTGGTCTCACCAATGAAATATGTTGACTACGGTCACATTATGAAATTTTGGTAACCGGTTACAATAGTGTCTAATGACACAACGTATAAATTTGATTATAGTGTCTAATGACACAACGATATGGGCGAATGCCTTGATGGAGAGTAGCGAATGGAGGGTTGACTTAGTAGTCCCCACGTGTAAATGGCGTGTACGGTGGTGTGTAGCGGATGGACCATTAGGATTGGGTTTGGGTTGCATCATAATTTCATTATTATATGGACACGATGATTTAAACATGAATGCCCGATTTATTGAATGATAGTGTTGTGTGCACATTGAGTCTGCATTGACTCACCCCATTGTGGGAATTATTTCTTTCGGTGATGAGCAAGGATTTGATCGGGGTAGGTGGACCACGAGGTGGCCATGTTACATGTGAAAATTTCATTTAGTTTGGACTTAATTTTATTTTTAGTCACGTTTGTTCTATTTTGGGTTTTACTTGATGTAATAAGGCCTTAAGGCCCAGTGGATTATTCTTTATGTTTGCTTATTGTTAAGTTTCATGCTAAGAACTATATTGGATGTATTTAATTAAATGGGCTTTCAAGATTAAACAAATGGGTTTCCAATCTAAGCCCGACTCAAAATAATAGTTTTTCTAAAATTTACAATTTTCTAAGTATCGAAAATGATTTTGAAATTGGTTTACTTTAGGAACATACCAGATCCTGTTCGGGCTCGTGGTAGGTCAAAAGGGTGTTTCGATTTATATCGAGCCTAGTTTTAAACTCTCGGCACGTGGGCTAAGGCCCAAAACGTTTTCAAAGCGAGCCAAATGATTTTCTTTGAAAAATAAGGTGTTTTGGCATGGCCCTAAGTCTCAATTCATGATCCACCGGTAAGTACCCCTAACTATATGTGTGATTACATGATTTATATCGAGGTAGAAACGGGCATGGAACGTAGAATAGAATGATAGGAACTTGAACCCTAGGATTAGACTACTCAAACACAAACACATAAGACTTAATGTACTAAACCAACCTATGGCTAAGTCATTGAGCTAAGGTGTGGTAACCCTTATACGCATGTTCAGGATTGGATCCGGAAGAGCTTGGTATTTAAGCAGTCCTAGTGACTCACCTCCTCTTCGCAGAATCCTACCCAGTGCGTAGCCGGTTCACCCTAACTCGGAGAGCTCGGTGATGTGGTAACCTCTGACGCATGTCTAGGAATGGTTTCGGTGGGAGCTTGGTATTTAAGCGATCGCGTGACTCACCTCCTCTCCACACGAATCCTCGCCTGGTGCGTAGATTGGTTCACCTACGACCAAGAGGGCTCGGTCATAGGCTAAACATAATGACTAAAACCCGAAAGGGAACTGTAACATCCTGAAATTAGGCCTAGTAGGATTGAGCCCAATGGGCCTTAAGCGTAGTAGCGTTTAAAATTTTTGGAGAATAGGAGATCGGCTTAAGTGCAAGTTGGACCTTTAGATAAGTGATTTTGGAAGGTTACGGGCTTATGAAGTCCCGGATCAAATATTAGCTTTGGGAAAATTTTGGTTTTAGGTGAAAAAAACCTTGGAGGTTGGCGGGTAGGCCTTAAGAATAAAATGTGGAGGAAAATGACACAAGTGGTGTGTGTGGTGTAGTGGCAAAGTGACGCCACAAGGAAGGAAGGAGGTCCAAGGTTCTAGTTGTAGCGTTTGCATTCCTTTTTGATTATTTTTATTAAATGAATTTAGACCTTGGCCATAGGGTTATATTTAATTGCATGGTTTGAGGCACAATGAGCTAGTTGGTAAAGTGGCTAGTAGCGTGGATTATGTTATAAGGGAGCCCGAGTTGAATCTCATGAGAAGCAAGGGAGTATTTATTTTATGGAGTGGACGGAAGAGTTTCAGCTTGAATTTAAACTCATCGTGAAGGGATCCCACATCGGAAAGATACAAGGAATGAAGGTGAAGAGCTAGCTATATAAAGAGCATGCCGGGAGAAGGGTTAACATACTTTGGTGGGCGTTGGGCACGGAGTGGTCGCATTGGATTTAGCACCGAGTCCTATCGTGTGTAACTCTCTACTCTAGTTGTAGAGCGGCAAATACCGAAGTCTTTATTACGGCAATAGTAGTTACACGAGCGTGCGAAGGCGACGTGTGGGGCTTCAACGCGATAGTTGAGGCCATCAAGAGTATTCTTGTGGGTTGGGGCTACTTAAGTGCGATGGTAGAAGTGGGCCCAATGGGTCCGTAGAGCCCAATTGGAATAAATTGTATGATGATATAGTATATAGTGAACTAGACTAGGTGGAACTTATATACGTGGATAGATTTGTGTTAGGTGGGCCACACGGCGCAGGGGCAGAATGGCCGAAATTGGGTTTTAGGCCCAACAATCTAAGAAAGACCTAAAATGGTAGTTGAGTCGCTCAAGGCTTATTAATCGCACCTTTAGAAAGGCCATTCAGTACGAAATTATTAAAATACCCTTGGTGGGTAAATTACGAAAATACCCTTGGTGGGTAAATTACGAAAATACCCTTGGTGGGTAGATTACGAAAATACCCTTGGTGGGTAAGTTACGAAAATACCCTTGGTGGGTAAATTACGAAAATACCCTTGGTAGGTAAATTACAAAAATACCCTTGATGGGTAAATTACAAAAATACCCTAAGTAGGTAAATTACAAAAATACCCTTGGTTGGTAAATTACAAAAATACCCTTGGTGGGTAAATTACGAAAATACCCTTTGTGGGTAAATTACAAAAATACCCTTGGTGGATAAATTACGAAAATACCCTTGGTAGGTAAAATTACGGTTATACCCTTAGAGGTTGATTAGCATGATTATGTTGTTTTATGTCTATCGACTATGATGGTTATTCATGTTATACTTATATTTGATATATGTCTCAGCATACATGACATAACGCATACACTAATTATTATGTCATATTGCACGGGTATGATGAGAGGTGGGGAAGATTGATATCGTGACTTCGGTCACCAGTGATTTGGTATCACATTCGTGTCTTCGGACACCAGAGGTTTGGCACCTCATAGCGACTCGTCCTTGTGGTTAATACCACCGTGGGTTGGCCCCACTTTTGAGATATGGGATCGCCGCGGTGATTTGGTATCACACGGGTTGGCCCCACAACTTGATGATTCGTGACTTGGTCACGGTGGTTTAGCACCACCACGGCTGGTTTGGCACCACCGGTGATTTGGTATCACATTCGTGTCTTGGACACCGGAGGTTTGGCACCTCATAGCGACTCGTCCTCGTGGTTAACACCACCGTGGGTTGGCCCCACTTTTGAGATATGGGATCGCCGCCATGATTTGGTATCACACGGGTTGGCCCCACGATGGATTATTCGTGACTTTGGTCACCGGTGATTTGGTATCACATTTATATCGTGACTTCGATCACCGGTGGTTTGGTACCACACGGGGTAGAAAAGGAGTTATGGATGGCTAGGTTGGGTGTATTATACATATATGTTGCTTTGTTATAATTTGTGTAAGTATGTGGTATTTACCGGGAGAGGGAATATGCATCGAGTCTTGGTGACTCACCTTCTCCCTTATCTTTTCGTGTGATTCGTGAGTTTGGATGAGGAGCCGGATGAACTCGAGGAGGCCATGCAATAAAATTTGGTTTTACATGAATTCCAATTGGGTACTTTATTTTAATTTGGTTTTCATATTTTTATGGATTTGTAATAAGGCCTGCTTAATTATGTTTTGGATTATTTTTATGTTTTGAATATGTTTAAAATATGGCTTTTAAATTACTTGGTTAATTTAATAATTGAGCCCAAAGTTTTCTAAACTAAAAACTCATAATGGTTTTAAAAATCTTACCATCTGTAACATGAATAGTTCAATAGTAAAATTACAAGTTAAATGTTTTCAACAGTTAAGTGATTTCCAAAATTCAAGTTTCTAAACTCAATTGCAAACGGATTTTCCAAAATGATATTTCAATTTTCTTAAAAAGATATAAATGTTTTCTATCCTATGATTTATCAACTAAGTTTTAAAGTTTTATGTAATTTCAAGTAAATTTCAATTTTAACTTATTTTAGACAAATAAAGAATTACAAAGAGTTTTTCATAAAAATTAATTGTTAATTCGATTCTTTCAAAATTATTTTCCTTAGTGACATACCGATTAGATTCGTAGGCGTATTGGTAGGGTTTGGGGTGTTAGGAACTAGCCATGTTTCAAAAAAAAAAAAGGGAAGAACAAAACAACAAACCTTAGTTTTTTTCAAACTTTTAAAATTTTCTTTTAAATCTGAGAAAATTATTTTTTCCAACATTTTCTGAAAAACTCTTGATTTACAAAAATTACAAAAATGCCCTTAGCAGTAAAATTACCAAAATGCCCCTGGTTTGTAAAATGTTCAACTACTCAACAACTTTATCAAAATTTCATGATTTCATAAACATTCAAAAACCCTAATTTTTAAAATATCGAAATACCATGATTTTGGAAAAATTACAAAATTGCCCCTAACTTACAAAATTACCAAAATGACCCTAATTTCCAAATTTTTGCAACATCCCCATCTTTGAACGAACAACTTTCCAAAAGAACCCTCAAAATTTTACAACTTTTGAAATACCCCAAATTTATTAAAATTTTCAAATTTACCCTAATTTGCGAAAATTACCAAAATACCCCTGAGGTCAAAAATTACCGAAATACCCCCGGTTTTAAAATTTTTTTCAAGTTACCCCTAGACTTTGGAATTTTCAAAATAATTTTTGACAAAATCATCAAGGAACCTTATTTCGACAAAATTACGAAAATGCCTCAGAGGACAAAATTACGAAAATACCCTCGGGTAGTGGAAAACAACAACAACAAAAACCACAACATTTCTCTGAATGAACGAAAGTTCATATTTGTTTGATGGATGGATGAATGAATGGAAAAGACTGTGTGTTGCATGAATACGAAAGAACCACTCTTAAATCCTCTTCATAAAACTCTTTCGCCGGTAAATAAGTGGAACAATGACTAATTCATAAAAATTTCTTAATCAGATCTCGACGCTAGAAAATGAGCTCTAGAAGACGTGGTCGTCGTGGTCGAGGAAGAGGAAGGATGACCGTGTCGGAACCCATTAGGTCGAGTCAAGGGTCCGACAATGAAATGCCACCGCCACCACCACCCCCAGCGGTTAATGTTGAGCAGCAGGCTCAGACGGGGGAAGAGGCTGTGTCGCAGGCGGTTCTGCGAGTTTTGGAATTGGTGGCCGGTGCAGGTGGAAAGGAGGAAGGTGTTAATGGAGTTAAGACGGTAAGGGACTTCGTAGATGTGTTTCCAGAAGAGTTACCGGGAATACCCCCAGACTGGGAGGTGGAATTTGGGATTGATTTGCTACGGGGACGCTCTCCGTGTCAATCGCCCCATACCGAATGGCACCAAAGGAGTTAGTGGAGCTCAAGGCTCAGATACAAGAACTGTTGGACCGTGGGTTCATCCGACCCAGTGTGTCTCCGTGGGGAGTACCGGTCTTATTTGTAAAGAAGAAGGATGGAACTATGCGTATGTGCATAGACTACCGTCAGTTAAATAAGCTGACCATTAAGAACAAGTATCCCTTGCCAAGGATCGATGACTTGTTCGATCACCAAGGAGTCATGATGTTTTGAAGATCGATTCTGGTTGGGATACCATCGATTGAAGGTAAAGGAGGCCGATATCCATAAGACCGCTTTTAGGACAAGATATGGTCACTTCGAGTTTGTGGTGATGCCGTTTGGGTTGACGAACGCTCCAGCCGCGTTCATGGATATGATGAATCGGGTTTTCCAACCCTACTTGGATAGATTCGTCGTGGTGTTCATCGATGATATTTTAGTGTATTCAAAGTCAGAGGAGGAGCATGATGAGCATCTCCGAGTCGTGTTGGAAGTGTTAAGGGAGAAGAAGCTCTATGCCAAATTTAGCAAGTGCGAATTTTGGCTTAGGGAGGTGGCATTCTTAGGGCATGTGGTATCCGCAGAAGGAATAAAAGTGGACCCTAGGAAGATCGAAGCAGTGTTGGATTGGAAATCACCTAGGTCCGTGGCTGAAATCCGAAGTTTCTTAGGCTTGGCAGGCTATTACAAAAGGTTCGTGGAAGGATTCTCGTCAATAGCCGCGCCCTTAACCAAGTTACTAAGGAAGGAAGTACCCTTCGAATGGACTAATAAGCAGCAAGAGAGCTTTGAAAAGCTTAAGAAGGTCTTGGCAGAGGCTCCAGTGTTAATTGAATAGAGGCGTGAAAAGAATTTATGGTGTCTTGTGACGCTCAGACACGGGGTTAGGTTGTGTGTTAATGCAAGAGGGCAAAGTGGTTGCTTATGCGTCACGGCAGCCTAAGGCCTCATGAGCTTAACTACCCAACTCATGACTTAAAGCTAGCGGTGGTTTTCGCCTTAAGGTTTGGAGGCATTACCTTTATGGAGAAAGGTCGAGTTATCTACACAGCACCACAAGAGCCTTAAGTATTTATTAACTCAAAAGGAGTTGAACTTGAGGCAACGAAGGTGGGTGGAATTGTTGAAGGACTACGACTGCTCAATAGAGTATCATCCCGCAAGGCGAATGTAGTAGCCGATGCCCTAAGTCGAAGGTTGTATCGGATCTACGGGCTTTGTTCGCTCATATAAGTCTCAGATGATGATGGAAGCCTATTGGCGAGTTGCAAGTCAGGCCCACATGGCTAAAGGAAGTGAAGGAGGTACAGTTGGCTGATAATGACTTAAGTACTAAGTTGCAGCAAGTACAGCAAGGGGGATTAGAGGATTTTGATGTCAACAATGAAGGAGTATTGTGCTACAAGGGTAAAATCAGATGTCAAAAAATAAGGAGTTGAGACAAAGGATTCTTCTGGAAGCGCATGGTAGCCCTTGTGCTATGCATCCGGAGGCATCAAGTCGTATAGAGATCTAAGGAACAATTTTGGTGGTCCGACCAAGCGAGAAGTGACCGAATTTGTGGGAAATGTTTGACATGTCGACAAGTTAAGGTGAACACCAAGTCCCATCAGATTGCTCCAACCAATCGAGATCCCCAATGGAAGTGGGAAAGAATTACCATGGACTTCGTTAGTGGGCTTCCCTTACGCCTACTAAGAAGGACTCGGTATGGGTGATAGTGGACCGTTTGACCAAGTCCGCACACTTTATCCCAAATCGAATGGATTATTCTCTTGAAGTTGGCTAAGTTGTATATGGCGTGAAAATTGTGAGATTACATGGATTATCTCGATTTTCTTCATCAAGCTTTAGGCACTAAGCTAGGGCTTTTCATCCACAATCGGACGGGCGCCCGAACGAGTTATACAAGTGTTGGAGGATATGTTGAGAGGTCGTGTAATGGATTTTCGAGGAAGTTGGGAAGATTACTTGCCTTTAGCTGAATTCGCCTACAACAATAGCTATCAAGCCAGCATTCGGATGGCACCATACGAAGCATTGTATGGAAGGAAGTGTAGAACACCTACTTGTTGGACCGAGTTAGGAGAACGCAGAGTTTTGGGTCCAGAGTTGGTGGCAGAAACTGAAGAGAAGGTTGAGATAATTCGGGCACGGTTGAAGGAAGCCTCTGATAGGCAAAAGTCGTACGCAGACCTTAAGCGGAAGGAAATAGAGTTTGAAGTGGGAGATCAAGTGTTCCTGAAAGTCTCACCTTGGAAGAAGGTAATAAGGTTTGGCCGCAAAGGGAAGTTAAGCCCAAGATTTATAGGGCCTTATCAAGTACTGAAGCGCGTTGGGCCAGTGGCATACCAATTAGAGTTGCCACCAGAATTGCAGAAGATGCATGACGTATTTCATGTGTCCATGTTACGTCGCTATTGATCGGATCCATCTCATGTGGTACCGGTTGAAGAGGTGGAACTAAAGCCAGGCTTATCCTATGAGAAAGAACCGATTCGGATCTTGGAACGTGATATGAAAGTACTACGAAAGAAGACAGTTCCTCTAGTCAAAGTGCTATGGCGCAATCATGGAACGGAAGAAGCTTCATGGGAGTCAGAGGAGACCATGAGACATCAATACCCTCAACTATTTTAGTTAGGAAATTTCGGGGACGAAATTTTGTTTAAGGGGGTAGAACTGTAACATCCTGAATAGGGCCTATGCATTTTCAGTTTGAATGTAAGGAATGACAAGTTTAAGCATTAAGAATAAATTTTTGATATTTTTGGAAACCTAGAAATGCATGAAAATGGAAACCTAAACATTTTGGGAAACCTGAACATTTTGGAAACCTAAACATTTTGGAAACTTGAACATTTTGGAAACCTGAAGATGTAAGGAAAATGGCAAGTTACAGAGCCGCGCGAAAATTTTGGGAAACTTAGAAATAAGGTAGGAATGACAAATTTTAAAGCCCAAAATAGGAGATAAGGGCAAGAGGGCCTTAAAAGAAAAAGTTGGTGAATTTTGACACACAATCGGGCTTGGAAAAGTGGCACAAGTGTCACTTAGGGTTTATGGAATGGCTCGAGTTCGAGTCACTTGGAAAGAAATTATTGAAGGTTTAATTTTGCTTCCCAAGGCTAGGGGTGGACGGCACACATTTGCTAAAAAGGGAAGAGTTTTATTTTTATTAAAACTTGTCAAATTAAAGTGATAAATAAAAGATTTTCTCTACTAAGATAAATGAGGAATTAAAGGATGGATTAAAGACTTTTAATTTAATTAGGTGATAATTAATGGAGATTAAATTATCACTTGGGAGAGTAGTGGCCAAGTTTTGGACTCTTGGTCTAGCAATTTCAGTTAAAAGAGGAAAATTGAGACTTTTCTCTCATTCACTCTACCTTCTTAGAAATTTTGCTCTCTCTTCCCCTCTCTTTGCCAAATTTCCCTAAGCAAGGACTCCATCTTTTCTTTTCCTCCCTTTGTCATTGTTAAGTCAAACCTTTCTTCCGATCTCGGTTAACTCTCCATAGCCGGATCTCAAGAACTCAAGACAAGGAAGCAAGTGATTAAAGGCTTCAAGGTAAGGTTAAGCCATTCAATTTCCTTTCTTTCTAGTTGCTTAGAAAGTAAAAGAGTCTAATCCTATTCTTGATCATGGCCGAATATACAAGGGATCTCAAGTTTCCACAACTACCGAATACAAAGATCAAGGATTTAAGGTAAGAACAATTAATTCTTGTTCTTCCGATTCGTTTAAACAAGGCTTAAGAAAAAAACCTCTCTTATGTCTATGGTCGAATGTCAAAGGAGGAGGTTCGGGGATTTGATTCGAGGAAATTAAGGTAAGATATATTCGCCAAAGGCCGCTTATAACTTATTAAAGTTAGATCGGATCTAACATATGAATTTTAGGATTTGACGATATTCAAGACAAAAAGGAACTTTCGGGATTCAAATCTATAAGGTAAGCCTCAAAATATTCGCCAATGGTTGTAAGATTATCTAGATCAATTCCTTAATTTTGAAAAGCCAAAAACTAACCCATATTGAAATACAAGGTTGGCGAATATCGGTAGAGAAAAACCAAACTTTCGGATTTGTATAAACACCAAATCGGCAAAGGTGAGTTTTTCTACAAATCCTACTAGGATTTGGTTTTATTTTAAGCCAAATAGGTTTATTAATGTGACTTATATGATGGTAGAATATAGGAGATATGAGATCTAAAGATTAGATCGGGATTTTCGAGATCTCAAGGAACTTTTATTTAGCGAATAAGGTGTGTACCCTTACTATCCTTCGATATTTAATGGCTAAATGTTTTAATATATGATTATGAATAAGAATGTGAATGTGGCTATGTACCACAAATGTGGCAAAAAGTACCCAGGTACGTTTCCTACTTCTGATAGGATTGTGAAATATGTTATTTAATAACATGAGAATATATGTATATGAACATGAAATTAAGTTATGCACAATATATATTTGTGGGGCATTCGGGATTTATGTGAAAGGGGGAGAATAGGTGTTGACTTCGGTCTCACCAACGAAGGTGTTGACTTCGGTCTCACCAACGAAATATGTTGACTACGGTCACATTGTAAAATTTTAGTAACTTCGGTTACAATAGTGTCTAATGACACAACGTATAAATTTGATTATAGTGTCTAATGACACAACGTATATGGGCGAATGCCTTCGATGGAGAGTAACGGATGGAGGGTTGACTTAGTAGTCCCACGGTGTAAATGGCGTGTACGGTGGTGTGTAGCGGATGGACCATTAGGATTGGGTTTGGGTTGCATCATAATTTCATTATTATATGGACCTGATGATTTAAACATGAATGCCTGATTTATTGAATGATAGTATTGTGTGCACATTGAGTCTGTTGACTCACCCCATTGTGGGAATTATTTCTTTTAGGTGATGAGCAGTGACGGACCGGGCCGGTGGACCACGAGGTGGCCATGCTACATGCGAAAATTTCATTTAGTTTGGACTTAATTTTATTTTTAGTCACATTTGTTCTATTTTAGGTTTTACTTGATGTAATAATGCCTTAAGGCCCAGTGGATTATTCTTTATGTTTGCTTATTGTTAAGTTTCATGCTAAGAACTATATTGGATGTATTTAATTAAATGGGCTTTCAAGATTAAACAAATGGGTTTCCAATCTAAGCCCAGCTCAAAATAATAATTTTTCTAAAAATTTACAATTTTCTCTAAGTATCGAAAATGATTTTGAAATCGGTTTACTTTAGGAACATACCAGATCCGGTTCAGGCTCGTGGGCTGGGTGTGGGGTGTTTCATTGGGTCCAGAAATAGTGGCTGAATCCGAAGAAAAGGTTAAGGTAATCCAGGCTCGGTTAAAGGAAGCATCTGACAGACAAAAGTCGTACGCAGATCTAAAGCGAGAGGAAATAGAGTTTGCTGTGGGGGACCAATTTTTCCTAAAGGTTTCACCTTGGAAAAAGGTAATGAGATTTGGTCGCAAAGGGAAGCTAAGTCCCAGGTTCATTGGACCTTATCAGGTTTTGAAGCGGATCGGATCTGTGGCATATCAGTTAGAATTACCTTCAGAGTTGAAGCAAATGCACGATGTGCTCCATGTTTCAATGCTACGCCATTACCGGTCGGATCCATCTCATGTAGTGCCAATTGAGGAGGTGGAATTAAGACCAGATTTGTCTTATGAAGAGGAGCCAATTCAAATTCTAGAGCGAGATGTAAAGGTTTTACGGAGAAAGTTCCTCTTGTCAAAGTATTATGGCGTAATCATGAATCAGAAGAAGCTTCGTGGGAACCGGAGGAAGCGATGCGACAACAATACCCTCACTTATTCCAGCCAGGTAATTTCGAGGACGAAATTATTTTAAGGGGGGTAGAACTGTAACATCCTAATAATTAGGGGTTATGCATCTTACTTAATTGAATGATGTTGCATGCTTAAATATGTTAAGTGTGTTTTGGAAGTTATTTTTGAGCTTCATTAATTAAGTGAATGCTTAGTGAAACTTTTAATTTCTAATAATTAAGATGGAGCTAAGCATGTTAGGCTTTAAGAATTAATGACAAGGAGCTTAAAGCATAAGATGAGTAATTAGCAAAGTGGTAAGGACACATGGATGAGTGCTTGAGGGGAGAGGTTCGAATCCCCTAGCTAGCAAATGGGAGGATTTTATTTTTGTTTCCTTCCCTATAGTGTCGGCCAAGGTTCTTCTAGAAAGGATGAGCATTCTTTTAATTTTGGCTATTTGACCATATGAAAAAGGCAAGCTAAAGAATTATGGCATGGAATCAAGATAGGATGATAAGATAGGGGGGACAAGAGGCTTGATATGTGGGCAATGTTTTGGAAACTTGTTCATGGTCATTTGACCATGAACCTAGTCGGTTTTAGGGGCTAAAGAGGGTGGTTAAAGGTGATAGCAATCTTAGGGTTGATGGGGAAGAATTGTGGAGGAAAAAGGGGGATTGTGTTGGCTTCCTTGTTGGCCAAATTTGACTTGAGTTAGGGGGTGAAAGTTGGCCAAAAGTTCTAGCAATTGTGCATCTTTCCTCATTTCTCCAAAAACTCTCCTCTTAGTCGAATCTTACTATGGGCATTAGGTAAAAACTTCTCTTTGTTTTGGCTCTCATTTTGACCATTTCGATTAAAATTCCTATTCTCTCAAAATTCTTGTCAAAAGCATCAAAAGTTGGAAAAGCCTTTCTTCTTTTCTTTTTCTCTCATTGCCGAAAGTACCAAAGTTTAAGCACCATTTTCTTCATTTCTCCTCTTGGCGAATGCACCTAAGCCCCAAAACCTATCTCTTTTCTCTTTGAAAATCATCTTCATCATCATCATCTTCTTTTAATCTCTCTTTCTCTTTCTCTTTTTCTTCCTTTTCTCTTTCCTTCTCATTTTATTTTCTTTCTTTCTTTCTTCTCTCAATCGAAACTACTTTCTACTAAAACCAAGAATCATCAATCCTTTTCTTCTTTTTGTTCAAGCCGAATCATATTCTATTTCGATCTCCTTTCTCCTTTTCTTTCTTTGAAAACCGAGACCATTTTGGCCATAAATCACCATCTTTTTCTCTTTTTCTTTTTGTACAAACCGAAAACCACCAAATCCATTTTATTCTTTTCTTTTTGTTTTAGGCCGAATCTTCAAGTGGGTAAGTAAAACTTTTCGTCAATCATTTTCATTATTTCTTTCTTTTTACTTTGGCAAATTTAGAATCATGATCTCTTATTTTTCTCTCCTAGGCCGAATCCTTGGAAAGGATTTTTATGGATCCTTGTTGAAGCCAACTTTTAAGAAGTAACCTTTGAAATCATCCAAGGTAAGATTTTTCCACATTGATTATATTAATCCTTTTAGAATGGATCACTAATAAACTTTATTTTTAGGGGTGATTTAAGACTAACAAGATAGGTAAGAAAAGAGCAATACGGAGTGTTTGGAAGAGAGGAGGCACTGTTTTACCATCGAACTTCAAAAGAAGGGCTATATCGGCGGTAAGAGATTTTCCACCGGGTTGTGGACCCTCTGCTAACGAAGATCGGTTATTTGAAGTAGTGCGTACAACTAAACCACTTTATGTTGGTGGGATATCAGCGGGTTTTGATCCATCTAGCGGAGAAAAACCACAAATAACGATTGTTCGAGAATCCGAGGGTAAGGATTTAGATCCCTCATCAATAGTATAATTTTATTAGTAATAGTGTATACTAACCAAGTGTGATGATTAACTAGGTGTTGACGAGCGAGAGAGTATCATTCTCACTGTCATAAGGTGTGCCACCCTACATTAAAAACTCATAGATCTAATTTTATATGTGATTTTATGATAATATGTTTAATAATGATTTTTGGATACCATTCAGTGGTATACGATATTCAGGTATGTTTACCCCAATATTTCGTTAATTTTGCTATATGCATAAAATGTGAAATAAGTATGATTATATTATGATTTTGAGGTAAATGGCATGAAAACTAAATGATATGTATGTGCATGGGCACATGGGTATATTTGATAAAGGAGGAAGTATTCTGGTGGTTTTACCACATTTCCGGTGACTTCGGTCACATATTTGAAATCTGGTGACTTCGATCACAAATATGAAATTTGGTGACTTCGGTCACAAATATGAAATCTGGTGACTTCGGTCACATATTTGCAATCTGGTGACTTCGGTCACAATTTTGTCTGGTGGCCTTGTCACAAAATTATAAGGGCGATGTGCATGTTGATCGCAAAGAATCGCCTTCGATGGTGTGTAGCGGATGGAGGGTCGATTTAGTAATCCCCACGGTGTGTTGGTTGGTACGGTGGTGTGTAGCGGATGGATATTAGGTGGTAGGGTTTGCATTTCATTACATGTACATATCCATGTGATTTAAATGATTATTATTTAATCTGCTATTAAAATGAGCTTTTTGGTTAAATATGAATTAAATAGGCCTATGGCCATATGTGAAATTTTTGGGCTTTAAGGCATATGATAAAATAGGCTTTTTAATGTATGTGTTACACATTGAGTTTATAATTCACCCATTTTGTGGGATAACTTTTCGATGATTCAGTAGTGCGATGGATCGAATTGGCAAGTACTCGTGGTGGCCAATGCTCATATCAAGTATTTTGAAGATTTTCCAATTTAAACTTATTTAATTTCTACTACTTAGACTTTATTATGGGTTTGCTATTTTTGTAATAAGGCCACTATAAACTGTTTTTAATTTTTGTGTTTGGACTTTTATTTTGCCATGGACAAATATCCATTAAATAACTAAATGGTTTTTCGATAAATAATTTAAAAATGTTTTGTCACTAATATATGTATAGGTGTTTTAAAGTAATTTCCATAAATTTGGTTTTCTTTTAATTTATTAACTCCTTCTAAAATAATGTTTTAAAAGACATAAATTTACTTTACAATTTGATTTCAACCTAAAATATTAATTTAATCATTTTCTACAAAATCATCAAGTTTTTCTTAAATAAAACGAGAATTTACTAAAGTTAGATTCGAGGAACATAACAAATCCGATCAGGCTTTTTGGGCCGGGTTTGGGGTGTTTCACCAAACTTCGATATACCTATATAATTAATCTGTAAATATTTAATAAAGATATTTACGGGCTTTTTTTATAGAAATGAGGTCTCAATACCTCATTTTCTACAACCACTTAACTTTAGGGACAAACCACTTGTACTTAACTATTCATTTAATTAATTAAAATTATCATATCAAAAATTCAATTGAATATCATATTTAACCCATAAATATTAAATAATAATATTTATGAATGCATTCATCGAATTTGTGGCCCCAAAACCTCTATTTCTGACACCACTAAAAAGCGATTATTACAACTCTCTCGCTAAAAGAATTTTCTTCCTTGAAAATCTTATTGGAAAAGAGGTTCAGGTATTACATTTTCATAGTTTCCTCGGGTTCCCAAGTGGCTTCCTCGACACCGTAATGTTTCTAAAGAACTTTTACTAATGGTATCTGCTTGTTTCGAAGTTCTTTAACTTTCTGAACTATAATCTTAATTTGTTCTTCACTATATGAAACACCCCAAACCCCGCCCACGAGCCTCGACCAGATCTGGTGTGTTCCTTAAGAAAAACCGGTTCAAATTCGTTTGTTCTTTGGAAAACTTTGAGTGATTTTGGGAGAAGAGTTGAGTTGGGTTCAAAGTGGAAACATAGCTAATTTTGAAATCAGGGATTTATTAAAATTTTGCTACATGCCGATTTTTGTTTTAAAGTTTTTACCTTTACAATAAGAATCAACTGAGTTTAAGTGTCAAAACATTTAAAGATTTATTTTTTTTATAAAATGGTTTTAACTTCACTTTAACATTAATCATATCGTTATAAAGGAATTAAAGTGCATGCATAAAACAGTTCATACTAGGGCCTTATTACATCAAAAACAAACCCAAAATAAATTCAAAGTACTTAAATAAAATAAAATGTCCACATAATAAAATTCGTGCTGAGCATGGCCACCACTAAGCTCCTACCGACCCGGTCCATCACTGATCATCACCTGAAAAATATTCCCACAACGGGGTGAGTCAAACAGACTCAATGTGTACATCCAACACTAAGTCCTAATGATTCAGGCATATCAAATCATACATATAAATATTACAATTTACATTTAATGATGCATTCCCGAACCCAAGCCTAGTTACCATCTGCTACACATCACTCGTACCAACCTGCACACCGTGGGGACTACTAAGTCAACCCTCCATCTGCTACACACCATCGAAGGCAGTCGCTGCAGTTGACGTGCTCATCGCCCTTATATATTGTGGCATGGCCACCAGATAATTATTTTGTGTCATGAGACACCACATTCAGATAATGTGACCAAAGCCACCACATTCAGATATCGTGGTATAAACCACCAGATCACTTCCCCTTTTCAAATTCACCCACATGCCCCATGTCATACATATCATGTAATATAATGCCTTATTTCACATTCCTATCATATTCACATACATGGCACATTCTACATATTCATATCTTGTATTAACTTAAAGTTAAAGTTACGTACCTGAGTACTTTGTACCATAGCATGGTACCTTTGGCCACATTCACATTATTATAAACACATATATTAAAACATTGCCATACATCTATTAAGAGTTAGTGTGGGGTACACACCTGGTATACTTAGCAAATTTACTGAAGTCCCGAAAACCCGATCTAACGTCCTAGATCCTTAGTTCCTTGTTGTCGATTTGACTACTAGTCAAATCCGAAACTTGTAGTGTTTCCTCCTTATAATCGGCTAATCACTAGATCCATTGACTTGGTTAGTTTTTGGCTTTAAACAAATAAGAAATAGATCTAAAATACCACTATGGCCTTGGCCGAATACATATGTCTACTTACCTTGTGATTCAATTCCCGAAATTGATCCTTGCTTCCTTAATGATGTCGAGTTTCCTATAGACACATGCTAGATTAAATCTAACATTAAAACACAATAGAATGGCCTATGGCCAAATCTTATATTCACCTACCTAGGATATTGAAATCCCGAAAATAGTCACTTGGCGTAGATCTTGAGATTCCGAATGATCTCCTCCTTGTAGTCGACAACTGCCGAAATCCAAAAGACCCTTCAAGGTTTGACCAAAGAATTCTAAAGGGTTAGATTCCTATATTTTGGCTAAAGAGAGATTGAAAATCAAATAATGCTTGATCTTACCTTTAATACTATAGTCGACGGCACCCTTGTTTACACCCACAAGGATATTCGGCTATGGGTAGATGATGGTGACTCAAGTTTCAGCTTTTGAAGAATCGAAAGAAGAAGAGAAGGGGGTTGAGACTTGTTGCAATTTAGCTTAGATGCCAAGAGGAAGGTTCGGCCAACTGGGAGGAGAAGAGAAGGGATACTTAGGAGAATTCGGCAATAGTAACCTTTGGGGGGAAAGATTTCGGCTAAAACTAGTTAAAAGAAAAAGATGAAAACGATGAGATAGGTTTTTGAAAAGAAAAGAGAATAGTTGCAGAGAGAATTGACGAGGCTTCAAAAAGAAAAGAATGCGAATGGCCTCACTTTTCCCCTTTTGTCGAAATTACTAAGCCTAGAGTCCCTATTCGCCATCACTATCATATCCCTTGTTTTCCTCTTTATCTCCTCATTTAAAATTTAATAAAAATAATCCCACATTTATCTCTTATCTTGGCTGAATTTTAGAGAGAATTAAACTCATCCCTTTAGTGCCTTGGTGCATCCACTCATCGCTCAATCTGCTGACAAAAATAAAAACTCTATTTGCTTCCCTTATAACTCTAACCTTGGCCCATCTACACCGCTTGTGGCATCATTCCCAGAGGCCTTAAGTGGCACCTCAAGCCACTTTTCCAAGCCCAATTGTGTCATGTTTCACATCCAATTTCTCTTAAAGCCCTACCAAGCTTAGCTCCCTTTTTAAAACTTAAAATACGATATTTTCTAAATCATTCTCCTATATTCTAGGGTTCCCAAAATTCATAAAAACACATTCATACACACAAAGGCATGCTTTCACATTCAATTAAGCAATTATGCATAAGCCATAATTCAGGATATTACACTATAGGTCATATTAGGCTGTAATTCTATCTCAACCGGATAAATCACATGTGAAGGATCTAATCTGTACCGTCTCAACATCGATATGTGAAAAACATTATGAATCTTTTCGAGTTCTGTTGGTAATGCCAAATGGTAAGCTACTGGACCTATTCTTTTGATAACTTCATACGGACCAATAAACCTCAAGCTGAGTTTTCCTTTTCAGCCAAACTGAAGAACCTTCTTCCAAGGTGAAACTTTTAGGAATACTTTCTCGCTAACTTGAAACTCGATGTCCTTCCTTTTTAAATCAACATACGACTTCTGATGATATGAAGTAGCTTTCAAACAATCCCGAATAATATTAACTTTATCTTTGGTCTCACGGATCAAATTTATACAAGAAATATTTCTGTCACTTAACTCGGTCTAGTATAACTGTAACAACCCATTTTCAGTGAAATTGAAACAGTGGTTTCGAGACCACAAATTCGAGTTGGAAAGAAAATTTATTTTAATATTATTGCATGGTCTCCATTTGTAATAGGAATGTCATATGAAAATTCTGATAAGAAAATTTTATCGATTATATGCTTAATTATGGAAAGGACTAAATTGCATAAAATGCAAAAGTTGAATTCTAGTAGCTAGAAGGATCACATAGCTATGGAATTCAAAAATTGAGGTCTTTATATGGTAATTAGACCATTAATGAAAAGTTAGTAAATATTTTAGGATGATTCATTCATGGAAATTTAAAGAAAAAGTAAGGACTAAATTGAAATTAAATTATTAAAAGATGATAATAGAAAATATCATCTTATTTTCATCATCTTCCTCAATATTTGCATGGAAATCCTAGGAGAGAGAAAGGAAACTAATCAAGCTTTATTGGGTAAGTATTTTTGTCCCGTTTTTAGTAATTTTTATATTTTTTAGATCGGGATAACCTAATCTATTTAGATTGGGGATCAATTTGAAAATTTATTAAAGTATAAAAATTTTGATAGGGATGAATATGCCAAAAATTTGAAATTTATGGTAGAAAATGAGAGGTTGTTGATAGATAAACAACTTTTACAAAGTGAATTTTGATGAAATTGTGATCTAGGGACTAAATTGTAAAGTTGTGAAAATTGAAGAAAAATTTTGAATTTTATAGAAAACATGTGCTGTAAATATTATACTGAAATTTCAGTTAGGCTTGGAATAAGGATTAAATTTCATGAATTTCATTTTTTGAGCCTAGGGACGAAATTGGAATTTATGAAAAGATTAGGGGCAAAATGGTAATTTTTCCTAGAGTGCAAATTAAACTCAATGAAATATGAAATATGATAAATTTATTATTTAATTCATTTATATAGATCCGAAAAACTCAAATTCAAAGCTAGATCGAGGAAAAGAAAAAGTTTCGGATTAGTAGAATTTCTTGTACGGACAAATGTGAAGGTAAGTTCGTGTAACTTAATTATGCATGTTAATATGTTTCAATTGAAGGATGTATTTGGTTTGAATTTGGTATATGTTTATGTGATTTATGTGAATGTTATGAATATATAAAATGATCACATGATTGAAAATGTATTAAAATGTTAAGTTCTATTTGAATAATGAAAATCGATGGATATGTATGATTTCCGTATGTGAATGTCATTCTGCATATGTTGCAGACAGGATTTAGCTCAGACGAGTAATCTTGATATAGCCCTCTCGACATTCTGATGTATAGTGTAACATCCCAAAATTGGGCTTAGTAGGATTGGGCCCAATGGGCCTTGGGCGTAGGAATGTTTAAAATTTTGAGAACAAGAGAATGGCATTATTACAAATTGGACTTGTTAGTTAAGTGAATTTGGAGTTTACAGGGTTTCTATGAAGTCTCGGGTTTAATTGGGCCTTAGGAAAAATTTGGTATTTTAGCACTTTAAGGATAGATGGTAAGTAGCTTCAATGCTTATTGAAATAAATGAATAAATGGTTAGCACAAGTAAGCAATTAGTAAAGAGGTTATGGCATTAAGTGAAGTACCTTGAGGGAAGAGGTTCAAATCCCTTTGTGTGCAATGTTTGGCTAATATTTTTGCACTCTTTCCTTAAGTGTCGGCCAAGGACTATTTATGGCAAGGGTGAACTTTATTATTTTTGGTAAGGTGGCTATAAGAATAAGACAAGGTTGAAGTTGGGGAAAGGAATCAAGAGAAATAGGAATGAAAGAGGGACATGAGGCTTAATTCGTGGGTGATGTTTTGGAAAGCTTGGTGGCCAAACTCTTATCCTAAGGGGGGATGCATGTGGATGGTTTTGAGGTAGATAGGTGGCTGAAAATTTTACCTTGGCATTTGGTAAGGCCTTGGTTTTCTTTTGGCCAAAAATCCTATTGCAACCTTTGTGTCATCTTTCCTCTTTTTGCTACTTTCTTTGCCAAAATTTTCTAGCACAATAGTGCATTTTCTCTTCTCTTGAATTGGTCACATATTCATCTTTTGTCTAATCTCCTTGATAGCCGAATATCATTGTTCATTCTCCTCCATAACCGAAACCTTTCCATCGTTCTTTCTTTCTCATTCCTTATGCAATCGTGATATAGAGGGAAGCCAAATACCACAACATAGCCTAATCATCTCTAGTCATAGGACGATCGTGAGAAACGAGATTATAATCGATTAAGTTAAGGAAGATCTTTCATAGTCCATTCGATATCTCCATTCGGTTATTGAGTTAATCGGATTGAAGGTTGGCTAATTGATATTGTTGGTAGGATCGATTCTTGGTACATCAAGGGAGATCACAGTTGTGGTAAGTGGAGTTAGCCTAATAAAGTGTTTCTAGTTACGATTATCGAAGTTGAGACAACTTTCTATCAACTATCATTATAGGTGTTGAAATCGGTAGAAAGCACAACTCGTAATCAAGGTGTGTAATCCCGTACCCTTTCGAATGTATGTTTGAAATGGTGAGTAAGTCTCATATCTCTCTGAAAGTTTACATGAAATATTCTATGATTCGGTAGAAATACCGAAGAAAACCGATAACCGGCATCCGTGATCACTCAGATGTGCATATGCTCGTAGTGGTAATCATGTTTTGTAATAAAATAGTTTTGGTCAGAAACAGTGGTGTGTAATTGAAAAATCACGAAAAATTGGATAAAATGAATTACAAAGTGAGTAAGAGATCATATTAAAGCTTACTGTGTCTACTTTAGTATGGAAGAAACGGAGAAGAAAAAGGAATATTATATTTTGAGATATGTTAATTTTAGTGAGAATGATTCTGAATGACTTTGGTGTATTCTATTCTGTCTTGGAAAAATCGTATAAAATTTTAAAAAGTGAATTATGAGACATAATTTATATGTATGGATTCGTTAGTGAGCCTATTATTAATAGAAACAAGTGGGGGCAGCATATGAAAACTGTACAGTGAGATATTTGGATTTTGGGTAAGAGAGGTCAGAATCGTTGGACAGTGAAACAAGGGAAACTTTAAGTAATAGACTGTACTAAATGGTTAAGCTAAAAATTATGAAAAAATTATAGGAGAAAGATATACGAGTCTAGTTTCAATGAAAATTTATGGATTTAGATTTTGAGTTTCCTAACTCGAGTTATAGTCAATTTAGTTGGTATGACACAGTTGGACAGTTTCAAACTTTTATGCCCCAAATTAGTAGTTAAGCCTTGGTTATGAAATTACTGAAATACCCTTAGAGGGTAAATTATCGAAATACCCTTAGCGGGTGTGATTTATGAATTACAAAAATTCCCCTAATGGGCTGAAATACGAAAATGCTCTAATGGGCCGATTTGATATATTGCCTTAATGGGCCGATTTGATAAATTGCCTTAATGTGCCAAATTGCAAAGTGTTAATGGGCTAAACTTTTGTATGAAATAGTTATCATTGTTATATTTGTAAATATCATGATTTGCTATGTATGTTGCATATTTACATATTGCATGGGATGGGAAACTTGAATGAAGAGAAGAGTAGACCGGTGGCATTGCCACAAATTCCGATAATGGCTATGTGCCAATTTAAATATGGCTTTGTGCCATTGTGACTAAGGTCGTATGCTAATTATATTACAAGATATGATTACGTGGTTCACCATAAATATTATAAATGGCGCTTGACCGCAAATTGGAGAGACCGGATGGGTGGGTTGACTTGATCCCCACAGGAGAGATTGGTTGGTACGGTGGAGAGATGGCGGGGTGGGTTGACTTGATCCCCACAGGAGAGATTAGTTGGTACGAGTGGAGAGATTGGCTGGATGGGATGGGTTACATTCATATCATTTATTTATTACATGAAAGTGGGCTTAGGCCCAAGATTATGTAAATGGGTTCAAGCCCAAGATATTGCTAAACGGGCTCAGGCCCAATGGATGACGGTAAGGGGTTATACACTGAGTTCTTGTAACTCACCCCCTTCTTTCTTAATCCTTGTAGGTAAATCTCAGTAACGAGGACTTGGGCCCATGGATGACTCGGTGGAGGCCATACTTGTAAATAAATATTTCAAACTTTAGTAAATTACTTTTCCGCTTCTATTTCGTTATTTTTACTATTTGGGTTTTTATGTTGTAATAAGGCCTCTGGATTATTTTATTTTGTTTTATGTTTGATGTATTTATTATTTTGTTGGTTTATTTTAAATGGGAATTTTCTAAAAGCATAATCAACGATTTTCCAAATTGATTAATAAGTGGATTTTATAAATAAACTTTTACAAATGATTTAACTCGGACTTTCTTTCAAATTATCAACGGCATTTTCAAAAGTTATGGTTTTAAAAGATCACTAGTTCAAATATCAATTCTTCAATCAGCTTTTCAAAGATTAGTAGTATTTTTATCAAATATTTCTAAACAAACTTGTTTTCTTCAATTACACCTATTTTAGTACGAATCACAAGATCCTTTATACATTTTTTTCATTGTGACACACCAGATTCGGGCCTAACTTCTAGGCCGGGTTTGGGGTGTTACATATAGTTCCTGCGAGCATCCTGATCGGTAGTGATTTAGCATGTGTTGCACACTACTGCATCTCTTTGTGAGCATCCTGTTACATGATTCGATCGGTTGTGATCCTGTATAAGATGCGGACACAAACGCAGCTCTTTATGAACGTACTATTAAGCTCACTTGAACTCCCTGTTACCTTATCCGGTGCTCCCTAATATTATCTCTTCGGAGATATCTGATAAGCTCCATGAGCTTCCTAAGTAAAACTCTTATGAGTTTCCTGATTAGCAAAGATAAATGTTCTGTTACATGGCTCTTTTGAGCATCCTAATATGTGGCTCAAGAGTGTGCTTCTTGATTAAGTACCTTAATAGGTACCCCTAATTATGAATTGAAGGATTACAGATTTGTACACCTTGAGTGTACTATTTAAGTATCCATCGATATTTCAATAATTCAACGGATAAAATGTAACATCCCGAAATTGGGCCTAGTAGAATTGGGCCCATTGGGCCTTAGGCGTAGGAGCGTTTAAAGTTTTTGGGAGTAAGAGAACGGCATTAGTGCAAGTTGGACCTATTAGGTGAGTGATTTTGGAAGGTTGGGGGGCTTCTATGAAGTCTCGAGTTCAAACTTTGGCTTTAAGAAAATTTTGGTTTTAGGTGAATAAAACCCTGAGAGTTAGTAGTAGGCTTTAAGAATAAAATGTGGAGAAAAATGACACCAGTGGAGTGTGTGGTGTAGTGGCAAAGTGACGTCACATAGGAGACAAGGGGGTGACGCCACAAGGAAGGAAGGAGGTATAAGGTTCAAGTCTTGGCTCTTGCATTTTGGATTTCTTTTTAAATGGACTCTAGAATTTTGCCATTGGGTTATATTTAGTTGCGCATGATTTTAGACACAAGAAAGTGAGTGGTCTAGTGGCAAGGTGTCATTAAGGGTGCAAGGGAGCTTGGGTTCGAATCTCATGACAAGCAAGGGAGTATTTATTTTGTGGATTGGACGAGAAGAGTTTGAGTTGGGTTTAAACTCTGCTAACGGAGGGATCCCACATCGAAAAGATACAAAGGAGGAAGGTGAGAAGCTAACTATACATAGAGCATTCTATGATGAGAGTTAATATACCTTGGTGGGCGTTTGGATGCAGACCTAGAGGATAATCGCCAATAGTTGCGAAGGAAGGGCTACTATAACGTGAGGTGCACGGTAAGGTTACGGTGAAGTTTCAGTTTTCGATAAGTGTATATTAAGTTATGATTAATCGTTAGGTGATGTCGATTGTAGGTTCGTGAATAAGGGGTTTGCAGTGCGCGTGGTTACCAGGTGTGTACAAACACTACACACACGAAATCGGCAAAGCTTAAAGTGGCTAAATGCGCCTGGTGGGCCCTGAGGCTAAGTTTGATGAAATGGTTTGGTTGGTTATACGAATTGAATTAGTCATGCATGATACATGAATTGGATTTGTTTTGGACCTACTAGGCCATATGATGAGATTTGGGCCTAATAGGCCGTAAGGGAGTGATTTGGGCTTGATGGGCTTATGGGGACGTAGACATGTATGTTAGGGTTTTTGGACCTTAGGTCTAGTTTGAACAACTCGTAAATTCCATAAGACTTAATTTTAACTAAACATGTCTGTGAACGAGTCGCAGGGTTGGAGTGTGGCAATGGGCGTACGCATGTCTAGGACTGGATCTAGGGAGAGCTTGGTACTTAAGCGGCCCTACTGGCCCACCTCTTTTCTGGAATCCTACTTGGTGCGTAGTGTCTGTTCACTTTAGCCGCGAGGACTTGTTGATGGGCCAAAGTTCATAACTAAAATCCGAGAGGGACCAAATACCCTTATATTTGTTAAATTACTAAAATACCCTTATATTGGTAAAGTACCAAAATACCCCTGTTTTGCTAAATTACCGAAATACCCCTAATTCGTGAAATTACCAAAATACCCCCAGTTTGTGAAATAACCAAAATACCCTTGATTTGTGAAATTACCAAAATACCCCAGATTTATGAAATTACCAAAATACCCCCGATTTGTGAAATTACTAAAATACCCCAGATTTGTAAAATTACCAAAATACCCCTGTAGGGTAGAATTACAAAAATACCCTTGGTAGGTAAATTATGAAAATACCCTCGATAGGTAAATTACAAAAATACCCTTGGTGGGTAAATTACAAAAATACCCTTAGTAGGTAAATTACGAAAATACCCTTGGTAGGTAAATTGCGAAAATACCGTTGATAGGTAAATTACGAAAATACCCTCGATGAGTAAAATGATCGATATGCCCCTAGAGGGCAAAAAATGATGAAAATGCCCCTACATGTTATATGATTATTCTTGTATGTGATTTAAGATTGTTATCGTATGATTATTATTGTATGTTGTATTCATGTGTTATTATGTTGCATGGGGATGGGATTATTTGAAAGGGAAGTGCAGATAGGATCGCATGGTCGCTGACTAATCGTGGATCCACCAAAGGCTTTAGCCACCGAGCGCCTATGTCAAGACCGATAAGTTAGTGCCGCAACCTTATTACATAAGGAGTATAGGGATGGGTGGGTCGATTAAATCCCTACAGGAGTGTAGGGTTGGTATGGGCATTAATGCATTGCATATGTGGTTTTATTTGAGATGGGCTCAAGCCCAGATAAATATGATTTGTGACATTTATGGGTTAAGGCCCAATCGAGGCTTTTATGGGCTAAGGCCCAATTGCCATCACATCGAAATGGGCTTCTACCAAACTATTGTGATTCATGTTCTTATTGATAAGGGTTATGCACATCGAGTTTTCAAAACTCACACCTCTTTTTAATATTTTTCTCGTGTAATCCTCAGTAAGCGGTTCGACGTGCTAGAGGACTCAGAGGTGGCCACACTACGAGCAGTTTTGGACTCTAGTATTTTACTTATTTTTAACTTGGGTTAATATTTTGTAATCAGGCCTCTCTTAAATTCTGGTTTTAATTTTGGATTTTTAGTTTTGGTTTTTTAGTTTATTATGTTTTAAATCTACTAAACTTTGTATCACAATTTTCCAAAATAATATCTACTGTAACACACCAAACCCGGCCTAAAAGTTAGACCCGAATCTGGCGTGTCACATTGAAGGAAGTTGAAAAGCTAAGCAATTGTTTTAGAAAAGTTTTATCAGATTTTTGAACTCCGAGTTCTTTGTTTGACTGAGAAAAATGTGATTTACTAAATGACCATTTAAAAGTTGTTATTATTTTGAAAAACTATTTTGTTATGAAAGTTGAACTTGCATCGTCGCGTAAACATGATATTTTAGAAAACGATTGCTAATGTTTTAAGAAAACCCCGTATTTATAAGTTTAACAGTTATAAATGAAAACTTAGAAAAAAATAAACCAATGGCCTTATTACAAAATATTAACCCAATTAAATAATCTAAAAGAAAAGGTAAAAATCAAAATTACTAAAGTTCACGAGTAGTATCTCCGATGCATAGCCACCCCCGAGTCCTCCATGGCTCCCAATCCTCAATCACTGGAATCACCAAACATTTAATAAAAAGAGGGGTGAGTTTATTAAAACTCGATGTGCACAACCCTCATCCAGAAGAACATGCATCACAATAATCCGCATCAAGCCCATTACAAGAATAAAGGGCAATTGGGCCTTAGCCCAAAATAGCCTTTGCTGAGCCTTAAACCATATCATATGTCACAAGAGATAATGTATGCAATGCGGTGCAAACCCAGCCCAACCTAATTTTCCATCCTCTACACGCCACTGCATCAAATTTCAACACACCGGGATTTCTACAATCAACCCTCCATCCGCTACACTCCATATGTGGCACCTAGCCACTGATGACATAGTCACAAAATATCATATGTGGGGCCAACCCACTTGTGGTACCAAACCACTAGTGACAATCCCGAATAATCATATATGTGGGGCCAACCCACTGGGTACCAAACCACTGGGATGAGTCACGAAATCATCAATATGTGGTACCAAACCACTGGTGGTTCCAAACCACTAAGACTTAGTCACGAATCAAGAATGTGGGGCCAACCCACATGTGGTACCAAACCACTAGTGACAATCTTACACTTCCCCTTAAACATCATATCCAACCCATGCATGCGAGTTTCAAATGAATGTAGCAAGCTGTCAAGTGCATAATATCATTATGGCATACAATCATTAGCGCATACATAACCAACAGGGTACTTACCTAGTATTTCGATCATGCCCATGGTTGGCATAACGTCTATTCGTCTAACCATTTTGACTTTTCAGCCCAGATATTTAATAACACATATTAATATTAAAGGGTGAATTTTACACACAATCACGCTAATCAACCCCTAAGGGTATAACGGTAATTTTACCCACCGAGGGTATTGAGTTATTTACCTACCAAGGTAGTTCGATAATTCTACTCATAACTAATCCATGTATGCAGTGCATCTCGAACATAACCAATCATACAATTAACATAGACAACATTAGTACTACCACGAGGGTACAACAGTCATTTGTCGTTTAGGGGTAAAACAATAATTACACACTAAGGGTATTTCAGTAATTTTGTAATCTGGAGGTATTTCGGTAATTTTATAAACTAGGGGTATTTCGATAATTTCACAAATTAGGGGTATTTTGGTAATTTCACAAACCAGGGGTAATTCGATAATTTCACAAACTAGGGGTAATTTGGTAATTTTGCAAACTAGAGGTAATTCAGTAATTTTGCAAACCAGGGGTAATTCGATAATTTACAAACTAGGGGTAATTTGGTAATTTTACAAAATAGGGGTAATTCAGTAATTTTGCAAATCAGGGGTAATTCGATAATTTTACAAATAGGGGTAATTCGGTAATTTTACAAATAAGGGGTAATTTGGTAATTTTGCAAACTAGGGGTAACTCGATAATTTTGCAAACCAGGGTGTTAACGACCCAACAGAAGGTCCACTATCGCCTCGAACGACTCAAGTATTCTAAACAGAGATAATGATACGAATGGGCCTAAAGCCCATTCTCGGCCCAAGTGGGCCCACATACATGAGATTCACTTAGTCTAGTTCACTATCTACCACTCAATCATACAATTTACTCATATAGCCCCCCGGCCCATTGAGCCCACTTGGCCCAACCGCCCACACCCACAAGAATACTTATGGTGGCCTCGACTATCGCGTCAAAGCTTCCACACGTACGCTCGCACGCTCGTGTGGCTACCATCGCCGCGTGATCGGCATTTCGACATTTGCCGCTCTACAGCTAGAGTTGAGAGAGGTACACACCTGATAGGAATCTAAAGCCGCTAAACCACGCTCTGAGCACTCCTATGCCCAATGCCAACTAGGTACGCTCCTTCTCCTCCTAGACAGCTCTATATATAGCTAGGTTCTCACCTTCCTTCTTTGTATCTTTCCGATGTAGGATCCCTCCTTCAGTAGAGTTTAAATCCAACTCAAACTCTTCCCGTCCAATCCGCAAAATAAATACTCCATTGCTTTCCATGAGATTCGAACCCAGGCTCCCTTGTAGCATAATCCACGCTGCTAACCACTAAGCCACAAGCTCCTCTTGTGTCTAAAATTATGCGCAACTAAATATAACCCTATGGCAAAATTCTAGAGTCCATTTAAAATGAAAACCAAAATGCAAGAGCCAAGACTTGAACCTTGGACCTCCTTCCTTCCTTTTTGGCGTCACCCCCTTGCCTCTTATGTGGCGTCACTTTGCCACTACACCACACACTCCACTTGTGTCATTCTCTCCACATTTTATTCTTAAAGCCTACCTACTAACTCCCAGGGTTTTTTTCACCTAAAACCAAAATTTCCCTAAAGCCAAAGTTTGAACTCGGTACTTCATAGAAGCCCCCTAACCTTCCAAAATCACTCACCTACTAGATCCAACTTGCATTAAATTCGTTCTCTTATTCCCAAAAATTTTAAATGCTACTAAGCCTAAGGCCCAATGGGCCCAATCCTACTAGGCCCAACTTTGGGATGTTACATCTGCTTTCAAAATACTACGCTTTAGCGAATAGGTCGTAAACATCATGTTTTCATAAGTCATTCATTTTAATTTAGTTTTCGCAACCAACAAAGTTTTTTTAATAACTTTTTAATAAATGTCGATTAATAATAAACAAACGCAAACTGGGACTTTAGTTTTTAATATCAAGAAAGGTTTTCAAATGGAACCATGGTTTCTCGAAAAGCACCCTTATGTGACACGCCGATTTGGGCCTAACTTCTAGACCGGGATTGGGGTGTTATATTTAGTGGTATCAGAGCCTCGGTTACAAAGCTCGGGCTGTGAATGGGCCTTAGATTTTTGGTTTTTTTAAAAAAAAGTTTTGGCAGGATTCTTGAAGTGTGGTTCATCGAGCCCTTGACGTCGAACCAAGTAAGTTTTCTGTTATTGTTTGAATTATTGAACTGTATAGATAATAGGCTACTTAAAAATAGGCTTTTAGAGACTAAAGCCCGTAGGAAACTTAAGCCTGTAGTGGATTCTCAACCGCGGAATAACTCTAAGAAATTGTTGTTACTTACATAAGACATGTGCCCTAAACAAGTGGAACTAAGTAAAAATTTCATAAAATTCTTAATCAGAGTGCGCAACGAAAGCATAGTGGTGTGACTTGAGTGGTGCATTTAGTAGTTAGTTGGAAATTTTGAGGATGAAATTTCTTTAAGGAGGGTATGTAACACCCCAAACCCGGCCCATGAGCCTTGACCGGATCTGGTATGTCACAGAGTAAAAATGTTTTGAAATATTTTGATTCTCTGGTGAAAATCTGAAAAATATTGTTAAGGTTATAAAACGGTGTCTGAAAAATCTTCAGGTGGGATTGATTTTACAATCATGGTTGAGTTGAAACCCTTTGAAAACATTTGATCATTTGAATTTTAAAACCATCAGAGTTATTGTTAACTTGGTAAATTTTGCTACCCGATGGTAACATCTTTGAAAAACTCGTAAAAATTTCCCATTTTGAAAACATCACTTTTAATCGGTTTATTTATACAATTTATAGTTTTATTAGAAATATAGTAGGAATGAAATTTAACAACTACTTAAACACCCAAAATAATTATTAGCGGCCTTATTACAATCCAAACCAAAAATTTAGAAATAAACAAACTTAAACTATATTAAACAAAATCCCAAATCCAAGGAACAAGCATGGCCGCCTCGAGTCCTCTCCGACTCCATCTCCGCGATCTACTCATCTGCAAAATGATATGGGAAGGGGTGAGTCACCAAGACTCAGTGTATAAATCCCTAACCCGAAGTGTAAACTCATACACAAAATATTACTAAGACATACAAACCATGCACCCCAAAACTAGCCATCCATACTCCATTAACTACCCCGTGTGGTCAAAACCACTGGTGACCGGAGTCACAAATCAAGTGATGGGGCCAACCCATCGTGTGGTCAAAACCACTGATGACCATAGGTCACAATTATCAATATGTGGTCAAAACCACTGGTGGTACCAAACCACTGGGACTTAGTCACAATTTATCAACGGTGTGGTCAAAACCATCGTGACCAAAGTCACAATTAAACCGATGGGGCCAACCCATCTTGTGGTCAAAACCACGGTGACAAATCCATAGAGAAAATCCTCCTCTCATCAATCCCATTACCAACATGCTCAACTCATGCTTAACATATTATCGTAAATCATGCATATAAGTCAGGGCATAGCATATTACCCATTATGTCATCCATAATAGATTTTAAATCACAAGTGACTTACCCAGAATCCATGCCCATGTCCACAAGCAAATCACTACCACAATGATGAAATCGTAACATAATAGCAATACTAACTAATAAAGTGTGTAAGAGTTTTACACACCTATTTAACCGAAGATCTAAAGAGAAATCTCGTAACGTATTCCCGTATTGCCCTACATTCGACCACTATAGGTTAGTATCCAAAAAGCCTTATTCGGCTAGATCTAATAATCCCGAAGGATGAATCATACAAGTTTGATTTCTTACCCTAGTGTCGATTTGGTCTCCTACCAAATCCCAAAAACACACCAAGTCCTCCTTGTATTCGGCTACACTAGCACACTTCAAAAGTTAGCCTTTGTCTTTTCCAAAATATCTAATGAATAGGCTTAAGGAGAAATTCTTTACCATAGACTTACCAAATCAATTAGTAGAGAATGGAGGCTTAGTTCGGCGGTTTCAAAATCCCGTAGCACCTTATGAGAAAACAGCTTCAAAAGTAGTTAGCCAAACCATCCACAAATGCCGGATTTCGGCTTTCCCTTCATATAAGTCGACAAAGAAAAAGATAATATGGAAGGAAGGTTTCGACAATCACTTACCCTTACAAACCGATTTGAAGAAGAAATCCCGAAGAGAATCTATGCCCACCTGATATTCGGCCAAAGTGGATCTAATAGGAGAATGGAGATTTAGGCAAAAGATTGGAGTAGATTCAGCTTACACAAGATGGAAGGGATGGAGTTTGAGTAGAAGAGGGGTGATAGATACGGCCAAGTAGAAACTAAAGAGAAGAGAGGAATTCGAAGAACTTGAAGACCAAGAGAACTAGGAGAATTCAACACAAATTGAGAAGAAAGAAAACAAGTTTTCTGCACCCCCTCACTATACTCAAAACAGAATGTGGAGTCCTTAGGAGTCCTACATTCGGCCATCTCCCTTTTGTGATAATTCTTTATCACCCATTTGAAATAAAACAAGATTTATCTTCTATTCCCTCCTTTATCACCTCTTCAAATTAAAAAAAATAAAATAATAATAATACTACTCTTCCAGCCGAATAAAACAAGGTTATCCTTATCAAATTAAGAGTCCATGAGTAGGCCATTAGCTCACTCCCTTCCGCCAGCATGCATAAAAAAAAAAACCCATTGCTGCCCATGCTACTCGAACATGGGACCTCATTGCCGCAGCCCCTTATCACGCCCCAAGCCACTTTACTTGTCCGACTTTCATGTCCATAATCCCTACCATTTTATTTTAAGGCCTTCCTAGCCCATCACCCTATACATAACGCAAAAAGTAAAACTCCCAAATGCCACTCCAAAGCAAATAACTCCAACACTGCAAGGCCAAAGGCCACTCCAGCCTTTAAGTGGCGCCTTGTTACTTTTACCGAGGCCTGCTTTATGCCTAAAAGCGCCTCTAACATCTCTTAAGACCTCCCTGGCCCAATTTTCTCCCTGACACAAAAAGAAAAGTCTCTAATGCACCCCGCGCTACTCGAACCTCTTCCCCCTGCACTCCATTGTACCTTAGCTCCCCAAACCACTATGCCAATTAATTCCTTGTGTCCAACTTCTCCAAAAATTTTCTCTTAACCCCTATCTCACCTAGCTCCCTCCTCTTAAGCACTAAAAAAAATTTTCAGCCCTAAGTCAGATCTAACCCGGGGTTATGACTAGACCCTAGAATATGTCAAGCAATCAAGTATACATATTTCTTCAAGCACACACATGGGAAAAATAATTAAATTGCAAACAACCCCTAATTCAGATGTTCTGATTCGATCCCTTAAAAATAATTTCGCCTCAAATTACCTCGAATCAGAAGAGTTGGGGGTATTGTTGCCGCATTACATCCTCGGGTTCCCATGTGGCCTCCTCCGTACCATGGTTTCGCCATAGCACTTTTACCAAAGGTACCGACTTCCGCTCAAAACCTTGACATCTCGATCCAAAATCAGACTGGCTCCTCCTCAAAGACAAGTCCAATTCACTTCAATTTTCACAACAAAGACTACGTGTGATGGATCCGATCGATAGCGCCTCAAAGATCGAAACATGGAAGACATCATGGATCCGCTCAATTCTACCGATAACTCGTTAGTAAGCTACCGGCCCCACACGCGTTTCAACACCGTGTACGGCCCGATGAATCTAGGGCTTAGCTTGCCCTTCCGCCAAACCTCAAGACCTTCTTCCAAGGTGATACCTTCAAGAAGACCTTATCATCCATCGTGCATATTCAACCTCTCGCGCTTAAGATCGGCATAGGATTTTACCGTCTGACGCCTCTTTAAGACGAGCCCAATTACTCCAACATTATCTTCGCTCGCCACTAACTCCGGACCCAACATCCGACGCTCTCCCAACTCGTCCAACACGTAGGATTACGACATTTATGACCATACAAAGGCCTCATATGGTGCCATCTGAATACTCGCTTGATAACTATTGTTATAAGCGAATTCTGCCAAAGGTAGGTACTCCTCCCAACTACCACAAAAGTCCAACATAGCCCTTTAACATATCTTCCAACACTTGGATTACCCTCTCAGATTATCCATCGATCATGGATGAAAAGTCATCTTGAAATTCAACTTCGTGCCTAATTCTCGATGTAAGGCCTTCCGAATCTCGACGTGAACCGGATCCCGATCCGAGATAATGGACACCGTATCCATGCAATCGCACTATCTCGCTATATATAGCTTGGCTAACCTTTGAAGCAAGTAGTCAACCCTTATCGGTATGAAATGGGCCGACTTAGTTAACCGGTCTACTATCACCCATATCGAAGTCTTTTCATCGGGCGTAAGGGAAGCCCACTTATTTAAATCCATAGTAATCTTCTCCCACTTCCTTGTGGGATCTTTACCGGCTATAACAGTCCCGATGGAAATTGATGCTCAGCTTTAACTTGCTGGCATGTCAGACACTTGCCCACTAGCTTGGTTACTTTTCGCTTAAGACCCGGCCACCAAAATTACTCCCTTAAATCCCGATACATCTTGCTGCTTCCCGGGTGCATAGCATACGGACTACTATGAGCTTCTTTAAGGATTCGCTACCTTAAATCATCATCCTTAGGCATACATACTCTCCCCTGAAAATACAACACTCTATCACTACCCAAGCTGAACCCTTTAGCCTCACCGTTTCAGACTTGCAACCTCCGAGTACTCGTAACTTCGTCATCATCCGCCTTTCTTTGACCTCATCAATCCAAGATGGCTTTACTTGCAACTCGCTGTAAGGCTCCCATCCTCATAGAGACTTAGGTGAACAAACATTGCTCGCAGAATCGCTACCACCTTACGGCTCAAAGCATCACCTACCACGTTAGCCTTACCCGGATGGTATTCGATTGAGCAATCGAGTCCTTCAAAGAACTCAATCCACCTCCGCCTCAGATTTAAATCTTTCCGAGTCAAGAGGTACTTCAGACTCTTGTGATCTGGTACACCACCGACTTCTCCCCATACGAGATAGTGCCTCCAAATCTTCAAGGCAAAAACCACAAGACCAATTCCAAATCATGTGTTGGATAGTTACCTTTGTGAGGCCTCAATCGCCGTGACGATAAGCGACCACCTTCCCTCTTGCATCAACACACACCTAAACCAAGATGCGATGCATCACAATACACAGTGAATTTCTTTCCGCCTCAAAGCTAAATCAAGACCGGTGCTTCACAAAATCCTCTTCACTTATCGAAACTCTCTTGTCGCTTTCGCATCACACAAACAAAACTCCTTTTCTCAAAGACTTAGTCAGCAAAGGTCTTTGCGATTAAGGAGAAAATTTCCACGAATGTCCTATAATATCCTACCAACCCCAAAAAACTTTGAATTTCTGTAACCGACTTTGGTGGTTTCCACTCTAATACTGCCTCAATCTTACGGGGATCCACCCTAATTCCCTCGGCTGAAACAACATACCCTAGAAAAGTTACCTCCTTAAGCCAGAACTCACATTTGCTGAATTTGGCGTACAATTGTTTCTCCCTTAGAACTTGCAGAACCACATGAAGGTGTGCGTCATGCTCCTCTTCAGACTTTGAGTACACCAAAATGTCGTCTATGAACACCACAACGAACTGATCCAGATAGGGTTAGAAAACCCGATTCATCATGTCCATAAACGCGACCGGTGCATTCGTCAAACCAAAAGGCATTACCAGAAACTCGTAGTGCCCATACCGAGTACGGAATGCCATCTTGTGGATATCAGCCTCCTTCACCTTAAGCTGATGGTACCCTGACCTAAGGTCGATCTTAGAGAACACTGATGCACCCTTGAGTTGGTCAAACAAATCATCAATCCTGGGCAAAGGGTACCTGTTCTTTATTGTCAGCTTGTTCAGCTGTCGATAGTCTATGCACATCTTCATTGTCCCATCCTTCTTCTTGACAAAAAGCATTGGAGCTCCCCAAGGCGATACACTTGGTCGGATGAACCCTCTATCCAACAATTCTTGGATCTGCGCCTTTAACTCTACCAATTCTTTCGGCGCCATCCGATACGGAGCTATGGATACTGGCGCGATTTCGGGTAACAAGTCTATAATAAATTCGACCTCACGGTCCGGAGGTAAACTCGGGAGTTCCTCTGAAAACACATCAACATAATCCCTTAAGGTCCGGACATCTCTCACAGCTGCACCCCTAGCTTCCAAGGCACAGACATGCACTACATATGCTTCACAACCTTTTCTAACCATCTTTTCCGCCTTCAATGCAGAAACCAGATTAGATAGGTAATCTCTCCTTTTACCTATCATCACCACCTCTTCTCCTTCCATGGTCTTTAATACCACACGCTTAGCTGCGCAATCCAGGCTAGCCTGATACTTTACTAGCCAATCCATCCCAAGGATTAGATCGAACTCTCGAAATGGTAGTTCCATCAAGTCATCCAAGAACACGTCCCCTTGGAGTTCTAGGGGTACATTCCTATAGAGTTTACTTACTTCTACAGAGTGACTTGAGGGCTTAATACGCCATCTTCCTAGAAGTAAGATCAAAGTCTATGCGTAGTTTCCACCACGCTACTAGCAATGTATGAGTGGGTTGAGCCAATATCAATTAAGGTACTATAGGTACTCCAAAGATCAAGAACATACCGCTTATGACGTCCAAGGCCGCCTCCTCCCCGACGCCTCGTGGCATAGACCAAACCAGGTTGCCTAGCCTCAAGCACCATCGGTACCTCCCCTCGGCCCCACGACCTCCGCCAAAGACCATTACCTCCTCTTCCCGCACCACGACCTCTCGGTGGTCGTTGGTTATCTCCTATTCTGCACGCTCCTCGACCCTCGCACCTTAGCCTAGCGCCTTCTTCTGACAATCCCTAACTCGATGTTCCATGGATCCATATTCAAAGCATCCCGATTACCATTCCAACACTCCCTCGTGTGAGACTTCCCACACCGAGCACACCGTGGCGCCATTGAGGATTAGCGCAGCAGCCTAGTAGCTTGATTTGACCCACCATACTTCGTCCTCTTTGCCGACACGTAAAACCTCAAGATCCGAGCTCCTCTTATTCCAACTCCTATTCGATTCCGCCTAACCGACTGTCTTACCCTTCAAAGAACCTTAGACTTCTCCACTAGGACGTTGAACTCTCATTCCTGTTGTAGAGCTATCATCATCCTCAGCTCATCTTTCAACCCATCCTCGAATCTGACACAGCGTTCATGCTCGGTACCCACAATACCACGAGTATACCTACTCAACCAGAGAAATTTGGCCTCATACTCTGCCACTGTCTTATTACCCTGAACCAGGTTCAAGAAAGCCTTCCACTGCGCATCCACGTAGCTAGTTCCTATATATTTCTTTTGGTAGGCAGCCTTGAAGAATTCCCATGTGAGATCCTCCGCCATCGCTCCATCCCTTACGGTGAGCCACCACTGATATGACTCATCCCGAAGTAGAGAGATTATAACCTTCAGCTTTTCCTCAGCAATAAAATCCAGGTCATTCATGATCCTCTCAGTTGATTCCAACCAATACTTCGCCAAGACCGGGTGCCACCCGTAAACTCCTTTAAACACTTTCGCCCGTTGGACCGAGTCATTCCACCACGATTTACTTGCCCTACTGTGCGTTCGCCTCGAAAACTCATTCCAACACTCGTAGTATAGCTTGGGATACTACATCGTTACCACTGGTCTGATCCTAAAACTCAGTTTCCGTCGACGGCAGATCCGGCATCACATTTCCATACCCATGACCAGACCCTGCTGGCTTCGACAAGGTCATTCTACCCCTACCACGGCCACGCGGTAGACGTCCACGACCTCTCGTACTCATTCTTCTCATTCGCGTTTATCTGATTAAGAATTTTATGCATTATTAATACTGTTCACTGTTTATCCACGAGCAATTTTATGAGAAATAATTTTTTGAAGTGGTTCTTTCGAAATCGAATCTACCTATAGTTCCAGTTTCAGATTTATCTCCTAATTCTAAGTACATCCATCACACAAACAACATTCACCGACCATATCTAACGTGTAGGGGCATTTTCATCATTTCACTACCTAGGGGTATTTTCGTAATTTTAACCTACAGGGGGTATTTCTTGTAATTTTTTTCCAAAAATAAAAGTTCTTGAATGATTTTGTCAAAAAGTATTTTGAAAATTTTAAATTCCTGGGGTATTTTGAAAAATTTTGAAATATGAGGGTATTTCGGTGATTTTGAAGCTCGGGGGTATTTTGGTAATAAACCAGGGTAACTTTGTAAAGTTTGACAATTCCAGGGTATTTCCAAATGTTGCAAAACTTTGAGGGTTCTTTTTGAGAATTTGTTTTCCAAGTTGATGGTGTTGCAAAAATTTTTGAAAATCAGGGTCATTCTGGTAATTTTGTAGGGTAGGGGCAATTTTGTAATTTTCCAAAATCAATGTACTTTGAACGTTTGAAAAAATAGGGTTTTTAAACACTTTTACAAAATTAGGAAATTTTGGAAAAACTGTTGGGTAGTTGAACAGTTTACAAACCAAGGGCATTGTTTGTAATTTTACCACTAGGGGTATTTTAGTAATTCTACAAATCAAAAATTTTTTAGAAAAATATTGTAAAACAATAGTTCTCACAAATTAAAAAGAAATTTTAAGAGTTTTAAAACTAGGGTTTGTATGAAAATACGGCTAGTTTCCTTTCGGGTTTTAGTTAGGGTTTAGCCCATGAATAAGTCCTCTTGGTTAGGGTGAACCGAAGCTACGCACCAGGTAGGATTCGAGTGGAGAGGAGGTGAGTCACGCGGACTGCTTAAATACCAAGCTCCCATCGAATACCAATCCTAGACATGCGCACCATGGTTACCACACCCTAACTCGGTGACTTAGACATAGGTTTGTTTAATTAAGCAATTAAGTCTTATGTAGTAGTTGGGGTAGACTAGTCCTATAGTTCAAGTACCTATCATTCTATTCTACGCCCCGAAGTTACCCATTTACCCTTATCAAGTATTCACGAGTAATCAGAGATACTTACCTAGGCGGATTGGTGCCAGAGACTCGATGCCATGCTGTCCAAAACAAAAACCATTTTCATAATAATTCACAGAGGCCTACAATGATGTTTTGGGCCCTGGCCCCACAAATGAAGTTTTGAACCTGCTCGATACAAAAATGTAACACCCCAAACCCGGCCCATGAGCCTTGACCGGATCGGCATGTCACGAGTAAAAACGTTTTGAAATATTTTGATTCTCTGGTGAAAATCTGGAAAATATTGTTAAGGTTATAAAACGGTGTCTGAAAAATCTTCAGGTGGGATTGATTTTACAATCATGGTTGAGTTGAAACCCTTTGAAAACATTTAATCATTTAAATTTTAAAACCATCAGAGTTATTGTTAACTTGGTAAATTTTGCTACCCGATGGTAACATCTTTGAAAAACTCGTAAAAATTTCCCATTTTGAAAACATCACTTTTAATCGGTTTATTTATACAATTTATAGTTTTATTAGAAATATAGTAGGAATGAAATTTAACAACTACTTAAACACCCAAAATAATTATTAGCGGCCTTATTACAATCCAAACCAAAAATTTAGAAATAAACAAACTTAAACTGCATTAAACAAAATCCCAAATCCAATGAACAAGCATGGCCGCCTCGAGTCCTCTCCGGCTCCATCTCCGCGATCTACTCATCTGCAAAATGATATGGGAAGGGGTGAGTCACCAAGACTCAGTGTATAAATCCCCAACCCGAAAGTGCAAACTCATACACAAAATATTACTAAGACATGCAAACCATGCACCCCAAAACTAGCCATCCATACTCCATTAACTACCCCGTGTGGTCAAAACCACTGGTGGTCAAAACCATTGGTGACCGGAGTCACAAATCAAGTGATGGGGCCAACCCATCGTGTGGTCAAAACCACTAATGACCATAGGTCACAATTATCAATATGTGGTCAAAACCACTGGTGGTACCAAACCACTGGGACTTAGTCACAATTTATCAACGGTGTGGTCAAAACCACTGGTGACCGAAGTCACAATTAAACTGATGGGGCCAACCCATCTTGTGGTCAAAACCACCGTGACAAATCCATAGAGAAAAATCCCCCTCCTCTCATCAATCCCATTACCAACATGCTCATATCATGCTTAACATATTATAGTAAATCATGCATATAAGTCATGGCATAGCATATTACCCATCATGTCATCCATAATAGATTTTAAATCACAAGTGACTTACCCGGAATCCATGCCCATGTCCACAAGCAAATCACTACCACAATGATGAAATCGTAACATAATAGCAATGCTAACTAATAAAGTGTGTAAGAGTTTTACACACCTGTTTAATCGAAGATCTAAAGAGAAATCCCGAAACATATTCCCGTATTGCCCTACATTCGACCACTATAGGTTAGTATCCAAAAAGCCTTATTCGGCTAGATCTAATAATCCCGAAGGATGAATCGCACAAATTTGATTTCTTACCCTAGTGTCGATTTGGTCTCCTACCAAATCCCGAAAACACACACCAAGTCCTTCTTGTATTCGGCTACACTAGCACACTTCAAAAGTTAGCCTTCGGCTTTTCCAAAATATCTAATGAATAGGCTTAAGGAGAAATTCTTTACCATAGACTTACCAAATCGATTAGTAGAGAACGGAGGCTTAGTTCGGCGATTTCAAAATCCCGTAGAACCTTATGAGAAAACAGTTTCAAAAGTTGTTAGCCAAACCATCCACAAATGCCGAATTTCGGCTTTCCCTTCATATAAGTCGACAAAGAAAGAGATAATATGGAAGGAAGGTTTCGGCAATCACTTACCCTTACAAACCGATTTGAAGAAGAAATCCCGAAGAGAATCTATGCCTACCTGATATTCGGCCAAAGTGGATCTAATAGGAGAAGGGAGATTTAGGCAAAAGATTGGAGTAGATTCGGCTTACACAAGATGGAAGGGATGGAGTTTGAGTAGAAGAGGAGTGATAGATTCACCAAGTAGAAACTAAAGAGAAGAGAGGAATTCGAAGAATTTTAAGACCAAGAGAACTAGGGAGAATTCAACACAAATTGAGAAGAAAGAAAATAAGTTTTCGACACCCCCTCACTATACTCAAAACCAAATGTGGGAGTCCCTAGGAGTCCTACATTCGGCCATCTCCCTTTTGTGATAATTCTTTATCACCCATTTGAAATAAAACAAGATTTATCTTCTATTCCCTCCTTTATCACCTCTTCAAATAAAAAAAAAACAAATAAAATAATAATAATACTACTCTTCTAGCCGAATAAAACAAGGTTATCCTTATCAAATTAAGAGTCCATGAGCAGGCCATTAGCTCACTCCCTTCCGCCAGCATGCATAAAAAAAACACCCATTGCTACCCATGCTACTCAAACATGGGACCTCATTGCCGCAGCCCCTTATCACGCCCCAAGCCACTTTACCTGTCTGACTTTCATGTCCATAATCCTTACCATTTTATTTTAAGGCCTTCCTAGCCCATCACCCTATACATAACGTAAAAGTAAAACTCCCAAACGCCACTCCAGCAGCTCGAACCCAAGACCTGCGCCAGGCGTCACTTCAAGCCTTTAAGTGGCGCCCTTAAGCCACTTTACCGAGGCCTGCTTTATGCCTAAAAGCACCTCTAACATCTCTTAAGACCTCCCTGGCCCAATTTCCTTCCTGACACAAAAAGAAAAGTCTCTGATGCGCCCCGTGCTACTCGAACCTCTTCCCCCCTGCACTCCCTTGCACCCTAGCGCCCCAAACCACTATGCCAATTAATTCCTTGTGTCCAACTTCTCCCAAAATTTTCTCTTAACCCCTATCTCACCTAGCTCCCTCCTCTTAAGCACTAAAAAGAATTTTTAGCCCTAAGTCAGACCTAGCCTGGGGTTATGACTAGACCCTAGAATATGTCAAGCAATCAAGTATACATATTTCTTCAAGCACACACATGGGAAAAATAATTAAATTGCAAACAACCCCTAATTCAGGATGTTACAGGGTAGATTTGTAACATCCTAAATTTGGGCTTAGTAGAATTGGGCCCATTGAGCCTTAGGCGTAGGAGGGTTTAAAATTTTTGGGAAGAAAAGAACGGCATTAGTGCAAGTTGGACCTATTAGGTGAGTGATTTTGGAAGGTTGGGGGGCTTCTATGAAGTCCCGAGTTCAAACTTTGGCTTTAGGAAAATTTTAGTTTTAGGTGAATAAAACCCTAAGAGTTAGTAGTGGGCTTTAAGAATAAAATGTGGAGAAAATGACACAAGTGGAGTGTGTGGTGTAGTGGCAAAGTGATGCCACATAAGAGACAAGAGGGTGACACCACAAGGAAGGAAGGAGGTCTAAGGTTCAAGTCTTGGCTCTTGCATTTTGGATTTCTTTTTAAATGGACTCTAGAATTTTGCCATTGGGTTATATTTAGTTGCGCATGATTTTAGACACAAGAAAGTGAGTGGTCTAGTGGCAAGGTGTCATTAAGGGTGCAAGGGAGCTTGGGTTCGAATCTCATGACAAGCAAGGGAGTATTTATTTTGTGGATTGGACGAGAAGAGTTTGAGCTGGATTTAAACTCTGCTAACGGAGGGATCCCACATCGGAAAGATACAAAGAAGGGCTACTATAACATGAGGTGCAACGTAAGGTTACGGTGAGGTTTCGATTTCTGATAAGTGTATATTAAGTTATGATTAATCGTTAGGTGATGTCAATTGTAGGTTCATGACTAAGGGGTTTATAGTGCGCGTGGTTACCAGGTGTGTACAAACACAACACACACGAAATCGGTAAAGCCAAAAGTGGCTAAATGGGCCCGATGGGCCCTGAGGCTATGTTTTATGAAATGGTTTGGTTGGTTATACAAATTGAATTAGTCATGCATGATACATGAATTGGATTTGTTTTGGGCCTAATAGGCCATATGATGAGATTTGGACCTAATGGGCCGTAAGGGAGTGATTTGGGCTTGATGGGCTTATGGGGACGTAGACATGTATGTTAGGATTTATGGACCTTAGGTCTAGTTTGAACAACTCGTAAATTCCATAAGACTTAATTTTAATTAAGCATGTCTGTGAACGAGTCGCAGGGCTGGAGTGTGGCAACGGGCATACGCATGTCTAGGATTGGATCTAGTGAGAGCTTGGTACTTAAGCGGCCCTAATGGCCCATCTCCTCTTTTCTGGAATCCTACCTGGTGCGTAGTGTTTGTTCACTTTAGCCGTGAGGACTTGTTGATGGGCCAAAGTTCATAACTAAAATCCGAGAGGGACCAAATACCCTTATTTTTGTTAAATTACTAAAATACCTTTATATTGGTAAAGTACCAAAATACCCTTATTTTATTAAATTACGAAAATACCCCCAATTTGTGAAATTACCAAAATACCCCCGATTTATGAAATTACCAAAATACCCCAGTTTGTGAAATTATTGAAATACCCCTGATTTGTAAAATTACCAAAATACCCCTGTAGGGTAGAATTACGAAAATACCCTTGGTAGGTAAATTATGAAAATACCCTTGGTGGGTAAATTATGAAAATACCCTTGGTAGGTAAATTACGAAAATACCCTTGGTAGGTAAATTATAAAAATACCGTTGGTAGGTAAATTACGGAAATACCCTCGATGGGTAAAATGATCGATATGCCCCGGAGGGTAAAAAATGACGAAAATGCCCCTACATGTTATATGATTATTCTTGTATGTGATTTAAGATTGTTATCATATGATTATTATTGTATGTTGCATTCATGTGTTATTATGTTGCATGGGGATGGGATTATTCGAAAGGGGAAGTGCAGATAGGATCGCATGGTCGCTGACGATCGTGGATCCACCAAGGCTTTAGCCATCGAGCGACTATGTCGCACCACTAAGTTAGTGCCACAACAGGTGCTACATAAGGAGTGTAGGGATGGGTGGGTCGATTAAATCCCCACATGAGTGCGTGGTTGGAGAGAGGAGGCAGTGTGTGGTTGGTATGGGCATTAATGCATTGCAAAGTGGTTTTATTTGAGATGGGCTTAGGCCCAGATAAATATGATTTGTGACATTTATGGGTTAAGGCCCAACTGAGGCTTTTATGGGCTAAGGCCCAATTGCCACCATTACTGAAATGGGCTTCTACCAAACTATTGTGATTCATGTTCTTATTGATGAGGGTTATGCACACTGAGTTTTCGTAAACTCACACCCTCTTTTTAATATTTTTTCTCAGGTAATCCTCAGGAAGCGGTTCGACGTGCTAGAGGACTCTGAGGTGGCCACACTACAGGTAGTTTTGGACTCTAGTATTTTACTTATTTTAACTTGGGTTAATATTTTGTAATCAGCCTCTTTTAAATTCGGTTTTAGTTTTGGATTTTAGTTTATTATGTTTTAAATCGCTAAACTTTGTATCACGATTTTCCAAAACAATATCTCGCTTTAAAATATTACGCGCTGAATAGGTCGTAAACGTCATGTTTTCATAAGTCAGTCATTTTAATTTAGTTTCCGAAACCAACAAATTTTTTTAATAACTATTTAATAAATGTCTATTAATAATAAACAAACGCAAACTGGGACTTTAGTTTTTTTATATCAAGAAAGGTTTTCAAATGGAACCATGGTTTCTCGAAAAGCACCCCAATGTGACACGCCAGATTCGGGCCTAACTTCTAGGCCAGGTTTGGGGTGTTACATAAAACTCTCGACATGAGAAAATGATGAGATAAATAGAAATATGCCCTGAATGCTTCTGACTTATTTGATGAAGGGTTATATGATAAGCTCATCTATGCTTATTTGATGTCAAATGTATTATATGACTAACTTGCTTGATTTAGTATATGTATGTTTAGGTAAACTTGCCAAATTGATGAAAAGCATGTTAATTGTATGCTTAATATTAATAAATATGATTGGCAAGTTTTAATTCCTGTTATACGAACTTACTAAGCATTATATGCTTACTAGGTTTTATTTTCTCTGTTTTATAATGTACAAAAGCTCGCGAAGGTTGGAGATCGGTTGGAGCGTCATCACACTATCCACTAGCTTGTTTTGGTATAAATAGTAAACTTGTATAATGGCATGTATAGGTAACTTGGTCATTGTTGGCTTGTAAATGTTGTTTGTAATCTAGCCATTGGAATGGCTAGTAATGATTTGTTTTGGTATATTTATAAGGTTATATTATGACAAATACCTATGTGTTAAAATATTAAGTTTGGTTGATCAAGTTATGCTTAACATATAATTTAAACAAGGGTAAGAATATAAACATGAATGCATATGATAGTATATCATATTAGATGTTAGAATTGGCTTGGACTTAATACTTAAATTGGCTGGTATATACTTGTAAGTTTTGGTGTAGGCTATTGGCAAATTTGGGTGAGAAATAAATCTAAGAAATGGCTTTATTTTATCCATACGGGTGTGTGTCTTGACCGTATGTGACACACAGCTTAGCACATGGGCATGTGGTTTGGCCGTGTGTCCTCTGCATCTTAAATTTGAGAAACAGAATGCTCAGAATTGAGCATATGGGCAGAGACACAGGCGTGTGTCTCAGCAGTGTGTGCTACACGGCCCAGACCACGGGCGTGTGTCTTGGCCGTGTGAAACATGCACGTAATTTTGGAAAAATGAAATTGAACATACGGCCTAGCACACGGGCGTGTTGCTGGCTGTGTGGCACAAGTTAGAGAGTTACATGGGATCAGGCATGGCCTACAGCACGGGCGTGTCCTATGGTCACACGGGCATGTCCCTTGACCACACGGGTGTGCGTGCCTTGCATTTAGGAAAATTTTTTTAAAAATTTTGAAAAAAATTCTTTGAGTTCCCGATTTAGTCCCGACTCGATTCCAATGTTTATTTTGGGCCTCGAGGGTTCATCCAAGGTTCGATAAGATTAGTTTTAGATTTGAATAGTAAATGATTTGAAATATATTCAATTATTCTGTAAACTCTAGTAATGCTCCATAATCTTGTTTCGGCGATGGATACGAGTTAGGGGTGTTACATTTATTGGTATCAAAGCTACGGCTTAGTCGATTCTTGGACTAATGTAGCAAGTATGAGTTTAGCTATACATGCCATTATATAATTTGTGATAGTGTGATATCTCTTGACCATTTTAAATGTGCTTTTCATATAGTAATGTCATCCAACCAAGCTAGAGCTGAATTTGAGAAAGCTGAAAGCACTACTCAAGCTTCGTACAACGAGCTGCATCTAGTAGTAGTAGAAGGCCCGTATCTAAGGGCCAAGGTGATGAGGCAAAATAATCCTTCTTTCAAATGATGAATGAATGGTTCACTGAATATTTGAGAACAAATCCTGTGATACAACGACTTCTCCTACCTACTCCTCAACCAGTTCCAGAGATGCCACAAGCTGTTGAACTAGCTAGAATTGATAAGCCTCCGGTGGATAAAATTCGTAAGTATAGAGCTGAAGAATTTAGAGCTAGGCCGATGATGATCTAGAGAGGGATGAGTTTTGGTTAGAAAATACCACTCGGGTTTTAGATGAATTATCATGTACGCCGGCTGAGTGTTTGAAATGTACAGTATCCTTACTAAAAGACACAACCTACCATTGGTGGAATACTATAATTTTTGTGGTACCCATAAATTAGAAAGAAGTACATCAGTCAAAGATTTCTAGATTAGAAAAAGAAAGAATTTTTATAGCTCAAACAGGGAAACATGACTGTATCTGAATATGAGCGGGAGTTTGTTCGGTTAAGTAAATATGCCAGAGAATAGGTTTCGATTGAGGCTGAAATGTGTAAACTATTTGAAGAATGGCTAAATGAAGACATTAAGCTATTTATTGGTATCCTTGAATTAAGGGAATTTTTTGTACTGGCAGATCGAGAACAAAAAGCGGAGGAATTGAGTAAAGAAAAGAAACAAGCAGAGAGAGAAGCTAGTGTATCTGGTAAAAGATTTATGAGTAAGTAGCAATCATCTGCTTCAAAGAAATCAAAGAAGTATGATGATCATTTAACCACGTCAGAGGGGTATTCTGGTAAAGAGCAGGGCTCTCAACGCTTTAACCCGAGATCTTCTTCTCTATCTATAACAATGTGGAAAGTGTCAGTAACCCCAAATCGAAGTGTAAACACTGTAATAAGTATCATTTTGGGGAATGTTGTCTAAGAAGTGGAGCCTATTATAAATTTAGTTCTCTTAACCATTTTCCTAAAGATTGTCCAGAAAAAGTTGAAAAAAAATTGATAAGACTCCGAAGTCGAGTAACCCCGCCTCGAGAGGCAGACCACCCCGACATCCCTAAAGTGTAGCTGAGGTGCTACAAAAGATTTAACAATTAAATCTGAGGCACGAGCACTGATAATGACATATGCTATTCGTGCTAGAGAAGATGCTTCTGCACCAGATGTCATTACTGGTACATTTTCTCTACTTGATAATGATATTACTGCTTTGATTGATCTTGGTTCCACACATTCATACATATGCACAAATTTAGTGTCTGTTAAAAATTTACCGATTAAATTCACTGAATTTATGGTTAAAGTTTCAAACCCCCTGGGCTAGTATGTTATGATGGATAAAGTCTATAAAAATTGCCCGTTGATGGTAAAGGGTTATTATTTTTCGGCTGATTTGATGTTATTGCCCTTTGATGAATTTAATGTAATTTTAGGAATGGATTGGTTAACCCAAAATGATGTAGTTAAATTGTAAACATAAATATATTGTGTTGAAATGTCAAAATGGTGAATTACTTTATGTTGAATCTGATAAACTGGATGGGTTATCTAATGTAATTTCAGCAATATCAACACATAAATATGTTAGAAAGGGTTATGATGTTTATCTTGCATATGTGTTGGATACTAAAGTATCTGAGTTGAAGATTTAATCAGTGCCAGTTGTTTGTGAATTTCCTAATGTATTTTTGGAGGAATTACCTGGTTTACCACTGGTTAGAGAAGTGGAGTTCTCTGTAGACCTTGTTCCCAGGACAACACCGATATCTATAGCACCTTGTAAAATGACTCCTACTGAATTGAAAGAGTTGAAAGCATAGTTGCAAGAGTTGATTGACAGAGGCTTTGCTCGACTTAGTTTTTCACCTTGAGGTGCACTGGTTCTATTTGTAAATAAGAAAGATGGATCGTTGAGGTTGTGCATTGATTACAGACAACTCAACAAGGTTACAATAAAGAACAAGTATCCATTGCCTCGAATTGATGATCTATTTGACCAGTTGAAAGGTGCCACTGTATTTTCAAAGATTGATCTCCATTCTGGCTATTATCAGTTATAGGTAAAGGAATCAGATGTTCCAAAGACAGCTTTCAGAACCAGGTATGGGCACTATGAGTTTCTTGTTATGTCATTTGGTTTGACAAATGCACCTGCGGTATTTATGGATCTAATAAACATAATTTTTAGACCTTATCTAGACAGTTTTGTGGTGGTGTTTGTAGATGATATTTTGGTTTACTCTTGAGTTGAAAATGTGTAACAACCCGATTTAAGGCATAGTCAGAATAGTGGTGTGAGACCACAAATCTAAAGTAGAAATATGTATTTTAATGATTTTTATGAGGCTTACGAGGTATTTGCATGATTGTGTAAAAATTTCATGAAGGAATTTTATTAATTAGTAAACAATTTGTCTATTAGGATTAAATTGCAAGGATTAGTAAATATGAGAATCTAGAAGGTTTAAGTATGAAATAACATCATAAAATTATTAGAAGTCCTTATTTAGCAATTAGACCATCATATGTTAAGATGGACAAAAGTAGACATGGGAAGGAAAAATCTCAAGAAAAGATCATTAAGGGCATTTTTGTCATTTGGTAAATAAAAAATTAAAAAGGGAAAAAGAAGTCAAAATTGTGTCCATCTTCTTCTCATTGGCCGAAATTCCCTAAGGAAGACATAGCTAGGGTTTGTTCATCTTTCAAGCTTGATTGTAAGTGTCTCTTTGCCCCGTTTTTAATGTTCTTTGTATTTTTGAGATCCTCGTAGCTTGATTTAGCTATTTCTAGCTATATTTTGAGCTAGGGTTTATGTTCAAAAATTTACTCATGTATGACGTGCATGTATTTTTATGTTTTAAGGAAGAATATGAAAGTTTGATATATGATAAACATCTTTTTCTAAGAGATTTTCATGAAAAATGCATAAAAGGACCAAATTGTAAAAGTTATAAAATTGGTCCTACATGAGTGAAATAGTGGAAATTAAAGGCTGTTGTAGTTAAAAGAATAATTCGGCAAAGCATAAAATACAAGGAAGTTGAATAAAAATCATTTTACGAGTCTAGGGATAAAAGTGTAATTATGAGAAAGTTTAGGGGCAAAATTGTAATTTTTCCAAAGTTGATTCATGAGTCGATTTAGTCAATGTGAGTATTAAATAAGTGAAATTTTCATTATAGATTAAGAAACATGAAGCTCGGACCGAAACCGGGGCAAGAATAAGGTTGCGGACTAAATCTAATATCTATATACATTTTGAGTATCGATGTAAGTTTGTGTGAAATTAAGGTTACATGTGTTACTGTGTTTAAATTACTTATTATTTTTTGAAATGCTTATTATTTCCATGAAGTAGATGAATAATGTCTTGGTGAGAAAATGAATGAGAACATGTAAGTTGAAGTCTCGATTGAAGACTCGGAATAAAGAGGATACCTATATCATTCCAAGAGATAAAAAGGTCCCGTATAAGACCATATTTGGGATATGACACCGGCACCGAATGTAGGTCCCGTATAAGACCATGTTTGGGACATGGCATCGGCACCGAACGTATATCCTGTATAAGACCATGTCTAGGATATGTCATCAGCATCGAATAAGGAAGGTCTAGTATAAGGCCATGTCTGGGACATGACATCGGCACTATATAAGGAAGGTCCCGTATAAAACCATGTTTGGGACATGGCATCGGCACCATACAAGGAAGGTCCCATGTAAGACTATGTCTGGGACATGGCTTCAGCACCAAAGGAAGATCTCGTGTAAGACCATGTCTGGGACATGGCATCGACATCGAGCTAAGAGATCCTATGTAAGACCATATCTGGGATATGGCAGTGGCATCAAGAGGTGATCCCATGTAAGACCATATTTGGGATGTGGCATTAGCATCTAGATACATGCATGATGAGATTGAGTATCCTCTGATATTCTGGGTAATTCATCGGATAAAAGAGCTAAGTATGTAAAGGTGACAAAAGAGCTAAGCATGGAAAGATTATATAGAGCCAAGTTATACAAGGATGGCATTGAGTTCCATTTATGTTAAGGATGATGAAAACTTTGAGTTTATGTTTATAATTGCATAAGTGCTAAACTATGTGACTAAGTGAATATAGGTACCATGAGTAAAGTACAAGTAATGAAATCATAATGTGATATCTGATTGGTAAGAGTAACATGAGTAAGTATGCCTAAGCATTTGAGACTTATGTTGTTATTGTTTTCATGAGATAGAAGAGTTTATTATGAGCAATGATGTTGCTATATAAATTTCATACAAACTTACTAAGTTTATGCTTACCCCTCACTCTTCCTTTTTCCTTATAGTATTGCCAAGCTAGCTCGGGGATCGTAGAACGTCAGAGCTTGGATCACACTATCAATCACTATTTTGGTATAGCAAAGTTGATTTATTTTGAGTATGCCATGAATAGGAACTTGATCATTTTGAGTTATGTCATATTGGGAGCCAAAGTGTTGGCTATTAAGGTTACTCACTCTTTTTGTATATGGCCAATAGAAATTGGCCAATATTTGTCAAGTTTTATTCATTAATGATGATGAGTTTTATGATGTGAAATTTTATGCAATCGATGGGTTATGTAACACCCCAAACCAGGTCTATGCGTTAAGACGAGATTTGGTTTGTCACACCGATCGAACATCCATTTAATTTTCTAATGTTTAAAGTAAAATAATACTTCAACACCTTTTGGAAATAAAGTTTAATAAAAACTAAGACCAAAGATTTAAAATTTGTAGATTAAGAAAATACTTTATTTGAAATCTTATCATTTAGAATATATTTATCAAAAACCTTAAAGTAATTTAAAAAGAATTGAAAGAAATTTAAAAGAAATAATTAAGGTGACCAAATTGTTATAAAACTCAATATTTTTAAGAAAACTTTATAGATTAAACAAAAGCCCAAAGCAAAAGTCTTAAAATGTAATTAAATCCATCCACACATAAAAATCCATAAAAATATAATTAAAAGCCTTATTACATCAAACCCAAAATAGTAATTAAAATAAGTAATTTAAATAAAGCTCATAGTTTATAAACCCATGCTCGTAGTATGGCCTCCACCAAGTCATCCCCTACCAAGTCCACATCAATTGCCATTACCGAGATGGATAATAAAATAGGTGAGTTACTAAGAACTCATTGTGCAACTCACTTACCACCATTATTGGGCCAGATCATCGAGACATTAACTTGGGCTTGAGCCCAATTTCATTTTAACAATATAAAGTAAAATAAATATAAATGCATGAAAATGAATTTCCCAACCAAGCCTAATATCCATCCGCTACACACCCCGCACCAACCAACACACCGTGGGGATCAAGTCAACCCACCCCGCCAAACACACCAATCGTAGGCATTAAGCCTTTAAAATAATTTTGTAGTGCACTCATCAGAACTAGATTGTGACATAGTCACCGAACTAGAGGCATTAAGCCAAAAAATTTGTGGCGAGCCATCAACTAGAGGCATTAAGCCAAAATAATTTATGGCGAGCCAATTAACTAGATTTTTGGCAACAGCCATTCTTCTCTTCATCAAATACCCGCCCCATGCAATCATGTGTGCATAACAAAATATAGCCATATAATAATTTATCAAATAATCCATAATATAAATGGGTCTATAATTAAGCATTTCATTTGGGCCAATAAAACAAATTAGTGCTTTGCCCATTTAGCAATTTAGCGAACTTTGGTACATATATCGAACTAGAATATTTTTGGCCCATATATCAAACTAGAATATTTTTGGCCCATTTTAACAATTTAACAGTTTTTTTCAGCCCAATTTAGCAAACTAGCAATCTTTCGGCCCAATTTATCGATCTAGTAGTTTTTCGCAGATTTCTCAGTTTTAACCGTTTTCATGCATTTACGCAAGAGTATGAATTACTATGTATTTTTCCAATTTTGCTATTTTTACGATTTTATCACAATACTTACGGAGTGATATCTAACCCGAGAATGAGTGTGAAGTTACACACCTGGTTATAGTGTGAACTAGACTTTCCCGCTCGTCGATACCTATACGCATCACGATAAATTAAAACACTATAATTTACTAACAAAACCAATCTTAGAATAAGATCTAAACTTTTACCCTCGGAATTTCGTACTACTTCTACTTGCGGTTTCTCCCGATTGATGGTTCGCTAACCGATGAAAGTCCACGAACAAACAAAGGTTCGGGAGTACGAACAACTTCAAACAATTGATTCTCCTCGGATGAGCGTCTGCAACCCGGTGGAAAATCTCAGATTCTCAAAATAGCCCTTTGCTTATACTTAGGGGGATTAACGGAACCTCCCTTCTTCCGAACACTATACACCACCCTTTTCTTCCCTATTTTGAATGTCTTCAATGACAAAAGATCATTAATCCAACCTAATAATATATCGAAAATAATACTAAAGGTTTTAAGGGTGAGATTTCCTTACCACAAAGATCCTTGCCCCACAATATGAGAGTCGATCAAAAACGTTCCCTTAACACCTTAAATCGATTTCAACATTCTATGATACTCACGAACACTTGAGTTCCGATCTTCTACTATCGCATTAAAATATAACAAAGAAAAGTTAATAGAAAAAATGATTATTTCGATCCAAGAGATCCTTCTTACCACCATCAAGATTTGGCCAAAACAACTATTAACTAACATAAACTAAAAAGAACTCTTACCTATTGTCCACGATTGAAAAGAAAGGATTGAGAAGAATGTCTAGATATGATGGAGAATTCAGCTATGTATAACCAAAGAAAAGAGAAAATGGTTTGGCTATGGGCACACTAACATTCGACCATGAGAGAAATTATTGGAGAAAGTATTGATTGAAAAGAAATAAAAGAAAGAAATAAAAGATGGAAGAAAAAGATGATGATGAGGATTCGGTTTTCAAAGAGAAGAAAAGAGAAAGACAAAAAATGAGTTTAGGAGCAATGTATATTCGGCAATAAGGAGAAGAAAGAAAAGGAATGGCTTTTTGGTATTGGTAATTTCGGCACTATGAGAAAAGGCATACAAAGAATACTAAAGTGATAGGCAAAATGACCAAATGGTCAAAAGATTAAGGCTTACCAAAAGCTCAATTTCGCCAAGAGAGAAAGGTTGAGAAAGAGTTGCAAAACTTGCACAAAAAGCTAAGAATGACCAAAACTAATTCCTAATCCTAGCCAAGCTACTAACATATTCTACCAACCTCCCCTAGCCACAATGTCAGTCAAATTCATTGGTCAAATGACCATGAAATAATTTCAAAACCTTTTCCTTGATACATGCCTAATGTCCCTTATCTTTCCAAAATTTCTTGATTCCCAACCATAAGTTAACAATTACCTTATTCCTTTAGTCTACTTACCAAAAATGAAAAGTCCAACCTTACCCTATATATTGCTTGGCCGACACTTGCTATACTTGTGCAAAAATAGAAATTATCTAGATGCTAACCAAGGGATTTGAACCACTCCCCTCATGCCACAACTCATGCGCCAACACCACCTTACCATTTACTCATCTTATGCTACACTTTGACACTTAAATTAACTTAAGTATCAATGTCACTTAATCCACTTCATTAAATTCTCAAAACTAAAAATTATTCCATTCCCGAATAATTCTATACTCTTCTTCAGGACTATAATAAACACGAAAAAGAAGTAAGAAAATTTTCCTTCATAATCTAAGCATCAAAAACATGCAATTAAAATCGATACTCGAATTTTAGGGTGTTTCAACTCTACCCTCCTTAAAGAAAATTTCGTCCTCGAAATTTACCTGGTTGAAAGAGGTGAGGGTATTGTTGCCGAATTGCATCCTCAGGCTCCCACGTAGCTTCCTCCACTCTGTGATTATGCCATAAAACTTTAACCAACTAAGACTGCTGTTCTTTCTTAGCACCTTAACATCTCGGTCTAAGATTTCCTTGGTTCCTCCTCAAAAGACAAGTCTAAATTCAACTCCAATTCTTCTACCTAAGATTATGTGCGAAGGATCGATCTATAACGCCAAAGATGGAAACATGAAAAACATTATGAATTTGACTCAATTCTGGAGGTAACTCAATCTGATAAGCCACTGGACCAACACGCTTCATCACACGATATGGTCCAATGTACCTAGGACTTAACTTGCCCTTCTTTCCAAACTTGAAAATCTTTTTCCAAGGTGAGACCTTCAAGAAAACTTGATCCCCCACAGCATACTCGATATCCCTACGCTTCAGATTTGCATACGACTTTTGTCTATCCGAAGCTTCCTTTAAATGTGCTCGAATAACCTTTACTTTCTCTTCCGTTTTAGAAATCATCTCAGGACCTAACATTTGTCGTTCGCCCAACTCAGTCCAACAAATAGGAGAACGACACCTACGACCATACAATGCCTCGTAAGGTGCCATCTGAATGCTAGACTGATAGCTGTTGTTATACGCAAATTCTGCCAACGGTAGAAAATCCTCCCAACTACCTTTGAAGTCAATCACACAACCCCTTAACATGTCTTCTAGAATCTGTATCACTCTCTCCGACTAACCATCTGACTGAGGATGAAAAGCCGTACTAAAGTTTAGCTTTGTTCCCAGAGCTTTATGCAAAGCTTTCCAAAATCGTGATGTAAACCTAGGATCCCTATCTGATATAATAGATACGGGTACCCCATGCAACCTCACAATTTCAGATACATACAGCTTCGCCAACTTCTGTAACGAGTAATCCGTACGAACTGGTAGTAAATGAGCAGTCTTCGTCAAATGATCAACAATTACCCAAGCAGAATTTTTCTTAGTAGGTGTTAAAGGTAACCCACTAACAAAATCCATTGTTATCCGCTCCCATTTCTAAAGAGGAATCTTTATCGGTTGTAATAAACCTGACGGCAATTGATGCTCTGCCTTCACTTGCTAACAAGTTAAACATTTTCCCACAAACTCTGAAATTTCACGTTTCAACTCTGGCCACCAATACTGTTCACGAAGATCCCGATACATCTTATTTCCTCCGGGGTGCATAGCATAAGTGCTACTATGCGCCTCCCGTAGAATCATTTGCCTTAGATCTGAGTCCTTAGGCATACAAACTCTTCCACAAAAGCACAACACACCTTCCGTGTTTATTCCAAAATCATCTATTTCACCATTTTCAACTTGCTGAAGTAAAGGTCCCAACTTTTTGTCTAATATTTGCTTTTCCTTGATTTGTTCTAACCACAGAGGCTTCACCTGAAGTTCCGCTAACAGACTACCATCCTCATACAAACTCAAATGGGCAAACATTGCTCTCAATTTAGTTACCACTTTACGACTTAACGCGTCTGCTACCACATTAGCCTTTCCCGGATGATACTCGATTGAGAAATCATAGTCCTTTAATAGCTCCACCCATCTTCATTGTCTCAAGTTTAATTCCTTCTGAGTAAGAAGATACTTAAGACTCTTGTGATCCGTATAGATGATAGACTTTTCACCATAAAGATAATGCCTCCAAATCTTTAACTTCAAATCATGAGTAGGGTAGTTTACTTCGTGTGGTCTTAGCTGACAAGAAGCATAAGCCACCACTTTCCCATTTTGCATCAATACGCAGCCTAAACCTTTATGTGACGATCACAAGAACTCAGAACTCCTTTCCAAACCTCAGTTGAATCATCTTGGAGCTTAGTCAAAATCTTCTTCAATTTCTCGAAACTTTCTTGTTACTTATCAGTCCATGTAAACGGTACTCCCTTTCGCAAAAGCTTAGTTAGGGGTGCAGCAATCAACGAAAACCCCTCAACAAAGCGTCTATAGTAACCAGCCAAACCCAAGAAACTCCAAATCTCAGCTACTGACTTTGGTGGTTTCCAATCCAATACCGCTTCAATCTTCCGAGGATCCACCCTTATTCCTTCGACTGATACCACATGACCCAAGAAAGTCACCTCCCTTAACTAGAATTCACATTTACTAAATTTGGCATACAGTTGATTATCTCGAAGCAACTGCAATACAATTCGCAAATGCGAGTCATGCTCTTCTTCACTCCTTGAATATACCAAAATGTCATCTATGAATACTACTACAAACCAGTCTAAAAATGGTTGAAAGACCCGGTTCATCATATCCATAAATGCAGCTGGTGCATTGGTCAACCCAAATGGCATCACCAAAAACTCATAGTGTCCATAACGAGTTCGAAATGCCGTTTTGTGAATATTAGCTTCTTTCACCTTAAGCTGGTGATAACCCGACCTCAAATCAATTTTGGAGAATACTGAAGCTCCCTTCAATTGATCAAACAGGTCATCAATTCTTGGCAGAGGATACCTATTTTTGATCGTCAGCTTATTCAATTGCCTGTAATCAATGCACATACGCATCGATCCATCTTTCTTCTTAACAAACAAAATCGGTGCTCCCCACGGAGACACACTCGGTCGAATAAAACCCCGATCCAACAATTCTTGAATTTGAGCTTTAAGCTCCGTCAACTCCTTCGGTGCCATTCTATAAGGAGCAATAGACACTGGAGCCGTTCCGGGCAAAAGCTCAATACCAAATTCCACTTCCCGATCTGGAGGTATACCAGGAAGTTCTTCGGGAAATACATCTGAAAATTCCTTTACAGTTCTCACATCTTCTACCAATAACTCTTTGGCATTTAAAGCACTAATAAAAGCTACAAATGCTCCATACCCTTTTCGCACCAACTTTTCCTCCTTTGACGCAGATACCACGTTTGCCAAGTAATTTCTTCGCTCGCCTATCATAACTATCTCCTTATCCTCCACAGTTCTTATTGACATTCGCCAAAGACAATCCAATTGCGCCGATTGCTTGACCAACCAATCCATGCCCAAAATGATATCGAACTCACCGAAAGGCAATTCCATCAAATTCGCCAGAAATATTTCTCCTTGAATTTCTAAGGGCACGTCTCTAAATAGTTTATTTACCAACACCGACTGTCCTAAAGGACTAATTACCTTCATCTCACTATCAGAAATTTTAGATTCTAAATTCAAGTTTCCAGATATGGTGCTAGCAACATACGAGTGGGTAGAACCAATATCTATCAAGGCAATAACAGGTACATCAAAGATGAAAACGCGTGCAGTTATCACATCAGGTGCATTGCCATCCTCGCGGCGTCTGACTGCATATACCAACCCTGGCTGTCTTGCATCCGTGTTACCTCTAGGACCATTGCCTCGACCCGCTACACCTTGACCACCTCCAGCCCCATTACCACCACGACCTGGTCCACGACCTCTCGGCAGCTGCTGAGTACCTCTGACCGGTTGTGCATTAGTATTACGAACTTCTTGAGTTGTATCCATATGTCGAGGGCAATTTCTATACTGGTGATCCATTGAACCGCATTTGCAACAAGCACCGGTTTTCCTCCAGCATTCACCAAAATGCCTTTTTCCATATTCAGCACAATCCCGAACTTGATTATTAGTTACCGGTGCTCTACCTTGAACTGGTTCATCATTTCGAGGCCTCTTCTGAAATCTCTTTGAAGAACCCGATTGCTGTGTCTCTCTCTCGTTTCTAAATCTTTCCCGATTCTGACATTCTGAGTTCTTAGCCTCTTCGGCTATCTTGGTCTTCTCTACAAACGTGGAAAAAGTTCTAACTTGTTGTGGGGCAATCAAAACCCTCAACTCATCATTAAGCCCATCCTCGAAACGCACACAACGTTCATGATCTGTCGATACTATTGTCCGAGCATAGCGACTCAAACGTATAAGATCAGCTTCATACGCTGCCACTATCTTACTCCCTTGGACAAGATTCAAAAATTCCTTCCTTCGGGCGTCTACATAACTCGTTCCAACATATTTCCCTTGGAAGGCAGCTTTAAAGAATTCCCAAGTAATCGGTGCGACTTGGTGCCTTCTAACAAGAAGCCACCATTGATCGCCTTGTCTCTAAGCAAGGACACGGCTCCTTTCGGTTTCGCTCAACAAATGCATTCCATATCATCCATAATCCGCTCTATAGCTTCGAGCCAATATTCAGCCACATTCGGAGCTACATCAGAAACTCCTCTAAAAACTTCTGCATTATTTGACTTGAGTCGTTCAAATTGACCCACGAGTTGTTGGCCCAATTCTAGTTCCGCGACCCTTTCTAGGACTCACGGCATTGCTTGTGTCAAGGCATTGTCTTCTTCGATATGATCTCGTGATCCTGTCTCACTTACAAGTGATTCAGGTGCATCCATTTCGGCATATGATTTGGTGCTTGATGCAAACACCTTGGCCTCTACCACGGCCACGTCTACCGCGTCCACGACCACGTCCTCTAGTGCTCATAATGACTAATTCGATTTAATCTGATTAAGAGTTTTATGAATCAGAATACTATTTCAGTGTTTATTAATGATATTTTATGATATGAAAGAGATAGAGTTGTTTTCGTAATCATATCCTTATTGTCTCAATCTCTACGGTTTTTAACACCTAAAACTAGAAGTTCTAGAGTGTTTCTAGGATCATATCACAATAATAATAAACAATCAATATACAGATACTTACTTGACTTAGTGCGGGATGCTCATGGTGCCATACTACCTTTAAATCAAAAGTCTAGAAATTTGAATTGTTTCTCAAACAAATATCATTGTTGAACCCAAACCACACCGAAGTTTTGAAGCGGCTCGATACCATTAAATGTAACACCCCAAACCGTGTCTATGCGTTAAGGCGAGATTTGGTTTGTCACACCAATCGAACATCCATTTAATTTTCTAATGTTTAAAGTAAAATAATACTTCAACACCTTTTGGAAATAAAGTTTAATAAAAACTAAGACCAAAGATTTAAAATTTGTAGATTAAGAAAATACTTTATTTGAAATCTTATCATTTAGAATATATTTATCAAAAACCTTAAAGTAATTTAAAAAGAATTCGAAAGAAATTTAAAAGAAATAATTAAGGTGACCAAATTGTTATAAAACTCAATATTTTTAAGAAAACTTTATAGATTAAACAAAAGCCCAAAGCAAAAGTCTTAAAATAGAATTAAATCCATCCACACATAAAAATCCATAAAAACATAATTAGAGGCCTTATTACATCAAACCCAAAATAGTAATTAAAATAAGTAATTTAAATAAAGTTCATAGTTTATAAACCCATGCTTGTAGTATGGCCTCCACCAAGTCATCCCCGGCCCAAGTCCACATCAATTGCCATTACCTGAGATGGATAATAAAATAGGGTGAGTTACTAAGAACTCAAATTGTGCAACTCACTTACCACCATTATTAGGCGGATCATCGAGACATTAACTTGGGCTTGAGCCCAATTTCATTTTAACAATATAAAGTAAAATAAATAGAAATGCATGAAAATGAATTTCCCAACCAAGCCTAATATCCATCCGCTACACACCCCATACTAACCAACACACTGTGGGGATCAAGTCAACCCACCCCGCCAAACACACCAATCGTAGGCATTAAGCCTTTAAAATAATTTTGTAGTGCACTACAAGAACTAGATTGTGACATAGTCATAGAACTAGAGGCATTAAGCCAAAATAATTTGTGGCGAGCCAAGAACTAGAGGCATTTAGCCAAAATAATTTGTGGCGAGCCACCGAACTAGATTTTTGGCAACAGGCCATTCTTCTCTTCATCAAATACCTCGCCCCATGCAATCATGTGTGCATAACAAAATATAGCCATATAATAATTTATCAAATAATCCATAATATAAATGGGTCTATAATTAAGCATTTCATTTGGGCCCATAAAACAAATTAATACTTTGCCCATTTAGCAATTTAGCGAACTTTGGTACATATATCGAACTAGAATATTTTTGGCCCATATATCGAACTAGAATATTTTTGGCCCATATAACGATCTAGAATATTTTGGCCCATTTTAACAATTTAATGCTTTTTTCATCAATTTAACAAACTAGCAATCTTTGGGCCCAATTTATCGATCTAGCGCTTTTTCATGATTTCTCGGTTTTAACTGTTTTCATGCATTTACAAGAGTATGAATTACTACGTATTTTTCCAATTTTGCTATTTTTACGATTTTATCACAATATTTATCGAGTGATATCTAACCCGAGAATGAGTGTGAAGTTACACACCTGGTTATAGTGAGAACTAGACTTTCCCGCTCGTCGATACCTATACGCATCACGATAAATTAAAACGCTATAATTTACTAACAAAACCAATCTTAGAATAAGATCTAAACTTTTACCCTCGAAATTTCGTACTACTTCTACTTGCGGTTTCTCCCCAATTGATGGTTCCCTAATCGATGAAAGTCCACGAACAAACAAAGGTTCGGGAGTACGAACAACTTCAAACAATTGATTCTCCTCGGATGAGCGTCCGCAACCTGGTGGAAAATCTCGGATTCCCGAAATAGCCCTTTGCTTATACTTAGGGGGATTAACGGAACCTCCCTTCTTTCGAACACTATACACCACCCTTTTCTTCCCTATTTTGAATGTCTTCAATGACAAAAGATCATTAATCCAACCTAATAATATATCGAAAATAATACTAAAGGTTTTAAGGGTGAGATTTCCTTACCACAAAGATCCTTGCTCCACAATATGAGAGTCGACCAAAAACGTTCCCTTAACACCTTAAATCGATTTCAACGTTCTATGATACTCACGAACACTTGAGTTCCGATCTTGTACTATCGTATGAAAATATAACAAAGAAAAGTTATTAGAAAAAATGATTATTTCGATCCAAGAGATCCTTCTTACCACCATCAAGATTCAGCCAAAACAACTATTAACTAACATAAACTAAAAAGAACTCTTACATATTGTCCACGATTGAAAAGAAAGGATTGAGAAGGATGTCTAGATATGATGGAGAATTCGGCTATGTATAACCAAAGAAAAGAGAAAATGGTTCGGCTATGGGCACACTAATATTCGGCCATAAGAGAAATTATTGGAGAAAGTATTGATTGAAAAGAAATAAAAGAAAGAAATAAAAGATGGAAGAAAAAGATGATGATGAGGATTCGGTTTTCAAAGAGAAGAAAAGAGAAAGACAAAAATTAAGTTTAGGAGCAATGTATATTGAGAATGGGAGAAGAAAGAAAAGGAATGGCTTTTGGTATTGGTAATTTCGGCACTATTAGGAAAGGCATACAAAGAATACTAAAGTGATAGGCAAAATGACCAAATGGTCAAAAGATTAAGGCTTACCAAAAGCTCAAATTCGCCAAGAGAGAAAGGTTGAGAAAGAGTTGCAAAACTTGCACAAAAGCTAAGAATGACCGAAACTAATTCCTAATCCTAGCCAAGCTACTAACATATTCTACCAACCTCCCCTAGCCACAATGCCGTCCAAATTCATTGGTCAAATGACCATGAAATAATTTCCAAAACCTTTTCCTTGATACATACCTAATGTCCCCTTATCTTTTCAAAATTTCTTGATTCCCTACCATAAGTTAACAATTACCTTATTCCTTTAGTCTACTTACCAAAAATGAAAAGTCCAACCTTACCCTATATATTGCTTGGCCGACACTTGCTATACTTGTGCAAAAATAAAAATTATCTAGATGCTAACCAAGGGATTCGAACTACTCCCTCATGCCACAACTCATGCGCCAACACCACATTACCATTTACTCATCTTATGCTACACTTTGACACTTAAATTAACTTAAGTATCAATGTCACTTAATCCACTTCATTAAATTCTCAAAACTAAAAATTATTCCATTCCCGAATAATTCTATACTCTTCTTCAGGACTATAATAAACACGAAAAAGAAGTAAGAAAATTTTCCTTCATAATCTAAGCATCAAAAACATGCAATAAAAATCGATACTCAAATTTTAGGGTGTTACAGGTTATATGTGAGGAGTATGAATAATGATTTAGGGGATCCTTCATAGTGCATGATTGCTATGTTATGTGTTGCTTGAGTTGGTATAAGTGTGTTTATATTTGAGGGTGGCAAGTGGCTTGGAAAATAGCCTCTAATTGTCCACACGGGTAGACACAAGGGCGTGTGTCTAGGCCTTGTGTGACACACGGTCAGCCCCATGGGTGTGTTAATAGGCCGTGTGTCCCCTGCATGAACTTGTGAGAATTTGATTCATCACACAGGCGTCTGCCCAGGCTGTGTGCTCTTAAGAGGTTGATGATGTCATAAATAGAGAGCTCCACGGGCAGAGGACACGGGTGTGTCTAGACCGTGTGAAGACTCTTGTAGGTTCTAAGGGAAAATAAATTTGACATGGGCTAAGGACACGGTTCGACCACACGGGCATGTCCCATGTCACACGGGCATGTGACCCATGTTTAGGTAAAAATTTTCTAAGAGTGTAAAAGTTTTCGGTTGAACTCTGAAACTTTCCGGATGTATGTTTAAGGCCTCGTACGCCTATATTATGCATGTTATGATCAAGGATGAATAGTTTTAAGTTGAAATGAAATTTTATAGCCCAATAATACATGTTCAAGTAAGGTTAAGTATGGTAATGCCTCGTATCCTACCCCGGTATCGGACACGGGAAGGGTGTTAGAAAATGAACATGCTGAACATTTGAGAATAGTGTTGCAATGTAACACCACAAACCCAGCCTAAACGTTACGACTGGATCTAGCGTGCCACATCAGGTGATGTTTAAAACCTCATGGATGTTTGAAAAACACATTGTCAAATTCCAACTTAAACGTTCAAAGTTTCATTTCTCATTGCTTAATCACAAAAGAAGTTTACTCAATTTAATACCCTTTCAAAAATACACGTATTATCTTGTTTATTAAAAATCGTGCTAGTTACAAAAGTTTGGTTTTAATAATTACGAAAGCGTGATATTTGAAAATCAGTTGTATATTATTTTGAAAACCCCGCTTTAACTAAATTTACAGTGTTTAAAGAAAACACAAATAAAAGTTAAAACAGTTCCAAATGGCCTTATTACAACAATTATAAAACCCAATAATTAAAGTAAAGTAATCCCGAATTGAAATACTATGTTCACCCTGAAAACATACGGTACGTGTGGCCACCTCCGAGTCCCTCGCGGCTCCAAATCCTCTAAGGCTGGGGATTACCTGCACAGTTAAGGAAAATGGTGAGTTACAAGAACTCAATGTGTAATCCCAGATACAGTCACAGTCTGGGCCCAAGCCCATACAGTATCAGTTAGGGCCTATGCCCCACAATCATCGTAATGCAACAAAAATGCAGCCTAACCCAATCCAACCATCACACCACCGGTACCAATCCTACACACCATGTGGGGACCAAGTCATCCCACCTAGCCCTACACACCAAGAACGCAGCCAAGCTACCAATATCAACGCAGAAAAGCTGCCAGTAACAGTATACGTGGCTGATCCACTAAAATCAGTATGTCATGGCGAGCCACTAAATCAGTAAAACATGGCATAGCCACCAGTACAGTACTTCCTCCGGATACATAACCCAACCCAATGCAACATGTCGTGACATATTAACTCAGTGTATGCAATAAAATATCATCATAGCAATTAAACAGATTACAAACAAACACTCTTGTCGAAACCATTTTTAAACATTGATTAAAAAACGGGGGTCAACTTTAAAAAAATAAAAAAAATAGGAGTCGCCACCAATCCTTTTTTACTTAGGTGTGATTTGATCACCTTATAAAACTTTTTATTTCAAAACATTGATTTCGGTCCACGAAATACAAGAAAACGGGTTCGGGAGTCGGTTACGTATGAGGAACGATTAGCACCCTGGTAATGCCCAAAATTTGGTACCTAATTGATAATCTCATGTCCTAGTGTCGAAATTTTGAAAAATCTAAAATATGATCCTTTTATTTGAAAGAAAACCAAGACTTACTTATCTTAAAGAAATAAAATGCTATACATAATAAGTTAGGATGCAACATCTCATGACTTTGAAACTAGGCTCATCTTTATTTATAGAAAATTATTACCTCAAGACACAAAATATCATATCCAATAAGTTAGGAGGCAACGTTTTGAATTCCCGAGAATAATTTTTAATTTGAAGTTTATGAGTTTTAATTTTGAAAGAAAAAGGAAACTTAATATTTTAAGTTCAACGGGTAAAATTGAAACCCAGTAAGTTAGGCACAATTTTTCTCGAAGCCCTCAAATGTTATGTATCACCGTATTTAAAATATTTGAATAAAATGCGACAATTCAAAAAGTGTTTTTATAAAAAAGGGTTTGAGTAAGACATTGCATGAATACATCACAACATACATGCCAAATAGCAAATTATCATAACTACAAATCATGTTGACAATTACTACTAATAGATAAATTAAACAAAGAATAACATAAACAACAAGTGATACAAATAGTAGAATAATTATACTAAAGCATACAAATGATAAATGAATAAAAAAACGAATATGAGATATAATGCATTAAATAACCAAAGATAAAAATAAATATAAAACTTTACATGTATGTAAGATAAAATAACAATATAGAATGAATTATAATAGATATTATAAATTAAGACATATGGCTTTACATAAAATGATGTGGAATATTTGCTCAAAAAAATGATGTGGAATAATAAGAAATATGAATTATATAAAATGAATTAATATGCAATAAAATGATGGGGAATAATCATATATATATATATATATATAAGTAAAATATATTGTTAAATAAATAAATAATATATAACTTTAAATAAAATTATATTTATAATATAATAATCTAATACATATATACAAAAACTACACATTTAAGAGTAAATAATATAAATAATATATCAAATACCAAATTATATACAATATAAATTAATTTAAAAGTTACATATAAAATATAAAATGATAATGTGTAATATATAAGATAAAAACTTAACATGATAATTAATGCAAAATAATTTGTAATATTAAAATAATATTAAACTTAATAAAATAACTTAATTATGAATAATGACTAGTAATAATCTAATATATATAAAAAAATAATATGTATATAAAATAAACAATCCAAAAAATTATTATTAATAATAAATTAATGTATATATATAAAATAGTAATTAGAAGAAAATTTTTTATAAAATAAAATAATTTAATATAATGTCGAATAATTTAAGAATGAAATAAAATAAAAATAAAAGGGTTAAAAAACAAATAAATAGGGTTAAATAGTAATAAAATAGATATAAAAGGACTAAATCAAAACGCGCATTAAACTACAGGGACTTATTGGATAATTATGCCTAATTTTTAAAACGAAGTCGTTTTAATATTAGCCTTTAAGGAGTCCAATGATCAAATTGAAACAAAGTATAAGCTTTATGGCTAATTTAATAATAAGTAAAAATTTAAATTTGACTGAATTAAAAAAAACTAAAATAGCAGAAGGACCAAAGAGGCAATTATCCTTTTTAACAAAAACGCGCGGATCTTTCCTGGGTTTTCGGGTCAATGCGTGGATCCTCCTTGAACGACGTCGTTTTATACTTATTAACTTAAGCAAAAACGACACCGTTTCTTCTTGCCTAAATAAGTTAGAATTCGGCCAAAAAAACATTTTAACACCGTTTTTTTCTTAAAAAAGAAGTCAAATGAGAGCTCTAAAATGCTCTCTTCCCCTTTGGCCTGAGACCCAACTCGCCCCGGTTTCGATGTAACATCTGAATAGGGCCTATGCATTTCAGTTTAATTGTATGAAATGACAAGTTTCAAGTACTATGAATAAATTTTGAAACTTTTGGAAACCTAGAAATGCATGGAAATGGAAATGAAAATGAAAATGGAAATGGAAATGGACATTTTGGAAACTGGACATTTTGGAAACTTAGACATTTTGGAAACTTAGACATTTTGGAAACTTAGACATTTTGGGAAACACGAATATTTTGGAAACCTAAACATTTTGGAAACACGAACATTTTGGAAACACGAACATTTTGGAAACACGAACATTTTGGAAACCTAAACATTTTGGAAACACGAAGATGTAAGGAAAAATGGCAAGTTATAGAGCATGTGAAAATTTTAGGAAACTTAGAAATAAAGTAGGAATGACAAAATTTAAAGCCCAAAATAGGAGATAAAGGCAAGAGGGCCTTAAAAGAAAAAGTTGGTGAATTTTGACATACAATCGAGCTTGGAAAAGTGGCACGAAGTGTCACTTAAGGCTTATGGATAATGGCTTTGAGTTGAGTCACATGGAAAGCAATTATTGGAGGTTTAATTTTGTTTCCCAAGGCTAGGGATGGACGGCACATGTTTGATTGAAAGGAAGAGTTTTATTTTATTAAAACTTGTCAAATTAAAGTGATAAATAGAGGATTTATTTTACTAAGATAAATAAGGAATTAAAGGATGGATTAAAGGTTATTTTAATTTAATAAAGTGATAATTAATGGAGATTAAATTATCACTTGGGAAATAGTGGCCAAGTTTTGGACTCTTGGTCTATGATTCATTAAAAGAGGAAAAGAGACTTTTCTCTCATTCACTCCACACTTAGAAATTTTGCTCTCTCTTCTCCCTCTCATTGCGAATTTTCCCTAAGCAAGGACTCCATCTTTTCTTTTCCTTCCTTTTGCCATTGCCTAGTCAAAACTTTTCTCTTCCAATCTCGGTTAGATCTCCATAGCGGATTTGATAACCCAAGACAAGGAAACAAGTGATTGAAGGTTTCAAGGTAAGTAAGCCATTCAATTTTCTTTCTTTCTAGTTGCCAAAAGTAAAAGGCTTAATTCCTATTCTCTTTGATCATGGCCGAATATACAAGGGATCTCGGGTTTCCACCATCGTTGAACATAAAGATCAAGAATCTAAGGTAAGAACAATTGATTCTTGTTCTTTTAAATCAATTTAAACAAGGCTTAAGAAAATAACCTCTCTTTTTGTCTATGGTAGAATGTTAGAGGAGGAGTTTGGGATTTGGATCAGGAAAATTAAGGTAAGACACATTGGCTAAAGGCCATCTACCAACTATTAAAGTTAGATCAAATCTAACCTATGATCTTTAGGGATTTGACGGATATTCAAGACAAAAGGAACTTTCGGGTTTGGAATCTCTAAGGTAAGCCTCTAAAATATTGACTAAGGGTTGTGTGAGTATCTAAATCCATTCCTTAATTTTTGAAAAGCGAAAAACTAACCATATTGAACTACAAGGGTTGGCGAATATCAAGTAGAGGAAAACCCAAACTTAGGATTTGTGTAATCACCAAATCGGCAAAGGTGAGTTTTTCCTTACAAATCCTACTAGGATTTGGTTTTGTTTAAAAGGGTTTATTAATGTGTGTTAATGGATGGGCGAATATAGGATTAATAGATCTAAAAATTAGATCGGGATTCTCGAGAAATCAAGGAACCTATTAAGCGAAAAAGGTGTGTACCCTTACTATTCTTGATATATTATGGTTAAATATTTTAATATACGATATGAATAATAATATGAATGTGGCTATGTACCACACATGTGACAAAAAGTACCAAAGTGCGTTTCCTACTTACGATAGGATTGTGAAAAAATGTTATTTTAATAACATGCGAATATATGAATATGAACATGAAATTAAATTATGCTATATATATATACATGTTTTGGGGCATTGGGATTTATGTTAAAGGGGAGAAGCAGTGTTGACTTGGTCTCACCTTGAAGGTGTTGACTTGGTCTCACCTGTGAAATATGTCGACTACGGTCACATTGCCAAATTCTGGTAACCGGTTACAATAGTGTCTAATGACACAGCGTGGAGAGTAGCGGATGGAGGGTCGACTTAGTAGTCCCCACGGTGTGCGAGGTTAGTGCTGGTGGAGAGTAGTGGATGGCTTATAGGTTTTGGGTTTGGGTTGCATCACAATTTCGTTATTATATGGACTTGATGATTTGAACATGAATGCTGATTTATTGAATGATAGTATTGTGTGCACATTGAGTCTGTTGACTCACCCCATTGTGGGAATTATTTTTGGTGATGATCGGTGTGGATGGTAGGTAGACCATGAGGAGGCCATGCATCACTTGAAGAATTTATTGAAATTTGGACTTTATTTAATTTTAATACTTTTTAATTTTATTTTGGGTTTATTTGATGTAATAAGGCCATAAGGCCCGATGGATTATTCTTTGTTTTTTTACATTACTTTTTAATATTTTGCTAAGAACTATTTTGGACATGTTACATGAATTGGATTTACAAGATTAAATAAATGGGTTTTCAATCTAAGCCCAACTCAAATAATAGTTTTCTAAAATCTACAATTTTCTCTAAGTATCGAATGTTTTTGAGATCGGTTTACTTTAGGAACATACGGATCCGGTCCGGGCTCGTGGTAGGGTGTGGAATGTTCGATTTGATATCGAGCCAGATTTTAAACTCTCGGCTTTGTGGGCTAAGGCCCAAAACGTTTTCAAAGCGAGCCCAAATGATTTTCTTTGAACATAAGCGGGCTTTTGGCATGGCCCTAAGTCTCAAACCCATGATCCACCGGTAAGTACCCCTAACTATATGTGTGATTACATGATTTATATAAGGGTAGAAAAGGCATGGAGCGTAGAATAGATGATAGGAACTTGAACCTAGGATTAGACTACTCAAACACAAGTACATAAGACTTAAGACACTAAACAAACCTATGGCTAAGTCATTGAGCTAGTGGTGTGGTAACCCTTATGCGCATGTCTAAGATTGGATCCGGAAGAGCTTGGTATTTAAGCGGTCCTAGTGACTCACCTCCTCTTGAGAATCCTACAGTGCGTAGCCGGTTCACCCTAACTCGGAGGGCTCGATGGTGTGGCAACCTCTGCGCATGTCTAGGAATGGTTTCGGTGGGAGCTTGGTATTTAATCGATCCGCGTGACTCACCTCCTCTCCACACGAATCCTGCACAGTGCATAGCTTTGGTTCACCACGACCAAGAGGGCTCGGTTATAGGCTAAACATAACGACTAAAACTTAGAAAGGAACTAGCCATGTTTTGAAAAAAAAAGAGAACAAAACAACAAACCCTAGTTTTTCAAACTTTTAAAACTTTCTTTTAAATCTGAGAAAATTATTTTTACAACATTTTACGAAAAACTCTTGATTCTGAAAATTACAAAATGCCTTAGCGAGTGAAATTACCAAAGCATACGGTTTGTAAAATGTTCAACTACTCAACGACTTTACCAAAAATTCATGATTTCATAAACATTCAAAACCCTAATTTGTAAAATATCAAAATACCATGATTTAGAAAAAATTACAAAATTGCCCCTAACATACAAAATTACCAAAATGACCCTAATTTCCAAATTTTTGCAACATCCCCATCTTTGAAGGAACAACTTTCCAAAAGAACCCTCAAAATTTTACAACTTTTGAAATACCCCAAAGTTATTAATTTTTCAAATTTACCCTGATTTGTGAAAATTACCAAAATACCCCTGAGGTCAAAAATTACCGAAATACCCGGTTTTAAAATTTTTTTTCAAGTTACCCCTAGACTTTGGAAGTTTTCAAAATAATTCTTGACAAAAACATCAAGGAACCTTATTTTGACAAATTACGAAAATGCCCCTGTAGGACAAAATTACGAAAATACCCCCGGGTAGTGGAAAATAACAACAAACAACAAAAACTACAGCGTTTCTACGAATGAGCGGAAGTTCATATTTGGTTGATGGATGAATGGATGAATGGAAAAGGCGTGTGTTGTATGATACGAAAGAACCACTCTTAAATTCTTTTCATAAAACTTCTTCGATAAATAAGTGGAACAATGACTAATACATAAAATTCCTTAATCGGATCTCGCCGCTAGAAAATGAGCTCTAGAGGGCGTGGTAAATCGTGGTCGAGGAAGAGGAAGGATGGCCGTGTCGAAACCCGTTAGGTCGGGACAAGGGTCGACAATGAGATGCCATCGCCACCACCACCCCCAGCTGTCAATGTTGAGCGGCCGAGCTCGAGCAGGGGAAGAGGCGATGTCGCGAGTTGTTCTGCGAGTTTTGGAATTGGTGGCCGGTGCGGGAGGAAATGGAGGAAATCGAAGTCGGTACTGAGCGACTCTCGAGCTAATGGAAGCGAAATGTTTGAGGAGTATCAATGTGGCACCTAAATGCAATTTGATCTTGGTTAGAAACAGCGGAGCGCATCATGGATGAACTTGATCGACTCGGAGGAAAAGCTGAAGGGATGGTAGCATTGTTACGTGATGAAGCGTATCAATGGTGGTTATTGATCGTGATGGTACCATAGTGAAAACTTGACACAGGAATTTGTTAAAGAGGCCTTTCGGAAGAAGTATGTAGGAACGGTATCTGAGATGAAGCGGAGGAGGGCTTTTCTAGGGTTAGTCAAGGAGTAAGTCCATCGCGAGAATATGAGGTGGAATTTACGAGATTGAGCCGCTATGCTCGAGGGTAGTGGCGGCCGAGCATGAACAGCGTGTTCGTTTGAGGACGGTGAGAAATGATTTAAAATATTAATAGCACCGCATCGAGGCGGAATTCTCATTTTGGTAGAAAAGGCCAAGGTGGCGAGGGGATTAAGGATGCTACTAAGCGGACCGTGGACAAGAATAAGACCAAAGAGGGTTTGGGTCATCGGAAAGGGTTACAAGAGGCCTCGGGTTGATGGGCCACAGAATCAACAAAATTTGATGCAGTAGGCGATTCGTCCTTGTGAATATTGTGGAAAGAGGCATCTAGGGGAGTGTTGGAAAAAGATAGGAGCATGTTTTAGGTGTGGGTCCAAGGACCATATGTTTAAGATTGCCCCAAACAACAGGGCGAGAGCCAGGTAGTTAGAATGCTAACCGGGCCGGTGAGGTGGACGGCTGACCTCAGCGAGGTGGGGTTGAATAAGTGGTAGTGAGTGCAGCAGAGGCCATGGAACAGAGGTCGAGGTAATACTAATCTTGATGCAAGACAACGGGTTTGGTTTATGCGGTTCGCCGAAGGGAAGATGGAGAGCAGCGGACGTAATAGCAGATGCGTTCTTTATTTTGACAAACCTACTTTGCTTTGATCGATGTGGGCTCGACCCATTCTTATGTTGCAAGTAGTGTAGTGAAAACATTAGGCCTAGACTACGAACTCTCGATAGGCGGATGGTGTAGTAAGCCCACTAGGCCAAACTATAGTGGTAGACAAGATCTTTGGAATGTACCCTAGTGATTGAGGAGTGAGCTTTCGGCGGACTTAATGGAGTTACCCTTGGAGAGTTTGAGCTTATACTTGGAATGGATTGGTTAGTGGAACACCGAGCCGTGTTGGATTGTCTTGACTAAGCGTATGGAGCTAAGAACCTCGGAGGATGAAGTGGTGGTAATGATCGGAGAAAGGAGAAACTATTTATCTAATGTAGTTTGACCTTTGAAATTTGAGAAGATGGTTAAGAAAGGTTGCAAAGCATTCTTAGCTTTTGTAAGTGCGATAGGTGAAAAGGAGGAAGGTGTTGATGGAGTTAGGACGGTAAGGGACTTCGTAGATGTGTTTCGGAAGAGTTCAGGAATACCCCAGATAGGGAGGTGAAATTTGGGATTGATTTGCTCACAGGGGGCGCTCTGTGTCAATCGCTCCATCTAGAATGGCACCAAAGGAGTTAGTGGAGCTAAAGGCTCGAGATCCAAGCTGTTGGATCGTGGGTTCATCCGACCAGTGTGTCTCCATGGGGAGCACGGTCCTTTTGTGAAGAAGAAGGATGGAACTATGCGTATGTGCATAGACTACCGTCGATTAAATAAGTGACCATTAAGAACAAGTACCCTTGCCAAGGATCGAGGACTTGTTCGATTAGTGAAAGGAGCCGCGATGTTTTGAAGATCGATTCTGGTCGAGGATACCATCGATTGAAGGTGAAGGAGGTGATATTCATAAGACCGCTTTTAGGACAAGATATGGTCACTTGAGTTTATGGTGATGCCGTTTGGGTTGACAAAGCGCCCGGTAGCGTTCATGGACATGATGAATCGGATTTTCCAACCCTACTTGGATAGATTCGTCGTTGTGTTCATCGATGATATTTTGGTGTATTGAAGTCGGAGGAGGAGCATGATGAGCATCTCAAAGTCGTGTTGGAAGTATTAAGGGAGAAAAAGCTCTATGCCAAATTGACAAGTGCGAATTTTGGCTTAGGGAGGTGGCATTCTTAGGGCATGTGGTATCCATGAAGGAATAAGAGTGGACCCTAGGAAGATCGAAGCGGTGTTGGATTGGAAGCCACCTAGGTCCGTGGCTAAAATCAAAGTTTCTTAGGCTTGGCGGGCTATTACGGAAGGTTCGTGGAAGGATTCTCGTCAATAGCAGCGCCTTTAACAAGTTGCTAAGGAAGGAAGTACCTTTGAATGGACTACTAAGCGACAAGAGAGCTTTGAAAAGCTTAAGAAAGTCTTGTGAGGCTCAGTGTTAATTTGGTAGGAGGCGGGAAAGAATTTGTGGTGTCTTGTGATGCTTTGCATACGGGGTTAGGCGTGTGCTAATGCAAGATGGCAAAGTAGTCGCTTATGCGTCTCGGCTGACTAAGGCCTCATGAGCTTAACTATCCAACTCACGACTTAGAGCTAGCGGTGGTTTTTGCCCTTAAGGTTTGGAGGCACTACCTTTATGGAGAAAGGTCGGTTATCTACAGACCACAAGAGCCTTAAGTATTTATTAACTCGAAGGAGTTGAACTTGAGGCAATGAAGGTGGGTGGAATTGCTGAAGGACTACATTTGTTCGATAGATTATCATCCGGGCAAAGCGAGCGTAGTAGCCGATGCCCTAAGTCGAAAGGTTGTATCGGATCTACGGGCCTTGTTCGCTCATATAAGTCTATATGATGATGGAAGCCTATTGGCGAGTTGCAAGTCGAGCCCACATGGCTAAAGGAAGTGAAGGAGGGACGGTTGGTGATGATGACTTAAGTATTAAGTTGCGACAAGCACTGACAAGGGGATTAGAGGATTATGATGTCAACAATGAAGGAGTATTGTGCTACAAGGGTAAAGTCGTATCTTAGAAGAATAAGGAGTTGAGACAAAGGATTCTTGGGAAGCGCATGGTAGCCCTTATGCCATGCATCCGGGGCATCAAGTTGTATAGAGATCTAAGGGAACAATTTTGGTGGTCGACACAGGCGAAGTGGTGAATTTGTGGGGAAATGTTTGACATGTCGACAAGTTAAAATTTGAACACCAAGTCCCATCGAGTTGCTCCAACCAATCGAGATTCCCCAATGGAAGTGGGAAAGAATTACCATGGACTTCGTTAGTGGGCTTCCCTTACGCCTACTAAGAAGGACTCGGTATGGGTGATTGTGGACCGTTTGACCAAGTCGCACACTTTATCCCGGTCGAATGGATTATTCCCTTCAGAAGTTGGCTAAGTTGTATGTGGCGGAAATTGTGAGGTTACATGGAGTACCAATGTCGATCATCTCTGACAGAGACCCAAGGTTTACGTCTCGATTTTGGAAAGCACTTCATCAAGCTTTAGGCACTAAGCTAGACTTCACTCTGACTTTTCATCCACAATCGACAGGCGATCTGAGCAGAGTTATACAAGTGTTGGAAGATATGTTGAGAGGTGTGTAATGGATTTAGGAAGTTGGGAAGACTACTTGCCTTTAGCTGAATTCGCCTACAACAATAGCTATCAAGCCGACATTCGAATGGCACCATCTGAAGCATTATATGGAAGGAAGTGTAGAACACCCACTTGTTGGACCGAGCTAGGAGAGCAGCGAGTTTTGGGTCGAGTTGGTGGCGGCGAAGAGAAGGTTGAGTTAATTAGACGCAGTTGAAGGAAGCCTCGATAGGCAAAAGTCGTCTGAGACCTTAAGCGAAAGGAAATAGAGTTTGAAGTGGGAGATCAAGTGTTCTGAAAGTCTCACCTTGGAAGAAGGTAATGAGGTTTGGCGAAAGGAAAGCTAAGCCCAAGATTTATAGGGCCTTATCAAGTACTAAAGCGAGTTGGGCGATGGCATACCAATTAGAGTTGCCACGAATTGCAGCGAGATGCATGGCGTATTTCATGTGTCCATGTTACGTCGCTATCGATCGGATCCATCTCATGTGGTACCGGTTGAAGAGGTGGAAATAAGGCGGACTTATCATACGAGGAGGAACCAATTCGGATCTTAGAGCGTGATGTGAAAGTACTACGAAGGAAGGCAGTTCCTCTAGTCAAAGTGCCATGGCGCAATCATGGAGCGAAAGAAGCTTCATGGGAGCGAGAAGAGGCAATGAGACAACAATACCCTCAACTATTTTAGTTAGGAAATTTCGGGACGAAATTTTGTTTAAGGAAGTAGAAGCTGTAACATCTGAATAGGGCCTATGCATTTCGGTTTAATTGTATGAAATGACAAGTTTCAAGTACTATGAATAAATTTTGAAACTTTTGGAAACCTAGAAATGCATGGAAATGGAAATGGAAATGGACATTTTGGAAACTTAGACATTTTGGAAACTTAGACATTTTGGAAACTTAGACATTTTGGAAACTTAGACATTTTGGGAAACACGAATATTTTGGAAACCTAAACATTTTGGAAACACGAACATTTTGGAAACTGAACATTTTGGAAACACGAACATTTTGGAAACCTAAACATTTTGGAAACACGAAGATGTAAGGAAAATGGCAAGATTATGAGCCATGTGAAAATTTTAGGAAACTTAGAAATAAAGTAGGAATGACAAAATTTAAAGCCCAAAATAGGAGATAAGGGCAAGAGGGCCTTAAAAGAAAAAGTTGGTGAATTTTGACATACAATCGAGCTTGGAAAAGTGGCACGAAGTGTCACTTAAGGCTTATGGATAATGGCTTTGAGTTCGAGTCACATGGAAAGCAATTATTGGAGGTTTAATTTTGTTTCCCAAGGCTAGGGATGGAATGGCACATGTTTGATTGAAAGGAAGAGTTTTATTTTATTAAAACTTGTCAAATTAAAGTGATAAATAGAGGATTTATTTTACTAAGATAAATAAGGAATTAAAGGATGGATTAAAGGTTATTTTAATTTAATAAAGTGATAATTAATGGAGATTAAATTATCACTTGGGAGAATAGTGGCCAAGTTTTGGACTCTTGGTCTAGCGATTCGATTAAAAGAGGAAAAGAGACTTTTCTCTCATTCACTCCACTTAGAAATTTTGCTCTCCTTCTCCCTCTCATTGCGGAATTTTCCCTAAGCAAGGACTCCATCTTTTCTTTTCCTTCCTTTTGCCATTGCCTAGTCAAAACTTTTCTCTTCCAATCTCGGTTAGATCTCCATAGCGGATTTGATAACCCAAGACAAGGAAACAAGTGATTGAAGGTTTCAAGGTAAGTAAGCCATTCAATTTTCTTTCTTTCTAGTTCTTAGAAAGTAAAAGGCTTAATTCCTATTCTCTTTGATCATGGCCGAATATACAAGGGATCTCGGGTTTCCACCATCGTTGAACATAAAGATCAAGAATCTAAGGTAAGAACAATTGATTCTTGTTCTTTTAAATCAATTTAAACAAGGCTTAAGAAAATAACCTCTCTTTTTGTCTATGGTAGAATGTTAGAGGAGGAGTTTGAGATTTGGATCAGAGGAAAATTAAGGTAAGACACATTGACTAAAGGCCATCTACCAACTATTAAAGTTAGATCAAATCTAACCTATGATCTTTAGGGATTTGACGGATATTCAAGACAAAAAGGAACTTTCGGGTTTGGAATCTCTAAGGTAAGCCTCTAAAATATTGGCTAAGGGTTGTGTGAGTATCTAAATCCATTCCTTAATTTTGAAAAGCGAAAAACTAACCATATTGAACTACAAGGGTTGGCGAATATCAAGTAGAGGAAAACCCAAACTTAAGGATTTGTGTAATCACCAAATCGGCAAAGGTGAGTTTTTCCTTACAAATCCTACTAGGATTTGGTTTTGTTTAAAAGGGTTTATTAATGTGTGTTAATGGATGGGCGAATATAGGGATTAATAGATCTAAAAATTAGATCGGGATTCTCGAGAAATCAAGGAACCTATTAAGCGAAAAGGTGTGTACCCTTACTATTCTTGATATATTATGGTTAAATATTTTAATATACGATATGAATAATAATATGAATGTGGCTATGTACCACACATGTGACAAAAAGTACCAAGGTGCGTTTCCTACTTGATAGGATTGTGAAAAAATGTTATTTTAATAACATGCGAATATATGAATATGAACATGAAATTAAATTATGCTATATATATATACATGTTTTGGGGCATTGGGATTTATGTTAAAGGGAGAAGCGGTGTTGACTTGGTCTCACCTTGAAGGTGTTGACTTGGTCTCCTGTGAAATATGTCGACTACGGTCACATTGCGAAATTTTGGTAACCGGTTACAATAGTGTCTAATGACACAACGTGGAGAGTAGCGGATGGAGGTCGACTTAGTAGTCCCACGGTGTGCGAGGTTGAGTGCAGGTGGAGAGTAGCGGATGGCTTATAGGTTTTGGGTTTGGGTTGCATCACAATTTCGTTATTATATGGACTTGATGATTTGAACATGAATGCACGATTTATTGAATGATAGTATTGTGTGCACATTGAGTCATTGACTCACCCCATTGTGGGAATTATTTTTCGGTGATGAGCGGTGTGGACCGGTAGGTAGACCATGAGGAGGCCATGCATCACTTGAAGAATTTATTCGAATTTGGACTTTATTTAATTTTAATACTTTTTAATTTTATTTTGGGTTTATTTGATGTAATAAGGCCATAAGGCCCGATGGATTATTCTTTGTTTTTTACATTACTTTTTAATATTTTGCTAAGAACTATTTTGGACATGTTACATGAATTGGATTTACAAGATTAAATAAATGGGTTTTCAATCTAAGCCCAACTCAAATAATAGTTTTCTAAAATCTACAATTTTCTCTAAGTATCGAATGTTTTTGAGATCGGTTTACTTTAGGAACATACAGATCAGGTCCATGCTCGTGGTAGGGTGTAGAATGTTCATTCGATGAGCAATGTTGTCGACGCATCGCCGTACGCGCCACCTCAGATGGTGGCCGGAGGTCAGCGACTACATTTTTTTAACGCGATTTGAAAGGTAATCCCTTTTTTTTTGTTATTTTTAATAATATATATATATATATAATGCATAGATAAAAAAAATAAACAGAATAGAATAATATAAATTCACCTTCTGCAGTTTTTTTGATTGTGTATAAATCTCTATTTTTTTTTGTATATTTGTATCTCTCTCTGTATATTATTGTCCCTGTTTACAAGTTTATTCTGGGGTTTTTATAACAAAAAAAAAAAAAAGGAAATATACAGATTTTATCCAATTTGCTGCTGCGTTTCTTTCCTTTTTTGCAGGTGGACGAGGATGGCAGCGGCGATAGGGGTGTTATTCGCTCGAGAATCACGACTTGACAAGGGGTTGATTGAGGCTTGCGGCGCGAGGAGCTGGGCACTTGCGGCGCCTAGGGTTTCTAGAAACCCTATGTTTCTGAAACTGTTTTAATGTTGGGCCTTTTTGGGCCGTCTCTGTTTTGGGTTTGAATGTCTGGGTAGGCTGTTTTGGGTTTGGGTCTTGAAGATGTAATTGGATTTAGGGTAGAGTAGTGGGTCTGTATTTTGTGCCTGAGTATAACAGTTTGTAAATGGACTGTTAAAAAATTTGGACTTTGGTTTATTTTTTTATTTTTATTATTTCTGAATTCTGATGGGTTTGTAACAGGCCGGGCAAAATGGGCCTATTACAGCTGCCCCTCTTTGCTTATTGTCGTGAAATGAGAATAGAGAAAAGACTATAAAGGGACCAATTTTGCCCGGTCTTTGCCGAGCCTTGACTTCTTGGCCCTCGTCTTCTTCAAATGGCTTCCAACTCCATTGCAACTTCAACGGTATTGGAGTTTTATCTTGATTTCAGAAAGTCTGATGGCTTTAATCTGCTTCACTGAAACTTCAGGAAGGCAGTATCCGCTATCGTTTAATCTGCTCTACTGCAATTTCAGGGAGATCAAACTAGTATTCTTCGATTCGCTTCACTGTAATCTCAGGAAGACAAGATATGTTGTCTTTTAGCCTACTCTATTGCAAACCTAGAGAGGTAAGGCTGATGTCTTTTATCTTTTTTCGGTAACTTTTGGGATGCCAGGTCTGCAATTTTTAGTCTACTCCCTTGCTACCTCAGGAAGATAATACTATAATCTTCAGCCTGCTCTGCTACCATCTCGAGGGAACAAAATCTGAACTTTCCAATTTGCTTCCTTACTATCTCAAGAAGATTTCAATCTTTCGTCTGCTCCACTACCATCTCGAGGGAACAAAATCTGAACTTTCCAATTTGCTTCCTTACTATTTCAGGAAGACTTCAATCTTCAGTCTGCTCCACTTCCATTTGAGGGAACAAAATCTGAACTTTTCAATTTGCTTCCTTACTATCTCAGGAAGACTTCAATCTTCAGTCTGTTCCACTACCATCTCGATGGAACAAAATCTGAACTTTCCAATTTGCTTCCTTACTATCTCAAGAAGACTTCAATATTAAGTCTGTTCCACTACCATCTCAAGGGAACAAAATCTGAACTTTTTAATTTGCTTCCTTACTATCTCAGAAAGACTTCAATCTTCAGCTTGCTCCACTACCATCTCGAGGGAACAAAATCTAAACTTTCCAATTTGCTTCCTTACTATCTCAGGAAGACTTTAATCTTCGTCTGCTCCACTACCATCTCGAGGGAATAAAATCTGAACTTTCCAATTTGCTTCCTTACTATCTTAGGAAAACTTCAATCTTTTGTCTGCTCTACTACCGTCTCGAGGGAACAAAATCTGAACATTCCAATTTGCTTCCTTACTATCTCAAGAAGACTTTAATCTTCAGTCTACTCCACTACCATCTCAAGGGAGATAAGATTGATGGCTTAAATCTACTTCGCTGCTTCATGGAGATAAAATTCGCCGTTAGATCTTATTCCACTACTGTTTAGGGTGACAAAATCTACAATCTTCGACCTACTTCCCTGCTAGTAGAGAGATAGGACTGGTGAATTCATCGATGTTGCTATACCGCCCTCTGGGGGACATGTCCTGTAGACTCGAATGTATTGTGGATGACATTTGCATGAATGCAGAATGTCATGAGAATGATCCCTTTTTTAAATGTAAAATTATTAGGATTCAATGATCAGAATGAATCAAATGCTCCTAACTAAATGATATTAGGGATGACATTCGCATGAGTGCAGAATGTCATGAGAATGATCTCTTTTTCTTTTTTTTTTTTTTTAATGTACAAAAATTAGGACACAATGATCAAAATGAATCCAATGCTCCTAATTGGAAGTGTATGAATGATATTTACATAAATGCATGAGAATGATCCATTTTTCTAATGTTTGGGTTGTCACTGCTCATAGTTCATCAAGGTTCTATCACTCATACGTTACGCTATTTTCTCATTCAGCTGGTATCTTTGACAAAAAACCCAAAGAAATGATCATATTCTGCTCAGCAAGCTTGCCCCACTGTAATTTCAAAGTCCCTTCCCTTGAACCTTAGGACATAAAATTTGTACTTCCCACTGCAACTTCAGAGGAATAACATTTAGTTTCTTCCATCCATTGATCCCCTTCTACACCTAGGTTGACACTGCTCGTCATTTGTCGAGATGGTATCACTTAACGAAATGTCTTGTGTTTTTGTTCAACCAATAAAAATCTAAAAGAGATAATCATCTTTCAATATTTCAAACCCTTAGGCTTGGTGAGTTTTAAACAATAGTCCTGTTTTAGGTTCTTATACTATTTAAAAGCTTCTAGTTTATGAAAGTATTATTAGTCCATTAATCGTTATTTCAATATAAAATGCTTGAAAAAAATCACAACAATGGATGAAAAAAGAAATTAATCAGGAGCATAGCTCGAAATAAATAAGTTAATCAAAGATAACCAAAGCAATAGAAGAAATTGACTGAGGTGTATCTTGAAAAGAATAAAGTAGTTAAAGATAACTAAGACCATAAAATAAAATTGATTGGGTGTATCTTTGAAAAGAATAAAGTAATCAAAGATAACAAATTCAAAATGGGTAAGATAGAAGCTAGGTGCCCCAGATATCACAGCCTGAGCTTCTCTGTACAAACTTCATGATGACCATTTTGAGCTCAATACATGTTTAGAGGATACGGAGTACTTTGTCAATGCCCCAAGACGCAACATACTTCCTCATTGTTAATTCAAGTATAGCAAGACTATAACATGCTCTATCTTTGATCAAAATTTGAACTACCCTTTTCGGGTTTTCAGCTCAAAACCCTTTTGGTCTCAAAGTGCGCATTGCGGGTTTTCGCCTTGGCCTCTCCTTTTTTTTTAATTTTTTCTTTGAATAAAGTTGAGCTCAGGGCGCCATTTGCAGGTTTTCACCTTGGCCCTTCTCTTTTCAGGTAAAATCCTTCTTGACTGAACCTGAATTCTCTGGATTAGGCAAGTCTTTGGCATCCATCTCGGTCAATATCAATGCTCCTCTAGAACAGACCTTATTTAGAACATAAGGTCCTTCCTAGTTTGGCATCTACTTTTCTCTTAAATCCTTTTGTAAAAGAAGGATCAGGTTCCCCTCGTGGAATTCTCTAGGATAAACCTCTTTGTCGTAAGCTTCCATCATCTGACTATGATGGATAACTTTTAACCTTTTCTTTGATTAGGTTCAATTGGAAAAATGCTTCCATGCCATAAAAAAATGGATAAGATGTTGCCCCAGCAAAAGTCCTGGCCAACATTTGATAATCATAGAAGATAAAAGGTAACTTCATTATGCCAATCTTTACAAGTCTCGGTCATCTTTCTTACATTCCTTGTTTTGTTTTTTTGTTCTTTTTCTTTTTGGCTGCCTTTGTTGCTCTATGATATGATGTTTGATCTTTGAACAAACTACAAACTTTTGACATTGGCCTCTTTGGCATTCTTTGTCTGTGTCTGATCCTTTTTTTTTAATAAAAAAACCATTTGATGACTATAGACTTTGTAACGTTGGCATATGAAGCTATTTTCACCCTCTTAGTGAAGTAAACGACGACCACAACGATGAATCGATTATTGGTTTAAAAGCTTTTGATGAAATTGGCCCCATCACATCCATGCCCCACATATGGAAAATTTGTGAAGAAATGGAGAAGGTACATGAATCTTGTCTCCTTAAATATGGTATAGCTGAAACTATCCCCTTTTAAGTAGATTAACAGTACCCAAACCTCATGATTAGCTTGAATATTGTAAAACCATTAGCATGTGTCTTTCTGATATCCTTATGGACCTCTTTTAAGATTTCAACATACCCGTATCTCAGTAGTCCAGGCATGTTCTGATATGATCGTGCAAAAACATCTTTGAATTCTTGATAATAACTCAATGATGTCTTGCCTTATTTCTGTGGTGAGCTGGGCTTCGATCTTCACCTCTTTCCTAGGCTTGCAATATACACTGACTCTATGTAAGGTAAGATCTATTTTTCATCATGTTCTATCATCCTTAACAAATCAGAAGATAGGTCACAATCTCTGTCATTTTCAAAATCCTGAGATCCCTCTAGACACATATCTTACTCGAAAGGAGACTTTGAGTTAGTAGCAGCGTTGCTCACATCGTTGATACTTGGAGACCTTATTGTAGGTTCAAAGAAAGATTCCAAAGAATAAATGATGCAATGAATGATTATTTGTATGGTTATGAATGAAGAATGAAAGAATATTTAAAAGAAAGTCCAAAAAAAAAAAAAAACTAAGAACAATTGTTTGTACAGTATGAAATGGAAAGAATAAAAGAATATTTGCTTAAAAGATGCATTTTATTGAAATAAAATTTCGGACACGAGCCTATATCACAAAAGGGTTCTTATTGCCTCTAGGCTTAAGGTAACAAGCATGTTTTTAATATTACTCTAGATTAGTTCTAAAAAATATAAGGATCTCTTCAATAGTCCCAACGTTCAAAATACACCCAAGTATGTAAAGGCTTGGAAACTTTTATTCCCCAATTCAAATATGTCATTAGTGTTCAGATTCCCCAATATTCCCACTGAGTTTTTGATCTCTTCAATTTATTATCCATCGGGCTTTGCACAAAGACCCTGAGCTCGATGCATTTTTGGATCTTATGCCCCTCTACTTTGTGGAACTCACAGTAATTCCTTAGTCCTTCACCTCCTTCCACTGAATTTGATTCTATAAGTCCCCTTCTTACCATTTCTTTCCAAACCATTCTCAACGGGGTTTTCACTTTCGAGATATCCTCCTTGATCCTTCTCACAACCTTTTTACCGGTCACATTTATCCCCTTATCATCATGGTTTGGTAATAGGTTCTCCGCACTAGATGTATCGTCGAACATCACAATACCCATCTTGATGAATCTCTCGACTAACTTTTTGAAGGCAGTGCAGTGTTCTATTGAATGCCCCATTATTCTCGCATGGTAGTCGCATTGAGCATTTGAATCATACCATTTGGGATATGGGGTCTGTAACTGTAACATCCCAAAATTGGGCCTAGAAGAATTAGGCCCAATGGGCCTTAGGCGTAGGTGCGTTTAAAATTTTTTGAGAACAATAGAGGAGCTTTAGTGCTAGTTGGACCTATTAGGTGAGTGATTTTGGAAAGTTAGAGGGTTACTATGAAGTCCGGGGTCAAACTTTGGCTTTAGGGAAATTTCAGTTTTAGGTGAAAAAAACCCTGGGAGTTAGTAGGTAGGCTTTAAGAATAAAATGTGGAGAAAAAGACACAAGTGGAGTGTGTGGTGTAGTGGCAAAGTGACGCCACATAAGAGACAAGGGGGTGACACCACAAGGAAGGAAAGAGGTCCAAGGTTCAAGTCTTGGCTTTTGCATTTTGGTTTTCTTTTTAAATGGACTCTAGAATTTTGCCATAGGGTTATATTTAGTTGCGCATGGTTTTAGACACAAGGAAGCGAGTGGTCTAGTGGCAAGGCATCATTAAGAGTGCAAGGGAGCCTGGGTTCGAATCTCATGGAAAGCAAGGGAGTATTTATTTTGTGGATTGGATGGCAAGAGTTTGATTTGGATTTAAACTCTACTGATGAAGGGATCCCACATCGGTAAGATACAAAGAAGGAAGGTGAGAAGCTAGCTATATATAGAGCATTCTATGAGGAGAGTTAATATACCTTGGTTAGCGTTTGGGTGTAGATATAGAGGACAATCGCCAATAGTAGCGAAGGAAGGGCCTACTATAACGTGAGATGCACAGTTTGTGACTAAGAGGTTTGCAGCGCGTGTGGTTACCAGGTGTGTACAAACACTACACACACGATATCAACAAAGCCGAAAAGTCGAAAGTGGCTAAATGGGCCCGGTGGGCCCTGAGGCTAAGTTTGATAAAATGGTTTGGTTTGTTATACGAATTAAGTTAGTCACTCATGGTACACGAATTGGATTTGTTTTGGGCCTAATAGGCCATATGATGATATTTGGGCCTAATGGGCTGTAAGGGAGTGATTTGGGCTTGATGGGTTTATGGTAGACATGTATGTTAGGGTTTATGGACATCAGGTCTAGTTTGAACAACTCGTGAATTCCATAAGATTTAATTTAAGTAAACATGTCTGTGAACAAGTTGTAGGGTTGGAGTGTGGCAACGGGCGTACGCATGTCTAGGATTGGATCCAGGGAGAGCTTGGTACTTAAGCGGCCCTAGTGGCCCACCTCCTATTTTCTAGAATCCTACACAGTGCGTAGTGTCATTCACTTTAGTCATGAGGACTTGTTGATGGGCCAAAGTTCATAGCTAAAACCCAAAAGGGACAAAATACCCCCGATTTGCAAAATTACTGAAATACCCCTAGTTTGTAAAATTACTGAAATACACCTGGTTTGTAAAATTATCGAAATACCCCTGGTTTGTGAAATTACCGAAATACCCCTGGTTTGTAAAATTACTGAAATACCTCTGGTTTGTAAAATTACTGAAATACCCATGGTTTGTAAAATTACCAAAATACCCCTGATTTATAAAATTATCGAAATACCCTTAGTTTGTAAAATTATCGAAATACCCCTAGTTTGTGAAATTATAGAGTTGCCCTTGGTAGGTAAATTACTGAAATACCCTCGGTAGGTAAAATTACCGTTATACCCGTAAGGGTTGATTAGCGTGATTGTGTGTAAACCTTAACACACTTTACTTAATTATATTATTAATTGTATGGGCTGAAAAGCCAGAAAAGGCTGTAAATATAGTCGACAAACCCTTTGGGGTAAGGCAGGAAGTGCCAGGTACGTATCTGTCATTACCTGATATGCGTTGGTTGTATGTGATAATCTATTGCCTTGTTACTAGCATGATACATCTGTCATGATATAAATGTTGTGCATGGGATATGGAAATGTTGATAAAGGGGAAGTGATAAGGTCACATTGTGATCGGTGGCTCTGCCACATTATTCTTAAGGTCATATGGTGATCGGTGGCTCTACCACATTATTTATTAAGGTTACATAGTGATAGGTGGCGCTGCCACATCTATTTACGAGGTCACGTAGTGATCGGTGGCTATGCCACAGTTGTTTTAAGGTCACATAGTGATCGGTGGCTCTGCCACATTTTCTGACAGCATGACTGTCAAGATGGTGTGTAGCGGATGGTGGGTTGATTGTAAAAACCCCCACGGTGTGATGGTTGGTACGGGTTGGTGTGTGGAGGATGGAAAATTAGGTTGGGCTGGGTTTGCATCGCATTGCATACATTATCTGTTGTGACATATGATATAGGTTAAGGCTCAACCGAGGCTATTTTGGGCTAAGGCCCAATTGCCACCGTTACTATAATGGGCTTCGACCCGGATTGTTGTGATGCATGTTCTTACCGACGAGGGTTGTGCACACTGAGTTTTCATAAACTCACCCCCTCTTTTTATTAAATGTTTCAGGTGATTCCCAGCTATTGAGGATTAAGAGCGGTGGAGGACTCGGGGGTGGCTATACATAGGAGATACTACTCGTGAACTTTAGTAATTTTGATTTTTGCCTTTTCTTTTAGATTAATTATTTTGGGTTAATATTTTGTAATAATGCCATTGGTTTATTTTTCTAAGTTTTCATTTATAACTGTTAAACTTATAAATACGGGGCTTTCTTAAAACATTAGCAATCGTTTTCTAAAATATCATGTTTACGCAACGATGCAAGTTCAACTTTCATAACAAAACAGTTTCTCAAAATAATAACTACTTTTAAATAGTCATTTAGTAAATCACGTTTTTCTCAATCAAACAACGAACTCAGAGTTCAAAAATCTGATAAAACTTTTCTAAAACAATTGCTTAGCTTTTCAACTTCTTTCAATGTGACACGCCAGATTCGGGCCTAACTTCTAGGCCGGGTTTAGGGTGTTACAGTAACAGCTTCAAATAAAATGGGGACACTACATTTGTGTCAAATAAACTTTGATATAGCTCCTTATACGTCATCGGGATTGGCGTAAATTGGAGCTTTTCAGAGTTTTTCCTTGTGCCTGATTCTTGTCTTGCTGACCCCTGTTGCTCAGTAGTAATTACTTTCGGCTGGCTAACAGTAATCGCCTTCGAGTACCCTTTGTTGTATGTACTCGTATTATTCACCTCGTCACTCTTTATTCTAGGAGTAGACCTTTTAATGGTTTCCCCTACTTCAATCTAGCTACCCCTTATGGCATTTTAAATCATTTCTCCTGCAATCGCTATTTTTACAAAGCTCTTGGTGGTATTTCCTATCATGTGTGTAATGAATGGAGCCTTCAAGGTATTGATAAATAGCATTGTAGTTTCCTTTTCTAGGAGTGGTAGCTGAACTTGCATGGCAACCTCCCTCCATCTTTGCGCATACTGGCTTGAGCTTTCATTCGACTTCTTTTTCATGTTTTGCAAGGTAATTCTTCAGGAGTCATGTCTGTGACATGATTGTATTGCTTCATAAAGGCTTGGGCCAGATCTCTCCAGGAGCTAATCCTGGTACGACTGAGTTGATTGTACCACCTGGAGTTGTTTTTTGTTAACATAGTAGGTCATCCGTCTACAGAACATGGTAATATGGGCTTCAGGGCAGCTGGTCCCATTGTACTTCTTAAATTCTGGCATCTTGAACTTATGAGGAAGCACCAAATCTGGAACCAAACTCAAGTCTTTATCATCGATACTATGGTGATTATCGGCATTCTCCAAGGCCTTGAATTTCTCTTCCAACCATCTGCAACGATCTTCCAACTACCTCGAGGATTCAGTTATTATCCCTTCCCTCTCTACTATATCCAAATCAGGGATAACGAGATTAGCAGGGTTATCTTCTGGGTTAGATACTGAGCTGACTTGGAAGTTCATGGGCGATCTAGTATCAGCTTGCCCCTGTTGAGGCCTAATCATGATAGATGGCCTTTGGGGATACTCATCAGGTTGTACATGTAGTGGGGTGAAACCACGAGGAAAGTCCTCATTGTCTTCTGCGTTGACATGGGACCCTTTCCTTTATCTATTTCCCCACTCAACATCTAGGCCATTTGAGCCATCATGTTCCTTTAAGCTTCCAACATTTGGTCTCTCATCTCTTGTTAGAGTTTTTCTAATTGCTCTGGCATTTGTTCTTGCATGTCTCTTTGAAATTGTGCAAGTCTCTGATCCATTTTATTATTTCGGCACGTGTACCGTAAGGGTGTTCAATTTTGATTTTCTTCTCTCTCTCTCTTCTCTTCTGTGATAATTTCAACTAATTAGGCTCTCTCTATGGACTTAAATGCATATGATATAATGTAATGCAAATGCATGAATGCAAGGAGGCATCGATTCAAATTCAATTTCATTTTAGAAAACTTTATTAGAAAACAAAATCCTTTACATAAAACGGACCATATATATGCTTTTGCCCTAAGGCCCAAAGTTTTAATTTTCCCAAATAACGAAACTAGCTCTTGACCACGATCTGATTGTAGATCATACTTCATGCTCAATGTGTCAACTTGTGCTGCCAAAGTCTATAGGTTATCAGTTACCTCTCGAATCTGAACTACTGCTTTTCCCATGAGATAGTCCCGATTTCTAACTTGATCTTGGGAATGGTGGAGCTCTTCCTTCTAATGTCCTTCTCTTACTTCAAGTAGCTCGATCCAAAGTTCACAATTGTGCAATACCGATTTTAAATCTTTGATCTTGCCCTTTATTTTCTCGATCTTATTCAGACTCGACCTCAGCTCGTCTACAGAATTATAGCTTCGATGGTAGTGAAGAGACCATCCCAATTCAGCCACTCTAGCTTTTAATCCATTCTTTTTCTTTTGGCTTTCTGCTAACCTCTTTTCTAGGGCCTCATTTTGGATCTACATCAATAGGAACTTCCTCTCCCAACGGTCAGCTTTGGCATTTTCCTCTTGAACCTCTTGTTGCCACTATTCCGAAGTCTTCCCCAATCTGGCATTTTTCATTGATAAACGCAGCTTCTTATAATCTGTCTTTAGGCTGTCTAGGTTTTCCTCGACCCTTTTCTTCCCTTTTCTTAACTTATTAGCCTCCAATTTTTGAGCATCCATGTCTAATCTCAGATACATTTTCTCTTCTTCCAACTTCTCCACCTCTTTCCAAGCTCTGAACTCATCTTTTTGAAATCTTGTTTCACAATCTCTAACTCTGATGAGACCACTTGCAAGCATTCTTCTCTTGATTGGGTGCCTTTTGGATTCAGCTCGGGGATGTTATCATTAATCCTTTTAATCCTCCATCCACTATATTCTGAGGTTGTCATTGGGCCTACAGATAATCTCTTCATTCTACGAATTTGATTCCAAGCATCAAAAATCTCCTTAACCCTCTTCTTATTATTCTCCCCTCTGTATGAAAACTTACATTGAGCTAGCCCATATATCATTGGTACAATCTGTCTTGCCCCATATTGCCTCAATACAAGCAAAGGGGCATACCCAATGGCTCCCCAAATCCAAGTAAAGGAACCCAGTCAAAACTCTCACACAGATAAAGAACTTCATCGGGAATCATCCAAGGAGCCTTCCACTCGATGTCTTCCTCTTGAAGGTTTTGAAGGAGCGCCATCCAGTTTTTTTGGACACATCTTCTTTCCTTGGTATAGCCACTATCTCTTTTAACGGAGAATAATTCTCAGAGAAAACCCGATAAGAAACTTTCTCCACATTCTAAAAATGACTATGGAACCAAGCTAATAACAACTGCTCGTATCTAATAAACCTGCCTTCACCTGCTCTTTGACATGCATTCAAAGATCTAAATGTCTCGTCTAAGATCGCAGGTACAGGCGTGACCCTTTTGTCAAGTCGATCGAATAAATTAGTAACTGCTTCATCTACATGTCTGAGAACTTTAGGGAAAATTACCAAACCGTAAATACACAAGGCAAAGATGTCACTCTTCTTCTTTACATCTGGATGTGCTAGGATCAGATCCCTCAAACTCACCCAAGGTATGCATTTACCATCACCTTTCTCTTAAATTCTGGCTGTAACCCACTATTCACTCATCCCCGTAATATTCATTAACTTTTTCACAAACGTTGGGACGTTAACAGCCCTAGAATAAGCTTTGTTGACTTGGATCCTTGAACAGAGAAGCAAAGTCGTATATTCCTCCAACGTGGGCACTAAATCTACCTTCCAAAAGAGAAACAGCTATAAGCAGAATTCCAAAATTGAGTCATAGCCTGGAATAAATGCTTATCTACCTTAATGTCGAGTAAATAAGGTAGATCTCCATATTTGCGATAAAACAGCTGCTTGGCTTTATCATCCCACCGGTCCATATTTCTTTCGACTCATAGAACTCATTCTGCGTAATAATAATACGAGTAAAATCCTATAGTTCAGACACATACCGTCAGCTAAGCTATTCCCTTTCTCTAATTGCGTTTGCTCTGACCATATGCGGGCAAGCTGCATTGTCCTCTACTTTATCAAGGAATTTGTTCTCCATAACCAGCTTTCTACCTTAGAAACTGACCGTGAACCGATACCTCTTAAAATATGAAATGACATGTACAAAAAAATAAAACACAACAAGTTAGTACCACAAAATATAAAGCAAGTAAAACAAAAACACCTATTTGGGTAACTACTAAGGTTTGACATAATTCTACTTAGGGTAAGCCCTTAGGTTTTCTACATGTGGTTTAGCTCTAAAGTTGAGGTATCCGAACTAGCAAATTCCTCGATCCTCACCCATTATAGGCTCATACGGACCGAGTTCAATTCAGGGGAATACATTTCCCTATGGCTATGCGGAGGTGAAAACCTCACAAAGACATAGGTACGGATGTATCCCGGAAGCATTCCACTAGCTATGCGGAGGTGAAAACCTCACGAAGGCATAGTTTCTCATTCCCACTTAAGGATGTGACCATAACGGTCATGCAATGCAATGTGTGCAAGAATAATAATAATCATATATTCAAATTTAAATTTTCAAATCAAAATTTCAAATTTTTGACAAGGACAAAAAAAGATCAATGTAACATCCTGGAAAGGGCCTATGCATTTTCGGTTTAATTGTACGAAGTGACATGTTTTATGTACTAGGAATAAATTTCGAACATTTCTGGAAACCCGAAAATGAATGGAAATGATTTGGAAATGAACATTTTGGAAACACGAAAATGTATAGAAATGTTAAGTTTAAAAATGGAAAGTGAACATTTTTGGAAACTTAGAAATGACTTAGAAATGTCGAGTTTTAAAGTTTAAAAGAGGAAATAAAGGCAAGGTGGCCTTAAAAGAAAAAGTTTGTGAAATTTGACACACAAACAGGCTGGGAAAAGTGGCCTGGAGATGCCACCTAGGGCCTCTGGAAATGGCGCCACATGCAAGGTGTTGGGCCTGGGTTCGAGTCACTTGGGAAGCAAATAAAAGGAGTTTTATTTTTGCTTCCAGAAGCAGAGAGTGGACGGCAAGGCTTCTAGAAAAAGGGAGTTTTTTTCCCTTTAAATTTCGACAAGTAATGAGATAAATAAGGGATTTAAATTGGATTTTTTTTGAAGAGATAATAGATGGATAAATATGGATTTATTTCTTTTATTTTGATAGATAAAGAAGAGATAAAAGAAGATTATTATTAGTATTATTTTATTAAGAGATAAGAGATAATAAAGGATATTTTAATTATTTTAAATTAAAGAGATAAAGCTATCAAATAAAGAAGAGTGGTGGCCAAGTGAGGGATTACGAGTAGTAGTTCGGCTATAAAAGGGGAAAATAGGGCTACTCATCAATTTGTTCTTCCTTCTCTTCCTCTCCGAAAATTCCTAAGACATTCTCCTCTCTCTATCAAAATTTTCCTAGCCAATTCTCTCTTTCTCTCGCTATTTTGTTAAAACCAAAACCCTAGTAAAGCAAGCCAATCTCTTCATCTTTTTTTCTTCCTATTTCTCCTTACCAATCCATTCAAAAGTCGAATCTTGGAAAGGCTTCAAGCATAGGTGTGTCGATTTCTTCAAAGGTAAGAGCAAGTTTGGTTTCCATTCTTTTCTTTTAGATTAGCCGAGAGATAATCTAACCCCATACATAATTTGATTGCGAATATGGAAGGATCTTTCGGGATTATCGAGTAGTCAACTAAAAGGAGGAGTATTCGGATTTCTAAGATTAAGGTAAGACATGTGAATATTCGCCAAAGGCCTTGATTTATGATTTGATGATTAAGATTAAGTCTAACATAAGGTTTTAAGGATTTTGACATTCCTAGGAAACAAGGAGCAGTTTCGGGATTTGTTGGTGATCCAACCACCAACAAGGTAAGAATACTAATCTTACTAGGATTTGGAATTTTGGTCGAATGGCTTTTTTATTAAGGTAAAAAATGATTAATCAATTGTAGGAACTTGAGATCTAAGGCAGTAGATCAGATCTCGGGATCTCAAGGAATCAGCAAATCAGGTGTGTACCCACACTATTTCATAATACGCTTTATGGTCGTGTTAAATAATATATGTGATATTAAGAATATGAAAGTGGATAAGGTACCATGATATGGTACTAAGTACTCAGTCCGTTTCCTACTTCTACTAGGAATATGAAAATGTTATTAAGTAATATGAGAATATGATAAGAATGTGAACTTGGGCATGTAATTGCATAATATGTTAGGGGCATATGGGTTTGTTTGAAAGGGGAAGTGAAAAGTCGTGACCTAAGACCACAGTAATCTGAAAGTGGTGACCTAAGACCACAATAATCTGAACGTGGTGACCTAAGACCACGAATACGGTGACCTAAGACCGCAATTTAGAGTGTAGCGGAAGGAGGGTCGACTTAGTAGTCCCCACGGTGTGACTGGCAGGTACAGGGGTGTGTAGCGGATGGACAATTAGGATTGGGTTTGGGAATGCATCATAACTTGTATTTTATGTTTTGAATGTGTAACTATTGTATGCCTGATTCTATTATGATTTAGTGTCGTGTACACATTGAGTCTGTTTGACTCACCCCGTTGTGGGACCATGTTCCAGGTGATGAGCAGTGATGGACCGGGACGGTAGTACTTGTGGTGGCCATGCTCAACATGAAGTTTATATTTTATGGACTCTTGAATTTATTTTAGCACTTTGAAATATTTTGGAAACTATTTGATGTAATTAGCCATAAGGCCATGATGAACGATTTTTTTTTATTTCTACTTGTTGTTTTTTTGTGTTACAAATTTTGATTAGGTTAAAGACTAAGTATTTTATTTTAAAATATACTCAATATGTTTATTACTTAAAACTAAAAAAGGGTTTTTAATATAAAAATCCAGTTTGTTTTCAACACAAGCCCAACCCAAACAATATTTTTTTTTTAAAATCACACAAGTTTTTCTCTAAGTAACAAAAGAATTTGAAAACCGGTTTACTTGAGGAACATACCAAATCTGGTCAAAGCTCGTGGGTCGGGTTTGGGGTGTTTCAATTTGGTATCAGAGCCCAGTTTCAAACCCTCGGCCTTGGGTATAAGGCTCAAAATGTTTTCGAATCGAGCCCAAATAAGTTTCATGAAAATATTTTATGAAATAGGCGAGTTATTCGCATGGCACCTAAGTCTCCAGACCATGATCCACCGGTAAGTACCCTATCCTTTGTGTGATTTATATTGTGATTTGTAGAAAGGTAGAAATGGAATGGAACGTAGACTAGCATGATAAGTACTTGAACCCTAGGACTAGTTTACCCCAATATTTACACAAGACTTAAATGCCTAATAAACAAACTTGTGATTAAGTCGCCGAGTTAGGGTGTGGCAACCATTGTGCGCATGTCTAGGATTGGTATTCGATGGGAGCTTGGTATTTAAGCAGTCCTCGTGACTCACCTCCTCTCCACTCGAATCCTACACGATGCGTAGCTTTGGCTCACCCTAACCAAGAGGACTTATTCATGAGCTAAACCCTAATTAAAACACGAAGGAACTAGCAGTATTTTCATAAAAACCCTAGTTTTAAAACTCTTAAAATTTCTTTTTAATTTGTGAGAACTATTGTTTTACAACATTTTTCCAAAAAATTCGATTTGTAGAATTACTAAAATACCCCTAATGGTAAAATTACAAAATGCCCTTGGTTTATAAAATGTTCAACTACCCAACAGCTTTTTCCAAAATTTCCTTATTTTGTAAAAGTGTTTAAAACCCTAATTAGCAAACTATCAAAATACCTTGGTTTTGGAAATTTTAAAATTTCCCTAACTTACAAAATTACCAAAATAACCCCGATTTCCAAAATTTTCGCAACACCACTATTTTGGAAAGTACAATTCTCAAAAGAACCCTCAAAGTTTTGCAACTTTTAAAAATCCCGATTTAGTAGATTCTACAAATTTACCCCGGTTTATTACTAAAATACCCCAAGTTTCACAATTATTGAAATACCCCCGGATTCTAAAAATTTTCACAATACCCCGGGAATTTAAAAATTCCAAAATACTTTTTGACAAAATCACCAAGGAACTTTTTCTTTTGAAAATTACAAAAATACCCAGAGGACAAATTACGAAAATACCCCTGGGTAGTGGAAAAATAACAACAATGAAAACTACAACGTTTCTCTGAATGAACGGAAGCTCATAATTGTTTGATGGATGAATGTGTGAATGAAAAGACTATGTGTATGTATGAATACGAAAGAACCACTTCTAAAAACTCTGTTCATAAAACTTCTTCGCGGGTAATAAGTGAAACAATGACTAATTCATAAAACTTTTTAATCAGATCACGACGATCGAAATAAGCTCTAGAGGACATGGCCGTCGTGGACGCGGTAGAGGAAGAATGACTAGGTCAGAACCCGTTAGATCGGGTCAAGGGTCTAATAATGAGGTACCACCGCCCCCACCACTCCCAGCTATTGGTGTGGAGCAGCAAGCTCAGACGGGGACGATCGTTGTGTCGCAGTAGGTTATGAAGTTCGAGTTGGTGGTCAGGTGAGGAAATATGGAAATCAAAAGTCAGACCGAACGGCTTCGAGCTAATGGAGTGAAATGTTTCGTGGAGTATCTCGAGTGGCACCCAAAGACAATGAGTAATGGTTAGAAGCAATCGAGCATCATGGATGAGCTTGATCGACTCGAGGAGAAGTTGAAGGAATGGTGGCCTTTATTACGCGATGAGGCGATCAATGGTGGTTAACTATTCGGGATGGTGCCACAGCTGAGGATCTGACCTGGGAGTATGTTAAGGAAGCATTTCAGAAGAAATATGTTGGAACCAGGTATACGGATAAGCAAAGGAGAGCATTTCTGGGGCTGGTTCAAGGGAACAAATCCGTTGCAGAATATGAGGCTGAATTCTTGAGGTTGAGCCGGTATGCTCGAGGAGTAGTGGCAACTGAGCATGAGCGTTGTGTCTATTTTGAGGACGGACTAAGGGATGATCTGAGATTGTTGATAGCGCCGCATCAGGAGCGGGAATTTTCTGCGTTAGTGGAAAAGGCTAAAGTGGCTGAAGGAATTAAGGATTCTGCAAGGCAGAACACTGATCGGAATAGGCCAGAAAGAGGTTTTGGATCGTCTGGATCATCTGGGAATAAGAGGCCTAGAGTTGATGGGCCGCGAGGTCAGCAAGTTAGTTCAGAAGGGCGGTATCAACCTTGTGATGTGTGTGGAAAGAAGCACTTAGGAGAGTGTTGGAGGAAGACAGGAGGATGTTTTAGGTGTGGGTCCAAGGATCATGTGATCAAGCATTGTCCTAAGAACCTAGATGAAAGTCGACCAGCAACTCAGAACGTTAATCAGGCTGGTAGAGGTGGACAAAGAACCTCAAGAGGTCGTGGACCGAACCATAGAGGAAATGGTTCGGGCCGAGGACATGGAGCACCAAGCAGAGATGCTGAAGGTGCAGACGCGAGGCAACCAAGGTTGGTTTATACAGTTGGCCTTCGCGAAGAGGAAGATGTGCTAGATATGACAACGGGTACGTTCCTTATTTCTGGAATGCCCTTAATTGCTTTTCTTGTTATAGGGTTAGCTTATTCTTGTATTGCTAGTGAAGTGACTGAAACCTTGGATGTGAACCTAGAGAATGTGCCTAGAAAATATGATAGTTCTTTAAAATCAGAGTGCGCAGCAATAGCGTAGTAGGGAGAGTTAGACCGTACGATTGTTCGTTAGTAAGTAATTTCGAGGACGAAATTATTTTAAGGGGGTAGAACTGTAACATCCTGGAAAGGGCCTATGCATTTTCGGTTTAATTGTACGAAGTGACATGTTTTATGTACTAGGAATAAATTTTGAACATTTCGAAACCCTAAATGAATGGAAATGATTTGAAATGAACATTTTGGAAACCGAAAATGTATAGAAATGTTAAGTTTAAAAATGGAAAGTGAACATTTTTGGAAACTTAGAAATGACTTAGAAATGTCGAGTTTTAAAGTTTAAAAGAGGAAATTAAGGCAAGGTGGCCTTATAAGAAAAATTTTGTGAAACTTGACACACAAACAAGCTGGGAAAAGTGGCCTGGAGATGCCACATAGGGCCTCTGGAAATGGCGCCACATGCAAGGTGTTGGGCCTAGGTTCGAGTCACTTGGGAAGCAAATAAAGGAGTTTTATTTTGCTTCCGGAAAGAGGAGTGGACGACAAGGCTTCTAGAAAAGGAGAGTTTTTCCTTTAAATTTTGCAAGTAATGGGATAAATAAGGGATTTAAATTGGATTATTTTTTGAAGAGATAATAGATGGATAAATATGGATTTATTTCTTTTATTTTGATAGATAAGGAAGAGATAAAAGAATATTATTATTAGTATTATTTTTATTAAGAGATAAGAGATAATAAAGGATATTTCTTTAATTATTTTAAATTAAAGAGATAAAGCTATCAAATAAAGAAGAGTGGTGGCCAAGTGAGGGATTACGAGTAGTAGTTCGGCTATAAAAGGGGAAAATAGGGCTACTCATCAATTTGTTCTTCCTTCTCTTCCTCTCGAAAATTCCTAAGACATTCCCTCTCTCGTCGAAATTTTCCTAGCCAATTCTCTCTTTTCTCTGCTATTTTGTTAAAACCAAAACCCTAGTAAAGCAAGCCAATCTCTTCATCTTTCTTTTCTTCCTATTTCTCCTTACCAATCCATTCAAAAGTCGAATCTTGGAAAGGCTTCAAGCATAGGTGTGTCGATTTCTTCAAAGGTAAGAGCAAGTTTGGTTTCCATTCTTTTCTTTTAGATTAGCGAGAGATAATCTAACCCCATACATATTTTGGTTGTCGAATATGGAAGGATCTTTCGGGATTATCAAAGTAGTCAACTAAAAGGAGGAGTATTCGGGATTTCTAAGATTAAGGTAAGACATGTGAATATTCGGCCAAAGGCCTTGATTTATGATTTGATGATTAAGATTAAGTCTAACGTAAGGTTTTAAGGATTTCGACATTCCTAAGGAAACAAGGAACAGTTTCGGGATTTGTTGGTGATCCAACCGCCAACAAGGTAAGAATACTAATCCTACTAGGATTTGGAATTTTGGTCGAATGGCTTTTTTATTAAGGTAAAAAGTGATTAATCAATTGTAGGAACTTGAGATCTAAGGCGAGAGATCGATCTCGGGATCTCACAAAATCATATAAATCGGTGTGTACCCTACACTATTTCATAACACGCTTTATGGTCGTGTTAAATAATATATGTGATATTAAGAATATGAAAGTGGCTAAGGTACCATTATATGGTACTAAGTACTCAACCACGCTTCCTACTGCTAGGAATATGAAAATGTTATTCAGTAATATGAGAATATGATAAGAATGTGAACTTGGGCATGTAATTGCATAATATGTTAGGGGCATATGGGTTTGTTTGAAAGGGGAAGTGAAAAGTGGTGACCTAAGACCACAGTAATCTAAAAGTGGTGACCTAAGACCACAGTAATCTGAATGTGGTGACCTAAGACCACGAATGCGGTGACCTAAGACCGCAATTTGGAGTGTAGCGAAAGGAGGGTCGACTTAGTAGTCCCCACGGTGTGACTAGCAGGTACGGGGGTGTGTAGCGGATGGACAATTAGGATTGGGTTTGGGAATGCATCATAACTTGTATTTTATGTTTTGAATGTGTAACTATTGTATGCCTGATTCTATTATGATTTAGTGTCGTGTACACATTGAGTCTGTTTGACTCACCCCGTTGTGGGACCATGTTCTAGGTGATGAACAGTGATGGACCGGGACGACAGTACTTGTGGTGGCCATGCTCAACATGAAGTTTATATTTTTATGGACTCTTTAATTTATTTTAGCACTTTGAAATATTTTGGAAACTATTTGATGTAATAAGGCCATAAGGCCATGATGAACGATTTTTTTTTATTTCTACTTGTTGTTTTATTGTGTTACAAATTTTGATTAGGTTAAAGACTAAGTATTTTATTTTAAAATATACTCGATATGTTTATTACTTAAAATTAAAAAAAAAGGGTTTTCTAATATAAAAATCCAGTTTGTTTTCAACACAAGCCCAACCCAAACAATATTTTTTTTTAAAAAATCACACAAGTTTTTCTCTAAGTAACAAAAGAATTTGAAAACCGGTTTACTTGAGGAACATACCAAATCTGGTCAAAGCTCGTGGGCCGGGTTTGGGGTGTTTCAATCAATTTTATGGCTTGACTCTCTTATTGGTCCCCAGTGGAGTCGTCAAGCTGTCGAACCATTTTTAAACGTTAATTAAAAAATGGGGGTCGACTTTAAAAAAAAATTGGGAGTCACCACCAATCCTTTTTTACTTAGGTGTGATTGGATCACCTTATAAAATATTTTATTTCAAAACATTGACTTTGGTCCACGAAATACAAGAAAACGGGTTCGGGAGTCAGTTACATACTAGGAAGGGTTAGCACCCTCGTAACGCCCAAAATTTGGTACCTAATTGATAATCTAATGTCCTAGTGTCGAAATTTTGAAAATCTAAAATATGATCCTTTTATTTGAAAGAAAACCAAGACTTACTTATCTATGATCCTTTTATTTGAAAGAAAACCAAGACTTACTTATCTAAAAGAAATAAAATGATATACCCAATAAGTTAGGATGCAACATCCCATGACTTCGAAACTAGACTCGTCTTTATTTATAGAAAATTCTTACCTCAAGACACAAAACATCATTTCCAATAAGTTAAGAGGCAACGTTTTGAATTCCCGAGAATAAGTTTTAATTTGAAGTTTATGAGTTTTAATTTCGAAGAAAAGGGATACTTAATATTTTAAGTTCAACGGGTAAAATCGAAACCCAGTAAGTTAGGGCACAATTTTTCTCGAAGCCCTCAAATGTTATGTATCACCGTATTTAAAATATTTGAATAAAATGTGACAATTCAAAAGGTATTTTTATAAAAAAGGGTTTGAGTAAAACATTGCATGAATACATTACAACATACATGCCAAATAGCCAATTATCATAACTACAAATCATGTTGACAATTACTACTAATAGATAAATTAGAGAAAGAATAACATAAACAACAAGTGATACAAATAGTATAATAATTATACTAAAGCATACAAATGATAAATGAATTAAAAAAATGAATATGAGATATAATGCAATAAATAACCAAAGATAAAAATAAATATAAAACTTTACATGTATGTAAGATAAAATAACAATATAGAACTAATTATAATAGATATTATAAATTAAGACATATGACTTTACATAAAATGATGTGGAATAATCAAAATAATATATATTGTTAAATAAATAAATAATATATAACTTTAAATAAAATTATATTTATAATATAATAATCTAATACATATATTGTAACACCCCAAACTTGGTCAACACACCACGACCGAATCTGGCATGTCACAGAGTGAAAACATTTCGAAGGAAACAAGTCACCGATTTATTTTCAGCGAAAAGCTCTTTGTTTTTGTGTTTGCAGAAACCCGGTGCATGTATAGTTGAAATCATTGAGTTGCTTTGAAATCCCAAAAGGCTTTTTTAAAACTCGTTATCGTCCATTGCTTAAGAAAAACGTTAAAGTCTATTGAAACCCGAGTGAATTCTTACTTAGTTAAAAATTAAACCCATTTGATTTCGAGCTTGGAAAACTTAGATTTTGAAAATCATTTAAGTTAACTTTGTTATCCTCTTGTGAATATTGTTACCCGATGGCAAGATTTTTAAAACCTGTTGTGTAGTGAAATTTTCGAAACTTTGGTTATCAAGTTATTAAAGCATGTAAAACAGCTTACTTAGCCACATTTAGAAAATTAAAGCAGATATAATAAAACCCTAAATAAAAATACTAATGGCCTTATTACAAACCCAAATAAAATCAGAATTTAAAATGAAGGTACCCAAATCGAAAGTCCAAGTAAAATCGAGAATAAATGTCGCATGGCCACCTCGAGTCCACCTGGCTCCTCATCCGCGATCTACGAGTCACCTGAAAAGATAAGGGAGAAGGTGAGTCACCAAGACTCAAGGCATAATCCCTCCCGATTATAGCAACATTCTTACACAGTCATAATCAAGCAAACATATCATGCACCCAAACCTAACCATCCATAACTCCATTTTCTACCCGTGTGGTACCAAACCACCGGTGGTGGTGCCAAACCACGATGACCCAAAATAATGTGGTGCTAAAATAATGACCATAAGTCACGAATAATCCATGTGGGGCCAACGTTGTGATACCAAATCATGGTGACAATCTGTTTTATCAAATGTGGGGCCAACCCAGCGTGGTGCGGCCACCGACGAGTCGCTATGAGGTGCCAAACCTCCGTGACCCAAAGTCACGAATATCAACTACGGTACCAAACCACTGGTGACCCAAAGTCACAGATATCAATCTTCCCCCTCCTCTCATATCACCCACAATAATGCACATGCATATACATATGTATATCATGCCAACATGCTTAATCGTTAAACGTATATCGAACATAACATAGATAATAGCATCAGTAATCATGCATCTTAAACTCATCAAACAGACTTACCCAAAATCCTTGCTTATGCCCATAAGGGTATCGTATCGTAATCTACACAATTTTCGGCTTTTAACAAAGTTTAGGTTATTAGTATATTTACAACGATTATGAAGTGTGTAAGTTACACACCTGGTTACTAACGTGACTATTGAATCCCGAAGATTAAGATCTAACGTACTAGATCCCCCCTTTCCTACATTCGGCCAAGACAACTGTTAACAAAAAGGCCATTCGGCTACACTTGTAAATCCCAAAAAGTTAACGCATCTAATAACCATCCTTACCTTAGCGCTTTTTGATCCACAGTCACAACCCGAGATATACGAGATAGAGCCTTCCCCTACAATCGGCCAAGATCTTAAACCACATAACTAATAGCCTTCGGCTTTTCAAATCATTAATGGAAAGATTGAGTCGGCATGAAACCTTACCACCTGCTAAGACCGATTGACAAAGAATCGATGAACACAATCCACTACTTCAAAATCCAGGAGAACCTAAGAGAAACCGATTTCAGAGATGATTTAAGAATCATGACAAATGCCAAAATTTGGCTTTTGTTCTATATATGTCGACAGAGAGAAAAGAAGAAGATAATAGAGTTTCGGCCAAGAACACTTACCCCTTCCAAAACTGATTAGAGAAGAAGACCAAAGGGATCTACCCTTGATTGATATTCGGCCAAAGTTTAGAAATAAGTAGAGGAGAGTAAAGGAAAATTTCGGCAATGGTGGTGGAACAACCAACGAAGTTTCGGCTATGGCTTTTGGGAGAAGAGAAAAAGAGATTCGGCTTGCAAGAAATCAAGAAAAGATTGATGAACATTTGGCACAAGAGAAGGTGAAGAGAAAAGATAGTTACCGATTTGGGAAGAAGAGATGTTGATGGGGTTTTGAAACAAATATGAGAGAAAAGAAAAGAAAAGAATGGAGGAGAGGGAGATTCGGCTAAGGGGGTTTCGGTTTCAAGAGAGAAAAAAACAATAGTTTGGATGCTGAAGAGTGAAGTCAACTAGAGCCTAGGGGTTTTGGTTTTGCCTAACAAAACAAGCTTCAAAGCTTGCTTAGCCGAAAGTGCCCACGTAGAATAGCTATGGAAAATCGGCACCTCTCCCAAGTCTCCCAACCGATTACTACTCCTCCCAACAGTCCATACTTCGGCCAACACTTCAAGCCTCTCCTGACCACTCATTCAAATCAGTTTGAATGAGTCAATCTCCACAATTTTCTCCTCTCCATCCTTTTCAAATCATGACTCTATCCACATCCTCCCAAGAGAGTCCTTCCTAAGTCCATCTCCTCCTTGCTTCAAGGCCAAAAATAATTACACGGGGAGATTTCTGTAGCTCGAACCAAGGCTCCCCTTCCCTGCATGTGGCGTCACTTCCCAAGGCCCTAAGTGCCACCTCCTTGCCACTTTACCAAGGTTTTTCTTGTGCTACAGTTTACCACAAAATATTCTTAACCCCTAGCTCCTTCAGCTCTCCTGAACCAATGCTTGAAAATAAAATTTTCCCTATAGTTCGAGCCTACCCTGGGCTCATATCTAGACCCTAAAACATCTCAATTAATAACGCAACTCAAGCCATGTACATGCAAATAGTTTAACCATAATAGCCCCTATTTAAGGATGTTACAGTTCTACCCCCTTAAAAATTATTTCGACTGCGAAATTACCTGGTCAAAAGAGTTGAGGGTATTGCTGCCTCATCACATCCTCTGGTTCCCACGTAGCTTCTTCCATGCCATGGTTTTGCTATAACACCTTCACTAAAGGAACTGACTTCCTGCGCAAAACCTTCACATCTCGATCTAGAATCTGTACTGGTTCCTCTTCCATGGTCAAATCTGGGCTCACCTCAATTTCCTCCACCGTCACAACATGCGATGGATCTGAACGGTAACGCCTAAGGATAGAGACGTGGAATACATCATGTAACTGACTCAGTTCCGCTAGTAACTCGAGCTGATAAGCTACTGGTCCCACTCGTCTCAATACCTTATATAGGCCAATAAACCTTGGGCTCAGCTTGCCTTTCCTTCCAAACCTCAAGACTTTCTTCCATGGCGAGACCTTCAAAAACACATCACCCATCGCAAACTCAATATCTCTCGCTTAAATGGGCATATGACTTCGCCTGCTCAAGCTTCCTTCGATGAGCTCGGATCAACTTGACCCTATCCTCGGCCTCAAAGAACCAACTCGTCCCATCATCCGACGCCACCCAACTCATCAAAGATGTAGGTGTACGACACTTCCTACCATACAATGCCTCATATGGTGCCATTTTAATGCTTGCCTGGTAACTATTGTTGTATGCAAATTCAGCTAACGGTAGAAATTCTTCCCAACTACCTCTAAAGTCCAAAACACAGCCTCTCAACATATCTTCCAAGATTTGTATAACCCTTTCTGACTGTCCATCTGACTGTGGATGAAATGCCGTACTAAAATCCAACCGCGTACCCAACGCCTAATGCGATGCTTTCCAAAACCTCGACGTGAATCTGGGATCCCTATCTGAGATGATTGATACTGGCATACCGTGCAACCTCACTATCTTTGCCACATATAGTAGCTAACTTATGAAACGAGTAATCAACCCTTACCGCTATGAAATGGGCTGATTTCGTCAACCGGTCCACAATCACCCAGGCTAAGTCCTTCTTACTAGGCATAAGGGGTAGCCCACTGACAAAGTCCATAGTGATCCTTTCACACTTCCACTGAGGAATCTTCACCGACTGAAGTAAACCTGACGGCAATTGATGTTCAGTTTTAACCTGCTGACACATCAGACACATACCCACAAACTCAGTCACTTCTCGCTTTAGACCCGGCCACCAAAATCGCTCTCAGAATCCCAGACATCTTGCTACCTCCAGATGATAAGCGATAGGTCGCTATATGCATCCTAAAGAATCCTCCGCCTTAACTCGATGTCCTTTGACATACAAGCTCTCCCTTGAAAACACAACACTCCATCGTTGGTCAAGCTGTAACCTTCCAAACCACCACTCTGCACTTGCAACCTCTGAGCATTCAAACCCTTATCCACTAATTGTTTCTCCTTAATCTGCGCTACCCAAGTCGGCTTAACCTGTAATTCTGCTAAAAGACTCCCGTCGTCATACAAGCTAAGATTAGCAAACATCGCTCTCAGGTCCGACACTACCTTGCGGCTCAACGCGTCGCAACCACGCTAGCCTTGCGGATGATACTCAATTGAACAATTGTAGTCCTTCAACAATACTCAATCCATCTCTACTGCCTCAAATTTAAATCTTTCGTCAAAAGATACTTGAGACTCTTGTGGTCCGTGTAGATTATCGACTTCTCTCCGCACAAATAGTGTCTCCATATCTTCGTGGAGAAAACCATCAGAGCTAACTCCAAGTCATGTGTCGGATAGTTACCTCATGCGGTCTCAACTGCCGAGACACATACGCCACTACTTTCCCTTCCTCAGATCAAGACACATCCCAAGCCAGTATGTGATGCATCACAGTAGACCGTGAATTCCTTTCCGCCTCAGTGAATCAAAATCGAGCTTAGCTAGAATCTTCCTCAACTTGTCGAAACTTTCCTGTTGTTTCTCAGACCATACAAATGGAACCCTTTCCTCAATAACTTGGTCAACGGCGCCGCGATCAGAGAAAATCCTTCCACAAATCTCTGGTAATACCCTGCCAGACCTAGAAAACTCCGAATCTCTGCAACTGACTTAAGCGGTTTCTAGTCCAACACCACCTCAATCTTGCAAGGGTCTACTCTAATCCCTTCATCTGACACTACATGACCTAAGAAAGTCACCTCCCTAAGCCAGAACTCGCACTTACTAAACTTGGCAAATAGCTGCTTTTCCCTCAGAATTTGCAAAACTACCCGCAAGTGCGTATCATGATCCTCCTCAGACCTTGAGTACACCAATATATAGTCTATAAATACCACGACAAACTGGTCCAAGTACTACTGAAACACCCGATTCATCATATCCATGAATGCTACCGGCGCGTTAGTCAATCCAAGTGGCATTACCAGAAACTCATAGGGCCCATATCGAGTGCGAAACGCTGTCTTATGGATATCAACCTCTTTCACCTTGTCGATGATACCCGACCTTAGATCGATCTTCGAGAAGATCGATGCCCCTTGTCGATCAAACAAGTCGCTATCCTCAAGAATGATACTTGTTCTTGATCGTCAGCTTATTCAACTGGCGGTAGTCTATACACATCTGCATTGTACCATCCTTTTTCTTAACAAAGAGCACTGGCGCTCACCAAGGTGAAACACTTGGCCGGATAAAACCTCGGTCCAAAGAACTCTCGAATCGAGCCTTGACTCCACCAATTCCTTTGGCGCCATCCTCAGACGGGCAATAGACACCGCGTAGATTCGGGTAATGATCTATACCGAATTCAACTTCTCGATCCGGAGGTAGACCCGAAAGTTCTTCTAGAAATACATCGACAAATTCCTTCACCGTTTGGACATTCTCCACGGCTGACTCTTTGACCTCCAAGGCACACACATGAACCATAAACGCCTCACAACCCTTCCTAACCATTTTCTCAGCTTTCAAAGCAGACACCACGTTGGATAGACAATCTCTTCTATTACCTATCATCACCACTTCTCTACCCTCAACCGTTTTCAAAACCATGCGCTTAGCCGGGCAATCCAAACTCGCTTGGTACTTCACCAGCCAGTCCATCCCAAGGATCAGACCGAACTCCCCAAACGGTAATTCCATCGATCACCATAAATACTACCCCTGGAGTTCTAGGGTACATCCCTATACTGATTTTATTTACTTCTACAGAGTGACCTAGAGGGCTAATTCATCGTCATCTCCTGAAGTAGTTTCAAAGTCTAGGTTCATGGTCTCTACTATGCTATTGGCAACATACGAATGCATCGAACCAACATCTAACAAAGCAGTATATGGTAATCCAAAGATTAAGAACGTACCGATTATGACGTCTAGTGCGTCGCCTTCCTCTCGATGCCTCGCTGCATATACCAATCCAGGCTATCTTGTTTCAGTGTTGCCTGCACCTCTGCCTGGTGCTCCGCGGCCCCGACTAGAACCATTACCTCCTCTATCAGAACCACGACCCCTCTGCGGTTGCAGTCCCTCATGCCTAAACTGAGCATGGCCCTGACCCTCAGATTGAATCCTGGCTAACTTTCGTGGATAGTCCCTCACACGATGATCCAGTGACCCACACTCAAAGCATCATTTGCCACCGGTCCAACATTCTCCCCAATGAGACTTTCCACACCGATTAATCGCTACCGTCCACGATTAGCGATAATAGGCCTCCCAGACTGATTCAGCCCACCATGCCTAGCCATTTTTTAAGAATTTTTGACTGATCCAGATGATCCAAAACCTCTCTTTTGTCTATTCCTATCCGTATTCTGTCTCACAAATTCCTTAACCCCTTCGGCTACCTTAGCTTTCTCTACCAACACAGCAAACTCCCGCTCCTGCTGTAGAGCAATCAACAATCTCAGATCATCCTTAAGTCTATCCTCGAACCTGACACATCGCTCATGCTCCGTAGCCACGATACCTCAAGCATATCGGCTCAACCTTAAGAATTCGCCTCAGACCGCCATGACTTACTCCTTTGAACCAAACCTCGTAAACTCCTTCCTCTCAAGATCAATATAACTAGACCCAATATACTTCTTCCGATAAGTCATTTTGAAATAATCCCAAGTGAGATCATCAGCTGTAGCACTATCCCGAATCGTGAGCCACCACTAGTATGACTCATCCCGGAGAAGCGACACTACCCCTTTCAGCTTCTCCTCAGCAGTCAGATCCAAGTCGTACATGATTTGCTCTGTCGCCTCCAACCAATACTCAGCCGTATTGGGCGCCACACTAGAAACACCTCGGAATACCTCAGCTCCATTGGCTCAGAGTTGCTCAGATATAGATTTTTGAGCTCTCGTACCTCCACATGCTCCAGCCACCCTCTCAAGAACTCGCAGCATCGTCTGCGATACTGCATCATCCCCCGTCTAATCTTGGTACTCAACACCAGCAGTTGGTGGTGGTGGCATCTCATTCTCGGACCCTTGACCAGACCTAACGGGTTCCGATATGGTCATTCTCCCTCTACCATACCTATACACATTACGACCACGTCCCCTAGAACTCATGTCTATAATCGCGATTTAATCTGCTTTAAGAAATTTTATGCATTAGCTTCTATTCCAATGATTACCCACGAACAAGTTTTATGTAAAAAAGTTTAGTAGTAGTTCTTTCGATCATTACAAAGTTTTCGTTTCAAGTCTTCTACCCTAATTCAGAGAATCACATTCATTCCTCAACAACATCCACCACGCACACTCACCACTGGCAGGGGTATTCTCGTCATTTCACTACCCAGGGGTATTTTCATAATTTTCCAAAATATGGTCCCAGATGATTTTCTAAAATAAAGGTATTTTGGAAATTTTCAATTTGGAGGTACTTCGATAATTTTTCATATCGAGGGTATTTCGATAATTTTACAAGCTAGGGGTAATTTGGTCAATTTGCAAATTAAGGGTATTTTGGTAATTTTTCCAGATCTACGGTAGTTTTGACAAATCAAGGGGGTGATTCGGTATTTTTAAAACTAGGGTTTTTATAAAATAGTGTAGCTAGTCCTTTTCGGGTTTTAATTATTGAATTTAGCCTGTGAATAAGTCCTCTTGGTTAGGGTGAACCGTCACTACGCACCAGGTAGGATTCGAGCGAAGAGGAGGTGAGTCACTAGGACTACTTAAATACCAAGCTCCCCCTGAATCCAATCCTACACATTCGCACAACTGTTGCCACACCCTTAACTCGGCGACTTACTCACAAGTTTGTTTGATTGGTCTTTAAGTCTTATGCAATTTTGTGTTGGAGTAAGCTAATCCTAGGGTTCAATAGCTTCTAATCTACTAATCTACGATCTTCCACATATAAATAACACAATGGTTAGGGGTACTTACCTGGGTGGATTGGTACTAGAGACTCGGTGCCATGCTGTTCAAACCATGTATATTTTCCACCAAACTTTTTAAAACCCTACTTACCAGGTCAACACACTATGACCGAATCTGGCATGTCACAGAGTGAAAACATTTCGAAGGAAACAAGTCACCCGTTTATTTTCAGCAAAAAGCTCTTTGTTTTTGTGTTTGCAGAAACTCGGTGCATGTATAGTTAAAATTGTTGAGTTGCTTTGAAATCCCGAAAGGCTTTTTTCAAACTCGTTATCGTCCATTGCTTAAGAAAAATGTTAAAGTCTATTGAAACCCGAGTGAATTCTTACTTAGTTAAAAATTAAACCCGTTTGATTTTGAGCTTGGAAAACTTAGATTTTGAAAATCATTTAAGTTAACTATGTTATCCTCTTGTGAATATTGTTACCCGAAGGTAAGATTTTTAAAACTTGTTGTGTAGTGAAATTTTCAAAACTTTGGTTTTCAGGTTATTTAAAGCATGTAAAATAGCTTACTTAGCCACATTTAGAAAATTAAAGCAGATATAATAAAACCCTAAATAAAAATACTAATGGCCTTATTACAAACCCAAATAAAATCAGAATTTAAAATGAAGGTACCCAAATCGAAAGTCCAAGTAATCGAGAATAAATGTCGCATGGCCACCTCGAGTCCACCCGGCTCCACATCCGCGATCTACGAGTCACCTGAAAAGATAAGGGAGAAGGTGAGTCACCAAGACTCAGTGTATAATCCCCCTCCCGATTATAGTAACATTCTTACACAGGTCATAATCAAGCAAACATATCATGCACCCAAACCTAACCATCCATAACTCCATTTTCAACCCGTGTGGTACCAAACCACTGGTGATGCCAAACCACTGGTGACCCAAAGCCACTGATATTAATAATAATGTGGTGCCAAACCACTGGTGACCCAGTAACATCCAAGGTTTAGGGGCTATGCAGTTGAGTATAATTTAGGTGTTGAAAGGTTTTTGGGTGTGCTTGGATGTGTTTAGAGGATTTAAGAATGCTTGGATGAAAGGAGAAGGCTTTGGAAAATTTTAGATTTTTAGTGTAAAAAGGGGAAATAGGGCAAGAAGGCCTTAAAATTAATTGGTGGAATTTAGGACACAAGAAACAGTTGGGTGGAGAGGCATGGAGGTGCTGCTTGGAGCTTTGGAAGGGGACGCCTAAGGGAGCAAGGGTTCAAGCTGCTAAGGCAGTAATTTTGTTTTATTTTTGCGTCAGCCAAAGGACTGGGCTAAGTAGGCCTTAAAAAAATTAATGGCCAGGTTGGTGGACATGAAAGTCCAGTTGGCAAAGTGGCTCTCATGCGCCACTTAGGCGCCGGAGGAGAGAAAGGGCGCAGGTTCGAGGGCTGGAGCGGCATTTTTTGGCGTTTTTATTTTGTTATGTGGTGATGGGCTGAAGTAGGAAGGATTTAAAAATTAAATGTTGGGGCCATATGTCATGAAATCCAATGTGGCCGAGTGGCTGGGCATTGAGGAGAGCGGCGAGAGCAAGGTTCCCGTGTTCGAACCTTGGAGGTCGCAATTGGTTTTATTTTATTTTCTTTGGCTTTTTGCTAATTGGACTACACATGGAGTCTTATCGGTTGTGGATAAGTGTGATTTATTTTGTATTCTACCGGTAGGCGGGGGATAAGTATTTGGTTATTTTATTATTTTAGATAATTATAGGATTATCTTAGTTAGTTTTAAATTAGAAATAGGAGATAAATGGTCGCTATTAGATTGTTTTTTTAGGATGAGGTGATAAATAGGAGTTTAAATAGGAAAGGAAATTGGAAGAATTGGTGGTAGGCCAAGGGGTGGTCTTTTGCTTTGTTTTTATTAAAGTGGTGGAATTGGATAAAAGTTTTATTAGTAGTTTATTTATTTATCTACTTAGTTATTTTAAGTATAAGATTATTATTATTTATTTGATTAAGTGAGGATAATTGTTGAAACCATTCAAACTATTTTGAATGGATTAAAATAGGGAAGTGGACTAATTCAAATTAATTTGAATTAGTAGGTGTGGCCGAATCTTGGCTTCTTCAGGTGGGAGGTGCCAAATTCTATAAATAGGGGGTTAGAATGCCGGATTATTCTTTTAGTCTCTTGCAGAAAAGTTGTAAATTGTGTCTCCTAAATTTTGCTAGCCTTATTCTATCTACTTCGATTTCTTTTGAGCTCTCCTAAAATTCCCTATTCACGTTGTTCTACATTTTATTTGGTGACCGAATCTGAACATTCTCCTCTCATTTCTTTTACTTTCTTTCATCACTTTGCAAGTCGAATCTCTCCTTTTATTATCAAAATCTTCCTTTTCTTTTTGTCTTCATCTTGGCCAATATTTGGTGTTGATCTCTTTGGGCTATTTCTCAATCGGTTAAAGTAGGTAAGTGTTCATCTTAAGCAATCGATTTGGATTTTTCTTTTAGTGGCAAAACCGAATGGTTGGCCTTAGTTTTGGTATTAGCCGATTCTAATATCGTAATGAGGATTTTGGCAACTTCGTAAGATCGGTGGTGTTTCGGGATCCAGAAAAGGGTAAGTGATTCATTGGTAATCGGCCTTAGGCCATTGTATGTGTTTATGTGTTGACCGAGTGGTGGCTATGATCTTTTAGGCCAAATCGACAAGAGTAAAGAGAAGCCTTTGGGATCTCGATTCATTTGGTAAGGATGAGTAGTTTATGGTTATTCGCTTGAGATCTCAGATTAATCGTGTGTTGATTAGATATCGTTATGGATGCGAAGTACCAAGAGGGCAAAAGGAAAGCTCACATCCCAAAGTTTAAGAAAAGAGCTGTCTCGACGGTTCGGGATTGGCCACCGGGGTGTGGGCCAGCAGTAGGAGAAAGCTATAGGCAGATAGCCGTAGTCTCATTAAACGATAGCATCGGGATCGAGAGTCTAGAACTTCAAGTTATAAGGTGTGTAGCTAGCCTACTGTATCCGGGTTTTATGTGTATAATGTGTTTACTAACAATGCAGTGATGAATGTGACATAAATACCATTAAAGGGTATAGCGATGATCAGGTTAGTATCGAACCTGTGGAAATGTGATTACTTGATTGTATATGAGTGTGCTTGTGGATATTATTAAGCATGTGCATGCATTATCATGATTATATTTTATGTGGCATGTGCATGGGTGGGTTATGAAAAGAAGGTACGGGTGTACTTCGAGTACGTGGTTGATGAGTGGCTATGTGCCTCATCGTGATTGATATAGGCTACGTGCCATATCGTGGATTGATGAGTGACTGTGTGTCCCATCGTAATTTTGGTGTTAGCTACGGCTACATCGTGGATTGGCGCTGACTGAGGTCGCGTTGTGGACTTTGTGCTTAATTGCACGTGGAGTTAAAAGGAGAGGGTGATTTGATAATCCCCTGGTGTGTGGTCAGCTGGATAAGGGGGTGTGTAGAGGATGGACCTTAGGCTTGGGTTGGGATTCATTTTGGCATTAATTGTGGCATGTGGAAATATGTGTAATTGTGGACTTAAAGGAGAAATGGGCTAAGCCCAGTATGTGGAGGGTACGTGGCTAATTACCGATCATTTGATCAAGATTCGAGTATGGGTCAAGCCAGTTGTGTTATGAATCAATCGAGATGTAATATCGATGCTTGGGCTATTATATGGTTAGCATGTGGGTGGATTCAAGTGGTTAATTACACATCGAGTCGTGTGACTCACCCAACCTTTTAAAAATCGCAGGTGATTCGTGATTCATGGACCGGGTTGGAGTGGAGACAAAGGTGGCCATGCAGAAGGGGATTTTCATGCAGAAAATGTTTTACTTTATTTAATTATTTTATATTAACAGTTTTGGGTTTTTATTGGATGTAATAAGGGCCACTTTTGATTTAAAGTACTCTATTTATGATTGTTGAGGTTTATACTATACTTAGAAACATTTTTTTTTATGATTTATATTATAATAAATTATAATAAAGTTTTAATTCAAATCAAGCTTAGATTATTGAATGAATTTTAATGGACACACTTTCCAAAAGTTAACAAAATTTTCAAGTTCCACCACAAGTAAGAATATTTTTCCACCATTTTTCGCAATGACATACCAGATCCGGTCAGGACTTGTGGGTCGGGTTTGGGGATGTTACAATTTGGTATCAGAGCCCAGTTTTAAACTCTCTAGCCTGTGGTTTAAGGCCCAAAACATTTTCAAATCGAGCCCAAATAAGTTTTTATGAAAATATTTTTGGAAGTAAGCAGGTTTTCTGGCATGGCACCTATACCTCCGGCCCGAAGTCCACCAGGTAAGTACTTCGAACTTTTGAAGTGATTTGTTTATGTGAATTATATGTGAATATTATGGGCTTTTATGGGAACGTAGATTAGTGAACTAGGATCTGTTGAACCCTAGGACTAGTCTACTCAAACACATGCATAAGACTTAAGGATTATTAAACAAACCTGTGAAGTTAGTCACCGAGTTAAGGTGTGGCAACCATGGTACGCATGTCTAGGAGTGGTATTTAGTAAGAGCTTGGTATTTAAGCGGTCCTAGCGACTCACCTCCTCTTTACTTGAATCCTACCTGGTGTGTAGCTGCGGTTCACCTTAACCAAGAGGACTTGTTCATAGGCTAAACCAATTATTAAAACCCGAAAGGGATTAGCCTTACTGTTTTAAAATCTTTAGTTTTAAAATTCCAAAATTTACCCCTTTGATTTGTGAAGCCCTAAATCTGATTTTGAAAGACACTTGTCGATTGACAAAATTACTAAAATACCCCTGGTTTCCAAAATTCTGTTGTATCTCTAATTTGGCAAATTTTCAGAAATACCCTCCAGTTGTGGAAATTTCAAAATGTCCTGGTTTATTAAAGTTTTAAAATTTCTCTGGTTTATTACGAAAATATCCCTATAGAAAAATAACGAAAATACCCCTAGGGTAAAAACGGGCAGGAATGTTCGCATAGTGAATGTGTGTGGTAGATACCGCTGAATGTGCCTCTGTTGAGGAAGGAATGTGACTTCATTGTGAAATGAAGGTGGCTCTATTGATGTGAAAGTGATTCTCTGAATTAGAGTAGTAAACTCGAACCGAACCTTTGTGTGATCGAAAGAACCACTTCTAGAATCTCTTTTCATAAAATTGTTTACGGTTAAATAGTGGAACCAAATTTCTAATGCATAAAACTTGTTAATCAAATTAAATCAAGACGATAGAGATGAGTTCTAGGGGACGCGGTAAAGGTAGAATGGCAGCATCGGAACCGATAGGGTTTGGCCATAGGTCAGAAAGTGAAGTGCCGCCAAAGATGGGACGAGAGGGCAAGATCGATAGAGAAGATAACGAGATCGCGGGCCATGTTACGAAAGTGCTAGAACGAGTAGCGAGGAGTTAGTAAGGAAATGGAACTTGAAAGTCGATGTCGAAAAGGCTTAGATCGAATGGAGCCGAGATCTTTAGAGGAGTGTCGAGTAGCTCGAATGTAGCGAGTATTGGCTAGAAGCAATCGAAAGAATCATGGACGATTTGGATTGCACCAATGAAGAAAAGTCAAGGAGCTGTTTCATTACTTGCGACGAAGCTTATCGTTGGTGGCTCACCGTCAAACAAGGTGTCTTAAACGGATCGATGGATTGGGATTTCTTTAAGGCCAAGTTTGAAGGGAAGTATGTAGGTGCCAGTTATTTGGACTCGCAAAGGAAAGCATTTCTAAATCTAGTACAAGGGAATAAGTCGATAGCGGAGTATGAAGCTAAGTTTGTGCGACTAAGTCAGTACGCCAAAAGAATCGTGGCTACTGATTATGAAAGGAGTGTTCAATTCGAAGATAGGCTGCGAGATGAGTTGCGGGAGTTGATAGCTCCGCAGAGAGAAAGGGACTTCGCCATTCTGGTGGAGAAAGCTCGGATCGCTGAAGAGGTTAAGAAGACTATAAGAGAAAATCGAGAGAAGAATAGGAACGAGAATAAGAGAAATGTTGGACCATCAGCATCATTTGGTAATGTTCAGAAAAGACCAAGGATCGAGAATCCTGTTCGTACACCAGTGGATGTGAATGGGAATCATTCCTGTGCTAAGTGTGGGAGAACTCATTCAGGGGAATGTTGGGGAAATAGTAAGAAATGTTTCCGGTGTGGGTCGAAGGCCCATTTGGTTAAAAACTGTCCTCAGGTAGCGAGAGGGCGAGGTTCGAGCCATGGAGGGAATGGTTCCAGTCAAAGTCAACCAAGGATGTGATATCAGCTAAGCTCCTTTGCTTTGGTGCATGCTTTAATTACTTTGCTTGCTTATGAGTTAGCCCTTTTCTGTGTTGCTAAGGGAGGTGTTTGGAATTTTGAGTGCGAACTTAGAGACTGTGTCTGGAAGTATGGTAGATTAAGTTCAGAGTGCGCAGCAGAGGTGTAGAATAGCGAGTTATGACTATCCGGTAATAAGTAATTTTGAGGACGAAATTATTTTTAAGGGGGGTAGAATTGTAACATCCAAGGTTTAGGGGCTATGCAGTTGAGTATAATTTAGGTGTTGGAAGGTTTTTGGGTGTGCTTGGATGTGTTTAGAGGATTTAAGAATGCTTGGATGAAAGGAGAAGGCTTTGGAAAATTTTAGATTTTTAGTGTAAAAAGGGTAAATAGGGCAAGAAGGCCTTAAAATTAATTGGTGGAATTTAGGACACAAGAAACAGTTGGGTGGAGTGGCATGGAGGTGCTGCTTGGAGCTTTGGAAGGGGACGCCTAAGGGAGCAAGGGTTCGAGATGCTAAGGTAGCAATTTTGTTTTATTTTTAAGGCCACCAAAGGATCGGGCTAAGTAGGCCTTAAAAATTAATGGCCAGGTTGGTGGACATGAAAGTCCAGTTGGCAAAGTGGCTCTCATGCGCCACTTAGGCATCGGAGGAGAGAAAGGGCGCAGGTTCGAGGGCTGGAGAGGCATTTTTGGCGTTTTTATTTTGTTATGTGGTGATGGTCTGAAGTAGGAAGGATTTAAAAATTAAATGTTGGGGCCATATGTCATGAAATTCAATGTGGCCGAGTGGCCTGGGCGTTGGAGGAGAGGCGTGCAGTAGCAAGGTTCCTGTGTTCGAACCTTGGAGGCTGCAATTGGTTTTTATTTTTATTTTCTTTGGCTTTTTGCTAATTGGACGGCACATGGAGTCTTATCGGTTGTGGATAAGCTGTGATTTATTTTGTATTAATTTGGTAGGTAGAGGATAAGTATTTGGTTATTTTATTATTTTAGATAATTATAGGATTATCTTAGTTAGTTTTAAATTAGAAATAGGAGATAAATGGCTGCTATTAGATTGTTTTTTTTAGGATGAGGTGATAAATAGGAGTTTAAATAGGAAAGGAAATTGGAAGAATTGGTGGTCGCCAAGGGTGGTCTTTTGCTTTGTTTTGATTAAAGTGGTGGAATTGGATAAAAGTTTTATTAGTAGATTATTTATTTATCTACTTAGTTATTTTAAGTATAAGATTATTATTATTATTTATTTGATTAAGTGAGGATAATTGTTGAAACCATTCAAACTATTTTGAATGGATTAAAATAGGGAAGTGGACTAATTCAAATTAATTTGAATTAGTAGGTGTGGTTAATCTTGGCTTCTTCTGTGGGGGTGCCAAATTCTATAAATAGGGGTTAGAATGCGGATTATTCTTTTAGTCTCTTTGAAAAGTTGTAAATTGTGTCTCCTAAATTTTGCTAGCCTCATTCTGCTCTACTTGATTTCTTTTGAGCTCTCCTAAAATTCCCTATTCACGTTGTTCTACATTTTATTTGGTGACCAAATCTGAACATTCTCCTCTCATTTCTTTTACTTTCTTTCATCACTTTGTGTTTAATCTCTCCTTTTATTGTCAAAATCTTCCTTTTCTTTTTGTCTTCATCTTGGCCGAATATTTGGTGTTGATCTCTTTGGGCTATTTCTCAATCGGTTAAAGTAGGTAAGTGTTCATCTTAAGCAATCGATTTGGATTTTCTCTTTAGTGGCCAAACCGAATGGTTGGCCTTAGTTTTGGTATTAGCCGATTCTAATATCGTAATAGGGATTTTGGCAACTTCGTAAGATCGGTGGTGTTTCGGGATCCGAGAAAAAGGGGTAAGTGATTCATTAGTAATCGGCCTTAGGCCATTGTATGTGTTTATGTGTTGACCGAGTGGTGGCTATGATCTTTTTAGGGCCAAATCGACAAGAGTAAAGAGAAGCCTTTGGGATCTCAGTTCATTTGGTAAGGATGAGTAGTTTATGGTTATTCGTTTGAGATCTGTATTAATCGTGTGTTGATTAGATATCGTTATGGATGCGAGTGCCAGTCAAGAGGGCAAAAGGAAAGCTCCCATCCCAAAGTTTAAGAAAAGAGCTGTCTTGGCGGTTCGGGATTGGCCACCGGGGTGTGGGCCAGCAGTAGGAGAAAGCTATAGGCAGATAGACGTAGTCTCATTAAACGATAGCATCGGGATCGAGAGTCTAGAACTTCAAGTTATAAGTGTGTAGCTAGCCCTCATGATCCGGTTTTATGTGTATAATGTGTTTACTAACAATGCAGTGATGAATGTGACATAAATACCCTTAAAGGGTATAGCGATGATCAGGTTAGTATCGAACCTGTGGAAATGTGATTACTTGCTTGTATATGAGTATGCTTGTGGATATTATTAAGCATGTGCATGCATTATCATGATTATATTTTATGTGGCATGTGCATGGGTGGGTTATGAAAAGAAGGTATGGGTGTACTTCGAATACGTGGTTGATGAGTGGCTATGTGCCTCATCGTGATTGATATAAGCTACGTGCCATATCGTGGATTGATGAGTGACTGTGTGTCCCATCGTAATTTTGGTGTTAGCTACGGCTACATCATGGATTGGCGCTGACTGAGGTCGCGTTGTGGACTTTGTGCTTAATTGCATGTGGAGTTAAAAGGAGAGGGTGATTTGATAATCCCCTGGTGTGTGGTCGGCTGGATAAGGGGGTGTGTAGAGGATGGACCTTAGGCTTGGGTCGGGATTCATTTTTGCATTAATTTTGGCATGTGGAAATATGTGTAATTGTGGACTTAAAGGAGAAATGGGCTAAGCCCAGTATGTGGAGGGTACGTGGCTAATTACCCGATCATTTGATCAGTATTCTGAGTATGGGTCAAGCCCAGATTGTGTTATGAACTGAATCTAAGATGTAATATCTGATGCTTGGGCTATTATATGGTTAGCATGTGGGTGGATTCTAGTGGTTAATTACACACTGAGTCTGTGTGACTCACCCAAGTTTTTAAACATCGCAGGTGATTCGTGATTCATGGACCGGGTTGGAGTGGAGACAAAGGTGGCCATGCAGAAGGGGATTTTCATGCAGAAAATGTTTTACTTTATTTAATTATTTTATATTAACAGTTTTGGGTTTTTATTGGATGTAATAAGGGCCACTTTTGATTTAAAGTACTCTATTTATGATTGTTGAGGTTTATACTATACTTAGAAACATTTTTTTTTATGATTTATATTATAATAAATTATAATAAAGTTTTAATTCAAATCAAGCTTAGATTATTGAATGAATTTTAATGGACACACTTTCCAAAAGTTAACAAAATTTTCAAGTTCCACCACAAGTAAGAATATTTTTCCACCATTTTTCGCAGTGACATACCAGATTCGGTCAGGACTTGTGGGCCGGGTTTGGGGATGTTACAGACCCAAAGTCACGAATAATCCATATGTGGGGCCAACCCACGTTGTGATACCAAATCACTGGCGACAATCTCGTTTTATCAAATGTGGGGCCAACCCACTGTGGTGCGAAGCCACTGGGACGAGTCGCTATGAGGTGCCAAACCTCTGGTGACCCAAAGTCATGAATATCAACTGTGGTACCAAACCACTGGTGACCCAAAGTCACAGATATCAATCTTCCCCCTCCTCTCATATCACCCACAATAATGCACATGCATATACATATATATATCATGTCAACATGCTTAATCATTAAACGTATATCGAACATAACATAGATAATAGCATCAGCAATCATGCATCTTAAACTCATCAAACAGACTTACCCGAAATCCTTGCTCATACCCATAAGGGTATCGTATCGTAATCTACACAATTTTTGGCTTTTAACAAAGTTTAGGTTATTAGCATATTTACAACGATTATGAAGTGTGTAAGTTACACACCTGGTTACTAACGCGACTATCAAATCCCGAAGATCAAGATCTAACGCACTAGATCCCCCCTTTCCTACATTCGGCCAAGACAACTGTTAACAAAAAGGCCATTCGGCTACACTTGTAAATCTCGAAAAGTTAACGCATCTAATAACCATCCTTACCTTAGCGCTTTTTGATCCACAATCACAACCCAAGATATACGAGATAGAGCCTTCCCCTACAATTGGCCAAGATCTTAAACCACATAACTAATAGCTTTTGGCTTTTCAAATCATTAAAGGAAAGATTGAGTCGGCATGAAACCTTACCACCTACTAAGACCGATTGACAAAGAATCGATGATCACAATCCACTGCTTCAAAATCCCGGAGAACCTAAGAGAAACTGATTTCAGAGATGATTTAAGAATCATGACAAATGCCAAAATTTGGCTTTTGTTCTATATATGTCGACAGAGAGAAAAGAAGAAGATAATAGAGTTTCGGCCAAGAACACTTACTCCTTCCAAAACCGATTAGAGAAGAAGACCAAAGGGATCTACCCTTGATTGATATTCACCAAAGTTTAGAAATAAGAATAGGAGAGTAAAGGAAAATTTCGGCAATGGTGGTGGAACAACCAAAGAAGTTTCGGCTATGGCTTTTGGGAGAAGAGAAAAAGAGATTCGGCTTGCAAGAAATCAAGAAAAGGTTGATGAACATTTGGCACAAGAGAAGGTGAAGAGAAAAGATAGTTGCCAGTTTGGGAAGAAGAGATGTTGATGGGGTTTTGAAACAAATATGAGAGAAAAGAAAAGAAAAGAATGGGGGAGAGGGAGATTCGGCTAAGGGGGTTTCGGTTTCAAGAGAGAAAAAAAAATAATGGTTTGGATGCTGAAGAGTGAAGTCAACTAGAGCCTAGGGGTTTCGGTTTTGCCTAACACAACAAGCTTCAAAGCTTGCTTAGCCGAAAGTGCCCACCTAGAATAGCTATGGAAAATCGGCACCTCTCCCAAGTCTCCCAACCGATTACTCCTCCTCCCAACAGTCCATACTTCGGCCAACACTTCAAGCCTCTCCTGGCCACTCATTCAAATCAGTTTGAATGAATCAATCTCCACAATTTTCTCCTCTCCATCCTTTTCAAATCTGTTGACTCTATCCACATCCTCCCAGGAGAGTCCTTCCTAAATCCATCTCCTCCTTGCTTCTGGCATCAAAAATAATTACACCAGGGGAGGTTTCTGCAGCTCGAACCAAGGCTCCCCTTCCCTGCATGTGGCGTCACTTCCCAAGGCCCTAAGTGCCGCCTCCTTGCCACTTTACCAAGGTTTTTCTTGTGCTCTGATTTACTACAAAATATTCTTAACCCCTAGCTTCTTCAACTCCCTCAACCAATGCTTGAAAATAAAATTTTCCCTATAGTTCGAGCCTACCCTGGGCTCATATCTAGACCCTAAAACATCTCAATTAATAACACAACTCAAGCCATGCACATGCAAATAGTTCAACCATAATAGCCCCTATTTAAGGATGTTACATATATACATAAAACTACATATTTAAGAGTAAATAATATAAATAATATATCGAATACCAAATTATATACAATATAAAATAATTTAAAAGTTACATATAAAATATAATATGATAATGTGTAATATATAAGATAAAAACATAACATGATAATTAATGTAAAAATAATTTGTAATATTAAAGTAATATTAACTTAATAAAATAACTTAATTATAAATAATGACTAGTAATAATCTAATATATATATATATAAAATAATATGTATATAAAATAAACAATCAAAAAATTATTATTAATAAATTAATGTAAAATATATATATAAAATAGTAATTATAAGAAAAGTTTTTATAAAATGAAATAATTTAATATAATGTCGAATAATTTAAGAATGAAATAAAATAAAAATAAAAAGGGTTAAAAAATAAACAAATAAATGGGGGTTAAATAGTAATAAAATAGATATAAAAGGACTATATCAAAACACGCATTAAATCACAGGGACTTATTGGGAAATTATGCCTAATTTTTAAAACGACGTCGTTTTGACATTAGCCTTTAAGGAGTTCAAGGATCAAATTGAAACAAAGTATAAGATTTAGGGCTAATTTAATAAGAAGTAAAATTTAAATTGGACTGAATTAAAAAAAAACTAAAATAGCGAAAGGACCAAAGAGACAATTAGCCCTTTTAACAAAAACACGTGGATCCTCCCCGGGTTTTCGGGTCAACGCGCGGATCCTCCCTGAACGACGTCATTTTATTCTTATTAACTTAAGCAAAAACGGCGTCGTTTCTTCTTGCCTATATAAGTTAGAATTTGGCCAAAAAACATTTTAACACCGTTTTTTTTATAAAAAAAAAAAATCAAATGAGAGCTCTGAAATGCTCTCTTCCCCTTTGGCCTGAGGCCCGACTCCGGCCCTGGTTCCAGTACAGTACCTCCTCCGGATACATAACCCAACCCAATGCAACATGTCGTGACACATTATCTAAGTGTATGCAATAAAATATCATCATAGCAATTAAACAGATTACACACAAACACACTTGTCGAAACCATTTTTAAACGTTGATTAAAAAACGGGGGTCGACTTTAAAAAAAATAAAAAAAAGGGGAGCCGCCACCAATCCTTTTTTACTTAGGTGTGATTGGATCACCTTATAAGACATTTTATTTCAAAACATTGATTTTGGTCCACGAAATATAAGAAAATGGGTTCAGGAGTCGGTTACGTACGAGGAAGGGTTAGCACCCTCATAACGCCCAAAATTTGGTACCTAATTGATAATCTCATGTCCTAGTGTCGAAATTTTGAAAAATCTAAAATATGATCCTTTTATTTGAAAGAAAACCAAGACTTACTTATCTATGATCCTTTTATTTGAAAGAAAACCAAGACACACTTATCTCAAATAAATAAAATGCTATACCTAATAAGTTAGGATGCAACATCTCATGACTTCAAAACTAGGCTCGTCTTTATTTATAGAAAATTCTTACCTTAAGACACAAAACATCATTTCCAATAAGTTAGGAGGCAACGTTTTGAATTCCCGAGAATAAGTTTTAATTTGAAGTTTATGAGTTTTTTTCGAAAGAAAAGGGATACTAAATATTTTAAGTTCAACGGGTAAAATCGAAACCCAGTAAGTTAGGGCACAATTTTTCTCGAAGCCCTCAAATGTTATGTATCACCGTATTTAAAATATTTGAATAAAATGCGACAATTCAAAAGGTGTTTTTATAAAAAAGGGTTTGAGTAAGAAATTGCATTAATACATTATAACATACATGCCAAATAGCAAATTATCATAACTATAAATTATGTTGACAATTACTACTAATAGATAAATTAAAGAAAGAATAACATAAACAACAAGTGATACAAATAGTAGAATAATTATACTATAGCATACAAATGATAAATGAATAAAAAATGAATATGAGATATAATGCAAGAAATAACCAAAGATAAAAAATAAATATATAAAACTTTACATGTATGTAAGATAAAATAACAATATAGAATGAATTATAATAGATATTATAAATTAAGACATATGGCTTTACATAAAATGATGTGGAATAATAAGAAATATGAATTATATAAAAATGAATTAATATGCAATAAAATGATGGGGAATAATCAAAATATATATATATATATATAAGTAAAATATATTGTTAAATAAATAAATAATATATAACTTTAAATAAAATTATATTTTAATATAATAATCTAATACATATATACATAAAACTACATATTTAAGAGTAAATAATATAAATAATATATCGAATACCAAATTATATACAATATAAAATAATTTAAAATTTACATATAAAATATAATATGATAATGTGTAATACATAAGATGAAAACATAACATGATAATTAATGTAAAATAATTTGTCATATTAAAGTAATATTAAACTTAATAAAATAACTTAATTATGAATAATGACTAGTAATAATCTAATATATATATATATATATATATAAATATAAAATAATATGTATATAAAATAAACAATCAAAAAATTATTATTAATAAATTAATGTAAATATATATATATATATAAAATAGTAATTATAAGAAAAGTTTTTATAAAATGAAATAATTTAATATAATGTCGAATAATTTAAGAATGAAATAAAATAAAAATAAAAAGGGTTAAAAAATAAACAAATAAATTGGGGTTAAATAGTAATAAAATAGATATAAAAGGACTAAATCAAAACATGCATTAAATCACAGGGACTTATTGGGAAATTATGCCTAATTTTTAAAACGACGTCGCTTTGATATTAGCCTTTAAGGAGTTCAAGGATCAAATTGAAACAAAGTATAAGCTTTAGGGCTAATTTAATAAGAAGTAAAAATTTAAATTGGACTGAATTAAAAAAAAAACTAAAATAGCGAAAGGACCAAAGAGACAATTAGCCCTTTTAACAAAAACAGGTGGATCCTCCCCTGGTTTTCAGGTCAACACGCGGATCCTCCCTGAACGACGTCATTTTGTGCTTATTAACTTAAGCAAAAATGGCGCTGTTTTTTCTTGCCTATATAAGTTAGAGTTTGGCCAAAAAAACATTTTAACACCGTTTTTTTTAAAAAAAAAAAATCAAATGAGAGCTCTGAAATGCTCTCTTCCCCTTTGGCCTGAAGCCGGACTCCGGCCCTGGTTCCAGTGAAGGGCCATCGCACGCGCCGCCGTACGCGTCACCTCAGACGGTGGCTGGAGGTCAGCGACTCCATTTTTGAACGCGATTTGAAAGGTAATCCCTTTTTTGTTATTTTTAACAGTGTGTGTGTGTGTGTATATATATATATATATATATATATATAATGCATAGATAAAAAAAATAAAAGGAATAGAATAATATAAAATCACCTTCTGTAGTTTTTTTTTATTGTGTATAAATCTTTATTTTTTTTTTGTATATTTGTATCTCTCTCTGTATATTATTGTCCCCGTTTACAAGTTTATTCTGGGGTTTTTATAACCCAAAAAAATGAAAAAGGAAATACACAGATTTTTTCCGAGTTGCTGCTGCGTTTTCTTTCCTTCTTTGCAGGTGGACGAGGATGGCGACGACGATAGGGGCGTTATTCGTGCGCGAATCACAGCTTGACGAGGGGTTGATTGAGGCCTGTGGCGTGAGGAGCTGGGCACTTACGGCACCTAGGGTTTCCCAAAAACCTTAGGTTTCTGAAACTGTTTTAATGTTGGGCCCTTTTGGGCCGTCTCTGTTTTGGGTTTGAGTGTCTGGGTAGGCTGTTTTGGGTCTGGGTCTTGAAGATGTAATTGGGTTTGGGGTAGAGTAGTGGGTCTGTAATTTGGGCCTAGGTATAACAATTTTAAATGGACTGTTAAAAAATCTGGACTTTTGTTTATTTTTTATTTTTATTATTTCTGAATTCTGATGGGTTTATAACAAGTCAAGCAAAATGGGCCTATTATCAGCTGCTCCTCTTTGCTTATTGTCGTGAAACGAGAATAAAGCAAATACTATAAAGGGACCAATTTTGCCTGGTCTTTGCCGAGCCTTGACTTCTTGGCCCTCGTCTTCTTCAAATGGCTTCCAACTCCATTGCAACTTCAATGGTATTGGAATTTCATCTTGATTTTAGTAAGTCTGATGGCTTCAATCTGCTTCACTGAAACTTCAGGAAGGCAGTATCCGCTATCTTTTAATCTGCTCTACTACAACTTTAGGGAGATCAAACTAGTATTCTTCGATCTGCTTCACTGTAATCTCAAGAAGGGAAGATCTGTTGTCTTTTGGCCTACTCTACTGCAAACCTAGAGAGGTAAGGCTGATGTCTTTATCTTTTTCCTGCAACTTCTGGGATGCCAGATCTATAATTTTTAGTCTGCTCCCTTGCTACCTCAGGAAGATAAGACTATAATCTTCAGTCTGCTCTACTACCATCTTGAGGGAACAAAGTCCAATTTGCTTCCTTACTATCTCAGGAAGACTTCAATCTTCAGTCTGCTCCACTACCATCTTGAGGGAACAAAATCTTAACTTTCCAATTTGCTTCCTTACTATCTCAGGAAGACTTCAATCTTCTATTTGCTCTACTGCCATCTCGAGGGAACAAAATCTGAACTTTCCAATTTGCTTCCTTACTATCTCAAGAAAACTTTAATCTTTAGTCTTCTCCACTACCATCTCGAGGGAGATAAGACTGTTGGCTTAAATCTACTCTGCTGCTTCATGGAGATAAAATTTGCCGTTTGATCTTGTTCCACTACTGCTTAGGGTGACAAAATCTACAATGTTCAACTTATTCCCCTGCTGGTTAGGGAGATAGGACTGGTGAATTCACCGATGTTGCTATACCGCCCTCTGGGGGACATGTCCTATAGACTCCAATGTATTTTGGATGAAATTTGTATGAATGCAGAATGTCATGAGAATGATCCCCTTTTTAAATGTAAAATTATTAGGATGCAATGATCAGAATGAATCAGATGCTCCTAACTAAATGATATTAGGGATGACATTCGCATGAATGTAGAATGTCATGAGAATGATCTCTTTTTTTCTTTTTCTTTTTTTTAATGTACAAAAATTAGGACACAATGATCAGAATGAATCCAATGCTCCTAATTGGAAGTGGATGAATGATATTTACATAAATGCATGAGAATGATCCCTTTTCTAATGTTTAGGTTGTCATTGCTCATAGTTCATCAAGGTTTTATCACTCATGCGTTACCCTATTTTCTCGTTCAGCTGGTATCTTTGACAAAAAACCTAAAGAAATGATCATATTCTGCTCAGCAAGCTTGCCCCACTGTAATTTCAAAGTCCCTTCCCTTGAACCTTAGGACATAAAATTTGTACTTCTCACTGCAACTTCAGGGGAATAACATTTGGTTTCTTCCATCCATCCAGTTACCACTCAGAGGTATGGAATTTGTATTATCTTCAATCAACTTGATCTGTTACACCATTCCCTAGGTGTAATGACCAGATGAATGCAGGGGTATCTTTTCTTTTTCGAGAACGATCCCCTTCTACACCTGGGTTGACACTGCTCGTCATTTGTCGAGATGGTATCACTTAACGAAATGTCTTGCATTTTTGTTCAACCAATAAAAATCTAAAAGAGATAATCAACTTTCAATATTTCAAACCCTTAGGCTTGGTGAGTTTTAAACAATAATCCTGTTTCATGTTCTTATACTATTTAAAAGCTTCCAGAGTAATATGCGAAACTCCTTTTATGAAAGTATTATTAGTCCATTAATCGTTATTTCAATATAAAATGCTTGAAAAATATCACAATAATAGACAAAAAAGAAATTAATCGGGAGCATAGCTCGAAAGAAATAAGTTAATCAAAGATAACCAAAGCAATAGAAAAAATTGACTGAGGTGTATCTTGAAAAGAATAAAGTAGTCAAAGATAACTAAAGCAATAAAAGAAAATTGATTGGGGTGTATCTTTGAAAAGAATAAAATAATCAAAGATAACAAATTCAAAATGGGTAAGATAGAAGCTAGGTGCCCCAGATATCGCAGCCTGAGCTTCTCTGTACAAACTTCTTGATGACCATTTTGAGCTCAATATATGTTTAGAGGATACAGAGTTCTTTGTCAATGCCCCAAGACGTAGCATACTTCCTCATTGTTAATTCAAGCATAGCAAGACTATCACATGCCCTATCTTTGATCAAAATTTGAACCGCCCTTTTCAGATTTTCGGCTCAAAACCCCTTTGGTCTCAAAGTGCCCATTGCGGGTTTTCGCCTTGACCTCTTCTTTTTCTTTTTTTTTTTGAATGACTTTGAGCTCAAGGCGCCCTTTACGGGTTTTCACCTTGGTCCTTCTCTTTTCAGGTAAAATCGTTCTTGACTGAACCTGAATTCTTCGGATTAGGCAAGTCTTTGGCATCCATCTCGGTCAATATCAATGCTCCTCCAGAATAGGCCTTCTTTACAACATAAGGTCCTTCCCAATTTGGCATCTACTTTTCTCTGAAATCCTTTTGTAAAAGAAGGATTAGGTTCCCCTCGTGGAAATCTCTAGGATAAACCTCTTTGTCATAAGCTTCCATCATCTGGCCGTGATGGATAACTTTTAACATTTTCTTTGATTAGGTTCAATTGGAAAAAAACGCTTCCATTCCATAGAACAATGGATAAGAGGTTGCCCCAACAAAAGTCCTGGCCAACGTTCGATAATCATAGAAGATAAAAGGTAACTTCTTTATACCAATCTTTACAAGTCTCGTTCATCTTTCCTACATTCCTTGTTTGTTTTTTTGTTCTTTTTCTTTTTGGCTACCTTTGTTGCTCTATGATTTTATGTCTGGTCTTTGAACAGCTTTTGAAATTATCCTCTTTGGCATTCTTTGTTTGTGCCTGATCTTTTTTTTTTTATAAAAAAAACCATTTGATGACTATCGACCTTGTAACGTTGGCATATGAAGCTACTTCCACCCTCTTAGTGAAGTAAACGACAACCACGATGATGAATCGATTATTAGCTAAAAAGCTTTTGACGAAATTGGCCCCTTCACATCCATGCCCCACATATGGAAAATTTGTGAAGAAATGGAGAAGGCACATGAATCTTGTCTCCTTAAATATGGTGTAGCTGATACCATCCCATTCTATGTAGATTAATAGTACCCAAGCCTCATGATTAGCTTGACTATTGTAAAACCATTAGCATGTGTCATTCTGATATCCTTATGGACCTCTTTTAAGATTTCAACGTACCCGTATCTGAGTAGTCCAAGCATGTCCTGATATGATTGTGCAAAAACATCTTTGAAATCTTGAAAATAACTCAATGATATCTTGCCTTATTTCTGTGGTGAGCTGGGCTTCGATCTTCACCTCTTTCCTAGGCTTTCAATATACAATGACTCTATGTAAGGTAGGATCTGTTTTTCATCATGTTCTATCATCCTTAACAAATTAGAAGATAGGTCACAATCTCTGCCATTTTCAAAATCTTGAGATCCCTCTAGACACATATCTTACTCGAAAGGAGACTTTGAGTCAGTAGCAGCGTTGCTCACATCGTTGATATCTGGAGACCTTATTGTAGGTTCAAAGAAAGATTCCAAAGAATAAATGATTTAAAGAATGATTATTTGTATGGTCATGAATGAAGAATGAAAGAATATTTAAAAGAAAGTCCAAACAAAACTAAGAACAATTGTTTGTACAGTATGAAATGGAAAGAATAAAAGAATATTTTCTTAAAAGATGCATTTTATTGAAATAAAATTTGGACACGAGCCTATTTCACAAAATGGTTCTTATTGCCTTTAGGTTTAACAGTCCGAATTTGACCCTAATCGAAATGGTGGTTTCGGGACCACGAATCTGAGTCTAAAAAATTTTTAAATATTATATTTTGTGCTAATTATATGTGATTTATGATGTGTGAAAGTTTCGTAGAAAAATTTAATCGTCTGTGTGTTTAATTTGAAAAAAAGGACTTAATCGCTTAAAAGGTAAAAGTTGCAAACTATAGTGAAATGCACTAAATTGATTATGGCTTTTTCATATGGGGTATTAAAAGGGCAATTAGCCCATTCTAAGAGTTAGTGGGCGGCATATATCTAAAATAACCTTATAGGTATATGCTAATTATATTATTATATAAGGATATTTTTGTACATTGGTTAATATGTTAATTATAGTTAAAATAAAACATGAAATAAAACTTTGTTCTTCATCTTTTCATCACCGAAATAAGAAAGAAAGAAAAAGGAGTGTGAGCTTGTTCATTCGGCCATAACTCAAGCTTAAATCGGATCAAGAACAAAGAAAAATGGATTTGGATTGGGGAAAGGCGAAGGTTATCGAATAACCGGTCTACGTTGTCCGTCGATAGTCGAGGTAAGTTCTTAAGCAAATATATGTCAAAGAATTATTTATGAATCTAGTAAAAGTTGAAATTTGATATTTTTAAGGATAAAAATATGGGATTGCCGAATGTGAAGTATAGTAATGGATTGAATTTGTTTTGTTAAATGTAAAGTGATCAAGCATGTTCGACTTGATATGTGAAAGTAATATGAAATATATGTGATGTTAGTGATTTTAGTATTAAGTAATGTGTATGGAATGATTAATTGTGTTGATATTCGGGCTTCGAGCCTAGGTGCCTTGTCTTGGGTGATTTATTTTGAGCTTCGAGCCTTGTGCTTGGTGATCTATATCGGAGCTTAATGCCTAGCAGGCCTTGTGCCGGTGAAATATTTCAGATTTATTGCCTAGCAGGCTCAATGCCGGTGTTTAAATCTCGGACTGTAACATCCTAAAAATGGGCCTATGCATTTTTGATTTAATTATACGAAATGGCATGTCTTATGTATTATGAATGTATGGTGAACATTTTTGGAAACTTGGAAATGTTAAGTTTAAAAGAGGAAAGTGAACATTTTTGGAAACTTGGAAATGTTAAGTTTAAAAGAGGAAAGTGAACATTTTTGGAAACTTGGAAATGTTAAGTTTAAAAGAGGAAACTAAGGCAAGGTGGTCTTAAGAAAATTAATAGAAGAAATTTGACACAAGAATGGGCTTGGAGAAGTGGCTAGGAGGCACCACTTAAAGCCCAGTAAGTGACGCCACAATCAAGGTGGAAGGAGCCTAGGTACGAGTCACGTGGGAAGCAAATAAAAGAGTTTTATTTTGCTGCAAGGAGCAAGGGAGTTGGACGGCACCAAGGCACTTGGGGAAGAGTTTAATTCTCTTTAAAATTCGGCTAAATAGGTGGATCAATGATGGATAATTATTGTTTAAGAGATAAGAGATAATTAAGGGATTATTTCCATTAATTTTTAATAAAGATAAGAGAAGTGATGGCCAAGTAAGGGAGTCTTGGCCTAGTAATTTCGGCTAAGCTAGAAGAAGGGATAGCCGAATATCATTCATACTTTTTGCCTCTCTTTCAAGCACTCTTTTCTCTCCAAGCTATCATCTTCTTCTTCTTTTCTTTTTATCTGTTCTAGCCGAACTTTTCATTCCCCTATTTTCACCATTGCTGTTACACTTAATACTCCATACCCTTTTCTTTTGTGACCCTTGTGGAAGCCGAATCCATAACCCTTATTACTCCTTTCAAGAGCCGAATATATAGGGTACTTCTAGTCAAATTTTCATCAAGTTCAAAGCCGAATATCTCAGTGGAGATTGACTTAGCTGCTGTCGAATTCTTCAAGTAAGGGTAAGATCTCATTCAATTTCATCCTTTTTCTCTTAAGATTTGCCGAAATCTAGGACTAACCCCATTAATATCTTGTTTTCGAAACTTTGAAGAGATCTTTCGGGATTTACTAAGTGTCGACTACAAGGAAGGAGAAATTCTTTTCTCGAAGGTACAACATAAGTAGCGTGTTCCCTAGTTATTCGGTGAGTTTTGGATTTAAAATCCACAAGGTAAGTATCTATAGCATTCGCCAAGGCCATGTTGAGTAAATAGATGTGTTTCATTAATATTTAAAAGTCGAAACTAATCTATTCAAGTAATCTAGTGATTGCCGATTTCAAGAAAGAAGGATACAAAGTTTCCGCATTTGATTAGACATCAATCGGCAAAGAAGGTAAGGATTTAAGTGTACTAATCCTACTAGGATTTGGATTTATGGTGAATGGCTCTTTACTAAGTATTAAATGATTGATTAAATGTAGAGATTTAAGATCTAAGGCATTAGATCAAGCTTTTCGGATTTGGAGTGAACTTGCTAAAGTTTAATCGGTGTGTACCCTACACTACTTTTTAATAAGATTTATGGCAATAATTAATATGTGCATGTTTATAAGAATGCGAATATGGCTAAGATACCATGCTATGGTACAAAAGTACTCGTGTACATTTCCTACTCCTACTAGGATTATGAATATATGTTATTTTAACATGTGAAAAGTGATGAGAATGTGAATTAAAGCATGATATGCATGATATGTATGATATGGGGCATATGGGATATTATGAGAAAGGGGAAGTGAACGTGGTGACCTAAGACCACGATATCTGAATGTGGTGACCTAAGACCACGATATCTGAATGTGGTGACCTAAGACCACGATATCTGAATGTGGTGACCTAAGACCACGATATTTGAATGTGGTGACCTAAGACCACGAATTTTATAAGGGCGATGAGCACGTCGACTGCAGCGATTGCCTTCGATGGTGTGTAGCGGATGGAGGGTTGACCTAGTAGTCCCCACGGTGTACAGGTTGGTACGGGTGATGTGTAGCAGATGGCATCTAGGTTTGGGTTCGGGTTGCATCATATTGTTTAAATGTAAATTATGATATGTATGAATATGATTTGTTATGCCTGAATTTGTTAAGACTTAGTGTTCGTGTACACATTGAGTCTGTTTGACTCACCCCGTTGTGGGAACATTTTCGGTGATGATCGATGAGGACCGGGTTGGGTGAGCTTAGGGATGGCCATGCTCAAGAAGAAATTCATTTTATTTGGACTATTTTATTTTACGTACTTTGGTTTTAATTTTGGGATTTAATTGATGTAATAAGGCCATAGTTGGATTACTTTATTTTACTTTTATTTACTATGTACGAATTTTTATCAAGTGAAGTTTAAGTAAATTTATTTTAAAACAAAGCATGGACGTTTTGTCACCTAAAGTAAAGGATTTTACAAAATGAAATAAACTTGTTTTCAACTCAGGCCCAACCCAAAACAATCTTTCTTTCAAAACACACAAGTTTTTCCTGAGTAACAAAAGAATTTGAAACGGTTTACACCGGGGAACATACCAGATCCGGTCAAGGCTCGTGGGCCGAGTTTGGGGTGTTTCATGAACCTTGAGTCTAGCAGGCCTAGTACCGGTGTGAGTGATTTGGGCTAAGGCCCAGCAGGTTTTATACCAGTGAGTTTCAATTTTGAACTTTGTTTATATAGTAATAAGGTCATGAACCAAATCTAGTAAGTTTAACCTTTGAAAATGAATTTGTTAATTTGGCAACAAGGTATGTACTTTCATACTTTAATGTTATATATATGTTATGATAATGAGCAAAACAAATGATGAAAGAAATGTGTTATACACTTGGTTGTGAAGTTTGTATATATATAATATGCCATGTGGTTATTGGAAATTTGAAAACATGAGTGTGGCTGAATGTTCATGTAGGTACATTTATACACCTAGATATGTGATTATTTATGTATATTCGGTAATTGATGTATTTGGTAAGGAATTGAAAGTTACCAAGTTAAGTAAGGAAATGGCACTTTGTTATGGTGAGTTTATAAGTAAGACGTGTATATTTAATGTCATGAATGGATTTATTATCATGCTTGGATGGTTGAGTAATATAATATAATGCTTAAGACTTACTAAGCTAGTAAGCTTACTTTGTGTGTTCAATGATCTATTTTATAGATTTTGGTCAAGCTACTGCTCGGAAATCGTCAAGAAAGTCAACCACACTATCATCTTTTGGTACTCCTTTAGTTTGGTTTATTTTGGATAAAGGCATGTATAGGATGGTAAATGTCTTTGTTTGAGTTTGAAACTTTGTTATTATATGTAATATAGCCATAAGAATATGGCTTATATTCGATGTTAGTTGATATGGATATGTTTTTATGATGCATGGATGATATGGATTCTATTTGGTTATATTCGGCTATAGTCTAGGTGCATATCGTAGATGTAGTTTTGTCATGGCATATATGTGTGGTATATTTAGTTATGCATTTGGATAGTAAAGAGATGATGGTGATATTTGATAATTTATGTAGGTATATATATATATATAGATATAGTAGTAGGCGATAATCTTGTTATATGTTTGGATAAATATACCGAACCTTGAATTATATATATATGGAACATGGTGGTCGCATTGTATGAATGATTTTGTCCAAGGCCTATTCGTGATTTACTTGCTAAAATACATTACTAATGATGATTAAGTTGTGACATAGGCTTCGGCAATATAGTAAGTGATGTATATTTGAGGTAGTTGGCATTAGTAATATTTCGTTTAAGCATGAATCTCAAATGGTATGTGAAAACTATAAGGTTTGATCTCAATATTTGAAACGCTGCGATATGCTTATGATTTTGGTAATAGTATGGCCAAACCTTTGAATGGTTAATTAAATAAATTGCAAGGTTTAGGTACATTAATAAATGTATTCGAATTTGGTGCATGATATTTGAATAATCATGTGCATGTATAAATGGGACACTTGCTATAAGGAAATGCATGCGATATAATTTCATAATATCAATTGTATGTTTGGTCAGGATGTAATTTGATATGTTTGTATATGCATTATAGAATTACGAATGAATATCAGACTTTGTTATGTGATACATAGGGATCGCTTTGCTTGTGTCGAATTCAATTGAATGTCTATTCGGGATGGTGTTTAGTTTGGTAATGCCTTACATAGGGATCGCTTTACTTGTGTCGAATTCAATTGAAACTGTTTTAATGTTGGGCCTTTTTGAGACGTGTCTGTTTTGGGTCTGAGTGTCTGGGTAGGCTGTTTTGGGTCTGAGTCTTGAAGATGTAATTGGGTTTGGGGTAGAGTAGTGGGTCTGTAATTTGGGCCTGGGTATAACAGTTTGTAAATGGACTGTTAAAAAATCTTGACTTTGGTTTATTTTTTTATTTTTATTATTTCTGAATTCTGATGGGTTTATAACAGGCAAGGTAAAATGGGCCTATTACACACTAAATCTACCACTACAGGTATAATGGTCAATCGGTCCATCGAAAGTAAAATAGTAATTTACCCATCAGGGGTATTTCAGTAATTTCACCCATCGAGGGCATTTCAGTAATTTTACCCTTTAAGGGTATTTCAATAATTTACCCACTGAGGGTATTTCGATAATTTACCCACTAAGGGTATTTCGATAATTTACCCACCGAAGGTATTTCGGTAATTTACCCACTGAGGGTATTTCAGTAATTTACCCACCGAGGGTATTTTGGTAATCCTATCCTTCTGGGGTATTTCCATAATTTCAATCATCTAACGGCCTTTTTAGAGGCCTAGTGTCGCCTCGAGCGACACGGGACCCCTTTTTGGGTCTCTACTGTAACACCCCAAACCCAGCCTAGAAGTTAGGCCCGAATCTGGCGTGTCACATGGAAGTATTTTTTTTCTTTTCAAAACCATCTTTGCGATTGTTAAAAACTTGTTTGAGAATTACAGCCTCTTTGTTAAACCCCAAAACACTTAAGCAATTGTTATCTACTTGAAAACGTAATTATCTTTAAAAACCTTTTTGGTTGCGAAAACATATTTGAAATAACAATTTACGAAAATATGACGTTTGGAAATAGAGTTGCAGAAGCATTTTGAAAACATTGCGGAAACGTAGATAAAATACAATATTTTTGAGAGGTTGATTGATGAGTCGAAAATTGAAGTGGTGGACTTTAAAATCAGGACTTTTGAAAATGACGTTGAAATTTTGAAAGAGAATCCGAGTTAAATTATTTGTAAATGTTTGCTATAAAATCCCATTTAAAATGATTTGAGTAAAATATAAACACGTCAAACTTTAAGCAAAATAAAATAATCCAGAGGCCTTATTACAACACATAACCCAAAATAGTAAAGTAATAAAGTAAATGAAGTAAGAAACTAAAGTCCAAATAAAACCATTTCTGAAGTATGGCCTACACCGAGTCATCCATGGCCCCAAGTCCTCGCCACTGAGCATTACCTACAAGGGTTAAGAGAAAAGTGGGGTGAGTTACAAGAACTCAGTGTGAAATCCCCTTACCATCATCCACTGGGTCGGAACACACATAGCAATATTTTGGGCCTAAGCCCATTTACAATAACAATAATGTATCAAATATAGCATGTGTATGAAATGCAATTTCCCAAACCAAACCTAAATTTCCATCTGCTACACACCACCCGTACCAACCGGCACACCTGTGGGGATCGAGTCAACCCACCCCGCCAACACACCAATCGCAGGCATAAAGCCATTTAAAATGTTTGTGGCAGAGCCACCCAAACTAGATTGTGGTAGAGCCACCCGAACTAGATTGTGGCAGAGCCACCAGAATTTTGTTTTATAATCACAAGCATTTAGCCATTTATAAAATTGGGCATGAAGCTATATATCAAACTGGGCACGAGCCATCAGAATTTTGTAGCAAAGCTACCAGAACTTCTCTTCGTCAAATATCCCAACCCATGCAATCAAGTAAACAACATGCATAATAATTCATACATATAATAATTTCAACATCAGGCCCATAAAAGAATTATTACAATCTGGCCCATATTACAAATTGGCCCATTTCACAATTTGTCCCATTTCACATTTTGGCCCATATGGCAAATATCACATTTGGCACATATATCAAATATCACAATTGGCCCATATATCACTTTTATCGATTTAGTCCATTGAGGGCAATTTCGTAATTCACCAATAAGGGCATTTTCATAATTTTACCCGTTGAGGGTAATTCGGTAATATCGCAACCCAGGGGTATTTCAGTAATTTACCCTCTAAGGGTATTATGGTAATTTCACAACCTAGGCTTAACTACTAATTTGGGGCATAAAATCAAAACTGTCCATCTGCGTCACACTAACTAAATTGACCATAACTCATGTTAGGAATCTCGAAATCTAAATCCATAAATTATCCTTGAAACTAAACTTATATTTCTTCTTACTACAATTTTTCCAGAATTTTTACCTTAACCATTTAGTACAGTTTATTCCTTAAATTTTCCCTTGTTTCACTGTCCAATGATTCTAACCTCTCTTACCCAAAATCCAAATATCTCACTGTACAGTTTTCATATACTGCTCCCACTTGTCTCTATTAAAAATATGCTCACTAAGAAATTCATACATATAAATTATGTCCCATAATTCACTTCTTACAATTTTATATGATTTTTCCAAGACAGAACAGAATACCCCAAAGTCATTCAGAACCAGTCTCACTAAAATTATCATATCTCAGAATATAATATTCCTTTTCTTCTCCGTTTCTTCCATATTAAAGTAGACACAATAAGCTTTAATTTGATATCTTACTCACTTTGTAATTCCTTTTATCCAATTTTTCGTGATTTTTCAAATACACATCACCGTTTCTGACTGAAACTGTTTTATTAAAAATATGATTACCACCACGATCATACGCACGCCCGAGTGAACACGGATGCCGATTTTGGTTTTCTTCGGTATTTCTATCGAATCATAGATTATTTCATGTAAAATTTCAGAGATATGTGATATTTACTCGCCATTTCAAACATATATTCAGAAGGGTACGGGATTACACACCTTGATTACGAGTTGTGTTTTCTACCGATTTCAACACCACGACTGTGATCTCCCTCGTTGCACCAAAAATCGATCCTACCAACAATATCAATTAGCCAACCTTCATTCTGATTAACTCAAAAACCAAATGGAGATATCAAATGGACTATGAAAGATCTTCCTTACCTTAATCGATTATAATCCCATTTCTTACGATCGTCCTATGACTAAAGATGATTAGGCGATGTTGTGGTATTCGGCCTCCGTCTATATCACGATTGGTTAAGGAATGAGAAAGAAAGAACGATGGAAAGGTTTCGATTATGGAGGAGAATGGACAATGATATTCGGCTATCAAGGAGATTAGACAAAAGATGAATATGTGTCCAATTCAAGAGAAGAGAAAATTGCACTATTGTGATAGAAAATTTCGGCAAAGAAAGTAGCAAAAAGAGAGAAGATGACATAAAGGTTGCAATAGGATTTTTGGCCAAAACAAAACCAAGGCCTTACCAAATGCCAAGGTAAAATTTTCAGCCACCTATCTACCTCAAAACCATCCACATGCATCCCCCCTTAGGATAAGAGTTTGGCCACCCAAGCTTTCCAAAACACCATCCACAAATTAAGCCTCATGTCCCCCTTTCATTCCTATTTCTCTTGATTCCTTTCCCAAACTTCAACCTTGCCTTATTCTTATAGCCACCTTACCAAAAATAATGAAGTCCACTCTTGCCATAAATAGTCCTTGGCCGACACTTAAGGAAAGAGTGCAAAAATATTAGCCAAACATTGCACACAAAGGGATTTGAACCTCTTCCCTCAAGGTACTTCACTTAATGCCATAACCTCTTTACTAATTGCTTACTTGTGATAACCATTTATTCATTTTTTTCAATAAGCATTGAAGCTACTTACCATCTCTCCTTAAAGTGCTAAAATACCAAATTTTTCCTAAGGCCCAATTAAACCCGAGACTTCATAGAAACCCCGTAAACTCCAAATTCACTTAACTAACAAGTCCAATTTGTAATAATGCCATTCTCTTATTCTCAAAATTTTAAATATTCCTACGCCTAAGGCCCATTGGGCCCAATCCTACTAGGCCTAATTTCGAGATGTTACATCTACGGTGTGATTTGGCCTAATATCCATTTTTGGCCCAATTGGGCCCACACGCTTGTGTGGCCCATTTAGCACGTTTTTGGTCTCGATAAGGCCTATTACGGCCTCAGATTCACCAGAGTGTTTGTGACAATGTTTTCGGTCTCGATAAGGCCTATTACAGCCTCAGATTCACTAGAGTGTTTGTGACACTCTCCACGATCTCCCGCCATCACTAGTGGCTCGGTTTATCACTACGAGCGTTCGCACGCTCGAGTGGTTACGGTTGCTAATTTTTTGGCTTTCCGGCATTTTAGCTTATGGCCAAAACACATAACATCACATGCTATCACAAACAATGGTGTGAGATTACAGACCTGATTACGAGTTCTGTTTCCTAACATTTCCAAAACACCTAAAGTGATAGTTAATCAAGTGGTTAGTTACAACCTTAAAACCTTGAAGCGCCTTACTAGATTAACTTTACTTACCATAAACACCGTCTCATTCAGTGTACCAACAATTAGCCTTATCTCTTAGCTATCAAGTCCCTAACAATAATTGATAAGCAAGAGAGTTGTTAACAATCAATTCACTTTAGCCAAACCAACGGAATTATGGCAACATTCTTACCTTACTTGCTTGATGAGTTACAGATAAAGATTTGATTAAAACAATCACTTGTGCTCCTTCACCTTGATGAACCCTAAACCCAACAATGGTCATATCACAATAAGAGCATATCTTAGATCCAACGAGAGAGAAAGAAGAGCACGCGATTAATGAAAAGGAACCGAATGACAACAGAGTTATAGTCAAAGAGAAGACTACCCCTTACCGATTTTCCAATTCCTTGCAGCGCCACTCTACGAAAGAATAGGACTATGATCCGGCCAAGGACTAACTCACCAGATGCAATGAGTATGCCCAACACAATAAGCAATAGAGGGTGTTCGGCTAAGAGAAATAAACTACAAGAAAACCAAATAATGTAGAAAGAAAAAGAAGAAGCACCAATCAAAGACTAAAGAGAAGAGAAAAGATTTGGCTTACCCCCAAATCGGCTAGCTCTGTATTATGAAGAGAGGAGCACCAAGAAGACAAGAAGCTAGTTCAAAAGCAAAAGAATGGAGAATAGGTTTAGCTAGACAACCAAGGGATGAGCAAAGCGTGATAAAAACGAGAGGAAGACTAGAGATTCGGCCAACTCCAAAGGTTCGGGTAACAACAAAAGAAAGAAGAATTGCTCAAGATACACGAGAGGTAACTAACGAGTAGAAAAAAAAAGGGAAAAAAGAACAAGTGAAAGTACCCAAAATGTCACCCCCAAAGAAAAGAACCCGAAAGAAAACACTCAGAAGAAAAAAAGAGTTTTGGTTCCTTTCATTACACCCAATTACCAAAAATGCTATCCCAAACTCCTCTTCAACCGAAATTTCCCTTAGCTAGACCCCTACTTTCGGCCAAAACTCCCCACACCCCTTACTTCCACGATTTTCTCCACCTTTTTCTCCTACACTTACTCTCCTTCACCCATTTGAAATGCTTGACCATGTCTCCCACCAACCTTGTAGAGTTTGGCCCCAACTCTACCTCTTACTCTCCCAATTCACAAAATAAAAACCACTAATTGCCAACTATGGAATTCGAACCCCTTCCCTCTATGCTCTCTACTTGACGCCACACCACTCCATCATGTGCTTAGCTTGTGTTAATAAAACACACTCTATTTTACATAAGCCCTACTTCCAACATCCCTCTCCACTAAAGAGCCAAAAACCAAATTTTTCCCATGGCTTGGACTCGAACCCAAGCCTCCCTAGAACCCCTAAATAACCTCAAATAACTAGCTAATCAACCCCAACACATGTGATCGTGTTAAACAGTTGAGTTTTAATATTTATAAAGAATGATCGAACCTGTAGACTGACTGCGACAACAATAAAGGCAAGTGCACCTATCGAACAGTAGTATAACTTGGGCAAGAATATCTTATCGAACCCAAGGGAACCTAAAAGTACTACTACTCACTTTCTTTCTATTATTTAGCCTAAAATATGGAGTGATTGGATTATTAAACTAACGAAATACTTAAACTAAATGCAAAGACAAAAGAATGAATTGGAGAAAGACTTTAAGAAAACTCAGTTGATAAAGACGATACCCTCAGGAAGAATCCACCTATGACTTCACTTATTATTTATTCCCCAAACCATATGATTTCTTTACTTAGCTTGATCCGTGAGACTCCCTAACCTATATTAAACCCTCTCTCGAGGAGAATAACGTCTAACCTTAGGTTAATTAGTGGAACTCTCATTCTCTTATAATAACCCCCTAAGGAAGCAGTAAACTGATCAATGGATTCCCATATTAGGTTTTACCCTAATCTAATAAAATCTCGTAACCCTATCTCTAGGCGCCCGATCAACTCCGCTCAATTACGCTAGATCTACTCTTAGGCGGGGTCTATTCCTCCTCCACCTAAGCACATCAGATTAAATTAAGCAACATAATTAAGGACAAACCAAGTACTTATCATATAAATTTAGAAATCAAATAACAAAATCCATCATAGGTTTCATCCCCTTCAGGTATCTGAGGGGTTCAGTGCATAACTAAATACAAAAACATCTCAAGAGTAAAGAATAAACAAAACATAAGAACTCCCTAAAACCCCTCAAGGAATTGAAGAGAGATCCTCCATCTTGAATGGAGTTCGACTTCTTGAGATGGATCAACTGGCTATCTTCAAGTGACTCCCTAAAGATGAATGCTTCGGCCTAAAAGCCTCTACCAAAAAGCTGTCCTGTTTCGGCTTCTACCGAACTCCTTTTTTAGTTGCTACCTTGGGTGTTTATATAGGCTTTGAGATGCTTTACTTGGCTCCTAAGTATCCTAATTCAAGTAGAATTCCTCCTAGGATGTTTAAGTAGACTTAAGAATGTGTTTCTTTGCCTCCAAGCATCCAAATCCAAGTGAAATTACTCTTTTTCGCGGTAAGGGCACGCCTATGGCGCACGCCCGTGTAAGTCATCTTTAGGCCGTGCTCGATTCTGTCGATTGGGGTATGACCGTGTAAATCATGGCATGGCCGTGTGAAGTAAATGGCAAGGCACGACCGTGTGGCTTGAAGTCCAGGCCGTGTCGATTTCTTGGGTTAGCCCAATTTGGTCTGTTTTAACCCTATTTTACGTTCTTTTTATCCTTAAGTGCTTTCCTGAGCATAAGACATGAAAAGAAAGGATTAAGAGCACCTTTTTACATAAATCAGGGATAAATCATCCAAAAGCATACTAAATGTGGGACTAAAATATGTTACTTTTACGGTTTATCAAATACCCCCACACTTAAGCTTTTGCTTGTCCTCAAGCAAAATTCTCAACTTACAATTAAAACGAACTTTCCATAATTCATAATTCCTATTGAAAATGTCTCATCATAATTCATAGATAATTTATACAAGAATAATTCAACTCAAAGAGTCCTAAAGATTCAATTACGATAAGTCATACCTTTGTCGTACGAAAACATATGTGTCTCCCCTTATCTAAGTAATTACCTTTAATTCAAAACCGACAAGGATTGACATCCTCACAAAAGATTCACTCAAATCACTCGAAGTGTTTAAGGTTCAAGAATAAGCACTCATAAGTCGAATCTGAAAAGTTAATCCCATAGGCTTGCTCGAAAATCAAATCTCCACCATCAGATATGAGATGATACACAAATCCAAAGGTCTTTAATCAGGGTTGTAACGGGGCTTGGGTTAAAAGGTGTGGATAAAGGCTGAATTAGAAGGTTAGAATCGAGACTGACTTGACAATTTACCTAACTAGAAACAATGAACTAAATATGAATATTTACATCGAATGAAAACTAATAATACTTACTATTGATATTCACTATATAATAAAGAGTATTTTCATCACTTGAAATTTGATAATACTTTAATACGAGCTTTTTCTTCAACAATTGGAGTTTTAAATGCTCTAAGCTTCTTCTTCTTTTTTTTAAGAACAAACTAAGATATTACATCAAAAATGATAAATGTAACTACTGAACTAATATAATTTGGTAACTTAATCAAATCAAACCTCGATTAAAGGGTAGTCAAAAGAAAGGGTGATAACAAATACAAAAGGGTTTTGGGGTAATATTAGTGGGTGAGTCAATAAAAAGGTTGTTAGGATTCAACGGGGTTCACTAGGAGTTAATTTGTGAAGGTAGACTTTTTATGGAGTAAGTGGGTTAAATCCTAGGTGCCTTTATCATCTCCGTATATCAAATCAAAAGTGTGGTCTCGACATGTATAAACGAGGCAAGTTCTAGAATAACAGTTCAAATTTGACACACTCATAATCAATAAACTGAGCAAAAAAAAAGAATATATGCTCTATAAGGCTCAAAATCTCACAAAAATTATGGGTGTTTTTACCTTAATCCCTGTAAATTTCAAACTTCAAAGTAATACTCAAATTCAGTTCAACAACCTAATAATTTTAATTTTTAGAAAGTAGACTTATCATGCTCGATTCTCTAGTATCCTTCAGATTTAATCATCAATGCACAATTAACTCTGACTTACTCTAAAAAATATCAACAAAAATCATACATCATAAGAAATTTCATCCTAATTAGTAATATGAGAAAAATACTTTTGAACAAGAATAAATTCAGGATTTTAAGAATAATGCAAAAAGTCAGGTACTTTTACCCTCCCACACTTAAGATGTACATTGCCCTCAATGTACAAAGATAGATAAACAATTATGTAATAATAAAATCAAAAGAGAAGGGGAGAAGTAACACTTCCTGAATTTTTGGATGAAGTCTATGAAAAGAAACCGGATAAGATTGGAGGTAAACGTGGGGAAGCGTCTCGAACCATTTGAAATTGAATCCTCGAAGTCATCAGCTTGGTTTTATTGTATCTTAAGCTAAATCTAAATATCATAAAGAATAAGAAGAAGAAAATAAAATAAAATAAAGTAAAAAAATAATGATTAAATAAAATAGAAACAAAAATAAATAATGGAAAATGAAAGACAACTAGAAAAATAGGGAATGAGGTTTAAATAGAGATGTAGCCCGTGTTTTGGGATTTTGAATTTTGAACGCATTCAGGGTGTTCGGGCATGGCCGTGGGTGTCATGGCACGCCCGTGTCTTTCTTCACATGGTCATTCAATATGGGTGTGCTCCTCCAGTGTTCGATAAGTCAGAATGTTGGCACGGTTGGGAGACACGGCCGTGTTTATCCTGTACTTGACGAGTCAGTAACCTCGCATGGGGTGTCGGCACGGGCGTGGACTAGTATCGTAGCCCGTGTTGGAGAAAGAAGTTTATTCCCTGTTCGTACAGGCTAATGGCACACCCATGGTTTAGCCCCTAGCTTCCACACGGCCACAGGCACGCCTGTGTGTAGGGCCGTGTGGCCTAGAAATCTGCTCTTTGGTTAGTTTATGGTTAGGTGCTAAAAAGAAAAAGGAAAAAAATAAAAAATAAAAAAATAAAATAAAAAATGTAAAAATGGGGTTAGTGCTCGGGTTGCCTCCCGAGAAGCGCTCGTTTATAATCTTAGCTAGACTTTACCTCTCATTCGTATGGTTATGGTGGTTTGAGGAGGTGGAAATCCTTTCTCATGCGATCAACTCGGTTATGGATATAAAGTTTAAGTCGAGTAATGTTTACCTCAAAAGTGTTGAATTTAGGATTGCTTACCTCGACTGTGCCATATAGGAAGACATTAAGTACCTTAAAAGTGATTTCTTCGTTTGCCTTGAGTTCTGAATTGGTGATTCGAGGGTCTTCCTTATTCAACAATACTCGATCTTCTATTTTGATGTGATTTGTTGTCCCTATCAGCTCGTCTGGGGTTTCCTTCGGTTTCACTTCGTGTGGTTCTGGTTCCTCATGTAATTCTTCTTTATTAGCACGAGGTCTATGATCCGGCTCAGTTTGTAGCTTTGTGGTGTTTCCGCAATGAAGGTTGAACAAGTTGGTTATCAACTGAATTTACTTTCTCACCTTTATCACTTGATGTTCGCCGAGTCAAGAGCTTGAAGAGTGACTATCTAAATCGCCTACATGAAGTATGAGTTCTCCTGCATAGATATCAATTTTAGCTCTGGCAGTTGCTAAAAAGGGTTTTCCTAAAATTGAAGGAATCGAATTGTCCTCATTCATGTCTAAGACAACAAAATCTACTGGGAATATGAATTTATCAATTTTGATTAGAACATTTTCTATTATACCCCTAGGAATTCTGATAGTTTTATCAGTTAACTGAATGCTCATCCTAGTTTGTCTGGGTTTCCCTAGACCTAGTTGTTTAAACATTTTATAAGGCATAACATTGATGCTTGACCCTAAATCAGCTAAATCATTATCAATAAATAAACTATCAATTAAACATGGAATTGTAAAACTCTCTATGTCTTTTTGCTTCTGTGGTAGTCTGTTCTGTAACATTGCTGAGCATGCTGCGTTTAATTCCACGTGGTGCTCCTCATCTAATTTACGTTTGTTTGTCAAGAGTTGTCTTAAAGATTTCCTCGAGTCTGGCGTCTGAAAAAGTGCTTCAAGAAGAGGTAAGTTAATATGTAATTTCTTTAAGAGTTTAAGAAACTTACCGAACTGTTCCTCTGAATCGTTTCTTTTCATTGCTTCGGGATAAGGTATGCGAGGTTGGTACTCCTTGATTACCGGTTTCGACTTTTCTTATGTTACCTCTACCTTACGTTTGTCTACCTTGTTTTCTTGTATTGATTTTGGTTCATCTAACCCCTCGCTGTCTTGAGCTGAGATGGCTTGAATTTGCTCCTTTGGGTTAACCTCGATGTTACTTGGTAGACGTCCTAGCGGTCGTATTAGCTTTGCGATATGTCCCACTGACCTAGTAAGTTCTCCAACTTGATTCTCGATCCCTTTGATCGATTTTTGTTGTTCATCAAGTGCTACTTTAGTCTTTTGGAGACGAGAATCTGTGGCTTCCATGAAATTCATCAGCATCTCTTCAAGATTCGGCTCCTCTTCTTGTTGGTGAGGTGGTTGTTGAAAATCTGGAGGAAGTTTCGATCTTTGGTTATTTTGATAATCCCACGAGAAATTGGGATGGTACTTCCAACTTGCATTATAAGTGTCACTATAAAAATTATTTTGATATCTAGAATAATTACTTGCATAGTGAGCTTGCTCATTTTCCATGCCATATCCGTAGGGTGGGTACTCAGGATTCGCCACGCCTCCTAGATTTAAATCATATTGTATTTCTGGATGTACCTGCGAGGGACTATACCAATCATCAATTTTTTTATTCATCATCTCTAACTAATTAGATAACCTGGTGACCACGTCGAGGTTGAAAACATTAGTTGCTTTAGTAGGAATTGCCCCAATGCCTTGCCACTGATAATTATTCAGTGCCATCTTTTCCACAGACTAAAATTTTCAGCCAAAAGCAAAATAGAGGAAAAAATTAGCAAAGTAAAAATAAATAACAATAAAGAATAATATAATAATAATAAATTGCAAATAATTTTTTTTTGCCTAAAGTAATAGAAATAGAGTTTTCTTAATATTTTAGTGTTCCCCGACAATGGCGCCAAAAACTTGATCGTGTCAAACAGACGAGTTTTAATATTTATAAAGAATGATCGAACCTGTAGACTGACTGCGACAACAATAGAGGCAAGTGCACCTATCGAACAGTAGTATAGCTCAGGTAAGAATATCTTATCGAACCCAAGGGAACCAAAAAGTACTACTACTCACTTTCTTTCTATTATTTAGCCTAAAATATGGAGTGATTGGATTATTAAACTAACGAAATACTTAAACTAAATGCAAAGACAAAAGAATGAATTGGAGAAAGGCTTTAAGAAAACTTAGTTGATAAAAACGATACCCTCAAGAAGAATCAACCTATGACTTCACTTATTATTTATTCCCCAAACCATATGATTTCTTTACTTCACTTGATCCGTGAGACTCCCTAACCTATATTAAACCCTCTCTCGAGGCGAATAACATCTAACCTTAGGTTAATTAGTGGAACTCTTGTTCTCTTATAATAACCCCCTAAGGAAGTAGTAAATCGATCAATAGATTCCCATATTAGGTTTCACCCTAATCTGACAAAATCTCGTAACCCTATCTCTAGGCGCCTGATCAACTCCGCTCAATTACGCTAGATCTACTCTTAGGCAGGGTCTATTCCTCCTCCACCTAAGCACATCAGATTAAATTAAGCAACATAATTAAGAACAAACCAAGTACTTATCATATAAATTTAGAAATCAAATAACAAAATCCATCATAGGTTTCATCCCCTTCAGATATCTGAGGGGTTTAGTGCATAACTAAATACGAAAACATCTCAAGAGTAAAGAATAAACAAAACATAAGAACTCCCTAAAACCCCCTGAAATAATTGAAGGAGAGATCCTCCGTCTTGAATGGAGTTCCAACTTCTTGAGATGGATCAACTGGCTATCTTCAAGTGACTCCCTTAAAGATGAATGCTTGACCTAAAAGCCTCTCGCTTAAAAGCTATCTGTTTGACTTGCCGAACTCCCTTTTTAGTTGCTACCTTGGGTGTTTATATAGGCTTTGAGATGCTTTACTTGGCTCCTAAGTATCCTAATTCAAGTAGAATTCCTCCTAGGATGTTTAAGTAAACTTAGGAATGTGTTTCTTTGCCTCCAAGCATCCAAATTTGAGTGAAATTACTCTTCCCGCGGCAGGGGCACGCCCATGGCACACACCCGTGTAAGTCGTCTTCAGGCCGTGTCTCAATTCTATTGATTGGGGCACGGCTGTGTAAATCGTGGCATGGCCGTGTGAAGTAAATGGCAAGGCACGGCTGTGTGGCTTGAAGTCCAAGCTGTGTCAATTTCTTGGGTTGGCCTAATTTGGTCTGTTTTAAGCTCGTTTTATGTTCTTTTTATCCTTAGGTGCTTTCCTGAGCATAAGACATGAAAAGAAAGGATTAAGAGCACCTTTTTTACATAAATCAGGGATAAATCATCCAAAAGCATACTAAATGTGGGATTAAAATATGTTACTTTTACAGTTTATCAATATGCAATATGCAAAAATCACAAACCCCTAATTTTTGGATGTTACAATTCTACCCCCTTAAAAGAAATTTCGGCCTCAAAATTTACCTGATCAAAAGAGTTGAGGGTATTGATATCGCATTGCCTCCTCAGGCTCCCACGTGGCGTCCTTTGAACCTTGATTACGCCATAACACTTTGACTAACGGAACGGATTTTCTCCTCAACAATTGAACATCACAATCCAAAATCTGCACCGATTTATCATCAAATGTCAGATCAGGTCTTACCTCGATCTCCTCCACCGCACTATATGAGAAGGATCTAAACGGTAGCGTCTCAGCATAGAGACGTGGAATACGTCATGTATCCTATTTAACTCATGAGACAGCTCAAGCTGATAGGTGATCGGTCTAACACGTTTTAATACCCGGTAAGGTCTGATAAATCTGGGACTTAGCTTGCCCTTCCACGACCTCTTGTACTCATCTCGATGTAACGTATTAATCTGTTTAAGAGTTTTATGAATCAGTTTATAGTTCTCATGATCATTAACAAGTGTTTTATGGAAAACAGTATTTAGAGTTGTTCTCGCAGCTCAAGTTACTACCGTTTCAATCGCTATAGTCTTAGTTTCTATAGCTAAAAGTTTTTGTTTACTACCACTATCCCTAGTAGTTTCTCAACATAGTCATTTCATCATATAACCAAGTATAGAGTAAAGAAACTTACAGATTCGGTGCCAGAGTCTCGGTGTGCCACACTGATAAACCATAATATGAACATATTTTAATCCCACATTTAGCATGTTTTTGGATGATTTATCCCTTTAATTATGGAAATAGGTGCTCCTAATCCTTTGTTTTTACGTTTTATGCTTAGGAGAGCACCGAAGGATGAAAAGAATGAGAAACGGGCCAAAAACGGAGCAAATGGGCCAAATTACAAAATTGACATGGCCTGGGCCTAAGCCACACGACCGTGCCTCATTAACGGACCCAAACACGGCTTGGCATCGCTTACACGGGGTGTGCCATGGGCGTGTCCCTGACGTGACCTATTTGAATTCTATTCAGATTAGGGTACTTAGACGCAAAGAAAGACATTCCAAAAGCCTATATAAACACCCTAGAGGCCAACCTTCAATGGGGCGTTCAGCTAGGCCAAGGAGCCAAGCCAGAGGGCCAAAATTGTGGGATTCACTCGAAGAAAGCCAGTTGATTCATCTCAAGAAGCCAGAATCATACTCAATACAGAGGATTTCTCTTTCAATTGCTTCAGGGGGTTTTATGGTTTTTCTTATGTTTTGTTTTATATTTTCTTCTGAGATGTTTTCTTTTATGATTATGAACTAAACCCTCAGATACCCAAGGGGGATGAAACCTAAGACAGATCTTGTTATTGTTTTCTGAGCTGTATGATAAATACTTGATTTGTTCTTAATTATGTGTTCTTAATTCTTGTTTTTATATTCTGGGATATTGATTCAAGTATTGATGTGCTTAGGCAGTGGAGCAAAAGTCCCTATTTAAGAGTAGATCTAGCATAGTTAAGCAGATTTGATCACAACCTTAGAAATAGGATGACAAAAACCTGTCAGATTAGGGTCAAACCTAATATGGGAGTCCATAGATTGAGTTAATACAATTCTAGGGGTTTTAATTAGAAAGAGATTTCAATTAATCAACCTAGGGTTAGACATTAGTAGCCTCGAAAGAGGTATTAATATAAATTAGGGAATCCTACAGATCAAGTCAAGTGAATAAATCGTCTGGTTCAGAGTTAAATAACAGGTGAAGTCTAGGTGGATTCTTCCTCGGGTATTGTCTTAATCAATTGGTCTTCCCACAAGTATTTCCCCAATTCATTCTCTTTGTCTTAGCAACTTTAGCTTAGTATTTTGTTAATTTTAGATTAAACAACAACTCCTTTAATTTTTTAGGTTAAATAATAAAAAGAAAGTTAGTATTAGTACTTTTGGTTCGACAATCTGGTCTTGCCACTAAACTATACTATTGTTCGATAGGTGAGCTTGCCTCCATCGTTGTCTTAATTAGTTTCAAGGTTCAATCATTCATTTTATAAATTTTTAAGTCTCTGACACACGATCAAGTTTTTGGCACCGTTGCCGGGGAACTGAAATATTAAGAAAGCTCAATTTTTATTACTTTAGCCATTTTTATTTTATTTTTTTCAATTTAATTTAATTTTTACTTTTGTAATTTTCTTTTTCTTTTATCTTTTCTTGGTAGGTACCTCTAGTTTATGACTAGAAGGAACCTGACAGGACCCTTTCTTTACGATAGTTAAATTGAAAGCACAGCTCGTAGAAATCATAGAGAAATAAGGCGAAGCTTAAACTACATACAAGAAGAGGAAGAAGACGAAATTAATACTAATGAAGAGATGGCTGAGAATAATTCGCTACCTCCAGAGGTGGCCAAAAATTGTGCTCCTCATATGCTAAAATTAATTTAACAAGAACTGAGTCAAGTATTGCTAGACCTGCTATAGATGCTAATAATTTTGAACCGAAACCTAATATTATACAAATGATACAGCAATTCGTTCAGTTTGATGGTTTGCAGGATGAAGATCCAAATAATCACTAGGGAAATTTCCTAGAATTTTATGATACTTTTAAATTAATGGCGTTTCTGATGATGCCATCCATTTTTAGTTATTTTTCACCGAGGATCGATCACTACATGGGATCAAATAACCGAAAAAATTTTATTAAAATATTTTTCGCCGACCAAAACGGCCAAATTAAGGAATGATATCTCTTCTTTTGTGCAGATGGATTTAGAAAAATTATACGATGCATAGGAGAGATACAAGGATTTGTTGAGAAGGTGCCCACACCATGGTTTACCCTTGTGGCTACAGGTCAAAACTTTTTACAACGGTGTGAACCCTTCAACAAGACAGCTGATTGATTCAACAGCCGGCGGAACCATGAATAACAAAACTCCTGAGGCGGCCTATGAATTTATAGAGGAGATGTCACTGAACAACTATCAATGGCAAGTTACAAGGACAAGGCCAAAAAAAATAGCCAGAGTTTTCAACCTCGATGCAGTCACCATGCTATTAAACCAGGTAGAGATGTTAAATAAAAAGGTTGTTGGTTTATGTGGTTCTTTGCAGGTACATCCAGTTATGCAATGTGACTTAAATCTAGGAGGTGTGGCGAATGCTGAGTACCCACCCTACAATCATGGCATGGAAAGCGAACAAATAAACTATACGGGTAACAATTTTAGATCTCAAAATAACCATTATAGTAATACTTATAATCCAGGTTGGAGCAACCACCCCAATTTCTCATAGGGCGGTTAAGGAAATCAGAGACAACATCTTCCTCAAACTTCCAACAACAGCCCTACCCACAGGAAAAGAAGTCGAACCTTGAAGAGATGCTAACAAAATTCATAGCGGTGTCAAAAACTCGTTTCCAAAACACCGAAACAACACTTAAAAATCAACAAGCATCGATTATTGGAATCGAGAACCAGTTAGGGCAATTCGCTAAGCTGATCTCTGAATGACCACAAGGTAGCTTGTCGAGTAACACTGTGACTAACCCAAAGGAGCAACTTCAAGCCATAACAGCTCAAAATAGTGAAGGGTTAGTAGATTCTGAACCTAAGCCAAGGCAAGAACCTGTGGTAAGTGAAGGTGAGGTTTAGGTAAGCCAAGAAAAGTCAAAACTGGTAATTAAAGAATACCAACCTCGTATACCATATCCCGATGCGATAAAGAAAGATAATTCAGATGAACAGTTTGGTAAGTTTCTTAAAATTTTAAAGAAATTACATATTAACTTACCGTTTCTTGAAGCTCTTTCGCAGATGCCAGATTCAAGGAAATTTTTAAAAGAGATTTTGACAAATAAGCAGAAGTTAGACGAGAAGTCGCATGTGGAATTAAATGCAGTGTGCTCAGCAATGTTGCAAAACAAGCTACCACGGAAATTAAAAGATCCAAGGAGTTTCACAATTCCATGTTTAATTGGTAGTTTAACTATTAATAATGCGTTAGCTGATTTAGGGGCAAGCATCAATGTAGTTTAACTATTAATAACGCATTAGCTAATTTAGGGACAAGCATAAATGTTATGCCTTTAGCTAATTTAAGGGCAAGCATCAATGTTATTCCTTATAAATTGTTTAAACAGCTAGGTCTAGGGAAACCCAAGCCAGCTAGGATATTCATTCAATTAGCTGATAAAACTATTAGAATTCCTATGGGTATAATTGAAGATGTACTCGTTAAAATTGACAAATTCATTTTCCCGTAAACTTTTTTGTTTTAGATATGGATGAGGATAATACAGTTCCTTTAATTTTAAGAAGGCCTGATAAACCGTAAAAGTAACATATTTTAACCCCATATTTAGTATGCTTTTAGGATGATTTAGCCTTGATTTATGTAAAACGGTGCTTTTAATCCTTTCTTTTCATATTTATACTCAGGAAAGCACCCGAGGACGAAAAGAACGAGAAACAGGCTTAAAACGGGCCAATTTGGGCCAAAGAGGAAATCGGCACGACCTGGACTTCAAGCCACACGGCCGTGCATAGATGAAAACATTCCACACGGTCTAACCAACGATTTACATGACCGTGTATCATCAAATTACCACACACGGGCGTGTCCAGCTATTTACACGACCGTGTCTAAAATGACAGAATCGAGACACAGCCCAACCATAATTTACACGGGCGTGTGACATGGCCGTGTCCCTGTTACGGGAGAGAGCAATCTCATTTGGGTTTGGATACTTAGAGCCAAAGAAACACTTTCCAAAGCTTATTCAAACACCAAGTAAGAAGCAGACTTGAATTAGGACACTTAGGGACCAAGTAAAGCATCCTAAGAATCTATATAAACACCCTAATTGCATCCTGAAAAGGGGGCGATTAGCTAGGCCAAGGAGCCGAGCCAGAAGGATCACATTTGTGGGAGTCACTCGAAGATACCCAAGTGGATCCATCTCAAGAAGCGGAATTATACTCAAGACGATGGATTTCTCCTTCCAGGGGGTTTTAGGGATTTTCTATGTTTTGTTTTATCTTTTCTCTTGAGGTGTTTTCTTTATTTGTTATGAACTAAACCATTCGGATACCCGAATGGGATGAAACCTAGATGAACCTTGTTATTTATTTTCTGAATTATATGATAAATACTTAGTTTGTTCTTAATTATGTTGCTTAATCCAAATCTGATATGCTTAGGTGAAGGAGGAATAGACCCTACCTAAGAGTAGATCTAGCATAATTAAGCGGAGTTGATCGAGCGCCTAGAGATAGGGTTACGAGATTTTTACCGGATTAGGGTTAAACCTAATATAGGAATCTATTGATCGATTTACTGCTATTCTAGGGGGTTATATAAGTGAACGAGAGTTTCACTAATTAACCTAGGGTTAGACACTATTTGCCTTGAGAGAGGGTTTAATATAGGTTAGGGAGTCCTACAGATCAAGCTGAGTAAAGAGATCATATAATTCAGTAATAAGTAACAAGTGAAGTCTAGGTAGATTCTTCCTGAGGCTATCGTCGTAATCAATTGAGTTTCTTCGAGTTATTTCCCAATTTGTTCTTTTTGTCTTTGTCTTTAGCTTAGCAGTTGTTAAACTAGATAAAATCAACCAATCACTCCATATTTTAGGCTAAATAATAAAAAGAAAGTGAGTATTTGTACTTTTAGTTCCTTTGGGTTCGATAATTCGGTCTTGCCTAAGCTATACTACTGTTCGATAGGTACACTTGCCTTTAATCGTTGTCAGATTTAGTTTCAAGGTTCGATCTCATTCATTATAAATTTTAAAGCTCTGATTTTAGCGATCAAGTTTTTGGCGTCGTTGCCTGGGAACTAAAATATTAAGAAAGCTCTATTTTTATTACTTTAGCCATTATTTTTGTTTTTGCAATTTATTTATTTTATTGTTTTTGCTAATTTTAGTTTATTTTCCTTATCCTAATAGGTACCTCTAGTTTATGACTAGAAGGAACTCGAGAGGACCACTAGTATACGATAGCGAAATTGAAGCTACCGCTCAGAGAAATTGTAGAGAAATTAGGCGAGTCCTGAATTACACAGAAGAAGAGCGAGAAGATAGATCCAATCCTACTGAAGGGATGGACGAGAATAATCCACCACGAGATGTGGCGGACGCTCACAAGACTATGTATGATTATGCTAAACCTAATTTGACGGAGCGAGAATCTAGTATTGTTAGGCCTGCTATAGCTGCTAATAATTTTGAATTAAAGCCTAATACAATACAAATGACAATTTGTTCAATTTGATGGTTTGCAGGACAAAGACCCGAACACTCATATAGTAAATTTTTTAGAGTTCTGTGATACTTTCAAAATAAATGGCGTTTCTGTTATGCCATTCTTCTTCGGTTATTTCCTTTTTCATTAAGGAATAAAGCCAAGCAGTGGTTGAACTCGTTACCACGAGGATCAATCACTACATGGGAACAAATGATCGAAAATTTTTTATTAAAATATTTTCCACCGGCCAAAACGGCCAAATTATGGAATGATATTTCTTCCTTTGTGTAGATAGATTTAGAGACATTATACGATGCATGGGAGAGATACAAAGATCTCTTGAGGAGATGTCCACACCATGGATTACCATTATGGCTTCAAGTCCAAACTTCCTACAATGGTGTAAATTCCTCAACGAAATAATTAATTGATTCAGCCACCGGTGGAACCTTAAATAATAAAACTCCTGAAGCAGCCTACGAATTCATTGAAGAGATGTCGTTGAATAATTACCAGTGGCAAGTTACAAGGACAAAACCGATGAAATCAGCAGGAGTCTACAATATTGATGCAATAACCATGTTGTCAAATCAGGTAGAGTTGATGAATAAAAAGCTTGACAGTTTATGTTTCTCGCAGGTACATCCAGTCATGCAGTGTAACGCAAGTGGAACTGTGGCGAATCCTGAGTACCCACCCTACCAACCGGACGCAGAGAGCGAACAGATGAACTATATAAGTAATAATTTTCGATCTAATAATAATCCTTATAGTAATAACTACAATCTAGGTTGGAGGAACCACCCAAATTTTTCATGGGGAGGCCAAGGAAATCAAGGAAATCAAAGACAACAACCTCCTCTAAATTTCCAAAATCAGCCATATCAGCAAGAGAAGAAGCCAACGCTCGAAGAGATACTAGCAAAGTTCTCGTTAGACACAGAAAAGCGCTTCCAAGAAACTGAGAAAACAATTAAAACTAACGAAAGCTGAATCGGGGAACTTACTAAGTCAGTCAAGGAAGCCACTAATGCAGTCAAATAACTCGCAAAGCTAATGTCAGAACGACCACTAGGACGTCTACCAAGTAACACCGAGATTAACCCAAAGGAGCAAATTCAAGCCATCTCAGGTCAAGACAGTAAGGGGTTAGATGAACCAGGCCCAATACAAGAAAATAAGGTAGACGAAAGTAAGGTAGAGGTAACACAAGAAAAGCCAAAACTGGTAATCAAGGAGTACTAACCTCGCATACCTTATCCCAAAGCTATAAAAAGAGACGATTTAGAGGAATAGTTCGATAAGTTTCTTAAACTCTTAAAGAAATTACACATTAACTTACCTCTCCTTGGAGCTCTTTTTCAGATGCCAGACGCGAGGAAATTCTTAAGACAGCTCTTGACAAACAAACGCAAATTAGACGAAGAGAACCACGTGGAATTAAAAGCAACATGCTCAGAAATGTTACAGAATAGACTACCACAGAAGCTAAAAGATCGAGGGAGTTTTACAATTCCATGTTTAATTGGTAGTCTAACTATTAATAATGCGTTAGCTGATTTAGGGGCAAGCATAAATGTCATGCCTTATTCATTGTTTAAACGACTAGGTCTGAAACACCCCAAACCTGGCCCACGAGCCTTGACCGGATCTGGTATGTTCCCCGGTGTAAACCGTTTCAAATTCTTTTGTTACTTAGGAAAAACTTGTGCCATTTGGAAGAAAGATCGTTTTGGGTTGGGCTTGAGTTGAAAACAGGTTATTTCGTTATTAAAAATCCTTTTGATTTAGGTGACAAAACGTTTGGGCTTTGTATGAAAATAGATTTACTTAATCTTTAATTGATAAAAATTGTAAGCTTAACAATAAAAAACAGAATAAAATATTCCTACTAAGGCCTTATTACATCAAATAATTCCCAAAATTTAAATTCAAAATACTTAAAATAAAATAAAAGTCCAAGTCATAAATTTCTTCTTGTGCATGGCCATCCCTAAGCTTCTCGCCAGTCCGGTCCATTCTTCGCTATCACCTAAAACATGTTCCCACAACGGGTGAGTCGATAGACTCAATGTGTAACCAACACCAAAACATAATAGAAATAGGCACACCATACATATCATATTCATATAAAATTCAAGATAATGATGCAAACCCGAACCCAAACCTATATGCCATCCGTTACACTCCACGTACCAACTCAACTCGCACACCGTGGGGACTACTAAGTCAACCCTCCATCCGCTACACACCATCGAAGGCAGTCGCTGCAGTCGACGTGCTCATCGCCCACTTAAAATATTGTGGCATAGCCACCTGATATTTGTGTCATGAGACACCACATTTAGATAATGTAACCGAAGTTACCACATTCACTTAGTGAGACCGAAGTCATCACATATTCTTAGTAAGATCAAGTCGTCACATATTCTTAGTGAGACCAAGTCGTCACATATTCTTAGTGAGACCAAGTCATCACGTTTCACTTAGTGAGATCAAGTCATCACATTCACTTCCCCTTTCTCAAATAACCCGAATGCCCCAAATTATACATATCATGCATATCATATTTAAATTTCACTTTCACATCACTTTTCACATGTTAAATATAACATATTTCGAAATCCTAGTAGGAGTAGGAAAACGTACCTGAGTACTTTGTACCATAATATGGTACTTTAGCCACATTCTTACACTTTCATATTAACATATATATATCATATTAAAGCCATAAATCTATTAAGATTAGTGTGGGGTACACACAGTACCTTAGCCATATTCTTACACTTTCACATTAACACATATAATGAATTAAAGCCGTAAATCTATCAAGATTTAGTGTAGGGTACACACCTGATTTGCTTAACAGTTTCCTTGAGATCCCGAAAAGCTTGATCTAATGCTTAGATCCTTAATCCCTACATTTGTTTTATCACTTATTACTTTAATAAAAAGCCATTAGGCCATAAATCCAAATCCTAGTAGGATTAGTACACTAAGACTTACCTTGTTACCGGTTTCCCTATTATTCAAATCCCGAAATTGATCTCTTGCTTTCTTTAAGGATGTCAAAATTCCTATAACCATATGTTAGATTTAATCTAACATTAAAACATAAACATGGCCTTTGGCCGAATATACATATATCTTACCTTAAATCTTTTAAATCCCGAAACTCTCTTCTTGATTAATGGAGATGCCAAAATATCTTAGATCTGAAATCCCAAAATTCACCTTCCATATTTCGATCAATAAGATATAGGAGGGATTAGACTAACTTTCGGCTTAAAAGAAAGGAATACAATTATAACTATAGATCCTTACCCTTTATATTGAAATCGACAGATCCCTCCTGACACCACTTTAGAGATTCGGCTTAGAGACTTGATGAACAATCGGCTATGATCCCTTTATGTATTCGATTTCAAAGATGAAAGAAGAGAGGAATAATAGGCTTAGAAGGAATCGGCTAGGATGCTAAAAGAGAAGAGGAAAAAGAATGGATGCTCAAGAAGAATTTCGGCAGAGGGAGAGGAGAAAGAATATTTGGCAAAAGAAAAGAGAGGGAGAATGAATAATGAATAGCCCTAGTCTCATCCTTTTATAGCCAAAATTAGGCCAAGAATCCTTTGCTTGGCCACTACTCTTCCTTTTGTGATAACTTTATCTCTTTAATTTTAAAATAAAAATAAAGTATAATCCTTATTATCTTCTAATTAGCCGAATTTAAAAGAGAGTGAAACTCCTCCTTTTGCAAGCCTTGTGTCGTCCACCTCTTGGGCTTCTAGAAGCAAAAATAAAACTTATTTTATTTGCTTCCCATGTGACTTGAACTCAGGCCCAACACCCTTGTATGCGGGCCATTTCCTGAGGCCTTAAGTGGCATCTTGAGCCACTTTTCCAAGTCCGTTTGTGGGTCAAATTTCACATACTTTTTATTTTAGGGTCACCTGCCCTAAGTTCCCTTTGAACTTTAAAATTCGACATTTGGGGTCATTTTAAGTTTCCAAAATTTTCATGGCTCAGAACTTGACACTTCCTATGTTTCCAAAATGTTCACTTTCCTCTTTTAACTTAAGTTTCCAAAATGTTCACTTTCCTCTTTTAACTTAAGTTTCCAAAATGTTTACTTTCCTCTTTTAGCTAATCATTTCCAAGTTTCCAAAATATTTACTTTCCTCTTTTTGAAACTTAACATTTCTAAATCATTTCTTACATTTCCAAGACATTTCCCTACATTTCCTTACATTTCCCTGCATTTCCTTACATTTCCTTACATTTCCTTGGTTCTAAAAATGCACACCACATATCACAGTAAACATCCTATTAAGCAAAAATGCACACATTGGGATTCGAACCTCTTCCCTCAAAGTACTTCACTTGTTGCCATAACCCTTGCACCTTAGGTGGCATCCCTTGCCACTTTTCCACATCACTTCTTGTTTCCAACTTAAAAACCAATAATTGTCCAAAGCTTTCTCTTCCATCCTAGGATTTTAAAAACCCTTAATTCACTTCCAAACACTGCCAAAACCTACTACTCATGAATTATGCACAAACGCATAACCCCTAATCTAGGATGTTACGCTTCTACCCTCCTTAAAATAATTTCGTCCTCGAAATTACTTACTAACAATCGTACAATCCTTCTCACCAAGACTATGCTTACTGCAAGACTCGATCTTAATAGAACCATCATACTTTCCAGCACAATCTCTAAGTTCACGTCCCTTAGAACTCATTTCTAACGTCGCGATTTAATCTGATTAAGAAGTTTTTATGAATTAGTACTTTTGTTTCACTTGATTACCCGCCAAGAAATTTTATGAAAAGGAATTTAGGAGTGGTTCTTTCGTATTCATACATGCACACATCTTTTCATTCATTCATATATCCATCAAACAATTATGAACCTTAGTTCATTCGGAGAAACGTTGTAGTTTTCATTTGTTCTTTGTTTTCCACTACCCGGGGTATTTTTGTAATTTGTCCTATAGGGTATTTTCGTAATTTGTCAAAATAAGGTTCTTTGGTGATTTTGTCACAAAGTATTTTGGTATTTTAAGTTCTCTGGTATTTTGGAAAATTTTTGAAATCGAGGGTATTTCAAAATTTTGGACCTTGGGTATTTTGGTAATTTTCCCACAAACCGGGTAAATTGTAAAATTTAATAAATCGGGATATTTGAAGTTGTAAAATTTTGAGGGTTCTTTTGAGAAATTTTTTCCAAAGCGATGAAGTTGCAAAAATTTTGGAATTAGGGTCATTTTGGTAATTTTAGTAAGTTAGAGCAATTTTGTAATTTTTAAAAAATCAAGGTATTTTTCGATAGTTTGCAATTTAGGGTTTTGAACATTTATGAAATAATGAAATTTTGGCAAAACCGTTGAGTAGTTGGGCATTTTATAAACCAAGGGTATTTTTGTAATTTTACCACTAGGGTATTTTTGTAATTTTATAAGTCGAAATTTTGGAGAAAATTGTGTATAAGAAATAGTTTTAGTGAATTAAGGAAAAAATGATTTAAGAATTTTAATATTAAGGTTTCAGTAAAATGGCTAGTTCCTTTCGGGTTTTAATTATTGGGTTTAGCCTATGACCGAGCCTTCTTGGTCAGGGTGAACCAAAGCTACGCACCAGGCAGGATTCGAGTGGAGAGGAGGTGAGTCACGCGGACTGTTTAAGTACCAAACTCCCACTGAAACCATTCCTAGACATGCGTCTGAGGGTTGCCACACCCACTAAGTCCTCTGGGTTAGGGTGAACCGAAGCTACGCACCAGATAGGATTCCTGTGAAGAGGAGGTGAGTCACTATGACTGCTTAAATACCAAGCTCTTCAGGATCCACTCCTATACATGTGTACCATGGTTGCCACACCCTAACTTGATTGGCTTAGCCATAGGTTTGTTTACTGTATTAAGTCTTATGTATCTGTGTTTGAGTAGACTAATCTTAGGGTTCAAGTTCCTATCATGCTATTTACGTTCCATTCCTTTTCTACCCTTCTATAATTCACATAATCACACAGATAGTTAGGGGTACTTACTTGGTGGACTGCGGGTCGGAGACTTAGGTGCCATGCCATCAAACCTGTCTACTTTCAGAAATATTTTCATAAAACTCATTTGGGCTTGTTTTGAAAACGTTTTGGGCCTTAGGCCAAAGGACTAGAGCTTAAAACTGGGCTCTGATACCAAATTGAAACACCCCAAACCCGGCCCACGAGCCTTGACCGAATCTGGTATGTTCCCCGGTGTAAACCGTTTCAAATTCTTTTGTTACTTAGGAAAAACTTGTGCCATTTGGAAGAAAGATCGTTTTGGGTTAGGCTTGAGTTGAAAACAGGTTTATTTCGTTATTAAATATCCTTTTGATTTAGGTGACAAAATGTTTGGGCTTTGTATGAAAATAGATTTACTTAATCTTTAATTGATAAAAATTCGTAAGCTTAACAATAAAAACAGAATAAAATATTCCTACTAAGGCCTTATTACATCAAATAATTCCCAAAATTTAAATTCAAAATACTTAAAATAAAATAAAAGTCCAAGTCGTAAATTTCTTCTTTGTGCATGGCCATCCCTAAGCTCCCGTAGTCCTGGTCCATTCTTGTTCATCACCAAACATGTTCCCACAACGGGGTGAGTCGATAGACTCAATGTGTAACCAACACCAAAACATAATAGAAATAGGCACACCATACATATCATATTCATATAAAAATTCAAGATAATGATGCAAACCCGAACCCAAACCTATATGCCATCTGCTACACTCCACCCGTACCAACCTGCACACCGTGGGGACTACTAAGTCAACCCTCCATCCACTACACACCATCGAAGGCAATCGCTGCAGTCGACGTGCTCATCGCCCATTTAAAATATTGTGGCATAGCCACCTGATATTTGTGTCATGAGACACCACATTTAGATAATGTAACCGAAGTTACCACATTCACTTAGTGAGACCGAAGTCATCACATATTCTTAGTAAGACTGAAGTCGTCACATATTCTTAGTGAGACCGAAGTCGTCACATATTCTTAGTGAGACCGAAGTCATCACGTTTCACTTAGTGAGACCGAAGTCATCACATTCACTTCCCCTTTGTCAAATAACCCGAATGCCCCAAATTATACATATCATGCATATCATATTTAAATTTCACTTTCACATCACTTTTCACATGTTAAATATAACATATTTCGAAATCCTAGTAGGAGTAGGAAAACATACCTGAGTACTTTGTACCATAATATGGTACTTTAACCACATTCTTACACTTTCATATTAACATATATATATATCATATTAAAGCCATAAATCTATTAAGATTAGTGTGGGGTACACACGGTACCTTAGCCATATTCTTACACTTTCATATTAACACATATAATGAATTAAAGCCATAAATCTATCAAGATTTAGTGTAGGGTACACACCTGATTTGCTTAACAGTTTCCTTGAGATCTCGAAAAGCTTGATCTAATGCTTAGATCCTTAATCCCTACATTTGTTTTATCACTTATTACTTTAATAAAAAGACATTCCGCCATAAATAGTAGGATTAGTACACTAAGGCTTATCTTGTTGTCGGTTTCCCTATTATTCAAATCCCGAAATTGATCTCTTGCTTTCTTTAAGGATGTCAAAATTCCTATAACCATATGTTAGATTTAATCTAACATTAAAACATAAACATGGCCTTTGGCCGAATATACATATATCTTACCTTAAATCTTTTAAATCCCGAAACTCTCTTCTTGATTAATGGAGATGCCAAAATACCTTAGATCTGAAATCCCAAAATTCACCTTCCATATTTCGATCAATAAGATATAGGAGGGATTAGGCTAACTTTCGGCTTAAAAGAAACGAATACAATTATAACTATAGATCCTTACCCTTTATATTGAAATCGACAGATCCCTCCTGACACCACTTCAGAGATTCGGCTTAGAGACTTGATGAACAATCGGCTATGATCCCTTTATGTATTCGATTTCAAAGATGAAAGAAGAGAGGAATAATAGGCTTAGAAGGAATCGGCTAGGATGCTAAAAGAGAAGAGGAAAAAGAATGGATGCTCAAGAAGAATTTCAGCAGAGGAGAGGAGAAAGAATATTTGGCAAAAGAAAAGAGAGGAGAATGAATAATGAATAGCCCTAGTCTCATCCTTTTATAGCCGAAATTAGGCCAAGAATCTTTTGCTTGGCCACTACTCTTCTTATGTGATAACTTTATCTCTTTAATTTTAAAATAAAAATAAAGTATAATCCTTATTATCTTCTAATTAGCCGAATTTAAAAGAGAGTGAAACTCCTCCTTTTACAAGGCTTGTGTCGTCCACCTCTTGGGCTTCTAGAAGCAAAAATAAAACTTATTTTATTTGCTTCCCATGTGACTTGAACTCAGGCCCAACACCCTTGTATGCGGGCCATTTCCTGAGGCCTTAAGTGGCATCTTCAGGCCACTTTTCCAAGTCCGTTTGTGGGTCAAATTTCACATACTTTTTATTTTAGGGTCACCTGGCCCTAAGTTCCCCTTTGAACTTTAAAATTTGACATTTTGGGGTCATTTTAAGTTTCCAAAATTTTCATGTGACTCAGTAACTTGACATTTCCTAGGTTTCCAAAATGTTCACTTTCCTCTTTTAACTTAAGTTTCCAAAATGTTCACTTTCCTCTTTTAACTTAAGTTTCCAAAATGTTTACTTTCCTCTTTTTGAAACTTAACATTTCTAAATCATTTCTTACATTTCCAAGACATTTCCCTACATTTCTTACATTTCCCTGCATTTCCTTACATTTCCATACATTTCCTTGGTTCTAAAAATGCACACCACATATCACATAAACATGCTATTAAGCAAAATGCACACAATGGGATTCAACCTCTTCCCTCAAAGTACTTCACTTGTTGCCATAACCCTTGCACCTTAGGTGGCGCCCTTGCCACTTTTCCACATTACTTCTTGTTTTTAACTTAAAACCAATAATTGTCCAAAGCTTTCTCTTCCATCCTAGGATTTTAAAAACCCTTAATTCACGTCCAAACACTGCCAAAACCTACTACTCATGAATTATGCACAAACGCATAACCCCTAATCTAGGATGTTACAAGGTCTAGGGAAGCCCAAATAGACTAGGATGAGTATACAATTAACTGATAAAACAGTTAGAATCCCTAGGGGCATTATTGATGATGTTCTTGTCAAAATAGATAAATTTGTTGTCCCAGTAGATTTTGTTGTTTTAGATATGGATGAGGATGATGCAATCCCTTTAATTTTAGGAAGACCTTTTCTAGCAACTACCAAGACTAAAATTGATGTTGCCACAGGAGAACTCATACTTAGTGTAGGAAACAAATCAATCAGTCTTCAAGGTCTTGACTTGGCCAGAACAATAATCGATGAAGGTGAGAAAGTAAATACAGATGATAATCAAATTGTTCAACTTTCATCGCAGGAAACACCACATAAAGACAACCCTGAGCCGACTCATAAGTCCCAAAACAACAAAGAAGAATCCTACAAGGGACAAGACCTTAGGATTGACAAGTTTGAAGAGTAGAGGACACACGTCAAATAAGAACCGCACGAAGTAAAACCAGAGGAACCACAAGAAGAGCTCGTAGGAACATCAAACCACTACAAAATAGGAGATCAGGTACTGTTAGACAAAGCAGATCCACACATCATTACAACAAACCTGAGACCAAAGGGAGAAATCCTTCTTAAGGTACACAATATCTTCCCACACGAAACAATCGAGGTAAGCAACTCAACATTTGACACCTCCAAGGTAAACGCTTCTCGACTTGAACTTTGTCATGAAAATAGAACTATAAGCATGAGGGAAGATGTTCAAACCTTTAAACCTCCCTGAAATTTTTTCGAGAAGAGTCTAGCTTAAGACTATAAACGAGCGCTTTTTGGGAGGCAACCCGAGTACTAACAATAATTTCTATTTTGTAGTTTTAGTTTTATTCTTATCTCTATTTTCTCTTTTAGAATTCAATAAATTGAAAAAGTGCAGATTCCTAGACCACACGGTCTAGCACACGGCCGTGGCCGTGGCCGTGTGGGTACTCTGAATCACTGTACTGACATAGCAGAGGCCGTGCGAATCCTACCCCAACCAACTGCAGAAGTCACGGGCTCACCTACCCCACTACTACCGTGCGAGGCGACCATGGGTTAACACTACCATTATAGAAACGGGCATGGCATCAGAGACAAATGGGCATGGCACCCCAACACGCCTAGAACACGATCGTGCAACACGACCTTGCAAAGATACTGACTTATCAACCACGGGCATGACTTATCGACCACGGGCGTTTAATCTCCAACATGCCTCCAAACACAGCCGTGCGATATAGCTGTGTAAAGCAACACGCCCTAGATACACGGGCGTGGTACAGTGTCAGAAGCAAAAATCTATTTAAACCCCACAGCCCTTCCCATTTCCCCCATCTTCTTTCCTCCTTTTTTTCTTTCAATTTTTCTGTCTTGCATTAGAAAAGGTGTTCAGACTCTTGAGCTACACTAAAATCATGTCGAAGAAGCATAAGAGGCCAATCACGATCTCCTCAAGGGAGACTGGTTCACATGAGTTCATGCCGGCAGCTTCATCTTCTTACTAAGCCAAGGGTCTTTTAAAACATTTAAATTTTTCTCTATATTTATTTTCCCCTTTATCCTACTTATCTATACTTATCTTCTACTTAGTATATTTTAATTTCTTTTAGTTTCTTAGTGTCAGATTCTAAAGGCTACTTGGGAATCACGCACAATAGCCTTAGAGGGCACACCTACCTCATGAACCATCTGTCAATAAGGACTCCTTAGTCCATTAGTCTTTTCTTTCAATTGTAGTTTTCTTCTTAGTCTCCTTCTCTTTATTTTCTTAGTCTTTAATTATATTACTAGTATATTATTTATATTTCTCTAGATTTCTTGGCTATGGTTTTGCAGGCTCCCTAATTTCTTCATCTAGCGCAGAGCACATTGGCAGCCACCCCACCAGGCCCATAGAAAACACCATCAACTCCACCAAAGACGCCAACTCCCGAAATCATCCAAAATTCAGGAAGTGCTACTTCTCCCCTTTTCTTTTTATTACATAATTATTATCTATCTTTGTACATTGAGGGCAATGTACATCTTAAGTTTGGGGGGGATAAAAGTGCCTGACTTTTTGCATTATTCTCAAATAATCCTACTTTTTTTCATTGTTTTCAAAAAAATCCTGAATTTAAACTTGTTTTTAAGTATTATTCTCATATTACTAATTAGGGTGAAATTTTCGTGATTTATGATTTTTATTGATATGTTTTGGATTAAGTCATTGATAATTGTGCATTGATGATTAAATTTGAAGGATACTAGAGAATCAAGCATGATAAGTCTGTTTTTCAAAAAATTAAAAATTTTCTAGGGTGTTGAACTAAATTTGAATATTACCTTGAAATTTGAAATTTATAGGGATTGATGTCAAATACCCATAATTTTTGTGAGATTTTGAGCCTTACAGAGCATATATTCTTTTTCATGCTCACTTTATTGATTATGAGTGTGTCAACTTTGATCTGTTATTCTAGAACTTGCCTTGATTATACATGTCGAGACCACATTAATGATTTGATATATTGAGATGATAAAGGCACCTAGGTTTTAACCCTTCATTCCACTAAAAAGATTACCTACATAATTAACCCCTAGTGAACCCATTTAATCCTAACAACCCTTTTTTTATTGAACTACCGCTTAATATTAACCCAAAACCCTTTGTATTTGTTATCACCATTATTTTGACTACCCTTCTATCGGGAATTGATTTGATTAGTTGCCAAATTAAGTATTAAAGTTCTCTCTATTATGTTTCTAGTTTGGTCTTAAAAAAAACTAAAAACTAAAGTATATTCGAAGTATTAGTATATGGTTAAAAGAGCTTATGCGTTTAAATTCCAATTGTTGAAGAAGAGCTCATGTTATTAGTTTCAAAGTTTCAATTGATGAAGGTAATTTATCAGGTCAATCTCGATTCTTAACCTTTTAATTCAGCCTTTATCCACACCTTTAATCTAAGCCCCATTACAACCCTATCAAAGACCTTTTGATTTGTGTATCATCTCATATTATAGTGGTGAGATTTGATTTTCAGGCAAGTCTATGGGATTAACTTGTCAGGTTTGACTTATGAGTGCTTTTCCTTGATACTTAAACACTTTGAGTGCTTTGAGTGAATCCTTAGTGAGGATTTCAATCCTTGTCGGTTTCAAATTAAAGGTAATCATTTAGATAAGGGGAGACACTTATGTTTTCGTACTACAAAATTCATGACTTATATTGTTTGAATCTTTAGGAGTCTTTGAGTTAAATTATCCATGTGTAAATTGTCGGTGAATTGTGATGAGGCATTGTCGATAGGAATTGTGAATTATGGGAAGTTCATTTTAATTGTGAATTGAGAATTTTGCTTGAGGACAAGCAAAAGCTTAAGTGTGGGGGTATTTGATAAACCGTAAAAGTAACATATTTTAACCCCATATTTAGTATGCTTTTAGGATGATTTAGCCCTAATTTATGTAAAAAGGTGCTTTTAATCCTTTCTTTTCATATTTATACTCAAGAAAGCACCCGAGGACGAAAAGAATGAGAAACAGGCTTAAAACGGGCCAATTTGGGCTAAAGAGAAAATCGGTACGGCCTAGACTTCAAGCCATACGGCCGTGCATAGATTGAAACATTCCACACGGTCTAACCAATGATTTACACGGCCGTGTATCATCAAATTACCACACACGAGAGTGTCCAGCTATTTACACGGCCATGTCTAAAATGACAGAATCGAGACACGGCCCAACCATGATTTACACGGGCGTGTGACATGGCCGTGTCCTTGTTACGGGAGAGAGCAATCTTACTCAGGTTTGAATACTTAGAGCCAAAGAAACACTTTCCAAAGCTTATTCAAACACCAAGGAAGAAGCAAACGTGAATTAGGACACTTAGGGACCAAGTAAAGCATCTTAAGAATCTATATAAACACCCTAAGTGCATCCTGAAAAGGGGGCAGTTAGCTAGGCTAAGGAGCCGAGCCAGAAGGATCACATTTGTGGGAGTCACTCGAAGATAGCCAAGTGGATCCATCTCAAAAAGCCAGAATTATACTCAAGACGATAGATTTCTCCTTCCAGGGGGTTTTAGGGATTTTCTATGTTTTGTTTTATCTTTTCTCTTGAGATGTTTTCTTTATTTGTTATGAACCAAACCATTCGGATACCCAAAGGGGATGAAACCTAGATGAACCTTGTTATTTATTTTCTGACTTTTATGATAAATACTTAGTTTGTTCTTAATTATGTTGCTTAATCCAAATCTGATGTGCTTAGGTGGAAGAGGAATGGACCATGCCTAAGAGTAGATCTAGCATAATTAAGCAGAGTTGATCGAGCGCCTAGAGATAGGGTTACGAGATTTTGCCGGATTAGGGTGAAACCTAATATGGAAATCCATTGATCGATTTACTACTATTCTAGGGGGTTATTATAAGTGAATGAGAGTTCACTAATTAACCTAGGGTTAGATGTTATTCGCCTCAAGAGAGGGTTTATATAGGATAGGGAGTCCTACGGATCAAGCTAAGTAAAGAGATCATATGATTTAGTAATAAGTAACAGGTGAAGTCTAGGTAGATTCTTCCTAAGGGTATCATCGTAATCAATTGAGTTTCTTCGAGTTATTTCCCAATTTGTTCTTTTTATCTTTGTCTTTAGCTTAGCAGTCGTTAAACTAGATAAAATCAACCAATCACTCTATATTTTAGGCTAAATAATAAAAAGAAAGTGAGTATTAGTACTTTTAGTTCCTTTGGGTTCGATAATCTGGTCTTGCCTAAGCTATACTATTGTTCGATAGGTACACTTGCCTTTAATCATTTTCAGAGTTAGTTTCAAGGTTCGATCTCATCTATTATAAATTTTAAAGCTCTGATTTCAGCGATCAAGGCCCTTTTTAGCAACTGCTAGATCTAAAATTGATGTTAGTATGGGCGAACTTACATTTCGTGTAGGAGACGAATCAATCAGTCTTCAAGCTCTTGACTCAGCTAGGACATCAAGCGATAAAGGTGAGAACATAAATTCTGTTGATAACCCTTGGATTAAACCTTTTTTACAGGAAGCACCACGACGCTACATATCAGAGCCAGTTCATAAACCTTGTGCCAATGAAAAAATTTACAAGGAATGAAGGCTTCAAATTGATGAACTAGACGAGTGGAAGGCATATTTCAAGGGGGAATCAAAACCACACGAAGTGAAACCGAAGGAACCTCTGACAAGCTTATAGGAACATCAAATCACTTCAAAATAGGAGATCAAGTACTATTAGATAAAACAGACTCGCGAATCACCACTTCAGACCACAATACGAACAAAGAGATCCCTTTTAAGGTAATTAATGTCTTCCCATATGGTATAGTCGAGGTAAGCAATCCTACATTCGGCACTTTCAAGGTAAATTCTACTCGACTTAAACCATATAATGATAGCATGAGAAAGGATTTATCGCTCTTTAAACCACCATGAATGTGTGAATGAGAGGTAAGTCTAGCTTAAAACTTTAAATGAGTGCTTTTCAGGAGGCAACCCGAGCACTAACCCCATTTATTTTTATTTTCTTTCTTTTAGCACCTAACTACAAACTAACCAAGTTAATGAAGTGCAGATTTCTGCACCACACGGCCTTGTACACGGCCGTGGCCCTGGCCGTGTGGATGCTGCGGATTCTAGTATAGGCATGGCAGAGATAGTACGAAAAGGAAGGAAAAATATCTTCAAGCCACGGGCTCCGACTACACACTATGGCCGTCCGATGTGGTTGTAGCTGACACTGTTTTAGAAGCATGGGCATGGCAACCTATCCCCAACTCATTTCTATTTAAAACACCCATGGTACACGAGCGTGGGATGTACCAAATCTAAATTTCTATTTAAAACACCCCTCTCCCCTTTTCACCTACCCCCAACTCATTTCTCTTCTACACTCCTTACATTCCCTTTCATTTTCATTTCCATTTCTTCTTCATTTCCCTAACTCAAGATCTAAGCATACCCATGTCGAAGAAACGAAAGGATCCTAGCACAGTCTCTCTACGTGAGACCGACCTACATAAGTTCATGCTGGCCGCTTCATTAACTCGACAGGAAAAAGATCTTTGAGTCTATTTTTTTCTTTTTTTCTTTTCTCATCTCTTTTAATTTCCTTATCTTTATTTTTCTTATACTAAATAGGGTTTATTTTATTTTAGTTTCTTGGTTTTAGGTTCTAAAGGCTGCTTGGGAATCGCACACCACGGCCTTAGAAATCACACCTACCTCGCAAACCATCTAACAATAAGGACCTTCCGGTCCATTAATCGGTTCTTTTAGGCTTATTTCATTTTTTACAGTTTTTCTTTTTATTTTTCTTTTCTTTAACTATATAATTAGTATATTTAGAATTATTATTATTATTATTTCCTAGCTAACTCTTCACGAGGTTCCCAATTTCTTCATCTAGCGTAGGAATTTGAGGCACCCCCTCTAACTTATATTTCACCTTCGAATCAAATTTCCACACTTCCAACTCAAGGAATCCATCCAAAAATTCAGGAAGTTTCACTTCTCTCCCTCCCTTTTGATTTTCTACTATAATGTTATTATATATCTTTGTACATTGAGGGCAATGTACATCTTAAGTGTGGGGGGTAAAAATTATTTGAAAAGTGCCTAACTTTTTGCATTATTCTTAAATCCCTGAATGATATCTTGTCTTAAAGTAATTTTCTCATATCACTAATTAGAATGAAATTCCTGTTGATTGATAATTTTTATTGATATGTTTTAGATTAAGTCATATTTAATTGTGTATTGATAATTTAAACTTTAAGATACTAGAGAATCAAGCATGATGAATCTATTTTGAAAAATTAAAATTTTGTTAGGTTGTCTACCTGAATCTAATTATTACCTTGAAGTTTAAAATTTACAAGGTTGTCATCAAAAACCCATAATTTTTGTGAGATTTTGAGCCTTTTAGAGCATACATTCTTTTCGTGCTCACTTTATTGATTATGAGTGTGTCAACATTGCTTTGTTATTCTAGAACTTGCTTCGATTATACATGTCGAGACCATACCTTTGATTTGATATACAGAGATGATAAAGGCACTTAGGATGTAACCCACCTACTCCACTAAAAGCCTACCTTCACAATTAACCGCTAGTGAACCCTTTTGATCCTAACAACCCTTTTATTGACTCACCCACTAATATTAACCCAAAACCCATCTTGTATTTGTTATCACCATTCCTTTTGACTACCCTTCTATCAAGACTTGATTTGATCAGTTACCTAATTATTGTATTTTAGTAGTTGAAATTTTCTTATATTATGTATTTACTTGATTTGTTCTTAAAAAAATTGAAGTATTTTCATTATGAGTTCTGTAATTAAGTGAGCTTATATATTTAATTCAACATCTTGAATAAGAAGCTCGTATTATTAGTATTTCAAGTTTTCAATTGATGTAATTATTCAGGATTAGTTCATTTTTCTAGTTAGGTAAATTGTCAATTCAATCTCGATTCTAACCCTCTAATTCAGCCTTTATCCATACCTTTAACCTAAACTCCGTTACAACCCTTTAAAGACCTTTTGATTTGTGTATCATCTCATTTTATAGTGGTGGAGATTTGATTTTCAGGAAAGCCTATGGGATTAACTTTTCATGTTTGACTGTTGAGTGCTTTATTTTGAACTTTAAACACTTCGAGTGATTTGAGTGAATCTTTAGTGAGGTTGTCAACTCTTGACGATTTTGAATCAAAGGTAATTATTTAGACAAGGGGAAACACCTATATTTTTCATGCTAGAAACTATGACTTTGATTGATTGAATCTTTAGGACTCTTTGAATTAAATTATCCATGTATAAATTATCTATGAATTATGATGAAACATTATCGATGAATATTATGAATTGAGGAAGTTCGTTTTAATTGTGAGTTGAGAATTTTGCTTGAAGACAAGAAAAAACTTAAGTGTGGGGGTATTTGATAAACCATAATATAAACATATTTTAATCCCACATTTAGAATGTTTTTGGATGATTTATCCCTTTAATTATGGAAATAGGTGCTCCTAATCCTTTGTTTTTATGTTTTATACTTAGGAGAGCATCGGAGGATGAAAAGAATGAGAAACAAGCCGAAAATAGAGCAAATGGGCCAAATTATGAAATCGACACGGGCTGGGCCTAAGCCACATGACCGTGGCTCATTAACAGACCCGAACACGGCCTAGCCTCGACTTACACGGGCGTGTGCCATGGGCGTGTCCCTGACGTGACCTATTTGAATTCTATTTGAATTAGGGTACTTAGAGGAAAAGAAAGACATTCCAAAAGCCTATATAAACACCCTAAAGGCCAACCTTCAAGGGGGCATTCAGCTAGGCCAAGGAGCCAATTTGTGGGATTCACTCGAAGAAAACCAATTGATCCATCTCAAGAAGCCAGAATCATACTTAATACAGAGGATTTCTCCTTCAATTCCTTCAGAGGGTTTTAGGGTTCTTCTTATATTTTGTTTTATATTTTCCTCTGAGATGTTTTCTTTATGATTATGAACTAAACCCTCAAATACCTGAGGGGGATGAAACCTAAGACGGATATTGTTATTATTTTCTGAGATGTATGATAAATACTTGATTTGTTCTTAATTATGTGTTCTTAATTCTTGTTTTGATATTCTGGGATATTGATTCAAGTATTGATGTGCTTAGGCAGTGGAGCAAAATTCCCTGTTTAAAGTAGATCTAGCATAGTTAAGCGGAGTTGATCGCAACCCCAGAAATAGGATGACGAAAATCTATCGGAAACCTAATATGGGAGTCCATAGATCGAATTAATGCAATTCTAGGAGTTTTAATTATAAAGAGATTTCAATTAATCAATCTATTAGTAGCCTCGAAAGAGGTATTAATATAAATTAGGGAATCCTACGAATCAAGTCAGGTGAATAAATCGTCTGGTTCAGAGTTAAATAACAAGTGAAGTCTAGGTAGATTCTTCCTCGGGTATTGTCTTAATCAATTGGTTTTCCCACAAGTATTTCCCCAATTCATTCTCTTTGTCTTAGTAACTTTATCTTAGTAGTTAGTTAATTTTAGATTAAACAATAACTCCTTTAATTTTTTAGGTTAAATAATAAAAAAAAAAGTTAGTATTAGTACTTTTGGTTCCTTTGGGTTCGACAATCCGGTCTTGCCATAAAACTATATTATTGTTCGATAAATGTGTTTGTCTCCATCGTTGTCTTAGTTAGTTTCTAGGTTCGATCATTCTTTTTATAAATTTTTAAGACTCTGACACACGATCACACATGTTCAGTGATATTACTTTTCTAAACCTGACTTGAAACATTTTCAAAACCCATTCCACAGCTGAGTTTTACAACCTGGCTCTGATATAACTAAATGTAACACCCCAAACTCGGCCTAAACGTTACAACCAGATCTAAAGTTCCACATCAGGTGATGTTTAAAACCTCATGGATGTTTGAAAAACACATTGTCAAATTCCATCTTAAACGTTCAAAGTTTCATTTCTCGTTGTTTAATCACAAAAGAAGTTGACTCGATTTAATACCCTTTCAAAAATGCACGTATTATCTTGTTTATTAAAAAAGGTGCCAGTTATAGAAGTTTGGTCTTAATAATTACGAAAGCGTGATATTTGAAAATCAGTTGTATATTGTTTTGAAAACCTCGCGTTGATTAAATTTGCAGTGTTTAAAGAAAACCCAAATAAAATTTAAAACAGTTCCAAATGGCCTTATTACAACAATTATAAAACCCAATAATTAAAGTAAAATAATCTTGAATTGAAATACTACGTTCACCCTGAACACATGCGGTACATGTGGCTACCTCCGAGTCCCTCGCAGCTCTAAATCCTCTAAGGCTGGGGATTACCTGCACAGTTAAGGAAAAGGGTGAGTTACAAGAACTCAATGTGTAATCGCAGATACAGTCACATTTTGGACCCAAGCCCATGCAGTATCAGTTCGGGCCTAAGCCCCAAAATCATGGTAATGCAATAAAAATGCAGCCCAACCCAATCCAACCATCACACCACCCGTACCAACCCTACACACCATGTAGGGACCAAGTCAACCCACCCAAATTTACACATCAAGAACGCAATGAGTGCTAATATCAACGCAAAGAAAGTCGCCAAGATAAAGATATCGTGGTCGAGCCACTAAAATTAGTATATCATGGTAGAGCCACTGAATCAGTAAAATATGGCATAACCGCCAGTACAATACTTCCTCTGGATACATAACCTAACCCAATGCAACATGTCGTGACATATTAACTCAGTGTATGCAATAAAATATCATCATAGCAATTAAACAGATTACACACAAACACACTAAATCTACCACTAGGGGTATAATGGTCAATCGGTCCATCAGAAGTAAAGCAGTAATTTACCCCTTAGGGGTATTTCAGTAATTTCACCTATCAAGGGCACTTCAGTAATTTCACCCTTTAAGGGTATTTCAGTAATTTACCCATCGAGGGTATTTCGGTAATCCTATCCTTATGGGGTATTTCCATAATTTTGGTCATCTAACTGCCTTTTCAGAGGCCTACTGTAGCTTCAAGCGACAGGGGACCCCTTTTTGGGTCTCTACGGTGTGATTGGGCCTAATATCCATTTTTGGCCCAAACAGCCCATACGCTCGTATGGCCCATTTAGCACATTTTCGATCTCGATAAGGCCCATTACGGCCTTAGATTCACTAGACTATTTGTGACACTCTCAATAATCTCCCGCCATCACTAGTGGCTCAGTTTATCACTACGAGGGCTCGCACACTCGAGTGGTTACGGTTGCTGGTTTTTCGGCTTTCCGGCATTTTAGCTTATGGCCAAAACACAGAACATCACATGTTATCATAAAAAATGGTGTGAGATTACACACTTGATTACGAGTTGTGTTTCCCAATGTTTCCAAAACACCTAAAATGATAGTTAATCAAGTGGTTAGTTACAACCTTAAAACCTTAACTTGAAGCGCCTTACTAGATTAACTTTACTTACCATGAACACCGTCTCCTTCAGTGCACCAACAATCAGCCTTATCTCTTAGCTATCAAGGCCCTATAATAATTGATGAGCAAGAGAGTTGTTAACAATCAATCCACTTCAGCCAAACCAACGAAATTATGGCAACATTCTTACCTTACTTGCTTGATGAGTTACAGATAAAGATTTGATTAAAACAATCACTCTTGCTCCTTCACCTTGATGAACCCTAAACCCAATGATATTCATATCACAACAAGAGCATATCTTAGATCCAACGAGAGAGAAAGAAGAGCACGCGATTAATGAAAAGGAACCGAATGACAACAGAGTTATAGTCAAAGAGAAGACTACCCCTTACCGATTTTCCAATTCCTTACAGCGCCTCTCTAGGAAAGAACAGGACGATGATTTGGGCAAGGACTAACTCACCAGATACAATGAGTATGCCCAACACAATAAGCAATAGACGGTGTTCGGCTAAGAGAAATAAACTGCAAGAAAACTGAATGATGTAGAAAAAAAATAAGAAGCACTAATCAAAGACTAAAGAGAAGAGAAAAGATTCGGCTTACCCCTAAATTGGCTAGCTCTATATTATGAAGAGAGGAGCACCAAGAAGACAAGAAGCAAGTTCAAGAACAAAATAATGGAGAATAGGTTCGGCTAGACAACCAAGGGATGAGCACAGCGTGATAAGAAACGAAAGGAAGACTAGAGATTGGGCCAACTCCAAAGGTTCGGCTAACAACAAAAGAAAGAAGAATTGCTCAAGATACACAAGATGTAAGTAACGAGTAGAAAAAAAAGGAAAAAATAACAAGTGAAAGTACCCAAAACGTCACCCTCAAAGAAAAGAACCCAAAAGAAAACACTCAGAAGCAAAGAAGAGTTTCGGTTCCTCCCTTTACACCCAGTGACCAAAAATTGCTATCCCAAACTCCTCTTCAACCGAAATTTCCCTTAGCTAGACCCCTACTTTCAGCCAACACTCCCCACACCCCTCACTTCCATGATTTTCTCAACCTTTCTCTCCTACACTTACTCTCCTTCACCCATTTGAAATGCTTGATCAAGTCTCCCACCAACCCTATAGAGTTTGACCCCAACTCTACCTCTTACTGTCCCAAGTCACAAAATAAAAACCACCAATTGCCAACTGTCGGATTTGAACCCCTTCCCTCCATGCTCTCCACTTGATGCCACACCACTCCACCATGTGCTCAACTTGTGTTAATAAAACACACTTTATTTTATATAAGCCCTGCTTCCAACAGCCCTCTCCACTAAGGAGCCAAAAACTAAATTTTTCCCAGGGCTTGGACTCAAATCCAGGCCTCCCTAGAACCCCTAAACAACCTCAAATAACTAGCTATCAAGCCCAAAACATGCAATATGCAAAAATCACAAACCCCTAATTTTTGGGATGTTACATACAAACTCTGCGTGAGAAACAATTATATGCCAAATTCAGTAAATGTGAATTTTGGCTACAAGAAGTTGGTTTACTCGAACATATAGTTTCTGCTAAAGGTATTAGGGTGGATCCAAATAAAATTTCAGTTATTGTTAACTGGAAGCCATCGAAAAACATGCCTGAAGTCAAAAAAAATTTGGGACTTGCTAGATATTATCGGAGGTTTGTAAAAGGGTTCTCAATTATAGCTTCTCCAATGACCTGTCTGTTGCAGAAAGATGTGAAATTTTAGTGGTCTGATAAATGTTAGCAAAGCTTTGACAGATTGAAAGCTTTATTGACAGAGACTCCTGTATTAGTTCAACCTGAGTCGGGTAAGGAATTTGTAATTTACAATGATGCGTCATTAATTGTTTAGGCTTTGTCTTGATGCAAAAAGGTAAAGTAATAGCCTATGCTTCAAGACAGCTAAAACCACATGAAAGAAATTACCTGATACATGATCTTGAATTGGCAGCAATTGTGTTTGCATTGAAAATCTGGTGGCATTACTTATTTGGTGAAAAATGTCACATATTCACTGGTCATAAAAGTTTGAAGTATTTGATGTCATAGAAAAGCTTGAATTTAAGATAGCGCAGGTGGCTTGAATTATTGAAAGATTATGATCTTTTTATTGATTATCATCCGGGGAAAGCTAATGTGGTTGTTGATGCTCTAAGCAGAAAGTCTTTATTTTCCTTGAGAGCAATGAATACCCGGTTATCTATGTCTGATGATGGTTCAATTATAGTTGAGTTAAACGCTAGACCTACATTTTTGCAACAGATTTCTGAAGCTCAAAAAAATGATGATAAATTGCAAGCTAAACGAGAACAGTGTGAGTTGAATCCTAATTCAAAATTTCAGACTGGGACTGATGATTGTTTATTATTTAGAGGAAAAATATGTGTACCAATGAACTCGGAATTGGTACAGAAGATTTTACATGAAGTTCATAATAGTACCATGTTTATTCATCCTGGTTTTAACAAAATGTACAATGATCTGAAAAAGATTTACTGGTGGCTAGGAATGAAACGGGATACTTTTGAATATGTATCTAAATGTTTGATATGTCAGCAAGTAAAAGCTGAACATTAGTTGCCTTCGGGATTATTACAGTTAGTCACAATATCGGAATGGAAGTAAGAAAGAATTACCATGGACTTTGTATCGGGATTACCCCTATCTCCAAAGAAGAAAGATGCCATTAGGGTAATCGTCAATCGGTTAACAAAATCTACACACTTTATTTCGATACGAATGGATTATTCCTTAGATAGTTTGGCCAAATTTACGGTTAAGCAAGTACGCTTGTGAGTATGTTTGTACCAAAGAAATTATGTACAAACAGTTTGTTGATGGGCTGAATGAAGATATTAAACTTCTAGCTGGGATTTTAGATTTAAAAGAATTTGTTGTGTTAGTTGAACGGGCTTGCAAAGTCAAAGACTTTAGCCTGGAAAAGAAAAGGCCAATTCAGAGGCAAGAGACTTGAGAAAGAGATCAATGAGTAAACCTTATCAATTCCCGTCGAACAAATCCAGAGACTATTTTAACCGATCGATAGCTTCAGTGGGATATTCTAATCGAGATCGTGGGAAGCATTATACCAGCCCTAAAGCTCAAACTACATCGGTATCAAGTGTTGGCAATGTAAAAAATGTTAAACCCGAGTGTCAACAGTGTGGAAGACGACATTTTGGAGAGTACTGGATGAAAAATAATAATAGAGCTTGTTAAAATTGTGGTTCACGAGATCATTTTATTAGAGATTGTCCTGAACTAAATGAAAAAGATAAATCTTAGAATGTAAGATCGAGCAATACAGCTACTCGAAGGAGGCCGCCAAGAAATATGGGAAATGCAAGTGGTAATCGAGGTATAACGAGATATTCTACAGTGAGATCTGAGGCCAGAGTACCTACTAGAGCTTATGCTATTCGCGCTCACGAAGATGAGTCATCACTTGATGTCATTACTCGCCTGATGTCATTACCGGTACATTTTCTCTTTACGACACTAATGTTATTGCATTGATAATTCCTGGATCTACTCATTCGTATATATGTATGAATTTGGTGTCTAATAAGAGTTTTCCTATCGAGTCTATTGAATTTGTGATTAAAGTATCGAACCCCTTAGGCAAGTATGTTCTAGTTGATAAAGTATGCAAGAACTATCTTTTAATGAGTCGAGGTTACTGTTTTCCCGCTGATTTGATACTTTTACCATTTGATGAATTCGATGTAATTCTAGGTATAGATTGGTTGACCTTACATGATACCGTGGTTAACTGTAGACGAAAGACTATAGAACTGAAATGTCAAAATAATGAAATTCTTTAGATTGAATTTGATGAGTTGGGTGGTTTACCAATAGTAATTTCATCTATGTCAGCTCAGCAGCATGTGAGAAAAGGTTGCGAAGTTTATCTCGCTTATGTTTTAGATACTAAAGTGTCTGAAAAGAAGGTTGAATCAGTGCCAGTTGTCTGTGAATATCCGGATGTATTTCCTAAAGAATTATCGGGATTGCCACCTATTAGAGAGGTTGTGTTTTGTATTGAATTAATACAGGGAACAACGCCGATATCAATAGCTCCGTACAGAATGGCTCCGACAGAGTTGAGAGACTTGAAATCTAAGTTACAAGAGTTAACAGATAGAGGTTTTGCATAACCTAGTTTTTTGCCTTGGGGTGCGCCAGTATTGTTTGTTAAAAAGAAAGATGAGTCAATAAGAATGTGTATAGACTAGCGTTAGCTCAACAAAGTTACGATAAAGAATAAGTATCCGTTGTCAAGAATAGATGATTTGTTTGATCAGTTGAAAGGTGCAACAGTGTTTTCAAATATTGATTTGAGATTGGGTTATTATCAGTTGCGAGTTAAAGACTCGGATGTACCGAGAACTACGTTCAGAACGAGGTATGGACCTTATGAATTCCTTGTTATGCCTTTTGGTTTGACTAATTGAAACACCCCAAACCCGGCCCACGAGCCTTGATCGGATCTAGTATGTTCCCCGGTGTAAACCGTTTCAAATTCTTTTGTTACTTAAGAAAAACTTGTGTGATTTGGAAGAAAGATCGTTTTGGGTTGGGCTTGAGATGAAAACAAGTTTATTTCATTATTAAAAACCTTTACTTTAGGTGACAAAACGTTTGGGCTTTGTTTTAAAAATAGATTTACTTAATCTTTTAACACATAAAAGTTTGTAAGCTTAATAAATAAAACAGAATAAAATAGTTCTACTAAGGCCTTATTACATCAAATAATTCCCATAATTTAAATTCAAATACTGAAAATAAAATAGTCCAAATAAAAAGTCTGAACTTCACATGGCCTCCACTAAGCATCTGCCGGCCCGGTCCATCACTGATCGTCACCTGAAAAGTAATCCTACAAGGGGTGAGTCAAACAGACTCAATGTGTAACCAACACTAAAATTTAACAGTTTAGGCATATATTATCATACATGTTCATAAGAAAATAAAAAAAAATAATGATGCAACCCAAACCCAAACCTAGATAGCCATCCGCTACACATCCCCCGTACCAACCTGTACTCCGTGGGGACTACTAAGTCAACCCTCCATCTGCTACACACCATCGAAGGTAGTCGCTGCAGTCGACGTGCTCATCGCCCTTATAAAATTCGTGGTCTTAGGCCACCACATTCAAAATTCGTGGTCTTAGGTCACCACATTCAGTTATCGTGGTCTTAGGTCACCACATTCAGATTTCGTGGTCTTAGGTCACCACATTAACTTCCCCTTTTTCATATAACCCATATGCCCCCATATATCATACACAATATGCAAAATCATGCCTTAATTCACATTCTTATCACTTTTCACATGTTAAAAATAACATATATTCATAATCCTAGTAGGAGTAGGAATCGTACCTGAGTACTTTTGTACCATAGTATGGTACCTTAGCCATATTCACATTCTTATAAACATACACATATTAATTAATGCCATAAATCTTATTAAAAGTAGTGTGGGTACACACCTGATATTAACGCTTTCCTGAAAACCCAAAAACTCGATCTAACGCTTTAGATTCTTAACTCCTACATTCGGCCATTACTAGGATTTTAACAAAAAGAACCATTCGGCCATAAACCAAATCCTAGTAGGATTTGTGCACTAAAACTTACCTTAATGCCGATTTGCTTATCTCTCAAATCCCGAAAACTTTGCTATTCTCCTCCTTGTATTCGGCCAAACACTGGATCTCCACATAGGTTAGTTTTGGCTTTTTAAACAAAGTAAGAGATAGATCTAGATATCCAAAATAGGCCTTGGTCGAATATACCTATGTGCTTACCTTCCAAATCTTAAATCCCAGAAATAATCTTTTGTCTTAGGTGCCTGTCAAAATCCTTATAATCATATGTTAGATCGATTCTTAACACTTAATCACTATTAAATGGCCTTTGGCCGAATGTCAAAGAGTGACTCACCTTAGATCCTTGAAATCCCGAAAGCACTATTTGACTATGGAGATGTCGACAATAGCAGAGATCCTGGAGAACCTTCAAGTTTCGTCCAAAGATCACTAATAGGATTAATACCTTGATTTCGACAATACTAAAAGTAGAAGAATGGAAACCGAATTTTGATCTTACCCTTACTTGAAGAAATCGATAGCACCTATGCTTGGAGCTCCTCAAAGATTCGGCTATGGAGTCTTGAAGACTAGTCGACTATGGCCTAGAGGTGTGTCAACACTTTTGATTCTTGAGGCTTAAAGAATCAGCAATGGTGGATAAAGAAGAAGTAGATTTGACTTGACAAAATAAAAAGAGAAGAGAGAATGTTGCTTAGAGAATTCGACAGAGAATAGGAGGGAAGAAAAAAAATGTGAAGAATGGCCTTGTTTTCTCCTATTTGCCGAAACTATTACCCCAAGAGTCCCCCATTCGGCCATCTCTTCCATAACTTGATAAATTTTATCTTTTATTTATCACCTTAATTAATCTCATCAATTATCTCTTCTTTAATCCACTTAAAATAATCTAATATTAAATCACCATTTATCTACTATTTATCCGAAAATTTAAAGAGAATAAAACTCCTCTTTCAAGTGCCTTAATGCCGTCCAACTCTCTTGTTCCTTGCACCAAAATAAAATTCCTTTGTTTGCTCCCCAAGTGACTCGAACCTAGGCTCCTCCCCCTTGACTGTGGCGTCACCTACTGGGCTTTAAGTGGTGCCTCCAAGCCACTTAAACAAGCCTATGTTTGTGTCAAATTCCTTCTATAAATTTTCTTAAAGCCACCTTGTTTTAGTTTCCTCTTTTAAACTTAACATTTTTAAAACATTTCCTAACATTTCCAAGTTTCCAAAATGTTCACTTTCCTATTTTAACTTAACATTTCCAAGTTTCCAAAATGTTCACTTTCCTATTTTAACTTAACATTTCCAAGTTTCCAAAATGTTCATCATACATTCATAATACATAAGACATGCCATTTCGTATAATTAAATCAAAATTACATAGGCCCATTTCCAGGATGTTACACTAATGCTCCAACTATTTTGATGGATTTGATAAATTAGATTTTTATACCATATTTAGACAGATTTGTTGTTATGCTCATTGATGATATTCTATCTATTCACGAGATGAGTCTAAGCAAGCAGAGCATTTGAGGATTGTATTGCAATCCTTGAGAGATAAGAAACTGTATGATAAATTCAACAAATGTGAGTTTTGGCTCAGGGAAGCTAGATTTTTGGGACATATAGTTTCAGCGGATGGTATTAGAGTTGATCCGAGCAAGATTTCTATAGTTATTGATTGGAAACCACCTAGAAATAAATTTTGCTACCATGGTGGAATCAGTAATACATGTTTGTTTCTTGAAACACCAAGAAATGGCTCTTCCATCAAGAATGGAGATCCATCCACTAGTTGATACATGATCTTCCAAACTTGTAATCCAAGTAGCATCCGAATACCCTTCTAAAAGTGGAGGATATCCATTATAACACAGTCCATAGTTAATAGATTTCTTTAAGTACCTAAGTACTCTATTCAAAGCTTTCCAATGCAAACTACTTGGATTACTTGTGTACCTACTCACCTTCCCAATAGCATATGCAATATCTGGTCTTATACAAGTCATTATGTACATAAGACGACAAGGCAACCAATTAGACTTGCATATTTCAATTGATCGGTTTTCCTACTAGCATTAGTTATTAATTTTATTTGAGGATCTATGGGCGTAGATGCTAGTATACAGTTGAAAAGATAAAACATTTTAATCACATTTTCAATGTAATGTGATTGTGATAATGTAACACCCCTTACCCGTATTCAAAGCTGGAATCGAGTTTGAGGCATTACCTAACTTATCTCGCTAAAACATATCACATTGAGCTATAAAATTTCATTTAAGCCCATCTCTTGCTCATTCTCGACCTACGAGGCCCTAAACATACCTCCAAGAGGTTTCTGGATTTAACCGCGAACTTTTACGTACTTGGAAAACTTTTCATTAAAATAGGGGTCACACGCCTGTGTTGATCTAGGACACGCCCCTGTGCCCCTAAAACACGCTCGTGTTCACCACCCGTGGTTGACACTAACTTATCTCACATGGCCAGACACACGCCCGTGTCCCTGGCCCTTGTCCCTCACACGGCCTCAACACACCCGTGTATTAGCCCGTATGTCGAATTAAATTCCACATTTAATGTGTAGACTTCACACGACCAGGGCACATGCCCATGTCCTAGGCTGTGTCATCCACACGGCTGAGACACACGGTCGTGTCTCTGCCCATGCGTTTACTACTAAGCATAGTGACTTGTAAGCCTAGAATGCAATGGGACACACAGTCGATCAACACGCCCATGGGGCTGACCATGTGTCTCACACAGCCTAGAAACACGGCCGTGTGTCTACCCGTGTGGACAATTAGATGGCTATCTACCAAGCCATTTGCGACCCTAACAAGAAATTATACTCATACAAAAACATTCTAATCTATAAAATGACCAAAGGTATCTCTAAAACTCAAAAGAATCAAGATATACACAAGGGCATACACTTTATGAAATTCATCTTTATTAAGCATAAGAATTTGTCAAGTATCGGCCTAACTTGTAAGACCATTTACAAAATGAATTCAATAACATACATAACCAACACTTTGGCTAACAATTACGACCTAACAAAATGCCCAAGTCCTATAAACGCCATAACCAAAATAAGTCTAAATTGTTATACTAAAGCGATGTCGATAGTGTGATTTTTGAACTCCAAAGTTCTACGTTCCTCGAGTTATCTTGGCAATACTACAAGTAAAAAGGGTAGTGAAAAGGCGTAAGCATAAAGCTTAGTAAGTTTGCATGGAAATAAATAGCAACAATGAGCTCATAATATAATCCATCCATGGCATTAACTAACCATACACAAGTCATAGGCTTCTTGCCATACTTACTCACACTTGCCCTTATTTAGCACATACCATACCACATATCGTAATCGTTTCTTCGTGACTCATTCACGAATACCTGTATTCACTCATTCACATGTTTTTAGTACAAATCTCATTTCTACTTCTAAACTTATCTACTTATCCCATTAATCACTAGGGATAATCAAAGATGCATATTCATCATCATTAATGTAGGTACGAAGCCAATGCCACATCCCCGAGGTGGTCTTACATGGAGTCTCCTCTAAATGCCAATGTCATATCCCAGATATGGTCTTATATGGAATTTCACATCAAGTATCGATGCCATATCCCGGATATGGTCTTATACGATTTTCATATTCATTACCAAAGTCATATCCTGAATATGGTCTTGCACGAGATCTCAACTTGATGCCGAGGCCATGTCCCGAACATGGTCTTATATGGGACCTTATCCATTTCATATCTCGATGATAGCATTTTCATATTCAATATGGTCCACTAGGACTTCAACATCACATTTAACATTAACTACTCAATTTAATATAGCATCATGTATCAATATAGTGCCAAGCATTCTCATACATGCTAACATAAATGTTGAATCTATCACATACAAACTTACCTCGATCTCGAAATGAGCTAGCTCATCGGTCTGATCCGAGATTTTGTTCTTTCCCCAATCGAGGTGAATTATTGGTTCTTCTTGCTCTATAATAGAAAATTTAGCTCATTTTAATCATCACATAAATAAAAGCATTTTAATAATCATGCTTTGGGAAAATTACTATTTTGCCCCTAGACTTTGGCAAAATAACCATTTTACCCCTAGGCTCAAAAATTAATTCTAATCATATTTCTACCTTCAACAAGCCTACGTGAACATTTAATACTCTTATGGCTATCATCAAAAATCAACTTTTCGCACATTTACTACAATTTTTATAACCTTTACTACAAGGTCCAATTAAGTGTTTTTATGGAAACACCTTTCACAAAAGTTGTTCATCTAACAACCAAGACTCATTTTCTCCCATAAAAATGTAGCAAACAACTTAAAATCTTACATGGCAAATCCCTATAATTTTTACCACAATGCAAGATAGTCCCCTCTTTAGAAAGCTTAAGCTTTAGGGGTCTCAAACGTACAACTATCTTCAAGAAAAACCATTAAAATCACTTACTAGGATCGATGAGAGCTTGCTAAAAATTTGAGCTTTCAAAACACCTATTTTGTTTGATATTTTCGGTGGAGAAGGATAGAGAGAAAATATGATATCTTTTCTTTCTTTATTTTATTAATACTAGTCAAATTAGTCACCATCTATTACCAACTTTGATCAATTTTGTCCATCTTTGTCTCCTATCATCTCCTATGGCTGGTCAACTATCTATCAAAGGGCTAATTTCCTTTTAAAGACCTCTAATTTACAATCCATGGTTATTTGGCACCTTTAGCCAATAGAATGGAACTTTTGCACTTTATGCGATTTAGTCTTTTTTCGCGATTAAACAAGAAATTGATAAAATTAAAGCATCAAAATTTCCATGCACTAATATAATCATGCTCTGACTCAAAAAATATCATGAAAATGATTTTCTCTAACCTTGAATTAGTGACCCCGAGATCACTGTTCCGACTAGCCCCTAATTCGGGCTGTTACAATTCTCCCCCCTTAAGGATTTTCGTCCCAGAAAATCTTACCGGTGAAAGGTTGGGATATTGGTTTCTCATAGTCTCCTCGGGCTCCCATGCAGCCTCTTCTATTCCATGCCTTCGCCACAACACTTTTACAAGGGCTATACTTTTGTCTCTCAACTGTTTGACCTCTCACGCTAAAATTTTAACCGGCTATTCACCATAAGTCAAATCCGGCTGTATCTTTACCTCTGTTGGTGCTATGACATGTGAAGGGTCTGAACGGTATCGGTGCAACATGGATACATGAAAGACATCATGAATATTTTTTAGCTCAGGTGGCAAAGCCAACCGATAAGCTACCGGCCCCATCCTCTCGCTAACTTCATAAGGTCCGATAAAACGCGGACTTATTTTGCCCTTTCGGCCAAATCTGAGGACTTTTCTCCAAGGTGATACTTTCAAGAACACTTTATCACCGACTTTGAAATCAATCTCTTTCCTTTTTAAATTTGAATAGGACTTTTGCCTATCTGAGGCAACCTTCAGATAGTCACGTATTACTTTTACCTTCTTTTCAGTTTCCCTAATCAAATCAACTCTATGTATCTGTTTCTCTCTGAGTTCTGACCAATACAAGGGTGTTCGACACTTATGTCCATATAATGCCTTATAAGGCACCATATTCAAACTTGACTGAAAACATTTGTTGTAGGCGAATTCCACCAACGGTAAGTATTTCTCCCAATTACCATGAAATTTCAAGACACAACATCGAAGCATGTCTTCAAGTATCTGAATTACCCTTTCCGACTATCCGTCGGTCTGTGGATGGAAGGCTATACTAAACTCAATTTTGTGCCTAAGGCCTCTTGTAACTTTTTCCAAAACCTTGACGTGAATCTCAGATCTCTATCCAAAATGATCGACAACGGTACACCATGAAGTTTTACTATCTCTGCCACGTACAAGTCCGCCAATTTATCAAGTGAATAATCGACTCGCACTGGTATGACATGAGATGACTTTGTGAGTCTATCAACCATTACCCATACTGCATCTTTCTTCTTCAGAGTCAACAGTAAGCCTGTCACGAAGTCCATGGTAATACGGTCCCATTTCTACTCAGGAACCATAATGGGATGAAGTAAGCTCGAAGGTACTTGGTGTTCAGCCTTCACTTGCTGACAAATCAGGTATTTTGATACAAACTTGGAAATATCTTTCTTCATACTAGGCCACCAATACCATTTTCCCAAGTCGTTGTACATCTTCGTGCTACCCGGGTGCACTGTTAAACATCCGCTATGTGTTTCATTCAAAATCCTACAAATAAGTTCATCATTCCTGGGTACACAAATCCCAGAACATCAAACATCCATCAGGATTTACTCGAAAATCTAACTCAACATTGGACTCACATAAAAGTCTTTTGGCTTGTAAACTGCTATCTTCTCTCTAAGCTTCAAAAATCTCTTGGAGGAATAATGGTCTAGCCCTCATCTCAGCTAGAATGGAACCATTATCTAACAAAGCCATCTGAGTATTCATGGCTCTCAGGGCGAACAATGATTTTCTGCTCAAAGCTTCGACGACTACGTTCGCCTTTCCCGGATGGTAATCAATCACTAACTCATAATATTTAATCAGCTCCAACCACCTTCTTTGCCTCAAATTCAATTCTTTTTGAGTCAACAAATATGTTAGACTTTTGTGGTCGGTGAAAATCTGACACCTTTCACCATACAAATGGTGTCTCCAAATCTTCAACGCAACACAATTGCGGCCAACTCTAAATCATGAGTCGGGTAATTCTTCTTGTGCGGCTTTAATTGCCTAGAGGCATATGCAATCACCTTACCCTATTGCATAAGTACACAACCCAATCCGTTCAAGGATGCATCACTGTAAATCAAAAATTCTCTTCCGGTTCAAGTTGCACCAAAATAGGAGCCTCAGTCAACAACGTCTTCAGTTTCTCAAAACTCTGTCGACACTTTTCTGTCCAATCAAACTTCGCCTCTTTTTGCAACAATCTCGTCATCGGGGTAGCTATCATGGAAAACCCCTTGACAAAACGCATATAATATCCGGCTAGGCCTGGAAAACTCCTTACTTCAGCTACGCTCCTCATTGGTTTCCAATCAACAATTGCTAAAATCTTACTCAGGTCTACTCTAATTCCATCTCCCAAGACAATGTGCCCTAAAAATCCCACTTCCTTGAGCCAAAATTCACTCTTGCTAAATTTGGCATACAATTGTTTTTTCTCTTAAAATTTGCAGAAACATACTCAAATGCTCAGTATGTTCGTTCTCATCTCGAGACTAGATCAGTATGTCGTCGATGAAGACTACGATAAATTTATCCAAGTATGGCAGAAAAATGCGATTCATCAAATCTATGAAGATCGCAGGGGCATTCGTCAGACCAAAAGGCATGACCAAAACTTCATAGTGGCCATACCTAGTCCTAAATGCGATTTTTGATAGATCCGAGTCCTTGACTCTCAGCTGATAGTACCCAGATCTCAAATCTATCTTAGAAAACACCATGGCTCCCTTCAACTGATTGAATAAATCATCGATCCTTGGCAACGGGTACTTGTTCTTTACAGTTACCTTGTTGAGCTGTCGATAATCGATGCATAATCTCATAGAACCATCTTTTTTCTTCAAGAATAAGATGGGAGCACCCTACGGAGAAAAACTTAGCCTTACGAAACCTTTATCTGTTAGTTCTTGTAACTAGGCTTTCAACTCTTTTAGCTTAGTTGGAGCCATTTTATATGGAGCAATAGAAATAGGGGCAGTACTCGGAGCCAACTCAATCCCAAATTCAATCTTTCTAACCAGAGGTAGCCCTAGCAATCCTTTTGGGAAAACATTTGGGTACTCACATACAATGCGTACCGACTCCATTTTCAAATCAATCTCTTTAGTATTCCACACAAAGGCTAGGTAAGCCTCGTACCCCTTCCTTAAATACCTCTAAGTCGACAAGGATAATATCACTCTGGTGATCTATCTTGATTATTTGATTCAACACGAATAAATCCCCATTTCATTTTTCAACTTAATATGTTTCTTTCCATAATTCACAATTACACCATGAGTAACTAACCAATCCATCCCAAGGATGACATTAAACTCATCAAACGGTAATAGCATAAGATCAACTGGAAAACAACGACCCTTAATCATCAAAGGGCATCATCCCTTACATATTCTATCAACCAACATATACTTGCCTAGGGGATTAGACACTCTTATTATGAATTTAGTATACTCTATAGGCATGCTCATGCTAGAGACTAATTTCATACATATGTATGAGTGAGTAGACCCCGGATCAATTAAAGCTATAACACGAATATCGCAAAGAGAAAATGTACCAATGATTATGTCTGGGGAAGATGCCTCTTCACGAGCACGAATGGAATATGTTATCGCCGGTGCTCTACCCTCGACTCTTACAGCTTGCTCTCTGGACAGATTCTTGTTACCCATTTCATTTTCTGGGTTTCTCTGTGGTCTTCCCTTAGCACTACTTCTCGGTCTTGCATTTTAAGACTTCTCTGTCTCGGCCACCTCAAGGCAATCTCTGATAAGGTGGTCTAAGTGTAACACCCTAAACCCGACCCAAACATTATAGCCAGATCTGGCATGTCACTAAAAAGATTCTGTAAAAGATGTCAAAATTTTGGGAAATATTCTTCTTTTTCCTTGTATTCAATCTTTTGTTCGGAAGAACTTAATAACGTGATAAGTTTAACTAAGTTATAAATTGCTTTTGTTGTTTTATGAATTAAAAACCAAAATCTTAATATATGCCTTAGTTTAATTAAAGTTTAAGTGCTGGCGATGATGAAAGCCCAAAATAAAACCCAAAACAGAGTATAATAGTCTAGTGGCCCATGGCCTTATTACAACGAGATTTAAAACCCATTAAATAAAATATAAAATAATAGATTAGAGTCTTTTTGTTGAATCCTAATGTGCTTTTGCATGGCCACCTTACTCTCCTCTCCAGCCCGATCCGTTGCACTAGTTGCTACCTGAAATTGTTAAAATAACAAGGTGAGTCACGAAACTCAGTGTGCAACCCTCGTGCACCATTAGATTGGGCCTTAACCCATAGATCAAAATATAAAACATAATATAGCAGATAACATACATAGAACCCAACCCAATCCTAGGTTTCCATCCGCTACATGCCACCCTTACCTGTCGATCACACCATTGGGGATTTCTACAATCAACCCACACCGCTACACACCATCGATGGCAGTCATGCTGCAGTTACCTTCTCATCGTCAAGTTGTGACATAGTCACCAGGCTGAAATGGCATAAGCCACCAGAAACAGAGTTGTGACAGAGTCACCAGGCTGAAATGGCATAAGCCACCGTAAATGTAGTACTTCCCTTTTCATCAATTACCCAACCCCAAGCATACAGAGAAATCGACATACAGAGCATATTACTGAAGAAGGACAGAAATCACTAACCTGATGATTAGCTTTTACCCTCATCGGGTTTTCAATCATAATGCCGGGATTTTGACATCTAACAGAGTATAACAGATTTATACATATTATATATATATATATATTAGCACTCAATCTAATAGTGTGAAAGATTACACACCTGATTATTGTCGATACCCTTGCTAAACCGATCTACAACTTTGCTCAATAAGCCAGAAAGATGTGAAAATAGGGCCTCTCCTATATTCAGCCATGGTTAGTGTTCTACCCAATTTTATGTATTTAAAAATAAACAATTCTCCTCACCTAAACTGGTTAGATCTCAGAAGTAGGATGGTTTGAACGCTACCGATGAAAACCTTGACGATTGAGATCTCCTTTAAATCCCGATGTGCCGCAAAAGAAAAAGAAACCCAGGATTAGTTTCCAAATGGCCATTCGGCTAAGGTTTCTAAAAGCCGAAGAAATATTGGAATCTCAAAATTGACACTTACCTATTGTTTCCTTCAAGATTCGGCACAAGCAAACTCCACTGAAGAAAATTCGGTAACTTCAGAAGGTGAGATCTTAGTGATTTTGACTTTTTATGAAAATCCCGGAAGGATGAACTGATATGGTTTCGGCTAAAAAGAAAAGTGAAAAGAGAGTAAAGAGAGACTTAAAGATTCGGCTAGAGTGTCAGAATAAGATAAGAAAGGGATCTGTCAGAGGTTTCGGCCAACTGAAGAAAAGAAAAGAGAGGAAGAATAGAGTAAAAATTTCGGTAGAGAAAAGAGAAAGGGTGAGAGCTTTAACAGCAAATTTCAGCACAATGGGAGAGAAAGAAGTTAGGGTTCAAATGCCAAAATTTGAAGAGATACTCTCCTATTTATAGGATTTTGGCACCTACCTATTAAAAACCGAAAGTGCCCTTCATAATATCTAAAGCTTAAGCAAATAATAGGGAAAATTTGGCACCCCTTTTCCTATGTAGTAGCTGAATTCTTCACCCCTCTAGGTGATGGAATTTCGGCCATCACTTAGTCTCCTAGATAGCCCTTCCTTCTTTCCCTTATCTTAATCTGCTATCTCCTCAGAAATAGCCTTAACTATCACCAACTCCTTCCCCCTTTATCTGCTTATTATCCTCACAATTTAAACATAATAAAATTCCTTAAAAAAACCTTATGCCGTCCCCTCCTAGTCCCCATTCAAGTGCCGAAATGTGGCCCTAAGCTTGGGCTTTAAGCAACCAAAAATTTGGGCCCTTTTCCATCTACTAAAACGCCACTTATAGCTTCCCCTTACTGAGCCCCTAGTTGCTGGGCCACAAGCCCAACATGTCAATTTAATTATTAAAACTTTATTTAAACCTAAGTATGTCTAAATAGAATATTTAAAACAAGGCCTCAACCCAAATTTGAGCCCCATTTGCACCTCAAATCCTTAAATTAATATTTCTAAGCATACACTACACAAAATGCACAAGCCCCTAAATTTAGGATGTTACAGTTCTACCCCCTTAAAATAAATTTTGACCTCGAAATTTACCTGATCAAAAAAGATGGGGATACTATCGTCAGATAACATCTTTCGCTCCCACGTCGCTTTCTCGCTGCCGTGATTTTGCTACAAAACTTTGACCAAAGGGACGGACTTTCTTCTTAACACTTTTACGTCTTGATCCAAGATTTGCACTGGTTCCTCCTCATAGAATAAATCTGGCCTTACTTCAATCTCTTCCACCGGCACAACATGCGATGGATCAGAACGATAACGTCTCAGCATCGAGACATGAAACACGTCATGTATCTGCTCCAACTCTGAAGGCAACTCCAAACGATAAGCCACTGGCCCCACGCGTTCCAATACCTGATAAGGCCCAATAAACCGAGGACTTAGCTTACCTTTCCGTCCAAACCTTATTAACTTCTTCCATGGGGATACTTTTAAAAAGACTTGGTCTCCTACTGCAAATTTCATCTCCTTCCGCTTTAGATCCGCATAAGACTTCTGCCAATCAGACGCTTCCTTCAATCGAGCCCGTATTAACTTAACTTTCTCCTCCGTTTTCGAAACTAGTTCTGGACCCAACACCTGACGTTCACCCAACTCCGTCCAACAAGTAGGGGTACGACATCTCCTTCCATATGATGCTTCGTACGACGCCATTTGAATAGTAGCTTGATAACTATTATTGTATGCAAATTCTGCCAAAGGTAAATACTCCTCCCAACTACCCCTAAAATCAATGATGCAACCCCTTAGCATATCCTCCAAGATCTGAATTACCCTCTCAGACTGACCATCAGTCTGTGGGTGAAAAGCGGTACTAAAGTCTAACCTTGTTCCCATTGCTTGATGAAGAGCCTTCTAGAATCGTGACCTGAACCTAGGGTCCCTATCAAATATTACCGACACCGGTACACCATGTAATCTTACGACCTCAGCCACGTACAGCTTAGCCAACCTTGGTAGAGAATAGTCAACCTGAACCGGTATGAAATGGGCAGACTTTGTCAATCGATCCACAATCACCCAAATCGAGTCCTTCTTAATGGACGTAAGGGGTAACCCACTAACAAAATCCATCGTGATTCTCTCCCATTTCCACTGCGGAATCTTCACCAGTTGCAGGAACCCTGAAGGCAACTAGTGTTCCACTTTTACCTGTTGGCACGTCAAGCACTTTCCCACGAATTTCGTTATCTCTCGCTTCAGACCTAGCCACCAAAATTGTTCTCGCAAGTCCCAATACATCTTAACCTCTCCAGGATGCATAGCGTAAGGGCTACTATGCGACTCCTGAAGAATCATCTGCCTTAACTCCACATCTTTTGGCATACAAATCTTCCCACAGAAACACAAGACTCCATCACCATTCAAACTATAATTTTCTCCTTCACCATTCTGCACTTGTCAATTTGAGTACACAAGACATCATCCAGAAACTGCTTCTCCTTGATTTGATTTGTCCACATAGGTCTTACTTGAAGTTTAGCTACCAAACTGCCATCCTCATACAGACTAAGATGAGCGAACATTGCCCTCAAATCCGCTATCGCCTTCCTACTCAACACATCCGCCACCACGTTAGCCTTACCCGGATGATACTCGATCGAACAGTCATAGTCCTTCAAGAGTTCAATCCACCTACGTTGCCTCAGATTCAACTCCTTCTGGGTAAGGATATACTTCAGGCTCTTATGGTCAGTGTAAATAACTAACTTCTCCCCATACAGGTAATGCCTCTAAATCTTCAGAGCAAAAACTACTGCCGCCAATTCTAAATCATGCGTAGGGTAGTTCAATCCATGCGGTCGCAACTGTCGAGACGCATATGCAACAACTTTTCTCTCTTACATCAACACACACCCCAAACGTATGTGTGACGCATCACAGTGGACGGTAAATTCTTTTCCTCCTCTGGCTGAATTAGCACCGGTGCTTCCGTCAAGATTCTCTTCAGCTTATCAAAACTCTCCTGATGTTTGTCAATCCATACAAACAATACTCCCTTCCTTAACAATTTGGTTAAAGGTGCCACTATTAAAGAGAACCCCTCAATAAACCTCCTGTAATACCCTACCAATCCCAAGAAACTTTGAATTTCTGCCACGAACTTCAGCGGTTTCCAACCTAGTATAGCTTCTATCTTCCGAGGGTCTACCCTAATTCCCTCTACAGAAACTACATGCCCTAAGAAAGTCACTTCCTTCAGCCAGAACTCACACTTACTGAACTTTGTGTAAGCTGCTTCACCCTCAAAATTTGCAACACCACACGAAGATGTGCATCATGCTCCTCCTCTGACTTGGAGTAAACCAAAATATCATCGATGAACACCACCACGAACCGATCCAGGTATGGTTGAAACACCCGGTTCATCATATCCATAAATGTTGCTAGCGTATTCATCAAACCGAACGGCATTACTAAGAACCCATAATGACCATAGCGTGTTCGAAACGCGTCTTATGAATGTCCCCTTCCTTCACCTTTAACTGATGGTACCCCGACCTTAGATCAATCTTTGAAAAGACCGAAGCTCCTTTAAGCTGATCAAACAGGCCATCGATTCTTGGCAATGGGTACTTATTCTTAATCGTCAACTTATTCAGTTGACGATAGTCCATGCACATACGCATGGATCCGTCTTTCTTTTTCATGAATAGGACCGACGCTCCCCATGGAGACACACTCGGTCAGATAAATCCATGATCCAACAGTTCCTGGATCTGGGCTTTGAGCTCCACCAACTCCTTTGGTGCCATTCGATAAGGAGCTATGGATACCAAAGCCGTACCCAAAAGTAGTTCTATTCCAAATTCCACTTCACGATCTGGAGGTAACCCTGGTAACTCCTCCGAAAAGATATCCACGAAATCATTGACTATTCAAACGTCATCGACAGTCACCTCCTTAGCATCCAAGTCACTAATAAAAGCTAGGAATGCGTTGTATCCTTTCTGAATCATCTTAACAGCTCTCAATGTCGATACCACGTTGGACAAATAGTTTCTTCTTTTCCCTAACACAACCACCTCCCCGCCTTTCAAGTTACTCAACATCACACGCTTGGTCTCACAATCTAACTTAGCACGATGCTTAGTCAACCAATCCATTCCTAGAATAAGATCAAACTCTCCAAATGGCAATTCCATTAAGTCTACCAGAAACAATACCCCTTGAGTCTCTAACGGTACATCCTTAAATAGCTTGTCCACTACCCTAGATTGTCCTAGAGGACTAACCACAGTCATCTTCCTAGTAGTTATTTCAGAGTCTATACTTAGGTTCTCAGATATCGAACATGCAATATAGGAGTAGGTTGACCTAATATCAATCAAGGCAAGAAAACGGTTATCAGCAATAAGGAACGTACCGGTTATGACATTCGGTGCGTCACCATCCTCCTGTCGACGAACTATATAAACTAGACCCGACTGCCTCGCATCTATATTACCTGTACCTCTACCAGGTGCTCAACGACCGCGACCAACCCCATTTCCTCCTCTACTTGGGCCACGACCCCTCGATATTGGCTGACCACCTCTTTCAGCCTGATCAAAACCTCGTCTAACCTGGTCGCACTGCTCCTTCCGTGGGCGATTCTTAATCATATGTTCGTGGATCCACACTTGAAACATCCACCGGTTCTTTTTCTACACTCCCTAAAATGTGCTTTCCCGCACCAATTACATAATCGATTATGATTCCCCCAGCAGGTGTCGAAGCACGAGCTGGCCCATTAGACCTAGGCCTTTTCTGCGAATTCCCAGATGCTCCTGCTGGCCCAAAATTTCTCTTATTCCTTCCCCGCTTCTTATCTCTTTCCTATTTTTTCGTCCATTTTACCTCCTCAGCTATCTTAACCTTCTCCACCAGAACAGCAAAATCTCTCTCTCTGCGTTGCTATCAAGACCCTTAACTTATTCCGCAATCCATCCTTGAATCGAACACAACGTTCATATTCGGTTGCTACTATTCTTCGAGCGTCTGCCTCATATTCAGCCACAGATTTACTTCCCTGTACCAAATTCAGGAATGCCTTCCTCTGTGCATCCATATAGCTGGCCCCAACATACTTTCCCTGGAATGACTCCTTAAAGAAGTCCTAGTCAATTCGATCTGCGGCAGTACCCTCCTTCACCGTGAGCCACCACTGATAAGCCTCATCTCGTAGAAGAGACACAACCCCTTTCAATTTCTCCACCGTGAAATCTAAGTCATCCATTATGCGCTCAGTTGTTTCCATCCAATACTCAGCTGTGTTAGGGGCTACGCCAGAAACTCCCCTAAACACTTTTGCCCCATTGGCTCGAAGTCGTTCAGACACAGACTTTCGAGCTCTTGAACTAATGCCTACTCCACCACCCTCTCCGAATTCGCAACATTGCTCGAGACATCGATCGCTCCACTCGCTTGGTCATGAAATTCTCCTCCACAACCGCGCTTTAGATCTCATTTTTCGACCGTGGCGAGACCCCACGGCTCGACACGGTCATCCTACCCTATCAAGGCCCACGCCGACGGACGTCCTCTACCTTTTGTACTCATTCTTCCGATCGACGTTTATCTGATTAAGAGTTTTATGAATCATTAATTCATTCCACCGATTAACTACGAACAATCTTATGAATAGTAGTTTTAGGAGTAGTTCTTTCGAATTCGCATTCACAATTGGCCTCACGTTCAGATCCCTAGTTCTAGGAAACACATACATTCAATCAACATACAAAGAACATCCATGAACTTACATTCATCAAATAAAGGTGTTTTCGTTGTTTCACTACCTAGGGGTATTTTCGTAATTTTATCTTATAGGGGTATTTTCATAATTTTTTAAAATAGGGTTCCTTGGTGATTTCGTGAAATAAGGGTAGTTTAAAAATCTAGGGGTATTTCAGTAATTTTGGAAATCTAGGGGTATTTCGGTAATTTTAACATTTAGGGGGTATTTCGATCATTTTAAAATTTGGGGGTATTTCGATAATTTTGAAATCTAGGGGTATTTCGGTAATTTTGAAATCCAGGGGTATTTCGATCATTTTACACATCAGGGGTAGTTTGGTAACTTTTACAAATTAAGGGTGTTTTCAAAATTTTTTTCAAAATTTTACAAAACTAAGAGAGTATCTTGGAGAATTTGATTTTTTTTTAAAATATAGTAGTGTTCAGGTGTTTTTGGTTGTTGTCATGTTGTGTGAGTTTTTTTTTTCTAAGGAAAAATTTCGTTGATTTTGTAAATCGGGGTATATTTGCACATCTTGGCATTTTTTTCCAAAATAAGGGTATTTTAGTAATTTTGTAAAAACAAAGTGGCTAGTCCCTTTCAGGTTTTAATTATAGGGTTTAGCCTGTCAACAAGTCCTCATGATTAGGGTGAACGGTCACTACGCACCAGGTAAGATTCCAGCGAAGAGGAGGTGAGTCGCTAGGACTGCTTAAATACCAAGCTCTCCCTGAATCCATTCCTAGACATGCGTATGCCCGTTGCCACATCCTATCTTGGCTAAGGTGAACAGTCACTATACACCAGGTAAGGTTCCAGTGAAGAGGAGGTGAGTCACTAGGACTGCTTAAGTACCAAGCTCTTCCTGATCCAATCCTAGACATGCGATGTATCATGTTACACACCCTAGTCTTGCGACTCGTTCACGGGTTTGTTTAGTGAGTTTAAGTCTTATGAGATTCAAGAAGTAGTTTAAGCTAAGCCTAAGGTCCATCAGATTCTAACTAAAATAATCTACGTCCCAAAAACCCGTCAAGCCCACATATATATATCATACAATGGTTCAGAATACTTACCTGGCGGACTTGGGCCGGAGACGCAGGTGCCATGCGGAAGAACCCATCCTGTAACATTTATAAAACATGCATACTTCGAAAACCTATTTTAGAAAACGTTTTGAGCCCAAAAACCCTAGGGTCAAGTTTTGAACCAGGCTCTGATACTAATCTGTAACACCCCAAACCCAGCCCAAACACTATAACCGGATTTGGCATGTTACTAAAAAAATTCTGTAAAAGATGTCGAAATTTTCGGGAAATATTCTTCTTTTTCCTTGTATTCAATCTTTTGTTCGGAAGAACTTAATAATGTGATAAGTTTAACTAAGTTATAAATTGCTTTTGTTGTTTTATGAATTAAAAACCAAAATCTTAATATATGCCTTAGTTTAATTAAAGTTTAAGTGCCTGGCAGTAATGAAAGCCCAAAATAAAACCCAAAACAGAGTATAATAGTCTAGTGGCCCATGGCCTTATTACAATGAGATTTAAAACCCATTAAATAAAAATATAAAATAATAGATTAGAGTCTTTTTGTTTTATCTAAATGTGCTTTTGCATGGCCACCTTGCTCTCCTCTCCAGCCCGGTCCGTTGCACTAGGCGCTACCTGAAATTGTTAAAATAATGTGGTGAGTCATGAAACTCGGTGTGCAACCCTCATGCACCATTAGATTGGGCCTTAGCCCACAGATCAAAATATAAAACATAATATAGCAAATAACATACATAGAACCCAACCCAATCCTAGGTTTCCATCCGCTACACGCCACCCTTACCTACCGATCACACCATTGGGGATTTCTATAATCAAGCCACACCGCTACACACCATTGATGGCAGTCATGCTGCAGTTAGCTGCTCATCATCAAGTTGTGACATAGTAACCAGGCTGAAATGGCATAAGCCACCAGAAACAGAGTACTTCCCCTTTTCATCAATTACCCAACCCCAAGCATACAGAGAAATCGGCATACTGAGTATATATCAAGAAGAATGTAAATCACTAACCTGATGATTAGCCTTTACCCTCTTCGGGTTTTCAATCATAATGCCGGGATTTCGACATCTAATAGAGTATAACAGATTTATACATATTTATATATATATATATATATATTAGCACTCAATCTAATAGTGTGAAATGTTACACACCTGATTATTGTCGATACCCTTGCTAAACCGATCTACAACTTTGCTCAACAAGCTGAAAAGATGTGAAAATAGGGCCTCTCCTATATTCGGCCATGGTTAGTGTTCTACCCGATTTTATGTATTTAAAAATAAACAATTCTCCTCGCCTAAACTGATTAGATCCCGGAAGCAGGATGGTTTGAACGCTACCGGTAAAAACCTTGACAATTGAGATCTCCTTTAAATCCCGATATGCCGCAAAAGAAAAAGAAACCCGGGATTAGTTTCCAAATGGCAATTTGGCTAAGGTTTCTAAAAGTCGGAGAAATATTAGAATCTCAAAATCAACACTTACCTATTGTTTTCTTCAAGATTCGACACAAGCAAACTCCACTGAAGAAAATTTGGCAACTTTAGAAGGTGAGATCTTAGTGATTTCGGCTTTTTATGAAAATCCCGAAAGGATGAACTGATATGGTTTCGGCTAAAAAGAAAAGTGAAAAGAGAGCAAGGAGGGACTTGAAGATTCGGCTAGAGTGTCAGAATAAGATGAGAAAGGGATCTGTCAGAGGTTTCGGCCAACTGAAGAAAAGAAAAGAGAGGGAGAATAGAGTAGAAATTTCGGCAGAGAAAATAGAAAAGATGGAGCTTTAACAGAAAATTTTGGCACAATGGGAAAGAAAGAAGTTAGGGTTCAAATGCCAAAATTTGAAGAGATACTCTCCTATTTATAGGTTTTTCGGCACCTACCTATTAAAAATCGAAAGTGCCCTTCATAATATCTAAAGCTTAAGCAAATAATAGGGAAAATTTGGCACCCCTTTTCCTATGTAGTAGCTGAATTCTTCACCCCTCTAGGTGATGGAATTTCAGCCATCACTTAGTCTCCTATATAGCCCCTCCTTCTTTCCCTATCTTAATCTGTTATCTCCTCAGAAATAGCCTTAACTATCACCAACTCCTTCTCCCTTTATCTGCTTATTATCCTCACAATTTAAACATAATAAAATTCCTAAAAAAAACCTTGTGTCGTCCCGTCCTTGTCCCCATTCAAGTGCCAAAATGTGGCCCTAAGCTCGGGCTTTAAGCAACCAAAAATTTGGGCCCTTTTCCATCTACTAAAATGCCACTTATAGCTTCTCCTTACTGAACCCCTAGTTGCTGGGCCACAAGCCCAACATGTCAATTTAATTATTAAAACTTTATTTAAACCCAAGTATGTCTAAACAAAATATTTAAAACAAGGCCTCAGCCCAACTTTGAGCCTCATTTACACCTCAAATCCATAAATTAATATTTCTAAGCATACACTACACAAAATGCACAAGCCCCTAAATTCAGGATGCTACACTAAGGACCCACATCTAAAACAAGCTTTCTCATTTGCTCGACACTCACCAAAATGGCGCCTGCCACACTACGGGCATTCTGGTCTACTCGATCGAACGTTGCCCACACTAGCAACTGATGTAGTCTACCCTTTAGACCCTGAAAATTGTTTGCCCTTACTTCGATTTGAAAACTTGACTGAGGTGTCTGATCGGGCAGTGAAATCCTTCAATTTCTTAGATGAGGATTGGAGTGACTTATTCAGTTGTCTTTTCCTCGAGTCGCGAGACTCATGCTCAGCACTTCTTTTCTCCTCAGCCAACTCTTCAGCCTTATAGGCTCTATCTACCAACACCACAAATTCTTTTAATTCAAGGACTCCCACATATAAACGGATATCTTTATTTAACCCGTCCTCGAATCTCTTACACATGATGGCCTCGGTAGACACGTACTTTCGAGCATACTTGCTAAGCCTTACGAACTCTCGTTCGTAGTTGGTCACTGACATACGGTCATGCTTTAATTCTAGGAACTCCTTTCTCTTATGATCGATGAATCTCTGGCTAATATACTTCTTCCGGAATTCCTCTTGGAAGAATTCCCAGCTAACTCTCTCCTTTGGTACCACCGACACTAGGGTACTCCACCACTGATAGGCTAAATCTCTTAAGAGGGATACTGCACACTTGAGAAGCGAGCAAGATAACTCATCGAATACCCTGATGGTATTCTCGAGCCAGAATTCTGCTCTCTCCGAATCATCATCTTTACTAGCCCGAAATTCTTCAGCTCCTTGCTTTCAGATCTTATCAACTGGAGGCATTTCTCTTCTCACTACCTCAACCACTTGAGGAGCTACAGGAGCAGGTTGAGGAATAGGTAGGGTGGAGGGGGTTGAGCATTAGGATTTGCTCGCTATACTCAGTATACCAGTTGCTCATCATATGGAGAAAGGCTTCTCGGGCCTCTTCTCCCTAACCCAAAGTCTCAGGTCTACTATTTGTCATGCGCAATTCCTTGCTTAAGTCTCAAGATTACTCACAAAGATCATCGGCTATAGTTTGGTCTAGATCAAAATCTATATACTACATAAAACATAATTTTAAACGTCAAGAGCCATCACACTATCATTACACAGATACTCTTACATATGGCATGTATAGTTAGACTCATACTTATGATACATTAGTCTTGGAATCAACTAAACCGTAGCTCTGATACCAATAAATGTAACACCCCTTACCTGTATTCAAAGCCGAAACTAGGTTTGAGGCATTACCTAACTTATCTCGCTAAAACATATCACATTGATATATAAAATTTCATTTAAGTGCATCTCTTGTTCATTCTCGGCCTACGAGGCCCTAAACATACCTCTGAGAGGTTTTAGGATTTAACTGAGAACTTTTACGAACTTGAAAAACTTTTCATCCAAATAGGGGTCACACGCCCGTGTGCCTCTAAGACACGCCCGTGTTCACCACCCGTGGTCGAACTGATTTATCTCACACGGCCAGACACACGTCCGTGTCCCTGGCCTGTGTCCCTCACACGGTCTTAACACGCTCGTGTCTTAGCCCGTGTGTCAAATTAAATTCCACATTTAATGTGCAGACTTCACACGACCAGGGCACACGCTTATGTCCTAGGCCGTGTCATCCACATGGCTGAGACACACGACCATGTTTCTGCCTATGTGTTTACTACTAAGCATACTAACTTGTAAGCCTAGCATGCAAGAGGACACACGGTCGATCAACACACCCATGGGGCTGACCATGTGGACAATTAGATGGCTATCTACCAAGCCATTTACCACCTTAACAAGAAATTATACTCATACCAAAACATTCCAATCTATAAAATGACCAAAGGTATCTCTAAAACTCAAAAGAATCATGATATACACAAGGGAATACACTTTATGAAATTCATCTCCATTAAGCATAAGAATTTGTCAAGTATCGGCCTAACTTGTAAGACCATTTATAAAATGAATTCAATAACATACATAATCAACACTTTGGCTAACAATTACGACCTAAAAAAATACCCAAGTCCTATACATGCCATACCCAAAATAAGTCTAAATTGTTATACCAAACTGATGTCGATAGTGTGATTTTCGAACTCCAACGTTCCATGTTCCTCGAGTTATCTTGGCAATACTATAAGGAAAAAGGGTAATGAAAAGGGGTAAGCATAAAGCTTAGTAAGTTTGAATGGAAATAAATAGTAGCAATGAGCTCATAATATAATCCATACATGGAATTAACTAACCATACACAATTCATAGGCTTCTTACCATACTTACTCACACTTGGCCTTATTTAGCACATACCATAACAAATATCGTAATCGTTTCTTCGTGACTCATTCACGACTCATTCACATGACTTTAGTACAAATCTCATTTCTACTTCTAAACTCATCTACTTATCCCATTAATCACTAGGGATAATCAAAGACGCATATTCGTCGTCATTAATGTAGGTACGAAGCCAATGCCACATCCCCGAGGTGGTCTTACATGAAGTCGCCTTTAAATGCCAATGCCATATCCCGAATATGGTCTTATATGGAATTTCACATCAAGTATCGATGCCATATCTCGAATATGGTCTTATACGGATTTTAACTCAGTACCGAGGCCATGTCTCGGACATGGTCTTATACGGGACCTTATCCATTTCATATCTCGATGATAGCATTTTCATATTCAATATGGTAGACTAGGACTTCAACATCTCATTCAACATTAACTACTCAATTTAGTAGAGCATCATGCATCAATATAGTGCCAAGCATTCTCATACATGCTAACATAAATGTTGAATCTATCACATACAAACTTACCTCAATCTCGAAATGAGCCAGCTCGTCGGTCTAATCCGAGATTTTGTTCTTTCCCCGATCGAGGTGAATTCTTGGTTCTTCTTGCTCTATAATAGCAAATTTAGCTCATTTTAATCATCACATAAATAATAGCATTTTAATAATCATGCTTTGGGAAAATTATTATTTTGCCCTTAGACTTTGGCAAAATGACCATTTTGTCCCTAGGCTCGAAAATTAATTCTAATTATATTTATACCTTCAAAAATCCTAGGTGAACATTTAATACTCCTATGGCTATCATCAAAAATCAAATTTTCACACATTTACTACAATTTTTATAACCTTTACTACAATGTCCAATTAGGTGTTTTTATGGCAACACCTTTCACAAAAGTTGTTCATCTAACAACCAAGACTCATTTTCTCCCATAAAAATGCAGCAAACAACTTAAAATCTCACATGGAAAATCCCTAGACTTTTCACCACAATGCAAGATAGTCCCCTCTTTAGAAAGCTTAAGCTTTAGGGGTCTCAAAAGTACAACTATCTTCAAGAAAAACCATTAAAATCACTTACTAAGATGGAGGAGATCTTGATAAAAATTTGAGCTTTCAAAACACCTATTTTGTTTGCTATTTTCAGTGGAGAAGGATGGAGAGAAAATATGATATATTTTCTTTCTTTATTTTATTAATACTAGTCAAATTAGTCACCAACTATTACCAACTTTGACCAATTTTGTCCATCTTTGTCTCCTACCATCTCCTATGGCCGGTCAACTATCTATCAAAGGGATAATTTCGTTTTAAAGACCTCCAATTTATAATCCATGGTTATTTGGCACCTTTAGCCAATAGAATGGAACTTTTGTATTTTATGCGATTTAGTCCTTTTTCGCGAATAAGCAAGAAATTGATACAATTAAAGCATCAAAATTTTCATGCACTAATATAATCATGCTCTGACTCATAAAATATCATGAAAATGATTTTCTCTAACCTCAGATTAGTGACCCCGAGATCACTGTTCTGACTAGCCCATAATTCGGGCTGTTACAGATAAAGATATAGTGCTTTCATCTTGGGTTATTTTAATCTAAAAATAAAATCTACTACACCCATATCCATCATAGCAAAGTTTTTTGACAAGAAATTCTTTTTGTTTTCTATTTGTTCCAAATTCGTGCCAAAAATGAACATGTCTTCTATATATAAGCAAATTATAACACCTTTTCCATTTTCAAATTTACTATATATACACTTATCGGATTCATTTATTTTATAGCCATTAGCTAAAACAGCCTTGTCAAACTTTTCGTGCCATTGTTTTGGTGCTTCTTTAAGCCCATATAAAGATTTAACAAGCTTACATACCTTATACTCATGTTCTGCAACAACAAATCCTTTCGGTTGTTCCATGTACACTTCCTCTTCTAATTCACCATTTAAAAATGCAGTTTTAACATCCATTTGGTGAACAACCCAATTATATATAAAATTAAGAGATATTAAAAGTCTAATTGTAGCAATCTTTCTACTGGAGCATAGGTATCAAAGTAATCAATACCTTGTTTTTGTGTAAAACCTTTGGGTACCAACCTTGCTTAAAATTTATCAATGGTTCCATCGAACTTCCTTTTCTTTTTGAAGATCCATTTACAACATATTGGTTTGGAACCCGGTGGATGTAACACTTTATACTCGGCCCAAACATTACGGTAATTTGGTTTGTTACTGAGAGGACAACATTTTTTGAAAAATCCTTTAGCCAATTCAATTTAAGATAAAAGATATTGTCTTGTTTTAAAAACAGTTGAGGAGTATAAAGAAAACAATGCTTAGTTCGTTTGAAAATATATTAAGTCGATTGTTACCGATTTCGGATGTACAGATGGCACGTAAAAACATTTTACGCTTGAATTTAAGAAAATTTGTGTAATCATTTTAAAGTCACTAAGTGATTTAAACAAATTATCCAAACATGTAAAATAATTAAAAAATAATAATAATCTTAGGAGGCCTTATTACAACTGAACAAATAAAACCAAAATAAAATAAAACAATTCAAAATCCATTTAATCCATATTTTCTCTGCATGGCCACCTCGAGTCCATCCGGCTCCTCACCCGCGATCTACGAGTCACCTGAAAAATATTAAAGGAAAAGGTGAGTCACCAAGACTCAATGTGTAACCCTTTTCCCGGTTTAATGCAACATCATACACACAAATCACAATCAAGTTTAACATGCACCCAACCTAACCATCCAAAACACCTTTTTCTACCCTGTGGTACCAAACCACTTGTGGTGCTAAACCACCGGTGACTTAAAGTCACGATATCCATCAATATTGTGGTGCCAAACCACTTGGTGGTGCTAAACCTTTGGTGACCAAGTCACAAATAACAAGTTGTGGGGCCAACCCACGTGTGATACCAAATCATCGGCGCTAATCCCATAATATCATCTGTGGGCCAACCCATTGTGGTGCTAAGCCACGGGACGAGACGCTATGAGGTGCCAAACCTCTGGAGACAAAAGTCACAAAATGTGGTACCAAACCACTGGTGTCCGTCGACACGAATATCACTTCCCCCTCCTCTCATTCAACCCACATCAATCAATGATATGCATATAACAGGAATCATGCCCACATGTTTATTTAACAACATGCACTGAATTTATCATCAGCCACATATTTATATGCCACATATACCAAATATGTCATGCTTCCCAAAAGCATCATAAAGAAAACTCATAACAACAAGGACTTACCTAATTCCTTGCTTATACCATGATGGTATTAAATCCAAATCTACATCAATTCGGTTTAGCATACACAATGCATTTAGCACGATTATTGAGTTATAAAGTGTGTGTATGTACACACTGTTCTAACGATAGCTCTAAATCCTCAAGAGTCAATCACCACACAAGATCTTCTTGCCCCTATATTCGGCCATTACCCATGTTAGTGCCATTGACCATTCGGCCCAACCAAAATATACCCAAAGGGTTACGCATGAACCCGAAACCTTACCTACATGTCCTTTGAATACTAGCCACCACACCAAGTGTTTTTGCTTCCTTATAATCGGCAATCACATACCCATATTAATAGCCTTCGGCTTTTCGATCATTAAAAGTATAGTCTATTAAAGTAGATCCTTACCACCACTTGCCACCCGATTGCTGACAAATGAAGGCTTGGTTTGAATACCTCAAAATCTCGGAGCACCTAGACAGAATCGATTTTAACACTGATTAGCCACCAATATATTTCGGCTTTTCCCCTTCAACCAAGTCGACAAAGAGAAAGAAGAGAGGAGAGTTTCGCTATTACTTACCTTCCCAATCGATTGGACAAAGAAACTCAAGACTCTTATGCTTCCCCAATATTCGCCAAGGTGAGTTTAATAGGAGGAAAAGAGATTTTGGTCACCAAGATAGGAAGTAGATTCTGCTAATAGGGAAGAAAATAATGAGAAAAAGGGATATAGGGGTTTCGATTTTGAGAAGAAAAGGAAAGAAATAGATTGAAGATAAGAGTGTAGAGGATTCGGCCAAGGTCTAAGAAAAAGAGAATGGTTTTCGGTTTTGAGAGATTGAGAAAGGAGAGAAAATCAAAGATGGAAGAGTTTGGGAATTTCGGCTACTTGCAAATGGAGAAAAGAAAAGACAAAAGATGGAGAGTATGACTAAAGAGAATTCGCACTTCTATCACCTAGTCTCCTTGCCGCCCACTCCCCTTCAACAAGGAGTTCAAATTTCGCCAACACCTTGAATCACTCTTGGCCAATAGTTTAAAATAATTTAAAATAATTTGAATTTAACAAATGCCTACCTTTTCTCCTTGCCACCCTTTAAAAATTATTCAACTTAATCACCAAATAAAATGCTAATAATATCCTTATTATCCATATTATCCTCAAGTGTTTAAATTGAACACTCTTCTCTCTCTCTTGCCTTCCAAAATAAAGAGTAGAAAGGGAATTCGCAACTCGAACACCGGCTCCTTGCTCCCCTTGATGGCGTCAACTCTAGCCCTTAAGTGGCCTCCTTTGCCACTTTTCCAAGGCCTTTTAGTGTCTAATATTCCTCATTTAACTTGTAACCCCTACTTACTAAGGCTCCCTATCTTTAAAGCTTTACCAACAAATTTTCCTACCACTTGAGCCTACTCAAAGTTCATAACTAAGTCCTATTACACCACGAATAACATCACAAAGAATCCAATCACAAGCAAAATAATTTAATCACAAATAACCCTATTTTAGGATGTTACGTTCTACCCTTAAAATAATTTCGCCTCAAATTACCTCGATCGTAAGAGGTGGGGGTATTGCTGTAGCATCACATCCTCGGGTTCCCACGTAGCTTCCTCCGCACCATGGTTTCGCCATAGCACTTTCACCAAAGGTACTGACTTCCTACGTAGAACTTTGACATCTCGATCTAAGATTTGAACTGGTTCTTCCTCGAAAGATAAATCCGAGTTTACCTCAATCCCTACCACTGGCATAATGTGTGATGGATCCGACCGATATCTCCTAAGCATTGATACATGGAAGACATCATGAATTTGTCTTAACTCTGTCGGTAACTCGAGCTGATAAGCTACTGGTCCCACTCGCTTCAACACTATATATGGCCCAATAAACCTAGGGCTTAGCTTCCCTTTTCGCCCAAACTGTAACACCTTCTTCCAAGGCGACACCTTCAGAAAAACTTTATCTCCTACCTCATATTCCATTTCCTTGCGCTTGAGATCAGCATAAGACTTCTGCCTATCTGATGCCTCCTTGAGACGAGCCTCAATCATCTTAACTTTATCTTCGTTTACTACCAACTCCGGACCCAAGACATGTCGCTCACTTAATTCCGTCCAACACGTAGGGTACGGCACTTTAAATCCATACTGATTGCCTCGAATGGTGCCATCTCAATGCTCGCTTGATAACTATTGTTATAAGCGAACTCTGCCAACGGTAGATACTCTTCCCAACTACCATCGAAATCCGAATATAGCCCTCAAAGATATCTTCTAAGATCTGAATCACTCTTTCCAATTGTCCATCAGTTTGCGGGTGAAAAGTCAGGTCAAGTCCAATCTCGTTCCCAAAGCCTGATGCAAAGCTCTCCAAAACCTTGACGTAAACCTCGGATCCCTATCCGAGATAATCGATACTGGCACACCATGCAATCTTACTATTTCACTACATATAACTTTGCTAGCTTCAGGCTTAATAATCTACCCTCATCGGTATGAAATGTGCCGACTTGGTTAGTCGATCCACAATTACCCAAACCGAGTTCTTTTACTAGGCGTGAGGGTAGTCCACTGACAAAATCTATCGTGATCCTCTCCCATTTCCACTGAGGGATCTTCACTGGTTGAAGTAAACCCGATGGCAACTGATGTTCAGCCTTAACCTGCTGACATGTCAGACACTTCCCCACAAATTTAGTCACCTCGCGCTTCAACCCGGGCCACCAAAACTGTCTCCGCAAATCCCCATACATCTTGCTACCTCCCGGATGCATAGCGTATGGGCTGCTATGTGCATCCTAAAGAATTCTCTGCCTCAATTCCACGTCTTTCGGCATACAAGCTCGGCCTTGAAAGCATAATACTCCATCATCAGACAAGCTATACCCTTCTAAACCACCATTTTGAACTTGCAATCTCCGTGCATTCAGACTTTCATCTACTAATTGTTTTTCCTTAATCTCCATGATCCAAGTCGGCTTAACTTGCAGTTCCGCCAAAAGACTTCCATCGTCATATAGACTCAAATGAGCAAACATCGCCCTTAAGTCCGCCACGACCTTCCGACTTAACGCGTCAGCCACCACGTTAGCTTTGTCCGGATGGTACTCAATTGAATAGTCGTAGTCCTTCAACAGCTCAATCCACCGTCGCTGCCTCAAGTTCAAATCCTTCTGAGTTAAAAGATACTTGGACTTTTGTGATCCGTAGACTATCGACTTCTCCCCATACAAGTAATGCCTCCATATCTTCAAAGCGAAGACCATCGCCGCTAACTCCAAGTCGTGAGTTGGATAGTTAACCTCATGCGGTCTTAGCGACGGACGATAGGCCACTACCTTCCTTCCTCAGATCAACACACATCCCAACCCAAGATGGGATGCATCACAATAAACCGTAAATAACTTCCCTGCCTCAGGCTGTACCAGAACCGGAGCTTTTGTCAGAATCTTCCTTAGCTTGTCAAAACTTTCCTGCTGCTTCTCCGACCATACAAATGGAACTCCTTTTCTTAATAACTTAGTCAATGGTGCTGCGATTAAAGGGAATCCTTCCATAAATCTTCGATAGTATCCTGCCAAAACTAGAAAACTCTAAACTTCTGCCACCGTCCTAGGTGGTTTCCAATCTAACACCGCTTCGATCTTACGAGGATCCACTCTAATCCCTTCAGCTGACACCACGTGACCTAAGAAAGCCACCTCCTTAAGCCAAAATTCGCACTTACTGAATTTGGCATATAACTGCTTATCCCTCAGTACTTGTAGAACTATACGTAAATGCATGTCATGCTCCTCCTCCATCTTTAAATAAACCAATATGTTGTCTATAAACACCACGATAAATTGATCCAAGTACTGTTGAAACACCCTATTCATTAAGTCCATGAATGCTGCCGGTGCGTTGGTCAACCCAAATGGCATCACCAAAAACTCGTAATGCCCATACCAAGTACGGAATACCGTCTTGTGAACATCAACCTCCTTCACCTTAAGTTGATGATACCCCGACCTAAGATCTATCTTCTAGAAAATCGACGCACCCTTCAGTTGGTCAAACAAGTCATCTATCCAGGGTAACGGATACTTGTTTTTGATCGTTAACTCGTTTAGCTGACGATAGTCGATACACATCTGCATTGGCCCATCTTTCTTCTTGACAAACAGCACAGGTGCTCCCCACGGAGATATACTTGGTCAGATAAACCCTCGGTCCAAGAGCTCCTGAATTTGAGCCTTCAGCTCCACCAATTCCTTTGGTGCCATTCGGTATGGTGCTATAGACACAGGCTCCGTTTCGGGTAATAAGTCTATACCAAACTCAACTTCCCGATCTGGTGGCAAACCTAAAAGTTCTTCTGAAAACACATCAGCAAATTCCCCACCGTTTGAACCTTCTCAACTGCTGACTCCTTAGCCTCCAAGGCACATATATGAACCACATATGCTTCACAGCCCTTCCTGACCATCTTCTCCGCCTTCAACGCAGACACCACGTTGGATAGGTAATCTCTTCTATTACCTATCATGACCACTTCATCATCCTCAGCCATCTTTAGAACCATGCGCTTAGCAGCGCAATCCAGCTTTGCCTGATATTTAACCAACCAGTCCATTCCAAGAATCAAATCGAACTCCCCAAATGGCAGTTCCATCAGATCAGCCACAAACACTACCCCTTGGAGTTCTAGGGGTACATCTCTATATAGCTTGTTTACAACTACAGAGTGACCTAGAAGGCTAATTACTGTCATCTCCCAAGAAGTAGTCTCAAAGTCTATGTTCATAGTCTCTACCACACTACTAGCAACGTATGAATGCGTTGAACCCACATCAATTAATGCAACATATGGAAGACCAAAAATTAGGAACGTACCAGTTATGACGTCCGGTGCGTCACCCTCCTCTCGACGCCTCGCTGCGTAGACTAAACCAGGTTGCCTTGCTTCTGTGTTTTGCCCCTCTTCCCGGAATTCTGCGACCTCGATTAGAACCATTGCCTCCCCTACCATTACCATGACCCCTCTGTGGTGGTCCTACATTTCTAACTTGAGCACGGTTCTGACCCTCTGGCTAATTCTTTGCTAACTTTCGAGGACAATCCCCTACACTGTGATCCAAAGATCCACATTCAAAGCATCCCCTTTCACCGGTCCAACAACCTCCCCAATGTGATTTCCCACAGCGATTACACTGAGCTGGTCTTTGATTAGTAGTCATGGGCCTTCCTGCCTGATTTGGCCCACTCTGCCTAGCCCTTTTCTGTGTATTACTACCCGATCCAGACGTCCCAAAGCCTCTTTTCTGCTTATTCCTATCATAGTTTTGTCTCACGGACTCTTTGACCCCTTCGGCTACCTTAGCCTTTTCCATCAAGACAGCAAACTCACGCTCCTGCTGTGGAGCAATCAGCAACCTTAAATCATCCCTCAGTCCGTCTTCAAAGTGGATACAACATTCATGCTCCGTTGACACAATTCCCCGAGCATAGCGGCTCAGCCTCAAGAATTCTGCTTCATACTCCGACACTGACTTATTTCCTTATACCAACCCCAAAAAGGCTTTCCTCTGTGCATCAATGTAGCTGGTGCCCACATACTTCTTCTGATAAGTAGCTTTGAAGTATTCCCAAGTAAGGTCATCTACCGCAGCACCATCTCGAACCGTGAGCCACCACTGATATGACTCATCCTTTAGAAGTGACACCACTCCTTTCAGCTTCTCCTCATTCGTCAGATCGAGATCATCCATGATTCTCTCAGTCGATTCCAACCAGTATTTCACCGCACTGGGTGCCACACCCGATACTCCCCGAAACACCTCAGCTTCATTAGCTCGAAGTCTCTCAGGTATCGACTTCCGAGCTCCTCCACCTCCACCCATTCCAGCTACCCTTTCCAGAACTCGCAGCATTGCTTGTGACACTGCGTCATCACCCGTCTGATCCTGCTCCTCGGCTTCAAAAGTTGGGGGTAGTGGTGGCGGTGGTACCTTATTCTCCGACCCCTGACCCAACCTAACAGGTTCTGACACGGTCATCCTACCCCTACCGCGTCCATGACGGCCATGTCCTCTAGAGTTCATTTCTAGCGATTGAGGTTTAGTCTGATTAAGAAATTTTATGGATTAGTAACTATTTTACTTGGTTATCCAATAGGGATTCTTTCGATCAATCAAAGTTTTAAGTCCTCTATCCTAGTTCACACAGAAAAACACATCCATTCCCTAATACCTTTCATACTCACTCACTCTTCGGGCATTTCTGTCCGTTTCTATCCGGAGGGTTTTTTGTCATTTTCCTACAGAGGTATTTTTGTAATAAATCGAGGAAATTTTGAAAACTTTAGTAAATCAAGACATTTTGTAATTCCTAAAACTGAAGAGTATTTTTGAAAAATTTTTAATTTAAAAGTATGGCAGAATTTTGGAAACCAGGGGTATTTTGGTAATTTTGTCAATCAGGGGTAATTTTGTAAATTTCTAAAGTCAGGGTATTATTTTGAAATACGGAATGTTGGATGCTTTTGCAAAGTAAGAAAATTTTATTGAAATCGGGGTAATACGGTAATTTAGAAACCAAAGGCATTTTCGTAATTTTGCCACTAGGGCATTTTGGTAATTTTGGTAAGTTGAAAAATATTTTGAAAATTTTCCAAAAATAAATTTTTGCTGCTATTAAAAGGAGTACTTTAATGATTTTTAAAGCTAGAGTTTTCATGAAACATGGCGAATCCCTTTCGGGTTTTAGTTATTGTGTTTAGCTTATGACCGAGTCCTCTTGGTTAGGGTAAACCGAAGCCACGCACTGTAGGATTCTGCGAAGAGGAGGTGAGTCACGAGGACTACTTAAATACCAAGCTCTCCGGATCCAATCCTAGACATGCGCACCAGGGTTACCACACCCTAACTCGACGACTTGGTCGTAGGTTTGTTTAATTAAGCCATTAAAGTCTTATGTGATTGGTTGGGGTAAACTAGTCCTAGGGTTTTAACACTTATCTTACTAACTACGTTCCATACCTACCCTTCTACAAATAATAATCCACATGTAAGTCGAAGTACTTACTGAGGCGATTGGCGCGGAGACTCGGTGCCATCTCGTTCAAAACCAAAACGCTTTCACAAAGGCCTACCAAAACATTTTGGGCCTTGGGCCCCCACAGTCGAGCTTTGAACTGGGCTCTAATACCAATTTTGTAACACCCTAGACCCGGCCCAAACATTACGGCCGAATTTGGTTTGTTATAGAGGAAAACATTTTTTTGAAAAATCCCTTTAGCCAATTCAAGTTAAGGTAAAAGATATTGTCTTGTTTTAAAAACAGTTGAGGTGTATAAAGAAAACAATGCTTAGTTCGTTTGAAAATATATTAAGTCAGATTGTTACCGATTTTAGATGTACCCGATGGCACAGAAAAACATTTTACGTTTGAATTTAAGAAAATTTGTGTAATCATTTTAAAGTCACTAAGTGATTTAAACAAATTATCCAAACATGTAAAATAATTAAAAAATAATAATAATCTTAGGAGGCCTTATTACAACTGAACAAATAAAACCAAAATAAAATAAAACAATTCAAAATCCATTTAATCCATATTTTCTCTGCATGGCCACCTCGAGTCCATCCGGCTCCTCACCCGCGATCTACGAGTCACCTGAAAAATATTGAAGGAAAAGGTGAGTCACCAAGACTCAATGTAACCCTTTTCAGGTTTAATGCAACATCATACATACAAATCACAATCAAGTTTAACATGCACCCAACCTAACCATCCAAAACACCTTTTTCTACCCCGTGTGGTACCAAACCACCGGTGGTGCTAAACCACCGTGACTTAAAGTCACTATATCCATCAATATTGTGGTGCCAAACCACCGTGGTGCTAAACCACTGGTGACCAAGTCACAAATAAAAGTTGTGGGGCCAACCCGTGTGATACCAAATCACTAGCATCAATCCCATAGAAAGCAAATTGTTTTGAATGCATTCGATGTAAAAGCTAACATAGATGTTATAAATTCTTATTTCATTTCGTTCTCGCCTTATCTTTATTCTTTATCTTATTTATATTCTATTTTATTTTTCAAGCACTTGAACCCGCTTGGATTACATCTAGACAAATAGAAGGGCGCGCAAGAATGACACGAAATGTACGTGTGGAAAAATATGGGTACGATATTTCCAGACAAACCTGTTACGGTAAGACCCTGAAACACGTATGTGAATTGGAAATCCTTATGGGCACCCTAATATTCTTGCCGAATTTATAGCCGGACAATTAAAGAATCGAGTTTCATTTCGAAGGCAATGAAAAAGGCTATTGAATTAATCGAGCAAGCGGATACAAAAGGAATTCAAATACAAATTGCGAGTAAGTTACTAAATGCTTCGGGAGTTGAAAATAAGCGTAGATCCGGAGATTCCGAATAGGTCAACCTTTCAATGTCTGAATCCATGGGCGATAAGAGACAACTCGCGAATGAAAAAATACGCATGTCGGATGAAATGGTTGTTGCTATCTGCTCCAATAACGAATCATTGGTTTAACTGAATAACTAAATAAAATAGAACCGATCTTACCTGGGATCGCAAATCCCAAGTTTGTCTATGAAGAGCAGATCTAATTGTATTAGTGTCTATAATTGATTTCTTCCGTAATACTAATCGATAGGGACACCTTTCCATACTTTGTATCCGAGTACTTCACTTAATTTCCTCATTGTATTGGGCTTTGGCGGTATTTATCATGCACTTCTGGACCGAAACTCTTGAAGAATCTTTTCCATTTTTCGTTATGTATGGAAAGATAGAAATAAATGACCACAATTTTGGGTATTCACCAAAAATAATTAGGAAATACTCATGGTAACTATTAGAGCCGATTTAAATTAGTAATATTATCCGTGAACGTATTGAGCAACACGGATTGATCAAAACAATTTTGAATGAGGTATTCAACTCAGGATGAATCGAAAAGAAATCTTTATCGGCTCTACCTCCTATTTTTATGAAGAAAATGAATCTTTTGTGAATAAGTGATTGTCCGATAATGAGCAAGGAATATCGGGCCAACCCACTGTGGTGCTAAGCCACGGGGACGAGACGCTATGAGGTGCCAAACCTCTGGTGACAAAAGTCATGAAATGTGGTACCAAACCACTGGTGTCCGTCGACACGAATATCACTTCGCCCTCCTCTCATTCAACCCACATCAATCAATGATATGCATATAATAGGAATCATGCCCACATGTTTATTTAACAACATGCATTGAATTTATCATTAGCCACATATTTATATGCCACATATAACAAATATGTCATGCTTCCCAAAAGCATCATAAAGAAAACTCATAACAACAAGAACTTACCTGATTCCTTGCTTATACCATGATGGTATTAAATCTAAATCTACATCAATTCAATTTAGCATACACAATGCATTTAGCACAGTTACGAGTTATAAAGTGTGTGTATGTACACACTTGTTCTAACGATAGCTCTAAATCCCTGAAGAGTCAATCAGTCACACAAGATCTTCTTGCCCCTATATTCGGCCATTACCCATGTTAGTGCCATTGACCATTCGGCCCAACCAAAATATACCCAAAGGGTTACGCATGAACCCGAAACCTTACCTACACGTCCTTTGAATACTAGCCACCACACCAAGTGTTTCTGCTTCCCTATAATCGGCAATCACATACCCATATTAATAGCCTTTGGCTTTTCGATCATTAAAAGTATAGTCTATTAAAGTAGATCCTTACCACCACTTACCACCCGATTGTCGATTTAATGAAGGCTTGGTTTGAATACCTCAAAATCCCAGGGCACCTAGACAGAATCGGTTTTAACACTGATTAGCCACCAATATATTTCGGCTTTTCCCCTTCAACCAAGTCGACAAAGAGAAAGAAGAGAGGAGAGTTTCGGCTATTACTTACCTTCCCAATCGATTGGACAAAGAAATCCCGAAGACTCTTATGCTTCCCCTAATATTCGGCCAAGGTGAGTTTAATAGGAGGAAAAGAGATTTTGGTCACCAAGATAGGAAGTAGATTCGGCTAATAGGGAAGAAAATAATGAGAAAAAGGGAGATAGGGGTTTTAGTTTTGAGAAGAAAAGGAAAGAAATAGATTGAAGATGAGAGTGTAGAGGATTCGGCCAAGGTCTAAGAAAAAGAGAATGGTTTTCGGTTTTGAGAGATTGAGAAAGGAGAGAAAATCAAAGATGGAAGAGTTTGGGAATTTTGCTACTTGCAAATGGAGAAAAGAAAAGACAAAAGATGGAGAGTATGCCTAAAGAGAATTCGCACTCCCCTATCACCTAGTCTCCTTGCCGTCCACTCCCTTCAACAAGGAGTTCAAATTTCTACCAACACCTTGAATCACTCTTGGCCAATAGTTTAAAATAATTCAAAATAATTTGAATTTAACAAATGCCTACTTTTCTCCTTGCCACCCTTTAAAAATTATTCAACTTAATCACCAAATAAAATGCTAATAATATCCTTATTATCCATATTATCCTCAAGTGTTTAAATTGAACACTCTCTCTCTGTCAGTCCAAAATAAAGAGTAGAAAGGGAATTCGCAACTCAACACCGGCTCCCTTGCTCCCCTTGATGGCATCAACTCTAGCCCTTAAGTGGCCTCCTTTGCCACTTTTCCAAGGCCTTTTAGTGTCTAATATTCCTCATTTAACTTGTAACCCCTACTTACTAAGGCTCCCTATCTTTAAAGCTTTACCAACAAATTTTCCTACCACTCGAGCCTACTCAAAGTTCATAACTAAGTCCTATTACACCACGAATAACATCACAGCAATCCAATCACAAGCAAAATAATTTAATCACAAATAACCCCTATTTTAGGATGTTACAGTGGAAGATCAACTAAGATCCAAGTTTGATTTCACATTATTGAATCCATCTCATCATTTATTGCTTCTTTCCAAAAAGCAGAGTCTTGAGATTTCATTGCCTCTTCAAATGTAGTAAGATCAAATTCCATATTATAACAATAAGGTACCTTATTGCATATACTTTCACATTTTCCTTCTACAAAAAACATAATGAAATCTGGTCTAAAATCGTTGACCTTTTTAATCATCTTACTTCTTCTTAATTCTTGACAAAATTCATCATTATTATCAATTTGATCCAATGGAATCTTATTCTCATTTGAAGAATGAATCAATTGTTGTGGCTGTAATTGCCTTGAAATAGAATTAAATCTATTTTCATCAAAAATAGCATCTCTTGATTCAATAACAGTATTAATTGATATTGAATCATTTGGTTCAATCACCATGAACCAATATGTCTTGCTATTATGTGCATATTCTATAAATATGCATTCAATTCCTCTTTCACCTAACTTTTTACGTATAGGTGTTGGAACTTTGACAATAGCTCTACAACCCCAAACCTTCAAATAATTAAGTTTTGGTTTCCTTTTCTTCCATTTTTCATAAGGGGTTGTTTTAGATTCTTTATTAGGAACTCTATTCAATATACGGCAAGATGTTAGAACAGCTTCTCCCCAAAAACCTTGTCCGAGACTTGAATATGATAACATTGAATTTACCATTTCAGTCAAGACTCATTTTTCCTTTCAACTATATCATTTTGTTGTGGTGTGTAAGGGGCTAAAACTTGATGGACAATTCCAATGGATTCAAAATAACTTGGATTATAGTATTCTCCACCTCTATCTGATCTTAAGCACTTGATAAATGATTCACACTGAAGTTCAACTTCAAATTTATAAACTTTAAATTTATCGAGTGCTTCATCTTTTGAATGCAATAAATATACATACAATATCTAGAACAATCATCAATAAAAGTAACAAAATATTTCTTTACACCTTATGTAGGAGTATTATGCATGTCACATAAATCACTATGTATCAAATCAAGCAATTTTTTTTCCTTTTAACCTTAGGGAAATGGTTTCTTGTAATTTTAGTTAACATACATGTATTGCATTTTTCAATATTATTATTAAAAACAGAATTAAATCTAACTTATACATGTCATTCAATTTTCTATAATTCAAATGACCTAATCTATAATGTCATAAATAAAAAGATTCAACCATATAAGCAGAAATAGTATTTTTATTCTTATTAATAATATTGAGTTTGAACATACTCTCATACATATACCTTTTCCCTAAAAAAATTCCTCCATTAGACAAAATAAACTTATCTTCCTCAAAAACAAGTTTGAAACCAAGCTTATTCAACAGACTTCCAAACACTAAATTCTTCCTAACTTCTGGTTCATAATATACATCATTTAAGGTTAAAACCTTTCCAGAAGTGAATTGTAGTTCAACAGACCCTTTGCCTTTGATTGCTGCGGTGGAAGAACTTCTCATGTACAAGACATTGTCATTTTCATATTGTGTGAACTTTGTGAACATGGTTTTGTCTTTGCGCACATGTTTGGTTGCTTCGATATCAATCCACCATGTATTATCATCTTGTGCCATATTAATTTCAGATATCATTGCAACGAACTTTTCATTATTATCAGCCTTAAAAGATGATTTCTTCTTTAAAAATTGACATTCGTTCTTGAAATGTCTCGGCTTACCACAATGATAGCATGAGCCCTTTTGTTTCTTTTTGAACTTAGGTGCTCTATCAATCTGTTTGAAGTTTCTTTTGAATGGTTTAGTAGTTTGTACTTCCCCCGTTACATGCACTTTGGCATTTTTAGAATTTAGATTTTGATCTTGTTTTGATATTCTTCTTCAATACGAAGATGATTTGCCAAAGCCTCAAGAGATATTTCCTCTTTTTTATGTTTTAAACTTCTTTTAAAGTATTTCTAAGATGGAGGAAGTTTTTCTATTATGGAGGATACAACAATCATTTCATCCATTTTCATTTCATATTGCTTAAATTGATTAAACATCTTTTCAATATCACAGAATTGTTCCATAACAGAACGACCATCAACCATTTGATAATTATTGAAACGATTGACAAGAAATTTCTTACTTGTAACATATTCAGCCATGTATCTTGTCTCCAATTTGTCCCATAATTCTTTAGCAGTGACCTCATTTTGGTAGGTGTTGAACAAACCATCAGATAAACCATTCAATATGTGGTCCATGCACATGTAATCAGCATTGTCCCATTTTTGCCTTTCTCGGGTGTAGCAACAAATTCGTTTTCGTTCTCTTCAGGTCTTGAAGTATCCAAAACATAAGCAATCTTCAAAGTTGATAATAAGAAGTGCATCTTTTTTTTCCCTCATCGGAAATTGCCACCATCAAACCCATCAAGTCTGACAAAGTTGGAAGCCAACTCCCTTAATGCTCCACTTTCATGTGTTGTGGTAGTCATCATGAAATATAACCTTAAAATTGTTAGTACAAATCTCAAGTGAGGAAAATCTCGAACACACGAATGGAATTCGAACAGAAAAAGAAGAAATAGGACAAGGCTCCTAGGCGTGTATCAAGCCACTATCTTTAAGGTTATATTTGCCCCCACTTATCTTTGGTGTGCAAATGAGTTCCAAGCAAACTAACCTTGAGGATACAATAAAGCCAATGACTACGCATTTTGCACTGACGAGAATAGTCCACTAAGCACTAAGCAATGTATAGCGAGAAACTCAATTTCTATAAAGAATTTCTGTAGTAAATGAGGAAGGATAGAAAGAACTTTTAGAACTTGTTGGTGTGATTTCCAAATGAAATCCCATTCCTATTTATAGGAATTTTCATGTCTATTCATAGAGACATCTTTCAATAGGTGTCTTTATGAATAAATAAATAATAATAATTATTCATTTAATTCTATAATTATTCAAATAATATTGTTTGAATAGTTATAATTCTTTTTAAAAAATCAAATGATATAACTTTTGACCAATGACCAAAAGATTTATCTTTTGATTAATTACACCCATTCATTTATAGTTATTGGAATATTATAAATATTTGAAAATGTTCTAACATTTTCAACATGCCTCACATAAAATCTAAACTAATATTTAATGATGAATTAACGGCTAAGCTGATAGGACATAATTGATACAATACTTTAATACTTTGAGAACTCAATTACAATAATTTGAAGTTCAAGGACCAATGACATAGTTAGGGGACTTTTTATGAAATTAGCCCTAAAAGATATGAACATTAGGGATATTTAAGTCATTAAGGCTTCATTAAAGTTGCGATTAAAAAGATAAATTAATAAATTAATAAAAGGAAAAAGGTCAAACTTAATCCACAAATAATAAGACAAAAGCAGCCATCAATCCAACTGGTTACCCCTACTTAGCAACCACCTCCAAACCATGCCACATTTCTTTCTCTACCTTTATTGGCGTTATCGCTTTCCTTCACAGAAAAGTCGTCCCCCCCTTCCTTCACTGTTGCAGAACCACTCTATAATCCCCAATCAACTTAAAATGCTTTGTTTCTGTTATCCAACTCCTTCAACTCAGTGACTCACCTATATAATAATAACTGCGTCCCTTCTTGAGGCTTTGTTCGTTGATGTGGTAGCGAGAAAAATGGATCGGGCAACAGTCGGACCGGCTATGGATATGCCGATCATGCACGACAGTGACCGTTACGATTTCGTTAGAGATATTGGGTCGGGTAATTTTGGAGTAGCCCGGCTTATGAGAGATAAGGTTACCAAGGAGCTTGTTGCTGTCAAGTATATCGAGAGAGGCGATAAGGTTAGTTTGTGTAAAATTCATACACACAACCATGGCCCCTTTTTTTTTTAGTTGTACTTGTTTTCGTCTATTTATAGAAATAAATTTGTACTTATAGAAGATAAACTGGTAAAAGTCTTCTGTTTATGTATTTTCAATTTTTTTTTTCTGATATTAAATTTATTATTTTTGGAAATGTCCTATGTGATTTTCTTGTTAATATATTATTCTTCCAAAAAGAAATCCGACTGGTTTTCTGCTATCTCAAATCTCAACTTATAAAATTCCCTTCCCATACTCGGATTAATAATTTCTAAGGTTCTGATTAAAATTTGTGCTTCCTCGCCTTTGTACAGATAGATGAACATGTTCGAAGAGAGATTATTAATCATAGGTCATTGAGGCATCCCAATATTGTTAGATTTAAAGAGGTAAGGTTAATGGTTAAATATTTATACTTTTTACAATTTCTCTTTTTTTTGTAAAAAGTAAGGTAATGTATATTTGTTACTTCAGGTTATCTTAACACCCACTCATCTTGCCATTGTAATGGAATATGCATCCGGGGGAGAGCTTTTCGAGCGAATTTGTGCTGCTGGTCGATTCAACGAGGATGAGGTTCCTTTCTTTTTCAGTTACTCTAAGAACCCTTTTGTTTATTTGATGTTTTTGTTCTATTACTATTTTCAATTTTTTTTTTTTTTTTTTTTTTTTTTTTTTGTGCAGGCTCGTTTCTTCTTCCAACAACTTATATCTGGTGTTAGTTATTGTCACGCAATGGTTGTTATCATTTTCCCTTTTATTAATTTCTCAACTTGTATTATGTGAATTATTCTTGCTTAACAATATGATTTCTTTGTCTTGATGAAGCAAGTATGCCACCGTGATCTGAAGTTGGAAAACACTTTGTTGGATGGGAGTCCTGCTCCTCGACTTAAGATATGCGATTTTGGGTACTCTAAGGTATATAAATTGCTGGAACCCGTGTTGATATCTCCCATCATTCAAGGAGTTAATGGTATAGAAGTTATATTCTGTGGAATGGTTGTCCTTACTTTAAATTGAATTGCTTAAGAAATCTTGTCCTCATTTGCTCGTCTTGGAATAGTTCTTGTTTGTTTTGGTATATTTGGGTGAAATAACTTACGGCTTTATGGTATCCAATAATCTGAATTGTATCCAAGTTCATTATCATGTTTATTGTTTGATTGTCTCAGTCTTCAGTTCTTCATTCGCAACCGAAATCTACTGTTGGAACTCCTGCATACATTGCTCCTGAGGTACTCCTAAAGCCAGAGTCCCAATACGATGGCAAGGTATATTTACAGGAGAGTTCAAATTTTGTTTAAAATGTCAATTTCCTGTTCACATGATGCAATTCCTGGTTTTAAGACTTATGAGGTCAATATTTGTGTGTTTCGGTCAAGTGACATCAAATTGATGGTTTCCATCTCTTTGTTGATTTAAAACTTCAGTTTAACTTTCCATAGCTTTTGCGATAGCCTTTGCAAAATATGCCTGCTTTTAAATGATATGTTGGATGGATCTGGTTTACTTTTAATTATTTAATGTGACGATTAGGTTTAGATTACTTGTACCTTTTTGACTATTGGATATTGTTAGGGACAACATTAGTATTGGTGAACTTGGTTTCTTGTTTTTTTAATACGGTCAGCTGCAACTGGAGAGCATAGCCTGTATAGTAGTTTATTCCTTAATGACTACAGGCCTTACAGTTGCAGCATATTTCTTGAACAATAGATAATTTATTGAGGCAAACAAAAGAATGTCAGAGAGAGTTTGTATCACCTGATACTCTCTTTTGCATCTTTGTCCAAGTGAGTAGATTTTTGTGAATATTGTTTTATGTTATTGTCTGGTGATATCAGACTGCTGATGTATGGTCATGCGGGGTTACGTTGTTCGTAATGCTGGTTGGGGCATATCCTTTTGAGGATCCTGACGAGCCGAAAGACATTCGGAGGACAATACAAGTATGCCACTGTATCTTGTTGTTGCATTAATCTCATTTTTACCCGAAATACATCAATCGGCTGATCTCTTTTATTGGGTCTGTGCAGAGAATTATCAACGTCCAGTATTCAATTCCTGATTTTGTCCAAATATCTCCCGAGTGTCGGCATCTGATTTCGAGGATTTTTGTTGCAGATCCTACAGCTGTGAGTAATTTCTACCTATTTTCAGTTCCAATTTGTTCCTTGATTTTTCAAAGCTTAACTTTTTTATTTTGGGACATGAACACCCAATAAAACAAAGAGAGGGACTTATAATTAAAGAGGGAGGTGCCTTCTTTTGGCAACCACCATTACTCAAAATGTGATTAAGCCTTCTGATATTGGTTTATATTTTGTAACAGAGAATTACGATTCCAGAAATTAAAAATCATGCGTGGTTCTTGAGAAATCTCCCTGCTGACTTGATGGATGAGAACACAATGGGTAATCACTTTGAAGAGCCCGATCAACCTATGCAGAGTATTGATACGATCATGCAGATAATTGCTGAGGCCACTATTCCAGCTGCTGGAGCCCATGGCTTAAACCATTTAATGGTAGACAACCTTGATGATGACGACATGGATGACTTTGATTCTGAATCTGAGCTTGATGTTTATAGCAGCGGTGAGATCATCTATGCAATGTAATATGAAGAAGAAAACTTCTCTCCAAGGTTGCAGTTGATTCAGGCATGTCACAGCTGCAGAGGGTGGTAAGATGCTGGTAAAGTATCAGAGAGCGAGAGTGATAGTGAAGTTGTACAATGCTGGTCCCATGGTCCATCGAGTCCATTCTGTTCATAGCATGAAGCTTTATACAAATCTGTTAAAGAATTGGTATTTAACACTACTCAAGGGAGGATCACCAGGAAAAATAGATTGTATATTGGATGATCATCACCCCTACTTCCACACCCCGTTTCCATTAAGCTGCTGTTGATTTGTTGTTTTTAGTTTTGGCATTAGTCGTGTACGATATACTTGGTTCTGTTTCTTGCAGTGAATATATACATGTGTACGTTGTGTATTGATTTGGCATGCTGCAGATCTATTCAGAGATCAAAACTTAATATTTCTTGGTACTGTTATGTAACCATCACATCTTCAGAGTTTTATAAGAAACTACTAACTATGCCCATATTTAAATTCATTTAGAATGTTTTTTAAAATTCGATCATTGCTAACAAGTTAGAAGTTCTCTTGATTTGTACTAGGGGTATATGTTATTGCTTTACTTTGCTTAGTGATGAGATATTTGTGTTATATGACATAAAAGCGTGGACTTAATCCACATTTCTTTTCTCCCTAACTACAATTATTACAAAAAAAGAACCCCAAGGATACTGCCAGATACATGAAAAGAGGAGATTATACAAATATCTGAAGCCAATTTAAATTGATATCTTGTTCATGAACTGTTACCTTTAAATTAGTGAGATAAGATTTGAGTAACTCCCATTGGTAGGCAGTCTCCTCATCACATATAACGTCCTTCAAATGTTGAAGCTTCGTGATCGTTGAAGGTAAGTTACAACTAGAGCACCCTCTCATACAGAGCTTCGTTAGATTGTGCAGTTCACCGATCCGGGTAGGCAAGTTTTTGATGCTTAGACAGTCAGAAATGTCAAGAATAGTGAGCTGGGATAAGCTCCCAATGGTCTCAGGCAACGCCATGAGGTCAGTACAGGATGTTAGTCTCAAAACTTCCAAGTTTACAAGCTTTCCAATGCCTTCAGGCAGTGCACGGAGCTTGTGGCAATTGGTGATACTAAGCTTCATCAGTTGAACAAAATCACACAACCCTTCACCCAGTTCCATCAGATCATCACAATAGTCGATGTCGATTTCCAAAAGATTTGGAAAATTATCTGACATTTTGTTTGTGCCCTTTTCAAAAGCCTGACTGATATTACACATGACCAAGGATATTTTTCGCAGATTCTTTAGCTGAAATGAGCTCGTACTGAAGGATGGAACCGAAACCTTCTCTAATCTAATTCTCTTTAGATTGGATAAAGAATACAGAAGCTGAAAGTTACTTACTTCTGCTGGGTAAATACTATCGTTCATGGCAATCAAAACCTTCAATTTATCCATTTTCTCCATGAAGACCGGTAAGACATAGTTCTTTGCCCGAAAATTGAGAACTAAAACCTCAACTTCTGGTGCTTGAATGTAACCCCAATTGTATGAGAATGTTTCATCTGTGAAAACCAATTGCATGAGAAGTTGGTGGAAGGACATAAATTTCTTGGTTGTGTATGTCTATGAAAGTTGGGGAGGTAGAGATAAACAACCTGTGGAGATAGAGAAGAGGTGAGCACCAAGTGGTTGCTGCTTCTCTTCCGACCACCAATTCGGGAAATTGTTTCTGCTTGATTCTACAATTATCCGTCTTCTTTTTTCTATGGGATCGAAGCTGCTCTGATAGATAGCAAGCTCTCTTAGAAGATCATGCTGCATTACAAAGTGATCATTGTAGAAGCTATCAGCTTCACTTGCATCATCTTTCCTGTTGAATAAGCACCAATAGTTCAGCAGAGATTCAAACGCTGCAACATAAACAATGGTTTATGGCCTATCTGATAAAAGTAGGAACCAACTAGCATACCTCATGACTACAAGATTAACCAGATTTCTGATGGAGAGTTCATAGAGTTTGATAAAGGCATCACAATCTTCATCAAGTTTGTATTGCTCCACCCACATATCAATAAGCGCAGTGGCTGGAGTCTGGTGATCTTCAGGGAATAATCCCAAATCTAGGTAGCAGTCCTTTATTCCTGCCTCATCATCCAGGGTATCCAAAGTGCTTTGAAGATAAGCAAGCAGATCAGTATTAGAGTGCAAGATGGATAATCCTTTAGAATGTTGTTTTGCTTGTTTTAGCCACACTGCGACAGGCTGCCCACAAAGCGATCTACCGACCACTTCAAGGGCCAAGGGAAGTCCTTTACAGCTTTTCATTACCTAAAATTCAACACACATGTCAATTTTTAAGGTTCGTAGCATTATCACCATTTGTATCACAATGGCAAAGAGCAAGAAAAGTATTTAATGTTTCATAGTTCGTACAACATCTGAAAGTAAAAATAAGTTTTCAGACATGAAAAAACACCTTATTCACGATATCTTCAGGAATGCAAGGCTTTCCATTTTGCAGGAATGCATTGTGACGGAAAAGCGTCATAGCATTATCATCATTTAATGGTTTCAAACAATACTTACAATCATCAAATCTTGGGAAGGCAAATCTTGATGTTACCAATATTTTGTAATCTGGCAATTCAAACTTGAGCTTGTGAACAAGGAATTCATACCCAGGCCAAACATCATCAAGGATGAGTAAAATGGGAATGATTGCCAGTTGCCTAAATTTTTCTTCCAAGTAATTCAGACCATCCTCCTCATTTTGAAATTCCGGCACTGCATAATCCTTAGCCTGCAGTAGTTTCTGCAAAATGAGCTCCATGTTGGGTGTCTTTGAAACTGAGATATAGAAGATGTTGTCTTCATATTTTCCTGTTCAAAACACATCATTACAAAATCTTCCAAATACTCTCGAAGATAATCTGTAGCATTTTGCAACTGGCAATCATAAGAAATAAGCAAAAATCGGAAAAAAAAAAAATATTCTCATCATAATGACTTCGACAAATTCTCGAGCAGTAAACTAAACGTGCTATTAAGTCTTACTTAGCAGGGTAAGCAATTCAAACACACGTAGACAAAATAAGATTGACTCGTTCCAAATGAATTTTCATCACAAATATCTTCTTCTACTTCCCATAGATCATCCAAATTAAGCAATTTCAGAATTAAAGACTTAGTTTAGTTGGTTCATGCCTTCATCTAAGACTTGGAATTCAACAATCAAACAAGTCAAGAAGCAGAAGCTAAAGTCAAGCATAGAAAAATCTAAGCTCTGGAATGAAAGATACCTTTGACCTCTTCATCTTGACATAGCTGTTTAACCAATGTCGTCTTTCCCGATCCTCCAGGAGCAGACACAATAATGACTGAAACCCCATCTTTCAAAAGCTTCACCTTTAGCTCTTTCAAGGGCTCATCGAATCCAAGAACTTTCCCTCGAGGCTCAGGAACTCTGCATGGACCCATAACAGCTACCTGATTACACATCCCATTCCCGTTGCTACTCCCCTCTTTCAAACTTAATTTTCTAATTCCCACACTAATCTCTTTAGTTTCAAACAGCACCTCTTTGATGTCCCTCGCTTGATGTGTTTGCATAACAATCTGACAGAATCTCTCAAGCGATTTCTTCAATCCAAGAAGTTTGTGCGAGTAATAAGGCTTTTTGATGATGTCCCAGCTGCGAATTTTACAGCACTTCGTGACAAGTTTCTTCCCTCTCTTGACGATCTCGACGAGCTGCTCTGTTTCGTACTCTTTATCAAACGCTTTGTTGAATGATTGTATTTCTTTGATTACAGGTTCAATAGGTGATAGCATGGACGCCAGTTCCTCCAAGTTATCACGAAACATGGCAGCTGTTTTACTCGCTTCTACAATGACTCTAAGCAGCTCCCCGAAACCTGCCCCTAAAGCAGCCCCTCCGATTAAACCTGCAGCCATAGCAAACTTGATGGAAACCTAGAACCTAAAATTCAAGAAAATATAAATGTTTTAAATCTGAATACAACAATTAACCCAAATAAATAAATGCTACTTCCCTCTTGTGAGCTAGCTCCTCGAAGTTTCCTCCAGGTATAGGAAGCCGAAGGCCGCGTAGGCTAGGGAAAGAAGCATTGAATTGTACTTCATGAGGTTTAATGAGGGACGGTAATTAAGATTTTCTGTTTTGTCAAAGGTTCTTCAACAGTTGGACTTTTGTTGACTTTGAAGCCTAAGCTACCATTGGAATACTCGATTCAAGGATAGAAATTTCAAATAAAAAAAGGAAAGTGTAGATTAATCAAGTTATAAATTTCAAATAAAAAAAGTAAAGTGTAGATTAATCAAGTTATAAATATCGAATTTATAGATCCATTTTGTTATAATATATATTTTAATATATAAATTTTGATTTAAGTTTAAATTATACAATTTATCATTAAACTTTCATAAGCTTTCATTTTAGGTAAAAAAAATAATATGGGCACTACTATTACATATTTTTATTATTTTAGTTACTATGATTACATACTTTTATCGTTTTAATCGCCTATAATTAATTTGTCATTACATATATTTATTTTAGTAACTCAACTTTAATAAATTTTTATTTTGATCACTTATTTTTTAAGAATTAATTTTAATTTTTTTAGTAAGAAGGAAAAACATGAAGTTTTACACGAAATTACTTGAGTTTTTATAAGAAAATTTTAAATTTTTAAAAGATAAATATTTTTTAAAATTAATTTTAGTTTTCTCAATAAATGAAAAACGATGAGGTTTTAGATGGAATTACTTTAGTTTTTATAGAAAACCTAAGTTTTTACATATAATTGAAATACTAGTGGAATTTTTGGGTTTTTTCTCAACAATGGAATAACTTAATTCTATGTAAAAATTTAAGATAGGTAACTAAATAAGTGTATGTAATGACATATTAATGGTGGGTGACTAAAATAATAAAAGTATGTAATGATAGTGTACAGATTGCAAATTTTTTTTCGATGTCCAAAATGAAAATTTATGAAATTTAAGTGATCCAACATAAACCATAAAATGGGCATGGAGAATAAAAAAATAAAAATAGATAACTCTTTTTGCAAAAAAAAAAACTTATTTATTTGTTAAAGTACTTAGGATGTCCCTATATGTTAAGGACTAAATCAATTTAATCCCTATACTATTAAAAAGAATTAAATAAGTCTAAATTGTAACAGAGATAACATTTGTTGTATAAAAGTGTCTTGAATTTTTTTTCCAATTGCAATTCAATTCCAAACAAAAGATTTCATTTACAAAACCATAAAACGTTAAAATGTTAATTCTATTAAATAGTAAATGATACTTTTAAACAAAGAAATGTTAAGTCTATTTCAATTTAATATTGTTTGATTCTTTTAATAGTATATGGACTAAATTGACCCATTTAATAATAAATAGATCAACTGGATCTCTATAATAGATGAACCTTTCAAATACATTTGAAGCACTTGCATAAAATCCATCTTAAATATTTAAAATTTTAAATAAAATAATAATGATGCTTTTTATTATTTATGGAGTACTTTTATTTATTTATTTCTGTTTTAATTATAAAATAATAAAATTTAATTAATTTATGATATGTATGAAAATTTGGATTAAAAAAGAAGAAGATAGAGATAAAATCTAAATTCAAGAAAGAAAGAAAGAAAAATAAAGTATCATATACTCCACTAGTTATTTAAACCATGAGTAAAATCTTAAAATGGCGTTCTATTGAATAAGTAGGTGAGGTGATCGGATTGTCTTTTATCTTCGTATTAAATGATCAAATGATATTTTAAGCAATTCACTGACATTGCTGTGTAATAATTATGAGCAAAGCTAGTTTTAAGGTTGTGAATTTTGTTTGAATATAGTGTGTTGATAGGGGATTGGTACAAAATTTATTTTATAGAGCTCGATTTTGTTTAAACAAAAAAAAAAAAAATTGTGTGCTTAATCAGAGCTGAGAATCGATGTCTTTGCTGTTAAGGAAAGAATTAAGAAATTACTATTTTAATTCCATCTTTTTGCTTAATTTGATTGAAAATGGTGAAAGAGGATTTAAGTTACACAATTTTAATCTTAAGGATGATGAATGTATGAAACACTTAAGTGCTCATATTCAACATGATTTTGATTATAAATTTTAATAACTTTTAGACATGATTTCTACTAATTTTAATAAATATTTTCTTATCTTTTACAGGTGTAATTTATGTCGTGAAAATGTTACAACTTAAGCGAATTTCATGAGAAATATTTGATTTGGCATGAAATGCAGTATTAGGTGGTGCACTCGATAAAGTTTGGGTAGTAAAAGAAAAGACTTTTCGATGAAGTTAATTAGTCCTTAGTTGATATTTAATTTTTAACTGATTCAGTTGATTTACTATTAATAATATATTCATCTTTTATTTTTATTTTAGGATTTTATCATCTTAAATATTATATTTTGTATTCTCTCTCTAAAGTGAAAGTTGAAATAAATCTCTTCTCTTGTGAGAATTAATTTTCAGCACTAACTCAAATCTTTTCTCCTTTTCTTTATTACTTTGGCATTCTCTTTAATTAGGACTACTATTAAATTTAAATGATCTATCTTGACAAACTTGTTAATTAGAGTCTATTCTTTTTAATGTTAGGATTTAATGTTTTTAGTGTAGTATAATCGTTAATTTATAGTTGTAATCTTTTGAATAAATTGGTTTAAATAAAATTTTATTATACATTAATATCATTTGTATATGTCATCGATAATTTTTGTATGTAAAGTAAAATGTAAGAAAATATTAACTCATTGATTTTCTAATATTTGATTAATATTTAGTTGCATGATATGGTCAAATCATAATGTGAGAAAACAATTTATATTAGTAGATAATCTAACAATTCGTAGTCTAGTCGAAATTGAGCAAATCGACTAAAAGAATATTATGCAGTCTATCAAGTCTAATTAATTGCAAGGATGCCTTGTTTTGGGCATCGGAGCAGATGACTCCAGAAGATAAAGACATAAAAGTCATTGTCTAAACGTACAATACATCGATTAAGACCCAAGTTGAATTTATCCTAGATTATTTTTTATGGATTTATTCACTTGTGATATTCATAGTGTGACATACATTTATCCTGAGTGGATGATGGACTATGTATACCTGACTCTATATTTTGATGTAAATGAAAGCATTAGTTCAAATAGATAATGAACTGAAAGCTAGTGCGTTAGATATACGACTTTTACATGATGTAGTATCATTCCCCAATAGTGGAATTCATTACCCAATATAGGGAATAAGATATCCTCTTATCAATATTACATGATTGATGAAAAAGGAACATGTCCACTAGTCTTTTGTCATAAGACAAATGATTTAATTACTATGTGTCAATAATTGAATTTTTCATATTAGAAGATATAATGGAAGCCATGAGATAAAATAAGATCATATTGGGAGAACATATTTTATCCCAAATAGATTAATGATATCCAATGAGAGTAACACACTTATGACAGAACATTGGATGAACACTTGTTAAAGTAGTTTTCATAATGTGTTAGAATGCGCAAGTGTATTAGAATCTGTAATAGAATAAGGAAAGCTAAAAACAAAAGAAAACTTAAGTCTAGAATCAAAGAAAATAAATTACCTACCCGAAAATCTGAAACAATGAAAAAAAAATTTTGAATTTTTCGTTCAAGGTGTTCTCGATGTGCTACAATCACGAAAATTAAACTACAGCCTCTTTATATGATAAATCAGATCTGGGAATTTTGGACACGAAATTCAACCCAAAAAATATATTTTTTAATTTTTTCCTCTTTTTGGTATTTTCTTGATTTTTCATTTTTTATTTTTGGAAAATATTTTTTTCAATGTACCAAAGTGTCAAGAAACAATATACAAAGTTTTATATCAATTTAAATTCGTTTATCCACTGAAATAAATGTTTTCCGAAAATTTTCAAGGTAAAAAAATAGTTTTTAGATACTGTTTAAGAAAAATCAGTGAAAACAATTTATTTAGCACAAGGGAACAACTCAAAAACGCTCAAATCTAATATCAAATGATAAGGGCAGTGGACCTAGATCGTATTCAATTTGTTTGACTCGAAAAATGATTCGAATCTAACTTGAAAGAATAAACAAAGAATTTTAGTAAAAAAAACGAAAACAACTAAAAGAAAAAAAATTCAAGAATAAAAAAAAAGATTCAAAACATAGATAAATAAAGAAATGGATATAAAACCCAACAAATTCAATTAATGACTCTAATTATGTAACGACCTAATTTTTAATAGTACTGAAAAATGCAATTCTGGAACCCCATTTTCATAAACTGAGTCCGTAAATATAAAATATGTGTAATAGCCTATTTTTGCCCTGGCCTATACGAAAAACTAAAAATAATAAACTAAATAAAATGTCCCTTTACAGTCCAATTTATCAACCTGATATTAATCTACCAAATTCCCCAAATTACAAACCAGACTAATAACCCTCAGACTCAATCTTAGCCTAACCCAACCGACCTACGGGGCCCAAAAGGCCCAAACTAAATCAGAAACCAAGGGTTTCTGAAACCCTAGGTTTCAATCGTGTCAAGAAGACACCAAAGATGAGCCCCTCGTCCAGCCTTCATCATCATCGGATTTTTCGTCGTCCGCCTACAAAAAGGAAAGAAAAACATATCAAAAGCAACAAATTTGACGAGAAAACAGAAGACAGAATTTATTGTATTTGATTTTTAGGGTTATAAAAACCCCAATGAAATCTGTAAAGACGAATAATATACGGGAAATATACAAAAAAAATACAGAAAACCTAACAGCAGAAGGTGATTTTCATTTATTCTAGTTTGTTTTTTTTTTTTTTTCGATCTATGCTATTTTTATACATATGATGTTAAAAAAATAACAAATATAGAGACTACCTTCGATTCGGCTTCAAAATGGGGAGATTTGACCTTTCGGCCGCCGTGTGTGGCGGCACGTGTGGCGGCGCTTGTGGCGGAGCCTAGGCCGGATTCTGGCCTCAGGCTAAAGGCCAAAGAGAACCTTTGAGGGCCTCTGATATGTTTTTTTTAAGGGGGGTTAAAAATGATTTTTTTTTTTTTGGATTGATTTTTAGTTTATATAGGTTATCTATACGACACCGTTTTGGGGGTTACCTTTAAATGCCAAAACGACGTCATTTAAAGACTATGACCCGTGTTGACCCGACCCGGGGAGGATCCGCGCGTTTTTGTTAAAAGGTCTAATTTCTCAATAGGCCCTTCCGCATTATTTCAATTTTATAATTATATCCAGTTATATTTTTTTCTTTATTTACAATGGGGCCCAGAACTATGGCTTCTATTTTAATTTGGTCCCTCGAGCTATTTAAAGGCTGATTATAGAAACGGCGCCGTTTAGGAGATAGGGCATAATTGCCCAATAGGTCCCTACAGTTTGGCGTACACTCCAATATCACCCTTTTTAACAATTTTACCTTAGTTTTTTTATTTATTTTAATTTAATCCCTATTTCTTCGATCAATTTTATTTATTTTTGTTTTCACTATTATTTTTTTAATTATTTTAGTATTGCATATATATATTAAATTATTATTATTTATGATTTAAATTAGATTATTTTACTAAATTCAATATTACTCATATATTATATCTTATTTTAAATTTTGCACATTAATTATTATATTACACTTTTTATTTTAATATTATATATTATTACATTATATTATATATAACTTTTAAATTATTTTATCCTTAATATAGTATAAAATTTCATATATTATATTGTTATATGTATTAGGTTATTACATTACTAATATATTTTTATTCAAAATTATATACTATTTATTTATAACTGCTTTTATCATATATTATCATATATATATATATATATATATATATATATATATATCAAATTATTGAATTATATATATCCCTATATTTTTTATATATACTCTAAGATTTTAATATTCATTTTTGAATTTTTATATTTTATGAAAATTTTTAATTGTCATTGCTTATTTTATATCTCATATTTATCTATTTATGTTCTTTTTTTCGCTTATTATTGCTTTAGCATAGTTCTTTTATTTTTTATTCATGTTATATTATTCTTTAATTATCTATATTAGAAGTGATTGTTAATATGATTGGTAGTTATGGTGAATTACTATTAGGTATATATGTTGTAATGTATTTATGCAACATCTTGTTCAAACCATTTTTTTATAAAAACACATTTTGCTAAATTGACGATTTTATTCAAAGGTTTCTAAATACAACGATACGTGATATTTGGGGACTTTAAGAAAATTATACCCTAATTAACTTACTGGGTTTTAATTTTTCTTGTGGAACTTAAAGTATCAAGTATCCTTTTTTTTAACCCTATAAATTTCAAATTAAAACTTATTTTTGAAAATGCATAATGTTATATTTTAACTTATTAGATATAATGTTTTGTATCTCGAGGTAAGGATTTTCTACAAAATAAAGGCCAGCTTAGTTTCGAAGTCTTGAGATGTTACATCCTAACTTATTGGGTGTGACATTTTATTTCCTTGAGATAAGTGAGTTCTAGCTTTCTTACAAATGAAAGGATCGTATTTTAAATTTTTCTAAATTTCGACATAGGACATTAAATAATCAAATCGGTACCAATTTTGCGCATTTCAAGGGTACTAATCCTTCCTCGTAGGTAACCGACTCCCGAACCCGTTTTTCTAAATTTCATAGAACAAAATTATTGTTTTAATAAATCAAAAAAAAATTATTGAAATGATCAATTTCAAGGTGACCCGATCACACCTCGAAAAAAGATTGGTGGCAACTCCATTTTCCTTTTTAAAGTCGATCCCTGTTTTTTTTCAAAACAATTAAAAATGTTTTCGACAGCTTGGCGATTCGCTGGGGACCAATAAGAGAGTGAAGCCGTAAAATTGATTATTTCCTGTCCTTTTGTCTAAATTTGAAAATCCAATTTGAAAAATTATGATCCTTTATTGCTTGTTGTTCTAATCTTTCTACATTGCATTGCATTACCGTTGTGGTCACACCCTTTTAAGTGGGAGTGAGAAGCTACTCTTTCAAGATATATTCACCTTCGTGCAGGATAGTGAATCGCTTTCGGGATACATCCGTACCTATGTCTTCGTGAGATTTTCATCTCCGTGCAGCCATAGGGAAATGTATTCTCCTGAACTGAACCCGGTCTGTATGAGCCTATAATGGGTGAGGATCGAGGAATCTACTGGTTCAGGTACCTCTGCTTTAGAACCAAATCGCATGTAGAAAGCCCTAAGAGCCAACCCTAGATAGAGCTATATTAAACCCTAGTGGTCACCTAGATAGGTGTTCTATGTTGTTTATTGTGCCTGTGCTAATGTGTTTTGTTCTGTTTGGTTGCATTGTATTTACATCATAGAAAAGAGGTGTTGATTCAAATTTGATTGCTAAATAGAAGAGTTTGTCATGAGAAAATGGATTTCTTGATAAAGTGGATTATAATACGGTCGTCCGAATATGGTCCAAGTAAACACAACGAGAGAAGGCTGATAGTCCGTGAAGGAATACAAGACTTTATTGCTCAAGGATTCAAGATGACAAAGCCTATTCAAGAATCACCACGTCTCGGTTTTCTTGAAAAGGCTAAAGAGCATGGTGAAAATAAGTGAGCAGTAAGTCGCGGCCCAGATCAAGTAAAAAAAGCTAGTAGCGACATTTATTAGAAAGTTTACGAGATTAGACCTTGATATCCGGATAAGAAGAAAGGGATTAATGTCTTCGCTTGGAATATGAGGGAAAGGCCGTATAAATATCCGTTTTATGTAAAGAAATTTATTTTCTAGAAAAGTTATTATAATGGAATTGAATTTAGAATTAACGCCTATCTTTCTTTTAGCATTTATTTCATGCATTTGCATTACATCGCATCATATGCATTAAAATCCATAGAAAGACCCTAATTAGGTAAAATTATTTCAGCTAACTTGGGAATCGAAAAAATTTTACTGAGTTGAGCATCGTTATGGTACTCACGCAAGAACAAAAACCATGGACCGAAGGTTGGAAAGAATAGAGCAAATGCAAATACAGATGTAGGGCAATTGACCAAAATTCAACAAGAAATGCGGGAACAAATGCTAGATTTCCAAAGGAATATAATGGGCTAGTTAACTAAGTTACTAGCCGGAGGACTTGAAAAAAAGAGTGGCCCAGTGGTCAACAGTGGGGATGATGATGAAAACATCATTTATTCCCCAGGTTTCCCCTCAATAAGTGTCCCGACCCAACCAAACACGCATTCGCATGGGGTACCCGTCATTCTCGAACCCCAATGTTAGACTAATATTTCCACCCTGTTGAACTTCCCGATGAGCTCAGGTTTTAACCCAGAGGATAATCGAGCCAAACCGGTTGTTCTGGCAGAAACAAAGGAAAGGGGAAAGTGGACTTTAAAGGCCCCGAAGAAGAAAGAAGCGAATAGTATGAGTAGATATAACAAAGGCCATTCGGAGCCGATTACAGTAAGCCAGCCAAGGACGGTAACTACCACCCATCAGGTCTCCCCAAGGCAAGAAACCAATCCAAGATCAAACTCAGAAAAACCCAAGTTCGCACCCATCCCAATCACGTATAGGGAGTTGTACCAAAATTTGTTTGACGCACATGTTGTATCCCCTTTTTATATAGAACTATTATGGCCCCCATACCCTAAACGGTACGACGTAAATGCCCAATGTGAATACCATGGAGGAACCACAGGGCATTTGATTGAGAACTATGTCGCTTCTAAAAAGATAATCGAAAGACTCATCAAATTGGTTGTCGTAAAATTCGATGATCCCTCAGGTGTAGAAAATTCGTTACCCAACCTTTTTATTAAAGGGGTAAACATTGTGAGTTCCACGATAGATAGGGGCAAGGGATCCAAGAATGTATCGAGCTCAGGGCCCTAGTGCAAGGCTTGATGGATTATAAATTGAGGAGATCAAAAGACCCGATGGGAATGTTGGGGAATCTAAGCATTAACGACATATTCGAAGAGAGAACCGGGGAATCAAAGTTTTCGCCCTTACATACTTGGAAATATTTTAAACAATCGAACTATGGAAGGAATCTTTGTATTTTTAAGTCTAATTTAGAGTAATATTCAAAACGTGCTTGTTGCCTTAAGTTTAGAGACAATAAGAATCCTTTTATGAAATAGGCTTATGTCTAGAATTTTTATTTCAATAAAATGCATCTTTTTAAGCAAATATTCTTTTATTCTTTCCATTTCATACTGTACAAATAATTGTTCTTAGTTTTTTTCTTTTGTTTGGACTTTCTTTCAAGTATTCTTTTATTCTTTATTCATGACCATACAAATAATCATTCTTTGAATCATTTATTCTTTGAAATCTTCCTTCGAACCTACAATAGGTCTCCAGGTATCAACGATGTGAGCAACGCTGCAAATGACTCAGAGTCTCCTTTCGAGTAAGATATGTGTCTAGAGAGATCTCAGGATTTTGAAAATGACAGAGATTGTGACTTATCTTTTGATTTGTTAAGGATGGTAGAACATGATGAAAAATAGATCTTACCTTACATAGGGTCAGTGTACATTGCGAGCCTAGGAAATGGGCAAAGATCGAAGCCCAGCTCACCAAAGAAATAAGGCTAGACATCATTGAGTTATTTTCAAGAATTCAAAGATGTTTTTGCATGATCATATCAGGACATGCCTGGATTATTGAGACACAGGTACGTTGAAATCTTAAAAGAGGTCCATAAGGATATCAGAAGGGCACATGCTAATGGTTTTACAATAGTCAAGCTAATCATGAGGTTTGGGTACTGTTAATCTACATAGAAGGGGATGGTATCAGCTATGCCGTATTTAAGGAGACAAGATTCATGTGCCTTCTCCATTTCTTCACAAATTTTCCATATGTGGGGCATGGATGTGATGGGGCCAATATCGTCAAAAGCTTTTAGCCAATATTGATTCATCATCGTGGTTGTCGTTTAGTTCACTAAGAGGGTGGAAGTAGCTTCATATGCCAACGTTACAAAGTCGATAGTCATCAAATTCTTAAAAAAAAAGATCAGACTCCGATAAAGAATGCCAAAAAGGACAAAGTCAAAAGTTTGTAGTCTGTTCAAAGATCAGTCACCATATCATAGAGCAACAAAGGCAGCCAAAAAGAAAAAGAACAAAAAAATAAAACAAGGATTGTAGGAAAGATGACCGAGACTTGTAAAGATTGACATAAGGAAGTTACCATTTATCTTCTATGATTATCGACGTTGGCCAGGACTTTTACCGGGGCAACATCTTACCCATTGGTTTATAGAATGGAAGCATTTTTGCCAATTGAACCTAATCGAAGAAAATGTTAAAAGTTATCCATCACGGTCAGATGATGCAAGCTTATGACAAAGAGGTTCATCCTAGAGAATTCCATGAGGGGAACCTGATCTTTCTTTTACAAAAGGATTTCAGAAAAAAGCAGATTCCAAACTAGGAAGGACCTTATGTTGTAGAAGGCATGTTCTGGAGGAGCATTGATATTAACCGAGATAGACGCCAAAGACTTGCCTAATTCGGTGAATTTAGGTTTAGTCAAGAAGTATTTTTACCTGAAAGAGGAAAGGCCAAGGTGACAACCTATAAAGGGCGCCTTGAGTTTAAATTCAAATTCAAAAAAAAAAAAAAAGAAAAGAAAGAAAAGGAAAAGCCAAGGCGAAAACCTACAAAAGGCACTTTGAGACCAAAGAGGATTTAAGTTGAAAACCCGAAAGGGGCGGCTCAAATTTTGATTAAAGATAGGGCATGTGGTAGTCTTGCTATGATTGAATTAATAATGAAGAAGTATGCTACGTCTTGGGGCATTGACAAAGTACTCCAGATCCTCTAAACATGTATTGAGCTCAAAATGGTCCTCAAAAAGATTGTACAGAGAAGCTCAGGCTGCGATATTTAGGACACCTAGTTTCTATCTTACCCATTTTTGAATTTGCTACCTTTGATTGCTTTATTCTTTTCAAGATACACCCCAATCAATTTTCTTTTATTGCCTTGGTTATCTTTGATTAACTTATTTGTTTCGAGCTATGCTCTTGATTAATTTCTTTCACGTCCATTGTTGTGATCTTTTTCAAGCATTTTATATTGAAATAATGATTAATGGACTAATAATACTTTCATAAAAGGAGTTTCGCATATTACTCTAGAAGCTTCTAAATAATACGAGAATCTGAAATAGGACTATTGTTTAGAACTCACCAAGCTTAAGGATTGGAAATATTGAAAGACGATTATCTCTTTAGATTCTTATTGGATAAGACATTTCGTCGGTGATACCATCTCGATAAATGACAAGCAATGTTAACCCAACTGTAAAAGGGGATCATTCTCGAGAAAAGAAAAATGATACCTTGCATTCATGCAAATTTCAGGCACATACATTGTGTCATTACACCCAGGGAATGGTGTAACAGATCAATTTGATTGAAGATGATATAAATTCCATACCTCTAAGTGGTAATAGGATGGATGAAAGAAACCAAATGTTATTCCCCTGAAGTTGCAGTGGGAGGTACAAACTTTATGTCTCAGAAGGTACAGTGGAAGGGACTCTGAAATTATAGCGAGGCAAGCTTGCTGAGAATATGATCATTTCTTTGGATTTTTTGTCAAAGATACCAGCTGAACTAGAAAGCATGGTAACGCATCAGTGATAGAACCTCGATGAACTATGAGCAGTGACAACCCAAACATTAAAAAGGGATCATTCTCATGCATTTATGTAAATATCATTCATACACTTCCAATTAGGAGCATTTGATTCATTCCGATCATTGTGTCCTAATCATTGTACATTAAAAAATAAAAAAGAAAAAGAAAAAGAAAAAGAAGGAGATCATTCTCATGACATTCTGTATTCATGCAAATATCATTTAGTTAGGAGAATTAGATTCATTCTGATCATTGCATCCTAATCATTATACATTAAAAAATAGGATCATTCTCACGACATTCTGCATTTATGCAAATGTCGTCCATAATACATTCAGTTAGGAGCATTATAGCATCCTAATCATTTGGCATAAACGTAAGCATATAAAATCGAGTCTACAGAGGACGGTGTAGCAACATCGATGAATTCACAGATCTTATCTCCCTAAGCGGTAGCGTAGCATATCGAATTTGGCAAATCTTATCTCCATATATCGGCAATGGAGTAGATTCAAGCCACCAACCTTATCTCCCTGAGGTAGCAAGGGAGCAGGTTGAAGTTTGTAGTCTCATCTTCCTGAGGTAGTAATGAAGCAGACTGAAGATTGTGGATCTTATCTCCCTAAGCGATAGCGGAGCAGATCAAATTTGACGAATCTTATCTCGATGTATCGGCAATTGAGCATATTCAAGCCACCAACATTATCTTCCTGAGGTAGCAAGGGAGCAGGTTAAAGTTTGTAGTATCATCTTCTTGAGGTAGCAAGAAAGCAGACTGAAGATTGTAGATCTTATCTCCCTAAGCGGTAGCAGAGCAGATCGAATTTGGCTAACCTTATCTTCCTAATGTAGCAAGGGAGCAGATTTTAGCCACTAGCCTTATCTTCCTGATGTAGCAAGGGAGAAGACTAAAAATGGTAGATCTTGTCTTCTCGAGATAGCAGTGGGGCAGATCGAATTTGGTGAATCTTATCTTCCTAATGTAGCAAGGGAGCAGATTTTAGCCACTAGCCTTATCTTCCTGATGTAGCAAGGGAGTAGGCTGAAGATTATAGTCTTATCTTCCTGATGTAGTAAGAGAGTAGGCTAAAAATGGTAGATCTTGTCTCCTCGAGATAGCTGTAGGGCAGATCGAAGATGGCGAATCTTATCTTCCTGATGTAGCAAGGGAGCAGATTTTAGCCACTAGCCTTATCGTTCTGATGTAGCAAGGGAGCAGGCTGAAGATTATAGTCTTATCTTCCTGATGTAGCAAGGGAGAAGACTAAAAATTATAGATCTTATCTCCCTGAGTTTGCAGTGGAGCAGATTGAAGATAGCAGATCTTGTCTTCCTGAAGTTGTAGGAAGCAGATCGAAGACATCAGATCTTGTTTCCCAGAGTTTGTAGTGGAGCAGACTAAAGATAGCAGATCTTGTCTTGCTGAAGTTGCAGTGAGACAGATCGAAGATACTAGTCTGGCATCCCTAAGTTTGCAGTGGAGTAGACTGAAGATAGCAAATCTTGTCTTCCTGAAGTTGCTTAGATCGAAGATACTAGTCTGGCATCCCTGAGTTTACAGTGGAGCAGACTAAAGATAGCATATCTTGTCTTCCCGAGGTTGCAGTGAAGCAGATTGAAGCCATCAGACTTATTTCTCTAAAAGAGCAGTCAGACTTATAGTTCAATACTTCTAAAGTTGCAGTTCCAATACCCTTAAAGTTGCAGTTGGGTTAGAAGCCATTTGGGGAAGACGAGGACCAAGAACTCAAGACTCGACAAGACCGAGCAAAATTGGTCCTTTTATAGTCTTTGCTCTATTCCCGTTGCAAGACAATGAGTAAAGAGGGGCAGCTGTAATAGCCCATTTTTGCCCGGGCCCATACAAAAAACCAAAAATAATAAACTAAATAAAATGTCCCTTTACAGTCCAATTTACAGGCCTGATATTAATCTATCCAATTCCCCAAATTACAAACCAGACTAATAACCCTCAGACCCAATCTTAGCCTAACCCAACCGACCTACGGGGCCCAAAAGGCCCAAACTAAATCAAAAACCAAGGATTTCTGAAACCCTAGGTTTCTAGTCGCGCCGCAGCACCCAGCAAAAGTCCCTCGTCCAGCCTTCATCATCGTCGGATTTTTCGTCGTCCACCTGCAAAAAGGAAAGAAAAACATATCAAAAGTAGCAAATATGGCGAGAAAACAGAAGAAAGTATTTATTGTATTTGATTTTTTGGGTTATAAAAACCCCAATGAAATCTATAAAGACGAATAATTTACGAGAAATATACAAAAAAAATACAGAAAACCTAACAATAGAATGTGATTTTCATTTATTCTAGTTTGTTTTTTTTTTCGATCTATGCTATTTTTATACATATGATGTTAAAAAATTTAACAAATACAACGACTACATTCGATTCGGCTTCAAAATGGGGAGATTTGACCTTCCGACCGTCATGTGTGGCGGCGTGTGTGGCAAAGCCTAGGCCGGATTCTGGCCTCATACCAAAGGCTGGAGAGAACCTTTGAGGGCCTCTAATTTGTTTTTTTTAAGGGGTGTTCAAAATGATTTTTTTTGGATTAATTTTTAGTTTATATAGGTTATCTATACGACGCCGTTTTGATGGTTACCTTTAAAGGCCAAAACGACGTTGTTTAAAGGCTATGACCCGCGCGTTGACCCGACCCGGGAGGATCCACGCGTTTTTGTTAAAAGGTCTAATTTCTCAGTAGGCCCTTCCGCATTATTTCAATTTTATAATTGTATCCAGTTACATCTTTTCTTCTTTATTTACAATTGGGCCCAAAATTATGGCTTCTGTTTCAATTTGGTCCCTCGGGCTATTTAAAGGCTGATAACAGAAACGACGCCGTTTAGGAGATAGGGCATAATTGCCCAATAGGTCTCTACAGTTTGGCGTACGCTCCAATATCACCCTTTTTAACAATTTTACCTTAGTTTTTTTATTTGTTTTAATTTAATCCCTATTTCTTCGATCAATTTTATTTATTTTTGTTTTCACTAATATTTTTTTAATTATTTTAGTATTGCATATATATATATATATTAAATTATTATTATTTATTATTTAAATTAGATTATTTTACTAAATTCAATATTACTCATATATTATATCTTATTTTAAATTTTGCACATTAGTTATTATATTACACTTTTTATTTTAATATTATATATTATTACATTATATTATATATAACTTTTTAATTTATTTTATCCTTAATATAATATAAAATTTCATATATTGTATATTGTTTATATTGTTATATGTATTAGGTTATTGTATTATTAATATATTTTTATTCAAAATGATATACTATTTATTTATAAATGTTTTATCATATATTATCATTTATATTTATATATATCAAATTATTGAATTATATATATCCCTATATTTTTATATATACTCTAAGATTTTAATATTCATTTTTGAATTTTTATATTTTATGAAAATTTTAATTGCCCTCGCTTATTTTATATATCATATTTATCTATTTATGTTCTTTTGTTCGTTTATTATTGCTTTAGCATAGTTCTTTTATTTGTTTATTCATGTTATATTATTCTTTAATTATCTATATCGGTAGTGATTGTTAATATGATTGGTAGTTATGGTGAATTGCTATTAGGTATATATGTTGTAATGTATTTATGCAACATCTTACTCAAACCATTTTTATAAAAACACATTTTGCTAAATTGACGATTTTATTCAAAGGTTTCTAAATACTGATACGTGATATTTGGGGACTTCGAGAAAATTATACCCTAACTTACTGGGTTTTAATTTTTCTCGTGGAACTTAAGGTATCAAGTATCCTTTTTTTTAACCCTATAAATTTCAAATTAAAACTTATTTTCGAAAATGCATAATATTATATTTTAACTTATTAGATATAATGTTTTGTATCTCGAGATAAGGATTTTCTACAAAATAAAGGTAAGCTTAGTTTTGAAGTCTTGAGATGTTACATCCTAACTTATTGGGTGTGACATTTTATTTCCTTGAGATAAGTGAGTTCTAGCTTTCTTACAAATAAAAGGATCGTATTTTAAATTTTTCTAAATTTCGACATAGGACATTAATTAATCAAATCGGTACCAATTTTGCGCGTTTCAAGGGTACTAATCCTTCCTCGTAGGTAACCGACTCCCGAACCCATTTTTCTAAATTTCGTAGAACAAAATCATTGTTTTAATAAATTAAAAAAAAATTTTATTGAAATGATCAATTTCAAGGTGTCCCGATCACACCTCGAAAAAAGATTGGTGGCAACTCTATTTTCCTTTTTAAAGTCGATCCACGTTTTTTTCAAAACAATTAAAAATGGTTTCAACAATATGAATATTTATAGAGTTAATATTAAAATATATTGAAGAATGGTAAAGTAATTGTGTCAGTTAAATAGTTAAAGTAAGGCTCAAGAACTAATTTGTAAAAGTCCAATCACTATAGAGTTTTAATTAACGAAAGGCTTGAGACTTATATGAAAATCAATCAAAGGATCAAAATGCGAAAACAAACCAATTATTGGTATGATTTAGTGGATGATGATAACATATTCCACTTAGGTTAAATTATAATTAAGTTGTGCCTAAATATGTCTTAATTAACTAATTAAACAAGGTTAATTAAAAAACTAATACTAATCTATGTATATATAATAAACTTAGTAGAAGATTGTCATCTTCCATAATGTTCAACCATCTAAACTTAGGAAAAAATCGAAGAAGAAATCTTGAGTCCAATAAACGTTCGACCATTAATTTGGCAATTAAACTGGCTGCCACCAAATGTGCGAACGTTTGGCTGGAAATACTGCAACAAAAAGATATAGAAATATAGCAGCAGTGTTAGATATAGAAATATAGCAGCAGTGTTCGCAAGTATACGCATCAAATTGTAATATAGTAAATATACAACAGGGTACTAGAAGTACTCCGAGGATTGTCCCTAAGGGAGGTTAAATTAAATCTAAAAATCCTATCCACAACAGCAAGTCTAAATAGTAGTCACTAAAAACTATATTACGATAATTAAACCTAAAGATTAAGGTCATACAGTAAAAACTAAATTACTAAAATAAATTTGACAAACGAAAAAATCTCGAATAACAAGCAAAAGATCAAGTCACTGCATTGGTTGTAATTAACATCAGAACTCGGTTTTATTAGGGAATTAGTTATGAACTAGACATTATTACTTTCCGGCCTCTACTAGCTAACCAATTGACCAATACCCACTTATCTTCCGACCTCACTTTCTTGACCGGGGTAAATCATGATTTACTCAGCAAACTCTTCGTCAGATCCGTTTAGCCTAGATTACTTCCTAGGGTTGTCAATCCTGGGGTTTAAGAGCACATGAATTTATGCCAACTAATTCATAGGGAAAACCCTCGATCTTCCGTTAATCACTCACACATCCATTCATTAATCTCCTTAAAGGAATTATCCACTCATCGATTCAGTTACCATCTTTATCAAAATTAAATTAATCATGCAAAACACACAAATTAAATCAACACAAGAGAAATATAGAAATTGGTCCATTTGATAAACTTGTTGTGCTCAGATCCGTGAAATCCTTTAACAGTTATCGAGATATCATCATTTGCAAACAAGAAGTAAAAGAAAATTGCAAAAATATTTAGTAACGAAGACTTGGACTCAAATTGAATCCAATTCGAAGAACAAGGAAAATAAAACTAAATAAAAGTCCTAAACTACTAAACTAAAACCCTATAATAGCTTGGCAAAAGCTCCTTCAGGTGAGCATAAGCCTCCTATTTATAGGCAAGGTTAGCAGCCCATTTTAGGTCAAATACAAGCCTTAATCACCCTAAATATCGATTGTGTGGGTGAAAACACCCTTAATTAATTTTTGCCCTCGATCAGGCCTATTTCACGACACAGCTTAGTGCGTTTCACTACACAACTTTGAATGTGCATTCTTGTGTTGGTTCGGCTATATTGCGACATCGAAAGCTTGTGTTGTGGCTCGATTGTCGTTCTTAATGCTTTTGGGCCTAAAAATAGGTGACATATACACTCAATGAAAGCATTAAAACTACCTTAAGGCCATTATTGGTCCAATAGGTCAACTAACTTGAAATATTACGTAAAAACATTTATTTTGCAATAATTTGAATCTAAGCTAAGAAATATGAAAATGCATAATTAAAGGCAAAATAGCTCAAAAACAAGCTCGTTAAGTGCTAAAAAGTACTTAAATTGCTACTACAATTTATGGTAGGTCAAATACCCCCACACTTAAGTCGTTACTTGTCCTCAAGAAAATGGAAAAGAAAATAAAAACAAACCAGATAAAATTAAAACGACAAGAAAAAACACAACTAAAACTGGAGTACTTGAGCATGCTTGGTACACTCAATTGGATTGGAGCAATGATAATAGGAAAATTTGCTAAACAAATAATTCTAGCTAGATGTTTAAACGACTTACAATTTTCACATTCAGACATGCTAGCTCAATATGTTACAAAGCAAACAAGTGAAATTAAGTCAAACATAGGGATCCATCAAAATATATGCACAATTATAACATCTATGCTTGAAGAATACAGGTAATTCAAATTCTAATTACTCAATTTTTTATCCATGTTTTGAACTCTAATACAATATTTATAAGTACAAGCAATTTACAAGTATTTGTGCAATATGAGTGAGATTTTCTCAATTTCTCAATTTTTAATTTAATCACTGTGATCATTCTCACTCTCTTGGCTTTTATCCGTTTTATGCTTTTATCACACTCACTTTGCTTTTAACCCTTACAATGCTTTTATTCACACATTATTTTTATTTTAACACACATACTTGCAAGGATTTTATACTTATTATACAATGCCGTTTCAATAGCCATATAGTTATTTATTGAGTATTCAAATTTAAACAACCTATTATTCAACAAACATATATACCTACTCGTATATACCTCTGTCATTTGGTACATTTAATTCTTTTTCCTTTTCATAGTTTAACAAATTGAACTAACTAATCTAAATGCAAATAACCTAAAAACGTTTATTCTTAGGCTAAATTTACAGTTTAAGCAAACAATCTATATACATGCTCATAACCAATCACTTGTATTTTTACAAGCTCAAGCATAAACAAAACATAAAAAAAAAAATCACTCTAAAAATTAATAAAATTAAATAGAAATAACAATGAAAAATTTAAAAGTTCCCAAAAATTCCATGTCACCCCCACACTTTATTTAGCACATTGTCCCTAATGTGCTAAAAACTAAATTAAGGATCGAAAGTACTCGATTTGGCATTTCATTGCCGCGTTTGTTGTTGGGTTGTCTCGTCCTTCTCAGTTTAGCTTCGAATTTTATGTCGTAAAAATATGGGGTTCCTTCGCTTTGAGTTTGGTGCAATTTAAGCTCCCATTTTCATTTCCACAATTCAAAATGTTGTCTTTCGTCAAATTCCCGTATAGCCTTCCTTGTTAGTTGCAGAAGGAATACTGACCAACCCATGGGCACATGTGCTTCTTTTTATAGTGTTGTTACGAGATGTGGGAACACTAGGCTCACTTTATTCTTACGAACGCAGCGTAGCATGCCTCAGTATATCCATGTATCAATACTGATTCGTTCCTTCTATAAAATAACTTATAGCATAGTTTCTAAGAAAGTATTAATGTGACTCATATTCAATGCAAGGAATATCTAAGTACTAATAAATATAGCCACATTTTTTCCATTGGGGTTAGTCTAATACTGGAGAATGATATTGGAAACTCAGTGTCTAACTGACATTTCCACTCACCATTGCTGTCAGTTAGATAATCAATTATGATGTCCATGTCTATGGTTTGGAAAAAATCTAAGTTAGTTCTTTGCAAAGAATCATAAATGTAGAATGGGATATCATAATATCGATATATTTTCGGAGGTGATATCAAAAATTTTGTACCCCTAACTATGACACGCGACCATGGTTCGTCACTTGGTTTTTGTTTCTTTTAAAGATGAATAAAATTTTTGGACAACCTGAATAGTGGTTGGTCATGTTGGGATTCTACAAAAATTATCCCACCTATGATACTGAATCACGTATCTGATTGCACTAATCAAAGTCATTGGGGATTCGAATCCCTTCTCCTAAAGGGATGTTTTCCTTTGAATATCAAGCAAGTGAGCCTCAGTTATCTTTTTCAGTATTGCAAAATTATCGTCTCATATTAGTACACTATCTAATGGTATATTGTTATACCTACTAGCTATCGACTTTCTCATAAAAACACAAGTGTGAAAAGAGTCACAAGTTTGGAACGCCTAACCTTTTTCGTGAAATCTATTGCTTGATTGCCAAGTTAGTTGTTCTCGTTGTCACGTCTTGAGAGATCAAGTAGTATACTAGCAAAGTATATGCAAACTAGAGAAAACAAAAAGGAAAACACACTAACGGTGAGGAGAAAGTTACTTGGTTGCTAAGGTTTAATTTTTGGGTCTTAGGCAGCTGATAAATAGTTTTATGTAGGGTTTTAGGGCTGCCTGAATGTGTTTTTTTTACCCTAAAATCTCGAAAGATCGCATGAATTTGAAAAAGGAAAGTTGCAAATTTCGTCCCTCTGTCACGAAATAGGTAGGCTGTGTCGCGACACAGACCTTGAATTTCCAACAAATTTTATTTGAAGTTACGTGTTGCAACGCAGGGGAGGCTGTGTTGCGACACGGCTTGGATTTTTCAAATTTGATGTTTTGGGGACATATCAACTCCTATGGTCGTGCCTACTCACTTCAAAAATTTTCAAACCACATTTCCTATCCTAAAACCTTATTCCTAACCTTACTAAAATTACTATTTACACAACTTAATAGGATTACCTCTACAAAATGTACAATAATTATTTATTGATTTAATGACAGTTTCATATATTGCTACCAGATTCATCCAGTATCCAACACCAGTCCTCTTCTTGTTCCTGTGCCTCAATTTTGATGTCCGTCACCATTTTGCACTCTAATTCATGTTTCTTAACTTTTGCTTCAAGCGTGCCTCCAAAATAATGTTTTACTCTTTGGCCATTGACTAAGAAAGTTCTCCCATATTTGGTTATTAATTCTACCACGCCATAGAGGAATACTTGAGTAATTGTGTATGGTCTTGTCCATATAGAACGTAATTTTGCCTAGGAATAGTTTTCATCTAGAGTTAAAAAGCAATACTTGTTGTCCCAGTAGGAAGGTTCTTTTCTTGATCATCGCATCGCGTCTCTTCTTGTTCCTTTCTTTATAAAGTTTTGCATTTTTGCATGACAAAAACCTGAACTCCTCTAGCGCATTCAAATGAAATAGTTGCGCTTCCCTCGCCAAGTTGGGGTCTAAGTTTAGTTCTTTAATAGCACAATATGCCCTCTTTTCTAGCTCAATGGGCAAATGGCAGCTCTTTCCGTAAACCAACTTATAAGGCGACATCTCCAGTGGAGTTTTTATGCATTTCAGTAAGCCCATAATGCCTTGTCCAATCATGTACTCTAATCTCTTTTGTTTTGGTTCACCATATTTTCAAGTATTTGCTTTACCTTTCGGTTTGACACCTCTTCCTGTCCATTAGCTTATGGGTGCATGCAGTGGTGATTTGATGCTTAACATTGTACTTGGCTAATGTTGCCTGTAATTGTTTACTATAGAAGTGGAATCCTTCGTCACTGATAAGTGCCCTAAGTGTCCCAAATCGTGCGAATATATTATTTCATAAAAATCGGACTACTGCTAGAAGGATGTATTGATTAAAAAACGAGTTGGAGAATGACCCCATAAAGTCTATGCCCCAAATGTCAAAGATTTCTACCTTCAAATTTTCATTTTGTGGATCTCATCCCTTCTTAAAATGTTTGCCGTTCGTTGACATCTATCGTAGTGTTGTGCAAAATCATAAGCATCTTTAATCATGGTGGGCCAATAGAATTCTGAATGCAATACTTTCAAGGTTGTTCTCTTCCCCCAAAAATGACCATCGTATGGGGACTATGACACCCCATTAGAATATCTTCCGCCTATTCTTTAGCTGTACATCTCCTGATTAATTGATCTGAACATTGTTGGAATACATACGGTTCTTCCCACATATATTTCTTGGCGTCTTACATAATTTTCTTTTTCCTTGGCCATGAGCTTCTGCAGGAAAGACACCTTGAGCTAAATAATTAACGATATCAATGTACCAAGGTGTACTATGGGTTGATTGCATTACCCAACATTGTTCTACTTGGAACAATTGCTCATCCATAAATTTCTCGTTGATTTCAATACTTACTTTTTCCTCTGAGTCCATATTCAATCGCGATAAATGATTTGCAACTTGATTTTTTGTTTCTTTCCTATCGAGAACCCATAGATCAAATTCTTAAAGTAGTAGCACCCATCTCATTAGTTTGGCATTCATTTCCTTCTTCTTCATGACATATTTCAGTATTGAATGGTTTGTGTAAATGTAAACTTGATTCGCCATTAAATATGGTTAAACATTTTATAAACAAATACAACTACTAACACTTCTTTTTCAGTATTGGTGTAATTACATTAAGCGAGATTTAGTGTCTTACTTGCATAATGGATTACATGAAACACTTTATCCTTGTCTTGTCCTAGCACCACTCTGGGCTGACTATAATAGATGTTGAAGTTAAATTTTGTTTGAGTAACTCAAAGGCATGTATGCATTTATTATTGAACACAAAAGGCGTTTCTTTTTCTAGCAGTTGACTTGAGGGCTTGAAATTTAAGCAAAATACTTTATAAATCTTCGGTAAAACCCTGCATGCCCTATGAAGTTTCTCACTGTTTGAATTGTTGTAACACCCCAAACCCGGCCTAGACGTTATGGCCGAATCTGGCAATGTCACATGATAGTGCTTTGGAAAACATAATTACAATAAAACCCTTTTTCATTATCTTATGAAACTTCCTAAAACGTGTCATTTGTTTCCATAATTATCCATTTCCAAAACGTGGTCCATTTTCCAAAATATTTACAGTTTGCGGAAGCATTTAAATAAGTTTGCGTAATCGTGGTGTTTTGGTAAAACATTTGTTTATTTTGAAAACTCGAGTCTTATCCTACTGCTAGCAGTTATAGACCAAAATCAAAATAAAAATCCCAAATTAAAGTAACAACCCATAAAGGCCATTTACAATAAAACATTCCCCGGATAAAATCAAAAACATAAATAAAAATAAGAAACCATAAAAGTCCACAACTGTGGTCACCGCCGAGTCCTCCGCTGCACCGATCCATCTATTACTGGGGATTACCTGAACAGATTAAATAGAAAAGGGTGAGTTTTTGCAAACTTAGCGTGTAATCCCCACAGAAAACATTCACACAGTATAATATTAGAAAATGAACATAAATTCACAGTTCGGGTCTGAGCCCATTACAGAATCAGTGTGAACCTTAGCCCACTCAGATACAAAATCAGATACAGTCTAGGGCTTTAGCCCATCTCAGATATAATATGCAGAACAGAACAGAATAACAAGTCCTACCCACCAGCCTCTACACACCAACTCCGTCCAACCCTACACGCCATGTAGGGATAAAATTAACCCACCCATCCCTACACACCATGTTATACCGAATGCGGCACATAATCAGAAAGTTGCAGCTGAGCTGCCATATATAAGGCTTAAGAGCCTTTCAAACACTTCCTCTAGTAAATCATCAACCCACCCCGATGCAATGCAACATACACAGAATGCCATGCTATAATGCAGATAGCAGTCCATACATTCAAATCAATATACATGATAAATGTAACATGTTAAGTACAAATTTCACATAATCAAATCATATAACTACGGGTCTAAGTACTGCTTACCGACCCTTCATTAGGTTCATAGTCGACTTGGGCGACCCGTACAACTTTTCAAAACATTTCATAAAAATGGGCTCACACGTCCATGTGGCCTGCCCGTGTGGGTCCAAACACCTGTGTGACCCACATGGCCCAAATTGGCACACGGCCTGACCCAGAATCCAACACGCTCGTGTGGCCCACACGGCCTAATTGGTCGAGCCTGTGTGTCGCATACGGCCTCGCTCGGCCATACACTTCCGTGTCAACTGCACACGACCTGGCTCGTCGATCACATGGCCATGTGGTGACTTACAGTCTTGCACACGGCCTACCACACGGGTGACCACATGCCTGTGTGGTGTCAAAAGAAAGGTTTTCAGCTTTTGTCGAAACCTCGTTTTCTACGTTTTTGGGTACATACCTATTACAGTTGATACTGAATCGAACCCCGAATACTTTAGAACCTATAATTGACCAACAAACACTTAAATTAATTTGAAACAACCTTAAAACTGACCCAAATCGGAATGCTCATTTATTGAGCAAAAATCCCTCACCTTCAATCGAACAACCGAACTTGCACGAAAGTAAGTCTCCAACTATTGACCACGAGTCCTCAATTTTTCCCCTAATTGACATTAATGGCACCTATTAATAAAAAGTTAATAACAAGAACCAAAATCACCTAATTCTATTTACCGAACAAACGGAATGAAGGTTACACACAAAGGGACGATTTGGAAAAGTAGGAAACGGAAAGAGTGGGAGAGGGAGAAGTAGAATTCGGCTATGGAAAGAACAAAAATGGAAAAGGAAAGATGGCAGAGGAGGGAGAGTGAGACGTCGGTTTCACCAAAGAGAAATTTAGGGAAAACTAATTCAACCCAAATCCTATTACTTACACAATCTCAACCACCCCTACTCAGAATTTCACTACAACTCAACCTCTAGCCGGATATTGCTGCAAAAATACTAACCCTTACCAGCACAGAGAATCGAACTCAAGACCCCTAGCGCTCCAACACACCATTTAACCACCAGACCAGCAGGCCCATTCTGCTATGTTTTACAAACAATCAAATATAAGCCTATCGCATCCAACTAAGGCTTTACTCATAAAAATGCCAAAATTTACCCAAGTTGTGCCTTGAACTTGGGACCTCCCACACACACCCAGAACTCATAGCTACTGAAGCAGATAGACATTGTATGTTACAAAATTAAAAAAGCTGGAATTAAAGAAAATTGGGGCGTTACAACTCTACCCCCTAAAAGAAAATTTCGTCGTCGAAATTTCACTTGATCAGAAAATGTGAGAATACTGCTGGTGCATCGAATCCTCTGGCTCCCAAGTGGCGTCCTTAGTGCTATGATTCCGCCACAACACTTTTACTAAGCAGATAGATTTCCTTAGCAGAACTTTAATGTTGTAATCCAAGATCTGGACCGGCTCCTGCTCAAACGTTAGATCTGGTTTAACCTCAATGTCCTCAATAGGAACAACATGCGTGGGATCAGAGCGGTAGCGTCTCAACATTGAGACGTGAAACACGTTATGAATGTGATCTAACTCCGGAGGAAGTTCCAACTGATATACACGACTGGCCCCACCCGTTTCAGAATACGGTACGACCTAATAAACGAGGGCTAAGCTTACCCTTGTGACCGAACCTCAAAACCTTCTTCCATAGCGAGACCTTGAGAAAAACTAAGTCCCCCACAGAATACTCAATATCCTTCCTCTTTAGATCGGCATAGGACTTCTACCTATCAGATGCCACTTTCAATCGATCTCGAATCAGTCGGACTTTATCTTCAATTTCAAAAACCAATTCCAGACCCAAAACACGTCGCTCCTCTAACTCAGTCCAACATAAACGAGTGCAAAACTTACGGCTATACAAGGCCTCGTATGGTGCCATCTGCCTCGAAAATCTATAACACAGCTCCTCAACATATCCTTCAGTACTTGAATCACCCTGTCCAACTGACCATCTGTCTGAGGATTGAAAGTAGTAATAAAGTCCAACCTTGAACCCAGAGTCTCGTGCAATTTCTTCTAGAACCGAGACGTGAAGTGAGGATCCCTATCGGAGATGATTGAAACAGGAACCCCATGTAGTCTCACTATTTCAGATATATATAGCTTGGCCAATTTTGAAGAGAAAAGTCTGTCCTGACCGGAATGAAATGAGTAGATTTGGTTAATCGATCTATGATGACCCAGACAGAATCCTTAGTGGGTGTTAAAGGCAACCCACTAACGAAGTCCATTATTACTCATTCCCATTTCTATATCAAAATCTTTACCGGCTGCAGCAACCCCAAAGGCAACTGATGCTCAGCCTTAACCTGCTGACAAATCAGACAACGAGCAATGAAGTCAATAACCTCACGCTTCAACCCTGGCCACCAGTACAACTCTCAGAGATCTCGGTACATCTTGTTCCCACCGGGATGAATAGCATAAGGGCTACTATGCGCCTCCCTCAGAATCGACTATCGTAACTCCTTATCACTCGGTACACAGATCCGACCGCAAAAATAAAGTACCCCATCATTGTTAATCCCAAAATCAGTAGTATCCCCATTCTCAACTTGACAAAAATGCAACTTAAGCGACTTATCCCCCATCTGTTTACCTCTGATCTGATCAACCCATGCAGGCCTAACCTAAAGTTCCATTAACAGACTCCCATTGTCGAATAAACTGAGTTGAACGAACATCGCTCTTAAATCGGTTATAGCCCTACGGCTCAAAGCGTCTGCCACCACATTGGCCTTACCAGGATGGTACTCGATGGTGCAGTCATAATTTTTAAGCAGTTCAACCTATCTACGCTGCCTAAGGTTTAACTCCTTCTGGGTGAAGAGATATTTGAGGCTTTTATGATTAGTGTAGATATTACACTTCTCTCCGTACAAATAATGCCTCCAGATTTTCAAAGCGAAGACTACTGCTGCCAACTCCAAATCGTCCGTCAGATAGTTAGCCTCATGCGTCTTGAGCTGACGAGACGCATAAACTACCACTTTACCATCCTGCATCAAAACGCAACCCAGACCCACATGCGACGTATCACTGTACACAACGAAATCCTTCCCAGATTCAAACTGTATCAGAATCAGAGCCTACGTTAAAATAGATTTGAGCTTCTCAAAGCTCTCTTACTGCTTATCATTCCAAACAAAGAGAAATTTCTTGCGTAGAAGCTTGGTCAACGGTGCTGCGATCAAGGAGAACCCTTCAACGAAGTGTTGATAATAACCTGTCAGCCCCAGAAAGATGTGGATTCAGATACATTCTTCAGCTGTTTCCAATCCAACACAGCCTCAATCTTACGAAGATCAACATGAACCCCCTCCGCAGAAACCACATACCCCAAAAAGGTTACTTCCTAGAGCCAGAACTCACACTTACTGAACTTCGCATACAACTATTTCTCACGAGTCTGTAATACCTCTTAGAAATGCTCATCGTGCTCGTCTTCAATCTTCGAATACACCAGAATGTTGTCAATGAAGACTACCACGAACCGATCCAGATAGGGCTGGAACACTCAGTTTATCAGATCCATAAAACCTGCTGGTGCATTCGTTAGTCCAAATGGCATCACTAGGAACTCGTAATGGCCGTAACGAGTCTTAAATGCCATCTTATACATATCGGCCTCTTTAACCTTCAGTTGATGGTATCCTGAATGTAGATCAATTTTGGATAACACAGAAGCCCCTCTGAACTGATTGAATAGATCATCTATCCTTGGTAATGGGTATTATTCTTAATTGTTAGCTTGTTCAGCTACTGGTAGTCGATACATATCCTCATTGGCCCATCTTTGTTCTTTACAAACAACATCGGTACTCCTCATGAAGACACGCTGGGACGAATGAATCCACAATCTCAAAGTTTTTAAATTTAAGCCTTAAACTCTGTAAGCTTCTTCGGTGCCATTCGGTAGGGCGCAATAGACACCGGAGAGGACCCGAAATTAGCTCAATCCCAAATTCCACCTCTCAGCTTGGAGGCAGACCAGGTAGTTCCTCAAGAAAAACATCCGGAAAGTTCCTTGCGATTCTGATGTCTGTAACTGAAGAGTCCCTAGAATCATTAACACTGATGTAGGCTAAGAATGCCTTACATCCTTTCCGTACCAACTTTTCTACCACCAACACAGAAATCACATTAGCTAGATAGTCTCGATGTTTCCCAATCACCACTACTTCGCTGTCCTCCTCGGTTCTCAAAATAACCCTTTTTGTCGCACAGTTCAGACTTACCCAGTGTTTGACCAGCCAGGCCATTCCTAAAATCAAATCGAACTCCCCGAACGGAAGCTCTATCAGATCAGCCAGAAATACTGTCCCTTGGACCTCTAATGAGATGTCTCTATATAGTTTACCCACTCGGATATATTGCCTTAATGGACTTAATACCATAATTTCACTCGGAGTACTCTTAACCGGAATCCCCAAGTTTTTAGCAACAGAGCATGCAACATAAGAATGAGTGGATCCTATATCTATCAATGCAGTATAAGGTACATTGAAAATTAAGAATGTACCCATAATGACGTCTGAATCAATCATCACCATTCTCTTGGCGACGTGCAGCATAAACTAGAGCCAGCTACCTCACCTCAATCGGTCTAGCACCTCTTCCGGTGCTTTTTGCCCTCGGCCCATGCCGTTTCACCCCTGACCTCGGCCCCTAGATGGCTACTGAACTACTCTCGGTGGCTATACAATACCAGTACCTGCAGTTTGCATCTGATCAGTTCTCAATGGACAATCCCTGACATGATGCTCAGTCGACCCACATCTCAAACATGCCCCAATCGTCCTCCAACACTCGCCTGAATGGCATCTACCATAGTGCCCATAAAGCGCCACTCCAGTAGGTGCAACAGGAGGCCCAACTCTCACTGCCCATTAGACCTGGCCTTTTTCTTAAGCCTCATCACAGAATTCGAGGGCTCCGATTCCCTCTTATTCTTTCCTTTCTCGCAGTTTTGGTGCTCAGCGCGCTTAACCTCCTCGACAATCTTCGCCTTCTCCACTAGTGTGGCAAACTCATACTCCCTCTGCGGAGCTATCAGAACTTGCAAACTGTCATTGAGTCCGTCCTCAAAACGGACGCATCGCTCATACTCGGTCACCACCATGCCCTAGGCAAAATGGCTCAATCTCAGGAACTCGACCTCATACTCGACCACTGAACGATTTTAATGCGTGAGATTAAAAAACTCACGCCTCCTAGCATCGATGTAGCTAGCTCCCACATACTTACTCTGAAAATCCATCTTAAAATAGTCCCAAGTTAGTCGGTTGGGCTGGGTGCCCTCATTAACTGTCAGCCACCACTGGTAGGGAAATAGCCCTCTTAAGCTTCTGCTTGATGGAAAAATCCAGGTCATCCATAATTCTTTCCGTGGCCTCCATCCAATATTCTGCCACATTAGGGGTGACTTTAGTGATACCCCTGAATAATTTAGCTCCATTCGACCGGAGTCATTCCGTAATCGACCCTCGGCCCTCAGATCCGGTGTTAAGCCCAGCGACCCTTTCTAGAATCGCAACATGGCTTAGGACAGTGTGTCATCCCCAGCAGCATGATCATGAGACCCAGTCTCTGTAGCAAGTGAGATCGGCATCTTGCTCGTATCCAAATTAGGTAGTTTTTAGATGCTGAGGACCCAGCTCGAGCCCCCTAAAGCCTCTACCACGGCCTCTAGTACCCTGTCCGTAGATACCTCGTGAGCTCATCATAAATTCAGAGTTTATCTGTGTTAACAATTTTTTGCATTAGTTACAGTTTCGATAATTGTTAACAGATGTTTTATGCAGACAGTATCAAAAGTTCAGAATTCGTTATCGCGAATCGTAGTATCACTACGGTTTCAGTTTACCCTACCTAAAGTGTTTTCAATACAGTATACTACCTATGGCTGTTTCAAGCATGCTAGTAGTATTTTTAGATAAATTTAAACAGAATTTCAGAACACTTACAAGATCGACACTGGAGACTCAGTGTACCGCATACTCAGTCTAAAAATATTTTATATAACTTAAAAATCATTTCTTAAAACCCAATTTTTAAAAACCAAATCTACAGTCGAGTTTTGAAACTTGGATCTGATACCACTAAATGTAACACCCTAAGCTCAGCCTAGACGTTATGACTGAATCTAGCGATGTCACATAATAGTACTTTGGAAAATATAATTACAATAAAACCCTTTTTGTTGTCTTATGAAACTTCCTAAAACGTGTCATTTGTTTCCATCATTATCTATTTCCAAAACGTGGTCCATTTTCCAAAATATTTACAATTCGCAAAAGCATTTAAGTAAGTTTGCGTAATCGTGGTGTTTCAGTAAAACATTTACTTATTTTGAAAACTCGCGTCTTATCCTACTGCTAGCAGTTATAAATCAAAATCAAAATAAAAATCCCAAATTAAAGTAACAACCCATAAAGTCCATTTATAGTAAAACTTTCCACGGATAAAATGAAAAACATAAATAAAAATAAGAAATCGTAAAATTCTAGAACTATGGTAATCGCCTAGTCCTCTGCTACACCAATCCGTCTACTACTGGGGTTTACCTAAATAGATTAAATAGAAAAGGGTGAGTTTTTGCAAACTCAGTGTGTAATCTCCACAGAAAACATGCACACAGTATAATATCAAAAAACAGACATAAATTCACAATTCGGGTCTAAGCCCATTACAGAATCGATGTGGACCTTAGCCTACTCAGATACAGAATCAAATACAGTCTAGGGCTTTAGCCATCTAAGATATAATATGCAGAACAGAATAACAGAGTCCTACCCACCAGCCTCTACACACCAACTCCGTCTAACCCTACATATCATATGGGGATAAAATCAACCCACCCATCCCTACACACCATGCTATACTGAATGCGGCACATAATCAAAAAGTTACAGCTGAGCTGCCAGATATCAGGCTTAATAGCCTTTCAGACACTTCCTCCAGTAAATCATCAACCCACCCCGATACAATTCAACATACACAGAATGTCATGCTATAATGCAGATAACAGTCCATGCATTCAAATCAGTATACATACTAAGTGTAACATGTTCAGTACAAATTTTACATAATCAAATCACATAATTACGGGTCTAAGTACTGCTTACCGACCCTTCATCAAGTTCACAGTCGACTTGGGCAACTTGTGCAACCTTTCAGAACATTTCATAAAAATGGGCTCACACGCCCATGTGGCCTGCCTGTGTGGGTCCACACACCAGTGTAACCCACACAGCCCAAATTGGACTTGGCCGTGTGGATCACATGCCCAGAATCCCACACGCTCGTGTGGTTCACTTGTGTGGGCCCACATGGCCAAATTGGTCGAGCTTGTGTCTTGTACACGGCCTCGCTCAGCTATCACACGGCCTTGTCAACTGTGCACGGCCTAACTCGTCGATCACACGGCCATGTGGTGACTTATAGTCTTGCACACCGTCTACTACATAGGCGACCACACGCTCGTGTGACGTCTACATAAAGGTTTTTGACTTTTGCTGAAACCTTATTTTATGCGTTTCTGGGTACACACCTGTTACGGTTGATGCTGAATCGAACCCCGGACACTCTAGAACCTACAATTAACCAACAAACACATAAATTAATCGTTTGAAACAACCTTAGAACTGAACCCAAATCAGAATGCTCATTTATTGAGCGAAAACCCCTCACCCTCAATTGAACAACCGAACTTCCACAAAAGTAAATCTCTAACTATTAACCATGAGTCTTTGATTTTCCCCTGATCGACATTAATGGCACCCTTTAATAAAAGGTTAATAACAAGAACCAAAATCATCTAATCCTACTTACTGAACAAACAGAATGAAGGTTGCACACAAAGGGACGATTTGGAAAAGTAGGAAACGAAAAGAGTGGGGGAGGGAGAAATAGAATTCAGCTATGGAGAGGACAAAAATGGAAAAAAAGAAAAGATGGTAGAGGAAGGAGAGAGATACATCGATTTCACCAAAGAGAAATTTGGGGAAAACTAATTCAACCCAAATCCCACCACTACACAATCTCAACCACCCTCTACTCAGAATTTCACTACAACTCAACCTCTAGCCGGATATGTAGCAAAAATACTAACCATTGCCAACACAGAGAATCAAACTCAAGACCCCTAGCACTTTAACACACCACTTAACCACAAGACCAGGAGGCCCATTCTGCTATGTTTTACAAACAATCAATTATAAGCCTATCGCATCCAGCTAAGGTTTTACTCATAAAAATGCCTAAATTTACCCAGGTTGTGCCTTAAACTTGGGACCTCCCACATACACCCAGAACACATAACCACTGAAGTAGATAGACATTGTACGTCACAAAATTAAAAAAATATAGAATTAAAGAAAATTGGGGTGTTACAATTGTTGAAGGGTGTGGGAATTTCTCTATTACCTCTATTTTGGCCTTGTTTACTTCTAACCTTTTTTTGGAAATTTAATGACCAAGAATAATAACTTCTTTCACCATAAAGTGACATTTCCCCCAATTAAGGACCTGATTGGTTTCTTCATATCTTTTTAATACTCACTTCATGTTCCTCAAACATTCTGCAATGAATCTCTATATATTGAAAAGTTGTAACAACCCGATTTAGGGGCTAGTCAGAATAATGGTTTCAGAATCACTAATCTGAGGTCAGTGAAAATTATTTTTATATTATTTTATGAGTTAGAGTATGATTATATAGGTGCATGAAAATTTGATGCTTTAATTTTAGCGATTGCATGCTTAATCGCGAAAAAGGACTAAATCGCATAAAGAGTGAAAGTTCAATTTTACAAGCTAGAGGTACCAATTAGCTATGAAATCTTAATTGGAGGCCCTTAAAGTGAAATTAGGCCTTTCTAAAGGTCATAGCCGTCCATAGAGAGACAAGATGATTAAACTAGTCAATGTTTTGGTGGTGTTAGGTGATTAATGAATAAAATAAAAGAAAAATAAAGAAAAGAAAAGTATCATCTTTTCTTCTTTTCTTCACCATCAAAAATTGGCAGCAAAATAAGGGGTTTGAGAGCTCAAAATTTCAGCAAGCTTCTCTCTTTGCAAGTAAGTTCATTAGTGATCATTTCTTAATAAAAATTGTACTTTTGAAACCCCTACAGCTTAAGCTTTCTAAAGAGGGGACTTTCTTGCAATATGGTGAAAAGTTTAGGGATTTTCCATGTGAGCTTTTAAGTTGTTTACTGCATCTTTATGGAAGAAAATGAGTCATAAATGTTTAATAAACAACTTTTGTGAAATATGTTACCATGAAAACACCTAAATGGACCTTTTTGTAAAGGTTATAAAATTTGTTATAAATGTCTAAAATATTGGGTTTTGAAGATAGCCATAAGAGAAATAAGTGTTCACCTAGGCTCGTTAAAGGTAGAAATTTGATTAGAATTGATTGTCGAGTCTAGGGGTAAAATAGTTATTTTACAAAAGCCTAAGGGCAAAATAGTAATTTTTCCATAGCATGATTATTGAAATGTAATTATTAATGTGATAATTAAAATGAGCTAACTTGCTATTATAGAGCAAGAAGAACCAAGAATCAATCTTGATCAGGGAAAGAATAAAATATTAGACTAGATCGACAATCTAACCTATTTTGAAATCGAGGTAAGTTTGTATGTGACAAATTCAACATTTATTCTAGCACGTTTGAGAATGTTTGATATTATAATGATACATGATATTCTATGAAATTGAGTATTTGGTGTTAAATGAGAAAAATAGGAAAATTTGAGATGGATAAGGTCCCGTGTAAGACCATGTCCGGGACATGGCCTCGGCACCGAATTGAAATCCTGTATAAGACCATATCTGATATATGGCTTCGGTATTGAATGTGAGAATCGTATAAGACCATATCTGAGATGTGGCATCGATACTTGATGTGAGGTTCCATATAAGACCATATCCGAGATATGGCATCTGTATTCATAGGTAATCCCATGTAAGACCACATCTGGGATGTTGCATTGGCTTCGTGTTTATATCAATGATAATGAATATACATCCTTGAGTATCCCTAGTGCTTTAATAGGATAAGTAGACCAACTTGGAAATAGAAATGAGATTTGTATTAAAGCTATGCGACTAAGTGAATACAGGTATACGTGAGTAATTTACAACGAACATTTATGATATGTGGCATGGTATGTGCTAGATAAGGGTAAGTACAAGTAAGTTATGGTAAAGAGCCTATGACTTTGTGTGTGGTTATCTAATGCCATGGATGGATATTGTTATGAACTTATCGTTGCTATTTATTTTCATGCAAACTTACTAATCTTTATGCTTACCCCTCTCATTTCCCTTTTCCTTGTAGTATTTCTAAGATAACTCGAGGATCGTGGGACGTCGAAGTTTAGAAATCACACTATCGATATCTCTTTGGTATAACAAGTTAGACGTATTTTGAGTATGGCATATATAGGACTTGGGTATTTTGTTATGTCATATTGATAACCAAAATGTTGGCTATTTATGTTATTAAAGTCATTTTGTAAATGGTTTATGGAATTGGGCTAATACATGACAAGTTTATTTATATTCAATGAAGATGAAATTATGAAGTTTATACTTGTGTGAATGCTTTGAATTGAGTTCTTGGAAGTACCTTAAGGTCATAAGTTATGTTGAAATGAATTGGTATAAGTATGGTTCTTATGTAAGGTGGCATTGGCTTGGAATATAGCCTTTTTAATGTCCACACGGGTAGACACACGGGCATGTGTCTAGGCCGTGTGTGACACACGGTCAGCCCCATGGGCATGTTGATCAGCTATGTGTCCCCTTATATGCTTGGGTTGCAAGTTAGTATGCTTAGTAGTAAACACACGGGCAGAGACATGGCCGTGTGTCTTAGCAGTATGGGAGGGAAGGCCATGGACATAGGCGTGTGCCCAGATTGTGTGAAGTCTACGCCAAAAATTTAGAATTTAATTCAACACACGGTCTAAGGAACCATAGTGAGGTGATGACATCATAAATAGAATGTCATAGTTTTGGCACACGGGTTAGGACACCGGCGTGTCGAGGCCATGTGAGGGACATGAGCCAGAGACACGGGCGTGTGTTTAGCCGTGTGAAAACCCCTGTAGGTTTGAATTAGAAAATAAATTCTACGTGGACTAAGGACATGGGCGTGTGCGACCACACGGCTTGCCCACATGGGCGTGTGGCCCCTGTTTAGACAAAAAATTTTAAGTGTACAAAAGTTTCAGGTTTGATTTTGAGACCATCCTTTTGCATGTATAAGCCCTCGTAGACCCATAATAAGGATGTTTTAAATGTGAATGGAAAGTTTAAGGTCGGAATGAAATTTTATAGCTCAAATTGTATGTTCAAGTGAGATAAGTCCAGTAATGCCTCGTACCTGGTTCCTATGTTGAATACGGGTAAGGGGTGTTATATTTAGTGGTATCAGAGCTATGATTTAGTCGATTCTAGGACTAAAGTAGCATAAGTATGAGTTTAGCTATACATGCCATACGTAAGAGTAAATGTGTAATGATAGCGTGACGGCTACTGACGTTTTAAATTGTGTTTTTATATAGTAAATGGATCCTGATCCTGACCAAACTATAGCCGATGATGTTGCAAGTAATGCACCGGCTCTCAGGTAAGGGACCGCGCCAGTAGATAGTAAACACGAGACCTTGGGTCAAGGAGAAGAGGCCCGAAAAGCCTTTCTCCATGTGATAAGCAATTGGTATACTGAATACGTTCGAGCAAATCCTAATGCTCAACCCCCTCCACCCCCACCTATTCCTCAACCCGCTCTTGTAGCTCCTCAAGTAGTTAAGGTAGTGAGAAGAGAAAGGCCTCCGGTCGATAAGATCCGAAAATAAGGAGCCGAGGAATTCAAGGCTAGTAAGGATGATGATCTAGAAAGGGTGGAGTTCTGGCTTGAGAATACCATCAATGTATTCGATGAGCTGTCATGAACGCCTGAAGAGTGCATAAAATGTGTGGTATCTCTCTTGAGAGATTTAGCCTATCCGTGGTGGAACACCCTTGTGTCGGTGGTACCAAGGGAGAGAGTTAGTTGGGAATTTTTCCAAGAGGAATTTTAAAAGAAGTATATTAGTCAAAGATTCATTGACCAGAAGAGAAAAGAGTTCTTAGAGCTAAAGCAAGGCCAAATGACTGTGACTGAATACGAACGTGAATTCGTAAGGCTTAGTAAGTATGCCCGAGAGTGCGTGCCTACCGAGGCTATCATGTGTAAGAGGTTCGAGGATGGGTTAAATGAGGATATCTGTTTATATGTCAGATTTCTCGAACTAAAAGAATTTGTAGTGTTGGTAGATACAGCCTGTAAGGTTGAAGAGTTGGCTAAAGAGAAAAGAAGAGCTGAGATTGAGTCCCGTGGCTTGAGAAAAAGGCAACTGAGTAAGTCATACCAATCCTCATCTAAGAAATCAAGGGATTTTGCTACTCGATCAACCACTTAAGTCAGGTTTTCAAACCGAAGTAAGGGTAAATAGTTCTCGGGGTCTAAGGCTCAGACTACTTCGGTTGCTAGTGTTGGCAATGCCCGACCGAGTAGACCGAAATGCCCGTAGTATGGCAGGCATCATTCTAGTGAGTGTCGAGCAAACGAGAAGGCTTGTTGTGGGTCTCTAGACCATTTTATCAGAGATTGCCCCAAGGTGGGCGAGAAAGAGAAGTCTTAGAATGCAAGACCGGGAAGTACTGCTAGAGAAAGACCACAGAGAAACCCGAGAAATGAGATGAGTAGCAAGAATTCATCTAGAGAGCAGACTGCAAGAGTTGAGGGTAGAGCACCGGCGAGAACTTATGCCATTCATGCTCGCGAAGAGGCGTCCTCCCCTAACGTAATTACTGGTACATCTTTTCTCTATGATACTCGTGTTATAGCTTTAATTGATCCGGGATCTACCAACTCATATATTTGTATGAAATTAGTCTCTAGCATGAGCATGCCTATAGAGTCTACTGAATTTGTTATAAGAGTGTCTAATCCCCTAGGCAAATCTGTGTTGGTTGATAGAGCATGTAAAGGTTACCCTTTGATGATTAGGGGACATTATTTTCTTGCAAATCTCATGTTATTACCGTTTGTTGAGTTCGATGACATCCTTGTGATGGATTGGTTAACTACTTATGATGTGATTGTGAATTGCAGGAAGAAGTTTATTGAGTTAAAATGTGAAAGTGGGAATCTTATTCGTGTTGAATCAGATAAGCAAGACAGATCACCAGTAATGATATCATCCTGTTGACTTAGAAGTTTTTAAGAATGGGGTACGAAGCTTACCTTGCCATTGTGATGAATACTAAATAGACTGAGTTGAAAATTGAGTCGGTACCTATAGTATGCGAGTATCCAGATGTTTTGTTGGAAGAATTGCCAGGGTTACCTCTGATTAGGGAGATTGAATTTGGGATTGAATTAGCTTCGAGTACTGCCCTTATTTCTATTGCTTCATATAGAATGACTCCAATCGAGCTAAAAGAATTGAAAGGACAGTTACAAGAACTAACGGATAAAGGTTTCGCAAGACCGAGTTATTCTCTGTGGGGTGCTCCCGTATTATTTGTGAATAAGAAAGATGGTTCCATTAGATTATACATAGATTATCGGTAGCTCAACAAGGTAACTATAAAGAATAAGTACCCATTGCCGAGAATCAATAATATGTTTGATCAATTGAAGGGAGCCACGGTATTTTTCAAGATAGACTTAAGGTCTATGTACTATCAATTGAGAGTCAAGGACTCGGATGTGCCGAAAACTGCATTTCAGATGAGGTATGGCCACTATGAATTTTTGGTCATGCCTTTTGGTTTAACAAATGCCCTTGTCATTTTCATGGACCTGATGAATCGTATTTTTCGGCCATACTTGGATAAATTTATCGTGGTCTTCATTGATGATATACTGATCTACTCTCGAGATGAGAATGAACATACCAAGCATTTGAGAAAGATTCTGCAAATTTTGAGGGATAAACAATTTTATGCCAAGTTTAGTAAAAGTGAATTTTGGCTCAAGGAAGTTGGATTTTTGGGACATATTATCTCAGGAGATGGAATTAGAGTCGACCCGAGTAAGATTTTATCAATTGTTGAATGGAAATTGCCAAGGAGCGTAACTGAAGTAAGGAGTTTTTTAGGCCTAGCCGGCTATTATAAACGTTTTGTTATGGGGTTTTCCATGATAGCTACTCTCATGACAAGGCTATTACAAAATCATGTGAAGTTTGAATGGATAGAGAGATGCCACTAGAGTTTTGAGAAACTAAAGACATTGTTGACTGATGCTCCTATTTTGGTGCAGCCTGAGCCGGGAAGAGAATTTGTGGTCAATAGTGAAGCATCCATGAATGGATTAGGTTGTGTACTTATGCAAGAGGGAAAGGTGATAGCATATGCTTCTAAACAGTTAAAGCCGTATGAGAAGAATTACCCGGCCCATGATTTAGAATTGGCTGTCGTTGTGTTTGCATTAAAGAATTGGAGACACCATTTATATGGTGAAAGGTGTCAGATATTCACCGACCACAAAAGCCTAAAATACTTGATAACCCAAAAGGAGTTGAATTTAAGGCAACGAAGATGGTTAGAGCTGATCAAGGATTATGACTTAGTAATTGACTACTATCTGGGAAAGGCGAATGTGGTCGCCGATGCTTTGAGTAGAATATCATTGTTTGCACTGAGAGCCATGAATAAACGGATGGCTTTGTTAGATGATGGTTCTATTTTAGCCGAGCTGAGGGCTAGACCATTATTTCTCCAAGAGATTTGTGAAGCTTAGAAAGAGGACAGCAACTTACAAGCCAAAAAAGTTCTATGTAGTCAAATGTTGAGTTGGACTTTTGGTTAAGTCCTGATGGATGTATGATGTTTCGAGATAGGGTTTGTGTACCCAGAAATAATGAACTTATTCGTAAGATTTTGCATGAAGCACATAGCGGATGTTCAACTGTGCACCCGGGTAGTACGAAGATGTACAATGACTTGAGGAAGTGGTATTGGTGGCCGAGTATGAAGAAAGACATATCCGAGTTTATGTCGAGGTGCCTAATTTGTCAACAAGTGAAGGCTAAACACCAAGTACCCTTGGGTCTACTTCAGCCCATTATGGTTCCTGAGTGGAAGTGGGACCGTATTACCATGAATTTCGTGACAGGTTTACCATTGACAGAAAAAGAAAGATGCCTTGTGGGTTGTAGTGGATAGACTCACGAAGTCAGCCCATTTCATACCAGTACGATTTGATTACTCGCTTAATAAGTTGGCTGATTTGTATGTGTCAGAGAGAGTAAGACTTCATGGAGTACCATTATCGATTATTTCAGATAGAGATCCAAGGTTTACGTCATGGTTTTAGAAAAAGTTGCAAGAGGCCTTAAGTACAAAATTGAGCTTTAGTACAACTTTCCATCTGCAAACCGATGGGCAGTCAGAAAGAGTAATACAGATACTTGAAGACATGCTACGATGTTGTGTTTTGGAATCCAAGGCAATAGGGAAAAATACTTACCGTTGGTAGGATTCACCTACAACAACAATTTTCAGTCAAGTTTGAAGATGGCACCTTATGAGGCATTGTACGAGCGTAAGTGTCGAACGCCCTTGTATTGGACAGAACTTAAAGAGAACCAGATTCACGGGGTTGATTTGGTTAGGGAAACTGAAGAGAAAGTAAACGTGATACGTGAATGTTTGAAAGCGGCCTTAGATAGACAAAAGTCCTATTCAAATTTGAAGAGGAAAGAGATTGAGTTTCAAGTAGGTGATAAAGTGTTTCTGAAAGTATCACCATGGAGAAAAGTCCTCAGATTTGCCTGGAAAGTCAAATTGAGTCCGCATTTTATCGGACCTTATGAAGTTACAAAAATGATAGGACCGTTAGCTTATCGTTTGGCCTTTCCATCTGAACTGGAAAATATCCACGATGTCTTCCACGTGCCCATGTTACGTCGATACTGTTCGGACCCTTCACATGTGATAGTACCAATAGAGGGAGAGATTCAACCAGACTTATGGCGAAGAGCCGGTTAAGATTTTGGCACAAGAGGTCAAATAGCTAAGAAACAAAAGTATAGCCCTTGTTAAAGTAATATGGCAAATACATGGAATAGAAGAGGCTACATGGGAGCCCGAGCAGGCTATGAGAAACCAATATCCCAACCTTTTTACCGGTAAGATTTTTGGGGACGAAAATCCTTAAGGGGGAGAATTGTAACAGCCCGATTTAGGGGTTAGTCGAAACAGCGATTTCAAAATCACTAATCTGAGGTCAGAGAATTATTTTTATGATATTTTATGAGTTAGAGTATGATTATATATGTGCATAAAAATTTTGATGCTTTAATTTTAGCGGGTACATGCTTAATCGCAAAAAAAAAAAAAAAAAAATTAAATCGCTTAAATAGTGAAAGTTCTATTTTACAAGCTAGAGGTACCGATTAGCTATGGAATCTTAATTGGAGACCCTTAAAGTGAAATTGGGCCTTTCTAAGGGTCATAGCCGCCCATAGGGAGACAAGATGATTAAATTAGTCAATGTTTTGGTGGTGTTAGGTGATTAATGAATTAAATAAGAGAAAAATAAAGAAAAGAAAAGTATCATCTTTTCTTCTTTCCTTCACCACCGAAAATTGGCAGCAAACTAAGGGGTATCAGGGCTCAAAATTTCAGCAAGCTTCTCTCCTTGCAAGTAAGTGCATTAGTGATCATTTCTTGATAAAAATTATACTTTTGAAACACCTAAAGCTTAAGCTTTCTAAAGAGGGGACTATCTTGCAATATGGTGAAAAGTATAGGGATTTTCCATGTGAGCATTTAACTTGCTTGCTGCATTTTTATGAAAGAAAATGAGTCATAGATGTTTAATAAATAGTTTTTTTGAAAGGTGTTACCATGATGATCATGTCTTAAATTGTTGAGTTTTAAAATTTATAAAGAGAATGATCGAACCTGAAACTAACTCTGACAACGACTTAAGGGAAGTATACCTATCGAATAGTAGTATAGCTTAGGAAAGATCGGATTATCAAACCCAAAGGAACTAAAAGTACTAATACTCACTTTCTTTCTATTATTTAACCTAAATATTAAATGATTTGGTTGATTAACTAATTAATTACTAAACTAAGATGCAAAGACAAAAAGAATGAATTGGGAAATAATTTGAAAAGAAACTCAATTGATCACTGTGATACCATCAGGAAGAATCCACCTAGACTTCATTTATTATCTAACACTGAACCATACGATTTATTCACTTGACTTGATCCGTAAGACTCCCTAACGTATATTAAACCCTCTAGGCGAATAACATCTAACCCTAGGTTAATTAACGAAGATCTCTTTCTCACTTAATAACTCCCTAGAATAGCAACAAATCGAACTATGGACCTCATATTAGGTTTCACCCTAATCCAATAAAATCTCGTATTAAGCTCTTGGAATGCGTTACTTGGCCCTTAAGTGTCCTAATTCAAGTATAGTTCCTACTCGGGTGTTTGAATAGGCTTTAGAATGTGTTTCTTTGCCTCAAAGCATCCAAATCCGAGTACAATTCCTCTTTTCCATGACAAGGGCACGACCATGGTACACGCCTATGTAGATTGACTTCAGGCCGTGTTTCGATCCTGTTGATTGGGGCAAGGCTGTGTAAATCGTGGCATGGCCGTGTCTTAGTTAATTGCTGAGGCATGGTAGTGTGGCTTGAAGTCCAGGCCGTTTCGATTTCCACTTTGGCCTAAATTGGCCCGTTTTAAGCTCGTTTCTCATTTTTTGTCCTCGGGTGCTTTTCTGAGTATAAAACATGAAAAGAAAGTATTAAGAGCACCTTTTTACATAAATCAAGGGCTAAATCATCCAAAAGCATGCTAAATATGGGGTTAAAATATGTTACTTTTACGGTTTATCAAATACACCCACATTTAAGCTTTTGCTTGTCCTCAATAAAAATTCTCAACTTACAATTAAAACGAACTTTCAAAAACTCACAATTCCTATCAATAATGCCTCATCATAATTCATAGATAATTTATACATGGATAATTTAACTCAAAGACTCTTAAAGATTCAAACAATTCTAAGTCATATATTTGTAGCACGAAAACTTAGGTGTCTCCCCTTATCTAAATAATTACCTCTGATTCAAAATCGTCAAGGATTGACATCCTCACTAAAGATTCACTCAAAGCACTCAAGTGTTTAAGGTTCAAGAATAAGCACTCATAAGTCGAACCTAAAAAGTTAATCGCATAGGCTTGCCTGAAAATCAAATCTCCACTACTGTAATATGAAATGATACACAAATCAAAAGGTCTTTAACAGGGTTGTAACGGGGCTTAGGTTAAAGGTGTGGATAAAGGCTGAATTAGAAGGTTTAGAATCGAGATTGAATTGAAAAATTACCTAACTAAAAATAATGAACTGGAAAATATATGATTACATCGATTGCAACTTAATAATACTACGAGCTTTTTCTTTGATAATTGAAATTTAAATGTACAAGCTCACTTTTTATACTACTAATACTGAATATGCTTTGATTTTTTTTAAGAACAAATCAAATAGAAACATAATAAAGAAAGAACTTTATCAACTGAAATAAACTAATTGAGAATCGATCAAATCAATTCTCGATAGAAGGGTAGTCAAAAGAATGGTGATAACAAATACAAAGGGTTTTGGGTTAATACTAGCGGGTAAATCAATAAAAAGGGTTGTTAGGATCAAATGGGTTCACTAAGGGTTAATTTGTGAAGGTAGGCTTTTTAGTGGAGTGAATGGGTTAAAACCTAGGTGCCTTTATCATCTCAGTATATCAAATCAATAATGTGGTCTGGACATGTATAATCAAGGGAAGTTCTAGAATAACAATTCAGTGTTGACGCACTCATAATCAATAAAGTGAGCACGAGAAAGAATATATGCTCTATAAGGCTCAATCTCACAAAAATTATGGGTATTTGACATCAATCCCTGTAAATTTCAAACTTCAAGGTAATATTCAAATTCAGTTTAACAACCTAGGAAATTTTTTATTCTTGAAAAATAAACTTATCATGCTTGATTCTCTAGTATTCCTCAAATTTAATCATCAATGCACAATTATCAATGACTTACTCAAAAACATATCAATAAAAATCATAAATCATCAAAAATTGCACCCTAATTAATAATATGAGAAAATTGCTTAGGAACAAGACTAAAATTCAGGATTTTGGAATAATGCAAAAAGTTAGGTACTTTTACCCCCCACACTTAAGATGTACATTGCCCTTAATGTACAAAGATAGATGAACATGTAATAATAGAATCAAAAGAGAAGGAGAAGTAACACTTCCTGAATTTTTGGATGAATTCTTGTTCCCTTGTCGAATTGGAGGTGGAGCGTTTTCTATGAGCCTGGTGGGGTGGCTACTGACAAGTGCTGTGCTAGATGAAGAAATTGGGTAGCCTGGGAAAATATAGCCAGAAAATCTAAAGAAACATTAAAAATATATTAAAATATAATTATAGACAAGAAAAATAAAAAGAAGGAGATTAAGAAGAAAACTGAAATTAAAAGAAAAGATTAATGGACTAATGAGTCGTTATTGATAGATAGTTCGCGAGGTGGGGGTGATTTCTAAGGCTGTGGTGCGTGATTCCCTGGCAGCCTTTAGAACTTAAAACAAAGAAACTAGAATAAACTAAACAAATTAAGCATAAGATAGTCAAAGGGAAGGAAAATAAAAGAGATGAGAAGAGAAAAATAAAATCGAAAAGGTCTCGAAGACCCTTGGCGTGGTGTTCGGACGAAGCTGCCGGCATGAACTTATGTGTCGGGGTCTCCGTAGAATTTCGATAGAAAGGGGAAGAAGAAAATGAAGAAGAATTGTTAGTAAGAATGGAAAGGGGGGTGGGTTTAAATAGAGTTTTGCTTTATGGTGCTTGCCCACGCCCGTGGACCAAGGGTGTGTTGAATTACACGGCCGTATCGCACGGTCGTGTGTCTAGGCGTGTTGGTTCACCTACGTCCGTTTGTCAGATTCCACGCCAGTTTCTGAAAAGGCAGTGTTTTGGCACAGTTGGGTAGCATGGGCATGTCTTTCTCGTGTCTGGTAAGTTAGTAGCTTCACATGGTCGTAGAGCATGGCCGTGCCACTTTACCAGTACCCGTGGGGGAGTGGTTGGATCTGTGACATCAAAAATTAGGTGAGATTTGATTCGTACTGCCCTTGCTCATGTCAGTACGGAGATTCGGTACATCGACACGGCCACGGCCACGACCGTGTGCAAGGGCGTGTCGCTTTGAAATCTGCATTTTTGTGTTAATTTAAAATTCTGGAATAAAAATATAAAGAAATAATCAAAAATAGAAATAAAGAGATAGTGTTAGTGCTCAGGTTGCCTCCCGAGAAGCGCTCGTTTATAGTCTTAAGCTAGATTGTCCCTTTGTTTGTATAATCATGGTGGTTTAAAGGTTTGAACATCTTCCCTTATGCTGTCGGTTTTACTTTCATGATAAAGTTTAAGTCGAGAAGTGTTTACCTTAAAAGTGCCAAATGTTGGATTGCTTACCTCGACTGTTTCGTATGGGAAGATATTTCGTACCTCAAGAGGGATTCCTTCATTTGTTCGTGGATCTGCTTTGTTCATCCATACCTTATCTCCTATTTTGAAGTGGTTTGATGTTCCTATGAGCTCTTCTAGATGCTCCTTCGGTTTTACTTCGTGCGGTTCTTGTTCCTTTTTGAATTGTGTCTTCCATTCTTTTAGTTTGTCACCCCTAAGGCTTCGTTCCTCATATAATTCTTCTTTGTTGGCACTAGGCCCGTGCTTCGGCTCAGATTCGTATCCTTGTGGTGTTTCCTGCAATGAAGGTTTCTCAAATTGATTATCAACTGAATTGACTTTCTTACCTTCATCGATTGTAGTCCTAGTCGAGTCAAGAGCTTGAAGACTGATTCATTCATCACCTATACGAAGAATGAGTTCTCCTGTGGCAACACCAATTTTAGTTCTGGCGGTTGCTAGGAAGGGTCTTCCTAAAATTAAGGGGATTGAATTATCCTCATCCATGTCTAAGACAACAAAATCTACTGGGAAAACGAATTTGTCAATTTTTACAAAAACATCTTCGATAATACCCCTAGGAATTCTAACAGTTTTATCAGCTAATTGAATACTCATCCTAGTTTGTTTGGGTTTCCCTAGACCTAGCTGCTTAAACATTTTATAAGGCATGACATTAATGCTTGCCCCTAAATCAGCTAATGCATTATCAACACTTAAACTACCAATTAAACAAGGAATTGTAAAACTCCCTGGATCTTTTAGCTTCCGTGGTAGTCTATTTTGTAGAATTGCTGAGCATATTGCGTTCAATTCCACATGTGGCTCCTCGTCTATCTTACGCTTGTTCGTCAAGAGTTGTTTTAAAAATTTCTCGAATCTGGCATTTGAAAAAGAGCTTCAAGAAGCGGTAAGTTAATATGTAATTTCTTTAAGAGCTTAAGAAACTTATCAAACTGTTCCTCTATATCGTCTTTGTTTATTGCTTAGGAGTAAGGTATGCGGGGTTGGTACTCTTTGATTACCGATTTTGGCTTTTCTTGTGTTACCTCAATTTTTCCTTCTTCGTCCTTGTTTTCACTTGTTGAGATGGGTTCATCTAATCTTTCATTTTCCTGAGCTGTTTTGGCTTAGATTTTCTCCTTTGGGTTAATCTCGGTGTTGCTTGGTAGACGCCCTTGCGGTCGTTTGGACATTAATTTTACAAGTTGTCTGACTGCTTTAGTGACTTCCCCTACTGACTTAGTAAGTTCCCTGATTCGGTTCTTGGTCTCTTCAGCAGATGTTTGTTGAATTCTAAGTGTTTTCTCGGTATCTTGGAGATGATTTTCTATGTTTGCCATGAATTTGTCAACATCTCTTTGAGGTTTGGCTTCTTCTCTTACGGATAGGGCTGATTTTGGAAATTTTGAGGAGGTTGTTGTCTTTGATTTCCTTGATTTCCTTGACCTCCCCATGAAAAGTTTGGGTGGTTCCTCCATCCTGGATTGCAAGTATTGCTATAAGGATTATTATTGGATCGAAAATTATTACCTATATAGTTCATCTGTTCTCTTTTTGTGCTCGGTTGGTAGGGTGGGTACTCAGGATTCGACACAGTTCCACTTATGTCATCTTGCATTCTTGGATGTACCTCGAAGAACACAAACTACCAAGCTTTTATTCATCATCTCTACCTGATTTTATAGCATGATTCTTGCATCGATCTTTGAAGACTCTACCGATCTTGTCGGTTTGTCCTTGTAACTTGCCACCGATAATTATTCGGTGACATCTCTTCAATAAATTAGTGAGTCGCTTTAGGAGTTTTGTTATTCGAGTTCCACCGCAATTTGAATCAATTAGTTGCCTCGTTGAGGGATTTACACCATTATAAAAAGTTTAGACTTGTAGCCACAAGGGTAAACCATGGTGTGGACACCTTCTTAAGAGATCCTTGTATCTCTCCCATGCGTCGTATAATGTCTCTAAATCCCTCTGCACAAAAGAAGATATATCATTCCGTAATTTGGCCATTTTGGCTGGTGGGAAATATTTTAATAAAAACTTTTCGGTCATTTGGTCCCATGTAGTGATTGACCCTCGTGGTAACGAGTTTAACCACTGTTTGGCTTTATTCCTTAATGAAAAGGGAAATAACCGAAGACGTATGGCATCATTAGAAACGCCATTTATTTTGAAAGTATCACAAAACTCTAAAAAGTTAACTATATGAGTGTTCGGGTCTTCGTCCTGCAAACCATCAAAATGAACAAATTATTGAATCATTTGTATTGTGTTAGGCTTTAATTTAAAATTATTAGCAGCTATAGCAGGCCTAACAATACTAGATTCTGCTCCTATTAAATTAGGTTTAGCATAGTATGCGGAGCCACATCTCGTGGTGGTTTATTCTCGTCTATCCCTTCAGTAGGATTGGATCTGTCTTGTTGTTGTTCTTCTTGGTAATTTAAGGCTCGCCTAATTTCTCTGCGATTCCTACGAGCGGTCGCTTCGATATCACTATCGTATACTAGAGGTCCTGTCGGGTTCCTTCTAGCCATAAACTAGAGGTGCCTACTGGGAAAGAAAGAAAGAAAATTAAAAAAAATAAAATAAAATAAAATAAAATTAATTGTGAAAATAAAAATAAAAATAATGGCTAAAGTAATAAAAATAGAGTTTTCTTAATATTTTAGTTCCTCAGCAGCGGCGCCAAAAACTTGATCATGTCTTAAATTGTTGAGTTTTAAAATTTATAAAGAGAATGATCAAACCTAGAAACTAACTCTAACAATGACTTAAGGCAAGTGTACCTATCGAACAGTAGTATAGCTTAGGCAAGACTGGATTATCGAACCCAAAGGAACTAAAAGTACTAATACTCACTTTGTTTCTATTATTTAACCTAATTATTAAATAATTTGGTTGATTAACTAATTAATTACTAAACTAAGATGCAAAGACAAAAAGAATGAATTGGGAAATAACTTGAAGAGAAACTCAGTTGATCACGATGATACCATCAGGAAAAATCCACCTAGACTTCACTTATTATCTAACACTGAACCATACGATTTATTCACTTGACTTGATCCGTAAGACTCCTTAACGTATATTAAACCCTCTCTCGAGGCGAATAACGTCTAACCCTAGGTTAATTAATAGAAATCTCTTTCTCACTTAATAACCCCTTAGAATAGCAGTAAATCAAACTATGGACTCCCATATTAAGTTTCACCCTAATCTGGCAATATCTCATCACCCTGTCTTTAGGCGCGCGAACGACTCCGCTTAATTATGCTAGATCTATTCTTAGGCAGGGTCTATTCCTCCTCCACCTAAGAACATCTGACTTGAATTAATATCCCAGAAACATTAACACAAGAATTAAGCACACATAATTAAGAACAAATCAAGTATTTATCATATAATTTAGAAAATAATAACAAGATTCATCTAGGTTTCATCCCCTTCAGGCATCTGAAGGGTTTAGTTCATAATAAATAAAGAAAACATAAGGAAAGATAAAACAAAACATAAGAAATCCCTAAAGCCCCTTGAAGGAATTGAAGGAGAGATCCGCCGTCTTGAGTAGAATTCCAGCTTCTTGAGATGGATCAACTGGCTATCTTCGAGTGATTCCCACAAAAGTTTCACTTCTGCCGAATTTCGAATGTCTTGGCCTCCTTGGCCTATCTGACTACCTAACTGACCGTTCTCTTTTAGGTTACACTTAGGGTCTTTATATAGGCTCTTGGAATGCATTACTTGGGCCTTAAGTGTCCTAATTCAAGTATAGTACTCACTTGGGTGTTTGAATAGGCTTTGGAATGTGTTTCTTTGCCTCAAAGTATCCAAATCCGAGTACAATTCCTCTTTTCCATGACAGAGGCACGGCCATGGTACACGCCTGTGTAGATCGACTTCAGGCCGTGTTTCGATTCTGTTGATTGGGGCACGGTAGTGTAAATCATGGCATGGCTGCGTCTTAGTTAATTTTGAGGCACGGTCATGTGGCTTGAAGTCCAGGCCGTGTCGATTTCCACTTTGGCCCAAATTTGCCCATTTTTAGCCCGTTTCTCATTCTTTTCGTCGTCGGGTGCTTTCCTGAGTATAAAACATGAAAAGAAAGGATTAAGAGCACCTTTTTTACATAAATCAAGGGCTAAATCATCCAAAAGCATGCTAAATATGGGGTAAAAATATATTACTTTTACGGTTTATCAAATGAAAACACCTAAATAGACCTTTTTGTAAAGGTTGTAAATTTTTTTATAAATGTGTGAAATGTTGGGTTTTGATGATAGCCATAAGAGAAACAAATTTTCACCTAGGCTCATTAAAGGTAGAAATTTGATTAGAATCGATTACTGAGTTTGGGGGTAAAATGGTCATTTTGTAAAAGTCTAAGGGCAAAATAGTAATTTTTTTGAAGCATGATTATTGAAATGAAATTATTAATGTGATAATTAAAATGAGCTATTTTGCTATTATAGAGCAAGAAGAACCAAGAATCAACGTCGATTGGCGAAAGAACAAACTATTGGACTAGATCGACAATCTAGCCTGTTTTGAAATCGAGGTAAGTTAGTATGTGATAAATTCAACATTTATGCTAGCACGTTTGAGGATGTTTGATATTATAATGATACATAATATTCTACGAAATTGAGTATTTGGTGTTAAATAAGAAAGATGAAAAAATTTGAGATGGATAAGGTCCCGTGTAAGACCATGTTGGGGACATGGCCGCGGCACTAAATTGAAATACTGTATAAGACCATATCTGGGATATGGCTCTGGTATTGAATGTGAGAATCGTGTAAGACCATATCTGGGATGTGGCATCGATACTTGATGTGAAGTCCTGTATAAGACCATATCCGAGATATGGCATCGGTATTCATAGGTAATCCCATGTAAGACCATATCTAGGATGTGGCATTGGCTTCGTGTTTATATCAATGATAATGAATATACATCCTTGAGTATCACTAGTGATTTAATGGGATAAGTAGACCAGCTTGGAAATAGAAATGAGATTTGTATTAAAGCTATGTGACTAAGTGAATACAGGTATCCATGAGTAATTCACGAGGAACATGTACAATATGTGGCATGGTATGTACTAGATAAGGGAAAGTACGAGTAAGTTATGGAAAAGAGCCTATGACTTTGTGTGTGGTTATCTAATGCAATGGATGGATATTGTTATGAACTTATCGTTGCTATTTATTTTCATGCAAACTTACTAATCTTTATGCTTACCCCTCTCATTTCCCTTTTCCTTGTAGTATTGCCAAGATAACTCGAGGATCGTCGAACGTCGGAGTTTGGAAATCACACTATCGACATCTCTTTAATATAACAAGTTAGACTTATTTTGAGTATGGCATGTCTAGGACTTGGGTATTTTGTTATGTCATATTGATAGCCAAAATGTTGGCTATTTATGTTATCAAAGTCATTTTGTAAATGGTTTCTAGAATTGGGCTAACACATGACAAGTTTATTTATATTCAATGAAGATGAAATTATGAAGTTTATGCTTGTGTGGGTGCTTTGAATTGATCTCTTGGAAGTGTCTTAGGGTCATGAGCTATGTTGAAATGAATTGGTATAAATATGGTTCTTATGTAGGGTGGCATTGGCTTGGAATATAGCCTTTTTAATGTCCACACGGGCGTGTGTCTAGGCTATGTGTGAGGCACAGTCAGGCCCATGGGTGTGTTGATTGATTGTGTGTCCCCTTGTATGCTTGGCTTGCAAGTCAGTATGCTCAGTAGTAAACACACGGGCAGAGACACGGCCGTGTTGAGGCGTGGCCATGGACATGGGGGTGTGCCCAGGCCGTGTGAATTCTGCACCAAAAATTTGGAATTTAATTCGACACACGATCTAAGGATACGGGTGTGTGCCTTGGCCGTGTAACCATAGTGAGGTGATGATGTCATAAACATAATGCCATGGTTTTGGTACACGGGCGTGTCGAGGCCATGTGAGGGACACGAGCCAGAGACACGGGCGTGTGTCTGGCCGTGTGAAAACCCCTGTAGGTTTGGATTAGAAAATAAATTCTACATGGACTAAGGACATGGGCGTGTGTGACCACACGGCCTGCCCACACGGGCGTGTAGCCCCTGTTTAGACAAAAATATTTAAGTGTACAAAAGTTCTGGGTTTGATTCCGAGACCCTCATTTTGCATGTTTAAGGCCTCGTAGGCCCATAATAAGGATGTTTTGAAGGTGAATGGAAAGTTTAAGGTTGGAATGAAATTTTATAGCCCAAAGTTGTATGTTCAAGTGAGATAAGTCCAGTAATGCCTCGTACCTAGTTCTGGTGTTGAATACGGGTAAGGGGTGTTACAAAATTCATCTATAAAGATATCCAAACCTTCTTCCAACATGTTAGCGAAGATTGCTATTATACATCTCATGAAAGTCGCAGGAGCATTGTATAATTCAAACGACATTCTTCGGAAGGTGTAGGTCCTAAATGGACATGTGAATGTAGTCTTCTCCTGATCATCACGGGGAGGACACACGGGTGTGTCAAGTAGCCGTGGGTGGAACACGACCCACTCCCACGGGCGTGTATCCCCTGTATTTGACAAAAGTTTTTAAGTTTTGAGAACTTCTATATATGTTTCGTTTTAGTCCCGAACCGGGTTATAAGCATGTTTAAGGTCTCGTTGACCTATTTAAGGGATAGTGTGTGTATGATTGATGAATGAAATATATGAAATGTTAGGAAATTTTTGATCTGTTCGGTTACGCCTTCAACCTTAATCTGGCGACGGTTAAGGGTTAGGGGTGTTACAGGATTTGACCTAAAAAAAGGAACAAACAAATTTAGAAAAAAAAAAAGAAACCAACTAAAAGAAGAAAATCAACAATAAAAAAAATAAAGTTTCAAAACATAGATAAATAAAGAAAAAAATTAAAATGTGGAAGATGGTTTGAATAAACGATGGATATGGATAGATGATAGTTGTCCAACTAAACCCTTTGAGATATAAACCCCAAAAAATTCGACTAATGACTCTAATTAACCCTTCATAAAATAATCCTTGGCAAATTGAAGGATGAATAGTGGATTCCCACAACTCCTTGAATAAAATCGAGAAGAAAAATCGCTAAAAATTACAAAAAGCAATCTTGCACGAAAGAAATTAACTCCAAGAGTTAAAATTTTTATTAATGAATGAATCAATTCCTTGAATGAATAATGAAGAGACCTTTATATAGGCTTGCTAATTATCTCCAACTCTAAAATATAATGGAACTCTAATTAATCTAAACAAGAAGTTGTATTAGTAGAACTAAACTTTTTACTAAGAAATATAAAACTCCTAAACAACTTTAAATACTTAAAAATATCCTAAAATTTGGAATAAATAATTATTAAAATAATAAGAACTAATAGATATAATATTGGACTCATATATAATCAAAATTATTCCTTAAACTTGAACCCAATATGATTTAAACTTGAATTAAAGCCTAAAACTCGTAATTTTCCTTAACAATCTCGTCCAAATTTTTGCTCATGTAGTTTAAGTAAAATGGTTATAACTTGAGCTCCTTAACTTGAAATTGTGTGATTTAAAGTTTGTTTCAAAGATAAAAGATAGCTCTTCAAATGCTATTCAGGCATCTCAGCTCAAAAATGACTAGATCCCATCCAAACATTCATCGCAAGTCGACTAATCTTCAAAACTTGAAAATTGGTAGCTTGGTTGAATTGAATTTAATAAATTTCACCTTATATGTGCTTGTATCAAGTTTATTTGAGAAAAGATCAATTTTTGATATGTGAAAAAAAATGGTTAAACCTCTTTCCTCAGTGCAATGGAATGGTGGAACTTGCCATCAGATCGAACTATAAGGCAATTGTTATAAATCTCAACAAAATAGGAAAGAGATGTCGAAAAACCTTCAAGTTTGAATCCAAATGGTTGTGAAACACCCCAAACTCAGCCCACAAGCCCTGACCGGATCTGGCATGCTTCTAGGAAAAACCATTCGAATCTTATTTGAAACTTTGCTAATTTTTTTTTGTGTTTTTGAAAACAGTTGATTTGGGATGGGCTTGAGTTTTAAAACCCGTGTTGATTAGGTGTTACAACATTTAATATTTATACTTAAGAAAAATGGACATTAACCTTGAATTAATAAAAATCATGACATACTTAAAGAATTAAAAATGCATGCATAAATAGCTCAAACCAAGGCCTTATTACATCAAATCAAAAATCCAAATTAAATCCAAAATACTTAAAAAGAGAAAGCCCAAAATAAAATAAAATAGACTCGAAGCTGAGCATGGCCACCCTTGAGCTCCTGCCGACCCGGTCCATCACTGAGTGTCACCTGAAAAATAATCCCACAAGGGGTGAGTCAAACAGACTCAATGTGTACAACCAACACAAGTCTCAATTAATTCAGGCATGTCAAATCATACAGGATAAACATATATAAATCATGATGCAAACCCGAACCCAAGCCTAGATAACCATCCGCTACACATCACCCGAACCAACCATCACACCGTGGGGACTACTAAGTCAACCCTCCATCCGCTACACACTATCGAAGGCAGTCAGCTGTAGTCGACGTGCTCATCGCCTTTATAATTTCGTGGCATAGCCACCAGATAGTAATTCGTGACCTAAGTCACCACATTTAGATTACGTGACATAAGTCACCACATTCAAATTATGTGACATAAGTCACCACATTCAGATATTGGGGTATAAAACCACCAATTCACTTCCCCTTTACATATCACCCATATGCCCCATGTCAAACAAATCATGCAATATCATGCCTTATTTCACATTCTTATCACTATTGACATATGTGCCATAATAGATCATATCATACTCATAGTAGGAGTGGGTAAACATACCTGAGTATTTTGTACCATTGTATGGTACTCTTAGCCACATCTTAACATATTCATAGTAACATATTTATTAAAACATAACCATAAATTAATTAAGGCTTAGTGTGGGGTACACACCTGATTTACTTAACGCTTTTACTGAAATCCCGAAAACCCGATCTAAAGCTTTAGATCCTTAATTCCTACATTCGGCCAACCTTAAACACTTTAGCATAAAGCCATTTGGCTAATTAATTAAATCCCGAAGGACTATCGAAACCAAAATCTTACCTTGTTGCCGATTTACTATTAATCAAATCCTGAAAACTTGTAGTCTTTCCTTCCTTGCAATCGGCTAACACTAGATCAATTGATTTGGTTAGTTTTCGGCTTTTAAATAAATACGAAATAGATCTTAAATCACTAAATAAGGCCTTGGTTGAATGTGCTTAGTCACTTACCTTATGAATCTTAAATCCCGAAAACCTCAGCTTACTTCTGTCGACTTCCTCCTAAAAGCCAAAGTCACAATCGGTTAACACTTAAATACCAAATATGGCCTATGGCCGAATGTTATCAACCACTTACCTAGCTCGTCTAAATTCCAAAATCCTTGCTTGCACCTGAAGTTGTCAATACCCCTATTGAACCATTGTTAGAATCGTCTTTAAGTATAAACCCATGAGAATGGCTCTTTGCCGAATACCACTTTGTCTTACCTTGATCACTACAGATCCCGAAAGCTTCCCCTTTTCATGCTCCTTAATGTTGGCTACCTTAACAAGAAACACATATCATAGCACAAGCACATTCGGCTATCCATAAACCAAGGCTTAATCCTTGATTCGGCACACTTAAAAGAGAAAAAGAACCCAAACCCGAATGGGTAGAGAGGAGATCACTTACCACTATGTTGCTTACCACTGGCGCCTGCTTGAAGAGACTACAAGGAAGTAGTCAATAGCACCACTCTAGAAGATTCGGCCTCAAAGATTTGTAAAATAGAAGAGAGGATGAGAGGCTGAAAGATTCGACAAAGGTGATCAATAGTAGGGAGCTTTCGGCTTTAAGGATATGTGAAGAAGAAAAGGAGATGAATGACTTATTAGGTTCGACTTTGGGAGAGAAAATAGAAGAAAGAAAAGATGCACAAATCGCATATGGCTGCTTCAATATTCGGTTCTTGCTTCAAAGAAAAGAGAGAAAAAGAGAGGAATTCTTTTGACTAAAAGTTTCGACAAGAGAGACTTAAGGAAGAAGTAAAAAGATGAACACACTCATAAAGGTAATTTTAGCACCAACTCCCCTTTTACTTGACCGAATTTGCTTATCCAAAAGACTCCCCTGGCCGGCCACTTCTTCTCTCTCAATCCAATCCCTTGTTTTTCTCTCCCTTACCCTTTCAAAAATAATTTAAAAATAAGTCATCACTTATCTCCTACCTTAGCCGAAATTTCCAAAAGAATTAGACCTCATCTTAAACTCCTCCCATAGACTCCCCATGCCATCCATTACTCCCCCTTGTTTCCGCAAAAATAAAAGCTTTATTTAGCTTTCCATGCGACTCAAACCTTGGCCCATTTACACCTGTTGGTGGTGTCATTTACAGAGGCCCTAAGTGGCGCCTTGCAACCACTTTAACAAGCCCAATTTCATGTCAAGTTTCCTTTACAAATTTTCTTAAGGCCTTATCGGACTTAGATTCCTCTTTTAAACTTTAAAATCAAATGATTTCTAAGGCACCTACTACACTTTAAAGTTTCAAAAATTCATGCCACATAATTCAGAACACATAGACATGCTTTCACACATACTTAAGCAAAAATGCATAGGCCATAAATCCCGGATACTACAGTTTGGTTTCAAATAAATGCGATAATATTATTAAGGGGTGAAGGGACTTAGAAAGTGGGGAAAGAAGGGATTTAGTGGGGAAATTGGGTAGAAACAGAAGGATACTTCATCTCTAAAGTTTAAGTAATACTTCAAGCTTGAGAGAAGAGATTGAAATGATCACCAACAATATGTCAATCATTCAAAATGAGCCACCTTCAAATCTTACAAGGGAGAGACTTAGAGCTTTGGAGCAAGATCTTGATCTAGTATGGGAATGAAAGGAAAGGTATTGGCATCAAAGATCTCGGATCAACTGGTTATGCTTTGGGGACAAAAATACTAAATTCTTCCATGATAAAACTGTTTCTAACTGAAGAAAGAACATAATGTTGAGGCTAAGAGATGATCAAAATGTTGATCTGGTGCCATAAGTGTAGTATATTTATTTGTAAACTTGTATTTTTTTTGAACAGATTGATTTAATAAAGGTTTTCATGAATTATATTAATACCCTTTATATATTATCCTCAGTGGTTTTTGCATGCAAAGCAAAATGGAAGAAAATATTAGCTCACTGGTTATCTAATGTTTAACTAATACTAAGTGGCATTACTAGGTCAGATCGTTATATGGAAAGACATCTTATATTAGTAGATGAACATATTTTCTTAGAGATTCTTTATGGTAAAGTTGTCATGATTTTAACAGAATTAGAATTGAGTTGAAAAATTTGTTTCATTGAAAAATTAATTAATTTAAATCAATTTAATAAATAACATTTATTTTGGTAAATAGACGAACATGTATTGGGTTGGATTAAATTATAAAGTGCTATGTCAGAAGTTTAGGAAACAAATATAATTGGAACTAATACAGGAGAGGCCCAAAACTCACTTATAACAAGTCTGAAGGGTGAAAACCCTAGTAAAATAATAGGATTAGCCGCATGTCACTCTCTTCTAATTTAACTAGGGGATTGTGGAACAGCTCGTTTTCAGTTAAATCGGAGTAGTGGTTTTGGGACCACAAATCTGAGTCTAAAAGAAAATTTATTTTAATATTATTTTATGGTTTACATTATGATAGGAATATCGTATAAAAATTTCGTTAAGAAAATTTTACTAATTTCATGATTAATTGAGAAAATGACCAAATTGCATAAAATGCAAAAGTTGAATTCTACTAGCTAAAAGGATCAAATAGCCATGAAATTCAAAATTTGAGGTCCTTATATGGAAAATAGACCATTAAGAGGAGTTAGTAGATAAGTTTGATGATTCATCCATGGAAAATTAGAAAAAGAAAAAGGATAAAATTGGAAAGATGAAAATGAAGATGAAAAATAATAAAATAAAGAAAATATCATCATTTTTATCATTATCTTTCCCAAATAAAATATGGAAACCCTAGCCATGGAGAGTTGAAGAAAGAGAAAACTTATTTGGCCAAATTAGGTGAGTATTCAAGTTCATTTTAGTAATTTTTATACTTTCAAGATCGTAATAGTTTAATTTAGCTATCTTGGGGATTAATTTGCAAATTTATTAAAGTACTAGGGTTTTTTCATGGATGAATATGCATGAATTATGAAATTTATGGTAGAAAATGAAAGGTTGTTGATAGATAAACAACTTTTGTAAAGTGAATTTTCATGAAATTGTGGTTTAGCGACTAAATTGAAAAGTTGTAAAATTCATGGAAAAATTCTAATTTTTGTGAAATATATGGGCTGTTATTGTGATATGTAAAAATTAGCTAGGCTTGGAAGAAGGATTAAATTACATGAATTTCATTTTCCGAACACGAAATCATCATTAATTAAAAGTATAGGGGCAAAATGGTAATTTTTCCTAGGATGTGAATTGAATTGAATTGATTATAAATTGTATTAAATTGAGTTAAATTTACTCGTATAGCTCCAGATAACTCAAATACGAAGTTAGATCGTGGAAAAGAAAAAGTGTTGGATTAGTAGATTTCAAATACACGAATAATTGTTAAGGTAAGTTCATGTAACTAAATTGTGTATATTTATATGTTTGTATTGAATGTTATATATATATATATATATATGAATTGTGTAATTGTTGTGTACATGAAATTGATTACATATCTGATAATGCTCGACAAATATTAAGTCCCATTTAAAAAAATGAAATTCGATTGGATACAGGGTTCATGTATTGGTTGTGGTCCTGTATATGTTGCGGACACACCATAGCTTGAAAGAGTGTCCTGTTAACAACCCTCTCGAGCTTCCCATTATATGGTTCCTGCAAGTTTCCCATTAATAGATCTTCGCAGCATCCCGATCGGTTGTGATCCTGCATGTGTTGTGGACACACCGCAGCTCTTATGAGCGTTCCATTTTATGGCTCTTCGTGAGCTTCCCGATTAAAGGCTCTTTGTGAGCTTCCTAATTAATGGCTCTCCGGAGCTTCCTGATATGGCTCGCTTGAACTTCCGATATATGGCTATCCGGAGCTTCCTGTTAATGGCTCTTCGGAGCTACTCATTATTGGCTCGTATGAGCTTCTTGATTTTGGCTCTTATGAACTTCCTATTATATAACCCGGATAAGCTTCCCGTTAATGGTTCTCAGGAGCTTTCTGTTATATGGATCGAGAGAGGGATTCCTGATTATGTGCTCTAATGAGCACTCCCGAATATGAATTGACGGATTTTATATTCGTACACTTCATGTGTACTACCCTTGTATCCATCGAGATTTTATCTGGTTCAATGGGAAAAGTTCTGAACTGAGATAATATGGATTCAGAATGGATTATTATCCGAATGTATCTGAAATACATGGAAATGGTTTGAATATGTTATATGATAATTCTGTTGTTATGAGCTCCTAATGTTCCTTGATATCTCTATGAAATACATGACTAACATGTTTGATGAGGATATGTATTTAGGCTATTGGCCAAATTGCTTTGGATATATTTTGTGTGTGCTTACCTTAATGAAATTGAATGGTAAGTTAACTTCCCGTTATACGAACTTACTAAGCATTAAATGCTTACTCTGCTTCATTTCCTTTGTTTTATAGTAATTCGGAACCTCGTTGGATTGGAAGCTTGGCAAAGATATCTCACATTATCCATCGGCTTGTTTCGGTATATTTATGGTAAAATACATTTTGGTTATAATGGCATGTATAGACTAAATTTGGTCAATGATGGCATGTAAATATTGAGTTGAATCTAGTCATTGGCATGGCTTGTGGTTGATATAGTTTGACATATATATATATATATATATATATATATATGTATAAGGCCTTAATATGTTTGATATGGATTGAAATGGATGAATGATAGAAATTCATATAAGTATATTGAGAAGTGATTTGAGGTAACATGATTGATGAAAAATGCATATATGTTTATATGAACAATTAGGTAAGATTGAGTACTTGGATATATGGGATGTTGTGACATGTATTACACTTAAGTTTGGCTTGATTTGAGCATTTGGCATTGGTTTGTGAATGTGTTAAAGTATTAATGCAGGAGGAAAACAAGTTTGGGTGAGAAATATGGCTTGAAAATAGCCTTATTTCATCCACCCGAGTAGAGACACGGGTGTGTGTATCAGCCATGTGTGACACACGGCCTAGCACATGGGCCTGTGTTTTGATCACACGGCCTAGCACACGGGCGTGTGACTTGGCCGTGTGACCTCAGTACCTATACATAGCCTAGCACACGGGCCTGTGACTTGGCCGTGTGACCCAAGTTAGAGAGTTACACGGGTACAAACACGGGCGGGGACACGACTGTGTGTCCTATTTCGAATGTCCACACAGTCTGAGACACAGGCGTGTGTACTCTGCAACTAGGAAAAATTTTGAAATTTTGCAAAAAATTTTCTGAGTACTCGATTTAGTCCCGACTTGTATCTACTGTATGTTTTAGGCCTCAAGGGCTCATATAAGGGACTTCATGAATAATATCTAACATTAGTGTTAAATAATTTGAAATGTCTAAATTTTATTTGTTTATTCTGGTAATGCTCTGTAACCCTATTTTGACGATGGATACGGGTTAGGGGTGTCATAGATTGTTTTTCTATTAAGTAAATATTATTTGTGTAACAACCTAATTTTACTGAAATCGAAACAGTGGTTTCATGACCACAAATCTAAGAGGAAAGATAAATTATTTTAATATTATTGTATGATTAGTGACATGATAGACAAGTCATATGAAAATTTTGAAAAGAAAATTTTATCAATTATGTGTTTAATTAGAGAAAGGAATAAATTGAATAAAATGTTAAAGTTGAATTCTATTAGCTATAAGGATTAAATAGCTATGGAATTCAAAACTTGAGGTCCTTATATGGTAATTAGACCATTAAAGAAAGTATGTAGATATTTTTGGTGAATCATCAATGGAAATTTAGAAAAGGACAAGGACTAAATTGGAAATTGAATTAATTTAATTAATTAAAAGATGATAAAAGAAATATCATCTTATTTTATCATCATCTTCCCCTAATAATCAATAGAAGCCCTAGGAGAGAGAAAAGGAACTTTTCAAGCTTAATTGGGTAAGTTTCCAAGTCCCATTTTAGTAATTTTTATATTTTTGGAATCGAGATAGTTTACTCTCTTTATTTTGGGGATTAATTTGAAAAGTTATTAAAGTATGGAAATTGTGCCATGGATGTAAATGATGAATTTATAAAATTTATGGTAGAAAATGAAAAGTTGTTGATAGATAAGCAACTTTTATAAAGTAAATTTTGATCAAAATATGATTTAGAGACTAAATTGAAAACTTGGAAAATTACATGGAAAATTCTAATTTTTATGAAATATATGTGCTGTGAATTGTATATTGAAAATTTGGTTAAGCTTGGAATAGGAAATAAATTGCATGAATTTTATTTTTCGAGCCTAAGGACGAATTAGAATTTATGAAAAGTTTAGGGGAAAAATAGTAATTTTGCCTAAAATGTAAATTAAGTTCAAATGAATAGGAAATGTGAGAAATTGATGATTAAATTCATTTATATAGATTTAGAAAGATCAAATAAGGAGTTGGATCGAGGAAAGGAAAAAGTTTCGGAATAGTAGTTTTCAAACACAAACAAATATCAAGGTAAGTTCATGTAACTTAAATGAGTATGAAATTATGTTGAATTGAATGTTATGTTTGAGTTATATGTGAATTATGTTTATGTAAATGATAAAAATGCATGAAATGGATACATGTTTGAAATTGAATGAAAAGGGATTAAATTCCATTTGAACATTGGATTTTGATGGATAAATGCGATTTCCCAAAATGAATAAGGTCCTGCATTTGTTGTTGATGGTATTTAGCTCGGACGAGTAATCCTTTGACCTCATTTCAGAAAGGATTTATCCCAGATAGGTAATCCTGATATAAGTCTCTCGAGCATATGTTATGGATTGGATTTAGCCCGGACGGGTAATCCAAATCAAACTCTTTAGAGTATATGTCATAAAAAGGATTTAGCCTGTACTGGTAATCTTGACTTAGCTCTATTGAGTATATATTGAAGACAGGATTTAGCCTGGATTGGTAATCCTGTTGCATGATATGGCTCGAGAGTGTGCTATCTGAAATAGTGCCTTATGGGTACCATTGAACATGATTTGACAGATATATTATTTTGTACACTTTGTGTGTACTACTTGAGTATCAATCAAAATTTCAATGATTCAATGGATAAAATAAATGACATAATATCAGAGTTATGGGATGAAAAGAATAATGCCTTGAAGGAATATGGCATGATGAGCTCATCTATGCTTATTTAATATACATGAAAATTATATGACTAACTTGTTTGATTGAGTGAATGTGTTTAGGCAAATTGCCAATGTTATGGAAACCATGTTGTTGTGTGTTTGATATTAATGAAAGTAAATGGTAAGTTTAATGCCAGTTGTACGAATTAATGAAAGTAAATGGTAAGTTTAATGCCAGTTATACAAACTTACTAAGCATAAAATGCTTACTAGGTTTCTTTTCCCTGTTTTATAGTGCTCAAAAGCTCAGGAAGGTTGAAGATTGGTTGGAGAAATCATTACACTATCTACCCGTTGATTTTGGTATAAATAGTAAACTAGCTTTGGTATAATGGCATGTATAGGCTAAAATGACCAAATTATAGTTTGTAAATGATGGATGTAATCTAGTCATTGGAATGGCTAAAAATAGTTATTTTGGTATACTTTAGGTTATGCTATAACAATTAACTATGAATTGAGAATGTTAAGTAAAGTTGACTAACTTTTGCATAAGAAATAGATTAAACAAAGGTAAGGTTATGAACATGATTGCATGTGATATTATATCATATTGGTTGTTAGAATTTGGCTTGGAAATATTCTTGAATTGGTTGGTATATGTTGGTTTGTTTTGGTGTAGGTTAATGGCAAAGTTTGGGTGAGAAATAAAGCTAGGAAATAGCTTTATATTGTCCACACGGGTAGACACACGGCCATGTTTCTTGACCGTGTGTAACAATCGGCCTGGTACATGGGCATGTGGTCTGGCCGAGTGTCCCTTGCATCTTAAAATTTAGAAACAGAATGCTTATAATTAAGCACACGGGCAGAGATACGGGTGTGTGTCTCAGCTATGTGAGAGACACGGCCTCGAACACGGGCGTGTATCTTAGCTGTATAAAAACTGCACCTATTTTATGAAAAATAAATTAACCACACGGCCTATCACATGGGCGTGTGGTAGGTCGTGTGATACAAGTCAGAGAGTTACACGGGGTAAGACACGGCCTGTAGCACACATGGGCATGTCCCTAGACCACACGGGTGTGTGAGCCTTGCACATAAGAAAAATTTTAAAATTTCGCATAAAATTTTTAGTGATACTGAATTAGTCACAATTTGTTTCTACTGTTCATATTGGGCCTTGAGGGTCCATTCAAGTGAAATTATGGTTGATCTTAGATATGAATAACATTTTGATTCGATTTAATTGAAATTATTCTGTTAGCTTGGTAATGCTCTGTAACCCTATTCTAGTGACGGATACGGGTTAGGGGTGTTATAATTTGTATTCTACTAATCTAGTTAGGGTTTCACTACCTCTCCTTATAAATAGATGGCATTGGTAGGGCTAAAAACACACAACTTTGAGATGTTGTTATTATGCTAAAAAACAGGTTAGAATTTATTTCTAAGTATAAATTCTATTTTTCGGGAATAACAATTCTTCGATTTCTATAAGAGAGAGATTTACATTCCTACCGAAAGTAAGAAAATTATTTTTGATTCTGTGTTTGATTCAAAATTGTTCGAGCCCACACTCGAGACCATTTGTGGTACAAGAATAGTGGAGAATGTTATTTGGTTGAAAGTCAAGAATGTCTAGGATCTGTCTCGTTCAAAGCACAAGTACTATTTCGGGAAATAATTTATTACTATAAATTGTTAGATTTGGTGCCTTAAGTGTAGTAATTTTTTCCATGTACACTTGTATTTATTCAAACAAATTAGGTTAATTTAATACCCTTTATATATTTTTCTCAATAATTTTTTGCATGCAAATCAAAATAGTAGCAAATATTAGCTCAATGGTTGTCTAATGTTTAAATTAATATTAAGCAATATTATGTAGTTGAATCGTGATAAAGAAAGACAATTTATATTAGTAGATGAACATAAACATGTCTTTAGTTTAATTATAAATGAGAAAATCGATTGAAAGACTAATATGTTGTCTATCAAGTCCAATTGGGGAGATGTCTTGTCTTTGGCATCGAAGCATATGACTCCCAGAAGAGACATAGATGTGATTAACTAGACTAATAGTACATCAAACTCGACCCAAGGAGAATATATACTGAATCTGTTTGTGGATTTATTCACTTGCGACGTTCATAATATGACATACCTTAATCCTGAGTGGATGACAGGCTATGTATGCATGACTTGTATACTTTGATGTAAGTAAAAGCCTGAGTTCAAATAGATAAGGAATCGAAAGCTGCTGCGTTGGGTATACAACTTTTGTAGTATGTGGCGTCATTAAAAATAGTGGAATTCATAGCTTGAGATATGGGTAAATGATATCCTCTCATTAGATTACATGATAGATGAAAAGTAAACATGACCATGAGTTGTTCGTCGTTGTGGTGAATGACTTGAAAACTATTTGATAGTAATTGACTTTTCATGAGGGAAGATGTAATTGTTACCATGAGATAAAATAGGATCATATTGGGAGAATGGATTATCCCAAAGAGATTAAGGATATCCTATAAGGGTAACACACTTATGACAAATTCATTGGACGAGCACTAAATGAGTTGCTTTTATAATGGTATGTCATTAGAGCGAGCTCAGTCACGATACTATAGTGGGATGAATTCTTGACTAAATGAGTTTATAATTAATACGCAAAAAGCTAGAACTTAGTTATAAATCATTTGGGCCCTAATCATATATGTCCAAGTAATCCCTCCACTAGCTCGTTGAAAATAGAAATGAATTGCATGTTGAATCAAATGAACAAAAAATGATAGAAATGGTAAAGTTGGAGAAATCAGAATTATTCGAAAATGAATGTGGTTTTCTCACTAAATGGCAATGACCTAAAAAATTAATTTAGGACTTTTCAAATTATCTTTTAATTAATTAAATAATTGAAGTTTGAAAATGAAATTAGATTAATAGGTAATAGTGAATCTATTGAATGTAGAAAATATTAAATATATTTTCTCATAGATTATTTTATAAAGTTGTCAAGATTTTAACGAATTAGAATCAGTTAACAAAATTATTTAATTGGAAAACTAATTAATTAATTAAAATTAATTTATGATGTTTATTTTGGAAAATAGAGAAACATGTATTGGGTTTGATTGGATTATAAAGTATTCGGATAAAAGTTTAGGAAGTAATTATAATTGGACCCGATACGGGAGAGGTCCAAAAGCCCCTCATGTTAATACATGGGATTGTAGACGCTAATATACTTAACTAGGGTTGCCTAGTGTCATCCTTTATGTTCCTGGCCCAAAAACAATGTCTTGCACACTAAATCGACTTGTCAGTCTTTCCCTATGCCCGTATTGCCCTATTAGGTCATTATATCAAAATATGCGTAAAAATGTTTATTTTACTAAAATTAAACATAAACTACTAGAAATAAAAAAATAACAACAATTAGAAAACAAGTTCATTAAATTTCAAAAAGACTCTAATTTGTCACAATAAAATATGACAGATTAATTTCGTCCATGTCTGGGAAGCCGAAGGAATCTACTTTGACACTAAGCTTAGAAAAGAAGCAGTGAATATTATAATCATTGAGGCTAATGGTAATTAAGATTTCCGTCCATTCTTACAAGCTCTTCAACAGGATGACTTCTGTGGACTTTGAAGTGAGTCCGTATGGGGTATCCAATGCAAGGTAAGAAAAACGTACCAAAAAAAAAGGGAAAGAAAAGAATATTAATTTGCTTTCAGGAAAAGAAAGGTTACTGAAAAAGGGGAAATAATTTGGAAGGTGAGCTTTTACACTCCATGGGGTTCACGATAATGTTACTATAGAGGCCTAAATTTCCCCCGGGCCCAAAACAATAACCCAAAAACATAAATAAATAAAACACAAATAAACCAAAATAATAACAGTCCATTTACATTAAATGACCCAATCCAAGACCCAAAATTACAAGGCCCCAATGGCCTAAAAAACTTAACATTCTCAGAAAACTAAGAAACCCTAGGGTTTCCTCTAAGAGCCGCCGCCTCCACCTCACCATGTCGACACCTCCTCCGTACTCCTCTACGCACCACCGCGCGCCACGTCAACCTCCGTACCTGCAAACGAGACAAAACAATGACAGTAGAGAAACATCAAAAAATAATGTATTTTATTTTATATATTCCGGCTATAAAATCTGAAAAGAAACCTTTGTATTTTTTTTATAGACAATCGAATACAAAACAGATGAGATTATCAGTAAAAAAAAAAAAACAATAGACTTCGAATACAAAAAATCAACTAGAAGGTAGTTTGTGTATTTTGTTTATTTTGTTTATTTTTTTCCTTTTCTTTCTCTTCTTTCGAAACTCAAAAAAAGGAGAAAGGTTGATTTTTTTTTACCTTTTCGGCTTGAAATCTGGGCTTGGGGGCCGAAAGGAAGAAAAAAGGGAAAATTTTGATTTTTCGGCCACCGTGGACGACGGTGCCGGTGACCGGTGGCTGCCACGGTGGTCCGGCGATCAGAGCATGGCCGGCCATTAGGGGCTTTGAAAGAAGGGGGAAAGTTTTTTCGGATTTTTTTTTTGAAGGTTGGAATGAATTTTTTGTAAAAAAATTGATTTATATAGGAGCATGAAATGGTGCCGTTTTGGGTCAGTGTACATAGAAACCAAAACGACGTCATTTTGAGTTGGACTGGACCGACCCGACCCGAACCGCCTAGGATCCGCTTGTTTTTGGAAAAATAGGCTATTTGCATCCTCAGCCCTTCCGCTTTTGAGGCTGGTTCTAATGTGGTCCTATCTTATTTTCTTTATATTTTATTTTCGCCACAAACTTTCATTTTTATTTCAATTTAGTCCTTAAACCCTTTAATAGGCAAATGCATGAAACGGGGTCGCTTTGAGGACAAGGAAAAATTTCCTTTTGGTCCCTGTTCTTCTTTCGCGCGTTTGATTTTAACCCCTTAACCCATTTTTTTATTTAATTTGTTTATTTTATTAGGATTTTTACTCTAATTTTTGTCTATATTTTGATTTAGTCCCTAATTTTATTGTTAATTTTAAATTTTCTTTTTTTTCCTCGTTGATTTAATTTCAACCTTTTCCACAAATAAAAATAAAGACAAGCTTATTCTCAAAGGTTCAAGGTGTCGTGTCCTAACTTACGAGATATGGCATTTGGTTATCTCGAGACGAGCAGGTCTTTAACATTTAATTCAACTTATTCAAGCAAATTTTTGTAAAATTAACAAAAAAGTATCGTATTGCAGTTTTTTTTAAGTTTTAAAATTTTCGACATTTAAGACATTAAGTAATCAATTAGGTACCAATTTTGGGTGTAACGAAGGTGTAATCCTTCCTCATGCATAACCGAATCCCGAACTCATTTTCTGGATTTCTGTAGACTGAAAAACATTGTTTTAATAAATCAAATATTTTATTTAAAATGACCGAATAACGAGGTGACCCGATCACACCTCGTCAAAAAAGATTGGTGGCAGCTCCCATTTTTTATTTTCATTTTAAAAACCAAAGTCGACCCCGTTTTCAAAATATGGTTTTGACAGCTTGGCGACTCCGCTGGGGAAAAATAAAAGAGTCGAGCCATAAATTGATTAATTTTTGTCTTTTTTTTGAAAATTGAAGATCTATTTTAAATTTACGAGTACTCTATTTTATTCGTCATTTTCATGGTTTTCATGTTTGCTTTGTTTAAACTTGTTGATGAGTCTCTGCATTTTACATTACATAAGTCGGTCAATTTTACCCCTCTTAAGTGGGAGTGAGAAGCTATTCCTTCGTGAGGTCTTCACCTCCGTATAGGATAATGGATCGCTTTCGGGATACATCTATACCTATGTCTTCGTGAGATTTTCATCTCCGTATAGCCATAGGAAATGTATTCCCCTGAACTAAACTCGGTCTGCATGAGCCTATAATGGGTGAGGATCAAGGAATCTGTCGGTTCAGTACCTTTACTCTAGAACCAAACCCCATATAGGGAGCCTTAAGAGCCCACCTTAGGTAGAGCCGCGCCAAACCCTAGTGGTCACCCGAGTAGGTGTTTTACTTATTATTCTTTGCTTACTTTAAATTGTGTATGAAGTACTGACTTGCTTTGTTTTTGCTTTGTTTGTAATTGCATGGCATTTTTCATCACAAAAGAGGTGTTGATTCACATTCAGTTCCTAAATAGATAACTTAGCATGGAAAGGGGTTTTTAATAAAGTGGAGGATAATGCGGCCGTCTCGAATTTGGGCAGAGACAGCAAAACAAGAAAAAGGTGATAGGTTGATCGAGGGATACGTATTAGAGTTGTGGGATTTCACTTGCGTCAGCGTGACTCAGAATAATCTTCAAGAATTAAAGAAGATATGGGATCAGGAGAATGATGAGGTCAAGTAGATGTTTTGTTGTAACTATGGAGATTTGCCCTATCTGTTCGATGTGAAGGTGGACAAGCACCTATTTCGAGCCCTCGCCCAGTTCTGGAATCTTGCCTACAGTTGCTTCACTTTTGGGAAAGTTGATTTGGTATCTATCGTGGAGGAGTATATAGCCTTACTTCTTTGCCTGAAGATTCAAGCCGGCAAAGCATATTCAAGAGCCGCTAATGTTCTAACCTTTTTGAAGAAATTGATGAGCATCATAGGGATGAGTGAGCAGTGGGTCGTGCCCGAATCAAGCAAAAAGGAGATAGTAAGTGTATCCCTTGGAAAAACTTGAGGGATCTAATTCTAGCACATCTGGATATGAAGAAAAGGGTTGATGTGTTCGCTTTGAGTATCTACGGTTTGGTCATCTTCCCCAAGGCATTAGGGCATGTAGATAAGGTAGTCTCGAATCTCTTTGATCGATTTGACAAAAGGGTCACGCCAGTTCATGCGATTTTGGCTAAAACTTTCAGATCCTTGAACGCGTGTCGGAGAGCGGTCGAGGGCAGATTTATAGGCTGCGCGCAACTTTTGTTGGCATGGTTCCATAGCCATTTTTGGAAAGTGGAAAAGGTCTCCTATCAAATATTCTCCGAAAACTATTCTCCCCTGAAAGAGATAGTGGCTACACCGAAACGGGATGATATCCTGGAGGAAAAGTGGATGATGATTCTCCAAAGTCTGCAAGAAGAAGACATCGAGTGGAGGGCCCCTTGGATGGTCTCTGAAGAGATCTTTATCATTGTGGAGATTTTGATTGGGTTCCTTTGCTTGGGATATGGGAGTTGTCGGGTATGCTCCCTTACTCATGTTAAGGCAATACATGTTAAGACATTTCACTCAAGCAATACAAGGGTTAGCTCAGTGCGAGTTCATATACAAGGGGGATAAGTACAAAAAGAAAGTTCTTGAGATATCAAACACATGGAACCAAACTCTTAGAATGAAGAGGTTTATTGGTAGTCCAACGACTACCCCTGAGTATGACCAGTGGTGGGGTCAGAGAATCAACGACAACATTCCTACGTCAAATCAAGAAAATATCTGATCATTAGAAGAACACTTATAGGTGGTTCCATCTGAACTAGAGATCATCAAATAGGATTTTGAGAAGAAAAGTTCAGAACTAGGAAAAAAATCGAGCAATTGGAGGATGAGAAAATGTAGCTGGGGCTAGATGTTGATGTCCAGAAACTAGAAGCTGAGAACTGAGGAAGGGAAAGAATAAGGCTGAAGAGGATTTGGATAGTTTGAATATGGATTACAAGAAGCTACATATGTAAATAAGAACCGCTGGTTTGGGTAAAACATTTGAGCAATGGCGACAAGAAATCCAAGAAGAAAAGACTAGAGCTGATCAGTGTGAGAAAAAGTTCCATGATACTCGAGTATGGGAGGACGCCTTAAAAAAGAGTTTGTTGGAGAGCCAAAATGAAAAGGAGAAGCTAAGAGCTCGGGTGGCGGAGTTAGAAAAGTCACTACACCAGTATCATAGTCGTAATTTTGTAATCGAATTAAGGGCCAGCCTAACTAAGATTGAGGAACTAAACGGGAGGATAAAAGAACTTGAAATCGTGCTGTAAAACCTTTAAGTTCGGGTTGAACTACTGGAAGCAAATGATGAGCGGTGGAAAGATCAGTTTCATCGATCTTAAGACCAGGTTAGGGATAGGGATTACGTCATGGGTGAAGCTTTGGGTCAAGTGCGATAGGTGGCTAATAATATACAAACCTTGGTAGTCCAGGCTGATGTACTAAGCTTGAAATATGAGTCAAAGTTAGATCGAAGTCGAGAGTTAGCTTGGCTTCTTAAACAAGTCAAGACCTTAAGCATTAGGGCAAAGCCATATATGTAATCCATTTTATGTAAAGAAATTTATTTTCTAGAGAGGTTATTCTAATGAAATTGAATCAGAATCAATGCCTTTTTTCTTTTGCATTCATTACATTCACGCATTAGCATTGCATTGCATTGCATCGTGTGCACTGAAACTCACAAAGAGACTTTAAAATCGTGGCAGTTACCTTGGAACATCATTACGGCACACGAAGAAAGACTAAAGCCATGGACCAAAGGTTAGAAAGATTGGAATAAATACAAAGAGTGATGTAGGATCAACTACAAATACAAATGCAAGAACAATTAGCCAAAATCCAACAGGATATGAGGGATCAAATGCTAGAATCCCAGAGAAACATGATTAGCCAGTTAATGCAGTTGTTGGCTGGGGGGCTAGAAAAAGGAAAGAGCCCCATGATCAATACCAGAGACGACAACAAGGACCCTGCTTATCCTCCAGGCTTCCCCCTAACGAACACCCAAGCACAACCACAAAAAGGTGTCCGTCAACATCAGGCCCCAATATCAGACCGGTACTTCGGTACCAATAAACTTCCCCACAGGTTTAGACTTTAACCCTAGATACAATCCAGCAAATCCCGTTGTCCCCAACCTTGATGATATGGCAAAAATGGGAAAGGCGAGAGTGGAGCTCCCAAAGCAACTGGAAGATAGATGCAAATGGCTAGAGGAGAAATTCAAGGCATTGAAAGTGCCGATTACCATTATGGAATTGAAGATAAGGAATTAAGCCTGGTTCCAAATCTAGTGGTCCCCCTAAAGTTCAAAATGCCAAAATTTGAAAAATATAACGGGACCAACTACCCGTAGGCTCACATTATGATGTTCTGTTAGAGGATGATCGGATATATCAGTAATGATCAGTTATTGATTCAGTGTTTCCAAGACAGCTTACTGGGGCTGTGGCCAAATGGTATTATCAGCTAAATCGTGCCTAGATTAGTTGGTGGAAGGACCTGGCACAGGCCTTCATGAAATAATACAGCACGTGACAGATATGGCGCCTGACCGAATCACAATACAGAATATAGAGAAAAAAGCGAACAAAAGTTTTAGGCAATATATTCAAAGGTGGAGGGAAGTCGCCACAGTAGTCCAACCGCCACTAATAGAAAAGGAAACTACCATGCTCTTCATTAATACCTTGAAGGCACCTTTTATCAATCACATGCTGGGAAGCACAACTAAGAGCTTCTCAAACATAGTGATGTCGGGAGAAATTATAGAAAATGCCATAAGGTGCGAAAAAATAGAGGCCGAGGAAAGCACAAAAAGGTTGGCCCCGAGAAAAAGAGAAAATGAGGTAAATAATGTGAGCACGTATAACAGGGGTTACTCAAAACCAGTCATTGTAAACCAATGATAAACCGTAAAAGTAACATATTTTAACCCCATATTTAGTATGCTTTTAGGATGATTTAGCCCTGATTTATGTAAAAAGGTGCTTTTAATCCTTTCTTTTCATATTTCTACTCAGGAAAGCACCCGAGGACGAAAAGAACAAGAAACAAGCTTAAAACGGGCCAATTTGGGCCAAAGAAGAAAATAGACACGGCCTGGACTTCAAGCCACACGGCCGTGCTTCGGCAATTAACTAAGACACAGCCATGCCACGATTTACACAACCGTGCCCCAATCGACAGAATCGAGACACGTCCCAACCATGATTTACATAGGCGTGTGCCATGGCCGTGCCCCTATTACGGGAGAGAGCAATTTCACTCAGATTTGGATACTTAGAGCCAAAGAAACACTTTCCAAAGCTTATTCAAATACTGAGTAAGAAGCAGACTTAAATTAGGACACTTAGAGGCCAAGTAAAGCATTCCAAGAGCCTATATAAACACCTTAAGTGTATCCTGAAAGGGGGCGGTGAGCTAGGCCAAGGAGCCGAGCCAGAAGGATCACATTTGTGGGAATCACTCGAAGATAGCTAGAAGATCCATCTCGAAGAGCTGAAAATCTACTCAAGACGATAGATTTCTCCTTCAATTCCTCTAGGGGTTTTAGGGATTTCTTATGTTTTGTTTTATCTTTTCTCTTGAGATGTTTTTATTCATTATGAACTAAACCCTTCAGATACCTGAAGGGGATGAAACCTAGATGAATTTTGTTATTATTTTCTAAATTATATGATAAATACTTAGTTTGTTCTTAATTATGTTGCTTAATCCAAATCTGATGTGCTTAGGTGGAGGAGGAATAGACCCTGCGTAAGAGTACATCTAGCATAATTAAGCAGAGTTGATCGAACGCCTAGAGATAGGGTTACGAGATTTTGTCGGATTAGGGTGAAACCTAATATGGGAATCCATTTATTGATTTACTGCTATTCTAGGGGGTTATTATAAATGAACGAGAGTTCCACTAATTAACCTAGGGTTAGACATTATTCGCCTCGAGAGAGGGTTTAATATAGGTTAGGGAGTCCTAAGGATCAAGTTAAGTAAAGAAATCATATGATTCAGTAATAAGTAACAAGTGAAGTCTAGGTGGATTCTTCCTGAGGGTATCATCGTAATCAATTGAGTTTCTTCAAGTTATTTCCCAATTCGTTCTTTTTGTCTTTGCGTCTTTAGCTTAGTAGTCGTTAAGCTAGATTAAATAAACCAATCACTCCATATTTTAGGCTAAATAATAAAAAGAAAGTGAGTATTAGTACTTTTAGTTCCTTTGGGTTCGATAATCCGGTCTTACCTAAGCTATACTACTGTTCGATAGGTACACTTTCCTTTAAGTTGTTGTCAGAGTTAGTTTCCAGGTTTGATCATTCTATTTATAAATTTTAAAGCTCTGATTTCAGCGATCAAGTTTTTGTCACCGTTGCTGGGGAACTAAAATATTAAGAAAACTCTATGTTTATTACTTTAGCCATTATTTTATTTCGCAATTTATTTTATTCCATTATTTTTTTCTAAATTTTATTTTTCCTTTTTTTCCTAGCAGGTACCTCTAGTTTATGACTAGACGGAACCCGACAGGACCTCTAGTATACGGTAGTGAAATTGAAGCTACCACTCGGAGAAATCGCAGATAAATTAGGCGAGTTCTAAATTACACAGAAGAAGAGCGAGAAGATAGATCCAATCCTACTGAAGGGATGGACGAGAATAATCCACCACGAGATGTGGCGGATGCTCCGCGCACTATGTATGATTATGCTAAACCCAATTTGACAGGAGTAGAATCTAGTATTGTTAGGCCTGCTATAGCTGCTAATAATTTTGAATTAAAGCCTAATACAATACAAATGATTCAACAATTTGTTCAATTTGATGGTTTGTAGGACGAAGACCCGAACACTCATATAGCAAATTTTTTAGTGTTCTGTGATACATTCAAAATAAATGGCGATTCTGATGATGCCATTCGTCTTCGGTTATTTCCCTTTTCATTAAGGAATAAAGCCAAGTAGTGGTTGAACTGGTTACCACGAGGATCAATCACTACATGGGAACAAATGACCAAAAAATTTTTATTAAAATATTTTTCACCGGCCAAAATGGCTAAATTACGGAATGATATTTCTTCTTTTGTGCAGATGGATTTAGAGACATTATACGATGCATAGGAGAGATACAAAGATCTCTTGAGGAGATGTCCACACCACGGATTACCATTATGGCTTCAAGTCCAAACCTTCTACAATGGTGTAAATCCCTCAACGAGACAACTAATTGATTCAACCACCGGTGGAATCTTGAATAATAAAACTCTCAAGCGATTTATGAATTCATTGAAGAGATGTCATTGAATAATTATCGATGGCGAGTTACAAGGACAAAACCGACAAAATCACCATGATCTACAAAGATTGATGCAAGAACCATGCTATCAAATCAGGTAGAGATGATGAATAAAAAGCTTGACAGTTTATGTTCTTCGTAGGTACACCCAGTCATGCAATGCAACGCAAGTGGAACTGTGGCGAATCCTGAGTATCCACCCTACCAACCGGACGCAGAGAGCGAACAGACAAACTATATAGCTAATAATTTCAGATCTAATAACAATCCTTATAGTAACACTTACAATCCAGGTTGGAGGAACCACCCAAATTTTTCATGGGGAGGCCAAGGAATTCAAGGAAATCAGAGACAACAACCTCCTTCAAATTTCCAAAATCAGCCATATCTGCAAGAAAAGAAGCCAACCCTTGAAGAGATGCTGACAAAATTTGCGTCAGACACAGAAAAACGCTTCCAAGAAACTGAGAAAACAATTAAGAGCAACGAGAATTGAATGGGGGAACTTGCGAAGTCAGTCAAGGAAGCCACGAATGCAGTCGAACAAATCGTAAAGCTAATGTCAGAATGACCGCTAGGACGTCTACCAAGTAACACCGAGATTAACCCAAAGGAGCAAATTCAAGCCATCTCAGCTCAAGACAGTAAGGAGTTAGATGAACTAAAATCAATACAAGAAAATAAGGTAGACGAAAGTAAGATAGAGGTAACACATGAAAAGCCAAAATCGGTAATCAAGGATTACCAACCTCGCATACCTTATCCGAAGCGATAAAAAGAGACGATTCAGAGGAACAGTTCGGTAAGTTTCTTAAACTCTTAAAGAAAATACATATTAACTTACCTCTTCTTGAAGCTTTTTTTAGATGCCAGACATGAGGAAATTCTTAAGATAGCTCATGACTAACAAACGCAAATTAGATGAAGAGCACCACGTGGAATTAAACGCAGCATGCTCAGCAATGTTACAAAATAGACTACCACAAAAGCTAAAAGATCCAGGGAGTTTTACAATTCCATGTTTAATTGGTAATCTAACTATTAATAATGCGTTAGCTGATTTAGGAGCAAGCATAAATGTCATGCCTTATTCATTGTTTAAACGACTAGGTCTAGGGAAGCCCAAACGAACTAGGATGAGTATACAATTAGCTGATAAAACTGTTAGAATTCCTAGGGGCATTATTGAAGATGTTCTTGTCAAAATAGATAAATTTTTTTTTCCTAGTAGATTTTGTTGTTTTAGATATGGATGAGGATAATACCATCCCCTTAATTTTAGGAAGACCTTTTCTAGTAACTGCCAAGACTAAAATTGATGTTGCCACAGGAGAACTCATAATTTGTGTAGGAGACAAATCAATCAGTCTTCAAGCTCTTGACTCGACCAAAATAATAATCGATGAAGGTGAGAAAGTAAATACAGATGATAATCAAATTGTTCAACTTTCATCGCAGGAAACACCACATAACGACAACCCTGAGCTGACCCATAAGTCCCAAAACAACAAAGAAGAATCCTACAAGGGACAAGACCTTAGGATTGACAAGTTTGAAGAGCAGAGGACATACGCCAAAGAAGAACTGCATGAAGTAAAACCAGAGGAATCAAAAGAAGAGCTTGTAGGAACATCAAACCACTATAAAATAGGAGACCAGGTACTGTTAGACAAAGCAGATCCGTACATCACCACAACAGACCTGAAGATAAAGGGAGAAATACTTCTTAAGGTACACGATATCTTCTCCCATGGAACAGTTGAGGTAAGTAATCCAACATTCGGTACTTTTAAGGTAAACATTTCTCGACTTGAACCTTATTAAGAAAATAAAATTTTAAGCAAGAGGGAAGATATTTCAAACCTTTAAACCTCCCTAATTTTTCTAATTCAAGGAAAGACCAGCTTAAGACTATAAACGAGCGCTTCTCGGGAGGCAACCCGAGTACTAACACTATTTACTTTCAAATTTATTTTGAGTTTCTTTCCCTTCCTTCTTTATTTCCTCTTAAACAAACTGAAAGTGCAGAACTTCAAGGCCACATGGCCTTATACACGGCCGTGTCCGTAACCGTGTGGACTACTAGAACCACCGTACTGACACAACAGAGGCCATGCGAATCGGTCCCAACCAACCCACGACATCATGGATCCAACCACTCCCCCACAGGCACCAGTAAATTGGCACTGCCGTACTCCACAACCGTGTGAAGCCACTGACTTATTAGACACGAGAAAAACACGCCCATGCTGTCCAACTGTGCCACACTACCTTTTTAGGCACGGGTGTGGTGTCAAAGAAACAGGCGTGGGTGTGCAAACACACCTAGACACACGACCGTGCGATACGGCTGTGTCATTCAACACACCCTCGATCCACGGGCGTGGGAACGTGCCAGATTTGAGACCCTATTTAAACCTCACAGCCTTCCTCCTTCTCCCCTCATTTTTCTTCTTTCTTTTTCTTTCTTTCCTTAGAAAAAGCGTCCAGACTCTTGAGCTACACTAGAATCATGCCGAAGAAGCGTAAGAAGGCAAGCATTGTCTCCTTAAAAGAGACCCCAACACATAAGTTCATGCAGGCCGCTTTATTCAAAAACCAATCCAAGGGTCTTTTAGACCATTTAAATTCTTCTTTATGTTTATTTCCCCTTTATCCTACTTATCTATAATTCTCTTATGCTTAATATATTTTAAATTCTTTTAGTTTCTTGGTTTTAGGTTCTAAAGGCTGCTTGGGAATCACGCACCATAGCCTTAGAGGTCACACCGACCTCGCGAACCATCCAACAATAAGGGCTCCTTAGTCCATTAGTCTTTTCTTTCAATTTCAATTTTCTTCTTAGTCTCCTTCTCTTTATTTCCTTTGTCTTTAATTATAGTATTAGTATATTACTAATGTTTCTTTAGATTTCTTGGCTATATCTTTGCAGGCTACCCAATTTCTTTATCTAGCACAAAGATCATAGGTAGACACCCCACCAAGCCTATAGAAAACGCCACCACTGCCTCTTCCACCTACTTTCTACCAAAGACACCAATTCCCGGAATTATCCAAATTTAGGAAGTGTTACTTCTCCCCTTCTCTTTTGGCTATTTTATCACATAATTATTTATCTATCTTTGTACATTGAGGACAATGTACATCTCAAGTGTGGGGGGGTACAAGTACCTAACTTTTTGCATTATTCTAAAATCCTGAATTTTAGTCTTGTCCCTAAGAAAATTTCTCATATTATTAATTAGGGTGAAATTTCTGATGATTTATGATTTTTATTGATAAGCTCTTGAATAAGTCATTGATAATTGTGTATTGATGATTTATACGTGAAGAATACTAGAGAATCAAGCATGATAAGTCTATTTTTCAAGAATAAAAAATTTCCTAGGTTGTTGAACTGAATTTGAATATTACCTTGAAGCTTGAAATTTACAAGATTGATGTCAAATACCCATAATTTTTTGTGAGATTTGAGCCTTATAGAGCATATATTCTTTTTCATGCTCACTTTATTAATTATGAGTGTGTCAACACTGAATTGTTATTCTAGAACTTGCCTCGATTAATACATGTCGAGACCACATTAATGATTTGATTTACTGAGATGATAAAGGCACCTAGGTTTTAACCCATTCACTCCACTTAAAAGCTTACCTACATAATTAACCCTTAGTGAACCCATTTGATCCCAACAACCCTTTTATTGAATTACCCACTTAATTTTAACCTAAAACCCTTTGTATTTGTTATCACCATTCTTTTGACCACCCTTCTATCAAGAATTGAATTGATCAAGTTACCGAATTAGTTTATTTGATAAATTTCTTTATTTATTTAATTATATACTTAGTTTGTTCTTAAAAAACCAAAGTATATTCAAGTATTAGTATATGATTAAAGGAGCTTATGCATCTAAATTCCAATTGTTGAAGAAGAGCTCGTATCAAAAGTATTATCAATATTAGTATTATTAGTTTGAAATTTTCAATTGATGTAATCATTTATTATTTTTAGTTAAGTAATTTGTCAGGTCAATCTCGATTCTAAACCCTCTAATTCAGCCTTTATCCACACCTTTAACCCAAGCCCCGTTACAACCCTATCAAAGACCTTTTGATTTGTGTATCATCTCATATTACAGTGGTGGAGATTTGATTTTCAGGCAAGCCTATAGGATTAACTTTTCAGGTTTGACTTATGAGTGCTTTTTATTGAAACTTAAACACTTCGAGTGCATTGAGTGAATCCTTAGTGAGGATGTCAATCTTTCTCGATTTCAAATTAAAAGGTAATCGTTTAGATAAGGGGAGACACCTATGTTTTCGTACTACAAAATTCATGACTTATATTGTTTGAATCTTTAAGACTCTTTGAGTTAAATTATCCATGTATAAATTGTCTATGAATTATGATGAAGCATTGTTGATAGGAATTTTGAATTACGGAAAGTTCGTTTTAATTGTAAGTTGAGAATTTTGCTTGAGGACAAGCAAAAGCTTAAGTGTGGGGGTATTTGATAAACCGTAAAAGTAACATATTTTAACCCCATATTTAGTATGCTTTTAGGATGATTTAGCCCTGATTTATGTAAAAAGGTGCTTTTAATCCTTTCTTTTCATATTTCTACTCAAGAAAGCACCCAAGGATGAAAAGAACAAGAAACGGGCTTAAAACGGGCCAATTTGGCTAAAGAAGAAAATGGACACGGCCTGGACTTCAAGCCACACGACCGTGCTTTGACAATTAACTAAGACACGACCATGCCACAATTTACACGATCGTTCCCCAATCGACAGAATCGAGACACGGCCCAACTACGATTTACATGGGCGTGTGCCATGGCCGTGCCCTTGTTACGGGAGAGAGCAATTTCAGTCGGATTTAGATACTTAGAGCCAAAGAAACACTTTCCAAAGCTTATTCAAATACTGAGTAAGAAGCAGACTTAAATTAGGATACTTAGAGGCCAAGTAAAGCATTCCAAGAGCCTATATAAACACCCTAAGTGTATCCTAAAAGGGGGCGGTGAGTTAGGCCAAGGAGCCGAGCCAGAAGGATCACATTTGTGGGAATCACTCGAAGATAGCTAGAAGATCCATCTCGAGGAGCCGAAAATCTACTCAAGACGGCAGGTTTCTCCTTCAATTCCTCTAGGGGGTTTTAGGGATTTCTTATGTTTTGTTTTATCTTTTCTCTTGAGATGTTTTTTCATTATGAACTAAACCCTTCAGATACCTGAAGGGGATGAAACCTAGATGAATTTTGTTATTATTTTCTGAATTATATGATAAATACTTAGTTTGTTCTTAATTATGTTGCTTAATCCAAATCTGATGTGCTTAGGTGGAGGAGGAATAAACCTGCTTAAGAGTAAATCTAGCATAATTAAGCAGAGTTGATCGAACACCTAGAGATAGGGTTACGAGATTTTACCGGATTAGGGTGAAACCTAATATGAGAATCCATTGATTGATTTACTGCTATTCTAGGGGGTTATTATAAGCGAACGAGAGTTCCACTAAGTAACAAGTGAAGTCTAGGTGGATTCTTCCTGAGGGTATCATCGTAATCAATTGAGTTTCTTCAAGTTATTTCACAATTCGTTCTTTTTGTCTTTGAGTCTTTAGCTTAGTAGTCGTTAAACAAGATTGAATCAACCAATCACTCCATATTTTAGGCTAAATAATAAAAAGAAAGTGAGTATTAGTAGTTTTAGTTCCTTTTGGTTAGATAATCAGGTCTTGCCTAAGCTATACTACTGTTCGATAGGTACACTTGCCTTTAAGTCGTTGTCAAAGCTAGTTTCCAGGTTTGATCATTCTATTTATAAATTTTAAAGCTATGATTTCTGCGATCAACCAACCAAGTACGGTAACCATTGGCTATCAAGGCCCACCAAGACAGGAGTCCAACACAAGGTAAAATGCGGAGAAACTCCAGTTTACGCCTATTCCAATGACTTATAGGGAGCACATGTTGTATCCCCTTTCTACCTAAAACCAATGCAACCCCTATACCCAAAATGGTACGGTGCAAACGCCTAATGCGAATACCATGCAGGAATTATGGGGCACTCGATAGAAAACTGCACCGCTTTCAAAAAGTTAGTCGAAAGGCTCATTAAAATGGGCATTGTAAAATTCGATAATCCATCTGGTGCAGAAAATTCGTTACCCAACCATGTTGATAAGAGGGTAAATTCGATAGTCGAGAACGCGGGGAAGAAAATCAAGGTGAATATTACAGAAGTGAAAACCCCGTTGAAAAAAGTTTAGAAGAAAATAATGGAAAGGAGGTTAATCACACAGGACTCGAGGAACAGGTCCTAAGAAGCAAGGAACTATTGTGAGTTCCATGATGAAGAAAATCATGAGATTCAAAAATGTAGTAAATTTAGGGCCTTAGTACAGGGTCTAATGGACAATAAGGAGCTCGAATTCTTTTAGTATACTGAAGGAGAAGAGGGATGCGCCTCAGAGAGAGGGTCGATAAAGAAGGTCTATGAGGCCGACCACCCAGTGGTAACATCTCACGACCAAGAATCAACGAAGTCGGAGCAAGAATTGTACCAAAAGTTGTAATCTAGAAACCTGTTGCTTTTCCTTATAAAGATAGCAAAAGGGTACCTTGGAACTATGACTGCAATGTGACAATCCCGGGAGAGGTAGGCCTGGTCAGCACGTCAGAGGAAGGTCAGGATGTGGGTTTCTATACACGTAACGGAAGATGTTATGATGCCCTAAATACAAAAGTCGAACCTGTAAAAGGAAAATTCGTGGTGGTCGAACAAAGGAAAGAGAAGCCAGAACTACTTGTTAATAAGCCGGTAAACAAGAAAGAAGCTAAGGAATTCTTGAAATTCCTAAGAGTATAGTATCGTGGAACAATTACACAAGTAGCCAGCTCGCATATCGGTACTGGCTTTACTCTTAAGCTTGGAGACACACCGTAATGCAATCATGAAGGTGTTAAACAAAACCTAAGTCTTTGATAATATTTTAGCACACAAACTAGATCAGCACGTCAACAACATAAGCGCCAATAATTTCATCTTCTTTAATGATGACGAAATACCACCGGGGGGCATGGGATCCACTAAAGCTCTACACATTACCACCCGTTGCAAGGGGAATACATTACCGAGGGTACTGATTGACAATGGATCGACATTGAATGTATTGCCCCTATCCACATTGAATAGGTTGCCCATGGACAGCTCTCACATGAAGACATGCCAAAACATAGTGAGAGCATTTGACGGCACTGAAAGGAAGGTAATAGGAAGGATTGAGATACCTCTCTTGATCGGTCCAAACATTTACGAGGTAGACTTCTTAGTGATGGACATTAAGCCTTCATACAATTGCCTATTGGGGAGGCCTTGGATTTATTCAATAGGGGCGGTACCATCATCACTGCACCAAAAGCTAAAGTTGGTAATGGAAGGCCGACTGATAATGAAAAATGAGGAATAAGATATTATCACATCCGTTGCCAGTAATGCACCATACATAGAGGCTGATGGTGAAGCGATAGAATGTTCCTTTCAGTCACTGGAATTTGAGAACGCAACCTTCCTCGTTGAGGGAAGCAAGATCTAAATGCCCAAAATATCCAGAGCCACGAGGATGAGCTTACAACTGACAGTGGGAAAAGGAGCATCGTGTAGAAAAGGACTCAAGAAATACCTCCATAGACAGGTCGAAGTACCAACCTTGGCTGACAAATGGGATCGCTTTGGCTTGGGGTATAAGCCAGACGCGAAGCAGAGGAAGAAAGAGTTGGAGAGGAAGTAAGACCGAAGAATAGCATGATTAAGCGGGGTAAAGGTCAAATGAACCAATGACCTTCCCTCATATATACTGAACATTCGTGTCAGGAGGAATTATTCACCCTAAATAGAAGGTGACAAGGGAAGAAATTGTTAAAGATATAATGGGAAAGCTTAGTATCAACGCCATATCTGAAGAGGGAATGGTGGATTAAAACTTATCGGGCATCCACCCTTATGAGCCTGGAAATGTTCCGAACAACTGGACTGCGAAAGAGATTCATGTAGTTTTTAGAGCTAATTCAGAGTAATGTTCAAAACACGCTTGTTGCTTTAAGCCTAGAAGCAATAAGAATCCATTTGTGAAATAGGCTCATGTCCAACATCTTTATTTCAATAAAAAATACATTCTTTTGTATCACTTTGAGCAAATATTCTTTTATTCTTTCATTTCATTCATAATCACACAATACAAATAGCTATTCTTAGATTCATTTGTTCTTTGGATATTCTTTCGTGCCTACAACAGGTCTATAGATATCAAGGACATGAGCGACGTTGCTATAGACCCAGAATCTCCTTTTGAGCAAGACATGTGTCTGTAGGGATCTCAGGATTTTGAAGATGACAGAGACTGGAACTTATCTCTGGATTTGTTAAGGATAGTAGAACAAGAAGAGAAACAGATCCTACCTCACAAGGAGACAATAGAGATTGTGATCTTGAAAGAAGGAAAAGAAGTGAAAATTGGAACTTGTATAGCCGAAGAAACAAAACGAGACCTCATTGAGTTACTTCAAGAATTCAAAGATGTCTTTGCATGGTCGTACCAAGATATGCCAGGGTTAAGCACTGATATTGTGGTACACCGCCTCCCCATAAAAGAAGAGTGCAAGCTAGTTTAGTAGAAGCCCCGAAGGATGAGGCACGATGTTGTGATAAAAATAAAAGAAGAGGTTAAGAAGCAATTTGATGCCGAGTTCTTACAAGTGGTCAAATACTCAGAATGGGTAGCCAATATCGTCTCCGTCCCTAAGATAGACGGAAAGGTACGAATGTGTGTAAATTACAGAGGCTTAAACAAGGCCAGCCCAAAAAAAAATTTCCCATTGCCTTACATTGACACCTTAGTGGATAATACGGCAGGCTACTCATTGTTCTCCTTCATGGATGGCTTCTTTGGATACAATCAGATAAAGATGCATCCTGAAGACATGGAAAAGACCACATTCGTGGCCCTGTGGGGAACATTATGCAATAAGGTGATGCCATTTGGATTAAAAAATGGGAGTAACATATCAAAGAGCCATGGTAACCTTGTTTCATGACATGATGCACAAGGAAATCGAGGTTTACGTCGACGATATGATTGCAAAATCCCAAACAGAAAAGGAGCATGTGTAACATCCCTAACCGGTAACCATCACCTGTCTAAGGTTAAGGAGCATTACCGAACTTAATGGAACATTTATAATCATTTCTCAAACATAAATACATCATCATCATAACATAGCAAAATCATATACATAGACTCCCTTTAAAAGGTCTACAAGACCTTAAACATGCATTAAGAAGAGGTCGAGAATAAACCGAGCAAATACAATTTTTTTTTGAAAATCAAACATTTTTCAAAGTTACAGAGGTCACACGCCCGTGTGGGTAGGCCGTGTGCCTCACACGAAATCAGACACACTTCTGTGTCCAAGCCGTGACAAAACAGGGAATACATACTGACTTGTCCACACGGCCGAAGACACGCCCGTGTGCTTGACCCATGGGCAACACTTTACTTAATTCACACGACCTGTCACATGCTCCTGTGCCTGGCCCGTGTACGAGTCTGACTTGTTTTGCACTACAATCTCAATGGACACGGTCGAGACACACGCCCGTGTGCTCAACCGTGTGGGCAAATATAGGCCATTTGCAAGGCCAATTTGCCACCCAAATTTGGGTTAACCTACAAGCTCAATTACAACATCACAAAACATACATTTTAAACACCATTTAGACCAACCACTTCAAGCATGAAACATACCACTTACATATTACCAAAACATACCAATATAATCATTCACATCACATCACATATGCACCTTGTAGCTATCATTTTCACATATCCAAAATACATACTAAAGTTATTCAACTATCAAACCATATCACATGGCAAGATCTAAACATTTCAAAACATCCCATAATTTCTAGCCTATACATGCCATATACCAAAAATACAACTTCCAAAATACTAAAATAGATGTCCGATAATGTGATTGAGTCGCTAACGATTCCCAGATTCGAGTTAGCTTTAATAATACTGTAAAATAGAGGAAGATTTCACACAGTAAGCTTTAAAACTTAGGAAGTTCGTAATATAATACAAGTAACTCAACCCTTTACATTTAATATGCAAAATTTAACTAACACATAGATCAATTCTCATCATCATTCAATTTCATCCAAGGCTACTATTAACATTCATACCACATCTCAAGATTTATATACAAGCCATTATAATGCTTCATAATCTATTCCTCCTTGACTTCTCATTCACATACTCAATCATCTATTTCATACACGAAATAATCAACCACATAGGTTCTATACGTACCTGTTCCATCACATATATCACATAATACTCGATGTCATAAATTGTTCGATTTTCTTTGACCATACTGATTACTCGCACACTTAGATCTAATTACTTAGCCGAGACTTTAATATCATCGCACACCTAGTGCCTTTATTTTAAATCAAATTTGACTCGGTATCGTACATACAATGCCAACTAATATAGTCGATGCATTCTTTATTTCGTACACATAATGCCATTCACCACTGTATCAATTTCATTTACGCACACTTAGTGCCATATCTCTTCAAACTCACATTTAGCATTAAAAACTCATCAACCACATTTTCATTCATTACATAACATGTGAACATAATTAAAATAATTCATATTACACACGAACTTACCTCGGACGTAGAAACTCAATACAAGTCCATCAATTAAGCACCTTGTTCTTGCCTCGATCTAAATCCGAATTTCTCTTTTCTTGATCTATACATATTCAAATTTAACTCTTTCATTCATCAAATCATTCAATTTAATCCAAATACACATATTTAGGAGATTTTACACATTTTGACATTTGACATTTTAGTCCTTATTTCATAAAATCATCAAATACACATAATTTCATTACACATGCCTAGCCAAATTTTCCCTTAGTTCATATAAGCCCACATATTTAATTTATTTCACATTTTAGTCATTCACTTTCATATTTTCACAATTTAGCCCAAAATACTCAAATTCATCAAAAATCACTTTATAAAACATATATATCAATCACCAAACTTGCATAATTCATCATCAAACATCACAAAACTCATGAATTCATCAATGGCTTAACTCACAATCTTCATCAAAATCAAAAATTAAAACATGGGCTTGATAGTATGTTAAGCAACGATCACAAAAACGTAAAAATTATCAAAAACAGACCAAAACACATACCTTAATCAAAGATCATCAAAGCCGAAACCTATGAACTCTTTTTCTTTTCTTTTCTTTTTTTTTCTTCGTATTTTTCGTTAATGGTCATAAAAAGATGAACAAATATGGTTTTTTTTATTATGAATCATTTAATAAACCATTTAGTAAAATAGCCTTATTATAAACATTTAAAATCCACTAACTATTGTCCACACTTGTCATTTAAGGCATTCAATGGTTAAATAACCACATAAGGACCCTCTTTTAATAAGACATGGCAATTAAGCACTTTAACAATCAGCACACAGCTTTTGCATTTTATGCGATTAAGTCCTTTTTCACAAATCGACACACAAATGATAAAATTTCCACACAAAATTTTCACACATGCTTTATCACATACTGTAAACACTAAAAATAATGTTAAAATATTTTTCTGACCTTGAATTTGTGGTCTCAAAACCACTATTCTAACTAGGCTCTAAATCAGGCTTTTACAACTCTCCCCCTTAGGGATTTTCGTCCCCGAAAGTCTTACTAGTGAAAAGATTCAGATATTGCTCTCTCCTAACATCTTCAGGCTCCCATGTAGCCGCTTCAACTCCATGTTTGTGCCACAACACTTTCACTAAAGAAATTTTCTTATTTCTCAACTCTTTGATCTCACGTGCCAGAATTCGAATCGGTTCTTCGTTATACGATAGATCAGACTGAATCTCAACTTTATTAGGGGCAATCACATGTGATGGATCAGATCTGTATTGTCGAAGCATCGATACTTGAAACACATTATGAATCTTCTTTAGCTCAAGTGGCAACAGCAATCTATAAGCAACCAACCCAATACGTTCGATAATTTAACACAACCCGATGAACCTCGTACTCAAATTGCCTTTTCTAGCCGAATCGAAGTATTTTCTTCCATGGATACACTTTCAAAAACACTTTATCACCGATCTCAAATTCAATTTCTTTCCGTTTCAAATCTGCATAAGACTTCTGACGATTTGATGCTGCTTTCAAACTATCACGGATCACTTTCACTTTCTACTCAGTCTCTTTTATCAAGTCAACTTCGTAAACCTTATTCTCACCAAGCTCAGTCTAATACAATGGATTTCTGCATTTACGACCGTAAAGAGCTTCATATGATGCCATTTTAATGCTTGATTGAAAACTATTATTATACGCAAATTCAATCAACAATAGATGTTTTTCCCATGTACTTTCAAACTCAAGAATACAACATCTCAACATATCCTAAAAAATCTGAATGATCTGCTCGGATTGACCATCCGTTTGCGAATGAAATGCAGTTTTTGAATGCAACTTCGTACTTAGAGCTTCTTGCAATTTCTTCCAAAAGTACGAAGTAAACCTCGGATCTCTGTCAGACACAATGGATAATGGTACCCAGTGCAATCTCACAATATCAAAAATATACAAATCAGCTAACTTATCAAGCGAATAATCTATTCTCACCGGAATAAAATGAGCTGATTTCGTTAATTTATAAACTATCACCCAGATTGCATCTTTCTTTCTCAGATTTAAGGGCAACCCCGACACAAAGTCCATTGTGATTCTCTCCCATTTCCACTCAAGAATCATGATCGGTTGTAACAAACCGGATGGAACCTAGTGTTCAGCTTTGACTTGCTGACAAACTAAACATCTCGAAACAAACTCTGAGATGTCCCATTTCATACCATGCCACCAATAAAACTATTTCAGATCATTATACATTTTCGTACTTCCCGGATGAATAGACAAATGACTATTGTGAGCTTCATTCAAAATCATCTGAATCAACTTTGAATTTCTCGGAATACAAAATCGATCTTGGAATCTCAAACAACCATCACCATCAACTTGAAATTCTGAATCATTATTCAAACCACACTGAGCTCATTTTGCCATAATCTCAGTATCAATTTTTTGGGCATCACAAATCTGACGTATAAACATTGGTCTCACTTTTAACTCAGCCAAAACTGAACCATCATCACACAAATCTATTTGATTACTCATTTCTCATAAAGCAAATAAAGACTTCCGGCTCAATGCATCAACAGCAACATTAGCTTTTCCCGGATGATAGTCAATTATTAATTTATAGTCTTTTAGTAATTCTAACCATCTCTGCTATCTCAAATTCAATTCTTTCTGAGTCATCAGATATTTCAAGCTCTTGTGATCAGTATAAATGTGACACTTCTCACCAAATAAGTAGTGACCCCAAATCTTTAATGCAAATACAATTGCTACTAATTCAAGATCATGTGTCGGATAGTCTTGTCATGCGGTTTTAACTGTCTCGAAGCATAGGCTATAACTTTGCCCTCTTACATCAACACACAACCTAAACCATTCAACAATGCATCACTGTAAATTATGAATTCTTTACCCGATTCTGGTTGAACTAACATTGTGCTTCTGTCAACAATACTTTCAACTGTTCAAAACTCTGCTGGCACTTTTCTGACCACTCAAATTTAACATCTTTCTGTAGCAATTTTGTCAACGGAGTTGCAATCATCAAAAAGTGTTTCACAAACCATCTATAATATCTCGCTAGTCCCAAAAAACTAAGGACTTCAGACACATTTCTCGGAGGTTTCCAATCTAAAATTACTGAAATCTTGTTTGGATCAACGTATTCCCTCAGCTAGCACTATATGTCCCAGAAAACCAATTTCGTGCAACCAAAACTCACATTTACTAAACTTTGCATACAATTATTTCTCACGCAGGTTCTGTACCATGATATCCAAATGCTCAACATGTTGCGTCTCATCATAAGAATAAATCAGAATATCGTCAATAAACACAACAACAAATCGATCCAAATACGGTCTAAATATTCGGTTCATCAAACCATAAATATTGCAGGATTATTTGTTAGTCCAAAAGGCATAAATAAGAATTCATAATGTCGATACCTCATTTTGAAAGCAGTTTTCGACACATCTGATTCTTTGACTCTCAACTGATAATACCCTGATCTCAAATCTATTTTCGAAAACACTGTAGCTCTTTTTAACAATCAAACAAATCATCAATTCGTGGTAGAGGATATTTATTCTTTATTGTCACTTTATTCAAATTTCGATAATTAATACACATCCTCATAGTACCATCTTTCTTTTTCACAAACAACACAGGAGCAACCCAGGGCGAGAAACTTGGTCGAGCAAATCCTCTATCAGTCAACTATTGCAACTTTGACTTCAACTCTTTCAATTCAGTCGGTGCTATTCTATATGGAGCTATTGAGATAAGAGTCGTCCCCGGCACTAAGTCAATACCAAACTCAACTTCTCGTATCGGAGGTAATCCTGATAGTTTTTCAGGAAATACGTCAGGGAATTCACAAACCACAAGTACAGATTCAAATTTCTTTTCTGTCACTTTTGTATCTATCACATATGCAAGATAAGCTTTCACATCCCTTTTTCACATACCTCAAAGTTTTCATTGCAGATATTACAGCCAGTAGCCCATTCAAATCACTGGATTCTATTCAAACTATCTCACAATTCTGACTTTTCAAGTTAATACTCTTCCGTTTGCAATCCACAATAGCGTTATGCAAAGTTAACCAATCCATACCCAGAATTATATCAAATTCATCAAAGGGTACCAGCATCAAATTAGCCGAAAAAGAAGTATCCTGAAACTTCAACGGGCAATTCTTGCACACTTTGTCAACCAGCACACACTTACCTAAGGGGTTCGATATTCTAATTACAAACTCAGTAGACTCAATAAGGAGAGTCTTAGTAGATACTAAGTTCACACACACATATGAATGAATAGATCTTGGATCTATCAATGCAATCACATAAGTATCGAAAAGAGTAAAAGTTCCAGTAATGACGTCTGGTGATGACGCTTCTTCTCGAGCGCGAATAGCATAAGCTCGGCCAGGTGCTCTCGCCTCAGATCTTAGAGCTGTATATATTGTTCCTTTATGACTACCACTCACATTCCCGGTGTTTCTGGGTGGTCTACCCTTAGCTGTCGTGTTACTCAGCCTCGCACTCTGAACATTATCTTTCTCAGCTAACTCTAGGCAATCCTGAATAATTTTATGATCTCGTGATCCGCATTTATAGCAAGCTCTATTATTATACTTGCCCGGCATTCTCTGATATGACGTCTCCCATACTGTCTACACTCAGGCTTATTACTTCTAACACTGCCAACACTCGATTCAATTGGAGTTTGAGTTTTAGGACCAATATTTTGTTTCACACGATCTTTACTCGAATGTCCAAATGAAACATTTGAGCGATTGGTTGCATCTTTGAATCTCTTTGATGAATAATGATATGAATTACACATCGACCTTTTTCTTTTGTCTCTAGCTTCTGAATCTACTTTCTTATTTCTTTACTAAGCTCCTCAGCTTTACAGGCTCTTTCAACCAATACCATAAATTCATTCAAATCAAGAATTTCGACCAGAAGTTTAATGTCTTCATTCAATCCTTCGATGAATCGTTTACACATAGTAGTTTCTGTCAAAACACATTCTCTTGCATACTGACTCAATCTTACAAATTCATGATCGTATTTTGTAACAGACATACGGCCTGGTTTCATCTCTAGGAACTCTTTAAGTTTCTGATCTATAAACTGTTGACTGATATATTTCTTTCAAAATTCAATGTTTTCCATCGATGATATATCGTATCTCTAAACAATGAAATAGCACATTTTAGGCATTCATTAGGAGTACATGATAATTCATCAAACACTCTAATGGTATTCTCAAGCCAAAATTCAGCTCGCTCAGCATCATCATCAACTATGGCCCTGAACTCTTCGGCCCCGTACTTTCAAATTTTATCCACAGAGGTTTATTCAATCGAATCGGGTTTGAAACTTGTAGCACTATAAGAACTTGCGGTGGTGAAAGTTGTTGAGTAGCCGGATCCATTCGAAAGAAGTCTGTAAACCACTCACTTATCATTTAGAAGAAGGCTTGCTTTGCCTCTCCCTCGTGACTACTAGCAATTGGCCTAGATTTAGCCGGCGCTGTCCCTTAAGTGAGAGCAGGCGCATTACTCTTAACATCATCAGCAACTGCTCAATCGGGATCCATTTACTATATAAAAACACATTTTTAACTATCAGGAATCATCATACTATCGCAGATATATATATGGCATGTATAGCTAGACACTCACATGCTACGTTAGTCCTAGAATCGACTAAATCATTGCTCTGATACTAATAAAATGTAACACCCTTAACTTGTAACCATCATCGGTCTAGGGTTAAAGAGCATTACCAGACTTAACAGAACATTAACAATCATTTCTCAAACATAAATACATCATCATCATAACATAGCAAAATCATATATATAGAGTCCTTTTAAAAGGTCTACGAGACCTTAAACATGCATTTGGAAGGGGTCGGGACTAAATTGAGCACATACAAAATTTTTTCGAAAATCAAATATTTTTCAAGGTTATAGAGGTCACACACCCATGTGGGTAGCCCGTGTGCCTCACACGGCATCAGACACACCCCTGTGTCCAAGCCATGGCAAAACAAGGCATACATATTGACTTATCCACACGGCTGAAGACACGCCCGTGTGCTTGACCCGTGGGCAACACTGACTTAATTCACACGACCTGTCACACACCCGTGTGTCTGGCTCGTGTACGAGTCTGACTTATTTTGCACTACAATATTAATGGACACGATCGAGACATACGCCCGTGTGCTCAACCGTGTGGGCAAATATAGGCCATTTGCAAGGCCAATTTGCCACCCAAATTTAGGTTAACCTATAAGCTCAATTACAACATCACAAAACATATATTTTAAACACCATTCCCACCAACCAATTCAAGCATGAAACATACCACTTACATATTTCCGAAACATACCAATATAATCATTCACATAACATCACATATACACCTTATAGCTATCATTTTTACATATCCAAAATACACTAAAGTTATTCAACTATCAAACCATATCACATAGCAAGATCTAACAATTTCAAAACATCCCATAATTTCTATCCTATACATGCCATATACCAAAAATACAACTTCCAAAAGTACCAAAATAGACGTCCGATAGTGTGATTGAGTCACTAACGATTCTCGGATCTGAGTTAGCTTTCATAATATTGTAAAACAGAGGAATGTTTCACACAGTAAGCTTTAAAACTTAGTAAGTTCGTAATATAATACAAGTAACTCAACCCTTTACATTTAATATGCAAAATTTAACTAACACATAGATCAATTCTCATCATCATTCAATTTCATCCAATTCCGTTATTAACATTCATACCACATCTCAAGATTTATATACAAGCAATTATAATACTTCATAATCTATTCCTCCTTAACTTCTTATTCACATACTCAATCATCTATTTCATACATGAAATAATCAACCACATAGGTTCTATACGTACATGTTCCATCACATACTCAGTTATCACTTATATCACATAATACTCGATGCCATAAATCGTTCGATCTTCTTTGACCATACTGATTACTCGCACACTTAGTGCCTATTACTTAGCCGAGAATTTAATATCATCGTACACTTAGTACCTTTATTTTAAACTGAATTTGTCTCGGTATCACACACAAGGCCAACTAATATAGTCGATGATTTTTTTATTTCGCACACATAATGCCATTCACCACTGTATCAATTTTATTTACACACACTTAGTGTCATATCTCTTCAAACTCACATTTAGCACTACAAACTATCAACCACATTTTCATTCATTACATAACATGTGAACATAATTAAAATAATTCTTATTATACACGAACTTACCTAGGACGTAGAAACTCAATACAAGTCGATCAATCGAGCACCTTATTCTTGCCTCGATCTAAATTCTAATTTCTCTTTTCTTGGTCTATACGTATTCAAATTTAACCCTTTCATTCATCAAATCATTCAATTTAATCCTAATACACATATTTAGGGCATTTTATAAAGTAGCCCTCACATTTTCACATTTTGGCATTTTAGTCCCTATTTCATAAAATCATCAAAACACATAATTTTATTACACATGCAACACCCCTAACCTGTAACCGTCGCCGAATTAGGGTTAAAGGTCTTACTGAACAGATCAAAAACTTTCCTAACATTTCATACATTTCATTCATCAATCATACACACACTGTCCCTTAAATAGGTCAACGAGACCTTAAACATGCTTATAACTCGGGTAGGGACTAAAACGAAACATATACAAAAGTTCTCAGAAACTTAAAAAATTTTCTAAAATATGGGGATACACGCCCGTGGAAGCAACCCGTGTGCCCACCATGGCTTCTAGACACACCCGTGTGTCCTCCCCATAGTCGAACCTGACTTCTCACCACGGCCACCAAGCACGCCCGTGTATCCTGACTGTGGCTGATCCTGCCAAACCCACACGGTTGCCAAGCACCCCCGTTTGCTAAGGTCGTGTACTACTAAGCCATATACTGACTTTATCACATGGCTTCTAGGCACGCCCGTGTGCCATGGCCGTGTGCTCTTATGCTAGCTACTGACTTTACCCCACAGTCACTAGGCATGCTCGTGTGCCATGGCCGTGTGACATTATATGTCATTTGCAAGACCAAAATGTCACCCATTTGGGTAGTACCTACAAGCAGCATTTACCATTCCATTTCGTGCATATATGACAACCAAAAACGTGCCAAAATAACCATTCAAACCAATTCCAACTATGACAAATTCAAGACTAAAATTCATCTCATCACAAACATAATTCATTCCTTTGTCTACTCAAACTTGACCATCTCATGTGGCATCTAGCCATGCCAAAACATACTTCACATATCACATACATTCCAACAATTTTTCAACTCACAACTAGCCAAAACACATGGCTAAGATTTCAAGACAAACTTATAGCAAAGACTAGCCTATACATGCCATAACTAGTTATATGCATTTTCAAAGTGTACCAAAGAGAGTTTAGTAGTGTGATGACAATCCTTGACGGTCCCAAGCCTTCAGTAGCTTTGACGATCAATAAAACAAATAAAACACACACAGAATAAGCTTTCTAAAAGCTTAGTAAGTCATAATACAAATAAACTTATCAAACTAGCACATATATGCTTTGAATCATATACTTAACCATATTGCCACATTCGTCCATTCACGAATCATTTGTATTCATAGTTCTTTCGTAATCATTCTTGCATCTCATTCACATTCTCATATTTAATCTTACTTCTCTTCAAAACAAAGTCATATAGGTACTTACGTTTTTATACACACTTGTGTATACACCAAGCATACCTGAATCTGACATTCGTTCATTTAATTGATCATAGCTCTGATTTTCAATTCATATCACAGACTTGCCCATTGAACCAATAGGAATGTAGTAGGATGCTTAGAAAGCTCAGAATAGTCGCACAATGCTAACGTCCCAGATGAGGTCTTACATGCACCCAGATATCGATGCCACTATCTCAGATAGGGTCTTACACAAATCAATACGATACTGATGTCCCAGTCATGGTCTTACACATAAAGCTCATATTGATGCCAACGTCCCAGACATGGTCTTACACGTAAAGCTCATATCGATGCCAACGTCCCAGACGTGGTCTTACACGTAAAGCTCATATCGATGCCAACGTCCCAGACGTGGTCTTACACGAAATCTCAAATCAACGCCAATGTCCCTGACATGGTCTTACATGATAAATAGAATAAATACCTATGTCATGACATAGCTAATCTTATCTATTCTTAGGTTCGTACAGGACTTCCCAAACATTGTCGCTATATCGACCTTATCTCGTAATTTATAAACACAACCTCTCATAAACATTCATTATCATTATTAGTCATATGAACATTTACAATTTCATACAAGTACATTTATTGGCATGATGACTTACCTCGGATTCGATCTATCGAAATGGAAACGGCTACTCAGTTACTTTAGCTTTCTCACGATCTAAGACTATTTTCCTCGGTTCTTGATCTAAACATATTCAGAATTAACCCTTTTATTCACTAATTCATTCAATTCAATCCATACACATATATTTAGGGCTATTTGCAAATTAACCCTCATATTCGCACAATTTATCAATTTAGTCCATTTTTCTCAAAACATCAAATTCACAAAATCAACACATACTCATGCTTAGCTGAATGTTCTTACATCTCATACAAGCCCATATTTTTCATCAAAATGGTAATTTAGTCCCTCAAATTGTTATTTTCTCAATTTAGCCTTAATTAGCGAAATTCATCAAAATCCAAGAACAAAGTATGTTTATCTAGCTCAAATCTTTCATTTAACACCATAAATCATCATAAAGCTCAACATAACATCAATGGCATTTCTCATGAACATCATCAATTCATCAAATTGAGACATGGGCTTGATAGTAGACTAAGCAACAATCTCAAAAACATAAAAATCATCAAAATCCAACTCAAAATCATACCTTAATCAAGCTTGAAATAGCCAAACCTAGCTTAAGGTTTTCTTCTTTTCCTTTCTTGATATTTTCGTCAAAACAAAAGAAATAAAATATGAACACTTTCATCTTTGGTTTCATTAATAATATGTTAATAATTAAATTACCAAAATAGCCTTCATTCATATATTTATAACATATAATTACAAGGTCATTCATGACCTTAGCCGTCCACTAAACATGATAATGGCTTAATTGCCATATAAGGCCTCCACCATTACAATGCCATAACACCTTGATACTTTAACAAATAGCATGCAAGTTTCACATTTAATGTAATTCAATCCTTTGTTCAAATTAAGCTCACAGATAGATAAATTACCTTATGAAACTTTAGCACATGCATAATCACTTATTATAAATAAAAAATAATATTAAAATATTATACGAACTCAGATTTGTGGTCCCAAAACCACTGTTTCGACTAGGATATAAATCAGACTGTTACAATTCTCCCCTTTAGGGATTTTTGTCCCTGAAAATCTTACCGTTAAATAGAGTCAGATATTGTTGTTTCATTGAATCTTCAGGCTCCCACATAGCCTCTTCGATTCCGTGACGATGCCATAGTACTTTCACTAACGAAATTTTCTTATTTCTCAACTCTTTCACTTCACAAGCTAAGATACGAATCAGTTCCTTTTCGTATGCCATATCAGATCGAATTTTAATTTCAGATAGAGCAATAACATCTGACGAATCAGATCGATACCTATGGAGCATCGAGACATGAAATACATTGTGGATCTTTTCTAACTCAGGTGACAAAAGCAATCTATATGCAACAGGCCCAACATGTTCCGTGATTTCATACGGCCTGATGAACCTCAAACTCAACTTTCCTTTACGTCTGAATCTAAGCACTTTCTTCCACGGTGTCTGATCATGTCAAATAGTCGAGTTTTAATATTTATAAAAGAGTGACCGAACCTGTAGACTGACTGCGACAACGATAGAGGAAAGTGCACCTATCGAACAATAGTATAGCTCAGGCAAGAATATCTTATTGAACCCAAGGGAACCTAAAAGTACTACTACTCACTTTCTTTCTATTATTTAGCCTAAAATATAGAGTGATTGGATTATTAAACTAATGAGATACTTAGACTAAATGCAAAGACAAAAGAATGAATAGGAGAAAGCCTTTAGGAAAACTCAGTTGATAAAGACGATACCCTCAGGAAGAATCCACCTATGACTTCACTTATTATTCATTCCCCAAACCATATGATTTCTTTACTTAGCTTGATCCGTGAGACTCTCTAACCTATATTAAACCCTCTCTCGAGGCGAATAACATCTAACCTTAGGTTAATTAGTGGAACTCTCGTTCTCTTATAATAACCCCCTAAGGAAGTAGTAAATCGATCAATGGATTCCCATATTAGGATTCACTCTAATCCAGAAAAATCTCGTAACCCTATCTAGGCGCCCAATCAACTCCGCTTAATTATGCTAGATTTACTCTTAGGCGGGGCCTATTCCTCCTCCACCTAAGCACATCAGATTAAATTAAGCAATATAATCAAGAACAAACTAAGTACTTATCATATAATTTAGAAATCAAATAACAAAATCCATCATAGGCTTCATCCCCTTCAAGTATCTAAGGGTTTAGTTTATAACTAAATACGAAAACATCTCAAGAGTAAAGAATAAAAAAAACATAAGAAATCCCTAAAACCTCCTGAAGGAATTGAAGGAGAGATCCTTCGTCTTGAATGAAACTCTGGCTTCTTAAGATAGATCAACTGGCTATCTTCAAGTGACTCCCTAAAAGATGAAAGCTTCGGCCAAAGCCTGTGCAAAAAAAAACCCCCTTTTTATGCCTGCCTTGGGTTGTTTATATAGGCTTTGGAATGCTATACTTGGCTCCTAAGTATCTCCTTCAAGTAGAATTACTATTAGGGTGTTGGAGTAGACTTAGGAGTATGTTTCTTTAGCTTCAAGCATCCAAATCCAAGTGAAATTGCTCTTTCCCGTGGCAGGGGCATGGCCACGGCACACGCCCGTGTAACTCGTGGTTGGGCCGTGTCTCAATTCTGTCATTTTGGGCACAGCCGTGTAAGTCAGGATTCAGGTCGTGCTTCAGGTCTGTCGATTTGGGCATGGCCATGTAGATCACCAGGCACATCCGTGTGATAATTGGATGCTGCACGGCCATGTGTCACGGAGTTGAGGCCGTGCTCTAGGTAGTTGGCGAGGCACGGTCATGTGGGATTTGGGCCAGGCCGTGTTGATTTCCTGCTAAGGCCCAATTACTCCGTTTTAAGCCTGTTTTGTGTTCTTTTTATCCTCGAGTGCTTTTTGAGTATAAACATGAAAAGAAAGGATTAAAAGTACCTTTTTACATAAAATCAAGGGCTAAATCATCCAAAAGCCTATTAAATATGGGGTTAAAATATGTTACTTTTACGGTTTATCAGTGACATTTTCAGAATTACTTTATCACCGATTTCAAATTCTATATCTTTTAGTTTCAAGTCCGCATAAGACTTCTGACGATCAGGTGCTGCTTTTAAACAATCTCAGATCAGTTTCACTTTCTGTTCTGAATCTTTTATCAAATCAACTCCGTGTACCTTATTTTCACTAAGCTCGGTCCAATACAGAGGTGTACGACATTTACGTCCATACAAAGCTTCATAAGGTGCCATTTTAATACTTGACTAAAAAATGTTATTGTACACAAATTCAATCAATGGCAGATATTGTTCCCAAGAACCATTAAACTCAAGTATGCAACATCTTAACATGTCTTCAAGAATCTGAATAATTTGCTTGGATTGACCATCCGTTTGCAAATGAAAAGCTGTACTGAAATGCTATTTTGTGCCCAAAGCTTCTTGCAATTTCTTCCAAAATTGAGATGTGAATCTCGGATCTCTATCTGACATAATGGATAGTGGCACCCTGTGCAATCTCACAATCTCAGAAATATAAAGCTCGGCTAATCTCTTAAGTAAATAGTCAGATCTTACCAGAATAAAATGGGCAAATTTCGTCAATCGGTCAACTACGACCCATATCGCATCTTTCTTTCTCAAAGTTAAGGGTAAACCAGAAACAAAATCCATCGTCACTGTATCCCATTTCCATTCAGGAATTAGAATCGATTGTAGCAATCCGGATGGAACTTGATGTTTAGCTTTCACTTGTTGACAGACTAAACATTTAGACACAAAGTCAGAAATATCACGCTTCATATCAGACCACCAATAGTGTTGATTCAAATCATGGTACATTTTAGTACTTCCCAGATGAACAGATAGACGACTATTATGTGCTACATTCAAAATTAACTGAATCAAATCTGGATTTCTCGAAACATAGATACGATCTTGGAATATCAAATAATCATCAACAACATGAAATTCAGATTCAAAATTTAAATCACACTAAGCACGTTTTGTTAGTAATTCATTATCAGATTTTTGAGCATTACATATCTGCTGAATAAACAACGGTTTCTCTTTTAATTCAACTATCATAAAACTGTCATCGGTCAATTCTAACTGAGCATTCAAAGCATGTAGTGAAAATAATGGTTTTCGACTTAGTGCATCTGCAACAACATTTGCTTTACCCGGATGATAATCTATCACAAGCTCATAATCTTTCAATAATTCAAGTCATCTTCTCTGACGCAGGTTTAAATCTTTCTGAGTCATCAGATATTTCAAACTTTTATGATCTGAAAACACGTGACATTTTTCACCATACAGATAATGACGCCATATCTTAAGTGCAAACACAATTGCAACTAGTTCAAGGTCATGCGTCAGATAGTTCTTTTCATAAAGCTTCAATTGTCTTGAGGCATAAGCTACAACTTTGCCTTCCTGCATTAAAACACATCCCAGACCATTTAACGAAGCATCACTGTAAATCAAAAATTCTTTGCCCGATTCTGGTTGTATCAACACTAGAGCTTTTGTTAACAGAGTTTTTAGTTGATCAAAACTTTTCTGACATTTATCAGACCATTCAAATCTAACATCTTTCTAAAGTAATCTAGTCAACGGAGTAGATATCACTAAAAATCCTTTCACAAATCGACGGTAGTAACCAGCTAGTCCCAAAAAACTACGGATTTCAAACACATTTCTCGGAGGTTTCCAATCTAGAATAGTAGAAATCTTGCTCGGATCAACACGAATTTTAGAAGCTGACACAATGTAATATCTGGGAATTGGGGCTTGTGCATTTTTGCTTAATTGCATGTGCTAGTGCTAGTGTGCCTATGTGTATTATGAATGAATCTTATGAATTTTGTGAACTCTAAAGTGTAGTGAATGCCTTAGAAATTATTCGAGTTTAAGTTTTAAAAGGGAAAGCTGGGCTGAGGAGGCCTTAAGGGAATTTGTGAGGGAATTTGGACACAAAGATGGCCTTGGAAAAGTGGCAAGGGACGCGACCTAAGGTGCTATGAAGTTGCGTCAAAGGGAGCTTTAGGAGGGAGGAGGTTTGAGCTGCAGAAGTTGCATTAGTGGCTTTTATTTTTACGTCAAGGAAGGGAGGAAGAGTTGGACGGCTTGGGACTTTGAAGGATGAAGATAAGCCTTGTTTTTCTTTTAAAATTCGGCTAAGAAGAGTAGGATAAATGTGGATTTATTTTATTTATGTTGAATGTGTGTTAAAGAGATAAAATAGGAGAGAATTTTGGGATTTGATAAGGGACATAGTAGTGGCCGAATGAGGGGCTCCTTGTGTTGGTATTTTTGGTCATGTGTAGGGGGATAAGTGTCGAATTTCATTTGTTTCTTCTCTAGTGCTTCTAGTCGAAATTTGTAGTCAAGAAAATTCCTCTCCTTTTCTCATTTATTTTGCTAAGGCTGAAACTCTATCATCACTCACCATTGCCGAATTTCTTCTCACTTCCTCTCCTATTCTTCTTTGTTTTCTTATAATTTCAACTCCATACCTACCCTTTTGAAAGCCGAATATTTCACCATCATTTGAGAGGTTAGCCGAACCTTGTAGCCTCTTTTTCCTCTTTTCGTTGCTTGGAACTTTAAAGAAAGACCATAGCCGACTTTATCTTGAGCCATAGCCGAATCTCAAGGGGGCCTTATTCTCTTTTTTCTGTCGTAAGTCTTAAAAGCCGAGACCTTTTTTTCTCTTCAAGCAACAATAGTGGTAAGTATTTCCTTAGAAATCGGTTTTGGATTCTTTTCATTTAGTGTGCTGAAATCAAGTGTTTGGCCTTGATTTCTATAGATGGTTAAATGTCCATTAAGCCTTAACATGTGTTCTTTTGGTGTTAGTCGAAGGAAGGAAGCATTAAGGAGTTTTCGGACTTGTAGTGATCAAGGTAAGCAGTTTGTGATATTCGGCCAAGGGCCATTATCTTAGATTATTATTATAGCCGATTCTAATAATGGTTAAGCAGGGATTTCGGCAACATCAGGAATAAGTAGTGGTTTTCGGGATTTAAGATCCACAAGGTAAGTGAACCTACAATCAGCCAAGGCCATATTTAGGGATTCCAATCTGTTTCTTATTTGTTTAAAAGCCGAAACTAACCAAGTCAAGTGATTGAGTGTTAGCCGATTGCAAGGAAGAAAGACTACAAAGTTTTCGGGATTTGATTAGTAGTCAAATCGACAGCAAGGTAAGAAGTTGGTTGCGTTAATCCTTCAGGATTTGGTTATTTAGCCGAATGGCTCTTTACTAACATGTTTAGGGTTGGCCAAATGTAGGAACTAAGGATCTAGGACGCTAGATCTGGATTTTCGGGATTTCTATGAATTCGCTAAGTAAATCAGGTGTGTACCCCACAGTAGCTCTTAATAGATTTAAGGCATCAATTTAATAATGTGTTTATAATAATGTGACCTATGGCTAACTATGCAATGGTACAAGGTAACCAGGTACGTTTACCCACTCCTATTATGAGTATGATATGATCTGTTATGGCATATATGTGAAACTATAATAATGTAAATAAGGAATATGACATGGTTAATGCATAATTGTATGACATGGGGCATATGGGTGATATGTAAAGGGGAAGTGATCTGGTGGTATTATACCACAATATCTGAATGTGGTGACTTATGTCACGAAATCGGAATGTGGTGACTTATGTCACAAAATAATTATCTGGCGGCTATGCCACAATATTTATAAGGCGATGAGCATGTAAATGCTGCAATGACGCCTTCGATGATGTGTAGCGGATGGAGGGTCGACTTAGTAGTCCCTATGGTGTGATGGTTGGTACAGGTGATGTGTAGCAGATGGTTATCTAGGTTTAGGTTCGGGTTTGCATCATTGATTATATATGTTTACTATGTATGATTTGACATGCCTAAATTGATTGAGACTTGTGTTGGTTGTTACACACTGAGTCTATTTGACTCACCCCATTGTGGGATATTTTTCAGGTGACACACAATAATGGACCGGGTCGGCAGGAGCTCAATGGTGGCCATGCTTAGCTCAGAGACTATTTTATTTTTATTAGTTTTTAATATTTAAGTTTTGAACTATTTTGGGTTTTGTTTGATGTAATAAGGCCATAAGTATTAAACAGTTTATGCATGCATTTTAATTATTTTAGTATGATACTATTTTTTTTATTAATTTAAAGTTAAAGTCAATTTTTCTTAAATATAAATATTAAACGTTTTGACACCTGATCAACGCCGTTTTTAATTTCGAACCCAACCCAAATCAATGGTTTTTCAAAAACACACAAGATTTTGGCAAAGTCCAAATAAGTTTTGAATGGCTTTTCTCTAGAAGCATACCAAATCCAGTCAGGGCTTGTGGGCCGGGTTTGGGGTGTTTTAGCTTGGTATCAGAGCTCGGTTCAAAACTCGGCCTTGAGGGCTTTTTGGGCCCAAAACATTTTCTTTCTTTTGAAATTGGATTTTATTAAGAAATGAGCAGGTTTTTCTAGCATGGCAACTGAGTCTCCGGCCTGAAGTCCACCAGGTAAGTACTCCTAACCCTTTTGTGATTTGTATATGGGATCTATAGGGACGTAGATTAGTAAATTAGGAATTAAACCCTAGGATTAGTCTACTTCAACACCAAGATACATAAAACTTAAAGTCAATCAAACAAACCTGTGTCTAAGTCGCCGAGTTAGGGTGTGGCAACCATCGTGCGCATGTCTAAGATTGGTTTCGGTGGGAGCTTGGTATTTAAGTTGTCCTAGTGACTCACCTCCTCTCCACTCGAATCCTACCTAGTGCGTAGTGACGGTTCACCCTAACCCAGAGGACTCAGCCACAGGCTAAATCCAATAACTAAAACCCGAAAGGGACTAGCCATATTTTTATAAAAACCCTAGTTTTAAAATCACCAAATTATCCCTTTGATGCGTAGGAAAACTATTTTGAAAATTTTCCAAAATATTCTTGATTTACAAAGTTATCCGAGTAACCCTGGTTGAAAAAAATTACTAAAATGCCCTTGGTTCATAAAATTTCTATCTCGCCTACGCTTTTATCAAGATTTTTCTTACCTTCTAAAAATATTCAAAAACCCTATTTTTGCAAAATATTAAGATACCCTAATTTGTAAATTGACCGAATTACCCCTAACCTGTACAAATGACCAAAATACCCTCAGTGAGGAAAATTATCGAAGTACCCTCAAATTAGAAATCTTTAAAAATACCTTTATTTCACAAAGTCACAAGGAACCATATTTTGCAAAAAAAATTTACCGAAATGACCCTGGCTTGTAAAATTACAAAAATACCCTTATTGTATAAAATTACCATTTTACCCTTGAAATTTTCTTTTCAAGTATTTCAATTTTCAAAAAAAAAACTATATACCAAAAAAAAAAATTTTGCTTTGTGAAGTTTTCAAATACCCTAATTTGGAAAATTATCAAAATACCCCTGTAGGATAAAATTACGAAAATACCCCTGGGTAGTGGGAAACAATAACCAATGATAACTACAATATTTTTCTATAATGAACGCAAGTTTATAAGTGTGATTGAATGAATGAATTGAGACTGTATGTGTATGAAATCAAAAGAACGACTCCCTAGAACTATTGAACATAAGACTGTTCGTGATAAATCAGTGGAACAAAACTAATTCATAAAATTCTTTAATCAGATAAACGTGATTCGGAAGCATGAACTCTAGGGGACGTGATCGTAACGTGCGAGGCCATGGTAGAGGCCGAATGACTGTGTCGGAGCCCGTTAGGTCCGGACAAGGGTCTAAAAATGAAATACCACCACCATCACTAGCCGCTGATGTGGAATATCAGGATCAGATGGGGGATGACGCAGTGTCATAGGCGATGCTGCGGGTTTTGGAAAGGGTGTCTGGAGCGGGTGGAGGCATGGGAGCTCGAAAGTTGGTACCTGAGCGACTTCGAGCCAATGGAGCTGAATTTTTTCGTGGAGTATCTGGTGTGGCACCCAATACGGCTGAGTATTGGTTAGAGGCGACGGAACGGATTATGGATGACTTGGACCTAACTGCTGAGGAGAAGCTGAAAGGGGTAGTGTCGCTACTACGTGATGAGTCATACCAATGGTGGCTCACAGTTCAGGATGGTGCTACCGTAGACGATTTTACTTGGGAATATTTTAAGGCGGCATATCAGAAGAAGTACATAGGAACTAGTTATGTGGATGCACAGAGAAGGCGTTTCTGAGGTTGGTCCAAGGGAATAAGACTGTAGCAGAGTATGAGGCTAAATTTTTAAGGCTGAGCCATTATGCTCGAGGTATCGTGTCGACGGAGCATGAGCGGTGTGTCTGATTTGAAGACGGACTGAGGGATGATCTAAGGTTGTTGATAGCTCCGCAGCAGGAGCGGGAGTTTGCCGTATTGGTAGAGAAGGCTAAGGTAGCCGAAGGAATTAAGGACTCTGTGAGGCAGAACATGGATCGAAATAGGTAGAAGAGAGGCTTTGGGTCATCAGGGTCTTCAAGGAATGAACAAAAGAGGCCTAGAGTTGATGGTCCGCGAGGTCAGCGAGCTGCTACTGGAGGGCAGTACCGTACTTGTGACCAATGTGGGAAGATGCATCTAGGAGAGTGTTGGAAGAAGACGTGAGGATGTTTTAAGTGTGGGTTCAAGGACCACATGATTAAGAATTGTCCTATGAGAACCGAAGGGGGTCAACCAGTAAGCCAAGGTTCTAACCAGGCTAGAAGAGGAGGACAGCAGCTACCGCGAGGTCGTGGTTTGGCTGGCAGAGGTAACGGTGCTGGTAGAAGACGGGGAACACCGGGCCGAGGTATTGGTAACACAGAGGCCAGGCAGTCGGGTTTGGTTTATACGATACGTCGAAGGGAGGACGGAGATGCATCGGACGTCATAATCGGTACGTTCTTTATATTTGGCAAGCCTTATGTTGTTTTGATTGATGTGGGCTCGACCCATTCTTATGTTGCATGTAGAGTAGTTGAAACTCTAGGAATAGCCTCTGAACTATCTGATAGGGAGATGACTGTAGTAAGCCCATTAGGCCAAACTGTAGTGGTGAATAAGATGTTTCGGAGTGTACCTTTGGAGCTTCAGGGAGCGATATTACCTGCCAACTTAATGGAATTACCCTTCGGAGAATTTGATCTTATACTTGGCATAGACTGGCTAGTAAAGCATCGGGCTGTATTGGGTTGTGCAGCCAAATGAATAGAGTTAAGGACCCTAGAGGATAAGGTGATAGTTATGATAGGGGAAAGAAGAAACTACTTGTCTAATGTAGTTTCAGCCTTAAAAGCTGATAAGATGGTTCGGAAGGGGTGTAAGGCATTTTTGGCTTTCGTTAGTACTTTGGATGCGAAAAAAGGGGGAGTTAGTGGAGTTAGAACCGCAAGGGAGTTTGTGGATGTGTTTAGGAAGAATTACGTGAATACCCGGACGTGGAAGTGGAGTTTGGAATTGACTTGTTGCTGCACAGACTCCGTGTCAATTGCCCCATACAGAATGGCACCAAAGGAGTTGGTTGAGCTCAAGGCTCAAATTCAAGAGTTGCTAGACCATGGGTTTATCTGACCCAGTGTGTCTCTATGGGGAGCACCGGTCTTGTTCGTGAAAACGAAAGAAGGAACTATGCGAATGTGCATAGATTATCGTCAGTTGAATAAGCTGACCATCAAGAACAAGTACCTTTTGCCAAGGGTTGACGACTTGTTCGATCAGCTTAAGGGGGCCGCTGTATTCTCAAAGATAGATCTAAGGTCTAGATATCATCAGCTTAAGGTGAAGGAGGCTGATATCCATAAGACAGCTTTCCGAACAAGGTACGGGCATTATGAGTTCTTGGTAATGCTGTTCGGATTGACAAACGCCCCAGCTGTGTTCATAGACATGATGAATCAAGTTTTCCAACCCTATCTAGACCGGTTCATGGTTGTGTTCATAGACGATATATTGGTGTATTTGAAGTCTGAGGAAGAACATGACGAGCACCTCCGAGTTGTGTTGCAAGTATTAAGGGAAAAGAAGCTCTATGCCAAGTTCAGCAAGTGTGAATTTTGGCTTAAGGAGGTTACGTTTTTAGGACATGTGGTATCCGCTGAAGGAATAAGGGTGGATCTTCGGAAGATTGAGGCAGTTTTGGATTGGAAACCCCCTAAGTCTGTGACGGAAGTTTGGAGTTTCTTAGGATTGGCAGGCTATTATAGAAGGTTCATGGAAGGGTTCTCATCACTAGCCGCGCCTTTAATAAAGTTACTAAGGAAGGAGGTACCTTTCGTATGGACCGATAAGCAACAGGAGAGCTTTGAGAAGCTTAAGAGAGTCTTGACCGAAGCTTCAATTTTGATTCAGCCTGAGGCAGGGAAGGATTTTGTGGTGTACTATGATGCTTCCCATACAGGATTGGGAGGTGTCGTTATGCAAGATGGAAAGGTAGTTGCTATTCTGTCTCGACAACTAAGGTCACACGAGGTTAACTACCCGACGCATGACTTGGTATTGGCGGTAGTGGTCTTTACTCTTAAAGTATGGAGGCACTACTTATATGGAGAGAAGTTCGTAATCTACACGGACCACAAAAGCCTTAAGTATCTGCTAACTCAGGAGGAGTTGAATCTGAGACAGCGAAGGTGGGTGAAATTATTGAAGGATTATGATTGTTCTATAGAATATCACCCAGGCAAGGCAAATGTGGTGGCAGATGCCCTTAGTCGAAAGGTAGTGACGGATCTGAGGGCAATGTTCACACATTTAAGCCTCTATGACGATGGAAGTTTGCTACAGAGTTGCAAGTTAAGCCGTCATGGCTGAATAAGGTGAAAGAGGGTCAGTTGGCGGATAAAGATCTAAGTGCTAAGTTTCGGCAAGTGCAGAGTGGAGAGTTGAAGGACTATGGTATTAATGGCGAAGGAGTATTGGGTTTCAAGGGTAAGGTCTGTATGCCGAAGAACGAGGAGTTAAGGCAGAGAATTCTTCAGGAATCGCATAGTAGTCCTTATGCTATGCATCCTGGAGGCAGTAAGATGTATAGAGATCTAAGGGAACAATTTTGGTGGCCTGGTCTTAAGCGGGAAGTTACCGAATTTGTAGGGAAGTGCTTGACATGTCAGCAAGTTAAGGCTGAACACCAAGTTCCGTCAGGGTTGCTTCAGCCAATACAGATTCCGCAGTGGAAGTGGGAGAGAATTACCATGGACTTCGTTAGTGGGCTTCCCCTTACGCCTACTAAGAAGGACTCGGTATGAGTGATAGTGGATCGATTGACAAAGTCCGCACATTTTATTCCAGTACGGGTTAACTATTCTCTATAAAAGTTAGCAAAGTTGTATGTAGCTGAGATTGTAAGGTTGCATGGAGTGCCGGTGTCAATTATCTCGGATAGGGATCTAAGGTTCACGTCTCAGTTTTGGAAAGCTCTACATCAGGCCTCAGGCACCAAATTAGACTTCAGTGCAGCTTTCCATCCACAATCGGATGGCCAGTCTGAACGGGTGATCCAAGTGTTAGAGGATATGCTGAGGGGCTGTGTGATAGACTTCAGAGGAAGTTGGGAAGAATATTTACCTCTAGCGGAATTTGCGTACAATAATAGCTATTAGGCGAGTATACAAATGGCACCGTACGAAGCGCTGTATGGTCGGAAGTGTCGCACCCCTACATGTTGGATGGAATTGGGAGAACGTCAGATTTTGGGGCCGGGAATTGTGGCAGAATTCGAGGAGAAGGTTAAGATAATTTGGGCACGGTTGAAGGAGGCGTCTGATAGGCAAAATTCATACGCAGATCTCAAACATAAGGAGATCGAATTTGCTGTGGGAGATCAAGTGTTTATCAAAGTTTTGCCTTGGAAGAAGGTGATGAGATTTGGTCGCAAAGGGAAGTTAAGTCCTAGATTTATAGGACCTTATCGGGTATTGAAACGGTTTGGACCAGTGGCATACCAGTTGGAGTTGCCTTCGGAATTGCAGCAGATGCACAATGTATTCCATGTATCCATGCTACGTCGATACCGATCGGATCCATCTCATGTAGTTCTAGTTGAAGAGGTGGAGCTGAGACCAGATCTGTCTTATAAGGAAAAGCCGATTCAGATTCTGGAACGAGATGTGAAGGTGCTTCGGAGGAAGTCGGTCCCTCTGGTCAAGGTGTTGTGGCATAACCATGGATCGGAGGAAGCAATGTGACAGCAATACCCCCACCTATTCTAGTCAGGTAATTTCGAGGTCGAAATTATTTTAAGGGGGTAGAACTGTAATATCCGGAATTGGGGCTTGTGTATTTTTACTTAATTGCATGTGCTAGTGTGCCTATGTGTATTATGAATTAATCTTATGAATTTTGTGAACTCTAAAGTGTAGTGAATGCCTTAGAAATTATTCGAGTTTAAGTTTTAAAAGGGGAAGCTGGGCTGAGGAGGCCTTAAGGGAATTTGTGAGGGAATTTGGACACAAAGATGGCCTTGGAAAAGTGGCAAGGGACGCGACCTAAGGTGCTATAAAGTTACATCAAAGGGAGCTTTAGGAGGGAGGAGGTTCGAGCTGCAGAAGTTGCATTATGGGCTTTTATTTTTGTGTCAAGGAAGGGAGGAAGAGTTGGACGGCTTGGGACTTTGAAGGATGAAGATAAGTCTTGTTTTTCTTTTAAAATTTGGCTAAGAAGAGTAGGATAAATGTGCATTTATTTTATTTATTTTGAATGTGTGTTAAAGAGTTAAAATAGGAGAGAATTTTGGGATTTGATAAGGGACATAGTAGTGGCCAAATGAGGGGCTCCTTGTGTTGGTATATTCGGTCATGTGTAGGGGGATAAGTGCCGAATTTCATTTGTTTCTTCTCTAATGCTTCTAGCCGAAATTTGTAGTCAAGAAAAATCCTCTCCTTTTCTCATTTATTTTGCGAATAATTGCCGAATTTCATTTGTTTCTTCTCTAGTGATTCTAGCCAAAATTTGTAGTCAAGAAAAATCCTCTCCTTTTCTCATTTATTTTGCTAAGGTCGAAACTCCATCATCACTCACCATTGCTGAATTTCTTCTCACTTCCTCTCCTATTCTTCTTTGTTTTCTTATAATTTCAACTCCATACCTACCCTTTTAAAAGCCGAATATTTCACCATCATTTGAGAGGTTAGCCAAACCTTGTAGCCTTTTTTTCCTCTTTTTGTTGCTTGGAACTTTAAAGAAACACCATAGTCGACTCTATCTTGAGCCATAGCCGAATCTCAAGGGGGCCTTATTCTCCTTTTTCTATCGCAAGTCTTAAAAGTCGAGACCTTTTTTTTTTCTCTTCAAGCAACGATAGTGGTAAGTATTTCCTTAGAAATCAGTTTTGGATTCTTTTCATTTAGTGTGCCGAAATCAAGTGTTTGGCCTTGATTTCATGGATGGCCGAATGTCCATTAAGCCTTAACATGTGTTCTTTTGGTGTTAGTCGAAGGAAGGAAGCATTAATGAGTTTTCGGGACTTGTAGTGATCAAGGTAAGCAGTTTGTGATATTCAGCCAAGGGCTATTATCTTAGATTATTGTTATAGCTGATTCTAACAATGGTTAAGCAGGGATTTCGGCAACATCAGTAACAAGTAGTGGTTTTCGAGATTTAAGATCCACAAGGTAAGTGAACCTGAACAATCGGCCAATGCCATATTTAGGGATTCCAATCTGTTTCTTATTTGTTTAAAAGCCTAAACTAACCAAGTCAAGTGATTGAGTGTTAGCCGATTGCAAGGAAGAAAGACTACAAAGTTTTTGGGATTTGATTAGTAGTCAAATCGGCAGCAAGGTAAGAAGTTGGTTGCGTTAATCCTTCAGGATTTGGCTATTTAGCCGAATGGCTCTTTGCTAACATGTTTAGGGTTGGCTGAATGTAGGAACTAAGGATCTAGGATGCTAGATCGGGATTTTCGAGATTTCTGTGAATTCGCTAAGTAAATCAGGTGTGTACCCCACACTAGCTCTTAATAGATTTAAGGCATCAATTTAATAATGTGTTTATAATAATGTGACCTATGGCTAACCATGCAATGGTACAAGGTAACCAGGTACGTTTACCCACTCCTATTATGAGTATGATATGATCTGTTATGGCATATATGTGAAACTATAAGAATGTGAATAAGGAATATGACATGGTTAATGCATAATTGTATAACATGGGGCATATGGGTGATATGTAAAGGGGAAGTGATCTGGTGGTATTATACCAAAATATCTGAATGTGGTGACTTATGTCACGAAATCGGAATGTGGTGACTTATGTCACAAAATAATTATCTGGTGGCTATGCCACAATATTTGTAAGGGCGATGAGCATGTCATCTGCAGCGACTGCCTTCGATGATGTGTAGCGGATGGAGGATCGACTTAGTAGTCCCCACGGTGTAATGGTTGGTATGGGTGATGTGTAGCAGATGGTTATCTAGGTTTGGGTTTGGTTTTGCATCATTGATTATATATGTTTACTATGTATGATTTGACATGCCTAAATTGATTGAGACTTGTGTTGGTTGTTACACATCGAGTCATTTGACTCACCCGTTGTGGGATATTTTTGGTGACACACAATAATGGACCTGCCGGTAGGAGCTCAATGGTGGCCATGCTTAGCTCGTAGACTATTTTATTTTTATTAGTTTTAATATTTAAGTTTTGAACTATTTCGGTTTTGTTTGATGTAATAAGGCCATAAGTATTAAGCAGTTTATGCATGCATTTTAATTATTTTAGTATGATACTATTTTTTTTATTAATTTAAAGTTAAAGTCAATTTTTCTTAAATATAAATATTAAACATTTTGACACCTGATCAACACCGTTTTTAATTTCGAACCCAACCCAAATCAATGGTTCTTCAAAAACACACAAGATTTTGGCAAAGTCTAAATAAGTTTTAAATGGTTTTTCTCTAGAAGCATACCAGATCCGGTCAGGGCTTGTGGGTCGGGTTTGGGTTGTTTCACATAATATGTCCCAAAAAACTAACCTCATGCAACCAAAATTCACATTTGCTAAATTTCGCGTATAATTACTTTTCTCTCAAAGTTTACAATACAATTCTCAGGTGTTCAGCATGCTCATTTTCATCACGTGAATAAATCAATATATCATCTATGAACACTGCCACAAACTAATCTAGATACGGTCTAAAAATTCTATTCATCAGATCCATAAAAACAATAGGAGCATTGGTTAGTCCAAATGGCATAACTAAAAACTCATAATGCCTGCACCTTGTTTAGAAAGCAGTTTTAAGTATGTCTGAATCTTTCACTCTAAACTGATAGTATCTCGATCTCAGATCAATATTGGAAAATATAGTAACCCCTTTTAACTGATCAAATAAGTCATCAATTCTGGGCAATGGATATTTATTCTTTATGGTTACCTTATTCAATTGACGATAATCAATGCATATTCTCATCGTACCATCTTCCTTTTTCACAAACAGAACAGGAGCACCCCAAGGCGAGAAACTCGGTCTAGGAAACCCTCTATCGGTCAATTCTTGCAACTGTGACTTTAACTCTTTCAACTCTGTTGGTGCCATTCTATACGGAGCTATCGAAATAGGTGTCGTACCAGGAATCAATTCAATACCACTCAACTTCAAGAATCAGAGGCAAGCCCGGTAACTCTTCAGGGAACACATCAGAGAACTTACAGACAATAGGTACTAATTCAATTTTCCTTTTAGACATTTTTGAATCTATTACATAAGCAAAATATACCTCATAGCCCTTTTTCACATAACTCTGAGCTTTCAATACCGATATCACAATAGGTAATCCATTCAAATCATTAGATTCAATGCATACAATTTCATTATTCGAACATCTCAAATCTATAGTCTTTCTTTTGCAGTTCACAATAGCATCATGCAAAGACAACCAGTCCTTACCCAAAATAATATCGAACTTATCAAATGGCAAAAGCATCAGATCAGCAGGGAAACAAATATCTCTAAACATTAACGAACAGTTCTTGCATACTTTATCAACCAAAACACTTTTACCTAAGGGGTTCGATACTTTTATAGAAAACTCAGTAGACTCTACAGGCAAAGTCTTACTGTATACTAAATTCATACATATATATGAATGCGTAGAACCAGGGTCTATCAATGCAATCACAAAAGTATCATAAAGTGTAAAAGTACCAGTTATAACATCAGGTGATGAAGCTTTCTCACGAGCTCGGATAGCATACACTCTGGCAGGCGCCCTAACTTCAGATCTTGCAACCATATCTCTCTACTTGAACTGACTCAACTGCTGAGGGCAATGTTCCGAAGTGAGGGATGGTTCCGGGTTTCCTTTCTTCGGCAGACCTACCTTCCTCATCCGAAAGAGGGTAAGCAGATGAAGATGCAGGAATTGGGGCAGGGACTTAGCTGACTTTCCTTTTCAGATGTTGCTTATCCGGGCTTGGGAATGGGTTAAGCTGGCTCGTGCCATGTTCCTCTGACTACCACTAACATTTCTTACATTCTTTGGAGGTCTAACTCTCATAGGTGCATTATCAGATCTCAAATTTTGAACAATCTCTGGCTCGACAGACTCAGGACAATCACGGATGAAATGATCAAGCGATCCACATCTAAAGCAAGCTATTTTGTTTAATCTACAACTTCCCAGATGCCTTTTTCCACAATGTTTACATTCAGGTCTCTCAGCCTGGACATTAACAACACTGGCCACTGAAGTTGTTGGAGTTTTGGAACTCACTTGTGATCTAGCTCGATTTCTATTCGAATGTCCCACATTGTCTCTTGAACGAATTTGATCATCTCTGAATCTCTTCGAAGCAGACTGAAATGACTTGCTTGGATATCTCTTTCTCATATCTCTAGCTTTAGACTCAACTTTTCTTTTATCTTTCCCGAGTGCTTCAGCTTTGCATGCTCGATCAACGAGTACAACAAACTCTTTTATTTCTAAGATCCCGACTAGCAAATGAAAATCTTCATTAAGAATGTCTTCCAATCTTTTGCACATTAGAGTTTCAGATGATATACACTCTCGAGCATATTGACTTAATCTCACAAACTCTCGTTCATACTCAGAAACAGTCATTTGGCCCTGTTTAAGTTCCAAAAATTCCTTTCGTTTCTGATCAACGAATCTCTCACTAATATATTTCTTTCGAAACTCGATCTGAAAGAAATCCCATGTAACTCGTTCTTTCGGAACAATAGAAATTAGAGTTTTCCACCATTGATAAGTTGCATCTCGGAGTAATGATACTACACATTTTATGCACTCTTCCAGAGTCAAAGACATCTCATCAAATACTCGGATCGTGTTTTCTAACCAGAACTCAGCTTTTTCGGCATCATCATCATTAATAGCTCGGAACTCTTCAGCCCCATACTTACGGATTTTGTCAATCGGAGGCTTATTCCACGAATTCAAATTTGCAGTCGGAGGTATATCAAATGTTTGAGGGGGATTAATCGGGGGCGGGGGTTGCGAAACAGTCTGGTTATTCCTCATGAATTGAGTGAACCATTCACTCATCATCTAGAAGAAAGCTTGCTTAGCTTCTCCCTCTTGACCGCTCGTAGCCAGTCTCGGATCAGAGGGCATTGTTCCTTGCACTGGGGCAGGCGCATTACTTTCTACATCATCAGCTACGTCTCTTTCGGGATCCATTACTATACGAAAATCACATTTTATACATCAGGATTCATCACACTATCACATTTCAGACATATGGCTTGTATAGCTAGACTCTGACACGCTACGTTATTCTAAGGATCGACTAAACCGTAGCTCTAATACAAACCAAATGTAACACCCCTAACCCGTAATCGTCACCAGATTAGGGTTAAAGGCATTACCAAACATATTGAAAACTTTCCTAACATTTTATACATTTTATTCATCAATCATACACACACTGTCCCTTAAATAGGTCAACGAGACCTTAAACATGCTTATAACCCGAGTCGAGACTAAAATGAAACATATGCAGAAGTTCTTAGAAACTTAAAAACTTTTCTAAAATACAGGAGATACATGCCCGTGGAAGCAACCCGTGTGCCCACCACGGCTGCTAGACACACCTGTGTGTCCTTCCCATGGTCGAACCTGACTTTTCACCACGGCCACCAAGCACGCCCGTGTATCCTGACTCTGTTCGATCCTGTCAAACCCACACGGTTACCAAGTACCCCTGTGTGCTAAGGCCGTGTATTACTAAGCCATATATTGACTTTCTCACACGACTTCTAGGCACGCCCGTGTGCCATGTCCGTGTGCTCTTATGCTAGCTACTGACTTTACCCCACGGTCTCTAGGCACGCCCGTGTGCCATGGCCGTGTGACATTATATGACATTTGTAAGACCAAAATGCCACCCATTTGGGTAATACCTACAAGCAACATTTACCATTCCTTTTCATGCATATATGACAACCAAAAACGTACTAAAATAACCATTCAAACCAATTCCAACTATGACAAATTCAAGACTAAAATTCACCTTATCAGAAACATAATTCATTCCTTTGCCTACTCAAACTTGACCATCTCATGTGTCATCTAGCTATGCCAAAACATACTTCACGTATCACATACATTCCAACAATTTCTCAACTCACAACTAGCCAAAACACATGGCTAAGATTACAAGACAAACGTATGGCAAAAACTAGCCTATACATGCCATAACTAGCTATATACATTTTCAAAGTGTAACAAAAAGAGTTTAGTAGTGTGATTACGATCCTTGACGGTCCGGAGCCTTCATTAGCTTTGACGGCCTATAAAACAAATAAAACACACATAGAGTAAGCTTTCTAAAAGCTTAGTAAGTCATAATACAAATAAAACACACACAGAGTAAGCTTTCTAAAAGCTTAGTAAGTCATAATACAAATAAACTTATCAAACTAGCACATATATGCTTTGAATCATATACTTAACCATATTGCCACATTCATCCATTCAAGAATCATTTGTATACATAGTTCTTTAATAATCATTCTTGCATCTCATTCACATTCTCATATTTAATCCTACTTCTCTTCAAAACAAAGTCATATAGGTACTTACCTTTTTATACACACTTGTGTATACACCAAGCGTACCTGAATCAGACATTCGTTCATTTAATTGATCATAGCTTGGATTTGTAATTCATATCACAGACTTGCCGTTTGAACCAATAGGAATCTAGTAGGATGCTCAGAAAGCTTAGAATAGTCATACAATGCCAACGTCCCAGACGAGGTCTTACATACTCCCAGATATCGATTCCACTGTCCCAGACAGGGTCTTACACAAATCAATATGATGTCGATGTCCCAGTCATGGTATTACACGTAAAGCTCATATTGATGCCAACGTCCCAAACATGGTCTTACACGTAAAGCTCATATCGATGCCAATGTCCCAGACATGGTCTTACACGAAATCTCAAATCAATGCCAACGTCCTTGACATGGTCTTACATGATAAACAGAACAGATACCTATGTCATGACATAGCTAATCCTATCTATTCCTAGGTTCGTACAAGACTTCTCAGACATTATCGCTATATCGACCTTATCTCGTAATTCATAAACACAGCCTCTCATAAACATTCATTATCATTATTAGTCATATGAACATTTACAATTCCATACAACTACATTTGTTTGCATAATGACTTACCTTGGATTCGATTTATCGGAATGGAAATGGCTACTTAGTTACTTTAGTTTTCCCACAATCTATCTGTTTTCCTCGGTTCTTAATCTAAACATATTTAGAATTAACCCTTTTATTCACTAATTCATTCAATTCAATCCATACACATATATTTAGGGCTATTTGCAAATTAACCCTCATATTTGCACAATTGATCAATTTAGTCTATTTTTCTCAAAACATCAAATTCACAAAATCAACCAATACTCATGCTTAGCTGAATGTTCCTACATCCCATACAAGCCTATATTTTTCATCAAAATTGTAATTTAGTCCCTCAAATTACTATTTTCTTAATTTATCCCTAATTATCTAAATTCATCAAAAATTCAAGAGCAAAGTATGTTCATCTAGCTCAAATCTTTCATTTAACACTATAAATCATCACAAAGCTCAACACAACATCAATGGCATTTCTCATGAACATCATCAATTCATCAAATTGAGATATGGGCTTGATAGTAGACTAAGCAACAACTCAAAAACATAAAAATCATTAAAATCCAACTTAAAATCATACCTTAATCAAGCTTGAAATAGTCGAACCTAGCTTAAGGTTTTTTTCTTTTTCTTTCTTGATATTTTCGACAAAACAAAAGAAAAAAAAAGATGAACACTTTCATCTTTGGTTTCATTAATAATATGTTAATAATTAAATTATCAAAATAGCCTTCATTCATATATTTATAACATATAATTACAAGGTCATTCATGACCTTAGCCGTCCACTAAACATGATAATGGCTTAATTGCCATACAAGGCCTCCACCATTACAAAGCCATAACACCTTGATACTTTAACAAATAGCACGCATGTAACACCCCAAACCTGGCCTAAAAGTTAGGCCCGAATCTGGCGTGTCACATTGAAGGAAGTTGAAAAGCTAAGCAATTGGTTTAGAAAAGTTTTATCAGATTTTTGAACTCCGAGTTTGTTGTTTGACTGAGAAAAATGTGATTTACTAAATGACCATTTAAAAGTTGTTATTATTTTGAAAAACTGTTTTGTTATGAAAGTTGAACTTGCATCGTTGTGTAAACATGATATTTTAGAAAATGATTGCTAATGTTTTACGAAAACCCCGTATTTATAAGTTTAACAGTTATAAATGAAAACTTAGAAAAAAAATAAACCAATGGCCTTATTACAAAATATTAACCCAAAATAAATAATCTAAAAGAAAAGGTAAAAATTGAAATTACTAAAGTTCACGAGCAGTATCTCCGATGTATAGCCACCCCCGAGTCCTCCACGGCTCCCAATCCTCAATCGTTGGGAATCACCTAAAACATTTAATAAAAAGAGGGGGTGAGTTTACGAAAACTCAGTGTGCACAACCCTCATCGGTAAGAGCATGCATCACAACAATCCAGACCGAAGCCCATTACAGTAACGGTGGTAATTAGGCCTTAGCCCAAAATAGCCTCGGTTGAGCCTTAAACCATATCATATGTCACAGTAGATAATGTATGCAACGCGATGCAAACCTAGCCCAACCTAATTTTCCATCCTCTACATGCCACCCGTACCAGCCCAACACACCGTGGGGATTTCTACAATTAACCCTCCATCTGCTACACTCCATATGTGGCACCTAGCCACTGGTGACATAGTCACAAAATATCATATGTGGGGCCAACCCACTTGTGGTACCAAACCACTAGTGACAATCTCGAATAATCATATATGTGGGGCCAACCCACTGTGGTACCAAACCACTGGTATGAGTCACGAAATCATCAATATGTGGTACCAAACCACTAGTGGTTCCAAACCACTGAGACTTAGTCACGAATCAAGAATGTGGGGCCAACCCACGTGTGGTACCAAACCACTAGTGACAGTCTTACACTTCCCCTTAAACATCATATCCAACCCATGCATACAAGTGTCAAATGAATGCAGCAAGCTGTCAAGTGCATAATATCATTATGGCATACAATCATTAGCGCATACATAACCAACAGGGTACTTACCTGGTATTTCGATCATGCCCATAGTTGGCATAACGTCTATTCGTCTAACCATTTCTACTTTTCAGCCCAGATATTTAATAACACACATTAATATTAAAGGGTAAATTTTACACACAATCACGCTAATCAACCCCTAAGGGTATAACGGTAATTTTACCCACCGAGGGTATTCTAGTAATTTACCTACCAAGGGTAGTTCGGTAATTCTACTCATAACTAATCCATGTATGCAGTGCATCTCGAACATAATCAATCATACAATTAACATAGACAACATTAGTACTACCACGAGGGTACAACGGTCATTTGTCATTTAGGGGTAAAACGGTAATTACACACTAAGGGTATTTCGATAATTTTATAATCCGAGGGTATTTCAATAATTTTGTAAACTGGGGGTATTTCGATAATTTCAAAAACTAGGGGTATTTCAGTAATTTCACAAACTAGGGGTAATTCGATAATTTTACAAACTAGGGGTAATTTGATAATTTTACAAACCAGGGGTAATTTAGTCATTTTGTAAACCAAGGGTAATTTAGTAATTTTGGAAACCAGGGATAATTCGATAATTTCGCAAACCAGGGTAATTCGGTAATTTCGCAAACCAGAGGTAATTCGATAATTTTATAAACCAGGGGTAATTCGATAATTTTGCAAACCAGGGGTAATTCGGTAATTTTACAAACCAGGGATAATTCGATAATTTTACAAACCAGGGGTAATTCGGTAATTCTGCAAACTAGGGGTATTTCGGTAATTCTACAAACCAGAGTGTTAACGACCCAACAGAAGGTCCACTATCGCCTCAAACGACTCAAGTATTCTAAACAGAGATAATGATGCGAATGGGCCTAAGGCCCATCTCGACCCAAGTGGGCCCACACACTCGTGTGGCCCATTTAGCCCAAACCTAGCCACATACATGAGGTTCCTAGTCTAGTTCACTATCTACTACTCAATCATATAATTTACTCATATGGGCCTCTCGGGCCCATTGAGCCCACTTGGCCCCTTTCGGGCCATCGTGGCCCAACCGTCCACACTCACAAGAATACTTATGGTGGCCTCGACTATCGCGTCGAAGCTTCCACACGTACGCTCGCATGCTCATGTGGCTACCATCATCGTGTGACCGGCATTTCGGCATTTGCCGCCCTACAGCTAGAGTAGAGAGAGGTACACACCTGATAGGAATCTGAAGCAGCTAAACTGCGCTCCAGCACTCCTATGCCCAACGCCAACCAGGTATGCTCCTTCTCCTCCTAGGTAGCTTTATATATAGCGAGCTTCTCACCTTCCTTCTTTGTATCTTTTCGATGTGGGATCCCTCCGTCAGTAGAGTTTAAATCCAACTCAAACTCTTCCCGTCCAATCCGCAAAATAAATGCTCCATTGCTTTCCATGAGATTCAAACCCAGGCTCCATTGTAGCATAATCCACGCCGCTAACCACTAAGCCACAAGCTCCTCTTATGTCTAAAATCATGCGCAACTAAATATAACCCTATGGCAAAATTCTAGAGTCCATTTAAAAAGAAAACCAAAATTGTAAGAGCCAAGACTTGAACCTTGGACCTCCTTCCTTCCTTTTTTGCGTCACCCCCTTGCCTCTTATGTGGCGTCACTTTGCCACTACACCACACACTCCACTTGTGCCATTCTCTCCACATTTTATTCTTAAAGCCTACCTACTAACTCCTAGGGTTTTTTTTCACCTAAAACCAAAATTTCCCTAAAGCCAAAGTTTGAACCCGAGACTTCATAGAAGCCCCCTAACCTTCCAAAATCACTCACCTACTAGATCCAACTTGCATTAAATCCGTTCTTTTATTCCCAAAAATTTTAAACGCTACTACGCCTAAGGCCCAATGGGCCCAATCCTACTAGGCCCAACTTTGGGATGTTACAAATCTACCCTCCTTAAAGAAATTTTGTCCTCGAAATTTCCAGCTATAGAAACAGTCGCACATCCTAACCTACAACACTACACTCACGCTGCGCACTCTGATTTTAAAAGAGTAATACACTTTCTAACTTAAGCTTGGAACCTCTTCACACAACCAAATATCTAATACAGAAGCAAACAGATATTTAACACTCATACTTAAAAATTTTTCACTCAAACATCACATCCAAAATATGCACAAGAATAAATACAGTCATTTATAGCATATAATAATAAGTAAGGGGACTTACGGATTTGGTCCGGAGACTCGGGTGCCATACTTCCAATAAAGATATTTTTTTTCTAAAAACCAAATTTCAAATAACTTTGAAAAATATTTTCGAACCCACTCCACAGCCGAGTTTTGAAACCTAGGCTCTGATACCATAATTCTAACACCTCAAACCCAGCCTAAAAGTTAGGCTCGAATCTGGCGTGTCACATTGAAGGAAGTTGAAAAGCTAAGCAATTGGTTTAGAAAAGTTTTATCAGATTTTTGAACTCCGAGTTTGTTGTTTGACTGAGAAAAACGTGATTTATTAAATGGCCATTTAAAAGTTGTTATTATTTTGAAAAATTATTTTGTTATGAAAGCTGAACTTGCATCGTTGCGTAAAAATGATATTTTAGAAAATGATTGCTAGTGTTTTAAGAAAACCCCGTATTTATAAGTTTAACAGTTATAAATGAAAACTTAGAAAAAAATAAACCAATGGCCTTATTACAAAATATTAGCCCAAAATAAATAATCTAAAAGAAAATGTAAAAATCGAAATTACTAAAGTTCACAAGTAGTATCTCCGATGTATAGCCACCCCCGAGTCCTCTACGGCTCCCAATCCTCAATCGCTGGGAATCACCTAAAACATTTAATAAAAAGAGGGGGTGAGTTTACGAAAACTCAGTGTGCACAACCCTCATCGGTAAGAGCATGCATCACAACAATCCAAGCCGAAGCCCATTACAGTAACGGCGGCAATTGAGCCTTAGCCCAAAATAGCCTCGGTTGAGCTTTAAACCATATCATATGTCACAGCAGATAATGTATGCAATGCGATGCAAACCTAGCCCAACCTAACTTTCCATCCTCTACACGCCACCTGTACCAGCCTAACACACCGTGGGGATTTCTACAATCAACCCTCCATCCGCTACACTCTATATGTGGCACCTAGCCACTGGTGACATAGTCACAAAATATCATATGTGGGGCCAACTCACTTGTGGTACCAAACCACTAGTGACAATCCCGAATAATCATATATGTGGCGCCAACCCACAGTGGTACCAAACCACTGGAACGAGTCACGAAATCATCAATATGTGGTACCAAACCACTGGTGGTTTCAAACCACTGAGACTTAGTCACGAATCAAGAATGTGGGGCCAACCCACATGTGGTACCAAACCACTAGTGACAGTCTTACACTTCCCCTTAAACATCATATCCAACCCAAGCATACAAGTATCAAATGAATGCAACAAGCTGTCAAGTGCATAATATCATTATGGCATACAATCATTAGCGCATACATAACCAACAGGGTACTTACCTGGTATTTCGATCATGCCCATAGTTAGCATAACGTCTATTCGTCTAACCATTTCTACTTTTCAGCCCAGATATTTAATAACACATATTAATATTAAAGGGTAAATTTTACACACAATCACGCTAATCAACCCCTAAGGGTATAACAGTAATTTACCCATCGAGGGTATTCTAGTAATTTACCTACCAAGGGTAGTTCGATAATTCTACTCATAACTAATCTATGTGAGCAGTGCATCTCGAACATAATCAATCATACAATTAACATAGACAACATTAGTACTACCATGAGGGTACAACGGTCATTTGTCATTTAGGGGTAAAACGGTAATTACACACTAAGGGTATTTCGGTAATTTTGTAATCTGAGGGTATTTCGATAATTTTGTAAACTGGGGGTATTTCGGTAATTCCTAAACCAAGGGTATTTCAGTAATTTCACAAACCAGGTGTATTTTGATAATTTCACAAGCCAGGGGTAATTCGATAATTTTACAAACCAGGGGTAATTTAGTCATTTTGCAAACTAAGGGTAATTTAGTAATTTTGGAAACCAGGGATAATTTGATAATTTTGCAAACTAGGGTAATTCGATAATTTTGTAAATCAGGGGTAATTCGGTAATTTTTCAAACTAGGGGTAATTCGGTAATTTTTCAAACCAGGGGTAATTCGATAATTTCGTAAACTAGGGGTAATTCAGTAATTTTGACAACCAGTGGTAATTCGATAATTTTGCAAACTTGGGATAATCCAATAATTTTACAAAATAGGGGTAATTCGATAATTTCGCAAACTCGGGGTAATTCGGTAGTTCTGCAAACCAAGAGTAATCCGGTAATTCTGCAAACCAGGGTGTTAACGACCCAACAGAAGGTCCACTATCACCTCGAATGACTCAAGTATCCTAAACAGAGATAATGATGCGAATGGGCCTAAAGCCCATTCTTGGCCCAAGTGGGCCCACACACTCGTGTGGCCCATTTAGCCCAAACCTAGCCACATACATGAGGTTCACCTAGTCTAGTTCACTATCTACTACTCAATCATTCAATTTACTTATATGGGCCCCTAGGCCCATTGAGCCCACTTGGCCCCTTTCGGGCCATCATGGCTCAACCGCCTACACCCACAAGAATACTCATGGTGGCCTCGACTATCGCGTTGAAGCTTCCACACGTACGCTCGTACGCTAGTGTGGCTACCATCACCGTGTGACCGATATTTCGGCATTTGCCGCTCTACAGCTAGAGTAGAGAGAGGTACACACCTGATAGGAATCTGAAGCTGCTAAACCGCGCTCCGAGCACTCCTATGCCCAAAGCCAACCAGGTATGCTCCTTCTCCTCCTAGGCAGCTCTATATATAGCTAGCTTCTCACCTTCCTTCTTTGTATCTTTTCGCCTTAGTAGAGTTTAAATCCAACTCAAACTCTTCCCGTCCAATCCGCAAAATAAATACTCCATTGCTGTCCATGAGATTCGAACCCAGGCTCTGTTGTAGCATAATCCACGCCGCTAACCACTAAGCCACAAGCTCCTCTTGTGTCTAAAATCATGCGCAACTAAATATAACCCTATGGCAAAATTCTAGAGTCCATTTAAAAAGAAAACCAAAATGCAAGAGCCAAGACTTGAACCTTGGACCTCCTTCCTTCCTTTTTGGCGTCACCCTCTTGCCTCTTATGTGGCGTCACTTTGCCACTACACCACACACTCCACTTGTGCCATTCTCTCCACATTTTATTCTTAAAGCCTACTTACTAACTCCTAGGGTTTTTTTCACCTAAAACCAAAATTTCCCTAAAGCTAAAGTTTGAACCCGGGACTTCATAGATGCCCCCTAACCTTCCAAAATCACTCACCTACTAGATCCAACTTGCATTAAATCCGTTCTCTTATTCCCAAAAATTTTAAATGCTACTACGCCTAAGGCCCAATGGGCCCAATCCTACTAGGCCCAACTTTGGGATGTTACAATGCAAGTTTAACATTTAATGCAATTCAATCCTTTATTCAAATTAAGCTCACGGATAGATAAATTAACTTACAAAACTTTAGCACATGCATAATCACTTATCAAAGACACAGAAAATACTATTAAAATATTATACGAACTCGAATTTGTGGTCCAGAAATCACTGTTCCGACTAGGGCATAAACCAAACTGTTACAACACACATGCCTAGCCAAATTTTCCCTTAGTTCATATAAGCCCACATATTTCATTTATTTCACATTTTAGTCTTTCAATTTCTCATTTTCTCAATTTAGCCCAAAATACTCAAATTCATCAAAAATCACTTTATAAAACATATAAATCAATCACTAAACTTGCATAATTCATCTTCAAACATCACAAAACTCATGAATTCATCAATGGCTTAACTCACAATCTTCATCAAAATCATAAATTAAAACATGGGCTTGATAGTATGCTAAGTAAAGATCACAAAAACGTAGAAATTATCAAAAACAGACCAAAACACATACCTTAATCAAAGATCATCAAAGCCAAACCCTAAGAACTCTTTTTCTTTTCTATTTTTTCTTTCTATTTTTCGGCAATGGTCATAAAAGGATGAAGAAATATGGTTTTTGTTTTATTATGAATCATTTAATAAACCATTTACTAAAATAGCCTTATTATAAACATTTAAAATCCACTAACTATTTTCCATACTTTTCATTTAAGGCATTCAATGGTTAAATAACAACTTAATGACCTCTTTTTTAATAAGACATGGCAATCAAACACTTAAACAATTAGCACATAGCTTTTTCATTTTATGCGATTAAGTCCTTTTTCACAAATTGACACACAAACGATAAAATTTCCACACAAAATTTTCACACATGCTTTATCACATACTGTAAACACTAAAAATAATATTAAAATATTTTTTTGACCTCAAATTTGTGGTCTCAAAACCACTATTTTAAATAGGGACTCAATTGGTCTATTACAAAACGTGCAAGTTTTGAGGAAATTATTCTTGAGGTTGAGAAAATGTTAGCTAAAGCTTAATCCGACAAAATGTACTTTTGGGGCTAGGTTAGGAAAACTGCTAGGTTTCGTAGTCAATGAAAAGGGAATCGAAATCGACCCAGAAAAAGTCAAGGCTATACAAGAATTGCCTACGCCACGCGCTCAAAAGGAAGTTTGAGGTTTCCTAGGAAGACTAAATTACATGGCCCGGCTGATTTCACAACTAACTGAGAAATGTGATGTAACAGTCCGGTTTAGACCCTAGTCAGAACAGTGGTTTCAAGACCACAAATTTGAGATCAAAATAATATTTTAATATTATTTTTTATGTGCACAGTATGTAAATTAGCCTGTGTGAAATTTTTGTGTGAAGATTTTATTGATTGTGTGATTAAATTGCAAAAAGGACTAAATCGCATAAAGTGCAAAATGTTGTGTGCTGATTGTTAAGTGCTTAATTGTTGTTGTCTTTATAATAGGATGGCCTTATGAGGCAATTAAACCACTATTAAGGTTAGTGGGTTGTAATGGACCAAAATAACCTTAATAAACAAATGTTTTATAAGTTAAATAAAAGGTTAGTTTGGTAATTAGTAAAATAAGTTATAAATAATAAACAAAACACATAAGATGACCATTATCATCTTTCTTAGCCAAATTTGAAGAAGAAAAAGAAGGGTTTATAGCTTTGTGATATTCGGCCATTGTTACTTTTGATTGAGGTATGTTCTTTGATCGATTTTTTATTATTTTTATGTTTTTGAGATCGTTGCCTCGTGCTCTTTCAAACCCATGCTTAAATTTTGTGAATTGATGATGTTTTTGAAATGTACCATTGATGAACATGTGAGTTCTTGAATGTTTGATGGTGGAAAATGAAAGCTTAGTGTTGGGTTAACATAGTTTGTATAGTGATTTTTAATGAAATTGAGTATTTTGGGCTTAATTGAGAAAATGAGAAGTAGAAGGACTAAATTATGAAATAAATGAAATTTGTGGGCTTGTATGAACACAAGGGAAATTTGGCTAGGCTTATATGAAAAGAAATTATGTGAATTTGATGATTTTGTGAATTGATGAATTAGGGACTAAAGTGTCGAGATGTGAAAATATGAGGGCTATTTTGTAAAATGCCCTAAATAAGTGTGTGTGGACTAAATTGAATGAATTGTGATTGAATGGGTTGAATTTTAAAAGTGTATAGACCAAGAAATGAGAGGTTCAGATCGAGATCGAGGCAAAGACAAAGTGTTTGATTAATCGGGCGTTTCGGTATTTGGACGTCCGAGGTAAGTTTGGACATAATACATTTGTTTAACTATGTTTAATGTTATAAGATGAATGGTATGATATTATTGAATCGTAAATGATATGTGAGGGCTTGAGTTATGTGGCACTAAGTGTGCGTATTTGGAAATGTGACCGAGATGATTAGCATTGTGTATGCGAAATAATATAAGCTTCGGCTCTGTGGTTGGCACTGTGTGTGTGATACCGATTTAAGATCGGTTTGATATAGATACACTAAGTGTGCAACATTAATTAAGATTCAGCTAATGATTTGGGGCACTAAGTGCGTGATTAAACCGAAGAAGGGATGAAAGTTGATCAAAATGAAATAGTGAATATTGAGTAGCATATGTAATCAACAACTAAGTGTTGGCTAAGGTATGTTTGGAATCTATGTGGTTGATGAAACTATGAATGAGTTTATGGAAGGTTAATTGAACATATTAGCTCTAGATGGTATGATATATGTGATTGTGAAATAATCTATGTGATGGTTTGTTTTGGTATAATGTGTTATGTTACGAACTTACTAAGCTTTTGAAAGCTTACTATATGATTGTTTCTCTGTTTTACAGTGTCAGTAAAGCTGGCTCGAATCCGAGGATCGTCAGCATCTCTATCACACTATCGGCAATCTATTTTGGTACTTCTGGAAAGATGTATATAGATGAAATATGGCATGTATAGGCTAGAAGTTATGGCATGTGTTGAAATGCTTAATCCTTGCCATGTGATTTGGCTTGAAGATGAATTATAGCATAGAATATATAATGCTTGATATATATATATATATATATATATATGTTTTGAGATGCATAATTGTTACTTTGAATGGACTCATTTGTGATGATATTAGGTATGGAACTAGATAGTATTGTTGATGATTAATTGGTGCATGAAATGGTATGTTTTGAAAGCATTTAGAAGTATGAATTGGTATTTCTTTGAAGCTTGTAGGTATGACCCAAGTGTGGATGGCAAATTGGCCTTGCAAATGACCTATTTTGCATACATGGCCAAGAGACACGGGTGTGTGTCTCTGCCGTGTGGTTTAAGGATCACTTCTAGGTGTGTCTGGACAGTGTACACGGCCAAGGCACCACGAGCGTGCATGGTGGATGTGTGATCAAGTCAGTAGCTAGCCTAATTTGACACGGGCGTGTCTAGTGGCCGTGGGAATAAGTCAGTATGTATGCTCTGTTTTGGCACGGCCTGGAGACATGGGTGTGTCTGGTAGCCATGTGAGGCACACGGCACGACTGTACGGGCGTGTGACCTCAGCAGTATTGAAAAATGTTTAAATTTCCAATAACTTTCATAAGTGTTCGGTTTAGTCCCGACCTCTTCCTATCATGTGTTTAAGGTCTTGTAGACCTAGATAAGGGACTATATGCTCGTATTTGAGTATGTATGATTGATGATTGACTTTGTGTCGTGAAGAAAATGTGAATGTTCTGATGATTTGGTAATGCCTCTTAACCCTAGTCCAACAGTTACGGGCTAGGGGTGTTACATGTGACCCCATATTTCGTCTTCTTAAGAAACACAATCCAGGCATATAGGATGATGAATGCCAGAAAACTTTTGACAAGCTAAAACAGTACCTGTCAAATACCCCAGTGCTGTGACCACCAAGTCTAGATAGGCCACTGATACTGTATTTGACAATATTTGACAATTCTATGGGATGTGTGCTTGTCCAACACGATGAGACAGGAAAGAAAGAAAGAGTGATATACTACCTCAGTAAGAATTTCACTGAGTGTGAAATGAGATATTCGCCAATTGAGAAATTATGTTGTGCCTTGATCTGGACAACTCGGAGATTGAGGCAGTACATGTTGTATCACACCACTTGGCTCATCTCAAAACTGGACCCTCTGAAGTATATGATGGAGTCAACTGCTTCGAATGGAAGGATGGCCAGATGGAAGATTCTACTTTCTGAATTTGACATAGTCTATGTGAACCAGAAGGCTGTGAAAGGAAGTGCAATAGCAGATTTTCTAGCCAGTAGAGCTCTAGAAGATTACGAGCCTTTGAACTTTGATTTCCCTAATGAAGATCTAATGTATGTGGCAACTACCGAAGAAGACGCTCCAGAAGGTCATCCTTGGAAATTGAACTTCGACGGAGCATCAAATGTTGTTGGTAACGGAATTGGGGCAGTCCTGATATCCCCAAATGAAGATCATTATCCATTTACTTGCAAATTGGATTTTGACTATACAAATAATATGGCAGAGTACGAAGCATGTATCATGGGAATCCGTGAGGCCATAGAACGCAGAATCAAAGTGCTAGAGGTGTATCGGGATTCTGCACTAGTGATCTATCAGCTCAAAGGTGAATGGGAAACAAGAGACCCCAAATTGATCAATTATCGAAAGCTAGTTTTGGAATTAATTGAGCAGTTCGATGATATCACCTTCTGTTACCTCCCGCGAGACAAAAACTAGATGGCTGATGCCCTAGCTACATTAGCTTCTATGATCAGAGTAAATAAACAAGAGGATGTGAAGCCTACCCAAATGAGTATTCACGAGGCCCCGGCTCATTGCTACAACATCGACAAAGTACTCTAGATCTCTTAAACACATGTTGAGATTAAAATGGTCTTCAGAAAGTTCGTACAAAGAAGCTCAGGCTGCGATATCTGGGGCACTTATTTTTTCCCCCTCACCTACTGTAACACCCATAACTTGTAACCGTCGCCTATCTAGGGTTAAGAAGCATTACCAATCATTCCGAAACATTTACAATCAATTTATAACACCAAGTCAAATCATCTTGAAACATATCAAAATATAAATATATAGTCCCTTAATGAAGTCTACGAAACCTTAAACACATATTAGAAAGGGGTCGGGACTAAACCAAACACATACAAAAATTTTCAGAAATTTAAAGATTTTTCAAAATAGCAGAGGTCACACACCTGTGTGGGAAGGCCGTGTGACTCACACGGGCTCAGACATGCTCGTGCGTCCAAGCCGTGGCAAAACAGGGCATACATACTAACTTGTCCACACGCCCGTCTGCCTCACCCGTGGTCGACACTGACTTGCACCACACGGCCAGTCACACGCCCGTGTGTCCAGCCCGTGGTCAAGTCTGACTTGTTTTTTAACCAAAACCACAAAGGACATGGTTGATCCACACGCCCGTGTGCTCAATCGTGTAGGCATTTATAGGCCATTTACAAGGCCAAACATGCCTCCCACAATTAGGATCACCTACAAGCCTTGATTCACATGCATTTATACTTCAATTGGCAACCAAAACATACCAAAAATAAGTACCAATCTATCAACAACTATACCATCTATAATCATACTCAATTTCTTCACTCATTAGTTCATCCAAGATACCATAATTCACATCCCAAATCACACAAGATAAGTATCATACAATTCATATCATAATTCCTTATTTAATCTACCATTCTCATCAACCAAGTCAAGCATGAAATATTCCATTTCCATTCTCACTATTTCATACCACATTCATCGTTTTTCATAACATAAACATAAGAACCAACACATTCAACTTCCAAGCCATATCACATGGCAAGGTCCAAACATTTCAAAACACACCATAACTTCTAGCCTATACATACCATATACCAAATATTTACATCTTTCAAAAGTAGCCAATAGTGTGATCGAGTCGCTGACGATCCCCGGATCTGAGCTAGCTTTACTGACATTATAAAACAAAGAAACACATGACACAGTAAGCTTAAGAGCTTAGTAAGTTCGTAATATAATATATTCAATTCAATAAATCAAATACAATATACAAAGTTAATCCATCACATATATCATCTCAAAAATATACACATCATATCATCCATAGATAAAATACTCACTCAACCATTCATAATTCCATTTACAATTTCATCAACCACAAAGGTTCAATACATATCTGTAACACCCCTAACCCGAAACCGTCGCTAGAATAGGGTTAAAAGGGCATTATCAATCAATCAGAACGTTTCATTACCATTTCACGACACTAAGTCAAACATCAATCAAACATATACAATTACAAGAATATATTCCCTTATTGAGGTCTTTGAGACCTTGAACACGTGCTAGAAAGGAGTTGGGACTAAACTGGAACACATACAGAATTTCTCGAATAATTAAAACTTTTCAAATATTCAGGGGTTACACGCTCGTGTAGGCAGGCCGTGTGCCTCTCACGGCTGCTAGACACACCCGTGTGTCCTCCCCGTGGTCGAACCTGACTTTATCCCATGGCCACCAAGCACGCCCGTGCACCTTGGCCGTGGTCAATCTTGACTTGGCTCCATGGCCATCAAACACCCCTGTGTGCTAAGGCCGTGTACTCTTAGGTCATATACTGACTTTTTCAAACGACTACTAGACACGTCCTTGTACCATGACCGTGTGTCCTAAAGCTAGCTACTGACTTATGCCCACGGCTAGTTGACACACCCGTGTCAAGGCCGTGTGCTATTAGGCTATATACTGTCATTCACCCACGGTTATTAGGCACACCCGTGTGCCACAACCATGTGACAAAATAGGCCATTTGCAAGGCCAATTTGCCACCCACACAAGGGTCAATCTCTACAAGCACATTAAAGCATGATTACACACATAATTTGGCAACCAATTTCATGTCAAATGATCAACATATAATCTCATACAATCTCATTCACAACCATGTTAACTAACAGACTTATTTGCACCACTTGAACGCATTCCATACCAATATGATTCATTTCCAACTTCTCTATTTTATACTAGCATCATACCAACACAAAGTTACCATTCATAAGTCATTTTCTTTACTCATAAACCTTTCCAAAAGATGCATCATATATCAAAGCCATTCATGCTAAAAACTAACACATATCTAGCCACACCACATGGTTATTTACACATCTCAAACACGATTCAAATAACTAGCCTATAAATGTCATATTTCAACTATGTACATCTTTCCAAAAGTACCCAAAATAGATTGCCGATAGTGTGATTGAGATGCTGACAATCCCTAGATCCGAGCTTGCTTTACTGACACTGTAAAACAGAGAAACAATCACACAGTAAGCTTTCAAAAGCTTAGTAAGTTCGTAACAAAATACATTAAATCAAAACATATCATCACATAGATTATTTCACAATCTAATATCTCATATCAACCAAAACTAGTATTTTCAATTAACCTTCCATAAACTCATTCATAGTTTCATCAACCATATAGGGTCGGAACATACCTTAGCCAACACTTAGTTGTCAAATACTTATGCTACTCAATACTCATGATTCATTTTGATCAACATTCATTCCCTCTTCAGTTTATTCTCACACTTAGTGCCTAAACAGTTAGTGTCACACACTTAGTGCATCCATATCAAACCGATCTTGAATCGGTATCGCACACACAGTGCCAACCACAAGGCCAAAGCTTATATTACTCCGCACACACAGTGCTATTTATCTCGGTCACATTTTCGAATACGCAAACTTAGTGCCACTTAACTCAATCTATCACATGGCATTCACATTTCAATAATATCATACCATTCATTTCATAACATTAAACATAGCTAAATACAAGTATTATGTCCGAACTTATCTCGGCCGTCAAACTATCGAAACGGTCGATTAATCGAGCACTTTATCTTTGCCTCGATCTCGATCTAAACCTCTCCTTTCTTGGTCTATACACATTCAAATTCAATCCATTTAATCAGCAATTCATTCAATTTAGTCCACACATACACATATTTAGGGTATTTTACAAAATAGCCCTCATAATTTCACATTTTGACACTTTAGTCCCTATTTCACAAAATCATCAAATACACAAAATTTCAATACACATATGTTTAGCCGAATTCTCTCTATTTTCATACAAGTCCACACATTTCATTTATTTCACATTTTAATCCCTCAAAATATTATTTTCACGATTTAGTCGAAAGACATCACATGTTAATCCAAAACCAAGTTTTCATATTTCACTATCAACTAGCACATAGCTCAAGCATTCATCAATGGCTCATCACAACAACATCACCGATTCACAAAATTACAACATGGGTTTGCTAGAGCACTAAGCAACGATTACGAAAACGTAGAAATTTTCAAAAATCGAGCTCAAACATACCTTGAATCAAGCTTAACAATGGTCGAATGCTTCAAGCCCTATTCTTTCTTTTTCTTCTTCACATTCGGCTAAGAAAGAAGATAATGGTCATCTTTGTTGTTTTTTATTATTATTACATATTTTACTCTTTTGCCCTTTTATTAAACATATAAGACAAATTTACATTATGGTTATCTAGTCATTTAACCATCCACTATCTTAAAATTTGATTAATAACAACATAAGGCCTCCACCTTAAAAAGCCAACAACAATTAAGTACTCATAAATCAGCACACAAAATTTTACCCTTCATGCAATTAAGTCCTTTTTCTTAATTCGGCACACCATCGATCAAATTATCACACAGAATTTTCACACAGACTATGTCACATAGAATCAACACCAAATATAACATTAAAATAATATTTTGATCTCAGATTTGTGGTCCCGAAACCACTGTCCTGATTAGGGTCTAAATCGGGCTGTTACAATACCTGAGCCAACACATAGTCCTTCACCATTCATGCTACTCAGTGCATTGATATTACATTTCGATTAACCTTTGTTAATCATTCGATTTAATCGCACACTTAGTGCCAATTTCATAGTCGAAGCAAAAATATCATCGCACACTTAGTGCCTATACTTTAAACCGACTTATCTTGGTATCGCACACACAGTGCTAATCAATAACGCCAAAGCTTCTATTACTTCGCACACACAGTGCTATTCATCTTTGTCGTAATTCCAATTACGCACACTTAGTTCCATCTAACTCATTTTCGCACATAGCATTTCTAATCCCATGATCACATAAATATTCATTCCATAGTACTAAAACATAATTTAAAAACACGTATTATATCCGAACTTACCTCAAACGTAGATATACTAAAACTAGTCGATCAATAGAACACTTTGTCTTTGCCTCGATCTCGGTCTGAATCTCTCTTTTCTTGGTCTATACATATTCAAATTTAGCTCATTCAATCACCAATTCAATCAATTTAGTCTAAGCATACATATTTAGGGCATTTTACAAAATAGCTCTCACATTTTCACATTTTGACACTTCAGTCCTTAATTCATCAAATCACAAATTACACAAAATCTCCATTCACATATGCTTAGACGAATTTTCCCTATACTCATACAAGTCCATATATTCCATTTATTTTATATGTTAGTCCCTCAAAATATTATTTTCAAAATTTAGTCCAAATTACTCAATTTCGCCAAAAATTCAAAGACAAAACATATTAATCTTTCACATATCTTTCATATTTCATCACCATCTATCACAAAGCTCAAAATCATCAATGGAATATCTTAAAATCACCACCAAACTCTAAAATTAAAGCATGGGTTTGATAGAACACAAAGCAGCGATCACAAAAACGTAGAAATCATTAAAAACTGATCAAAAACACATACCCGATTGAGCTATGAACGTGCCGAATTCAACAAGCTCCAAACCCTTATTTTCTTCTTTCAATTTCAGTAGAAAGATGAACACTCATCCACTAACTTTTGTTTTATTATGAGTAATATTAACTTAATTCATGTTTTACTGTTTTGCCCATTTTTAATACATTTAAAATTTCCACTAACTATATACATATATGTCCATCTCCACTATCTATGGTATAATTGCAACATAAGGACCTTTCATGTTATAAGCCATGCCAATTAAGCACTTTAACAATCTGCACACAGCTTTTGCATTTTATGCGATTAAGTCATTTTTCATAATTTGACATACAAACGATAAAATTTTCACACCAAATTTTCAGACACGCTTAATCACATATAATAAACATCAAAAATAATATTAAAATATTTTTCTAACTTCAGATTTGTGGTCCCAAAACCACTGTTTTGACTAGGGTCTAAACCGAGCTATTACAACTCTCCTCCCTTTAGGGATTTTCGTCCCCGAAAATCTTACCATTGAATAGGTTTGGATATTGCTCTCTCATAACATCTTCAAGCTCCCACGTAGCCTCTTCAACTCTGTGTTTGTGCCACAACACTTTCACTAAAGAAATTTTATTATTTCTCAACTCTTTAATCTCTCGTGCCAAAATTTGGATCGGTTCTTCACTATACGACAAATCTGACTGAATATCAACCTCAGAAGGAGCAATTACATGCGATGGATCAGATCTGTATCTTCGAAGCAACGATACGTGAAACACGTTATGAATTTTCTCTAATTCAGGTGGCAACAATAATCTATAAGCAACTAGTCCAATTCGTTTAATAATCTCATATGGTCCGATGAACCTCGGACTCAACTTGCTATTTCAGCCAAATCAAAGTATTTTCTTCCACAGAGACACTTTCAAAAACACTTTGTCACCAACCTCAAATTCGATATCTTTTCGTTTTAAGTCTGCATAGGACTTCTGACGATCTGATGCTACTTTCAAACTGTCACGACTCACTTTTACTTTCTGTTCAGTCTCTTTTATTAAATCAACCCCGTGAATCCTATTCTCACTCAGCTCAGTTCAATACAATGGAGTTCGACATTTTTTATCGTAAAGAGCCTCATACGGTGCCATTTTAATACTACATTGAAAACTGTTATTGTACGGGAACTCAATCAACAGTGAATGTTTTTCCCCCACGTACTTTCAAGCTCAAGAATGCAGCATCTCAACATATCTTCAAGAATCTGAATGATCCGCTCAATTGTCCATCCGTTTGCTGATAAAATAAAGTATTGAAATGCAACTTTGTGCCTAAAGCCTCTTACAATTTCTTCCAAAACCGTGAGGTAAATCTCATATCTCTGTCAGATACAATAGATAGTGGCACTCCGTGCAATCTCACAATCTCAGCAATATACAATTTGGCTAACTTGTCAAGTGAATAATCTATTTTTACCATAACAAAATGAGCTAATTTCGTCAATCTATAAACTATCACCCAAACTGCATCTTTGTTACTTGAAGATTTAGGTAATCTCGACACAAAGTCCATCGTGATTCTCTCCCATTTCTACTCAGGAATCATAATCGGTTGTAACAAATTGGATGGAACCTGATGTTCAGCTTTAACTTGCTGACAAACCAAGCATCTCGAAACAAACTCTGAGATGTCCCGTTTCATACCATGCCACCAATAGAATTATTTTAGATCGTTATACATTTGTGTACTACCCGGATGAACAGTCAAACTGTAACATCCCAAAATTGGGCCTAGTAGGATTGGGCCCAATGGGCCTTGGGCGTAAGAATGTTTAAAATTTTTGAGAATATGAGAATGGCGTTGTTGCAAATTGGACTTATTAGTTAAGTGAATTTGGAAGGTTACGGGGTTTCTATGAAGTCTCAGGTTTAATTGGGCCTTAGGAAAAATTCAGTATTTTAGCACTTTAATGAGAGATGGTAAGTAGCTTCAAGGCTTATAGAAATAAATGAGTAAATTGTTAGCATAAATGAGCAATTGGTAAAAAGGATATGGCGCCACATGAAGTACTTTGAGGGAAGAGGTTCAAATCCCATTATGTGCAAATTTTGACTATTATTTTTGCATGCTCTCCTTAAGTGTCGACCAAGAGGTATATATGGCAAGGTGGACTTCTTTATTTTTGGTAAGATGGCTAAAGGAAATAAGGAAATGTTGAGGTTGGGGAAAGGAATCAATAAAAAAAGGGCATGTAAGGGGAACATGTGGCTTATTTCATGGAGATTGTTTTGGAAAGTTTGGCTGGCCAAACTTTTGACCACTAAGGGCATGAATATGGACGGTTTTGGGACTAAAGGGTGATAGATGAATTTTTGCTTGGTGCTTTAGTGAGACTAAGTGTTTGTTTTGGTCAAAAATCCTATTGCAACTTTTGTGTCATCTTCTTCCAATTTGCTATTTTCTTTGCCGAAACCTACTAGCACAATTGTGCATTTTCCTCCTTTTTTGTTTGGTTAAAACCTTCATCCTTTTTTCATCTTTCTTGGATAGCCGAACAACATATCATCCATTCAACCTTCTATCTTTTCTTTTAACCATTCCTCTAATCTTTCTTCCATTTTCCTAAATCAACATTACCATATGAACAAATCTTCTTTGTTATTTTCTCTTCAATAACTGAATTGCTATCATCTTCTATCTTCCCCATTTTTGTGTATTGGACATCTCTCCTTGGTTGAATCGGAGTTTTAGTGGGTGGCCTAATACCAAATCCTGGTCGATTCATTCGTAGTCGTAAACCAATTGGTGGGAACCAAGATTATCATCGATTAAGGTAAGGAGTCTTTTCATAGTCCATTCAATATCGCTATTCAGTTATGGTGTTAATCGGATTGAAAGCTTGGCTAATCGATTATGTTGTTAGTCACGAAATCACGCGATACTCTCTACTTGTGGATTTTTCAGAAATAGTGGTAAAGTCGAACACCTATCTCCCGTAATAAGAGACTCGGATTGTTGGTAAGTGATACAGATTGTTAAATCAATCGCAATACTTGGATGAAGTTGTAAATTGGGTTTTGGACTAATTGTTGATCGATTGTATCTTTAGGTGCCACAGAGAATATCGTGTTACAGATTCCGAATAAGGTGTGTAATCCCGTATTTTTCGAAAACATGTTTGAAATGGTGTGTAATCTCACATCTCTCTGAAAGTTTGTATGATATCTTTTGTGATTCGATTGAAATACCAAAGAAAATTGGAAATCGGCATCTGTGGTCACTCGAGAGTGCGTATATTCGTAGTTATAACCATAATTGTAATAAAACTTAGAAACAGTGATGTGTTTCTGAAAAATCACGAAAAATAGGAGAAAGGGAATTAGAAAGTGAATGAGATATCAAGTTAAAGTTTACTGTGTCTATTTTGATATGGAAGAAACATAGAGGGAAAATGAATTTTATATTCTGAGATATCTTAATTTTAGTGAGACTAGTTCTGATTAACTTCGTGGTTCCCTGATCTGTTTTGCAAAAATCGTATAAAATTGTACAACGTGAATTATGGGTTATAATTTATATTTATGGATTCCTTAGTGAGCCTATTTTCATTAGAAACAAGTGAGAGCAATATATGAAAGTTGTACAATGAGATATTTGAAATTAAGGTAAGAGAGGTCAGAATCGTTGGACAGTGTAACAAGGGAAATTTTAAGGAATAAAGTGTACTAAATGGTTAAGACAAAAATTCTGGAAAAATTTTAGTAAGAAATATATGAGTTTAATTTCAAGGAAAATTTACGAATTTAGATTTTGAGTTTCCTAACCTAAGTTATAGTCAATTTAGTCAGCATGACGCAGATGGACAGTTTCAAGTTTTATGTCCCAAATTAGTAATTAAGTCTGAGGTTGCGAAATTACAAAAATACCCTTGGAGGGTAAATTACAGAAATACCCCTGGGTTGCGAGATTACCGAATTACCCTTAGTGGGTAAAATTACTGAATTACAGAATTTCCCTTATGTGCCAAATTACGAAAATATCCTAATGGGTCGAATTACAAAAACGCCCCTAATGGGCCGATTTGATAGATTGCCCTAATGGGCCGATTTTGATATATTGCTTAATGGGCCAATTTGATATATGGTATAATGGGTCGATTTTGCAAAGTGTTAATGGGCCAAATTGTTTGTAATAAATCTCTGATGTTATTAATTATCGTTGTTATATTGTAAATATCATAATTTGCTATGAATGTTGCATTCACATAATTCTACATGGGTTCGGGATGTTGATGATTGGAGGAAGCTATTTGGTGGCTCTGCCACATATTTTGGTGACTCTGTCACAATCTGTCTAGTGGCTATGCCACGTATATTCTATTATTCTGGTGGCTTCGCGACAAATTCTGATATTATAAATGGCTAAATGCCTGCGATTATAAATGGCCACTGGCCTGCGAATTATTATTATAAATGGCAATTTGCCTGCGTTTTGGAGAGATTGGCAGGGTGGGTTGACTTGATCCCCACAAGAGAGATTGGTTGGTACGGGTGGAGAGACTGGTAGGGTAGGTTGACTTAATCCCCACAGGAGAGATTGGTTGGTACGGGGGGAGAGATTGGCTGGATGGGATGAGTTGCATTCATATAATTTATTTATTACATGTAAATGGGCTTTGGCCCAAGATTATGCTTAATGGGCTTCGGCCCAAGTTATTGTTAGATGGGCTCAGGCCCAAGTTTTTGCTAAATGGGTTCAAGCCCAGTGAACAATGGTAAGGGGATTTCACACTGCGTTCTTGTAACTCACCCCCTTTCTTTCTTAACCCTTGTAGGTAATGCTCAGTAACGAGGACTTGGGGCCATGGATGACTCGGTGGAGGCCATACTTCAGAAATGGTGTTTTACTTTGAAACTTTAGATTTCTATTTTCATTCACTTTACTATTTCGAGTTTTAAAGTTGTAATAAGGCCTCTGGTTTATTTTATATTGCTTTATGTTTGACGTATTTATATTTTGCTCAAATTACTTTAAAAAGGGATTTTTCTTAAATCATAAACAAAGGTTTTTCAAAATAGATTAACAAATGGATTTCGTAACAAACCTTTGCAAATATTTTAACTTAGAGATGTTTTCTTAAATTATCAATGACATTTTCAAAAGTTACAGTTTTAAAAGATCACTAGTCCAAATATTGATTCTTTAATCGGCCTTTCAAGAGATTAGCAGTATTTTACCAAGTATTTCTAAAAATGATTTGTTTTTCTTAACTATAACAAAATATCGTCATCTTTAGTCATAAGGTCTTTATACGTTTTCAAAAAACTCTTCAGTGTGACACGCTAGATTCGGGCTTCACTTCTAGGCCAGGTTTGGGGTGTTACACAAATGACTATTGTGAGCTTCGTTCAAAATCAACTGAATCAACTCTGAATTCTTCAGAAGACAAATCCGATCTCTGAATCTCAAACAATCATCATTATTAACTCAAAATTCTGAATCAGAATTCAAATCACATTGAGCTCGTTTTGCTATCATCTCATCATCACTTTTCTAGGCATCACAAATCTGACGTATAAACATCGACCTAACTTTCAACTCAGCCAAAACCGAAAGATCTATCTGAGTACTCATTGCTTGTAAAGCACATATAGACTTTAGGCTTAAAGCATCAGCAACAACATTCGCTTTACCTGGATGATAATCAATCACAAGTTCGTAGTCTTTCAACAATTCTAACCATCTTCTCTGTCACAAATTCAATTCTTTCTAATTCATCAAGAACTTTAAGCTCTTGTGATCAGTATAAATATGACATTTCTCTCCAAAAAAGTAGTGACGCCAAATCTTCAATACAAATACAATAGCAGCTAATTCAAGATCATGTGTCGAGTAGTTTTTTCATGCGACTTTAACCGCCTCGAAGCATAAGCGATAACTTTGCCTTTTTGCATCAACACACAACCCAAACCATTCAACGATGCATCATTGTAAACTATAAATTATTTACCCGATTCAGGTTGAACCAACACTAGCGCTTCTGCCAACAATGCTTTCAACTGCTCAAAACTCTGTTGGCACTTTTTGGACCATTCAAATTTAATATCTTTCTTTAGCAATTCCATCAATAGAGTCGCAACCATCGAGAAGCCTTTCACAAACCGTCTATAATATCCCACTAGTCTCAGAAAACTACAGACTTCAGACACATTTCTCGGAGGCTTCCATTCTAAAATAGCTGAGATCTTACTTGGATCAACTCGTATTCCTGCAGCTGATACAATATGCCCCAAAAAACCAACCTCACACAGCCAAAACTCACATTTGCTGAACTTTGCATACAATTGTTTCTCACGCAGAGTTTGTAACATAATTCTCAAATTCTCAGCATGTTGCATCTCATCACAAGAATAGATCAGAATATCATTAATGAAGACCACAACAAATCAATCCAAATATAGTTTGAATATCCGATTCATCAAATCCATAAACACTGCAGGAGCATTCATTAGTCCAAAAGGCATAACTAAGAATTCATAATGTCTGTACCTCATTCTGAAAGTAGTTTTCGATACATCTGATTCTTTAACTCTCAACTGATAATAGCCCGATCTCAAATCTATCTTAGAAAACATTGTAGCTCCTTTCAGCTGATCAAACAAATCATCAATGTGTGGCAAAGGATATTTATTATTTATCGTTACTTCATTCAATTGTCGGTAATCAATGCACATTCTCATAGTACCATCTTTCTTTTTAACAAACAACACATGAGCACCCCAGGGCGAGAAACTCGGTCGTGCAAATCCATTATTAATCAACTCTTGCAACTAGGACTTCAACTCTTTCAATTCTGTTGGTGCCATTCTATACGGAGCTATTAATATCAGAGTCGTCCCCAGCACTAATTCAATAACAAATTCAACTTCTCGGATCAGAGGTAATCCCAGTAGTTCTTCAGGAAACACATCAAGGAATCACAAACCACAAGCACAGATTCAACTTTCTTTTCTGTCACTTTCGTATCAATCACATATACAAGATAAGCTTTGCAACCCTTTTTCACATAATTCAAGGCTTTCATTGAATATATAACAGCCAGTAACCCACTCAAATTATTAGATTCAATGCGAACTATCTCACCATTCTGACTTCTCAAATCAATACTCTTCCATTTACAATTCACAATAGCATTATGAAAAGTTAACTAATCCATACCCAGAATGATATCAAATTCATTAAAAGGTAGCAGCATCAAATTAGCTGGAAAATAAATATCTCGAAACATCAACTGACAATTCTTGCATACTTTATCAACCAAGACACACTTGCCTAAGGGGTTCGATACTTCAATCTCAAATTTAGTAGACTCAACAGGTAAAGTCTTACTTGATGCTAGATTCACCCACACATAAGAATGAGTAGATCCTAGATCTATCAATGAAATCACATCAATATCAAATAGGGTAAAAGTACCAGTAATGACATCTAGAGATGACGCTTCTTCACGAGCGCGAATAGTATAGGCTCAGGCAGGTGCTCTCGCCTCGAATCTCACAGCTGTATCGGTAGTCTGTCTTTGACTTCCACTCATATTTCCACTATTTCTGGATGGTCTACCCCTAATCTTTGAATTTCTCGGTCTCGCACTCTGAACATTGTCTTTCTCAGCTAACTCTGGGCAATCTCGAATGAAATGGTCTCGTGATCCACATTTGTAGCAAGTTCTATTATTGTACTTGCCCCAGCATTCTCCAACGTGTCGTCTTCCATACTGTCTACACTCAGGCTTGTTGCTTTTGACATTTCCAACACTTGATTCAGTTCAAAATTTGAGTTCTTGGACCAATACTTTGTCTCACCCGATCTCTACCAAAATGTCCAAACGAAGCATTTGAACGATTACTTGCATCTTTAAATATCTTAGTTGAAAGTTTAGACGACTTACTCATCGATCTTTTTCTTTCATCTCTAGCCTCAGAATATGCTTTCTTCTTTTCTTTGCTAAGCTCCTCGGCTTTGCTGGCTCTTTCAACTAACACAAAAAATTCATTTAAATCAAGTATTCCAACCAGCAATTTAATGTCTTCATTTAGCCCTTAAATGAAACGTTTACACATAGTAGCTTCAGTAGAAACGTATTCCCGTGCATACTAACTTAATCTTACAAACTCCCGTTCATACTTCATAACTGACATACGGCCCTATTTCAGCTCTAGAAACTCTTTATGTTTTTAATCTATGAATCGTTGACTGATATACTTCTTTTGGAATTTAGATTGAAAGAAATCCCAGGTAACCCTCTCTCTCGGAACTACTGATATCAATGTTTTCCACCAATTATATGTCGTATCTCTCAACAAGGAAACAACACATTTAATGCATTCATTAGGAGTCAATGACAACTCATCAAATACTCAGATTGTATTTTCGAGCCAAAACTTAGCTCGCTCAGCATTATCATCAACCATAGCCTTAAACTTTTCGGCCCCATACTTTCAGATTTTATCTACGGGAGGCTTATTCAATTGGATCAGATCTGTCCTTTGTGGCACAACAGGTATTTGTGGGGGTAGAGGTTATGGAGCAACCAGATTCGTTCGAACAAACTCCGTAAACCACTCACTCATAATTTGGAAGAAGGCTTGCTTAGCCTCTCCCTCGTGGCTACTAACATTCGGCCTAGATGTGGCCGGCACTGTCCCTTGAGCCGGAGCAGGTGCATTGCTCTCTACATCATCAACAACTGTTCGATCGGGATCCATTTGCTATATGAAAATACATTTTTAACTATCAAGATTCATCACACTATCGTAATTATATATATGGTTTGTATAGCTAGACTCACACGCGTTACGTTTGTTCTAGAATTGACTAAACCGTAGCTCTGATACCAATAAAATGTAACACCCCTAACTCGTAGCCGTCGCCTGTCCAGGGTTAAGAAGCATTACCAATCATTCTGGAATATTTACAATCAATTTATAACACAAAGTCAAATCATCTTTGAAATATATCAAAATATAAATATATAGTCCCTTAATGAGGTCTACAAAACCTTGAACACATATTAGAAAGGGCTCGGGACTAAACCAAACACATATGAATTTTTTTAAAAATTTAAAGATTTTTCAAAATTGTAGAGGTCACATGCCCATGTGGGTACGCCGTGTGACTCATATAGCCTCAGACACGCCGTGCATCCAAGCCGTGGCAAAACAAGGTATACATACTAACTTGTCCACTTGCTCGTGTGCCTCGCCCATGGTCGACACTGACTTGCACCACACGGCCAGTCAGACGTCCGTGTGTCCAACCCGTGGTCGAATCTGACTTGTTTTTGAAACACAACTACAAAGGACACAGTCAAGCCACACACCCGTGTGCTCAATCGTGTGGGCACTTATAGGCCATTTACAAGGCCAAACATGCTTCCCACAATTAGGATCACCTTTAAGCCTTGATTCACATGCATTTATACTTCAATTGGCAACCAAAACATACCAAAAATAAGTACCAATCTATCAACAACTATACCATCTATAATCATACTCAATTTCTTCACTCATTAGTTCATCCAAGATACCATAATTCACATCCCAAATCACACAAGATAAGTATCATACAATTCATATCATAATTCCTCATTTAATCTACCATTCTCATCAACCAATTCAAGCATGAAATATACCATTTCCATTCTCACTATTTCATACCACATTCATCATTTTCATAACATACACATAAGAACCAACATCATTCAACTTTCAAGCCACATCACATGGCAAGGTCCAAACTTTTCAAAACACACCATACCTTCTAGCCTATACATGCCATATACCAAATATGTACATCTTTCAAAAGTACTGAAATAGATAGCCGATAGTGTGATTGAGTCGCTGACAATCCCCGGATCCGAGCTAGCTTTACTGACACTGTAAAACAAAGAAACACATCACACAGTAAGCTTAAGAGCTTAGTAAGTTCGTAATATAATACATTCAATTCAATAAATCAAATACAATATACAAAGTTAATCCATCACATAGATCATCTCAAAAATATACACACCATACCATCCATAGCTAAAATACTCACTCAACCATTCATAATTCCATTTACAATTTCATCAACCACAAAGGTTCAATACATACCTTAGCCAACACATAGTCATTCACCATTCATGCTACTCAATGCATCAATATTACATTTCGATCAACCTTTGTTAATCATTCGATTTAATCACAAATCACACACTTAGTTCTAATTTCGTAGCTGAAGCATAAATATCATCACACACTTAGTGCTGTACTTTAAACTGACTTATCTCAATATCGCACACACAATGCCAATCAACAAAGCCGAAGCTTCTATCACTTCGCACACACAGTGCTATTCATCTTTCTCGTAATTCTAATTATGCACACTTAGTGCCATCTAACTCTTTTCCGCACATAGCATTCCTAATCCCATGATCACATAAATATTCATTCCATAGTACTAAAACATAATTTAACAACACGTATTATGTAAAGCCCCGAATTTTGGCCCTAAATAAATTGGGCTTTGGGCTTTGGGTCTCATAAAATTTTTAAGTGAGCTAGAAAATGACAAATGACATGATGGCTTTAAGGGTTTAATGAATTTGGAGTGTCTAGGTGAGTTGGAGAAGCTTTGGGTTCGAGTTTTGTGGTGGAGAATTCTTAATTTAATTAATTAAGGAATCAGTGTTGTGGGTAGTAGGCTTTTAAATAAAAATAAGTGAAAAATGGCACAAAGAAGCCTATGGTGAAGTGGCTAAGTAACACCACTAGGGTGTAAGGAGGTGGCGACATATGTATGCAGGGAGGTCTAAGGTTTGAGTGCTAGCTTAGTTTTATTTTGGAGTTTAATTTTAGGCTTTTAGAAGGTTGGAAGTGGCGTGTAGAGGGACTCTAAGGAGAAGTGATCAGCAGAGAGAATTTAGGAGAAGGATAAGGGAGATATCATGGAGAAAAATTAGGAGATGAGCAGTGGATGAAGTGGTGCCGAATTGGACTTTAGGGGTGGCTAGGTTTCGGCTATAGGCTATATAAATGTGTGTGTGTCCGAATCTGGGGTCCTAGGTAATGCGAAATTTTCCATTCTTTTTCTTTTCCTTGTCGAAACCTTATCTTTCCACAACCGAAAATACCTTGCCTTATTGCCGATTCTTTACTCTTCTCTTACCTTCTAAACCTTTATTCTTACTTCTTTGTCGACTCTTCTCTTCTTCCTTGACAAACCGAATAGCCTCTATTCTCCCTCAAGGTTCTTCTTTGATATTTGTGACTTCATATTCTTCCTTTATCTTGCATTTAGGTGTCGAATATACCTTTCACCGCTCTGATTTTTAGGCCGAATACACCTTGGCCGAATCTTCTCTGTACCTTTTCTTCAACTTTGGCTGATTGATTCTTGTGATTTAGCATCGATCTCTTCCCTCTGAGGTCATTACCATTTCACTCTTTTTGCGTTTCGGGTTTTGGGTAAGTGTTCTTTACTTCGATTTAAGGGTTGGCCGAATGGTCATATATGTTGTGAGGGTGACTTGTGTTGGATGCAAGTCATCTATTGCTTAGGCTCTAATGATTAAGTTGGTATAGATCTAGGGCCTAATCGTGGTTGGTGTTAAAGAAAGGAGCTATTAAGGCTTGTCGCACACGGTAAGGTTACGGTGAGGCTTTGATTTTTGATAAAGTTTGTATTTAGCCTATGATTAATTGTTAAGTAATATCGAATGTAGATTCATGACTAAGAGGAAATCACATCACGCACTATTACCAGATGTGTACAAACACTACACACACATGATGTCGGCAATGCCGAAAAGCCGAAAAGTCGAAAGTGGCTAAATGGGCCCGGTGGGCTCTGAGGATAAGTTTTGTGAAATTTTTTGATTTGGTTATATGAATTGAGTTGGTCATGCAGTTACGTGATCTAGAATTGATTTGGGCCTAATAGGCTATATGAATGGGATCTGGGCCTAATGGGCCATATGGATGTGATTTGGACCTAATGGGCCATATGAATGAGATTGGGCTTAGTGGGCCTTTTGCATGTATGTAGGCTTATTTGGGCTTTGTATATGGGTTTGGTCTTGGTATCTGATAACTGCTAAAACATACATAAAACTTAAACACATAATTGCAACCGTGGACAAGTCATAAGGTTGAAGTGTGGTAATGGGTATATGCATGTCTAGGATTGGATCTAGAGAGAGCTTGGTACTTAAACGGTCTCAATGACCCACCTCCTCTTTTCTGGAATACTACCTGGTGCATAGTACCTATTCACTTTGGCTTACGGGGATTTGTTAACGGACCCAGGTAGGTACTAAATCCATAATACTTAAAAATGACCAAAATGCCCCTAAGGGAGAAAATGACTAAAATACCCCTATGTGTTAAACTTAGGATTTGTGGATGTTACATGTTGTATTCATATGATATACTACCTAGGTTGCATATAGGTGGGAATTATGGAACGGAGGAAGTATATGAGGATCGCATGGTTGCTTGACGACCGTGGATCCACCGATGGCTTTTAAGCCCATTAGCAGCTTTGCTGCAACGTAGGTAGTACCACAACCGGGCTACCATTGATGTGTACCAGATAGGTGGGTTAATGTAGACATCCCCACATGATGTGTATCAGGGGACGGAGATGATGTGTAGCAGATGGATTATTTGGGGAGGGTTACACAGCATTGCATGTATGATGTTGTTATGTTATTATTATGAAAAGGGCTTAGGCCCAATTGATTGCTTGTATGCTATTTGTTAGCTGAGGGTTGTACACACTGAGTTTCAAAACTCACCCCCAATTTTATTTTTCTCAGGAAATCTTCAGTAGACGGTTTGACGAATGGAGGGACTCAAAGGAGGCCAACTAGCAAGATGTTTCGTTTTACTTGATTTTCTTTATAGTTTTAAGTACTTTGATCATTTTAAGTTGGATTGTAATAAGGCTTTCCCTCTACTTAACTTTACATTGAATGTTTTACTTTATTTCTTTTAAGATTTATCTCAAATTTTTTCAAAAACAAGTGTTTTATTCAAAATTAAGCTTCTGCTGGTAAAAAGTTATATTTTTAAAATAATTGTTAACTTACAATCGAAAAGACAGATTCTTAATACACATAGTTTTGGAAGACAACTATGAACTGGGTTTTTAATCAAAATTCTTTAAGAAGGGTTTTCAAAGAAAACAAGGTTTTCAAAAACACTTCAATGTGACACACCAGATTCGGGCCTAACTTTTAGGCTGGGTTTGGGGTGTTACATATTATATCTGAACTTACTTCGGACGTAGATATACCGAAACTAGTCGATCAATCAAACACTTTGTCTTTGCCTCGATCTCGATCCGAATCTCTCCTTTCTTGGTCTATACATATTCAAAATTAGCTCATTCAATCACCAATTCATTCAATTTATTCTCAACATACATATTTAGGACATTTTACAAAATAGCCCTCACATTTGTACATTTCGACACTTTAGTCCTAATTCATCAAATCACAAATTACACAAAATCTCCATTCACATATGCTTAGCCAAATTTTCCCTATGCTTATACAAGTCCATATATTTCATTTATTTCAAATTTTAGTCCCTCAAAATATTATTTTCACAATTTAGTCCAAATTACTCAATTTCACCAAAAATTCAAAGACAAAACATATTAATCTTTCACATTTCTTTCATATTTCATCATCAAATATCACATAGTTCAAACATTCATCAATGGAATATCTCAAAATCACCACCAAACTCTAAAATTAAAGCATGGGTTTGATAGAACACAAAGCAACGATAACAAAAACATAGCAATCATTAAAAATCGATCAAAAAACATACCCGATTGAGCTATGAATATGCCGAATTCAACAAGCTCCAAAACCTTATTTTCTTATTTCAATTTCGGTAGAAAGATGAACACTCATCCACTAACTTTTGTTTTATTATGAGTAGTATTAACTTAATTCATGTTTTACTATTTTGCCCATTTTTAATACATTTAAAATTTCCACTAACTATGTACATGTATGTCAATCTCCACTATCTATGGTATAATTACAACATAAGGACCTTTCATTTTATAAGTCATTCCAATTAAGCATTTTAACAATCAGCACACAGCTTTTGCATTTTATGCGATTAAGTCCTTTTTCATAATTCGACACACAAACGATAAAATTTTCACACCAAATTTTCACACATGCTCAATAACATATTATAAACATCAAAAATAATATTAAAATATTTTTTTCAACCTCAGATTTGTGGTCCCGAAACCACTATTCTGACTAGGGTCTAAACCGTGTTGTTACACCTACTTTGTATTCCAGCAATGTTTGCTTTCTTTAATTAATCCATTCTTTTTAGATTTTGTTCCTGGTAAATTTCAGTTTTGTCCATTATTATGATCCTTTTCAAGCATTTTGCATTGAAATAATGATTAATGGACTTATAATACTTTCACAAAAGGAGTTCTGCATATTACTCTAGAAGCTTCTAAATAGTACAAGAACCTGAAATAAGACTACTATTTAGAACACACCAAGCCTAAGGGTTGGAAATATTTGAGAAAGAAGAGTCTATATTGTGACTATTTCTTCAGATTTTCTGTCAAGGATATCAGCTGAACAAGAAGGCATGATAACACCTCAATGATACAACCTTGATGAACAATGAGCAATGACAACCCAAACATTAAAAAGGGATCATTCTTATGCATTTATGCAAATATCATTCATACACATCTAGTTAGAAGCATTTGATTCATTCTGATCATTGCATCCTAATCAATTGGTATAAGCATAGGCCCATGAAATTGATTCTACATGCCATGTCCCCCAGAGGACGGTGTAGTGACATCGGCAAAGATACCAAATTTATCTCCCTAAAGTTGTAGTGGAGCATATAGAAGTTACAAGTCTTATCTCCCTAAAGATGCAGTGGAGCAGACTGAAGATAGCGAATCTTATCTCCCTGAAGTTACAGTGGAGCAGATTGAAAATATCGATTCTCATTTCCCTAACGTTATAGTGGAACAGATTAAAGCTACAAATCACAAATCCTATACCTCTGAAGTTGCAGTAGGTGGAATCAAGTCTACAAAAACCAAACCTTATCTCCCTGAAGTTGCAGTGGAGCAGGCTTTATCTCTCTGAAGTTATAGTAGAGCAGATTAAAGCTATAAACCTTATCTCCCTGAAGTTGCAGTGGAGCAGGTTAAAGTTACAAGTCTTATCTCCCTGAAGTTACAGTGGAGCAGACTGAAGATAGTGGATCTTATTTCCCCGAAGTTATAGTACAACAGATCAAAGTTACGAGTTACAAGTTATATACCTTTGAAGTTCCAGTAGGTCGGATCAAATTTACCATGTTGCAGTGAAGCAGATGGAAACTATAAATCTTATCTCACTGAAGTTGCGGTGGGTTAGAATGAGGCTACTTGAAGAAGATGAGCACTGAGGAGGTCGAGATTCTGCAAGACCAAGCAAATTTGGCCCTTTTTAAAGTCTTTGCTTAATTCTCGTTACACGACAATGAGCAAAGAGGGGCAGCTGTAGAGGCCCAAATTTTCGGGGCCCAAACCAATAACCCAAAAACATAAAATAAATAAAACACAAATAAACCAAAATAATAACAGTCCATTTACATTAAATGGCCCAATCCAAGACCCAAAATTACCAGGCCCAAATGGCCCAAAAAACTTAACATTCTCAGAAAACTAAGAAACTCTAGGGTTTCCTCTAAGAGCCGCCGCCTCCACCTCGCCACGTCGGCACCTCCTCCGTACTCCTTCACGCACCACCGCGTGCCATGTCAACCTATGTACCTACAAACGAGACAAAACAACAACAGCAGAGAAACAATAAAAAATAATGTATTTTATTTTATATATTCCGGCTATAAAATTTGAAAAGAAACCTTTGTATTTTTTTTTTTTACAGACAATCGAATACAAAATAGACGAGATTATCAATACAAAAAAAAATAAACTTCGAATACAAAAATCAACTAGATAATGTAGTTTGTGTACTTTGTTTAATTTTTTTTCTTTTTTTCTTTTTCTTCCTCTTCTTTCAAAACTCAAAAAAAGGAGAAAGGTTGAATTTTTTTTACCTTTTCAGCTTGAAACCATCAGATCTGGGCTTGGACGGCCGAAAGGAAGAAAAAAGGGAAGATTTTGATTTTCCAGCCACCGTGGACGGCGGTGCCGGTGATCGACAGCCGCCACGATGGTCAGCGACCGGAGCATGGCCGGCCATGGAGGCTTTGAAAGAAGGGGGAGAGTTTTTTCGGATTTCTTTTTTTATTTTGAAGGTTGGAATGAATTTTTTGTAAAAAAATTTGATTTATATAGGAGCATGAAACGATGCCGTTTTGGGTCAGTGTACATAGACACCAAAACGACATCGTTTTGAGTTGGACCAGACTGACCCGACCCGAACTTGAACCCGAATCGCCTAGGATTCGCGTGTTTTTGGACCAATGGGCTATTTGCATCCTCAGTCCTTCCGCTTTTGAGGCTGGTTCCAATGTGGTCCTATCCTATTTTCTTTATATTTGATTTTCGCCACAAACTTTCATTTTTATTCAATTTAGCCCTTAAACCCTTTAATAGGCGAATGCCTGAAACGGGGTCGCTTTGAGGACAAGGAAAAATTTCCCTTTGGTCCAAGTTCTTCCTTCGCGCGTTTGATTTTAACCCCTTAACCCTTTTTTTTGTTTAATTTGTTAATTTTATTAGGATTTTTACTCCAATTTTTGTTTATATTTGTATTTAGTCCCTAATTTTATTGTTATTTTTAATTTTCTTTTTTTTCCTCGTTGATTTAATTTCAACCTTTTCCACAAATTTCTTATTTATTTATTTATTTATTTTGTTTAGTTATTTATTTATTATTAATTCATTATCTTTTTACACTAAAAATATAAACTATTTGCAATCTTTTAAATACGCATTTTCTATTATTTTGTTATTACTTTCGCATATTATTGTTGCATTGTTTCATTTATTTTTTTTATATTTTTGTGTCATACTTGCTATTATTTTAATGATGCATTCTCCATTTTATTGCCTTATTTATTTATTTATCGCAACCTAATTATTGATATTATGTTTGTCTTTGTAATTACGTTAATATCATCATAATATCTTGTCATCTATTTTATGTCATTTTTAAACATTACACTAATTTTCACCCACATTCGTAACAAAAAAAAAGGGAATTTTTCAATAATAAGATAATGTTTTAAATTTTGGAGACTCGAGAAAATCGTACCCTAATTTATGGGATTTCGATTTTTCTTGTCAAATCTAAATAGCCAAAATACCAAACATCCTTTTAAACTTTAAAATATATAAATTTTAAATAAATATATATATAAAGGCAATATTCTGTGTTTAGAAACTCGAGAAGGTCAGGCCCTAACTTACAGGGTTTCGATTTTTCTTATTGGATCTAAATAACCAAATATCCTTCTAAATTTAAACACGTGAGATTTCAAAAAAAAATAAAAAATAAAGACAAGCTTATTCTCAAAGGTTTAAGGTGTCGTGTCCTAACTTACAGGATATGGTATTTGGTTATCTCGAGACGAGCAGGTCTTTAACATTTGTTTCAATTTATTCAAGCAAATTTTTCGTAAAATTAACAAAAAAGTAACGTATTGCGTTTTCTTAAGTTTTCAAATTTTCGACATTTAAGACATTAAGTAATCAATTAGGTACCAATTTTAGGCGTAACGAGGGTGCTAATCCTTCCTCGTGTGTAACCGACTCTCGAACTCATTTTCTGGATTTCTGTAGACCGAAAAACAATGTTTTAATAAATCAAATATTTTATTTAAAATGACCGAATTACGAGGTGACCCGATCACACCTCGTCAAAAAAGATTGTTGGCGACTCTCGTTTTTTATTTTCATTTTTAAAACCAAAGTCGACCCTCTTTTCAAAAGATGGTTTCGACGGCTACACACTGCCAAATCACCACCTAACTAAAACACTTTTACCCCTTCCAATTTTATTCTTCCAATTTTATTAAAAATTTATTTTAGTTATTCATTTAACTTTTTTTTATTTTTTAATCTTTAAATTAACGCTATTTATCAAATCACTCTAAATAACTTTGTTGACATTTTATATATGTAGATTATCATATGAATGCCACATCAATAATTGATTGATTTTAAATTTAAAATTTTCAAAATTTTATTTAAAAATAAAATTACTAAAATTATTAACAAATAAAAATATATTCTTTAATATTTAAAAAATTAATTAATCGCTAACATGACAAACACGTGGGCTGCCATGTGGGTGCCACGTTAGCAAAGTTGGCAAATGTTAACTTTTCCATTCATTTTGGGGTGATTTAACAAAGGATGCAAGCTCAAGAAATAAAAGAGGCGAAAATTTAAATATAGAGATAAATTACTCTTTTATAAAATTTAAGGGCCAAATATATCATTATACCAAAATTATATAAAATATATCTTTATTAAAAGTTACGGAAGAATTAAATAATGTTTTCTTTGATATGGATTTAAATTTCATTATACCTCTATTTTATTTTATATAAAAGATAAAAAAGATAAAAATATATTTATAACAATATAATTTTGTAAACAAAATATTTTTTGAATTGATAGTAGTTTGATTAGTTACACCAACATGATCGAGTTTTAAGTATATTAGAAGTCTTATAAGATGCGCATGCATGTGGAAACCATGATTTAGAACACAAATGTACGTTTGAAAATAATATACAATAAATAATGAAGCGTGTGATTTAAAACTAAATAATCATAATATAACATATGAAATATATACGATATTAAAATAAAAATAGATTAAATCAGTAACATCCCGAATAGGGCCTATGCATTTTCGGTTTGATTGTATGAAATGACAAGTTTAAGCATGAAGAATAAATTGTTGATATTTTTGGAAACACGGAAATGCATGAAAATGGAAACCTAAACATTTTGGAAACACGAACATTTTGGAAACTTGAACATTTTGGAAACACGAACATTTTGGAAACTCGAACATTTTGGAAACTTGAACATTTTGGAAACACGAACATTTTGGAAACTTCAACATTTTGGAAACACGAACATTTTGGAAACCCGAACATTTTGGAAACACGAATATGTAAGAAAAATGGCAAGTTCTGAGCCGATCGAAAATTTTAGGAAACTTAGAAATAAGGCGGAATGACAAATTTTAAAGTCCAAAATAGGAAATAAGGGCAAGAGGGCCTTAAAAGAAAAAGTTGGTGAGATTTGACACACAATCGGGCTTGGAACAAAGGGCTGAAGGTGTCACTTAAGGCTTATGGAAATGACCGAGTTCGAGTCACTTGGAAAGCAAATATTGAAGGTTTTATTTTGGCTTCCAAGGCTAAGGGTGGACAGCACCTAATCCTAGTAAGGAGGAGTTTTATTTTGGTTAAAACTTAATTAATGAGTGATAAATAAGAATTTTCTTTTAATAAGATAATTGAGGAGATATAGGATGAATTAAATACTTGTGATAATTAAATGATAATATTATCACTTGTGGGGAAGTAGTGGCCAAGTCAAGGACTCTTGGCATAGCAATTTCAGTTAAGTCAAAAATTCATTTGTGTGCCAAAAATTCCCTAGCCCCTATTCTCTTTGCCGAAATTTCTCCTAAGCAAGGACTCCATCTTTTCTTCTCCTCTCCTTTGTCATTGTTAAGTCAAAACCCTTCTCTTTTGATCTCTGTTAAATCTCCATAGCGGATCTCGTAACTCAAGACAAGGAAGCAATTGATTAAAGGCATCAAGGTAAGGTTAAGCCATTCAATTTCCTTTCTTTCTTTTCTAGTTGCCGAAAGTAAAAGGCCTAATCCTATTCTTGATCATGGCCGAATATACAAGGGATCTCGTGTTTCCACAATTACGAATATAAAGATCAAGGATCTAAGGTAAGAACAATTAATTCTTGCTCTTCTAATTTGTTTAATCAAGATTTAAGAAAATAACCTCTTTTATGTCTCTTGGTGAATATCAAAGGAAGAGTTTTTGGATTTTGGATTCAAGGAAATTAAGGTGAGACACATTCGCCAAGGCTTGTGTGATTACTTTGATCAATTCTTTAATTATTAAAAAGCGAAAACTAACCCATATTGAGATTCAAGGTTGGTAGAATATCGTAAAGGAAAAACCAAGTTTTGAATTGTATAAACACCAAATCGGCAAAGGTGAGTCTTTTACAAATCCTACTAGGATTTGGTTTTGTTTTAAGCCAAATAGGTTTATTAATGTGACTTATATGATGGCCGAATATAGGAGTTAACAGATCTAAAGTTAGATCGGGGTTTTCGAGATCTCAAGGAACCTTTTTAAGCAAATCAGGTGTGTACGCACACTAACCTTCGATTTATTATATGGCAATAATATTTTATGAATATGTGAATATGGCTAAGTACCCAAATGTGGTACAAAGGTACAAAGGTACGTTTCCTACTTCCGATAGGATTATGAAATATGTTATTTTGTAACATGTGAATATACGAATATGAATGTGAAATTAAATATATGCATGAATATTAATTTTTGGGGCATTCGGGATATATGTGAAAGGGGAAGAAGGTGTTGACTTCGGTCTCACCAACGGAATATGGTGACTACGGTCACAAAATTTGAATATGGTAACTTCGGTTACAAAATCTGAAATTGGTAACTTCGGTTACATTATTTTGAATATGGTGTCTTATGACACAAATTATATGGGCGATGAGCACGTCGACTGCAGTGACTGCCTTCGATGGTGTGTAGCGGATGGAGGGTTGACTTAGTAGTCCCCACGGTGTGACTGGCAGGTACGGGTGGTGTGTAGCGGATGGGCCATTAGGCTTGGGTTTGGGTTGCATCATCCTTTATTTTATACGAATGTAAATTTGATTTGACCATGTATGCCTGATTTGTTGAATGTTAGTATTGTGTGCACACTGAGTCTGTTGACTCACCCCGATGTGGGAATTATTTTCAGGTGATGAGCAGTGACGGACCGGGCCGGTGGACCTTGAGGTGGCCATGCTACATTCGGAGATTTTATTTTACTTGGACTTTATTTTATTTAGTACCTTAAATTTTATTTTGGGTTTTACTTGATGTAATAAGGCCATAAGGCCCAGTGGATTATTCTTTATTTTTACTTTACTTTTAAATATTGTGCTAAGAACTATTTTGGATATAATGAATCAAATTGGATTTACAAGATTAAATAAATGGGTTTCCAATCTAAGCCCGATCCACAACAACATTTTCTAATTATTTTTTTCAAATTTCTCTAAGTACTGAAAATTTTTTAACCGGGTTACTTCGAGGAACATACCAGATCCGGTCCATTCTCGTGGGCCAAAAGGGTGTTTCGATTTTATATCGAGCCCAATTTTAAACTCTCGGCCTGTGGGCTAAGGCCCAAAACGTTTTGAATTCGAGCCCAAAGGATTTTCTTTGAAAATAAGCAGGCTTCTGACATGGCCCCTAAGTCTTCGACCCGCAAGTCCACCAGGTAAGTACCCCTAACTATATGTGTGATTCTATGAACTGTTTAAGGGTAGAAAAGGCATGGAACATAGAATAGAATGATAGGAACTTGAACCCTAGGATTAGACTACTCAAACACAAAACTACATAAGACTTAATACACTGAACCAACCTATGGCTAAGTCACTGAGCTAGTGGTGTGGTAACCCCTGTACGCATGTCTAGGATTGGATCCGGAAGAGCTTGGTATTTAAGCAGTCCTAGTGACTCACCTCCTCTTCGCAGGAATCCTACCTAGTGCGTAGCTTCGGTTCACCATAACTCGGAGGCTCGGTGGTGTGGCAACCCCCATGCGCTTGTCTAGGAATGGTTTGGTGGGAGCTTGGTATTTAAGCGGTCGCGTGAATCACCTCCTCTCCACACGAATCCCGCACAGTGCGTAGCTTTGGTTCACCACGACCAAGAGGGCTCGGTTATAGGCTAAACATAATGCCTAAAACCCGAAAGGGAACTAGCCATGTTTTAAAAAAAGAGAGAGAGAACAAAACAACAAACCCTAGTTTTTTTTCAAACTTTTAAAACTTTCTTTTAAATCTGAAAAATTATTTTTACAACATTTTCTGAAAAACTCTTGCTTTGCGAAAATTACAAAAATGCCCTTAGGGGTGAAATTACCAAAATGCCCTTGGTTTATAAAAGGTTCAAATACTCAACAGCTTTACCAAAATTTCATAAACATTCAAAAACCCTAATTTGTAAAATATCAAAATACCTTGATTTTGGAAAATTACAAAATTGCCCCTAACTTACAAAATTACCAAAATGACCCTAATTTCCAAATTTTTGCAACATCCTCATTTTTGAAAGAACAATTTTCAAAAAGAACCCTTAAAGTTTTACCACTTTTGAAATCTCGTGACTTATAAAATTTTACAAATTTACCCTGATTTGAGAAAAATTACCAAAATACCCCTGAGGTTAAAAATTACCGAAATACCCCAGATTTCAAATTTTTCCAAATTACCCTGAGACTTCAAAATTTTCAAAATACTTTTTGACCAAAAACACCAAGGAACATTTTCTTTTGAAAAATTACGAAAATGCCCCTATAGGACAAAATTACGAAAATACCCCTGGGTAGTGGAAAACAACAACAACGAAAACTACAACGTTTCTCTGAATGAACGAAAGTTCATACTTGTTTGATGGATGGATGAGTGAATGGAAAAGACTGTGTGTTTGTATGAATACGAAAGAACCACTCTTAAATCCCTTTTCATAAAACTCCTTCGCTGGTAAATAAGTGGAACAATAACTAATCCATAAAATTTCTTAATCGGATCTCGACGCTAGAAAATGAGCTCTAGAGGACGTGGTCGTCGTGGTCGAGGCAAAGGAAGGATGACGTGTCGAAACCCATTAGGTCGGGTCAAGGGTCCGACAATGAAATGCCACCGCCACCACCACCCCATTTGTTAATGTTGAGCGCAAGAGGCTCGAGACGGGGAAGATCTTGTGTCGCAGTTGTCTTTGCGAGTTTTGGAATTGGTGGCAGGTGCAGGAGGAAATTCAGGAAACCAAAAGTCTGTACCTAAACGGCTCCGAGCTAATGGAGCGAAATGTTCCGAGGAGTATCTAATGTGGCACCCAAGATACCGAAAATCTTGGTTGGAAGCAACAGAGCGTATCATGGATGAGCTCGATCTGACCCCAGAGGAAAAGTTGAAAGGGATGGTGGCGTTGTTACGCGATGAAGCGTATCAGTGGTGGTTAACTGTTCGGGATAGTACCACAGCTGAAAATTTGACCTGGGAGTATGTTAAAGAGGCATTTTAGAAGAAGTATATGGGAACCAGATATACCGATGAACAAAGGAAGGCTTTTCTAGGGTTGGTGCAAGGGAGTAAGTCTGTCACAGAATATGAGGCGGAATTCCTGAGGTTGAGCCGCTATGCTCGAGGGGTAGTGGCAACTGAGCATGAACGCTGTGTCCACTTTGAGGACGGCATGAGAGATGACCTGAGACTGTTGATAGCACCGCATCAGGAGCGGGAATTCTCTGCTTTGGTGGAAAAGGCCAAGGTGGCCGAGGGGATTAAGGATGCTACTAAGCAGACTGTGGATAAGAATAAGGCCAAAAGAGGGTTTGGGCCATCTGGAAAAGGTTACAAGAGGCCTAGGGTTGATGGGCCACGAAATCAACAGGCTGGAACAGGCGGGCAGTATCGCCCTTGTGAGCATTGTGGGAAGAAACACTTGGGAGAGTGTTGGAGAAAAATAGGAGGATGTTTCAAGTGTGGGTCCAAGGACCATCTGCTTAAGGATTGTCCCAAGCAATCAGATGAGAGCCGACCGGCAGTTCAGAATGCTAGCCAGACCGGTAGAGGCGGACAGCAACCTCAACGGGGTCGTGGTTCGGGGAATCGAGGTGGTAGTGTTGGCAGAGGCCGTGGAACACAGGGCCAAGGTACTAATGTTAATACAGAAATAAGACAACCGGGTTTGGTTTATGCGGTTCGCCGAAGGGAAGATGGTGACGCACCGGATGTAATAACCGGTATGTTCTTTATCTTTGACAAACCCTACTTTGCTTTGATTGATGTGGGCTCGACCCATTCCTATGTTGCAAGTAGTGTAGTGGAAACACTAGGCCTAGACTCTGAACTTTCTGATAGGCAGATGACTGTAGTAAGCCCATTAGGCCAAACTGTAGTGGTAGACAAGATCTTTCGAAATGTACCCCTAGAGATTCAGGGAGTGAACTTTCGAGCAGACTTAATGGAGTTACCCTTCGGAGAGTTTGAGCTTATACTCGGAATGGATTGGTTAGTAGAACACCGAGCCGTGTTGGATTGTGTGGATAAACGTATGGAACTAAGAACCCCGAAGGATGAAGTGGTAGTAATGATCGGAGAAAGGAGGAATTACTTGTCTAATGTAGTTTCGGCACTGAAGGCTGAGAAGATGGTTAAGAAAGGTTGTGAGGCGTTCTTAGCTTTCTTAAGTGCGATAGGTGGAAAGGAGGAAGGAGTTAATGGAGTTAGGACGGTAAGGGACTTTGTGGATGTGTTTCTAGAGGAATTACCGGGAATACCCCCAGACAAAGAGGTGGAATTTGGGATTGATTTGCTATCGGGGACAGCTCCTGTGTCAATCGCTCCATACCGAATGGCACCAAAGGAGTTAGTGGAGCTCAAGGCTCAGATACAAGAACTGTTGGATCGTGGGTTCATCCGACCCAGTGTGTCTCCGTGGAGAGCACCGGTCTTATTTGTGAAAAAGAAGGACGAAACTATGCGTATGTGCATAGACTACCGTCAGTTGAATAAGCTAACCATTAAGAACAAGTATCCCTTGCCAAGGATCGATGACTTGTTCGATCAGCTGAAGGGAGCCGCAGTGTTTTCAAAGATCGATTCTGATCGGGATACCATCGATTGAAGGTGAAGGAGGCTGACGTCCATAAGACCGCTTTTAGGACAAGATATGGCCACTTCGAGTTTGTGGTGATGCCATTTGGGTTGACAAACGCTCCAGCCGCGTTCATGGACATGATGAATCGGGTTTTCCAACCCTACTTGGATAGGTTTGTCGTTGTGTTCATCGACGATATTTTGGTGTACTCGAAGTCGGAGGAGGAGCATGATGAGCATCTCCGAGTCGTGTTGAAAGTATTAAGGGAGAAGAAGCTCTAGCCAAATTCAGCAAGTGCGAATTTTGGCTTAGGGAGGTGGCATTCTTAAGACATGTGGTATCCGTAGAAGGAATAAGAGTAGATCCTAGGAAGATCGAAGCCGTGTTGGATTGGAAACCACCTAGGTTCGTGGCTGAAATTTGAAGTTTCTTAGGCTTGGCAGGCTATTACAGAAGGCTCGTGGAAGGATTCTCGTCAATAGCCGCGCCTTTAACCAAGTTACTAAGGAAGGAAGTACCCTTGAATGGACGAATAAAGCAGGAGAGCTTTGAAAAGCTTAAGAAGGTCTTGTGGAAGCCCAGTGTTAATTCAGTAGGAGGCGTGAAAAGAAATTGTGGTGTACTGTGACGCTTCGCATACGGGGTTAGGCTGTGTGTTAATGCAAGAGGGCAAAGTGGTTGCTTATGCGTCACGGCAGCTAAGGTCTCATGAGGTTAACTACCCCACTCATGACTTGGAACTAGCAGCAGTGGTTTTCGCCCTTAAGGTTTGGAGGCACTACCTTTATGGAGAAAGGTCAGTTATCTATACAGACCACAAGAGCCTTAAGTATTTATTGACTCAGAAGGAGTTGAACTTGAGGCAACGAAGGTGGGTGGAATTGCTGAAAGAATACGACTGTTCAATAGAGTATCATAAGGGCAAGGTGAATGTGGTAGCCGATGCCCTAAGTCGGAAGGTTGTATCGGATCTACGGGCTTTGTTCGCTCATTTAAGTCTGTTTGATGACGGAAGTCTATTGGCAGAATTACAAGTCAGGCCCACATGGCTAAAGGAAGTGAAAGAGGGACAGTTGGCTGATACCGACTTAAGTACTAAGATGCAGCAAGTATAGCAATGGGGATTAAAGGATTATGGTGTCAATGATGAAGGAGTATTGTGCTACAAGGGAAAAGTCTGTATGCCGAGGAATAAGGAGTTGAGACAAAGGATTCTTCGGGAAGCACATGGTAGCCCTTATGCTATGCATCCGGAGGCATCAAGTCGTATAGAGATCTAAGGAGCAGCTTTGGTGGTCCGATCCAAACGAGAGGTGAGTGAATTTGTGGGAAAATGTTTGACGTGTCAGCAAGTTAAGGCTGAACACCAAGTCCCATCAGGATTACTTCAACCAATTGAAGTTCCCCAATGGAAGTGGGAGAGAATTACCATGGACTTCGTTAGTGGGCTTCCCCTTACGCCTACTAAGAAGGACTCGGTATGGGTGATAGTGGACCGTTTGACCAAGTCCGCACACTTTATCCCAGTAAGAATGGATTATTCCCTTCAGAAGTTGGCTAAGTTATATGTGGCAGAAATCATAAGGTTACATGGAGTACCGATGTCGATCATCTCTGATAGAAACCCAAGGTTTACGTCTCGATTTTGGAAGGCACTTCATCAAGCTTTAGGCACTAAGCTAGACTTCACTACGGCTTTTCATCCACAATCGGACGGGCAATCTGAACAGGTTATACAAGTGTTGGAGGATATGTTGAGAGGTTGTGTAATGGATTTTCGAGGAAGTTGGGAAAATTACTTGCCTTTAGCTGAGTTAAACACAACAACGACTATCAAGCTAGCATTCGGATGGCACCGTACGAAGCATTGTATGGAAGAAAGTGTAGGACACCTACTTGTTGGACCGAATTAGGTGAATGCCGAGTTTTGGGTCCAGAATTAGTGGCGTAAATCAAGAGAAGGTTGAGTTAATTGGACCTTTGTTGAAGGAAGCCTCTGATAGGCAGAAGTCGTACGCAGACCTCAAACGGAAAAAAATAGAGTTTGAAGTGGGAGACCAAGTATTCCTGAAAGTCTCGCCTTGGAAGAAGGTAATGAGGTTCGGTCAAAAAGAAGTTAAGCCCAAGGTTTGTAGGGCCTTATCGAGTCTTGAAACGAGTTGGGCGATGGCATACCAATTAGAGTTGCCACCGAGTGCAGAAGAGATGCACGACGTATTTCATGTGTCCATGTTACGTCGCTATCGATTGGATCCATCGCATGTGGTATCTGTTGAAGAAGTGGAGCTAAGGCCGGACTTATCCTACGAGGAAGAACCGATTCGGATCTTGGAGCGTGATGTGAAAGTACTACGAAGGAAGGCAGTTCCTCTAGTCAAAGTGCTATGGCGCAATCATGGAGCGGAAGAAGCTTCGTGGAGAGTCGAGGAGACCATGCAACAACAATACCCTCAATTATTTTAGTTAGGAAATTTGGAGCGAAATTTTGTTTAAGGGGTAGAAGCGTAACATCTGAATAGGGCCTATGCATTTTCAGTTTGATTGTATGAAATGACAAGTTTAAGCATGAAGAATAAATTGTTGATATTTTTGGAAACCTGGAAATGCATGAAAATGGAAACCTAAACATTTTGGAAACCTGAACATTTTGGAAACTTGAACATTTTGGAAACCTGAACATTTTGGAAACCTGAACATTTTGGAAACTTGAACATTTTGGAAACCTGAACATTTTGGAAACTTGAACATTTTGGAAACCTAAACATTTTGGAAACCTGAACATTTTGGAAACCTGAAGATGTAAGAAAAATGGCAAGTTACAGAGCCGATCGAAAATTTTAGGAAACTTAGAAATAAGGCCGGAATGACAAATTTTAAAGTCCAAAATAGGAAATAAGGGCAAGAGGGCCTTAAAAGAAAAAGTTGGTGAGATTTGACACACAATCGGGCTTGGAACAGTGGCCTGAAGGTGTCACTTAAGGCTTATGGAAATGACCTGAGTTCGAGTCACTTGGAAAGCAAATATTGAAGGTTTTATTTTGGCTTCCAAGGCTAAGGGTGGACGGCACCTAATCCTAGTAAGGGAGGAGTTTTATTTCGGTTAAAACTTGATTAATGAGTGATAAATAAGAATTTTCTTTTAATAAGATAATTGAGGAGATATAGGATGAATTAAATACTTGTGATAATTAAATGATAATATTATCACTTGTGGGGAAGTAGTGGCCAAGTCAAGGACTCTTGGCATAGTAATTTCAGTTAAAGGAGGAGAGTTGGAAACTTTTCTCTCATCTTTTCATTTGTGTGCGAAAATTCCCTAGCCCCTATTCTCTTTGCGAAATTTCTCCTAAGCAAGGACTCCATCTTTTCTTCTCCTCTCCTTTGTCATTGTTAAGTCAAAGCCCTTACATTTTGATCTCTGTTAAATCTCCATAGCGGATCTCGTAACTCAAGACAAGGAAGCAATTGATTAAAGGCATCAAGGTAAGGTTAAGCCATTCAATTTCCTTTCTTTCTTTTCTAGTTGCCGAAAGTAAAAGGCCTAATCCTATTCTTGATCATGGCGAATATACAAGGGATCTCGGTTTCCACAATTACGAATATAAAGATCAAGGATCTAAGGTAAGAACAATTAATTCTTGCTCTTCTAATTCGTTTAATCAAGATTTAAGAAAATAACCTCTTTTATGTCTCTTGGCGAATATCAAAGGAAGAGTTTTTGGATTTTGGATTCAAGGAAATTAAGGTGAGACACATTCGGCCAAGGCTTGTGTGATTACTTTGATCAATTCTTTAATTATTAAAAAGCCGAAAACTAACCCATATTGAGATTCAAGGTTGGCCGAATATCAGGTAAAGGAAAAACCAAGTTTTCGGGAATTGTATAAACACCAAATCGGCAAAGGTGAGTCTTTTTACAAATCCTACTAGGATTTGGTTTTGTTTTAAGCCAAATAGGTTTATTAATGTGACTTATATGATGGCCGAATATAGGAGTTAACAGATCTAAAGTTAGATCGGGGTTTTCGAGATCTCAAGGAACCTTTTTAAGCAAATCAGGTGTGTACGCACACTAACCTTCGATTTATTATATGGCAATAATATTTTATGAATATGTGAATATGGCTAAGTACCCAAATGTGGTACAAAGGTACAAAGGTACGTTTCCTACTTCCGATAGGATTATGAAATATGTTATTTTGTAACATGTGAATATACGAATATGAATGTGAAATTAAATATATGCATGAATATTAATTTTTGGGGCATTCGGGATATATGTGAAAGGGGAAGAAGGTGTTGACTTCGGTCTCACCAACGGAATATGGTGACTACGGTCACAAAAATTTGAATATGGTAACTTCGGTTACAAAATCTGAAATTGGTAACTTCGGTTACATTATTTTGAATATGGTGTCTTATGACACAAATTATATGGGCGATGAGCACGTCGACTGCAGCGACTGCCTTCGATGGTGTGTAGCGGATGGAGGGTTGACTTAGTAGTCCCCACGGTGTGACTGGCAGGTACGGGTGGTGTGTAGCGGATGGACCATTAGGCTTGGGTTTGGGTTGCATCATCCTTTATTTTATACGAATGTAAATTTGATTTGACCATGTATGCCGATTTGTTGAATGTTAGTATTGTGTACACCGAGTCATTGACTCACCCGATGTGGGAATTATTTTCGGTGATGAGAAAGGTTTGGACGGGGCGGTGGACCATGAGGTGGCCATGCTACATTCGGAGATTTTATTTTACTTGGACTTTATTTTATTTAGTACCTTAAATTTTATTTTGGGTTTTACTTGATGTAATAAGGCCATAAGGCCCAGTGGATTATTCTTTATTTTTACTTTACTTTTAAATATTGTGCTAAGAACTATTTTGGATATAATGAATCAAATTGGATTTACAAGATTAAATAAATGGGTTTCCAATCTAAGCCCGATCCATAACAACATTTTCTAATTATTTTTTTTCAAATTTCTCTAAGTACTGAAAATTTTTTAACTGGGTTACTTCGAGGAACATACCAGATCCGGTCAATTCTCGTGGGCCGGGTGTGGGGTGTTTCATAAATTGTGAGAAAAAAATAAAATTTAAACACAAATGCATCAAATTAACAATATCAAATGCACTATAATTATTTATTATGATGTTATCATCAATTGTGTGATAGCTTTGAGTTGACTTGTGAAACCAACTCAATTAACAACATTATTAATAAATTGTGCATATTAAAATAGAAATATATAAAACACATTGAAATGAAAGCTTTGGTTGAGTGATAATTTAACATTTTATAATTCAATTGGTGTGGATTCAAATATTATCATATGCATATTTTTATTAGTTATTATTAAAATAAAAATATCAAAGTACCTGAAATAATATAACTTGTTTTAATTAAAAATATATATTTTTATAATTTCTCTAACGGAGTTAGTGATTTATTAACTCGTGACACTAACTCAATCCAAAACTTAAATAATATAGATATAGAGAATAATATAAGTTGCAACTGAGGCTGCAGCTTGTAGGGCAATAATCTTCTCGCCTTTGCTCTTGTTTTTTCTTGATTCATCAAATTTCATCACAAAGGTTTGTGAGTTCATCAATCCTCATCCTATCAATGTTGTTATCCTTTTCGATAGCTGTCATTTTTAAGCAATGAATATTGAAGAATCTTCCTTACAAGCTTTGAGATCGAATAACCCACTTCCAATGTAAAAACCTGATTTAAAATTTCATAAAGCATAACTTAAAACTCTGCCAAGGTCTTATTCTCTTATATCTTCAAAGTTTCAAATTTTGTACACTTCGATTGTTTTAATCAACCATGTTTGACTGTGATGCACTTCAAAATTCTCCTGAATTTGAAGTTGCCACTAGTTTCTCTTCACTTGTTTTTTGGGATATTTGTACTCCTAAAACATCAACAAAAGGAAGTTTCTAGCCTATCAAAATCGAGACTCAAACCCTCTCGTCCATGTAATTATTGAAAGCCCTCATCAGAGGATGAAGTCACAAGGGATACACATGAAAATTGGCTGACTGATTATTGTAGAGATGTGGGGATATGCAGGGTACTGCAAGCAGAACTTTGAGCACAAAGGGTGATAGAAGAGTCGGTGAAAGTGGCGGATCTTCCATGCTTCCGTCATTACTTTTGTGATCAATTGCTTCCCCAATTATATATATACATTTAATTCATTCTGGATCAAATAATATAAATTTTTTTTGTCATTGTTAAAATTGTGTAACTCAAATTCTTGTTAAAATAAAATACAAGTGGCAAGAGAGGGATCTTCGAAGGCAAAGGTCGTAGCCCATCGTAGATCCCCAATAAGCAAAATATTGGACTGGGATCGTAACCGGGGATAAGGGGGTCGGGAGGGGCCCCTGCAGTATGGTACAAGCTACTCAAGTGAAATCCGTATAGAAGTATACTTCCTCTATTCGATGTTTATTAGAGTAATGTTCTTTAACCTTATTGTATTACTTCTATTTGACTTTGATTAGAATAAAATTTTTAAACCTATAAATAGACGTAATCGCCTCTCCTCTTGTATTCATTCGAATTCGATGTAGTAAATTATTTTCTCCTCTATCCATAATTTTTTTCCCAAAAAAAAATTCACATAAAATTTTGTGTATTCTATTTTATTTTTTTTTTTTTTTACGATACATTAACATTATTAGCGTTGTATTTTTAAGGGTCACTAACTGAGGCCAAAACTTAACTAAGGATTTACTAATCGAATCTAATATATGGACACAAACTAGAAATTTAAACTTTGTTGGGAAACTTATCAATTGCCATATGGATAGGTAAATTATAGTTAATTATTAATATTTCATCTAGAACGTCTAGATTTTACATTTTAAAGTTGCAACTTAAATTAAGAAAACCATTAAATGATTGGGGAAAAGATTCTTATTTCTTTTAAATTTTGTGAAAGAGGCATATTTTGTATGAGCAAAATCATTGTTCTACGTGATTTTATAAATATATTTAATAATCAATTAATTATATGTTAAATTTTGAATTTCATGCAATAGTTAGATATTTAAATGAAGAAATATTGGATGCGAGTCAAGTGATTAAAATTTTCACTGAAATCTAAAATATTTTTAATAAAAATTTCCAAATAGTAGTTCCTAAAATTACAGGTCTTAAATAAAATTTCTAACAATTACGGTTCCTAATTAAAATACAAATCATACTATATTTTTCACATCATAACATTAGATTAGATTGGAATACAAATATTAATAGGTAAACTATTAAAATAGTCACTTTTGTTTACTTCAGGTTACATTTTAGCCATTGAGTCGTTAATTGTCATTAATGATGTAACGATAAGCTGACCTGACATGTTAAATCATCATTTCAAACAAAAATTTTAGGTTAAATTATACAATTGGTCCCTATATTTTTTTGATTTGAGCAATTTAATTTTTTACTTTTATGTTCTTTTAACATTTATTCTTCTTTTTTTTCTTTATTTTTCATTCAAATCTGCTTCTCCCTCTGTTTTCCTCCCTTTTCCATCTCGATTTCCATTTGTTAAAACTTTTTTTATGTTTATGAAAAAAGAAAAGCTGAAACTAAAATAAAACTTGTTTCACATATTCTCACCCCACAGTTACAAACGCTCATCGTCCATCATCGCTTTAACGGACCAATTTGGATCTCTCAATGACCTAGTCCACAAGCTCATCTCACTCGAAGACCTTGCTAATCGTGACTTATTGTAGTCCACCCTCAACAAAGTTTTCCAAGCTTGTTCCCTTAACCTCCTAACCAACCCCAACAACAACCTTATCTATCTTACCTACAATATTCTTGTCCTCTCGAAACTATGTTCTTTCACGGATTCTTCAAATGAGGTCGACATTCTCAATGACTAAAACGGCCACCATACGAAACTTACCCTAAACTTTACCCAAACTAGTTTGGTTCCATGCTCCCTTTCTCTCTTCAATTCATTCATACCCGGCTTCTAATCAAGCTTGCTTGGGAATATCCAAGAAGGTTTAGATTAATTTTATTGTTTGTTTAATTTTATTCATCAAAAATAAAAGAAATTAAATGAATAATCTACATGATTCTGTAAAAGATTGGAAACAAAAATTTTTTTTTTGAATATAAAGAATTCAATTTAGATTTAGATTTGATTAAGAATATGGTTTTTTTTATTAATTATTTACATCCAATTTTAGTTTCAAAATTAGGATGTCAAAACCATTTTTTAGAGTTTGGTAAAAACGGGTCGACTTTTTAAAAAATGAAAATGGGGTCGCCACCAATCCCTTTTTACTTAGGTGTGATTGGATCACCTTGAAATTGATCATTTTAATAAAAAAATTGACTTATTAAAACAATGATTTTGGTCTACGAAATTCAAGAAAATGGGTTCGGTGGTTGGTTACCTACGAGGAAGGATTAGCACCCTCGTAACGCCCAAAATTGGTACCGGATTGATTAGTTATTGTCCTAACGTCGAAAATTCGAAAAGATTCAAAAACATGATTTCTTTAAAAACCTTGAACAATTTGAGTTGGAATTGGAGATTCCTTTATTCCGAAAGCATACAAACATCATATCCAGCACGTTAGAATGTGATGTTTTAAGCCCTCGTAACAAAAATCATCTCATGATTTACAAAATTCATTAAAAGGATATTTAGTTATTTGGATGAACGAAAAAACTGAAACCCAGCACGTTAGGGCACAATTTCTCGAACTTCCAAACACGAAACATTGCCTTATTTTCTGAAATCCTTATCCCGAGATAACAAAACATCATATCCAGTGAGTTAGGACACGACAATTTTGAATTCTTGGAAATAAGCTTTTATTTATGCTCAATGGAATAAAAATGTGGATGATAATATAAAATATTAAGTAAAAATAATAATAATAATAATAATAATAATAATAATAATAAATAAAGAAACAAATAAATAAAGAAAAGAAAAGAAAATAATAAAAATAAAGTTAATATCAAAATAACGAATAGATGTACAATAATTTAAATAAAATAATAATAATAGTAATAATAAAAATAATAATAATGAAGGTATAATACTTTTCTCGTATTATCAAAAAGACTCCCTTGAAAACCAAGAGTACCCTCAATAGAGTCCTAGAGAGAACAACTACTTCTATTGCTTGGGATGGATGAGGGTGGTGGCGTGGAGAGGGAGAGTAACAAAGAGATCTCATTACTAGCCGATGAATTAATTCAATTATCAATCAAGAAATCACTAGTGGTGCCAACTGATAAACCCACTTTGATTTGTTCAGTTTGGACAAAAAAGTTCTTCAATACAGAGAGTTTTAGAGCGCAAAGAGTACATGGAAGACAAAAAGGAAATTTGAAATTAAGATGGTGGGGCAAAATCTTTTTTCAATAGTTTTCGACCTTGAAGAGGATTTGGAGCTTATTATGGAAGGGCGGCCGTGGTTATTCCGTAAATACCTTATACTGTTTGATAGACTGCTTAACCCAACGGAAAGGGACCAGATATGTCTCACTACGTCGCCATACTGGATCCATATTGGTCCATGTCCACCGGAATTTGACAAGAAGGATTTGCTGCATGCGATTGGAAGCACATTTGGAGGAGTCCTCAAATTTGAGATCAGTGATGATTTATGCAGACTCGGGGTCAACTTGGATGTTCAGAAACCTCTGCGCAGAGGAATTTTTGTTTCAAGCGAAAATAATGTAAAATCGTGGATCCCTTATAAATTTGAAAAATTGCCAGTTTTTTGCTTGGGTGTGGCAGATTAGATCATAGCCTCAATGACTGTAAATTGTCAGATCCTGTAGAGAAAATTAGAATTAGAGAAGATCCCTCTTATTCAATTGCGTTAAAAGCAGAATAAAAAGTAATGGGTAAGGAGAGCATGAAATTCAATACCTTTGTTAAAAAAGTGGGCTCGTAAAGTCATTACATCAGGAATTCTAAGGTGGCAGTGGGACAGAACACGGAGGACAAAATTGGCTTTATGGGTGGAATCACTTCAGGGGGTAAAATTTTAGCAAAATGAGAGGAAGACTTGCAGGATCAGGAAGATACGCCTATTTTAAGGAAGAATGAATTGATGAATGAAGGAAATAACATAGGGGAGAGCTACTTAAAAGGTTCAAAAAAGACTAGCTGGAGAAGGTTACCTACGAAGGTTCAATCAGAATCTATGAAACAAACTAGCGTGGGGGCTAAGAGGAAATCCCCAGAAGAAGGTGTTGATAAGGGATGTTCGGGACTGTCAACTAAAGAAGATCTGAAGAGGTTTCGTTCTGATGATATGTATGACAAATGAGTTGAATGTATGGAGGTTACGTTGGACAATTTGGAACATTTTACTGTTTTAAACAAATCAGAATCGGCGACTGCCATTGAGCAAGCCGACCGGTCACAATGAAAAACGTATGTTGGAACATCCATGGGTTGGGGAGCCCATGGGCTGTGAGAAGGCTGCGGCATTTGTGTAAGTAGCACAATCCCCAGATGGTCTTCTTGATGGAGACTAAACTAGATCAGAAGCATATGGAGAGGGCTCGAAGGAGTTATGGTTTTGTTAGTGGTATAGATATGGCTGCAAAAGGATCTCAAGGAGGACTATGTTTAGCTTGGAAAGGAGGGATTGAGATTACTTTGAGGAGCTTTTCTAAATGGCATATCGATGTATTAGTAAAGGAAGATAATATGCAAGAGGAATGGAGGTTCACGGGATTCTACGGTTCACCATATTTGAAAGATAAAAATTTTGCATAGAGTTTGCTCAAAAGACTAGGCCAAGAATGTAACTATCCATGGTTAGTAGTAGGAGTTTGAGAAAAGCGGAGGAGTGCTACGAGATTAATGAAGAATGGAAGCTTTTATAGATGCATTATATGAGTTCCAATTGATGGATATGGGGTATTCGGTATCATAGTTTACGTGGGAAAGGGGAAATCTTCCGGAGACAAACATTAGAGAGCAGTTGGATAGAGAAGTGGTCAATGAGAAATGGATGCTTCTATTCCCACGAGGTAATGTTCAACATCTTGCATATTTTTCTTCTGATCATTGCCCTATTCTTATAAACACAGATAGTATAGTCCATCCTCCTAGGTGTTGAAGATTCTATTTTGAAGCATAGTGGACCTTAGAGGAATCATTCGAAGGTATAATCAAAGATTTTTGGGATTCTTCCTCTGCACTGTTAGTTGAGAAATTGGAGATGTTCCAAACTCGTATGAAAAATGGGCATGTGGTATTAAGAGTAAGAAGGGGGGACTTAAGAAGAAGTTAATTGAAGAACTTGAAGTTTTGCTGCAAGCTGAAAGGGATGATGATACAATGGCAAGGATTATTGATACAAAAATCCATCTAAATATAGAGATTGATAAAGATGAGATGTATTGGGAACAGAGAGCTAGAGCGAATTGGCTTAAGCTAGGGCATAAAAATATAGCCTACTTTCACAAATGTGAAACAGTTCAAAGAAGGGCAAATATGATTAATAAGTTGATTTTGGATGACGGTTGGGAGATTTCAAATAGCATTGAAATTACTGAGGCTTCCATGAAATTTTTTGAAGATCTTTTTACGTCAAGAGGAAGTGGAAATCCGCATAAAGTGTTGGAAAGTATTGGAACAAATATCTCACAAGAGATCAATGACAGGCTATTAGCTCCTTTCAGGGAAGAAGAAGTATGGCTAGCTTTGAAGGGAATGGGGCCAACAAAAGTTCCAAGCTTAGATGGTTTTCCAGCGCTATTTTTTTAGAAGTTTTGGCATATAGTTGGTAAGGAGGTCGTGGAGTTTTGTTTGGGTATCTTGAATGGTGTCAAAGGGGTTGAACAAATAAATGTTATGAAAATTGTGCTTATCCCCAAAATTACAAACCCCACGTCTATGGTGAATTTCAGGCCTATTAGTTTGTGTATTGTTCTTTATAAAATGGTTCCAAAAGAAATTATCAATAGATTACAAGATGTTATGGCGTTATGCATTGATGAGGTTCAAAGTGCTTTTGTCCTGGCGACTAATAATAGACAATGTTCTCGTAGCATATGAAATCTTGCATACTTTCTGAAAGAAGAGGATAGAGAAAAGGGGGTATATGGCCTTGAAATTGGATATGAGTAAAGCTTATGACAGGGTGGAGTGGGACTTTGTTAAGCAAGTGATGATTCGAATGGGGTTTGCAGAGGACTGGTTTGATTTGATTATGAAATGCATTAGTTCAGTCTCTTATGCTGTTAACATTAATGGTTATAGGGGCAGAACTTTTCAGTCGACTAAGGGATTGAGGCAGGGAGATCCCTTAAGTCATTTCCTTTTCCTTTTTTTTAGTGAATGTCTCTCTTCACTAATGAGAAAAAAAAAGGTTAATGGTGCAGTAAAAGGTGCAAGGGCGAGTAGGAGAGGGCCAGAGATCTCTCATATTCTGTTTGCAGATGATTGTACGTTGTTTGGTGAAGCGACAGAACAGGGGGCTATGAAAATAAAGGATATTCTACAGGAGTATGAAAACTGTTCAGGTCAATGCGTTAACTACAGTAAATCGATGATTTTTTATAGCTCAAATACGACAGAAGAGGCAAAAATAGTGGTGTCATCAATGTTAGGAGTCAGGAGTTCTTCTAATCCCGAGAAATATCTAGGCCTTCCAAACGTGGTGGGTAAACAAAAAAGAGAAGCTTTTCAGAATTTACTGGATTGGACTAATATGTGTATTGATGGGTGGAGTACAAGGTGGCTATCTCAAGGAGGGAAAGAAATTTTTATAAAGTCAGTTTTGCAGGCTATTCCTACTTATGCCATGTCGTGTTTTCTTCTTCCAAAAACTTTTTGCGAGAAGATTGAGAACAATTTCGCTAGATTCTGGTGGCAAAAAGGGGTCGGCAAAAGAGGAATTCATTGGAGTAAATGGAGATACTTATGTCGTCCAAAAGAGGAAGGAGGGTTGGGGTTTTGAAATATGGCACAATTTAACATAGCCCTTCTTTCAAAACAAGGGTGTAGATTGATTCATTATCTGGAGTCCTCAGTCGCAAAAGTTTTTAAAGCAAAATATTTTTCAGATTGCGATTTTGGAAATTCTCATTTGGGGAATTCAAGTTCGTATGTGTGGCGTAGTATTTGGGCCTCAAAGAAGTCATTGGAAAGAGGTCTAATTTGGAGAGTGGTTCGGGTAAAAACATATCAATTTTTATAGATGTATGGTCCCAAATTATGCTAATCAAAGATTAATGCCCGATGGTGTTAATGCACATTTGGTTAAAGTAGCAGAGTTAAGCAACAATGATGAGCGTATTTGGAATAAAGATCTGATAGAGAATACCTTCCCAGCTACTGAAGCTGACTTGATCCTCCAATTCCCTCTGGTGATGGAAGCTCATGATGACATACTTGTTTGGAATGACGAACTGTCGGGAGAATTCTCAGTGCGGAGTTCCTACAAACTAGTACAAAGCCTCGATCCTACAGCTTACGCTTTACAAAACATCTACGCTTTACAAAACGTCTATAAAGAATTTTACAGAAAGCTCTGGCGTACTGACATCCCAGGGAAAATTAAATTTTTTTTTTTGGAAAATATCCTGGAACTACCTATCTACCCGAGTTAATTTACATTGCAGAAAAATAGCTCTCAACGATGTGTGTCCTTAGTGTCAGAATGGAGAGGAGACGATGAATCACCTCTTTAGAGAATGTCCTGTGTCAATAGCAGTTTGGAGGGAGTTAGAAGGGTCGGTTTCTTTTTTGCTTCCCCTTTTTGAGTTTTTGGAATGGCTTGCCAAGGTAATGGGTCTCCTTTCTACGGAACAGTCGAGAATCTTTTGCGTAGCGCTCTGGGTCATCTGGGGAGACAGGAACCCTCGGATCCATGACAAGACCAACAGATCAAGTAAGGAGATGGTTAACTTTGTTCGCAGTTACATAAAGGAACTTGACGGAGCTAAAGCAGAAAATCAGATTACCTCTACGGTGAAAACGAAATGGCGAAACCCATCTGGTCCGATGGTAAAAATAAACTTTGATGGGGCTTTTGATGAGTGAACCAAACAGACGGCATCTGGAATGGTGGCTAGAGACAGCAGTGGGTATGTTCTCATCTCAAGTACAGATCTACATCACGGAGTGACCTCTGCCTTTGCTGCGGAAGCAATAGCTTGCAGAAGAGCAACCCAAATAGCCATAAAAATGCAGAAAAGAGAAGTTATTATAGAAGGCAACTCTCTGACTATAATAAAGAAATGCAACAAAGGAGTTTTCGACAGATTGTTAATAGGTCCCTATATAAACGACATCCACAGATTAAAATCTAGAGGTACAGATCTAAGCTTTGAGTTTGTTCCAAGATCTGCGAATACTGTTGCCCATATTTTAGCAACTGAAGCATTAAAGAGGAAGGAAGGGTTTTACCTGACTGATGGAGTTCCTTGCTATGCCGAATCCCAAGTGAAGAACGAAAGCGTACGCGAACCAGATTAGAGAGAAGAAAGCTCAAGGTTGGAGGAGAGTTTTACCATAGATGAAATCAACAGACCGAAGGAGCTATTAACTCCCCTCGGTAGAAGAAACCGCCATTTATGGAGAAACTGACAGATGGGAAATGAAGTGACTGGCGAAATGAACTGATTGGGTGAGTTGGACGGTGTTATCTCATTTCAAATTTTTTCTCTATTATTCTAGAATTTTCTTTTTTGGGCGAATTGTTTTCGGCCTGTTTCTTTTCCTATATGTTCTGTTACCTTTTCTTTTAATTAATTAAAGCCCAATCTGTTTTCTATAAAAAAAATAATAATAATGAAATATGTTAATAAATAAATAATAATAAAATAATATTAGCAATTATAAAAAATAATAATGAAAATAAGAATAAGAATAATAGCAAAAAGAAATAGTATTAATAATAAAATAATGTAAGGATATTAAAATTAATAATAATAATATAAAAATAATAGTAGTAGTATAATAAGAATATATTAATAATAATAAAAATAATAATATATGTTAATATACAAATAATAATAAAAATAAAAACAACGATAATGAGAATAGCATAAATAATATAATAGTAATAATAATAATAATAATAATATTATTATTATTATTATTATTATTATTATTATTAATAAAGTTATTTATAAATAAAATAATAGTAGTAGCAATATCAAAATAATAATTACAATAGTAAAATAATATAAGCGATAAATGAAAATAATAATAAAAAGTAATAGTGAAAATAATAAAATAAAATTAATAGTGAAAATATAATAAACAAAAGAAATAAAAAAAAAAGACGAAATTAGAAAAGAAACAAAATTTAAACCCAAATTTTAAAGGAAATAAAGGAATTACGGGCCCTGCTGTAATGCGCACAAAAAGGGAAGGACTAAAGGGGAAATAATCCCTATTATCCAAAACGACGCTGCTTATATAGGACTAAAATAGAAAAGAAATAGAATTATGGGCCAAATTAAAATTTAAAAGAAAAATATTTATTTGTAATAAGCTTAAAGAGCGAAGGGATTGCGCACATAAATAACCCTCTCAAGGCAAAACACACAGATCCTGAGGAAACGGGTCAGGTCTCGGGTCGGCTTCATGAAACGACATCGTTTTGGCCTTAGGGGTGGGCTCCAAAACAGCGTCGTTTGACAGGTATTTAAATACCACTTTTTTGCCCCAAAAATTTCATTTCAAACACTTCCCCAAAAAAAAAAAATCAAAGCAAAAGCCTTGAAGGCTCTCTTCCACACGGCCGGAGGCCAGAACCTGGTCCAGGGATCCGACGATGGACCACCACACGCGCCGCCTCCAACGGCGGTTGGAAGGCCAGAAATTTCCTTTTCAACGTCGATTTAAATGGTAAACTTCTTCTCTATATATTTTTTGTTAAAAAATATAATAAAAGAGTTAAAAGAATAAAATAAAAAAATAGTATAAAAAGATAATCTCTGCTTGTGGTTTTTTTATTGTATTCTTTGTATTCTCCTCGTATTTGTTTCCCCCCTTCAATTTACAGATTTGGGGTTTTTATAACCCGAAAATAAAATAAGAAAGAAAATATTTTTGCCATGTTTGGCTCTCTTTTGCAGGTGGGAAGCGCAGATCTCGGCGTGGGGTGCCATTCGGGCGTGGATTGAGGCTTGACGAGGGGCTAATTTGCAGCGCCAAGGGGAAGAGCTGCTGAGGCATGCGGCGCCTAGAGTTCTAGAAACCCTAGGCTCTTGAAAATGTTTTGGGCCGTGTAGGTTGGGCTAGAAATTGGGCTAGATCAAGTTTGGGTTGTAACGGGCTTCGGGTATTTAGCTTTAGGTATTGGGTTCTATTTTTGGGTCTGGTGGTATTTGGGCCATTAAAATTGGGCTTATGTAACATGGACTGTTTAAATGGACATTGGTTTTATTTTTATATTATTATTATCTTTTTGTTTTTGGATTGTGTATGGGCCCGGGCAAAATGGGTTATTACATAGGATATATTCAAGATTTGATTAAGAATAATTGATATTTGGTTTTCAGTGAAATTCAATTTAAAAATCATGCTAAAGAAATAAGGAATTGGTTTATTTGGTAGGTAAAGATTATGTTTCTGCAGTGAAGAATATGAGAAGAGAGAAAAATAAAGGAGAAGAAGGAAAAAATAAAAAATTTTAAAAAAAGAAGTATAGGGATTAGTTTTAACAAATGAAAAAATTAAAAAGCACTACGTTAAAAGAAATGAAAAAAGGGAAAAAACAGAGGGAGGAGAAGAGAATGGAAAAAAAAAAAGAAAGTTCAAAGAACATAAAAAAAAATTAAATTGTTCAAAATAAAAAAAAAAGGATTAATTGTATATGTAAGACCCAATTTTCGCCCGGCCCATTTTAAGACCATTAACCAATAAAAACCAAAAAACAAATGAATAATAAAGCCCCGTAATTAAATGTCCATTACATTTAAAACCCAAATCAGGTATTAGACCCAATTACAATGGCCCAATCCAAAGAGCCCAAATGGCCCAAGCAGGACAGAATTCCAGAATCTTCAGGTGCCTTCTCCGCAGCCACTCCCCACGCGCGCCCCTTTGGTTTCTCGCGTGCTATACATGCGCACCTTTTCAGATCCCCACGGGCAGATCCCACATGCGCCTCGCAGCGTCCACGCGCCTCCGCACGCCTCCCATGCGCTCGCCACGTCCGTGTACCAGTGGCAAGCCAGTATCTTCGTGCACCGCAAATCGACGAAAACAACAAAGAAAGCAGAGAGAAAAAGAGAATATTGTATTTTATTTTTCTTTTATTTTCCTTTTCGGTTATAAAAACCGAAGGAGATATCTGTAATAGGGGACGATTCTTGTACAAAAAGAAAAAAAATTAATAGCAAAAAATCAAATTCAAGGCAAAAGGTTGTCAACTCTTTTTCTTTTCTTTTCACTGCTGTTTTCCTTCATTTTTTTGATTTTTTTTATTTTTTACAAATTGATTTTAAATAAAAACGAGAGAGAAGGGTTTACCTTGAATCGGAGCCCGTCTTCTTCGTCGCGATCGAAGTAAGAAGGGACTTCGAGGCCGAGGCTGGGTGCCTTCATGCCCCACCAGTCGCCGTTCGTAGTGATATTCTAGTGTCAGATCGGAGGTTTTTTTTTATCTGCCGATTAGAGGGTTAGGGTAGAGTTAGTTTTTTTCTCTCTCTCTTTCTCTGTTTTAAGGCAAATGAGGGGTTAGGGATTTAGGTTTTTTTAGGTTTTATTATAATGCACAAAACGGCACCGTTTAGGGCCTGTTTCAGTGGCTCTAAAACGGTGTCGTATGGGCTGACCCGTTTCGACCCGATTATATTTCCTTTCGACCTGCGTGTTTTCATTGTGAATGGGTGATTTGCGCGCGTGGTCCCTTCCCTCTATGCTGACGTTCGATCGGGCCCTATTTGCATTTCTTCCGTTCTTTAATTATTTCCTTATAATCCGTGTACTATTTCAATTCAGTCTAGTTTGAGCGCTGCGTTTTGGGCTATGGAATTATTTTCTAGTTTAATCCCTAACTATTTATGCACGTTTTAGTTTAGTCCTTAATTCTATTTAGTTTTTTTTATATATGTAATATAGCCTATTAATTTTATTTTAATTTCAATTAGGTATTTTTTTAGTCTATAAAATTTATTCATTATTTATTTTCAAAATCTATTTGGATAAATTATTTTAATTATTTCATTGATTTTAATTAGTTTTAAACTTTCATTTATATATTTATATATTTTTAATTTAAATATTCTATTTCAAAATATTCATTTATATGCTTCTTTATTTTTTAAATTTGATTTAAATACTTTTATAAATCTCTAATTCACACACACACACACACACATATATATATATATATATATATATAATTTGTATTAGAAATTATCTTATTTTATGCATATATTATTAATTTATATATTATTTATATATATATATATATATTTATCTATTTATATGTATAGGTATATTTTTCTTTAAATCTATCTATTTATTTAACTTATTTCCTTTTATTCCCTATTTTATTATACACATATATATTTTGTCTATTTTAATGACCTTAATGTATTATTTTCATGCATAAATTATTAACTTTAAATTTTTATTTTCTTGTATATTATTTATTGTTTGTACATCTTGTACCATAGCATGCTTCAAAATTCCAATACATGTATGCCTTATATCAAATATTTTGTATACATTAAGTTCATTTTAAAATTTCATGTGCATAAATTTCTTTTTAAGATAAGGCAATGTTTGTGTGTTTAGAAGTACGAAAATTACATCCTAACGAGCTGCGTGTCGATTTTTTCGTTCGACTAAATAACCAAATACCCTTTTTATATGTTTTGAAGATCAAAGATGATCTCGACGTCAGAGTATAAAGGTATTATATCCTAACGTGATGGGTATGATACTTTTATTCTTTTGAAATGAGTTAATCTTGATATTCAATCCCAATTTAACAAATTTATTTTTAAAATCCTTTTTTACCCTAAACATTTTCAAGTTTTCAACGCAAGGACATTGATTAATCAATTTGGTATCGATTTTAGGTGTGACAAGGCTGCTAATCCTTCCTCGCACGTAACCGACTCCCGAACCCATTTTCTCGAATATTCGTAGACCAAAAACACCGTTTTAGTAAACTAAAATATTTTATTAAAACAATAGTGATCCGATCACACCAAATAAAGATCGGTGGCGGCTCTATACCTTTTAAAGTCTATCCCCATTTTTTCAAACACGATAAAAAATGGTTTTGACAGCTTGGCGACTCCATTGGGGACTGGTTGAGAGTCAGGCCATAAATTGATTAGTTTTTGTCTTTTTTATTGAAATTTGGGAATTTGTTTTGAAGAATCATGTTTCTTTTGATTCATTTTGTTTGTGCTATAATTACAATAATGTCGAGTCTTATAATATTTGCATTTGCATTACATGACCGTTGTGGTCACACCTTTAAGTGGGAGTGAGAAACTAAGCTTTCGTGAGGTTTTCACCTCTGCATGGGCTAGTGGACCGCTTCCGGGATACATCTGTACCTATGTGTTTCATGAGATTTTCATCTCCGCATGGCCATAGGGAAATGTATTCCCCTGAACCAAACCCGGTCCATATGAACCTATAATGGGTGAGGATTGAGGAATCTGCTGGTTCAGGTACCCACTCTTTAGAACCAAACCACATATAGAGAGATCTAGGAGCCCACCTTAAGTAGAGCCGCGCCAAACCCTAGTGGTCACTCATTTAAGTAATCTATTTTGGTTGTTTATTTTTCTTGTGCTACCGTGTTTTGTGTTTATGTTTGCATTACATTGCACTGCATTGCATTGCATTGCATCATTATAGAAAGGAGATGTTGATTAGTAATTTGATTGCTAAATAGAGGAGTTTGTCATAAGGAAACGAATTTCTTGATAAAGTGGATTATAATAAGGTTGTCCGGACATGGTCTGAGTAAACACAATAGAAGAAAGTTGATAGTCCGTGGAGGAATGAAAAACCTTGCCCGAAATATTTAAATTGACAAGAGCCGTCATGCCTCAAGTTTCTTAAAGAAGCCAACAAAGCAAGGGATAAGTGAGCAGTGAACCACGACCCGAATCAAGCCAAGTGGAAATAAAAGAGATATCTTTTGGGAGGATTTGAAGGATTCGACTGTAGCGTCCGGATATGAAGGAGAAGATCGATGTTTTCACCTAGACTATGAGGACAAAACCGCATACGTAATCCATTCTATGTAAAGAAATATGTTTTCTAGAGAAGTTCTTCTAATGGAATTCAATTCAAAATCAATGTCTCTCTTTCTTCTTGTATTTATTTCATGCATTTGCATTACATCATTTGCTTTGCATTTTCACATAAGGACCTTAATTGGTTGAAGTTATTTCAGCCTTAATCTGGAAGCTGACAAAATCAACCAAGCACGCACCTTTACGGTACAAGGAGAAAAACCAAAGCAATGGATAAAAGATTAGAGAAGTTAGAACAAATGCAGAATGAGATGCAAGAGCGGAAGCAAGCACAAATGCAAGAGCAGCTTGCTAAGATCTAACAGGATATGATGGACAAAATGATGGAATCACAAAAGAGTATGATGACTCAATTAACTCAACTATTGGCAAAAAGAGTAGACAAAAGGAAAACCCCCATGGTTAACACTGTTGAAGATAGCGAGGAGCGACTATATCCCCTGGGTTTTACCCCGACACATCCCGAAGTGCATCCACGAAAAATATCCGTCATAATTAAACCTCAACAATTTCAAGAAGGTGTATCGATATCGCTGAACTTCCAAGCTGGATCAGGTTCTAACTTAGTAGACCATCCGATTACTGCTGTTGTTTCTGACCTTGATGAGGCAGCGGAAGAGGAAAAGGCAAGGTCTAAATTGCCAAGACAGTTAGAAGAGCGATGTAAATGGTTGGAAGACAAATTTAGGGCCATGGAAAACATTGATAACAGCATGGAATTGACGCTAAAGATCTGATTTTGGTGCCCGATCTAATACTTCCTCATAAATTCAAGGTACCAGAATTTGAAAAATACTATGAGACTACTTGCCCAGAGGCTCACATAACTATGTTTTGTCGGAGAATGACTGGGTACGTTAACAATGACCAACTGCTAATTCATTGCTTCCAAGATAGTTTGGCGGGAGCGGCATCTAAATGGTACAATCAGCTGATCCGTACTGAAATTGGTTCTTGGAGGGATTTAGCACAGGCATTTATGAAGCAGTACGATCACGTAACGGAAATGAACCCTGACAGAATTACCCTGCAAAATATGGAGAAGAAACCAAGCGAGAGTTTTTGGCAATATGCACAAAGGTGGAGAAAGGTCGCTATACAAGTTTAGCCACCTCTTCTAGAGAAAGAAACCACTATGCTCTTCATCAACACCTTGAAAGCCCCATTCATCAACCCTATGTTGGGGAGTGCCACGAAGAGTTTCTCGAACATAGTAATGATTGGTAAAATGATCGAAAATGTTGTGAGAAGCGGTAAAATAGATGCGGGGGAAAGCGCCAAAAGGTCAGCCCTGAGAAAGAAAGAAAACGAGGTAAATAATGTGGAAACATACAGTAAAGGTTATTCAAAGCAAGTTACTATCGGATCACCAAGGATGACAACTACAAACCTTCAGACTCCTTCAAAGAATGAATCTAGGCAAAGGACGAATACAGAAAAGATTCAGCTCACTCCTATTCCAATAACATACCAAGAGCTATATCAGAAATTTTTTGATGAGCACATAGTGTCCCCTTTATACTTAGGACCATTGCAGCCCCCGTACCCCAAATGGTACGATGAAAATGCCGAATGTGGCTATCATGCGGGAGTTTTAGGACATTCAATAGAAAATTGTATTACTTTTAAGAAAGTCGTGGAAAGACTTATTAAGTCGGGCATTGTGAAAGTGGCTGATATGTTGAATGCTGATAATCAGCTACCAAATCACACTGATGTTGGAGTAAATGCGATAGAGGAAAAGAACATTAAAGAAACACTGAAAAATGCATATGCTATACATGAAGAAATCACTGAAAGAGGAACCTTGTCGGATATCTGCCCTTACGAACTTGGGAGTGTTCTAAACAATTGGACTGCAGAGGAAATTCCTGTAGTATTTAAAGCTTATTCGAAGTAATGTACAGAACGCACTTGTTGGTTTAAGCCTAGAAGCAATAAGATTTATTTTGTGAAATAAGCTTGTGTCCAGAATTCTTATTTCAATGAGATGCATCTTTTAAGCAAACATCTTTTTTTCTTTGGTTTTTAGAATATTCTTTCATTTTTATTCATGATCATACCATACAAATAATCATTCTTAGAATCATTCTTCTGGAATCTACCTTCGTACCCACAATAGGTCCCCAAATATCAATGACATGGGCGACGCTGTTATGGACTCCCCTTCAGAATGAAATATGGGTCTAAGGGATCTCAAGACTTTAAAGATGACAGAAATTGTAACATATCTTCTGATTTGTTAATACTAGATGAAAAACAGATCCTACGTCACGAGCCAAGGAAGGAGATGAAGATCAAAGCCTAGCTTAATGCAGAAATAAGATTTCCTATATGTGGGGCATGGATGTTACCAACCTATTCTCATCAAAAGCTTCTAGCCAACATTGATTCATTTTCGTGGATGTCGATTACTTCACTAAGAGGGTGAAGGTCGCTTCATATGCCAATATTACAAGGTCGATCGTCATTAGAACAAAAAAAGAGAAAGAAAAAAGAAAGAAAGAATACTGACACAAAAAAAAATGTCAAAAAGATCACATTTAACTGCACAATGTCAAAGTCTGCGGTCTATTCAAAGATCAGGTGCCACATATCAGTGCAGCAAAAGTAACCAAAAAGAAAAAAAAAGATCATAAAAAGACCTAGACTTGTAAAGATTGGCATACAGAAGTTACTATTTACCCTCTATGCTTGTCAAACATTGACCAAGATTGTCCGGGGCAATACATTTCTCATTAGTTTTGCCATTAAAGTCGAAATTCCTTTTTCCGAGTGTTATCAGGACTGAAGTTGGATGAGGCAGAATGGATCCAATTCTGATGTGATCAATCAAATTTATGAGGAAAAGTTAATAGCTATCTATTATAATCAGATGATGCGGGTTTGCGGCAAAGAGGTTCATCTTAGGAAATTCCCAAAAGGGGACCTGACGTTGAAGAAGATCCTTCATATGCAAAAGGATTTCAAAAAAAAAAATAGAGGCCAAACTGAAAAAGACTTTATGTAGTAGAAAAAGTCTGTTCTAGAAATATTGACCAAAATGGATGACAAGGACCTACCCAATCCGAAGAATTCAGATTCAAAAAAGAAAAATAGAAATTTTTAGCAAAAAAGAAGAAAAAGGAGAGGCCAAGGTGAAAACCCGCAAAGGGCACTTTGAGACCAAACGGGATTTGAGTTGAAAACCTGAAAAGGGCGGCTCAAATTTTGATCAATGAGGGCATACAGTAGTCTTGCTATGCCTGAATTAACAATGAAGAAGTATGCTACATCTTGGGGCATCGGCAAAGTACTTCGGATCCCCTAAACACATATTGAGCTTAAAATGGTCCTCAAGAAGTTTGAACAGAGAAGCTCAAGCTTGATATCTGGGGCACCTAGTCTCCATTTTACCCATTTTAAATTGGTTATTTGTGATTATATTATTCTTTTCAAAATATGTTCACAATAAATTTCCTTCTTGATTGCGATTGCTATCTTTTCTTAGCTTATTTGTTTCAAGCTATGCTCTATCATTTTTCTTCTTGTCCATGGTTATGATCTTTTTTAGGCATTTTGCATCGGAATAATGATTAGTGGACTAATAATAATTTCATAAGATGAGTTTCGCATATTGCTCTGGAACCTTCTAAATGATACAAGAACCTAAAACAGGACTATTGTTTAAAACTCACCAAGTTTAAGGAAGAGTCTAAGTGGAGGCTATCTCATTGGATTTTCTGTTAAAAATAGTTGGTGACACAATCTCAATGGAAATGGGAATTGTTAACCCAAGTGCAAAATGGGAATCATTCTTGAAAGAAACTAATATTCTACATTCACACGAGCATTATGCATACGCATATGGTTGGGTCACCCGATGAGTGATCAGTGGATGGAACAAGCTACAGGCCCTATACCCCCGAGTTATAGTGGGATAGATAGATGTTGATACAGATCCTATGCCTTTGAATAGTAATGGGATGGATTGAAAAAGAAACAAATCCTACATTTTGGAGTTGCAGTGGGATGGACTCAGATCTTACACCCCTAAGTCACAATGAGATGAACCCTGAAGTTACAGTGGGGCAAATCTATTGAGCAAGATAATCGTTTTCTTGGGTTTTCTGTTGAAAATACCAGCTGAACAAGATGGCAGCATAATACATCAGCAATATAGCTGTGATAAACAATAAGTGATGACAACCTTAAGAAGGGATCATTCTCATAAAATTTTGCATTCATGCAAAATACATTTAGTTAGAGGCACTTGATACATTCCGATCATTACATCCTAATCATTGTAAGAAATCATTCTCATGACATTCTACATTCATACAAATGTCATCCATAAGACACATCTATTTAGGGGCATTTGATTCATTCCAATCATTGTATCCTAATCATTGTAAGAAATCATTCTCATGACATTCTGCATTCATACAAATGTCATCCATAAGACACATCTATTTAGGGGCATTTGATTCATTTCGATCATTGCATCCTAATCTTTGTAAAAAGATCATTCTCATGACATTTTACATTCATACAAATGTCATCCATAATACATTTAGGGAGTGTTTGTTTGCCTGTATTTTATTTTTCAGAAATTGTTTTCCCAGTTTTCCAGTGTTTGTTTACTGGAAAACATTTTCCATTTGGAAAATGAATTCCAAAACACGGTAAAATAGCTTACGATTTGGGAAAACGTCTTACCAATCTCAATTTCGTAAGACATTTTCCTAAAGCTCTCTCATCTGATCCCCTTTTTCCTTCCTTCTTTCTTTTTCCTTCCTCCATTCTTTCTCAGCCAATTTCTTTCTCTTTTTTTCAGAAAATTTCCTGTTCCTGTTTGGCTGAAAGCGTCAGAGATTCTACTGCAAGACTGGTAATCTTCCTTTTCTGTTGAATTTATTTTTCATTTTTCATTTTTGGCTCTTCCAGTTCCTCTCTGTTGAAATGAAAAACCGATAAATTTTCATTTTTGGATCTTCCTATTCCTTCTTTCTACTGAAGTTTTTTCTGTCTTTATTAAGCATTTTGTGGGTGTTTATTAAGCATTTTGTGGGTGTTTCTTCAGCTGCAAACAGAGAGAATGACTACAAGTCGTTTGAAGCAAGTCCAGGGCATTTAGAAAAATTCTTACTTTTTTTGCAATTAATTTGTATATGACCTAATTTTTACTATTATTACTTAATAATATTTCTAGATTAAAATGTAAGATCTTTTGCTTTTGATCTCTGAAACTATCATGTTATATCTTAGCTTGGTTAGGATTTTTATTTTGAGCAACATGTGCTAGTTGTTGGAACTTGAAGATTCGTAAATCTAGTTTCATATAATATTTCTAGGCTTATGTTGGAACTTTAGCATTCTCGCAGAATGGTCCTTGTGAGTTTGCCATGGAACATTAACTTTTAAAGTTGGATTGTGTTTTTTGATTGAAGGGTTAGTGTGCCTCTAGTCAAATGTGCAATAGCAAGAGTAGTAGTATTAATAAGGCGACTAATTTTTCATTCTTTGAATAGTTCATTCTCTACCGATTTTAGACATTCAAGTTAGTCTGTGATTGTTGTTCTTCCTTCCTTATAGTGAAACACTATAGCTTGAAATCCTCTATTGAAGTTGCATAAATTTGTAATTTCTTATTGCTAATACCAAAAAGAAAAAAGAGAGTAAAAGTATCATGTTGAAATTTGACTTTATAAAGTAGGAAAAAGAAATAAGAATCGAAGTGACTAACATGCTTTAAATTGCGACAAATGGTAGCCTTTATCTGAAAGTGGTTCAAACCTTATTTGTATTCTTGGTCTTGTCGTATCTTTTATTTTTCTTTTCTCCATTTTGGTCATCTACAAATTAACTACTTTTACATTGTAGTTACATCATTTTGAAATGCCTCGAGCTTCCTCTTACTTTTTGCTTATCCTACACCGAGTTTCCAACTCCAAGTTTTAACTATCATATCGCCTTGACGGTGTTGTGTTTGGAATTGTAAGTAATTGATCACCCATATGGCATTGATACAATTCTTAGCTACTCTGTTATCGCTGTAATTGTTGTAGGAATGCATCTTTGGTGAATTCGCCTCTAAAGTTAATTAGCAATATTGAATGCATACGGATGAAGAACATAGGCATGAAAAAATATGAAATTGGTATTCGTGAGAACTTAGATGCATGACTTTCATTTAAGAGAAGGAAATTAACTTTCTCTGGGGCAGAGGGACTTTCTCTGGGGCAGATGCCGTATCATCCTGTTTTGATAAGATAGCTGATAATGTTTGTGCCTTGAAAATGTCAAAGTTGGCCTGTACTGCTTTTGTTTCAAATCATTTACTTGTACAAACTTCATTCTTGTCAAACAACTAGTATATGTTTACAGATAGAAATATTTAGAGGTGAATTTGTGGTATACAATATAGCTTATAGAATTACCACATTAGACTTCTATCCGTTGAGTACAAGAAAAGTTAGCTTTGATTTGTCAGGTTCTTTCAGGAACTTAGGATTTGCATGATTTACCACACCAAAGAGAATTTCCCTTTGCTTCTTTCCAAAAAGCCTATGGTTAGATAGGAAATCACCATTTCTCAGCATTTTCACTCTTGACAGCATTAGGGGAGTGCCACTTGATTCATTCATCATGCTTAGCATCAATAGGTCTTGCAAGATTCAAAATGTTGGTTAATTTGTTTGTATGGTACTAATGGTTGAGATTTTCTGCTGTTTTATATATATGACATGCCATATGTGTAGTTCATTGTGCTTGATTATTTTCTCTAGTTTCAAAACTTTGATGGATCTTTTGCTCTTTCTAATCTGCATTTTGTTGCATTATATTTGTTGTTGATTTTTTTTCTTGGTTTTTGTTTATAGTTCTCTTTTTTACTTCCATTGTTTTATATTTGATGTACTGAAGTTGAATAATTTTAGGTGAAAGGAGTTGTCAAGTCTTTCTATCTATTATAGGATCGATTATTACTTAAATTTGTGGGTGAACAACTTGGGAAAATTGCTAATGCTTTGGAACAATTTACTGCGGATAAGACACCACAGCTTTACGAACAAGTGATGTCGAGGGAGGAAGAAGGATTTGATGATGACTTCTTGTGTTCCATGTTTGATTATTTAGTGAGTCATGAATCCGAGGCCAAAGCTTTTTTAGTTAAAAGTAAGAAGAATAAAAAAATTTGGCTCCAAAAATTTTCTCAAGGTTGAAAATATTGATACTTTTATGTAGTGTAATATTTATGTATTTATGCAATTAGACAATGTTATTGTTATTACGAGTGTACTACTAATTATGAATTTGGATAATATTATTAATTTTAGTATTAATTGTGGTTTGGAAGTTTATTTATAATTATTGAATCCTTATTTTTATTTTTTAACACAATTACAAATAATTTATTTGACTTTGGTTGTTTTCAATATGACGGTTAGTAATGTAGCTTAATAATTGAGTATTATTATATATTTAATCTAATTTATTTATAATAAATAAATCATTGCAATTAAAATATAAAATTTATTAATATGTAAATAAATTTATTAATGTATGTAAAATCAACTTTTAGGAAAACATTTTTAGGAAATCTGCCAAACAACAGAAAATATTTTACACAGATTCATCCAAACACTAGAAAATATTTTCTGGTAAATCATTTTCCAGAAAATTAAATCATTTTCCAGAAATTATTTTCCGAAAAACATTTTACTGCCAAACAAACAGACCCTTAGTTAGGAGCATTAGATTCATTCTGATCATTACATCCTAACTATTTTGCAAAAGCATAAACACAAAACCGACTTTACAGGATAGGTCCCCTAGAGGACGGTGTCGCAACATTGGTAAAATAGCAGATCTTGCCTTCCTGAGCGAGGCGGATCGAAAATACAAATCTTTTCACCTCGAAGTCCCAGTGGAGCAAGTCGAAGTTACAAATCCCTCCTCCCTGAGTATATTGAGGATCAACCTATTTTCGAGAAGTTTCAGTGAGAAGATCGAAATTACAAATCACTTCTCTCTAGATTCTTATCACCTCGAACTCCCAGTGGAGTATGTCAAAGTTACAAATCCCTCCTCCCTAAGTGATCAACCTATTTCCGAGAAGTTTCAGTGAGAAGATCGAAATTACAAATCTCTTCTCTCTGGATTATTATCACCTCGAAGTCCCAGTGGAGCAGGTCGAAGTTACAAATCCCTCCTCCCTGAGTGTATTGAAGATCAACCTATTTTCGAGAAGTTTCGGTGAGAAGATCGAAATTACAAATCTCTTCTCTCTGGATTCTTATCACCTCGAAGTCCTAGTGGAGCAGGTCGAAGTTACAAATCCCTTCTCCCTGAATATATTGAGGATCAACCTATTTCCAAGAAGTTTTAGTGAGAAGATCGAAATTACAAATCTCTTCTCTCTGGATTCTTATCACCTCGAAGTCCCAGTGGAGCAGGTCGAAACTACAAATCCCTCCCCCTGAGTATATTGAGGATCAACTTTCATTTTCGAGAAGTTTCAGTAGGAAGATCGAAGCTACGAATCTCTTCTCTCTAAATTCTCATCTCCTCGAAGTTCCAGTGGAGTAGATCGAAGCTACAAATCTCTTCTCCCTAAAAGTACATTGGAGCAGATCGAAGCGCTAGTTCCTATGCCCTTGAAGATGCAGTGGGATAGAATGAAGCTACTCGAAGAAGAAAAGCACTGAATGAGGCATGACCAGACAAAATTGGATCTTTTTGAAGTTTTTGCTCTATTCTCGTTGCACGACAATGAGCAAAGAGGGGCAGCTGTAAGATCCAATTTTCGCCCGGCCCATTTTAAAACCATTAACCAATAAAAACCAAAAAACAAATGAATAATAAAGTCCCGTAATTAAATGTCCATTACATTTAAAACCAAAATCAGGTATTAGACCCAATTACAATGGCCCAATCCAAATAGCCCAAATGGCCCAAGCAGGACAGAATTCCAGAATCTTCGGGTGCCTTCTCTGCAGCCACTCCCCACACGCGCCCTTTTGGTTTCCCGCGTGCTATACACGCGCACCTTTTCAGATCCCCACGGGTAGATCCCACGTGTGCCTCACAGCGTCCACGCGCCTCCTCAAGCCTCCCACGCGCTCGCTATGTCCGTGTACCAAGCTGGCCTTCGTACCTTCATACCTGCAAATCAGACGAAAACAACAGCAAAGTAGAGAGAAAAAGAGAACACTTTATTTTATTTTTCTTTTATTTTCCTTTTCGGTTATAAAAATCGAAGGAGATATCTGTAATAGGGGGACGATTCTTGTACAAAAAGAAACAAATTAATAGCAAAAAATCAAATTCAAGGCAAAAAGTTGTCGACTCTTTTTCTTTTCTTTTCACTGCTGTTTTCTTTCATTTTTTTATTTTTTTATTTTTTACAAATTGATTTTAAATAAAAACGAGAGAGAAGGGTTTACCTTGAATCGGAGCCCGTCTTCTTCATCGCGATCGAAGTAAGAAGGGACTTCGAGGCAGAGGTTGGGTGCCTTCATGCCCCACCAGTCGCCGTTCGTAGTGATATTCTAGTGCTAGATCGGAGGTTTTTTTATCTGCCGATTAGGGGGTTAGGGTAGAGTTAGTTTTTTTCTCTCTCTCTGTTTTAAGGCAAATGAGGGGATAGGGATTTAGGTTTTTTTAGGTTTTATTATAATGCACGAAACGGCACCGTTTAGGGCCTGTTTCAGTGGCTCTAAAACGGTGTCGTATGGGCTGACCCATTTCGACCCGATTATTTTTCCTTTCGACCTGCGTGTTTTCATTGTGAATGGGTGATTTGCGCGCGTGGCCCATTCCCTCTATGCTGACGTTCGATCGGGCCCTGTTTGCATTTCTTCCGTTCATTAATTATTTCCTTATAATTCGTGTACTATTTCAATTCAGTCCAGTTTGAGCGTTGCGTTTTGGGCTATGGAATTATTTTCTGGTTTAATCCCTAACTATTTATGCACATTTTAGTTTAGTCCTTAATTCTGTCTAGTTTTTTTTATATATATGTAATATAGCCTATTAATTTTATTTTAATTTCAATTAGGTATTTTTTTAGTCTATAAAATTTATTCATTATTTATTTTCAAAATCATTTGGATAATTTATTTTAATTATTTCATTGATTTTAATTAGTTTTAAACTTTCATTTATATATTTATATATTTTTTAATTTAAATATTCTATTTCAAAATCTTCATTTATATGCTTCTTTATTTTTAAATTTGATTTAAATACTATTATATATCTCTAATTCACACATATATATATATAATATAATTTGTATTAGAAATTATCTTATTTTATGCATATATTATTAATTTCATATTATATATATATATATATATATATATTTATCTATTTATATGTATAGGTATATTTTTCTTTAAATCTATCTATTTATTTAACTTATTTCCTTTTATTCCTATTTTATTATACACATATATATTTTGTCTATTTTAATGACCTTAATGTATTATTTTCATGCATAAATTATTAACTTTAAATTTTTATTTTCTTGTATATTATTTAATGTTTGTACATCTTGTACCATAGCATGCTTCAAAATTCTAATACAAGTATGCCTTATATCAAATATTTTGTATACATTAAGTTCATTTTAAAATTTCACGTACATAAATTTTTTTTTTAAGATAATGCAACATTTGTGTGTTTAGAAATACGAAAATTACATCCTAACGCGTGAGGTGTCGATTTTTTCGTTCGACTAAATAACCAAATACCCTTTTCATATGTTTTGAAGATCAAAGATAATCTCTATCAAAAAAAAGAAGATCAAAGATAATCTCGACATCAGAGTATAAATGTATTATATCCTAACGTGCTGGGTATGATACTTTTATTCTTTTGAAACGAGTTAATCTTGATATTCAATCCCAATTTAACAAATTTGTTTTTAAAATCCTTTTTTACCCTAAACATTTTCAAGTTTTCAACGCAAGGACATTGATTAATCAATTTGGTACCGATTTTGGACATGACGAGGGTGCTAATCCTTCATCGCACGTAACCGACTCCCGAACCCGTTTTCTCGAATATTCGTAGACCAAAAACACAGTTTTAGTAAACTAAAATGTTTTATTAAAATAATGGTGATCCGATAACACCAAATAAAGATCGGTGGCGACTCCATACCTTTTAAAGCCGATCCCCTTTTTTTTAAACACGATCAAAAATAGTTTCGACAGTATAATTTAACCTAAAATTTTCATTTGAAATAATTATTTAACGTGTCATGCCAGCTTACGTTTACACCGTTAAATGCAATTAATGTTCAGTGAAGAAAATGATAAAACACGATAATATAAGTAATTAAAACGTAACATTTTAAAAATAAGTAACTAAAATGTAACCTGACTACTTTGATAATTTACCCAGTATTAATCAAATTAAATATGACATTTTGAGTGAAATACGTTCCAAAAATTACGAATCCAAATTAAAAGTTTCCAAATACAAAAATAAATAAGTTTGTATTGTATTTATATTCAGAAAATCCATTATTTTAGCATATATCAAGTTAAATGAACATGTGTAGGGTTGTAGCAAGAATCAAATTTCAATGGATCAATTTATTGGGGTTTATGATAATATATAAATTGGCTTAATTTATGGGAATCAAAATAATGAGAAGCGTAATTTTACGTAAAAGTTTCCTACAATATTAATTGACACTTTTTTAACAACTAGAAGTTTTTCTCAAGAAAAAGGATTTAAATGAAGCAAGAAGTGGAAGAAGATGTGACGGAGTCTGCAATAAGAGAGATGGAGAGGGATAGAAGAGGGTTGAGTCGGTGTTTGGCTGTGTAAGATCTGGGGAGAGCAAGAGAGTGTAAACTTGGAAATGAAGAAGAGATAAGCGTAATGAAGAAGAGATAAGCACTGAGGGGTTTTCAGGAGTTATGCCTTTTTTATTGTTTCTAGAGCACACACTCGTGTTTAGTTGGATTTCAATATAACCGTAATGAAATTAGTTCCTTGGAAATATCAAAATAAATATGATTTTCCTCTGTTTAGATTGAATTTTTCTAGATTATACTTGCAATCCATTATCACCTCAGTAACTAAATTGTGCTAATTAGTTCTTAGATTAATAGTAAAGAATATATCTAGGAATTTTAAAATTCACCAAGTTGACATAAATTCTGTATTAAAATCATTTGACTGTTAAGTTATAATTATCTTAACTCTTTTTAATATATTTTTAATTTATTACGAAACATTTATTTTAATATTTTTAAGGCTTAATGATAAATTTGACCACTAACGTTTATATATTTTGTCAAGATGGCCCTAATTGTATTTTTTATCCTTTTTGGCCATCAATCTTTATTCTTTATTTCAATCTATTTTTCTAATAGATTTAATGAAAATCTGTTAAAAAGTTATCAAGAATGATGTGGAATTTCATATGTAGAATATTTTTAATGAGATATATTTTATTACTTAGATAATCCAATAAGATAATTATATTTGAAAAATAATAAAATAAATAAATAATACATTAAATTAAAAATAACTCTTAATTGAAAAATAAACATAATTATCTAAAGAAATTAACTTAGTAGAAAAACTTATCAGTAAACAAACGTACGAAAGATTGAAACATTTCGAAAGAAAAGAAAATTTGAAACCTTCAATTTATTCATTAAATCTGTTAGAAAAACGGATTGAAAAAAAGAACAAAGCTTGATGGCCAAAAGAGGTTAAAAAATACAATTATGGTCATTTTAACAAAACATGCAAACATTAGTGGCCAAATTTATCATTAAGCATATTTTCAATGTATTTGATATATTATATTTTTTAAATTTATTTTTATATAAAAATAATATAATTTTTTTAATATGAATGAGCCGAGTCAAACTCAAATTTAATATTTTTATTTAAGTTAAGTTTAAGTAAAATTTTAAGTTTATTTTTCAAGTCGGACCCAAGTCAAAAAAATGGGTCTAACATTTTACGTCAAGCGGGCTTGACCCATCATCAAGTGTACCAATTACATTTTGATTTGTACAAAAAATTAAAAAGTTAAAAAATTATGGATTACGTCCTTATTAATTTTATAATTACTTTGTATGCCCTCCCACTTAACTATTCTTGACAGATTCAGTCTCAAAAGGTTAAATAATTATGAATTAATCCCTATTAATTTTAAGCATTTTGAATTAATTAGTTTTAATATAACTTAAATAATTGTATTCACACATTATGTCATACACTATTTTCAATACAAATATAAAAAAATTGTTTTAAATACACATCATTTAAGCTAATAAAAATAATTCAATTTATATTAAATTACACATGTTTATGATATAAATAAAATTTTAAACACTTTATTTCTCTTTTAATTAATTTTTAGATATTGTAAATTATTCTAACATTTTGGATATTTAAGCAACACATAACTTGATACAGCATGTATGCTTTTTTTAAATCTAAAATTTTCAAAAGAAGATATTTATGATATAAATAAAAGAAATTTAAACCATTTATTTCTTTATTAATTAAAATTTTTAGATATTGTAAATCATTCTCTAACATTATGGATATTTAAGCAAAACACAACTTGGGTTTTTTACTTGAATATATTTAAAAAAAATTAAATATCCAAATAGGTTGTCAGTTAGATTATTTATCAAAATGGTACGTTTCTTTTTAGTCGCGCCTATCTGACAGGCGCGACTCCTTTTTTTATGTTAATTTTTTTATTTTTTAAATAAAATATTAATTTCTTTTCACAGATCAATAAATGACCCGTGTATAGATACTAAAATAGTATACAGGTTGAGCCTATCTGATAGGAGTGACTAGTTGAGCCTATCTCAAAGGCGCGACTAGTTGAGCTTATCTGACAGGCGCGACTAGTTGTGTCTATCTCAGAGGCGCGAATGGTGGGGCCCACAAGAGCGTCTGTCGCTTAATTTTTTTCCCCTATATATACCCCCCAAAAATCAAATGAGCGACAAATACAAAATTTAGCAAAGCAACAGACACAAAATTTAGCAGAACGGAAATAAGAAGATAGGGAGCAAAAAAAAAAAGGAAAACAAGAAGAAGGGTAAGGTATTTTAGTTTATTTCTTTTTAAATAGAATGTAGAGTTTTGTTAGTAATTTTGTTATTTGAAAGTTATTTTGTTAGGTTATTAATTTTATTAGCTACTGAATGAAAATTTTTGCATTAAAAATTTTATGTAATTTTTTTGCTATTCGAAATTGTTTTGAGAATTTTGAAATTTTTTTAACAGATCTAGTATTGAAGATGGAGAATCAATTTTTCGTATGTGTTTATTTAGATGGAGAAATTTTGACAACAACTGTCGGATGTATATTTTAATGTCGCAAACAAGTAGCAATGAGATTTAATAGAAATATCTCATTTGATTATATGAAGGGAAAAATTAGTGAAAAAATTTATAGATGTTGTGGGAGAAGGATCTCGAAACTTTTCTACAAGTTTCCAATTTCGACAGATCCCATAAATTTCACCAAAATGGAACTTGTAGACGATGAAGACGTGGAGACAATGTTCGCTCTTTATTGTGGGACTCGGAGCAACCAAAATGCACCGATTCAGTTATTTGCTGAGTTAGCTGGTGTGGAGGCAACTGAAGATTCCACTCCATTAGATGAAGAAGATGGAGCTCAAGAGCTATGTATGGTGGTTCCGATATCGTACGTTGATAGTCAATCAACTATACACGGGATCGACATTGATTTTAATGTTGCACCCGAGACTGATGTGGTTGGTGATGATGTATACCATAGTAGTGATCCTTCTAATCACGAAGTCGATAGTGAGAGTGATCCCGACTTGGACGAGGTCCTGGATGATATTGACAACGAAGGCGTGAATGAGGATGGAAATGCTAACGTGTCTTCAACCGGAACCAGATTCGTCGTATTGTGATACATAATAATCTTAGGGCATACATGTCTCGGATAGACCCCAATGCGGCACACGCAGCCGAGTTTCTAGAGTACCCTAAAATACTACATGCTCACCGGATGGCCGTATATTCTGATCATGAGGATTTGTTCGTGCCATAGATTCGAAAGTAAGGAAGAATGCGTATTTGCTATTAAGCGGTATAGTAAGAATATATCAGTAGATTACAAAGTCGTCATGTCTAAATCGACATTATATATTAGAGAGTGTTGGAGGTCAGCAAAAGGCTGCAATTGGCAGATATGAGCTGCATTTATCTAGAAGTCACAGATGTAGGAGATACGAAAATTTGTTGGGCTTCACACATGCACTTCAAGACATATGACAGAAGATCATCGAAAACTTGATTCCAAAACTATCTGTATGTGCATCATGCCAATAGTGAAAGACATGCCGACCATTAAAGTTTCGGTACTGATTGCCGAAATGCAAGCACGATTCTAGTATCGAGTATCATACCGGAAGGCATGGATAGCTAAACAGATGGCCATAGAGCAAATGTACGGAGATTTCGATGCATCGTAGAATGAGTTACAGGGATGGATAACCGCTATGAGAGAGTGCTGGGGACTATCATTGAGTTACAAACACGATCTTATTACGGGCCGGATGACCAACTACAATCGGGAAAAAGAATATTTCATCGGATGTTCTGGACGTTTGATCCATGTGTGCATGCATTTCCCTACTGCAAGCCGTTTGTGCAAGTAGATGGGACCCGACTATTTGGAAAATATACACAGATCCTACTTTTTACGATTGCTCAAGATAGCAACAGGAACGTGCTCCCGATAGTATTTGCCATCGTCGATAAGGATAACATGGAATCGTGGGAATTTTTCCTTACCAACCTGCGGAGGTATGTTATTAGCAACGATAATATTTGCAACATCTCCGATAGAGGAAAAAGATTAATTGCCGCCATTAGGCGTTTCGGTGTGCCATGGAGATCTGTTTACTGCACCCAGCATATCGCGGCTAACTTCTAACAAAATTATAAGAATGCAGATTGGAAGAGACAAGTTGTGGGAATGGGTAAAGGATTACCTTATCTTTTCAATATAAGTTTTAATGTTTTAGGGCAATATTGTAACTTATCTTTTCTTCATACATATGCAGCGCACGAGCTAGAGCCACACATTTTCTGCCAAAGAATGACTCGACTTGAGAGTGACATGGAGGGTCAAATGAACACATCTTTCCGACAGTGGTTGGGTACCATGAAGCTGTGGCAATAGGCTCAAAGTTTTGACAAGGGCTTTCGTTATGGTCAAATGACTACAAACTTGGTGGAGGGGATCAATGATGTGTTGTTGAATACGCGACATCTTCTGATTTCATCTGTCTTCTCAGCTACATTCTACAGGTTGGCTACCTTGATGCCAAGAATGGGTCAGCAACAAGTCAACCAGATGGAGGCGGGACACGTGTTTGTAGAAGATGCCCGGGATGCAATGGTTGCAAACCATCAGATGGCGAGGTCGATGACTGTAGAAGTATTTTCACGACGTAATGAAATGTTTCGAGTTACAAAGACCATTGGTCGTCGACCTGGTATACCACCTAGGTCCTACGAAATTGATCTCCGAAACAGACAGTGCGATTGTAAGAGGTTTCAAACACTTCATTATCCATATACGCATGTTATGGAAGCTTGTGCTAAAGTCTCGTTCAATGTAGAATAATTTATCGATAAAGTGTACACCCTCGAACGCAAGTTGCGTGTATGGGAGAACGAGTTCCCTATGCTTCCTGACCTATTTAGTTGGGAGGTACCTCCGACGACCTTCGAGCTTATCCCAGACAAAGGGTTGCGTAGGAACCCGAAAGGTCGTCCGCAATCATTCAGAATCCATAACAAAATAGATATTAGGGAGAAATCTGACGGGAAGCTGTGTAGCATATATAGATTAGCCGGTCATAATCGGAGTAAATTCCCGCTCCGAAACTACCATGTTGGACAATCGTCGCAATCGGGTAGAAATTGAGATGTAGTTCATTACATGTTGAGAGGATTTAATCACAAATTTGTCTACAATTTATTGTAGTTAATCTAATTTGACTTACATAGTTAGTATAAAGTTTATTTATTTAAATTGAAAAATAAAAAAACCATAAAACTGATAAATAAAATGGCAAAAAAATCATTACATAAATACAAAGTTGACTATTTAAATGGAAAAAAAAAAAAATACAAAAAAAAAACTCATTACATAAATATGAATTTATTTATATTACAAAACCCCCTAAAATTGATGGCTTGATGGTGTGGTTCTAGGGGTATATTTTTGTGGAGCTCGCCGTTCACGTTGCGGACAATTACGGCGATCAACGTTCTCTTCATCCGTATGTGAGAGTGTGCGAAACATAGATGAAAAATCATATGTCTCAAATACCATCGATAAACTTGAGCCGGGAGGAGTGGAGTATGGCGGTGGATACGGACTGGGAGGAGTGGAGTATGGCGGTGGATACGGACCGGAAAGAGCGGAGTACTGAGGTGGATACTAGCTAGGATGACTGGAGAACTGAGGTGGTAGTGAGCTGAAGATATCAAATTCTGAATGATATCCGTGGCCTGACAAGCCCGGGAAAAATTCATCACCCTCCAATTCTGGATGATAAGAACTATCCCTAGAGTGTAGCTCCGGCTCTGGCTCTGGCTCTAGCTTTGGCTCTGGTGCATGATGCGGATTTGGAAGGGGTTTTCCAATTCGTGTCATACGCGGAGGGACTATCATTAACCGCCTACCAAACAAAATTGATTTTCCTATCTCATAGTACCACTGTATGCACTCTAACGAGGGTTGTAGATCCAAAGCACGATCTATCTGAGGTACCCTCCCCAATCGGTTCTTCCACATCGTAATATATTCTTCATGTACTTATCCTCAATCATTTCCATAATTCCCCCTCCTATTCATCCCATAGATCTCCCCTAATCGTACTGGCAGTGTCGGGATATATTGTATGCAACCTAACTACCGGAGTACTTGATCGCCATGATACCACTCCTGTAACAGACCGAATTTGACCCTAATCAGAACGGTGGTTTCGGGACCATGAATCCAAGCCTGATAAATATTTAAATATTATATTTAGTGTTTATTATATGTGAATTTATGTGTGTGAAAGTTTCGTAGAAAAATTTTATCGTTTAAGTATTGAATTTGATAAAAAGGACTAAATCGCGTAAAGCGTAAAAGTTGCATTCTTTAGTGTAAAGTGCTAGAATGATGATGGCTTCTTAATTTGAGGTATTAGGTGGGTAAATATTCCATTTTATAGCTTTTGACTAATATGCCATTATTATATGTAATAGTTTATTTTATATTAAAGGTTATATTAGTAAATTAATTAAATAACCATTATATACATAATAAAATAAAATGAAAAAGCCATTATCATCTCATTTTGTTCTTTGGCCGAATATGGGAGAAAGAAAAAGGGTTTTTGTTCCTTTGAATTTCGGCAATTAGAAGCACCAAATCAAGATCAAGAACAAAGAAAAACAAGCTTGGATCGGGGAAAAACAAAAGTTGTCGACTAGCCGGTTAACGTTGTCCGTTGAAAGTCGAGGTAAGTCCTTAAGCTAGATTATATTAAAGAATGAATTGTGAATGTGTTTAATGACAATGTTTGATAAATTTGGGCATATTTTTATGTGATAGCCGAATGTAAAGGTATTACATTGAATTGGATATGTTTTGTTAATACCATGTAAAGGTGTATAATCGATATGATATGCGGAGTATACAATGATGTAACGATTTTATTTAGGAAATGTGAATAAGCTTAGTTGAGTTTGAAATGTGATAGAATTATGAAATTTAAGTGATTTAATTGGTTATGGTATTATTGAAATGTGCATTGAAATGTTGAAAATGTTGATATCTCGGGCTATTAGCCTAGCAGGCCTTGTGCCGGTGTTACTTATCAGGCTTTGATGCCTAGCAGGCCTTGTGCCGGTGTTACTTATCGGGCTTAGTGCCTAGCAGGCTTAGTGCCGGTGACATATTCAGGCTTAGTGCCTAGCAGGCTTAGTGCCGGTGACATATTCGGGCTTCGTGCCTAGCAGGCTTAGTGCCGATGACATATTCGGGCTTCGTGCCTAGCAGGCTTAATGCCGATAAATTGGTATAAATGGAAAATTTGAGAATCAAAAAAGGTAAGTTATATATAATGTTTTGTGTCAAAAGCTCGGGTAAGAGTTGGCATATTATGTTTGTAAGGGATGAAATGAGCAAATTTCTTATCGTTAAATCAAATACGATGTACTAAAATGGTCAATTCCACAAGTACTTTATTTTATAATGTTGAACCTATCATTAATGTGTATGTACATTGCTTATATGTGAAGTTGATAAAGTATATGTTCATGATAACATAATGATAGTAATTGATACAAATGTGACACTAGTATTCGGCTAAGTGTATTATATATATATAGAAATATTTATGTGCAATATGATAAGCTTGAAGATTAAAATGTTTACATGTACGTTCATTAAAATTATATGTGCTTAAGACTTACTAAGCTAGTGAGCTTACTTTGTGTGTTTTCGCTGTTCGTTTTATAGATTTTGGTCAAGCTACAGGCCCGAAGGATCGTTGGTGAAGTCAACCACACTATCACTCTCTTTGGTATATATATATGTTTTGAATACTTTTTGAGTTAAAGGCATGTATAGACTAAATCTCTTATGTTGTGATCGAATGATATGTATATGTATGTATGCCATGCGAAAATGGCTATGCTTTTATGAATGTGTGATTTGTAATGTGGTCATGGTATTAGTGATGTGAATAATCGGCTTTGCTTTATGTTAACTTCAAAGGTTTATTTTATGGTTTAAGAATATAAAAGTAAGGTATTAGATTAAGTGATCTTTTACTTACTTTAAAGTAAAGGGATAATGATCATGATGATTTGCGAAAATGGCTTGTCCCTTATGGTTTAATTTGATTGTATAGGTTTCTTTATTTAAGTTGGTTTGAGTTGGTTAAATTATGAATTTACTATTGGAGATTTTAGTAATGGATTAAATATGGTTCAAATATCTATGTGACATTGGAATGATGATGATTTCTTTAGGCATGTTTAGTTGAATGTATCAATGTGGTTAGGTATGATTGACATAAATTGTATTTTGTGCATGTGTTAACCAGAAGTGAAATAGTAATGAGTAATTTGATGTGTAATCATGTATACATTCGGTTATGTGAAATTAATGGCATGAAGTAGTGTATGTGGCATAAGGTTATTATGTTGATAAGTTTAAAATAATAGGTATATGTTGAATAGGTAATTGGGTGGTTTGATAATGTGATTTGGTAGAAGTGATAAAACATGCCAAAGATTATATGATCAATATAAGTTATGTTAACCATTTGTATAGGAAGTTTTATGCTATGTTTGTTTTTTTTTAAATTGACATATTCGAATATGGTTTGAACATGCGCATATACATTTAGTTTAAGTTTATATATTTTGAGCAGAAAACATAAATATATGCAAGTATACGAAATTGGCTTAAATGGATTATGATAAGATATCAATGTTTAAGTTTGCTATGGTAGTATAATCTCGAAATGCATTTTTTTCATGCTTTTAATGAATGTAAATGAATGATATGATTTGTGTTAAGCATAGTAATGCCCTGGAATTTTAATCCGGCAACAGACACGGTTTAAGGGTGTTACATTTTATTAGTATCAGAGCTACGGTTTAGTCGATTCTAGGACTACCGTAGTATGTAAGAGTCTAGCTATACATGCCTTTGAATTGTATATATGATAGTGTGGTGACTTCTGACAATTTCAATTGTATTCTATATAGTAAATGGATTTCGATCCCGACAGAGCCGTAGCTGATGATGTGGAGAGCGTTGCGCCTGGTCTCGCACGTGGATCAGTGCCATTAGACTCTCGACCAGATACGGGTAACCACGAGGGGGAGGCTAAACAAGCCTTCTACCAAATGATGAATGAATGGTTTACCCAGTTTGTTCAGAATAACCCGGCTGTACAACAACCTCCACCCCCAAATAATCCAACTCCGGTACCTTCAAAGACTTCGATGATAGATCCAATGAGATCTAGCAGCCTCCCATTGATAAAATCAGGAAATATGGGGCCGAGAAATTCAAGGCCAATGATAATGACAATGCAGAACGAGCTGAGATGTGGCTTAATAACACTATTCGGGTACTCGATGAGTTATCTTGTACTCCAAATGAATGCCTAAAGTGTGCTATATCTCTACTTCGGGACACTGCCTATCACTGGTGGAACACACTGGTATCCGTAGTTCTGAAAGAAAAAGTAACTTGGGACTTCTTCCAAATTGAGTTCCGTAAGAAATATATCAGTCAGAGATTCATCGATCAAAAACGAAAAGAATTTCTTGAACTAAAATAGGGGCTAATGACTGTGACAGAATATGAACGAAAATTTGTTAGACTTAGCAGATATGCTAGAGAGCGTGTTTCTACTGAAGCCATTATGTGCAAAAGATTTGAAGACGGTTTGAATGAAGATATAAAGTTATTGGTCGGCATTCTTGAAATCAAAGAGTTTATGATACTAGTCGAGCGGGCTTGTAAGGCTGAAGAGCTCGAAAAAGAGAAAAGAAAAGCTGAAATAGAAGCTAGAGATACTCGTAAGAGATCAATGAGTAGGACTTACCATTCGGTGCCTAAGAAATTCAGAGATGACTCCAACCGACATAAAGCTACTTCAGACTTACCTAGACGTGATCGACCTCCAGGGAGTTATCGAGCCACTTCGATAGCCAGCGTTGGTAATGTTCCACTGGACCGGGTCGAGTGTAAACATTGCAGGAAATGGCATTCTGGAAGTTATAGGGTTCGTGATAGGTCCTGCTTTAAATGTGGATCGTCGGACCATTTTATTCGAGAGTGCCTGATGTTAGCCGATCGAATCTGGCTCGAACACTAGACCGAAGCAAAGACGTCAAGACGGGTCGACCACCCAAACCTTCTAGTAAAGTAGGTGGTAGTCGAGAGGGACAAAGGACATCGAGTTCGATCGAGGCCGAGCACCTATCGAGCTTATGCTACTCGAGCGGAGAGGATGCTTCTTCCTCGATGTCATTATCGGTACTTTCACCCTTTATGGTATTCTTGTGATTGTATTGATTGATCTTGGTTCGACTCATTCATATGTGTGTGAAACTCTAGTGTTTGGTAAGACTCTACCAGTTGAGTCTCACCGAGTTTGTGATTCGTGTGTCCAACCCTTTGGGTAGATGCGCATTTGTAAATGAAGTGTGTAAAGGTTGCCGTTGATGATTCGAGATTATTGTTTCGGTGATTTAATGTTGTTGCCCTTGATGAGTTCGATATAATTCAGGAATGGATTGGCTAACTTCACATGATGCGATGAGTGAATTGCAAAAGAAAACTTATTGATTTGAGATGTCGAGCGGCGAGATCATCGTAATTAAATCCGATGATTTAAGTGAGTTTCTGCAATAATATCCTCGATGTTGGCCCGAAAGTATGTGAGAAAAGGTGCGAAGCTTATTTGGCCTATGTATTGGATAATAAAGTATCGAAAAGCATATTGAATCTGTCACGGGTGTGTGTGAATACCGGATGTGTTTCTGAAGAATTCGGGTTTACCCTCAAAGACGAGAGATTGAGTTTGGCATTGAATTAGCACCGGGAACGACTCCGATCTCGATAGCTCCGTATCGGATGGCACCGACTGAGTTAAAAGAGCTGAAAGCACAGTTGCAAGAGTTAACAGATAGGGGTTTTGCATGACTGAGTTTCTCTTCTTGGGGTGCACCAGTTCTTTTTGTGAAAAAGAAAGATGGAACGATGCGAATGTGTATTGATTATCGGCAACTGAATAAGGTAACTATAAAGAATAAGTACCCATTACCTCGGATTGATGATTTGTTTGATCAATTGAAAGGGGCTTTAGTATTTTCGAAAATAGATTTGAGATCAGGTTATTATCAGTTGCGAGTTAGAGATACAGATGTGCCAAAGACTACATTCCGGACGAGGTACGGACATTTTGAGTTTTTGATTATGCCTTTTGGGCTTACTAATGCACCTGTTATTTTTATGGATTTGATGAATCGGGTCTTCAGGCAATTTTAGATCGGTTTGTAGTAGTGTTTATTAATGATATACTAATCTACTCTAAAGATGAAACCGAGCATGCCGAGCATTTGAGATTAGTGTTACAAACTTTGCGAGATCAACAGTTGTATGCAAAGTTTAGTAAGTGTGAGTTTTGGATGAATGAAGTCAGTTTCTTGGGTCATGTTGTTTCAGCATCGGGTATTCTTATTGACCCGAACAAAATCTCGGCTATACTTGATTGGAAGCCACCGAAAAATGTTTTTGAGATTCAAAGTTTTCTGGGACTTGCGAGCTACTACAGACGGTTTGTGAAAGGTTTTTCTGTAATAGCTACACCTTTGACAAAGCTACTACAGAAAGATGTCAAGTTCGAGTGGTCGAAAAATTATCAGAAAAGTTTCGATCAGTTGAAAGCCCTTTTGACAGAAGCTCCAGTGTTAGTTCAGCCTGAATCGGGTAAAAAATTTGTTGTTTATTCTGATGCTTCTTTGAATGGTTTGGGCTACGTTTTGATGTAGGAAGGCAAAGTTGTAGCCTACGCTTCAAGACAATTGAAGCCGCATGAAAGAAACTACCCGACGCATGATTTAGAACTTGCAGCTATTGTGTTCGCATTAAAAATTTGGCGTCATTATTTATACGGTAAGAAATGTCATGTTTACTCGGATCACAAAAGTCTTAAATATTTGATGACTCAGAAAGAGTTAAACTTGAGACAACGCAGATGGTTAGAACTGTTGAAAGACTATGAGTTAGTGATTGACTACCATCCGGGGAAAGCTAACGTTGTTGCAGATGCATTAAGTCGAAAATCATTGCTTGCTCTTCGTGCATTGAACACAGATGGTTATGTCGGTGATAGTTCGATCATAGCGAGTTAAAAGCAAGATCGATGTTTATTCAAACAAATTTGTGATGCACAAAAGTCGACAAAGATATGATTATTAAGCAGAGTTCGATGTGAAAATAATGCGAGTCGAATTTGAATTGATGAAAATGACTGCTTGAAATACAAAGGCCGAATGTGTGTGCCGAGGGACGTGGATTTGATTCAGATGTTATTGAAAGAAGCTCATAATAGTTAGATGTCGATATATCCGGTAGTACGAAAATGTATAATGACTTGAAGCGATCCCTCTTGGTGGCACGGTATGAAACGAGATATATCTAAATTTGTTTCAAAATGCTTAATTTGTCGCAAGTAAAAGCCGAGCATCAAGTGCCTTAGGACTACTTGACCAATCGTGATACCGAATGGAAATGGGATAAAATTACAATGGATTTTGTATCCGGTCTCCCTATGACACCGAGTAAGAAAGATGCTATATGGGTTATAGTTGATAGGTGACTAAATCACTCACTTTGTGCCGGTTGCATGACTATACACTTGATAAACTTTTTGAATTGTATGTATCACTGATTGTGAGATTGCATGGTGTACCGAGTTCCATTGTTTCAGACAGAGACCCGAGATTTACATCGCGGTTTTGGAAGAAGTTGCAAGATGCTTTAGGTACTAAACTTCATTTTAGTACAGCCTTTCATCCGCAGACGGACGGTCAATCCGAAAGAACTATTCAGACACTTGAGGACATGTTGAGATGTTGCATTCTCGAGTTTGAAGGTACGTGGGAACGATATCTACCTCTGATTGAATTTGCTTATAATAATAGCTTTCAATCTAGTATCAAAATGGTGCCCTACGAAGCTTTGTACGGTCGCAAATGTCGTACACCGTTGTATTGGACTGAGCTCAGTGAAAACAAAATACATGGGGTTGATTTGATTAAAGAAACCGAACAGAAAGTAGCTATTATCAGAGACAATTTGAAAGCTGCTTCGGATCGTCAAAAGTCCTATGCTGATTTGAAACGTAAAGACATTGAATTTCAGGTCCGAGATCGAGTATTTTTAAAGGTTTTTCCGTAGAAAAAAGTACTCCGTTTTGGCCAGAAAGGCAAGTTGAGTCCGAGATTCATCAGACCGTATGAAATCATTGAATGTGTTGGGCCTATTGCTTATAGGTTGAAGTAACCCTCTGAATTAGAAAAGGTACACGATGTGTTTCACGTTTCTATGCTCCGTAGATACAGATCAGATCCGTCACATGTGATTGCTCCATCTGAGATTGAAATCCAACCTGATATGACGTATGAGGAAAAATCGATCGTATCTTAGCTCGGGAAATGAAAGAGTTAAGAAACAAAAGGATTTCCTTAGTGAAAGTACTATGGAATCGGCATGGAGTTGAAGAGGCTATGTGGGAGCCTGAGGACTCAATGAGGCAACAATATCCGATGTTATTTAACGGTAAGATTTTTGGGGACGAAAATCCTTAAGGGAGAGTTGTAATGATCGAATTTGACCCTAATCGGAACGGTGGTTTTGGGACCACGAATCGAGCAGAAATATTTAAATATTATATTTAGTGTTTATTATATGTGAATTTATGTGTGAAAGTTTCAGAGAAAAATTTTATCGCTTAAATATTGAATTTGATAAAAGGACTAAATCGCGTAAAGCGTAAAAGTTGCATTCTTTAGTGTAAAGTGCTAGAATGATGATGGCTTCTTAATTTGAGGTATTAGGTGGGTAAATATTCCATTTTATAGCTTTTGACTAATATGCCATTATTATATGTAATAGTTTATTTTATATTAAAGGTTATATTAGTAAATTAATTAAATAACCATTATATACATAATAAAATAAAATGAAAAGCCATTATCATCTCATTTTGTTCTTTGGCGAATATGGGAGAAAGAAAAGGGTTTTTGTTCCTTTGAATTTCGGCAATTAGAAGCACCAAATCAAGATCAAGAACAAAGAAAAACGAGCTTGGACCGGGGAAAAACGAAAGTTGTCACTAGCCGGTTAACATTGTCCGTCGAAAATCGAGGTAAGTCCTTAAGCTAGATTATATTAAAGAATGAATTGTGAATGTGTTTAATGACAATGTTTGATAAATTTGGGCATATTTTTATGTGATAGCCGAATGTAAAGGTATTACATTGAATTGGATATGTTTTGTTAATACCATGTAAAGGTGTATAATCGATATGATATGCGGAGTATACAATGATGTAGCGATTTTATTTAGGAAATGTGAATAAGCTTAGTTGAGTTTGAAATGTGATAGAATTATGAAATTTAAGTGATTTAATTGGTTATGGTATTATTGAAATGTGCATTGAAATGTTGAAAATGTTGATATCTCGGGCTATTAGCCTAGCAGGCCTTGTGCCGGTGTTACTTATCAGGCTTTGATGCCTAGCAGGCCTTGTGCCGGTGTTACTTATCGAGCTTAGTGCCTAGTAGGCTTAGTCTTAGGTGACATATTCAGAGCTTAGTGCCTAGCGTGCTTAGTCTTGGGTGACATATTCGGGCTTTATGCCTAGCAGGCTTAGTGCCGGTGACATATTCGGGCTTCGTGCCTAGCAGGCTTAATGTCGATAAATTGGTATAAATGGAAAATTTGAGAATCAAACAAGGTAAGTTATATATAATGTTTTGTGTCAAAAGCTCGGGTAAGAGTTGGCATATTATGTTTGTAAAGGATGAAGTGAGCAAATTTCTTATCGTTAAATCAAATACGATGTACTGAAATGGTCAATTCCACAAGTACTTTATTTTATAATGTTGAATCTATCATTAATGTGTATGTACATTGCTTATATGTGAAGTTGATAAAGTATATGTTCATGATAACATAATGATAGTAATTGATACAAATGTGACACTAGTATTCGGCTAAGTGTATTATATATATATATAGAAATATTTATGTACAATATGATAAGCTTGAAGATTAAAATGTTCACATGTACATTCATTAAAATTATATGTGCTTAAGACTTACTAAGCTAGTGAGCTTACTTTGTGTGTTTTCGCTGTTCGTTTTATAGATTTTGGTCAAGCTACAGGCTCGAAGGATCGTTGGTGAAGTCAACCACACTATCACTCTCTTTGGTATATATATATATATATATATATGTTTTGAATACTTTTTGAGTCAAAGGCAAGTATAGACTAAATCTCTTATGTTGTGATCGAATGATATGTATATGTATGTATGCCATGCGAAAATGGCTATGCTTTTATGAATGTGTGATTTGTAATGTGGTCATGGTATTAGTGATGTGAATAATCGGTTTTGCTTTATGTTAACTTCAAAGGTTTATTTTATGGTTTAAGCATATGTAAGTAAGGTATTAGATTAAGTGATCTTTTACTTACTTTAAAGTAAAGGGATAATGATCATGATGATTTGCGAAAATGGCTTGTCCCTTATGGTTTAAATTTGATTGTATAGGTTTCTTTATTTAAGTTGGTTTGAGTTGGTTAAATTATGAATTTACTATTGGAGATTTTAGTAATGGATTAAATATGGTTCAAATATCTATGTGACATTGGAATGATGATGATTTCTTTAGGCATGTTTAGTTGAATGTATCAATGTGGTTAGGTATGATTGAGACAAATTGTATTTTGTGCATGTGTTAACCAGAAGTGAAATAGTAATGAGTAATTTGATGTGTAATCATGTATACATTCGGTTATGTGAAATCAATGGCATGAAGTAGTGTATGTGGCATAAGGTTATTATGTTGATAAGTTTAAAATAATAGGTATATGTTGAATAGGTAATTGGGTGGTTTGATAATGTGATTTGGTAGAAGTGATAAAACATGCCAAAGATTATATGATCTATATAAGTTATATTAACCGTTTGTATAGGAAGTTTTATGCTATGTTTGTTTTTTTTTTAAATTGACATATTCGAATATAGTTTGAACATGCGCATATACATTTAGTTTAAGTTTATATATTTTGAGCAGAAAACATAAATATATGCAAGTATACGAAATTGGCTTAAATGGATTATGATAAGATATCAATGTTTAAGTTTGCTATGGTAGTATAATCTCGAAATGCATTTTTTTCATGCTTTTAATGAATGTAAATGAATGATATGATTTGTGTTAAGCATAGTAATGCCCTGGAACTTTAATCCGGCAACGGACACGGTTTAAGGGTGTAACAACTCCACTATCTGAAAATTGATAATGGGTGAGCTAATGTACCATAGGTTTAAGCGGACGTGGGCAGATAAGGGAATAACCTCCATAATTTCTGGAACAGAATAAGGTATCCAAATGAACTGCACAGTTAATAACATTTTTATATTAACGCGGGTCGAGTGAGATAAAATAACTCAAAATTTTGTTTATATTGGAAAAACTTACCCCCTTTCCAGCATGATTCTCAATCATCAGACGGTATATCAGAACCGTGTATGACCTCCCGATACTCGGATTAGTGCTCCATCTACGAAAATAAATTGTTAGAATAATATAATCCGAAAAAAAGTCAACTAATTGTTATAACGAGTAAAAATTCATCACCTATTAACGAGTGGAAATATATATGATTGGTGACTAATGGATGCCAAGAATGGCATCCGGTAAAGTGCCCACGACTATAGCAGTATGAGGCATCCGCTTATGTCTATCGCAGAAGGATCTGTCGTCCGACAAAGTTCGCGATGTAGCATAGCTAACATTGCGGACCCCCAACTGTATGAACGAGTGTTATGCAAATTGGATAATAGGGGTAAGTACATCAAGTGGACCATACTGTCGTTTGCATCCAGCATGAGGTGCATAATGTAAGCTCGAATGGTCTGCATCACCTTCCATTCATTGGCAGTACTCGGCAAATGCTCAAAATTTGCCTTTAACCTTGAAAACCTCAAACTGGAAAATTTCCCCTCACTTGGCGAGCGTCCAAGTAATTCATAGCAAAGGGTAGCCAGCCTAGAGATCAAACTTACGCCCGTGACCGCGTTCCCGTTGATGGGGAGCCCGAGTTGTAGTGCAACATCCTCTAGAGTGATGGGGCACTCCCCGCACGGCAAATAAAATGTATGGGTCTCCAGACGCCATCGCTCGACTAAAGCGAAAATCAAGTCGTATCGCAGATCAAAAGTCCAGATCAATGCTGCTGATCCGAACCCGGCTAACTCCAAGTATGGTATTAGGCGTTCATCTAGCAGAAACCCTACACTATTAACACAGCCCCTCAATACGCGGTACGATCCCTGACATTATTAAATTAGCAAAATAGTTAATACAATATAATTTAATTCCGCAAATAACATGAGTATCAAATAAAAATTTTATTATCATCTCATTAATAGTACTTGATATATGATTATTATTATTAATCAAAGAACCCATTTGTTGTAAATCGCAATTTAAAAATGAATTCATTTAATTGTTTCAAAAATACAATAAATTATTTCAAATTTAGAAACAAAACACCGTGAATATCTAATAATTTCCCATAATTTATCTACAATAAAAAAGTTAAGTTAGATTACAATAATTAATATAATTAAAATTAATATAAACTATCTAAACATAAAAACATACAATTTAAAAAATAAAAATAGAAATAGAAATATATTTGATTAGTTTCTTTCAAACAACCTATAAAATTATATAACAACAAATTTAATCAACATTTTAATAAATCAATAAAATTTGTCAAATAAATAAAAATCAAATAAAATTACATGATATAAAAATTACATTAAAAAACAAAAACACTAAACTAAACACTAACAATTTATATAATCTAATCATAAATTACTAACAAAATAATCTGTAAAATTATTTTTAAAAAATACATAACTACAAAATTATTTTAAAAAAATTCATATACATGCATTTAACTTTGAACATTGATATTTGTGGGTGTTAAACTTTTAATTAAATTTCACCAAAAAAACTTTTTAATTAAAATGCTAAATAATTTCAATAAAAGCATTTGTCAATATCTTAATTCATACTTAGAGTCAACTCTAAAAGTGTATTAAATGGAATTCAAGATTCATATCCTACTTGTTATTGTAGATATAAATATCTATATCCCATATTTTTCACACAGCCAAAATTCTACTCCCATTGTTCAAAATATTTCCTAATTATGAGTTTTGGAAAACGCTTTTAATTGATACCATTAATGTATTATTATCAATTTTTTAATTTTTTAAGTTGCTGTTAAGTATTGGTATGTTAATAATTGATTTATATTCTTCAATATTTCTACAATCATTTTTCTTATAAAAATAATTTTAAAGTATATAAATTTATGAAAAGAGTCATTATAATTAAACTTGGGCAAATTGATATCCAAGTTGATATAAAAAAATTAAATAAGTTAACAGCAACTATTAACATACCAATACTTAATGATAACTTAAAAAATTAAATGAGCTTAAACATCATTTATCCAAGTTCATTTTCAAAATGAAATGATTTTTAATTTTTTATAAACTTATATGTTTTAAACTCACCAAATACTAAACTAAACACAACAATTTATAACTTAATCCTAATTTACTAATAAATTAATTTTAAAATAATTACAAACACAAAAATTTATAACATAATCCTAAATTATTAACAAAATAATTTTAAAATAATTATAAAAAACAAAAAAAAACTACATTCATACAAAATATTAACCTAAAACCATAAACACTAAACATAAATAATTTATAAATAATAATTAATAACAAAAAATCCACAACATCATAATTAAACTCATTAAATTATAAATAAAATTATTTACTAAAATAATACATTACCTTTTTTTCTTTCTTTTTTCTTCTTCTTCTTCTTCTCTTCTCCTTTCTCTCTTTTCTTTCTCTCTTCCAGTGCATGAGTGTTTGGTTTGGGGGACCATGCTTATAAGGTCCCCCATGTAGGAGCCCAAATTTGCCCGGGCCCGTTAGCCAAACCATATTAACCAAATATTAACCAAAAAAATCAAAAAAACAAATTAATAACAGTCCAATAACAGTCCATTTACACCAGCAAGCCCAGTTATTAAACTGAACCCTAACCCAATTACAAGCCATGGCCCAATGTTTGGAACGGCCTAATTGGCCCAAACTTTGGTTTCAGAATTTGAAACCTTAAGACCTAGCTAGCAAGCAACACGCAAGCCACCCTGCGTACGTCGTCGTCATCAGACGGCCTCAGACACCACCTCGTGCCTCCACGTCGCCTCGTACCTGTGCAAGAGAACAAAACAACAGCAAATGGGAGCAAATAACAACAAAGAAAAAAAGCAAAGACCATTGTATTTTCGTTATTTTTCTTATTTTTTAATTTCGGCTTTAAAAAGCCCGAAATCAACCACTGTAAACCTTCTGGTACACATTCTTACGAATGAAAAAAGATATCAATACGAAATACATAAAGAACAGATTCGAAGAAAAAAACGTTGCTTTTTTATTCTGATTTTTTCTTTTTCGTTTCGCTTTTGTTTGCAATAAAAGTAAAATAAACAAAAGAAAAGGTTTTTTTTTGATTTTGATTTTTGATTTGAGTGAGGGGTTTGAGAGTTTAAAGTTTAGATCAGGGTTAAAGAGGATTTACCTGGGCTTGCTCCCTAAATGGCGACAATGGCGGAGGTGCTAGGCACCTTAGTGAAGCCCATGCGTCAATCGAGGGACGGAGAGTCAAGAGTTTTAGAAAAGGGGTGAGGTTTTTTTTGATTTGTTTTAAGAGTGTTCTACGTTTTTTTTGAACAGAGAAAGGGAGAAAATAAAGTTTCAGGAAAAATTTTGACTCTTATATCAACTAAAACGACAGCGTTTTTGTCAAGGTTTTTTTATATACAAAACGGCGTCGTTTCATGTTAGCCCATGTGCGCAATCCGACCCGAAGACAGGATCTGCGTGCTTTCCTTTGGATGGGACAATTGCGTCATGGGTCCTTACGCCCTTTTTAATCTTGTTACTATTTTATTTGCAAATCTACCCCATAATTTGCGCTATCTCGATTTGGTCCTCTCTTAAATGTCTGCGTTTTGGCGCCTTGAAAATATTTATGTTTAGCTCTCGATCATTTATCGCATTTCGTTTGATCCCCATATGTTTAAATGATTTTCTTCATTATAAAATAGTCTTTTAATTTTGTTTTGTTTCAATTAAATATTTTTTTTGTTTTCGTACACCATCTTTGCATTTTCATCAAGTTTAATTCATTTATTTATTTAGTTTTAAACTATTTTATTACATAAAATTAAAAACATTTATATACTATTTGTTTTTGAATTATTCTTCAAATGCATTATTTATTTTAACTTATTTTAAAATAAGGTTTATTATACTATTTATTTAAAATGACTTTATATATTATTTATTCTAAGTTTTACATATATTGTTTATTTTAGATGTGTTTTATTTTCATATTATATAGCTTATTTCTTTCTTTGTATATATTATTCTTTTAAATTATTGTCTTTTATTGAGTTCTATATATATATATATATATATATTCTTTTACATCATTTATTTTAAATCTATTTATTATTTTAACTTGATTTAGGCTCATTTCATATAATTGGTTATATTATTTTGCCCCATTTTCTTCAATTGCTAGTATCGAAATTGACTTATATGATTATTGCTAACATATGAATTGTAGTTTGTTAATTTGTGACTATTAATTATTTGTGATTCATTGTTATAATGTTGGATGTACGGATTAATATATTGCTTGGTGTATTAATATTCCATCGTATCTTAGGAAAAATGTAGCTTTTTAATGTCATTCCGGTTTTAAACTCATAAGGCAAGGCTCGTGTTAGAGGTTTCGGGAAAATCGTGCTCTAACTTACTGAGTTCCGATCCTCCTCGTTTAAAACCTAACAACCGAGTAACATTTCTCTTTTAAATCAAAATACATAATATTTTAAACAAAAAAAACTTATTCGGGAATTTTGAGAAATAGTGCCCTAACTTACTGGGTTGCGATTTTTCATTTGACCCAAATAAGGGAATATCCTTCTTATTTTTTAAATATACAAGTATTGAATGTCGAAGGATAAATCCAACTTCGAGAATATAAGATGTTATGCCCTAACTTACTGAGTATGGCATTTTATTTCTCTGAAATAGGAAATTTTGGCATCCAATATGATTCTGCTCAAATGCATTTCAAGTAAATGGATCGTAATCTAGAGTCTTTTCAAATTTTTGACATCAGGACATTAATTAATCAATTAGGTACCAATTTTGGGTGTATCGAGGGTGCTAACCCTTCCTCATGCATAACCGACTCCCGAGCCTTTTTTCTGGATTTCGTAGACCAAAATTATTGTTTTGATTTATCAAAATGTTTTATTAAAATAATCTATCTTAAGGTGATCCGATCACGCCTCGAATAAAAGATCGGTGGCGACTCCATTTTCATATTTTTTAAGCCGATCCCCGTTTTTCTAAAATTCGATAAAAAAATGGCTTCGACACCCCATTTGGAATGATTTTTTCCCTTTGAAGGGACAATACATATAATTGCTCAATGGCGTGATGGCAATGACAACCGACAAGGGATGCAGAAGACGCAGCAGGCGGGGGAGGGATGTACACCTGCGGGGCATTCGCGCCTACCTCACGCCTATCTAATAGGCACGTCTTATTTTCGGATACCTTTTAGCCCGTATTTTGACCTGTTTAAAAAATTAAATATTTTTAATAAAAAAATTATTTTAAAAAATATATTTTTTAATATAAAAAAAAGGAGTCGCGCCTGTCAGATAGGCGCGACTAAAAAAAGTACCATATTTTAGTAAATAATCCAGCTGACAACCTATTTGGGTATTTAATTTTTTTTTAATTTATTTATGTAAAAACCCACATAACTTCATATTGCATTTATGTTTTCATTAATTTTAATTTGTCAAAAAATATGTTTATGATATAAAAAATTTAAATCGTTTATTTATTTTTAATTATTATTTAGATATTGTAAATCATTCTCTAAGATATTTATTCAAAAACACATTATGGATATTTATGCTTGATACTACATTTATGATTTTTTTATATTCAAATTGTCATAAAAGTTTAGTACATTACAAATTAAGGAATTGATACATTGTCAATCACACCTTATCAGTAAAAATAGGTAGTGAAAATGCTAGGTTGTAAATACTACATCACACATAAGAAGGATACTCAGAATAAAGTGACTGATGCATTGTCAAGGAGGTCACATGAACAAGAAGGGTAGTTGTTGCAGTGCACATGTAGTATTCCTAATCAGATGTATGTAGAAGGGTGATAAAGTCTTGCTTGGTTGATCCGAAATTGCAGCAATTGTGTCAGGAACTTCAACAACAACCTCAAATGCATTCCAAATATACTTGGGATGGTCAAGTACTCAGGAAGAAAGGAAAAGCAATTGTGGGCAACAATTCCAGTATCATAAATGAATTGTTTGAATATTTTCATAGTGGCTTATTGGGAGGACTCTCGAGTGCACGTGCCACAAGGCACAAAATGTTAGGACAACTGTATTGGAAGGGACTTTCTAAAGATGTGAGGCAATGGGTTTGAGAATGCCCCACTTTTTAGAAGTGCAAAGCTGATCTTTTAACCTTCTCATGACTCCTACAACCACTCCTAATTCCTACTTGAGCTTGGGCAGCCATCAGTATGAACTTTGTGGAGGGCTTAGCCAACTCAAAAGGGAAAAATACCATATTGGTAGTAGTGGACAGACAGACCAAATATGGTCACTTCTTGGTCCTTTCTCATCCCTTCACCACACTAATTGTAGCTCAAGAATATTTGGTACAGGTTTACAAGTTATATGGTATTCTATAATCAATTGTTTCTGGCCGAGACAATTTTTGTGAGCAACTTCTAGCAGGAACTATTCAAGCAGCTTGGTACTTGATTACACTTGTCCACAACTTACTTACCCCAAATAAATGGCCAAATTGAAGTCTTAAACAAATGTTTAGAGGGGTATTTGAGGTGTATGGCTGGTGAGTGTCCATGAGAATAGTTGCTATGGTTACCTTTGGCAAAATGATGGTATAACACGACATTTCATTTAGCAATACAAACAACTCCCTATGGGGCACTTTATGGTCAAAGTCCTCCACTCTATTTACCTTATTTAGCTGGCTCATCTCCTGTGGCTTAAGTTGATCGTAGTCTTCAGAATCGAGAAGCAATTAGGAACCTCCTCTAGTTTCATCTAAAAAGAGCCCAAGAAAAAATGAAATAACTAGTTGACAGGAAGAGATCTGATCGTGAATTTGATGTCGGTGACTTAGTGTATCTGAGACTATAACCATATAAACAACACCACTATAAGAAAGAAGAGGAACCAAAAACTTTCTCCCAAGTACTTTGGACCATTCGTAGTGGAGGCTAAGGTTGGTCCAGTTGCATATAAGCTAGCTTTGCCAGCAGGATCTTGCACTCATCCCACTTTTCACGTGTCCCAACTTAAGAAACACATCGGTTAGCCCCTTAATTCACTTCTGTTGCCTCTAATGGGTACTGATGGAGCTCTCAACAAGGAACCATTAGGAATCCTTGATAGAAGAATGGTGAGAAAAGGTTATCATGCTACTATTGAAGTTTTACTTAAGTGGGCCAACACATTTTCTGAGTATTCAACCTGGGAGAATTTATAGGAACTTCAATAGCAATATCAAACTTTTGATCCTTGAGGACAAGGATCTAGTTCGAGAAGGGAGCAATTGTTATGGAACAAATGAGAAAATCAAACAAAAGTCACATTTGTTTATTTCAATTAATCTTTTGTTTAATTGTAAACATTGCGTTTTAGTTAATTTTAGGGTAAATTATACCAACAGTCACTTAACTTTGGGGTAGCTGACAAAATAGTCACTCATGTTTCAATCCAGTCACTTAACTTTCGAAAAGTAACAAATCAATCACTAATGTTATTGAAAAGTGACAAATTAGTCACTCATTAACATTTTTCATTATATGCTTAACGGGATAGCTGACGTGGCCAGTTAACTAGCTGATGTGGCCAGTTAACTTGCCACATTGGACTAGTAGTCAAAGGGTCAAAAAGAAAAGAAAAATGATTGGTTTTATTTTTTTCGTTCTCTAGGTCTTTGTTCTTTTTCTTCTCATTTTTCTCTTTATCTGCTTCTCCCTCAACCTCTTTCTCCTTATGCTTCTTTTCTTTTTTCTTCTTCTTCTCTTCATATTCTTTTACCACCTCTTTATCCTCGTGTTTTCCTTCTTTCTTCATCTTTGCCTCCTTGTCTTTTTTCTTCTTCTTTTTCTGTGTTCTCATCATCTTCTTCATCTTTGTGCATCTTCTCCTTTTTCTCTTTCTTTTTCTCCTATTTATTCTTCATTTCTCCAATTTCACTATCCTCTGTTTTTTCTTATCCTTCTCTTTATGTTTCTCCCCCTTATCGTCCTTATGCTTCAACTTTTCCTCCTCCACTGATTTGGTCTTCTCCACTGTTTTTCCTCCGTATGCTTCACTTTCCTTATGCTTCAACTGAATGAGAAAACTGACATTTCAAGCAAATATAATAGCATAAAAGGTTTGAATGATAAATCAACACAAGTTTTTTCATACCCTTAGCATTTTCTTACTCCCTCTATCTGTAAAAAGATTTTGCTTACTGTTGTTTCTAAAAACTTCATGTTGGAATCCCTCCTGTTTAAACAAAAAAATTCTAAGAAATATATGTTAAAGTCAAATAAAATGGTGTAAGAAAGTAAATTCACCAATACCTTGTGAATAAGACCATCGTCAATAAAGAGCTTTTACTTCATTCAAAGTAACTGTTGAATTATAAGAAATAATGCTTTTTTTCTTGGCTCTTAAATAATTAAATTAAATACCTAGATAATAGAATCAACAAAATCTATTCAAGACCAGCTCACAAAGTGTTTCAGATGCAAGAATGGTTGGATCTTTATATGGATATTTGTTTCTAACTTTCTTCATGCAAAAGCAACCCATGAATGCAATTAACCTTTTTCCAAGAAGAAGGTTAATATAGACCAGATATGGCGTGTGGGCTAGTGAGAGGGATTAGATCAAGTCAATGGGCGATGAACTTGTCGTTGAGGATAGAATAGTTAACTTTGATTTTGACGAGATTGATGGCTATGGTGGGAACCTCAGCAATCATGATGCTACAGAGGGTGTTGGCCATCGAGGCATCGGTGTCGTGGAAGCGTAGTTGTATTTGAGTTCCCAAATTTTGACCCCTGGGAATCGCTGGTACAAAACTCATTCCATTTCCTCTTCTTCTTTTCTTCTTTTCTCCATTTTTTATCTTATTCTTCAACTACCTAGAGCTCTTAAATGTGGCTGTTTAAATGACAACTAGCTCACCGTTAAATGTCATGTCACTTTTCCGTAACGGAAAATGTTTAAAGTTGAGTGACTAAATTAAAACTTGAGTGATTTATCAACTGCCCCAAAATTGAGTGACTATTAGTATAATTTATCCTTAATTTTAATAATTCCGTGTGTTTTGGTGGGGTGGAATGAGTGTTGTCCAAAACGAGGCGTTTTAAACTAAGGAACCATTTAATGAAACGGTGCATATCAAGCTGTTTAGTTACCGGCTGTATTCGAACCATTATTTTTCTATTTAGCCACCAATCAAGCTAGGAAAGCAGTTATGAAATTGGAAATCTGTTTTCTCACTCTGTCTTCCTCATTTCTCTCTTCTTCCTACTTCTCTTTGATTATTTTTCTTCTTCAAATTCCAACCGTATCATTTGACTTGAGACAATTTTTGCGAGTGAAATTTATCCAACTAAATAAATAAATAAGATTTCGATAAATCTTGATAAAGTAGGCTTATTTTAAAGGTTAGGCATTTAAGTGGAAAATAACTAGTGGTAAATATTGGGTTTGGGGAAGCCAAATGTCATCATCTTTCATTTAGTTTGCTTCAATTTTACGGCAAATGCGAGGGTTTCTATGTTTTTGATGATTAAGCGAATCGATGTGTCAGTGGAAATCTGTGTGGTTCCCTCCCCAAGTCCCACCTCATCCCACTACCGGTGGCTGTGGCCAGGCGGTTGCGGTGGCGGTGGGGTGAAATGTTCATCGAATCCATTTGCCAACATCTCACGTGACAACTCCTTATTCACATTCAGTCCGGTAGGCCCTCCCCTGCTTGCATATAGTCAACAGTTATATTTACAACTTACAAGACAAAACAATTTTGATTCACCAACTTCATTTCCTTGAATGTACATAACTGATTTCCATTTCTTTCTAGTAATTTGAGAAGTTTATTCGGCTATCATTTTAATTTGTGCATTGAGTTTCAAAATTATAAAATTTATGAACATTTTGCTTATATTATTTTAAGAAAATTATTCCACTCTTTTAAATTTCGCAGATAACATCTTAAATAATTATCACATTATCGATAAATCAATAATAATAATGTAGAATTAGGCAAGTGTAGAATTAGTTGACTTAGGCTTATCATTTGAATTTACATCTCCCACAGGAAAATAAATATAGTATTTTGATTATTAAATTAAAGTAATATGTTGAAATTAAGGTTTAAAAGAAACAGGCAGGCCAGCTAAGTTGAAGAAATCCAACAAAACCTAAAAGAATAAAGTGCAAAGAGACAAATCAGGCTTTCATTTGACTTGCTAGAAGCATGGAATCCATTTCCCCCAACTTTCTCCATCATATATATATATATTCATGGTAATTGCCAAATTGGATATTATTGGCTGCCCAACTATATGATAAACAAAGGGATTTATAGACTGTCCCTCTCAGATCCAACCCAAAGCTACAATATTTATGATAGGAGTGGTGAGAATGAGGACCACTTGCTTTCTGTATGTATGCATGTGAAACTGTCATTAAAAAAAAAAACCTACAAAACTCAACTGTCTAATAAATTTATTATAACCCAATGCCACATTTTATTTTTACAGTTTTAGTAGAGATGTCGGGTTTCAATAGATTTTGGCTCTTCCTTTTTCTTTCATTTTCTAATATAAATGCTGTGTTAATGGAAACAAAGTTGTTCGAAAACAAAGCTCTCAATTTTCAAAAAATGAAGAACAAAAGGGGCAGTGATTGACATCCAAACCCCTTTCTTTATCCAATTCCATTTTAATTTAAGTGTGAAAAGAAAAGGAAGCAACCAAGAAAAAGCTCTAATCAATGGCGGGATAGCAGGAGGCAATATAAATATATTTTAGTGAAGGAAAGAGTGAATGAGTGGATTATAAGCTTTAGGTGGAAGCAATTATCATAACGCGGAAAACGCGTGGAATGCGCCGAATATTAGTTAACCGCGACAGCCTTTACCTCATCAATTAACAATAAATTCCTTTTTCATTTTTGTTAGTTCTATAAATAAATAAAAAAGAATGGACCACTACCTAGTGTAGCTTTTTCCTGCTCGGCTTCTTATAAAAACTACGTACTTCTTTGTTTAGATTGTGTCCTCAAAATAGCTTTACTTTCCTTTCCAGGGAGTCCCGAAACAGGTAAGTTACTCTCTAGTCAAAGATGCTTTGGTATCACAATTCTATCAAGTTCTGTAGTTGGTTTTGGTAACTAACCAATGGTTTATTTATGAGTGACGTTCAGATATGGGAAAACCAGTGATGAAGCTTCATTTGATTATTGGAGTTTTGGCTGTTTTGGCTGTTTCCTTGGTGAATGCTGAAGACCCATACTTGTATTACACTTGGACTGTCACTTATGGCACTCGTTCTATTCTTGGAGTTCCCCAGGAGGTATATATTTATAGGGATTTTTATTTTTTTTTTTTTTGGAATGTTGAAAGTAAAGGCTATTGATGTGGATCTGATTTTGGGGTTCTAAAAAGTTGTGTGTTTTTTTTTTTGCAAGGTTATCCTTATCAATAATCAGTTTCCTGGGCCAAAACTTGATGTGGTGACTAATAACAACATTATCTTGAATCTCATTAACAAGCTTGATCAGCCTTTCTTGTTGACATGGTGGGTCTCTCATACCCTTATCTCACATTGGCTCTTCTGATTTATATACTTTCATTCTTGATGTTTTACACAACCTCAACTAAGAAATTATCAATGGATATCTCTAAAATTGTGACTTGTCTTCTTCATCCCTGTAAATTTTAACTTCATCTCAATTTTGTTGAACATAACAATGAAAGATGAAACTTCCAGACCAGGAAACGTCTGTGTTTTTCTGCAGTAACGTTTGATGGCCGCTTAAAAATGACTTGATTCTTTTTGCAACTTTAAACCCTGAATTTTCCGTTGTTTTCCTGTGTTCACCTGATTATGCTATATAGAATCATGCCATTTTTTCAATGATAAATGAGGGATTGGTCTGATCACAACAGGAATGGCGTAAAGCAAAGGAAGAACTCATGGCAGGATGGAGTGTTGGGAACCAATTGCCCTATCCCTCCAAACTCAAACTATACCTACAAGTTCCAAGCCAAGGATCAGATTGGGTCCTACACATATTTCCCATCAACTCTAATGCATAGAGCTGCTGGAGGATTTGGAGCACTCAATATATACCATAGAAGTGTGATCCCAATTCCTTATGCAAACCCTGATGGAGATTTCACTTTACTTGTTGGTGACTGGTACAGGACCAGCCACAAGGTTAGTTTTCACACTTCTCTTTTGCTAAGATTTTCTTGCCATGCACCAAGTTTTTCCCTGCCATGTATACTTCACTCATAATATAATTGTTTTGTTTTTTACAGGCACTGCAGCAAACTTTGGACTCTGGAAAATCTCTTCCCTTTCCCCATGGAGTCCTAATAAACGGGCAGACTAAAACCACCTTTACTGGAGAACAAGGTCATCCATAACTTAGTATTCCTATTTCCTATCACGTTTAATTGCTTATAATTCATTGCATTTAGATTAATTTATTCAATACATTAAATGAAGATTCCTCCGACATTTTCCAAAAGGGAATCATGCCTTTACTGAATAAGTTTTATTTGTGGTGTTTCAGGCAAAACTTACATGTTCAGAATCTCAAATGTTGGATTGTCCACCTCTCTGAACTTCAGGATTCAGGGCCATTCGATGAAGTTGGTTGAGGTCGAAGGCTCTCATGTAATTCAGAACTTATATGACTCTCTTGATGTGCATGTGGGACAATCCGTGACTGTCTTAGTAACCTTGAATCAACCACCAAAGGACTACTACATTGTTGTATCCACAAGATTTACTAGGACCGTTCTCACTGCAACTGCGGTGTTGCACTATGCAAACTCGCAAACCCCAGTTTCTGGACCGCTACCAGCTGCGCCTGCTTACAAATATCATTGGTCAATGCAGCAGGCAAGAACATATAGGTACTAGTTGACGGAAGATTGTATTGGCTTCTTGTGTTTGATGTAGCACTTCATTCTTGAACTTGGATAAAAAATGATCTTATCTGATTATTCTTTTCTTCATTTCCTTGAAGGTGGAATTTGACAACTAATGCAGCGAGGCCTAATCCTCAGGGTTCATTCCATTATGGGAAGATTACACCAACCAAGACGATTGTCTTGGCCAACTCAGCATCTTATATAAATGGAAAGCTGCGGTATGCAGTGAATGGTGTCTCCTATGTTAATGCGGATACCCCGCTGAAGCTCGCTGATTACTTTAATATTCCGGGAGTTTTTAGCATGAATGCCGTTCAAGGTGTTCCTTCAGGTGTTGCCGCAACTGTTGCTACCTCCGTTATGCCAACCAATCTCCATGATTTTCTGGAAGTTGTCTTTCAGAACAACGAAAACACCATGCAATCTTGGCATCTTGACGGTTATGATTTTTGGGTTGTTGGGTGAGTCACAGTGCCCTGTTAGTTGTTCTATTTCATTTCTCTTGCTGAATATGTTCTTACCATTTCTAATACTACAATACATACAGTTTCGGCTCTGGACAGTGGACTCCAAAGAAAAGAAGAACCTACAATCAAGTTGATGCTCTTACGAGACACACAACTCAGGTAATGCCACCTCAAGAACCGAAAACAATGTTTTTATTGAGCATTGCTTGCAGTTTATGCCTATTAAATTTCTGTATTATGTAACAAATGTTTCAAATTTTACCCGCATTAGAAATGCCATACAACTTTTGATCAAACCAATGTCCTTTTCCTCTTGTAACGCATTGACCATAATTGCAATTGGCATTTTAGCATGTTAAGAACAATTCGAAGATAATACCTATTTAGGCCATCTCCATAAACAATCCTTTCCTGCTACTGATGCTTTCGTTTCGGCAGGTGTATCCAAATTCATGGACAGCCATATTGGTGTCCCTGGACAACCAGGGTATGTGGAACATGAGGTCTGCATCATGGGAAAGGCAATATCTAGGGCAACAATTTTATCTGAGAGTCTGGAATCGTGTTCGGAGTCTTGCTAACGAATACGACATTCCTTCTAATGTCTTACTCTGCGGTAAAGCAGTTGGGCGCCACCCTTAGCCAGCCAGTATGCCCCTAATGGCTATTATCTGTTACCAGTCATCAGAGTTTGACTGCTGATAAAATAGATTGAGAGAGAAGAAATTGGATTGAAATGTTTGGCCTTTATTCATTTGTAGATCTTAGAAAGCAATAGACTAAAATTATCTATTCCGATTGTTATTACTTTATTATCTCTTCAATTAGTTTTCTGCAAACAGAGTTAGAATTATGAGGTTTTGTAAAATTAATCATTTTCTTAAGTATTAGGTGTGCAATTTTATATATATATATATATATATATATCAACTTACCGAATATTCATTATTATATTTATATTTGGTATACAATTACCAGAGTTTTTATAATCTCTTTACTAGATTTCTTTTTATAAATGTACTTTAGTGCCAACTAAGTTGATTTTTATATAACTTTTATACACTAATAAAAATGTTATATAAATTTAGCACTATTTTCATAATAATAAAATTTCGTATAAATCATTGAAAATATTTTGAAAGTAATTTTCATTATTTAATATTTTAAATGTATTTGATAATCATTTTAATTTTATTAATATATAATTTTTAAAAATAAAGGTTAAGAAAGATAAACTTTATCACTTAGTTGATTTTATATTATATATATATATATATATATATATATATTTGTAAAAAAAGATATTCAAACTACCATATTTATCTTTCACTCAAAACTATCCAAAATAATATAGAATATTATATTAATAAAAGGAGAGAGATCCACTTACATCGATGTAAAACTGCACACTTACGTAACTTTTACATGATTAATATTTTAGCAATTCAATCGTCATATGTCATGGTCTATTCATATTGATCATCCATACTATGATTGGTATAAATTAAAATTTCTAACTATTCGTTTTATGTAAATAAAACTTTCAACTATTAAATATATATTAATCTAAATAATATTTTAGATTGATATGATAAAAATATTGTCGAAACTATTTTAAAATTTGATTTTTAAAAACGTGGATCGACTTTAAAAACAAAAACAGGAGTCGCCACCGATCCCTTTTTACTTTGGTGTGATTGGATCACCTTATAAAACATTTTATTTCAAAACATTGATTTTGGTCTACGAAATATAAGAAAATGAGTTCGGGATTCGGTTACGTACGAGGAAGGGTTAGCACCCTCATAATGCCCAAAATTTAGTACCTAATCGATAAAATCATGTCCAAATGTTTGAAATTTTAAAAACTTGAAAATAAGATCCTTTTATTTGAAGAAAATACCAAGATTTACTTATCTCAAAGAAATAAAATACTATATCCAGTAAGTTAGGATACAGCATCTCATGACTTCGAAAATAGGCCCGTCTTTATTTTAGAAAATTTCTATCTCAAGATTCAAAACATCATACCCAGTAAGTTAGAACACAATGTTTTTGAATTCTCAAGAATAGGTTTTTTGATTTAAAACTTGAGATTTCTTTATTCCGAAAGAATATAAACATCACATCCAGCACGATAGGACACGATATTTTTCAAACACTCGTAACTAAAAAACATCTCACGATTTTCAAAAACTCGTTAAAAGGATATTTAATTATTTAGCCAAACAAAAATCGCAACCCAGCACGTTAGGGCACTATTTCCAATTTCTAAATACTAAAACATTGCCTTATTTTAAAAACCTTTAAATAAAATATAAGAATTTTGCAAAATGCATTTTATTTAAAAACGATGATTTATAAAAATATCACATAAATATCAAAAGCAATTGTGAAATAATGACAATTCATATTTATATAGATAATAAAGAAAATAATAATATGGAATAACAACTAATAAAATAATTACACAATGGTAGTCATAAATAAATAAATGAGAGGATATAAGAAAATATATATATATATATATATAAAATAATAAATATCAAAGTAAAAGAAAATTATTAAATAAATATGAAAATTTTCATGCAAGATTAATAAATAAAATAAAAATATTACATACATATGATATAAACAATAGAAACAACATATAATAAAAAGAATAGTATATAATGATTTTAAATAAATAAAATATAATAACATAAATGAAACATATTTTTCAATATAAATATATTTTATGTAAAATAAAGAATAAAAAATAATATAATATAATACTATACAATGTATAAATTTTTTTAAAATATATAATATAATAACTAATATATAAAAATAATATGTAATAAAATAATAAATAATGAATATATATATATATATATGTAGTATTTTAATTATAAAATTATATACATAATATAAAAATATAAATTAAATTGATTAGATAATATAAATAAATTTTATATAAAATAAATTTTTAGAAATAATATATAATGTAACATAATACTATATAATATAATATAAAAATATATAATAATATATAAATTATTAAACAAGTAAAATAATATATAATAATTAAATATAATATATATATATATAAATTTATCTTTGTTAATAGATTAATATACAAGTAATTAAAAATTTTAACATAATAAAATATTTCAATATAATATTTGAGTAATTTAAAATTAAAAAAAAGGTTTGAAAAATAAATAAGAAACCAATATTAAATAATAATAAAAATAAATATAAAGGGGTTAAACTGTAAATAAAAGAAAATAAACGGGCTGAATTATAAAACTGGAATAATGCGGAGGGACTAGAAGGATAAATTTCCTATTTTCTGAAAACACGCGAATCCTGTTCGAGCCTCCAGGTCAATGCGCGGGTCTTCACACGGAACGACGTCGTTTAAACGCTTATGGGCTTAAGCGAAAACGGCGTCGTTTTCAATGTTTTATAAAGGTCAAATTTCTGACCAAAAATTCATTTGGCTTTTGCTCTGAAAAAAAAAAGGCCGAATTCATTTGCCACAACATGGCGGTTCTTCGACGGGAAATGCTCTTTTCGAAAGGTAATCTCCAGTTCTCTCTTTTTTATAATATTATATATATAAAATGTATAAATCAAAAAAAAAAAAAAACTTAATGCAATGAAAAATAAAAAATCACCTTCGGTTTAAAAAAAAAATTTGTATTACGTTTCGATGCCCCTTTTTTATTACTTTGTGTGTTTGAGTATATTTTCTTTTGTCTGTTTTTTTTTCCTATAGTTACAGAATAACTAGGCTTTTTATAGCCTTGAAAATAAAAATAAAAAAGGAAAATATTGTTATTGCCATTCTTGCTGTGATCTGCTTCCTTTTTCGTGCAGATGGAGAGCGGCAGAGAATCTGGAGATGAGGCGAGTTGATGGCGGCGCGATTCGCGGCTGGACGAGGGCTGGTGGTCTCCTGCGACGCCTAGGGTTTCAGAAACCCTAAGGCCATTGATGATTTCGATTTAGTGTTTGGGCTAGAATGTTTTGGGCCTAGTCTAGTTTCTAGGTAGTTGGCTGATGGGTTTAGGAATTAGGCCACGGGTATTTGGGCTTGGTCTGTTTTGATTTTGTAAAAATGGACTGTACAAGCTTGGACATTTATTATTTTTTGTTTTATTTTTTATTTTGTTTTGTCACATGGGCCCAGGCAAAATTGGGTACTTACAAATATTAGATCGATTTAAAAATTACAGGCATGAGAAATACCAAATATATTGATAAATTCAACATTATGATTGTTATTTTTTTAATTTCAAAAATATTAATAAAATAAAATTTATTTTATTTCGAAAAAATGACGGGGAGCAATGGATTTTCGACATATGGCATTTAAAATCCACTCAATATAAGTTTAACGGTCTGTCAGGGGTCTTAACGAAAATAACAATTCGGAGAGTCCAATTGATTGTTATTTTTAGATTAAAGATCTAATTAATTGCACTTTTCAATAAAGGGCTCAACTAATTTTCAAATTATTTTTCAAGGGTTATTTTATTTGTTTAGCCTATTGTGAAGTCATATAAAGAAATTTTATTTAATTAAGATTATGGCACATCCACGATGTAAGTGAAAAAGTAATATAATAAATATATTTTAAAATTTTGATTTTAAGGATTATATGAAGCTTTAATTTAAATCATAAAGACATTGAAAATTATGGTGTTTTGGGTTCAAATCCCATTAACCACATTTTCTAGATTTCACATGATTAAAATGACAAAATATTCTCACATTGGTGTTTATTATTGGCATAATGATTTAATTAGCTCTCCAAGTCAATTTAGCCATTTACTTAAATTTTTATTTTTTTTAGTTTTTAAACTTCCATTTTTTTGTCAAATCACCCCGAAATAGATAGAAAAATTAACATTTTTTTTAACTTTCCTTACATGGCATAGATGACATACATGTGGATTGCCACGTGCATGACATGTCAACATTTAATTAATTTTTTTAAAATTAAAAATAAAAATCATTAAAATTCTTTAAAATGTATAAAAATATAAAAAAATTATTCTACTCTTTGAACTTACATTTTCTTTATCAAATTATGAAAAATTTAACATTTGCAAACATATATACTAACCTCCCAAAAGACAATCCAATAAGCTCCTCAATAAGAGAATGAGAACCTTTGCAACATAAATAGAAAGTGAAGTTGCAATAGTTATACTAAACAATCCAAGCTTTCATGCATTTGGATCCGTGATCAATCCATTAGAATCTTTGGTACCACCAAATCAAGCCCACCATTAAACTAGGTTTAATTATGCTCTTAATCTCTAAATCTTTTTTGTACATTTGAAACTTTAGTTTTAATCTTAAGAATTTAGTCTTTTGATTTAAAGTCGAAATCTAATTGATAATAATGTTAAAAGAATTCAGTACAATTGAAAAATATCCACAAGTATTTTAAATAATAACTACAAACTTAAATCCGCAAGAGTTAAAGGCATCCAAATTAAAGCCAACTAAAAGCTATATCTCTTTTAGCTGTGTACTGCCAACTTCCTCATTTGTCTCCATTAACAGATGTTGTAACGCTACAAAAATTAAGATGTTAGAATTTTAAATTTTGATATAAATTAGTCCTAGCATTAATAGTTAAGAGTTTTCTAACTTTTTTACTTTTCCCTTTAATTTTTCTTCACTTAAGGAACCAAGGTTAAAGTAACTTATGTATTAAGTTAATGACTAGGTTTCATCCTTTCCATTCCTTTGATTTTAGGTTCAAGTCATGTTGGTTTTACTTCCTTTCCTTTATTATTGCTTAATTTCAGCAAAAAAGAGTTAATTGCTAAACAACCCTTATTGCTTTCCTAATTCAACTAATAAACCACTTCCTAGCACAATTAGGATTTCCTATTCGATTCTAACTCAAATTGAAACCCTCATTCTCTCTATCTATTCTCAATTTTCTCTGGAAATCCTCTTTTGCAAAATTCTTTCAAAGATCTTACTAGAAATTTAGCTCTTGAATCTTAACTTCACAATCAAGTCCAAATCAAATCGTTTATCATCAATCGTTGAATTTCGTACCATCAACCTCTAGATTCCTATTAAGATCGGTAAGTCTTTCTCGTTTTCCAATAGCTAGATCCCATCAATTCTGAAAAATCATTGCTTTCTTTAAATCTTTCATCTGTGATTAATTTTTTATGATCTTGCCAAAAAACTCCCTAAATCTTGAAATCCGTCATTAATTCTCGCGTTTTTGTCAATAGAAAGACTCTTGTAGGTAATCCTGATCATACCTAGACATGAGGACCATCATACGAGACCCCGGAAGTCAGGTTTGTGTTCTTTTATGAAAAATCGAGTCAAAATTCAAACCTTCCCAATTGCACACGGCCTACCACACAGGCGTCTAGTCATTCCGTGTGGATCACATGGCCTCACACACTGCCATGTCCCTCTGTAATCTTTCGCACTTTCGCTTCCCACACAGCCTAGGATGTGTGATCGTGTGGCCCTTACATCTTACCTATTCGCTTCACACATGGCCTAGGGTGTCACATACGGTCCTGTGGCCACTGCACCTCACCTATTTGAATCGCACATAGCCTAGGGCTTCGTACATGGTCCGGTCACACAGTTGTATGGCCCTTGAAACTCAAAAATTACTATTTTGTCTCAATTTTTATTACTTTATTCAAATATATCCTTGATTCGATTTTTAATGGCATTTAGAGAACTAGATTATGCAATAGGAATAGAACAATGAGATATATGGATAATTGAACTTATAAATGTGGTTACTCTTGATTGATTGATTGAACCATGAATAACTTTACATATTATTTGTATAAATACCCGATTGAATAACTCGTATGCCTTAAATGGTTGACATATTGAATGCTTAAATTGACAATGAATGCTATTGATTTGCAAAGATATAGAATATTGAATATTATAATGTTTGAATTCTTTTGAATTAATTATAATGCATTTGCATGGGTTGGGTTGATATGATTGGAGGAAGAATCGACAGTATATCTGCATTTAATCATTCATTGTGTACACACAGTTACAACAGATTCCAACTGTGATGGTCTCGTTGTGTACCCATAGTTACAGTAGATCCTAACTATGACGTTTTCACTCTACTCTCACAGTCCCTCTAATAGCTTTTATATGTAAGATGGTCATGTTTCCACAATTTTCGACAGCTTTTATTTGCAATTACTCGAATCCGAATGTGGTATTAATTCCACAAATTGGAGTGATGGTGGAGGGAGTTCTGGGGAACTCCCAATTTTGGAGCGCTAGTGGTTGGGGTTAGGACAACCAATTTTTAAATCGATTTTTGTATGCCATATTTGACAATTTATGCATGCATGACTAAATTTACTTGATCAAATGATTGAACTGATTTATGTGTATATATCTTTCGTGAATAGTATGAATAACCCTAAAATTGATTCAGTTACTTGTCTATATTTGAGAATATTATTATTGCTTGACTAAATTAACAACACCGAATTATAGTATTTGAAATTGACAGATATTTATAACCAATTGAGTCTTGATGATGTTGTATGATGTTATTTAATGTTTAAAGGTATAATTGTATGTCTTGGTTTATTGTGAAGGAACTCACATTGAGCTTCCATAGCTCACTCCCCCTAATTTCCATCTTTACAAATAATCCTTCCGACTAGGATGCAAACACGACACTCGGAGGGTCTCGGCTTTTGTTCCATCTTTATTTTCGTTAACGTTATTATTTTTAATTCCTTAGTAGGTTGAGTATTTTCCGTTTTCTTTCATTACGAATCGTGGTTTGGGATTTGGTTTTAATTTAATTGTTAGGTGCATCTCATTCAGTATAAGTTATAAAATTTAAGTTATTATTTGTTAATATTTTATTAAATCGTATTGTTTTATTAAAATAACTTATGTTTTAATTCTGCTACTATTTCTAATAAGTTAAATTAGGATTTAGATTGTAAATCACTTTTATAAACTTGAGTTTTAAAAAGGAAAATTGATTTTGATAAAGACCGAGCTACTTATATGTTTAATACAATTTCTTAAATTCGAGTCTATCGTCTAAACCGGGTTGAAGAGTTTACAGATGTTGCCTTCACCGTGACCACAATTTGTTTATTAAGTAATAATAGCCTTCTCCATTGGTTACGAGGATCATAGCAGAAACCCTATTGCATTTATTCCTTTAAGTTTGAACAATTATTCTCTTAAAGGCAAGCAATCTACTGTGCCTCGAATGTGTTTGGAAACGAACACTAGACAATAACATAGTCCCTAAAAGGTCCGTGACCAATGGTCGCATAACCCCATCGCATTAACTTCTCAAACACCCAAGTCATTTGGAAATTATTAATAGGCCGAGTCAGAGGTTGATTCGTTTCAATATGAGTTTAGTGGTTCCACCTCTGAAATTCCTTCATTTGTTGGACAGCCTCTAGCATCATATTGGATAATTTATGTGCCACTGCTTTGGTTTTATATGGATCCAGGTGCACATCATTAAATATTACTTCGTTTCTTATTTTCCATATGGATCACATGACATGATTGGGATTATGTAATATTGTAATTTAATAAAATGTTTAATATGGTATTTATATTTTAAAAATATTCAATGGATATTTAAATTATTAATTTTTGTATAAATATGGTACTTACCATTCTTGATAGTAAATTTTAAATCAATCAATGAAAATTCAACGCATAATTTTTTTAAATAATCAAGTTCAGATAATATAACATTATGTAAAAAAACTAAATACAACAATAAGATTAAATTAAATAACAAATAGCTAATATTAAACCATACATGGTTAAAAAATAAATAAATAGTAACTTACATAAACAAAAACATCATCTTTTCTATTAAAGTAAATTAGGGTTTCATGTAAAGGAAACTTGATTTCAAATGAAAAATCTTTGGAGAAAATAACATTAATTTTTACTTTAATAAAAAACAATGTTTTTGCTTATGTAAGTTTAGTATTAACTTTTTTATTAATTTAGGTTTAGTAATTTGTTTATTTGGAAAATAATTCTACATGTTGAATTTTCATTGACTAGTTTAACATTCACTAATTAACGATGTTAACTTCAAGTGTCATAATACTACATAGATTAATAATTTAAACACCACATTAAATATTTTCAAAATACAAATATTTTATTAAACATTTTATGAAAATACAAATACTAAATAAAAAATTATTCAAAGGGAATTTTTTGACAATATACAAAACATAGGAGTTTTCAATTTGTTGGTCAATGATGTGCCTATTTGATCCCTAAAAAGAAAGCTGTGATTAGTAATGAGGGCACATGCTAAGAATTCATCTATGATCCATGAAGCTCCCCGGGGCCCCAACAATCTAATTTGCCTTAATTTCCCTTTGCCCGCCAGATCTCTCATTGGGATTCCTTTTGAGCTGACTTTCGTATCTGAACACTTCACAAGTTGACTTTACAAATTTAATCTATCGTGAGTTATGATCTGTTCTCATGCCTGTCATGTGCTTGTTTGGTTTCATAGAACATACCTAGTCACCATAAAAATTATTACCATTTAATTAACCATTCATATTATGGGTTTATCACATGCATTATATTAATTTGTATAGTTGTACAAGACACTGGCTTATAGTATTTATTAATGTAATTGTTTTTAAAAAAAATAAAAATATGTAAATTTAATCTTAACATAAAAAAATCGATGATACATATTAGCACCATGTTTAGTTGGGTGTAATGGCATATTCGTGGGCCCACCTAATTACTTTTGTTTGGTTTACCATTTTTCATTCGGCCGCATTATCTATTACGTTTCTATTCCCTCGACCGCGTAATAGGGATTCAGCGCTGAAAGCTCTGAATGGCTATTCCAACCATCGCCGAATAGAAATGAAGAAAATTTTTCCCAAAATCTCCTTCAGACTTTCTCCTTCGCGATCTGTTGGAACCCTTCACGATCGGAGACTATTTGCTAAAATCAAAGCTACGTGAAGTTCTGTTTCCATCGTTTGGAAAGCTGAGACGAAATCAAGCAGTGAAGAAGTGGCAGTGAAGCAAGTTTTCCTTTCCAAGATCAACAAACACCTCGCCAACTATTTGGATTACGAGCTTAATTTTCTCTCTTACATTAATCACCCTAACATCATTCGCCTTCTTCACGTTTCTGAGTTTGTTCCTTTTTTGGCTTTCTCTATTTTCTTTCTTCTTGTTTTTCGATTTTTCGATTCCAACGATTGGGTTGTTTATGATTTTTCGGTTATTTCGGAATACCCATTTGATATATTCTCTTTAATCCCACGGTTTGATGGATTAATTGATTTGATTTCTCTTTGTCAACTTGGAAATTTGGTTGTTTTGTAGCGATTACTAGGGACTGGGCAATTTATTAGTCAATTTCAATCCTTTTAATTTTTAAACATTTGTTATAGTTATTTTAGAAAATTGTATAACCATGGTAATCCTAGCTCTAAACAAATGAAAAAGCTCATAAGTAATGCTTGGTAATATTAAATAAGACCTTATTCTAGTTTACGACAATGCTTCTCCATCGGTTGGTTTGTGTTGGGATTTGATGTTATAATTTGCTTAAAAGTTAATATGTTAAAGTCAAGTATCAAGTCTGATTATTTAGAATACATTGTATATATGTTTTTCTAATCTAGTTTCCACATAAGAATGGGCTGATTTTTCTTTAATTTTCATCGAAAGTTGTTTGTTCTGGTCCTTGAGTTCGTCTTTGGAGGAAACCTAGCCTCTTACATTCGAGGTTATGGAAGAGTTCAAGAGCAATTAGCTGGGAGATTCATGTATCAACTAGGTAGCTATTTTTATTTTTATCTGTCATAGCAAGGTTTCTTCATTTAAACATTATATCGGGAGTAGCCATTGGTTTCCTTTGCAGGAGCCGGTTTGGAAGTATTGCGGTCCACCATATCATTCACGAGACCTAAAGCGAGGTATGGAAAGCATTATCTTTATCATCGTTCTTATACCTTGCCATTTTGCATTTGTAACCTTACATTATAAGTTTTACCAACTATTCTTCTTCTGTTTCACGCTTAAACTCCCCTGTTTTACCTCGTTAGTTTCTCTCTTTATCCCTCTTTTCTTTTTATTGGATAATCATAAAGTTAAATTTGGGATTGATATTGAGAAAAAAAAACATGGGTATTCTTTGTTTTATGTTGAAAAGCTAAATTTCATGCTCAAGGTTCCTCTCTTATACTTCAGTTACTTTTATTTATTGTCTTTCTATTGCAAATGTATTTGTAATGTTAATGCAGGTGAATTGCCTAGTTATCAGAAATTGTGGAAATCTCCTACTAGTATCTCAACGCCTTTATATCGATATTTCCAGCAGTTGGTAATGCCTACTTGTTCTTTTCACTTTGATATGATTTTGATTACCATTGTTGTGAAATAACCTGCATTTGATAATGCCCTTGTTTTGCATTTGGGAAACCACTTTCATGAGTTACGCTTTAGAGCACACTTGAGCTGAAGTGAGTTACGCTTTAGAGCACATTTGAGCTGAAACAGACTTGTTACTGACTTCTTTTTTTGGTATTGTGCTTGGGAACTTATCATAGAAGTCGAGGCAACTACTTGCTAATTAAATGTCTTTACCAAAACTGATGGAGGCCAAATCGGAGCTATGCAAGAAATAAAAACAGGGAAACTGTTATTGCATCTTTAATATGGGTCCTTAAATTACCTTTATGATGCTACATTGCCATGCTTCTGGTGTTGCTTATCTGGTAGGATTTTCCTCTTCAAGATTTTTGTTGATCTTTGCTTGTGATAACATGATTCTTTTGTTCTATTAGTCTCTTTTATGACTAAAATCAGTTAACATATAGTGATTTTATTATTCTGTAACTCTCTCTCTGCACTTGTGTAGGGTGATAGGAAATTGAGGGATTTATTCATTTAAATTGTTACTCTGCTTTATCCAATATTGCTCTTACTTAAGCTGGTGATTTTTTGTGCCTTCTTAGTAACAGTTATTGTGGTTTGATGATGCATTATTCGATAATAAATATCCTTATTACAGAATCTAGCTACCTATTATGTCTTAATTTGTTTTTTTCTTAAGATAATTATGCCAGGTTTTTCAGAATCAAATGCTTCTTCCCAAAGTTCTCGAGGAACCAAAAGGAAATGGGTTCCAGAAGAAGATGCTGCATTGGTTTCTTGTATGGTCGACTTGCACAATGTTGGAACCTTTAATGCTGATACGGGATTCAAAGCTGGTTATTTAAATGAGTTGGAAAGAATGTTAGAAAAAGTTTTACCCAATGCAATGTTGAAGGCTAAACCTAATATTGAATCGAGGATTAGACTACTGAAAAGGGATTGATCAATCGTTTATGACATGCTTAATGGAAAAAACAATAGCGGTTTTGGTTAGGATGAGCATAGGCAGCTCGTTGTTGCTAAAGATGCGGTGTGGAACTCATATATAAATATAAGAATTATTTCAAGTCTTTATTATTTTATTTTCACCAAAATTATAACTAATATAAATTCCTCATTTTTATAGAGTCATAAAGAAGCAAGTAAGTTTAAACATTGTAGTTTCCCTTATTACGACCAACTTACTGCCATTTACGCAAAAGATCGAGCCACTGGAAAAGATGCTCAAACAATTACCGATATCATTGAAGAAATAAATGTTGAGGATGTAGCTACTGCAAATATTTATGAAGAAAGAAACGATTTCTATGGATGTGAAGCTGATATCTCTTTGGATGACATGGACGCTTCAGCTACAGAACCGCAACCAACTCGAAACCAAGGGGGTTCCACATCTTCAAAGAAGAAAAAAAAAAGAATTATGATGCAAGTGATCATATGTCTTCTTCATTTCATGATGCTGCCACTTTTTTGGCGAAAAAATGCTTGCCGTTGGAGAACAAATCAGTAAAAGTATTGCCTCCGATGCGGTAATTCAACAAAAGTCAGAAGAATTTCAGATCATCCAAGAAAAAGCTACAAATTTATATCCAACATTATGTGAAATAGAAGGTTTAACTATGGATGAGCGTTTTCGAGCATTGAGCAAAATTCCAGATCATCCAACGCAAATGCTCATTTTCTTTAGTTTACCTTTTGCTGTACGATTGGAATGGGTCAGAAGATTTCTTGCTGACCATTAAAAATCATAGTTGTATTGATGATATTTTGGTAACTTTTTGTGTTTGTAATATTTGGGACGGTATAATGACACGATATATGTCATTACAATGTTGTAACTTTTTGATGTTGTAACATATGGATTATGACATATAAACTAATGAAATATGTAACCTTTTGTTAATATATGAATATTATGTTTATGCAAAATATAATTCTCAAGTTATTTATTACTTCTAATATTTTTTATTGTAGAATAATTAAATTATTTGTTTCAATAATGATATTTTAGCACATTAAATATATATTGCGTTCAAAAATAATAAAGTAGATTATATATCTTTTATAGTATTCATATAACTTTTAATGTTGTAAAATTTTAAAACATATGGATTATGACATATAAACTAATGAAATCATGTAACTTTTGTTAATATATGAATATTATGCTTTGATGTGAAATATAATTCTCAAGTCAATTAATTACTTCTAATATTTTTTGTAGAGTAATTAAATTATTTGTTTCAATAATGATATTTTAGCACATATATGTATTGCGTTTAAAAATAATAAAATAAATTATATATATTTTATAGTATTATATATTAAGATTTTTAATTCATATAATAATAATTATATTAAGCATGTTATTAAATTATATTTTTATTAAATTATATTTAATAATAATTATGTTAAAATATGATTAAATTATTTATTATTTCTATTAAATTATTTTCACTAATAACCTTATTAAAATTTAAAAATAATAACAATAATTATCTACCTAAAAAAAATTCTACTAAGGGTATTCTAGTCATTTTAGTTCTTTTCCTTATGCTCTTACAACATCATTTCATTCAACCAAACACAAGAATTCTATTACAGCTCTATTTCATTCCATTCAACCAAACAGTTGAATTACTTATTATACCTCTATTCCATTACACTTCTATTCAATTACAGCTCTATTCTATTACAGCGAACCAAACGTGGTGAAGTAGTATATAAAATATATGTTTTATTATTAAGTTTTGAAATATGATGATAAAATGATTATAATAAATAGAGATGTTAATTATTAAAATATATTGAAAATGTTTGGATTTAAAATATTATGTTAACATGATTATAATAAATAGATATAACAATGTTTTATTATAAAATTATGTACTAAAAGACAAATTAATTTATGAAATAGAATTTTATTATATAAAAACAATAGCAAATAAGATTAATTTTAAAAAGTTTTATAAATTGTAATATAATGTTTAAAGTCAATTATCTTATATAATTTAAAAGACTAGGAGTAAAAGAGCAATTTATCCGAATTGGAAATAAATGCATCAAATGAGGTGTGTTATGCGTAAAAAGAAGTAACACACCTATACTAAAAAATAATATTTATCAATACTAACACTAGTCTGCCTTGTGGCACGTGCGGTTTCTTTGTTTGTTTGTCTGAACTTCATTTTACCAATTTGTTTTTTCTTTTTGCATGAATGTTGCTTCTCATATTCGACTATGGAAGATGAAATTACAGGTTTATCCTTTCATGGTGACGAGGAAAAAGCATGGCTGGTTACCCCTGATGCTTCAAGCAATGTTTTCGGTTTTGATTTATGTTTGGTGGGTAGTTTTCTGACTGCAAGTGTGATCCAATTCGAATCCATGCGCTCGATAATGGCGAATCTTTGGCATCCCATTGGGGGTGTCTCTATTTCTGATCTGGGTGAGAAATGCTTTCAATTTTGATTTTATGAGGTTGTGAACATTGATCGAGTGCTCCAAGGTAGCTCTTGGACTTTCAATAACCACTTGCTCGTGTTTCATCGTTTAATGTCGAGGGAAGATCCTCTTAAACCATCCTTGGGTTATGTGGACTTTCGGGTTCAAATTCATGACATCCTGGTGGTGTATAGGATTGAGAGTTTGGCACGAAAATTTGGTGCTTTTCTTGGCACTCGATTTTTCAACCCACGGTCCTGTTCTACAACAGATTCTGCATATTCAGGTTCGGTTGGATGTCGACTTCGTTAAAGTAGAGAAAACACAGTGCTTTAACTTCTTAACACTGGGTATATGCACGATTTTTCTATCAGCAACTGTCCCTCTTTTACTTTTTTTGTGGCAAATTGGGCCACATCAAAAGTTTCTGTCCTCGTCAGTTGACTTTTGGTTCTACGGATGTTTCGTTGGAGTGGAATATTTCCCTGCGGGCATAACCGTGTCGTCAATAGTCTCTTACTAGTGTTTGGTTGCGTAATGACACACTGATTGCTGCACCACTTTTAGGGGATGGATCGCATTCCTCACACGCTTCCCCTTCATTGCTTTTTACTTTGGATTTTATTTAGGAAGTGGGTACTATTTTGGGTCTATCTTTGGACAAACCGAATCCACTGGGACTAGTTATGTGGCCATGATGGTGGATAACCATTTTTCTATTTTGACAGAGTTTACATAGTGTTCACAGAAAGGAACTCAACTTGTTTTGGGTGGGAAAAAATGGGCATGACTTAGTTCTTCTGTCTCTGTTGTTTCTACAACCTTGGATTCGGCACAGACCTATTCTTCTATTGATGCGGCTGGCACTATAAGGCAGAGCAGCCAACCATTATGAATTTGATAAGTTGGAATATCCATGGTTTGGGGAACCTATAGAGCATTCATCGTGTGCAGCATACACTACGTCGTTACAATCTACAACTACTATTTCTTTTGGAGACAAAACTTGATGTTAAGCGGATAGAGTTGATTCATCGTCCCTTCAGTTTTCTATATGGTTTGGATGTTCCGAGTATTGGTACTCGGGGTGGCCTTTCTTTGGGATGGAAATCGGGATGCCAAATCCATTTGTAGAGTTATTCGGCTCACCATTTAGATGTAGGATTGTTAATGATACAGATGAGACTAGTTGGTGACCGACAGGTTTCTATGGTTCGCCAGTAGAACATGAGTGATCTGAGTCATGGAACATTTTTCGATGGTGCACTATGACTTTGATTTGCCCTGGCTGGTTTTTGGTGAATTTAATGTGATTGTGTATGCTTTTGAAAATTGGGGTGGTTGACTTCGTCGGGATAACAGATAAAGGATTTTGTTCTACTCTGGCTGACTATGATCTTCATGACTTGGGCTTTCTCTGGGCAGTAGTTTACTTGGGAATGGGGTAAGTTTTCGGCATCAAATATTCAAGAGCGCTTAGATCGTTGTGTTGCAACTCCTTCATGGAATGATAGGCTTCCTGCTTCACGGGTTCAGCCTTCCCCATTCGATTTCTGATCAATTTCCTCTTGTTGTTACTATTAGTGCCACTTTATCTATTGTTTCTGTTGGAGTGCCTAGGAGTTTGTTTCGGTTTGAGTCTTGTTGGGTTTCTGAGCCTACTTGTGAAGATGAAATTCGACGTGCGTGGTTTGATAGTTGCGTGCCGATTCCTTCACGCCTTCATGCGTTAGGACTTACTTTATCTACATGGGATTGAGCACTCACTCGGTTGAAATATGGAGTTGAGCAGGATACTCTCACTAGATTGGATTGTTTGATTGGTGTTGAACCTTTTGATGACATTTTGGCCGAAATAACAAACATTAAGTTGGATCTTAATTTGGAGGCAGAACAAAAGGAGATGTTTTGGTGTCAACAATCACAAGTGAATTGGTTGCGTCAGAGAAACCGTAACACAATATTTTTTTTCATAGATATGTCTCTTTTCGGAAACATTGAAACATGATCCATTATTTAACAGATGAGGATGAGGTTGTTTGTACTGCGTATACAAATATGGCTCAAGTGGCTTCAGATTATTTCTGAACATTATTCTCATCCTCCGGTACGGGTGACTTCTCTAATCTTTTGGAGGGAATTATTGTTTTTTTCACTCATTCGATGAATGTGAATTTGATGTCGAATTTCTTTTCGAAAGAAATTAAATCTGTTGTTGATGGCATGACTCATTTGAAGGCTCCTAACAATGATGGTTTTCTGGCTATGTTTTTTCAATGTATTAGCACATCATTGGCCGTGATGTTACTGAGTTTTGTTTGGGGGTACTTTGGGGCAACATTCCTCTCACTACTATAAATGTGACAAATTTTGTTGTCATTCCCAAGGTTCTTAACTTGATGCTTATGTCCTAGTTCTACTTGATTAGTCTCTATAATATACTCTATAAGATAATTTCCACTATTCTAGTGAATTGATTCAAACATTCTTGCTTGTTTGGATTGACGAGGCATAGAGCGCTTTTGTCCCGGTAGACATATTGTTGACAATTACCTTATTGCGTATGAGGTCATTTATTCTTTCTGACAGAAACGTCATGGGAACTTAGGCTTTTTTGCCCTTAAGCTTGATATATGAGCAAAGCCTATAATTGGGTTGAGTGGGATTTTCTAGAAGCTATTATGCTTCAGATGGGTTTCTGTATTGCTTGGGTCTCTTTGATAATGCTTTGTGTACGTACAGTGTCCTACTCTATGGTCTTTAATGGGAGTGTGAGGGCCTTTTTTTTCGCCTTTACATAGTTTTCGATAGTGTGACCCCTTGAGTCCTTTTCTCTTTATTTTATATGAAGAAGGGCTCTCTACTTTATTCAGGTTGGCTCAATAAATGTGGGTCTTTCCCAAGGTTCGCATGGGGCGATCAAGTCTTTTATTTGCTGATGATTGTATGATTTTTGGCCTTGCTACAGTTGAGAGTGCCTCCACAGTTCAACCTATTCTCCATGAATATGGGAGATGTTTAGATTAATTGGTGAATTTTGATAAATCTGTGACATATTTTAGCACTAACATTGGCCCTTCTATGAGACCTCTTTTTGGATCGATTTTAGGTATGCGTGTCATTGATCATTTTGACAAGTACTTGGGCCTTCTGCGTTTGGTTGGGAGAAACAAATGAGCCACTTTCCAACACTTTAAGTGTAACACCCCTAACCCGTAACCGACTCTGGACTAAGGTTAAAGGCGTTACCAGACAGATCAGAACCATTTACAGAAATTCATACAACATTTCATCAATCACAATCATAACATCCCTTAAATGAGTCATTGAGACCCTAAGCATGCTTATAAACCGGGTAGGGACTAAAATGAAACACATACATAACTTCTTGGAAACATAAAAACTTTTCTAAAACACAGGGGATACACGTCCGTGGGAGTAGGCCGTGTACCACCCACGGCTACTAGACACACCCGTGTCCTTCTCGTGGTCAAAACTGACTTAGCACTACGGCCACCAGGCATGCCCTTGTACCCTGGCCGTGGTTGATCCTGCCAAAAACCATACGGCTACCAAGCACACCCGTGTTAAGGTCGTGTACTAAAAGGGCCATATACTGACTTTCTCACACGGCTTCTAGGCACGCTGTGTGCTCTTAAGCTAGCTACTAACTTTACCCCACGATCATTAGGCACGGCCGTGTGCCATGGTGTGATATTATAGGTCATTTGCAAGACCAAAATACCAACCAAATGGGTCATACCTACAAGAAACATTTTCCATCACATATCATGCATATATGGCAACCAAAAACATACCAAAATAACCATTCAAACCATGCATTCAATACCAATTTCAACTATGACAAATTTCAAGACTAAAACTCATTTCATCACAAATATAATCCATTCATTTGCTAATTTAAAACTTGACCATTTCAAGAGCTTCAACCATACCAAAAATATGCATCATATAACTCATTCATTCGAGCATTTTATCAACCCAAAACTAGCCAAAACTATGGCTAAGTTCACTTCATAAACATATACACATATCTAGCCTATACATGTCATATCTAGCTATATACATTTTTCCAAGAGTACCAAAAAGAGTTTAGTAGTGTAATGACGATCCTTGACGGTCTCGAGCCTTCAGTAGCTTTGATGACCTATAAAACAGAGAAAACAGACACATAGAGTAAGCTTTCCAAAAGCTTAGTAAGTCAATATACAAACAAACTTAGCATAGAATGCATATTATGCAAGTAGATATATTGCCACATCCCAAACACTTAGCATACTATCACAAATGTGCTTTGGTTTATATACTTGTGACCACATTTGCCATATTCACAATTCAATAATAATATATATACAAAGCTCTTTCATAATCATTCTTGCATCTCATTCACCTTCTCATATTCAATCATACTTTTCTTCAAATCAAAGTCATATAGGTACTTACCTTTTATACACACTTAATGTGCATTCAACGTACCTGAAATGAACATTCGTTCACTTATTTGATCATAGCTCGGATTTATAATTCGTATCACAGACTTGCCGTTGAACCTTTGGAAATCTCGTATTATACTCAAAAAGCTCAGAAATAATCGTACAATGCCAACGTCCCAGACGAGGTCTTACATGCACTCAAATATCGATGCCACTGTCCCAGACAGGGTCTTACACGAATCAATACAATGCCGATGTCCCAGACATGGTCTTACACGTAAAGCTCATATCGATGCCAACGTCCCAGATGTGGTCTTATTCGTAAAGCTCGTATCGATGCCAACGCCTTAGAAGTGGTCTTACTCGTAAAGCTCGTATCGATGCCAACATCCCAGACGTGGTCTTACATGAAATCTCAAATCAACGCCAACATCCCTGACATGGTCTTACATGATAAAACAGAACAGATACCTATGTCATGACATAGCTAATCCTATCTATTCCTAGGTTCGTACGGGACTTCTCGGACATTGTCACTATATCAAACTTATCTCAAAATTCTTATGCATAACCTCTCATAAGCATTCATAATCAACTTTAGTCATATGAGCAACCACAATTTCATATAAATACGTTTATTTGCATAGTGACTTACTTCAGATTCAATCTATCGGAATGGAAACGGCTACTCTGTTACTTTTTGCTTTTCGCGATCTAAGTCCATTTCCCTCGGTTCTTGATCTAAACATATTCAGAATTAACGCTTTTATTCACTAATTCATTCAACTTAATCCATACACATATATTTAGGGCTATTTACAAATTATCCCTCATACTTGCATAATTTATCAATTTAGTCCATTTTTCTCAAAACATCAAATTCTTAAAATCAACACAACACAAGCTTAGCCGAATACTTATGAACATCATACAAGCCCATAATTTTCATCAAATTTTCAATTTAGTCCTTCAATTTACCATTTTCATAATTTAGCCCTATTTAGCTAAATTCATCAAAGTTTCAAGAACATAATATGTTCATCTAGCTCAAATCTTTCATTTAACAACCAAACTTATCACAAAGCTCAACATATCATCAATGACATATCTCACAAACATCATCAATACACAAAATTGAGACATGGGCTTGATAGCTCTCAAAGCAACGATTGCAAAAACGTAGAAATTATCAAAAACTAAATCAAATTCATACCTTAATCAAAGAGTTTTATGGCCGAATGTCCTAGCTTCATCTTTTCTTTCTCTTTTCTTTGTTTTTCGATGGATGAACAAATGCATTAAAGCTTATTTTAAGCTTTTTTTTATTACAAACATTATAACATACATTTCACCAAATTAGCCTTTTTTAAGAATTTGAAACCATTAAACAATAAGGGCATATTCTGCCATCTAAGCATCTACCATCCACTATCTAATTAGTGGTCTAATTGCCTCATAAGGCCCTTTTCTTTTAAAAGCCATAACACATTGGTACTTTAACAATAGCAAGCAACTTTCACATTTAATGCAATTCAATCCTTTTATCAAAATAAACACACAGACGGACAAATTAACTTATGGAAATTTAGTACATGCTTAATCACATATTACGAACACAGAAAATAATATTAAAATATTATTCAGACTCGAATTTGTGGTCCTGAAACCACTATTCTAACTAGGATATAAATCGAATTGTTATAATTCTCCCCCCTTAGGGATTTTAGTCCTCGAAAATTTTACCGTTAAACAGAGCTAGATATTGCTATCTCATTGAGTCCTCAGGCTCCCACGTAGCCTCTTCTATTCTGTGTCAATTCCACAGTACTTTAACTAGCGAAATTTTTTTGTTTCTCAACTCTTTTACTTCACGAGCTAATATACCGATCGGTTTCTCTTCGTATGTCATATCAGATTGGATTTTAATTTCAGACGGAGCAATAACATGTGACGGATCAGATAGGTATTTACGGAGCATTGAAACGTGAAATACATTATGAATCTTTTCTAACTCAGATGACAACTTTAATCTATATGCAACAGGCCCAACATGTTCAATGATTTCATACGGTCCAATAAATCTCGGACTCAATTTGCCTTTACGTCCGAATCGAAACACTTTCTTCCACGGAGACACTTTCAGAAATACTTGTCACCGATTTCAAATTCTATATCTTTTCGTTTCAAGTCCGCATATGATTTCTGACAATCAGATGCCGCTTTCAAACAATCTATGATCAATTTTACTTTCTGTTCTGAATCTTTTATCAAATCAACCCTGTGGAGCTTATTTTCATTGAGCTCGGTCCAATACAGAGGTGTACGACATTTTCGTCCATATAGAGCTTCATAAGGTGCCATTTTGATGCTTGACTAAAAACTATTATTATACACAAATTCAATCAATGGCAGATATCGCCCACGAACCATTAAACTCAAGTATACAACATCTTAACATGTCTTCAAGAATCTGAATAATTCGTTTAGACTGACCATCTATTTGCGGATGAAAAGTTGTACTAAAATGCAATTTCGTGCCTAAAGCTTCTTGCAATTTCTTCCAAAATCTTGATGTGAATCTCGGATCTCTATCTGACACTATAGACAGTGGCACCCCGTGCAATCTCACAATCTCAGATCTTACCGAAATAAATTGGCAGATTTAGTCAATCGGTCAACTACGACCCAAACCGCATCTTTCTTTCTCGAAGTAGAGGCAATCCAGAAACAAAGTCCATCGTTACTCTATCCCACTTCCACTCAGGAATCAAAATTGGTTGTAACAAACCAGATGGAACTTTATGTTCAGCTTTCACTTGCTGGCGGACTAAACATTTCGAGACAAAGTTAGAAATATCTCGTTTCATACCAGACCACCAATAATGTTGCTTTAAATCATGGTACATTTTAGTACTTCCCGGATGAATAGATAGACTAATATGGTGTGCTTTATTTAGAATCAGCTGAATCAACTCTGGATTTCTCGAAACACAGACACGACCTCGAAATCTCAAGCAATCATCAACAATTTAAAATTCAGATCAAAATTCAATTCACACTAAGCTCGTTTTGATATCAATTCATTATCAATTTTCGAGCATCACATATCTGCTGTAAAAACAACAGTTTTGCTTTTAATTTCGCTATCACTAAACTATCATCAGATAATTCTAACTGAGCATTTAAAGCACGTAATGCAAACAATGATTTTCTACTCAATGTATCGGAACAACGTTTGTTTTACCGAATGATAATCTATTACAAGCTCATAGTCTTTTAACAGCTCTAACCATCTTCTTTGATGCAAGTTCAAATCTTTCTGAGTCATCAGGTATTTTAGACTTTTATGATCTAAAAACACGTGACATTTCTCACTATATAGATAATGGCGCCAAATCTTTAGTGCAAACACAATTGCAGCTAGCTCAAGGTTGTGCGTCGGATAGTTCTTTTCATTAGGCTTCAACTATCTTGAGGCATAAGCTACAACTTTGCCTTCTTGCATCAAAACGCATCCCATACCGTTTAACAAAGCATCACTGTAAATCACAAATTCTTTGCCCATTCTGGTTGTACTAATACTAGAGCTTCTGTTAACAGAGTTTTCAGTTGATCAAAACTTTTCTGAGATTTATCAGACCATTCAAATTTAAAATCTTTCTGAAGTAATCTAGTCAACGGAGTAACTATCACTAAAAATCCTTTCACAAATCAGTGATAATAACCAGCTAAAGCCAGAAAACTACGGACTTCAGACACATTTCTCGGAGGTTTCCAAACCAGAATAGTTACATTTTACCCGATATATTAAATTTTGTTTTAAAATAAGCAACACTCGCCTTTTTATAAAAAAATTCGAAAGGTTGTTCCCTAACTTACGGGGTCACGGTTTTCTCTGTAAATTCGAATAAACGAATGTTTTTAAAGCATAATATTTTTAATTATTCTCGAGAATTAAGAAACAATCGTGTTTTAACTTACGAAATACTATTTCTTTCTAAAATCGAGATAATCGAATGTCTTTAAAAAATAAAATTTTTGGTATTTATCCTCGTTTAGAGATTTAAGATATTGTGTCCTAGCTTACGGGACGTAATTCTTTATTCTATATTAACGTCAAATATGCCCTCTTCTGCAAAAAATTTTCTATTAATCAATGTTTTAACAAGGGATCGTATTTTTAAAACCTCTCCAAATTTTGATTCTCGACACTAAGACACTAATTAATCAACTAAGTACCAATTTTGGGCATTACGAGGGTGCTAATCCTTCCTCGTGCGTAACCGACTCCCGAACCCATTTTTTTGAATTTCGTAGACCAAAATCGTTACTTTATTAAATCAAATCTATTATTAAAATGACTCAAATTACGAGGTGACCCAATCACACCCCATCAAAAAGGATTGGTGACGACTTTCATTTTTCGTTTTGTTTTCAAAACCAAAGTCGACTAGTTTTTCAAAAAATGGTTTCGACAGCTTGGCGACTCCACTGGGGAGAAAATAAGAGAGTCAAGCCACGAGTTGATTATTTCTTCTCTTTTTGTCGAAAATTGGAAACTTGACTTAAATTTACGACCCTTTCGTTGCATTCTATTCGTTTTATTACGATCTTCATCATTTTGGTTTATAATTGTTTTACTAGTTTGAGTTTTTTTTGATATTTTTACACATTACATTACATAATCGATAGATTTTACACTTTAAGTGGGAGTGAGAAACTATTCCTTCGTGAGGTTTTCACCTCCATATAGGATAGTGGATCACTTTCGAGATACATCCATACCTATGTCTTCGTGAGATTTTCATCTCTGTATAGCCATAGGAAAATGTATTCCCCTGAATTGAATTTGGTCCATATGAGCCTATAATGGGTGAGGATCGAGGAATCTGCCAGTTCAGGTACCTTTACTCTAGAACCAAACCTCATATAGTGAGCCTTATATGCATACCCCGGGTAAAACCATACCAAACCCTAGTGGACACCCGAATAGGTGCTCTATTTGTTTCTTTCTTGCTTGCTTTTACTTTGTACTAACCTGTTTCGTTTTGTTTTGGTTATGATTTCATTGCATTTTCATCATGAAAAGAGGTGTTGATTCAAGTTCATTTGCTAAATAGAGAGCTTCTCATGGAAAATGGATTTCTTGATAAAGTGGAAGACAATACGACCATCCAAATATGGTTCGAGAAAACATGAGAGAAGGGTGATAGTTTGACGGAGGAGTATGCGACTTTGTTTCGTTGCCCAAAAATTCAAGCTGACAAAGATTATCCAAGAGCCGTCAACGTCCTGAATTTTTAAAGAAGCAAACGAGCCTCACGGGGATGAGTGAGCAATGGGTCGCAACCGGATCAAGAAAAAAGGAGTTAGTAGCATCCATTGAAAAGTCCGTGAGATTTGATCTTAAACATCCGGATATGAAGAAAAGGATAGACGTCTTTGCCTAGAGTATGAGGGCAAGGTCGTATATATATCCGTTTTATGTAAAGAAATTTGTTTTCTAGAAAAATTATTCTAATGGAATTGAATCAGAATCAACATTTCTTTTTTTTTTTTTTGCATTCATTTCATTCATTAGTATTGCATTGCATCATATGTAATAAAATTCACGAAAGACCCTTACCCTAGAATATCGTTATAGTGCACGAGGAAAAACTGAAGTAATGGACCATAGGTTGAAGAGATTAGAACAAATGCAAATACAGATGCAAGAGCAATTGGCCAAAATTCAATTAGATATGAGGAATCAGATGCTAGAATTTTAAAGAAAAATGATGAGCCAGTTAACCCAGATGCTAGTTGGAGGATTAGAAAAAGGAAAAAGCCTTATGGTTAATTCCTGGGGATGATAACGAGGACTCTACTTATCATTCAGGCTTTACCCCAATAAACACCCAAGCACAACCAGATGTGTATCCACAAAGGGTGTCCATTAACATTAGACCACAATACCAAACCGATACCTCACCGGTGAACTTCCCGACAGGTTTAGGTTCTAGTCCAGGGGTTAATCCAATCAATCCTATTGTCCTTGATCTAGATGATCTAGAAAATAAAAAGGCGAGAGTGAAGCTCTCAAAATAATTTGAAGATCATTACAAACGGAAAAGGCGAGAGAGGAGCTCCCAAATCAGTACTTTAAAGGCCTTGAGGAAGAGGGAAAATATGGTGAATAATATGAGTATGTATAACAGGGGCTATTCAAAGTCAATTACCGTAAGTCAGCTAGGGACGGCAACTACCAGCCATCAGGTCCCCTAAGGCGAGATTCCAATCCAAGATCGAACTTAGAAAAACTCCGATTTACACCCATCCCAATCACGTATGGGGAGTTGTACCAAAGTTTATTTGATGCACATATAGTATCCCCTTTCTACCTAAAACCTATGCAACCTCTATTCCTCAAATGGTACGATGCAAACGCTCAATGTGAGTACCACGCGGGAATCACAGGACACTCGATCGAGAACTGCACCACTTTCAAAAAGATAATCGAAAGACTCATCAAAATAGGTATTGTGAAATTCAATGATCCATTTGGTACAGAAAATTCGTTACCCAACCATCGACAAAGGGGTAACGCGATAATCGAGAATACATGAAAGAGAATTAAGATGAATATAGTAGAAGTGAAAACCTCACTAAGAGAGGTTTGAAAGAAAATGGTAGAAAGTGGATTAATTACACAAGACTCAAGGGAGGAACTTGGAGAAGCAAGAAACTACTGTGAGTTCCACGATGAAGAAGGTCACAAGATTCAAAAGTGAAGTGAATTTAGGGCCTTGGTGCAAGGCCTGATGGATAATAAGAAACTAGAATTCCTTGAAGAAGTCAAAAGCCCGGAAGGAATATCAGGGAATCTGAACATTAACGCCGTATCTGAAGAGGGAACTAGGGAATAGAATTTTCCAAGCGTCTACCCTTACATACTTGGAGTGTTTTGAACAATGGGACTATGGAAGAGATCCCTATATTTTTTAGAGCTAATTTAGAGTAATATTCAAAACACGCTTATTGCTTTAAGCCTAGAAGTAATAAGAATCCTTTCGTGAAATAGGCTCATGTCCAACACCTTTATTTTCAATGAAAAATGCATTTTTGTGTCTCACTTTGAGCAAATATTCTTTTATTTCTTCATTTCATTTATGTTCATACCACATAAATAATTATTTTTAGATTCATTAGTTCTTTGAATATTCCTTCGTACCTACAACAAGTCTCTAGATATCAATGACATAAGCGGCGCTGCTACTGGCTTAGAATCTCCTTTTGAGCAAGATATGCGTCTAGAGGGATCTCAAGACTTTGAGGATGATAGAGATTGTAACCTATCTCTTGATTTGTTAAGGATGGTAGAACAAGATGAAAAATAGATCATACATTACAAAGAGTCATTAGACACTGTGAGCCTAAGAGGAGAGAAAGAGGTAAAGATCAGAGCCTATATCACCATAGAGACAAAGCGAGACATCATTGAGTTATTCCAAGAATTCAAAGATGTTCCCTCATGATCGTATCAAGAGATGCCTAGGCTACTAAGACGTGTGGATGTTGTTAAGGCTAAGAAAATCTTAGAAGAGGTCCATTAGGGTGTCTGAAGAACACATGCTAATGGTTTACAATGGCCAGGTAAATCACGAGGTTCAGGTACTGCTGGACCATCATGGAAGGGGATTGCATCAGTTATACCAAGAAACACCAAATTTATGGAGACAAGATTCATGTGCCTTCTTCTAGTGGGGCATAGATGTTATTGGGCCGATCTTGCCAAAAGTTTCTAGCGGGCATCGATTCATTTTTGTGGTTGTCGATTACTTCACTAAGTGGGTGGAAGCTGCTTCATATGCCAATGTGACAAAGTCAACAGTCAACAAATTCTTTAAAAAAATCATATGTCAGTATGGAATGCCAAAAAGAATCATATCTGACAATGCACTAAATTTGAACAATAGCACGATATCAAAATTTTGTAATCTGTTCAAGATTAAACACCATATCACCTCAAAATGAATGGAACAGTGGAGGCAACCTTCTAAAAAAATCGTGAAAAAGATGATTGAAACTCATAAAGATTAGCATGAGAAATTACCATCTATGCTCATCAAACGTCTGTCAGGACCTCCACCGGGGCAATGCCTTTCTCATCGAAGTTGAGATTCCTTCCCTTCGAGTCTTGTCAGAGATGAAGTTGGATGAAGTAGAATGAACCCAATCTCGGTAGGATCAGCTAAATCTGATCAAAGAGAAGAGGTTGAAAGCTATCCGTCATGGTCAAATGTATCAAAAATGAATGATACGAGCTTACCACAAAAAGGTTTGTCCTAGAGAATCCTATAAGAGGGACTTGGTTTTGAAGAAGATCCTTTCCATCCAAAAGGATTTTAGAGGAAAATGGATGTCAAACTGGAAAAGACATTATGTAGTAAAGAAGGCCTTTTCTAGAGGAGCATTATCTTAACTGAAATGGATGGCAAGACTCTGCTTAATCTAGTGAATTTAGACTCAGTCAAAAGTACTTTATTTAAAAAAAGGGGACAGAAAAGAAAAGAAAAAAGAGAAAATGAAAAGAAGAAGGAGAGGCCAAGGCAAAAACTCACAAAGGGCGCCTTGAGACCAAAAGAGTTTTGAATTGAAAACCCGTGAAAGGCAATTCAAATTTTGATCAAAAGATTGGGCATGCGGTAGTCTCGCTTTTTTTGAATTAACAAGAAGAAGAGATGTTACGTCTTGGGGCATCAACAGAGTGCTCTAGATCTCCTAAACACATATTAAGCTCAAAATGGTCCTCAAGAAGTTCGTGCAGAAAAGCTCATGCTGCAATATCTGGGGCACCTATTTTCCTCTCACTTATTTTGTATTCCAATAATGTTTGCTTTCTTTGATTAATCCATTCTTTTCAGATTTTGTTCTTAATAAATTTCAGTTTTGACCATCATTATGATCTTTTTCAAGTATTTTGCATTGAAATAACGATTAATGGACTAATAATACTTTCATAAAAGGAGTCCTGCATATTACTCTAGAAGCTTCTAAATAGTACAAGAACCTGAAACAGGAACATTATTTAGAACTCATCAAACTTAAGGGTTAGAAACATTTGAGAAAGAAGAGTCTAAATTGTGACTATTTCTTCAAATTTTCTGTCAAAGATATCAGCTGAACAAGAAGACAGGATATTACGTCAGTGATAGAACCTTGATGAACAACGAGCAATGACAACCTAGATGTTATAAAGGGATTATTCTCATGACATTATGCATTCATGCAAATATCATTCATACACATCTAGTTAGGAGCATTTGATTCATTCTGATCATGACATCCTAATCATTTGGCATAAACATAGGCCCATGAAATCAATTCTACAGATCATGTTCCCTAGAGAACGGTGTAATAAGATCGGTGAATCCATAAATCCCATACCCCTGAAGTTACTGTGGGATGGATTAAAGTTACAAATTATAGCAAATCTTATCTTCCTGAAGTTGCAGTAGAGCAGATTAAAGCCCCCAACCTTATCTCCCTGAAGTTGCAGTAGAGCAGATTGAAGACAACAAATCTTATTTCCCTAGCGTTGCAGTGGAACAGATTAAAGCTACAAATTATGGTGAATCTTATCTTCATGAAGTTGCAGTAGAGCAGATTGAAGCCACTAGCCTTATCTCCTTGAAGTTGCAGTGGAGCAGACTGAAGACATCGAATCTTATTTCCCTGGCATTGTAGTGGAACAGATTAAAGCTACAAATTATGGTGGATCTTGTCTTTCTGAAGTTGCAGTGGAGCAGATTGAAGCCACCGGTCTTATCTCCCTAAAGTTGCAGCAGAACAGACTGAAGACAGCAAATCTTATTTCCCTGGCATTACAGTGGAACAAATTAAAGCTACAAATTATGGCGAATCTTATCTTTCTGAAGTTGCAGTGGAGCAGATTGAAGCCATCTCCCTGAAGTTGCAGCAGAGTAGACTGAAGACAGCAAATCTTATTTTCCGGCATTACAGTGGAGCAGATTAAAGCTACAAATTATGGCGGATCTTATCTTCCTAAAGTTGCAGTGGAGCAGATTGAATCCACCAGCCTTATCTCCCTAAAGTTACAGCGGAGCAGACTGAAGACAGCGAATCTTATTACTCTAGCGTTGTAGTGGAACATATTGAAGCTACAAGTTACGAGCCTTATCTCCCTAAAGTTGCAGTGGAGCAGAAAAACACAAATCTTATCTCCCTGAAGTTGCAGTGGGGCAGGTTGAAATTACTAATTCTTATCTCCTTGAAGTTCCAGCAGGGTAGATCGAAGTTACAAATCTCTTCTCCCTGAAATTACATTCGAGCGGATCGAAGCACCAATTCCTATACCCCTGAAGATGCGGTGGGATAGAAGGAGGCTACTTGAAGAAAAGAAGCATCAAGAAATCAAGATTCGGCGAGACCAGACAAAATTGGTCTTTCTTAAAAGTCTTTGCTCCATTCTCATTACACGACAATGAGCAAAGAGGGGCAGCTGTAGAAGCACAATTTTGCCCGGGCTGTAAACAGCAACCAAAATAAAATAATAATAATAAATGGTCCAAAGTCCAAATGTTACAAGCTAATTATGACCCAAAATTAAAAATTTCAAACCTGAATACAGGAGAGGCTCAGTGGCCCAAAAACTTATGTGCTTTCAAAAACCCTAGGGTTTCTTTTCGCGCCACTACCTCTGCCACCACCGTTGTCACTCATGCACCTCCGTCTTTCTTACCTGCAAACAAAGCAACAACACGCGAAAGTAGACAGTAGAGAAGAAAATATTGTATTTTTATTATTTAAGCTATAAAGCCATGAAAATGAATGTAACCTTTCAGACATAGGCATTAGAAAATCAAAAAGAAAAACAAAATTACAAAGAGGTGATCTTTTTACCTGTAACTATTTTCCTTTTTTTATTTTTTATTTTATTTTTTAAAACGAAACGAAGCATAAAGTAAAAATTTTTACCTCTTCGGGATCTCACCGCTGTGGATGAAAGAGGGTGCCATCTCCGATGATGGACAGTTTAAATCCGGTGAAGCAACCGAGAAATCGAAAGGTTCCCTTCGGGTTTTATCATTTGTGGTCACGTTTTGACAAAAACCAACACCAAATCGGGCTTATAGAGGTCGAAACTATTGAAATCCCCTTTTTTTTGAACTCTGGCCACCGTACACGGTGGTCACCGTCATCGTTGGCCGGCGACCATGACAGACGAACGGTGGCCCTATTGGCCGGCAAAGGGGAGGGGTTGAGAGAATGTTGAGAGTGTTTTTTGAAGGTTTTTTTTAAAGGGAGAAATAATGATTTTTTTAAAGAGATTTTTGGCTTTTATAAGGTACCAAAATGGCGCCGTTTTGGAGAGGTTAGAAAGGCCCCAAAACGACGTCGTTTCAATCAACCCGACTCGCTCCAAGGGGAGGATCCGCGTGTTGTTTAAAATTGGTATTATTACTAGTTTGGTCCTTCCGCTTTTTTGTGGTTTCGCAATTAAGTTATTTTTATTTTTAATTTTGACCCTACATTTTGTTTCGATTTCAATTGGGTCCCCATTTGAACGGTGTCATTTTAAAGGCAAGGCAAAATTGCCCAGTTAGTCCCTCTTTCATGGTTTGCGTTTTAATTGAGTCCCCCTTTTCTTTTTATTTTCGATTTTTCCCTAGACTTCTGTTTTAAGTTTCAATTTGGTCATTTCTTTTAATTCTTTTGTTATTTTTTGATATTTTATTATTAATTTATTATTATTATTAATTTTTTATTTTTGTTTACTTGTTTTTATTATCACATTAATAAATAAATAAATTTTAATATTACTACTATTATTTATTATTATTATTATTATTATTATTATTATTATTATTATTATTATTATTATTATTATTACTTTCCTTACTACTACCATTATTATTATTATTATTATTATTACCATTATTATTAATATTATTATTAATTATATTATTATTATATTATTATTATTAATTAACTTTGTTATTATTACTATTATTTCCTTAATATTTATTTGCTTAATATTTTTAAATACATTTATTTATTTTATCATTTTATTACTTATTTATTTATATCTTTCTATATAGTTTTAAAATTTCAGAATTTTTATTATTATTAATGTCATCATCATTATTATTAATATTATGATTTTTAATTTGTGTTACACTATACTTGTTTATTTGATTAGTATTAGTTCTTTGGTTCTAAATTTTAGTTCTTTTTAATTATTTTTGTTCATTTATTTTGGCTTGTTATTTTATTTTCGTCCTTTATATTGTCATGTATTAACATATTTATTATTCCGTTATGCGCATAAGCACCGTAATTCATTTTACATTTTACTACAAAATCACATTACATTTTACCCGATGCATTAAATTTTGTTTTAAAATAAGCAACACCCTGCGTTTTTTAAAAAAATTCAAAGGTTGTTCCTTAACTTACGGGGTTGAGATTTTCTCGGTAAATCTGAATAAACGAATATTTTTAAAGCATAATATTTTTAATTATTCTCGGGAATTAAGAAACAATCGTGTTCTAACTTACAGAATACGATTTCTTTCTAAAACCGAAATAATCAAATGTCTTTAAAAAAATAATTTTTTTGGTATTTATCCTCGTTTCGAGATTTAAGATATTATATCCTAACTTACGGGACGTAATTCTTTATTCTCGATTAACGTGAAATATGTCCTCTTCTCTGAAAAATTTTCTATTAAGCAATGTTTTAACAAGGGGTCGTATTTTTAAAACCTCTCCAAATTTTCGATTCTCGACACTAAGACACTAATTAATCAACTAGGTACAATTTTGGGCGTTACAATGGTGCTAATCCTTTCTCATGCGTAACTGACTCCCGAACCCATTTTTCTGAATTTTGTAGACCAAAATCGTTGTTTTAATAAATCAAATCTATTATTAAAATGACTCAAATTACGAGGTGACCCGATCACACCTCATAAAAAAAGATTGGTGGTGACTCCCATTTTTCGTTTTTGTTTTCAAAACTAAAGTCCACTCCATTTTCAAAAAATGGTTTTGACAAACACAAATGTTTTTTTTTAAATATCTAAACACAACTGTTTTTTAAAGCACTGTAATATATATCAGTAGAAAAACTGGAATGCCTTTCCCACTTAATAAAATTTTGATCACTTGAATATAAAATTTAAATTAAAATCAAATGAATGAAAATCTATTATAAAAGAAATGCTGTAGTGATCTTTAATTTATTATAATACAAAACAAGTAATATCCATCAAAATATAATTTTTTCTTTAATTTCACTATAAAAAATTAAAACTTCAAAAAATCAATTTTATTTAATTCTAATATATATTTTTAATATTTTATTTTATTAAAAATATTTACAAATTTTTAAAATATGATGATATATGTATTGAAGTTTTATTATTTATTTTAGTATAATCGTTCTTATTTTATAATTATTTTATCATTTGTAAAATTCTAATAACCCATTATTTATCCCAATGAAGTAATTACAATGGTTAGGGGTTAACGAATTTTAAAATATTAACATTTTAAAAACAAGAACCAAAGTTTTAAAAGTTTTATCTAAACACACATTACAACTTCAATCTTGTCATTTCAACTAAAACTTATTTAATTTTTATTTAAAATTTCTATAAACATTAGCTTCTAATGTTATATGCATTGTATCTTGATCTTACACGTTTAATAATTAATTAATTTTTTAACATTATATTTTTAATTGTAGTAATTAGCGTAAAATGATATTTTTAATTTGAATTATTGAATATAATTAAAATATATTAAATTATGAATTTAAATATTATAATAAAAATTTTTAAATAATAATTAAATTATTTTAATCTATTCAACGTAGTTTATTTTATGTAATTAATGCAAAATAACATAATTCAAAAATAACTAATTAATATAATTAATTCTAATATTAATCAAGATATTTAGAATTTTATTCAAGTAATAACTCTATTTTAAAATTAACATAATTTTTAAACTAACAATTATTATTTAAATTCTGTAATTATTATAACTTCTATTAAATATATAATTATCAAAAGTTCCATCTTCTTTCAACTTTTTGATTAATAATTTTAAATTAAATATGATAATTATTTTAAATACAATTTTAATAATATGATAAAAATAAATGATATTTTTTTTTTTCTAAAATCGTAGATAAATATTTATACATAAAATTTGGTTTTGCTTATTAAACCACAATCAAGTTGAAGTTAAAAAGACTGTTCCAATGAAACTACAATTAAAACCCAAATCTCTCTCTCCACGTTCCCTTGCACTTAAATAAGATCCGTACACGGATGCGCCGTTGTCGCTCCCGCCATCCCTACATTTTCTTTCTTTCCCTCTCCCGCTACTATTGTTATTGCTGACGCTTCCCAATCCAAATATATTTTAGTGAACTTCTCCTCTTGGGCTACCAAATAGTAATAATAATAATAATATTCTCAAATATATCCGAAACGTCTGAATTAATAATACTTAACTGGCAATATATTACTTCAATTATTCCGAGTAATTTTCATCAGGTACATGAGTTGTGTGATAGCTCATGGAGTTTGCAATGAGCATGAAGTGCGGCGCAAAAGAACTTCTGCATGTTGTCATATTTTCACGATCTTTAGCCATCTACTTCCATATATAAGTATAAACAAGGCTGTGTCATTGTTCGTACACGACTCCTCCAAAGTCTCATTGTTGGGAAGACTTACAATTTTGGTGGGTTTCTTTCTTTTACACCTTTTGAGTTTACTAGTAGTATATAATTTGGTTGTTCCTGTAAACCTCACATCAAGGGTTTTATTTTTCTTTCTTTCAACCTTCTTTAGGGCAAAAAGGATTGAACTGGGAGGAAATAGTTCAGCTAAAACAATGAAAGAGGCCACTTTGCTGCAATTTTTACTTGGAATAATTGTTTGCTCTACTCTCTTCTTCTGCACCCATGCAGAAGATCCATATCTATTCTATACTTGGGAAGTCACATATGGAACTCGGGCACCTCTTGGTGTTCCCCAGCAGGTTTGTTTGTAATCTTCTTTTCTGTTGAAAAACATTAATAATTAATGTTCATACTCAGATATGTTTACTTTTACCTGAATTCTAAGCAGAAGATTTGTTTTTCGTTTAATATTTGTAGGTCATTCTTATTAATAATCAATTCCCTGGACCTCCAATTGAAGCTGTGACTAATAACAACATAGTTGTTAATGTCATCAATCATTTAGATGAACCCTTCCTCATTACCTGGTTTGTTGATCTCCAACCTTAACTTTCTTTTTTCTTCTTACTTATGCATTTGCTTTAATTTATAACTAGATTATATAAAAATGAAAATATGTCTTTATTATATTAGTATTTGATTTAGGGTTTATTTTGATTTTTTAGTTAGTTTTTAACTAAATTGATATCATACTTTAATTCAATATAATATAGATATGCATGGCAATAACCTGATTTGTTTTGGAAATTAGGCATGGAATTATGCAAAGGAGAACATCATGGCAAGATGGTGTGCTAGGAACCAATTGCCCAATCCCTCCCCACGCAAACTGGACATACAAATTCCAGGTGAAGGATCAAATTGGGACCTTCATGTACTATCCTTCAACTCTAATGCATAGAGCTTCGGGTGGCTTTGGGGCTTTCAACATTAACCAAAGATCTGTGATTTCAATCCCTTACCCAGCATTTGATGAGGATGTAACTTTGCTTGTTGGTGATTGGTACATCAAGGGCCACATGGTATACCATTTCTTTTTTCTTTAACTAGATCATCGTCAACGGCTCCTATCCAATCATTCTAATCAATTACACGTTTTTTACACAGGCCTTACAGAAGCAGTTGGATTCAGGCTTGGATCTTCCTCTGCCAGATGGGCTCCTCATAAATGGTGTTAGTAACTTTACTTTCACTGGTCAGAAAGGGAAAACTTACAAATTTAGGGTTACAAATGTGGGAATATCAACATCAATTAACTTCAGGATCCAGGGTCATCCAATGACTCTTGTTGAAGTTGAAGGATGTCATACTCTGCAGGAGGTGTATGAATCCATCGATATTCACGCGGGTCAATCCATAGCTGTTTTGGTTACCTTACATGGGTCGGTTAAAGACTACTTCATTGTGGCTTCGACCCGTTTCACCAAGCCCATCCTCACCACTACCGGTATTCTTCGCTATCAGGGTTCCCAAACTCCGCCCTCTTTGCCATTGCCTGTTGCCCCAACTTATCACGTTCACTGGTCCATGAAACATGCCAGGACTATCAGGTGCTGCTCTAACATTTTTTTTTTTTGCTCTTTAAATATACAAATGATCGCTATCATGTACCATAATCCTAACCCTTCTTTTTCCTTCATTTTTATGTTCTAGAATGAACTTGACAGCAAATGCAGCTAGGCCTAATCCTCAGGGATCATTCCACTATGGGGCGATAAAGGTTGTGAGGACAATTTTATTGGCTAATGAAAAAGTCGAGATAAATGACAAATTGCGGTATGCTGTTAACGGGATATCTTATGTGGATCCAGCCACTCCATTGAAGCTTGCAGACTGGTTTAACATCCCTGGTGTCTTCGTCTTGAACGGGACCAAGGATGCTCCTCCTTCAGGGCCTCCAACCTTGGGTGCCTCGGCCTTTGGATTCACCCTCCATGACTTTGTTGAGATTGTCTTCCAGAACTCTGAAAAAACCATCCAGTCTTGGCATCTTGACGGTTATAACTTCTTTGTTGCCGGGTATGTTTCCATACCCCCCTGGATTTTTATCTACACACACATATATATAGTAGTTTAACAATTAACATGATTCTTTAAAATTTCAGATATGGCGGTGGCAACTGGACAACCGACGTAAGAAGACGAAAAAGGTACAACCTGGTTGATGCAGTATCTAGGAACACTGTTCAGGTAAACCCTCTTGGAGATTGATTCGGGTTTCCCATGTTTCAAAAATAGAACATATAAATAATTAAAATTAGTAAAATCTTGGCAGGTTTATCCTAAAAGCTGGACTTCAATTTTGGTCTCATTGGACAACAAAGGAATGTGGAACTTGAGGTCGCAAACCTGGTCAAAGCGGTACTTAGGCCAAGAAGTCTATCTTAGAGTCTGGAACGACGAGAAAAGCTTGTATACTGAAACTGATATTCCTCCAAATGCACTATTTTGTGGCAAGGCCGTTCAATCTTAGAACACCATTAATGTCGTATTGATGTAACCTACATCAGCTAATTTATTTTCTGATTTTTTTTCTTTTTTAGGAGGGTGGGACTGTTTAGGAAGGGAAATAAGACTTAAAAATATAGTAAATTTATTGCGGCTAGATTTTTTTTTTTTATAATTTTCATTAAATCACAATAATGAGTTTCTTTTATCTAGCATGTGTAAAATAATGTGGTGCGTGCCATTAATCCTTGAATGTTTCGATTTCCTATAAAATTCGAAAATCGAGTTTCATTCGGTCAATAGCCAGCTCTCTGCTTGATAGATAACGTGTTGCGTGAACATGCACCCATGTTTGAGAATAAATTTTGATTGATTTACATCTTATTTTATTTTATTTTTGGTGAAGTTTTTGAGATGAATGCTAAGGTAGATTTTTTAAAATATTGGGTAAATTTCTGGTTGGTCACTCAATTTTTAGGATGTTTTTATTTTGATCACTTAGAATGAAATTCTTACAATTTGGTCACTCAATTTTTACAATTTTTTTCATTTTAATCACCTTTTTAAATCTTTAATGACGATTAACTATACATACTACATCATGTTTACACTTTCATTTAGCAAAAAGTTATTATTTTTAAGTGTTCATTTGGATTAAAAATCAAGGATTAAAGTGAAAAGTTGTAGAAACTAAAATAACACACAAAATTTCAAATTATACTTGTTTATCCCATTGCCAAAATTCTAAATTTCTTTTTTTAATATTGAAATTTTAAATTTCAAAAATAAAATAAATTGAATAAATTGTTGAAAATTTATTATCTATTTATAATGTCAATCGATTTATTACTATAATATTAAAATTAATTAATATAACCACTTTTTAAATTTTTAAATTTTATTTTATGTTTCTAGATCATTCTTAATGAAATCAACTCAAATCAATTCATATTTAATAATTGTCTATGAAATTTAATTTTTTAATTATATAATATTGAATCTTTTATGCTAACAATTAATTAAATTAATTACTTATTTTTCGTTTGGGTAGAGAAGTGATGAAAAAATTATGAGCTTTGTTTATAATGGAAGATAAAATTAATTAATTTAATTAATTGAAATGGTTTTTTTTATTTTAGCTTAGCATGAAATTTTCAAGATCATGTAATTAAAAGAAATTTGGGTTTAAGTAAACAACTATTAAAAACAATAATTTTCATTGATAATTTCTTGAAATAATTTCAAAACATTAAAATAATTTAAATAAATTGTTGAAAATATTTTATCCATTATAATGTCAACTGATTTGTTATTATAATTTTGAATCTTAATATTTAAAATTTATATTTCAAAATCTAAATTTATGATTTTTGACAAAGGGATAAACAAGTACAATTTGATAATTTTTGCATGATTTTAGTTTCTATCATTTTTTCACTTTAATCATTGATTCTTTTTTACCCCAATCAATACTTAAAAAATATATATTTTTAGGTAACCAAAATGAAAGCGACCTAGAAGTTAGGTGACCGAAATGAAAATACAAGCATGATATGACATATACCGTTCACCACAATTAGAGATTTAACGCTTACTTAACTAAAATAAAAGAATCCTAAAAGTTGGATAACCAAAATGGAAATGTCTTAAAAGTTGGGTGACCAACTAGATAATTTTCGAAAGTATTTTATATCTTGATTTTCAAAAATAATTTTTAATTTTTAAAATTGAAAAACTCTTTTAATAAATAAAAATAAATTTACACCTAACTATTTTTATATAACCGAGATATAAAAATAAAATAAAATTACATTTATATAGATTCGAATCGTACCAAAATTAATATTTGAAACATTGTTTAAAAATAACATTTTTAATTTTGAACTTGGACCAATTCATTTAAATTAAAAAAAAACTTTTTTTCATCATTTTCACTTTTACAAACATTTTTAGTGAAAGCAAAAACAATTTTATTATTTTTAATTTTCAAATAATTTCTTTTTATTTTCTAAAAATCATATTTAGAATTTTCAACCAGATATATTTTCTTCAAAATTTTCCATTTTCCAGGAAAACAAAAATAAGAATGACGTTTATATGTTTCCTTAAATCAAAGAAAGCCTTATTTTCTTTATCAAGACCAATAAACAATAATAATACATAGACGTGATACATATTACAAACAACAAATAAAATACTATAAATTGTTGCACCAATACCATTGTCTACAAAAAGCCCAATAGAAGAGAAAGATTAACAATAATTGAAAGGTTTAGAAACGCATTGCACCAATAATTGTAAAGATTCAACCCATTTCATCAAAATAAGGATAGTAGTAATATAATCTGATGGGAAAGCTTCAAGGAAAACCTAGTCCTGACTCAGGAAGACTGGGAGAAGGAAGGTCGTTTCATACAAGGGTGATACCCTGATGGCAGGCATGAAGCTGCAGCAAAAGCTATGGAAACAGAAATTAATAATAAAAGCTAGAACCAATGTCTTTTTAACATTAGTGAATGTTTAATCTTTATCTGTTCCATATATATATATATATATATATATATTATTATTTGTTATTAAGGACTATATTAATATCATATAAACATTCTCATCCTTACAAACATATCAGCATCCTTTCCAAATCAAATCTTATATTTTTTAACCTACTGCATGATATTAGTAATATCTAATTTAATTTTGTAATTTAATGATTCTTCAAATTTACATCTTAATTCGAAAATATAGAAAATATTTTCTAATAACAACATGACTTCTGATCACAATAGTCATATTTTCTGTCAAAATTAAAAAGAGGTAAAAGAAATTGGTTGAATAAAATAATTGAATTAAAAATAGTTAAACGTTGAAAATGTTAATAATTTATTGGATAGGATATAATTAATGTTCTATGAAAATATAAGTAAAAATTGAATATTTCAAAATTTTGATTTAAATTAAACATTAAATTGATAGAAATAAAAAATATTTATTAAATATGAAATAATCATATTTGTCTTAATTCTTATTACAACAATTACTTAGTAATTTAATCAATAAAGTAGTAAACTATCACTCGAAATAAAAGTATTCCTTTACTTTTAATGGTGAAATATATAAAAGTTTAATATCGTAATATTATTATTGTTTGCAAAAATATTATTGAAGACATTTCATTTTAAAATAATGTTTTCTAAATTATAAATATTTATATTTCTACGTATAAATTACAAAATGTAAAACATAATGATTATTTATTTAAAATGCTAATAATAAATAACTCAATTGCTAATAAATCCCCTATGGTGGTTATTTGTTTAAAATCCTAATCAAGTAATTATTAAGCCAGTAAAACCTATATATTTATAATTTAATATGCCACTTGTCGTCCAATCAAGGATATCAACAAAGCTTCCATTCCATATTTGTCTAAAAACTTGCTATAAATTATTTATATAAATATATGATGGGTTAATTTTTTTTGTTGAAAAAAAAGAAAAAACTTAAACTCGACTTACAATACCAAAAACACCATTAGCTTTATCACTATCAATGTCTTCTAATAATTCCACAGGAGCTGTTATCAACACATTTAGTCCCACTACATCAGTAGAGACCATCTTGGCAAGATGTGTTTAACCACCCAAAACTCTTTACGTAATAGCAGCTTTTAGATCCGTCTAACCATTGCGAAGATTGAACAAGCTGAATAATCCTTTTTTATTGTTTGAACCACCTCGAGATTATTTGTATGGATCAAAATTCTTTCCAACCCCGTTCTTTTAATAGGATAAGACCATCCAAAATATCCCATAAATCGACATCAAAGACAACATTTTCCCAATAAGTGATTAAACCCAGTAATCCATTTCCTAAGGTAGTTTCTCATCACTCCTTTAATGGACGCATATCTTGTAAACTCGTTATTATCTAAACTAGCATCATTATCTAAAAATGAAAACAATTAGTTACCGATAAATTAGACTCGACCAAGTGGCTCATAATACAACAAAAAATTGATGGTTGATTAATTAATACTATGGAAAACAAACACTTCAATGCAAATATAATTAGAATTACTTTGTTTTAGTAAATCATTATTATCTTGAAATTCTCTAACAAACCAAATTTCACCAACCACTCAAAATCGGTGGTTGAAAATTAATCAAACAAAATCATTGGCTAAGTATATAGAAAATGTTCACATCCCAAAAATCGGTTTAGTAGAATCGAATTATTAAATAGAGGGTCTAGGTTGAAACTTCAATTTCAACAAAACTAGCTAGTTTTTAGTAGTGAGAAATGAGAGGCTTGGTTTCTGTTTTCTTTGTTGTTTGGTTGTGTTCAAGGCTATTTTTAATGGGTTTGGAATGGTTTTTTGTGTGTGCAAAGTGCTGGATCAATCGAGAGCCATTACGAGCAAGTCTAAATGCAATGAAAAGCTTGTTTGAGCTTTCAGCTAGTAAGCAGAAGCGTGATTGGTGAGTGTCTGGAGTCGTTGCTGGTATACACGATATGTAGTATTAATCGAGAGCTTAGGGTTTGCCTAAACCCCTATCCTAAGTTTCGAGAGTAAGTCTTTCTTATACTTGTTGCTTTTGTTAAAAAGTAATGCCTAAGAAAGTTGGGTTGTGTTATGTGATGCTATTGCAACAGGTAATATGCAAAAAAATGTGAATGTAATATGTAATATACTATTTTTAACATGCACATGTGGGATTTGATAGATGATAGCTCAATGAGAATTATTGTGGCACTTAAAGTGCAACTAAATATGAATCTAATGAGCATGCATTGTGTATGATATTGTGATGTGAATTGATGAATATGAACAGAGGTTATGTGCATTAAAATAATAATTAAATATGTGTAATTGTGGATATTTTGACATTGTGATATATTAAAACCATTGAATATAATTGGCATGCCATAGAATTGTGAGGACTCACCTTTGTGTTTTGTGATTTGGGCGTTGAGGCCTCGAGACATGTTGGGGAGATAAGGGAATGCCAAGCTAAGCTCCATTCATTGGGACACGCTGGTGTGTTGGAGAGTGTTTAGCTTAATTCTACACTTTTGGGACATGTTATGCTTTTTGAGTCATCGGTGTCATGGGTATTCGTTTATCCAAAGTGTGGTGATAGAGTACACTTTTATGTTTCATAATCTCAGGCTACCAAATTATCATTACTTGAATATATATATATATATATATATATATATGAGATATGTTGTGTGTAAATGCATGTGAGAGCATATGCTAGACTTGTGAGATAATGAAACATGAATACATTATTTTGACTTGATAAATATATGGTTGTGAATGTGCCTTAGTATGCTCTTGCTTAACTTATGTTGTTGTGTATGCTTTACGGTAATGTCGAACATTCACTGAACTTGAAAAGCTCACACTATTTCCCTAAAATTCGTAGGGTAGTAGTGCATTCAAAGAGTTTGGAGTGGGTAGGCATCGATCCATCCAAGGCTTAACTTTTGAATTGGTAGTTTTATGATTTTTGGACACTTTAAATAAAGGCAATGTGGGTTATAGTTATTATGTAACAACCCGCCCAACAAAATCTATGTATCTGGTTACTGTTTGATGTGTTATTAATAAAATATGGATCGATATGAGCAAGTAAAGTGTTTGTTTTGACTAAGTATAAGATTTGTGTGAAGTGCCATTTGGCGAACTCTTTGCTTTAGCGTGTTTTGTGGTTTGACAGACTCTTCTGTAAGTATCCTCCCAAGTTAGATGTTTTGGGTGAACTCAATAAGTTTGCAGTTATTTAGATTTGTTTATTATTTAAGTATGGTAATTTGGTTAGTTAAGTTGAGACTTAGTTAGAGTGGAACTAGACTATTGTAGATGATAAGACTTAAATTAAGTTAAGAGCACTTAATTAGGAGAATCAAGGGAGTTAGTGGAATTATCTAATTTTTCACTAATCCTTGTCTCCGAGCTTAAGTATATAAGGATAGCGGTGGTCTCTCTGAACACCTTTATGTTTTCTTTTTCTTTCTTGATTTTTCTAAAAGCTTTCTGAAAACTTAAGTTCATAAAACCTCTTTGAAGTAAGGTTCACAGTATTCAGATAACTCATGCATTAGTACCAGCTTACTGGTAATTACTGATGAACCCTAGGTTATTCTTTAAGTCATTTATGTATTCTTCATTCTGCATGCATAAGTGTCAGAATGGTGTGTGAGGAAAGAAAGTTCCTGATTCTGGTTTAAGTGTTGTTAATTCTTGCATGCATGATCAAATTTGATATATTGGTAATATGGTATGTTTAGTTATCTTTATTTTATTTTAGCTCAAGAAGATAACATAGGTCCAAGTGATAAGTGCAAAGGACTTGCTTTATAGACTTGTGTTAGAGTTTCTAGTGAGCTCCTTCTTACTTCCATGTGCTATAGTTTTTTTTTATTTTATATTTTGTGTAAGGTAAGTATTCTTCCTCTGTAAAGGATGAAAAGTTTGTAAGTAGATAACAAATGAAATATATTTGTGTGGATAATGGATATCAAAAGTTGTCGGTTTAAGTATAGTCTATTTATAAAATGAAGTAAACACCATTCTTCGTGCTTAAGTCACTACCATCTAATTCTGATATGTATGATACAAAATGATTTAATATGTGGTGTTGAGGATGCGGAGGTATGTTTGTGTGCCTCTGGTAGGGTAGATATATTGCAAACCAGATTGAGAGGTAATGATAAAACATACTATTCTCAATGAAAATGATATGAGGATTTAAGGGGGAGAATAATTGTGAGTAATTATGAATGATATGCTATTGATTCTGTATTCTGGGTATGTGGCTAGAATGAAGATGGATTTGTCTAAATTATTTTAAGTTGGCATACAATATACGCCTAAATGATAAGTAAGTTAGCCGTTGTGAGTCTGTCTGTGTTCTATATACACCACTGGGCGTACTCTATATAATTCGTGTATGATATTCAAAGGGGTTTGGTAAATGTACTAAGTAATGTATTGTATAATTTTTCTTTGGAAATCACTAAGTTCAAACAAACTTACTCTATTATTCTTTTTTCCTTCTCTAGATTGCTGATAGAAGGAAGATTTTGTTCAAAGACTACACCAGAGTATTGGCACGATTGTGAGTTGATTGCTTTGTGTTTGTATTATGCATTCCTTATGGGGGTAGCGCATAACTGCATTTTTAAAAGGAATTATATAAAGAACTTTTTATTAAAACTCTACTTTGATGAGATTTTTATGAAGTACTAATATTTGGGTTAAGTTAATATAATTTTTTATGAAGTTACCATATTTGAACTTATAAGCCACATGACTTATATATCATTTCATTTATGTTTCACCTTAGTAAAATAACAACTAAAATAAGTTATATATATAACTTTGTAAGAATTATTCAAAGCTTCCACTAAAATGTGTTAAAGTTAGTTTGCTTTCATGTAGTGACACACCATACTCGAATCCTATTATAGGGTTGAGTTTGGCGTGTTACAAGTTTGGTATTAGAACAAAGGTTGAGCCGATTCTCATAAAATCTGAAGGTTATGTCATGCCCCATCATGGATGGCATGCCTTTGTCTTAGTCCTTATTGTTTGAACTAATTTGAATTTTCATGTAGTGATATAAGAAAGCTGTCAGATGGGTCAAGAAAGCTATTGGAGAAGAGATAGAAAGCCATATGCCTCATGCTACTCAAGAGTAGAGCCTTGCAAATAGTATGGGCACTACTGGAAGTTCTTTCAGAAATGTATTTTTCATAATGATGGCACAAATGTTTGATAAGTTTATGGGGAATACTCAAATGCCCCAGCCATAACAGCTTTAGTGACCTCGGCATGAAATGGTTTGTCCAGCACAACCTGCCCTACCAGTACCTACTGTGACTTCATTTAGAGTTGACCCTATGAAAGAAATTCATAAAATAGGTGCTAAAGAGTTTCTTAGGGATAAAAATGATTATCCCACTATGGCTGAAAAGTGGTTATCTCATGTATGTAGAGTGATAAATGAATTGAAGTGCACATTAGAAGATAGTTTCTTATGTGCCATGTCTTTGCTAGAAGGAGAAGCTTACCAGTGGTGGGAAACATTGATTAGTGTAACTCTTGAAAAGATAATTGATTGATACTTCTTTTTGAAAAGTTTAAAGAAAGGTCTGTAAACCAGATGTATTGTAATACCCTAGATTTAGGGGTTATGCGGTTAGTGCATAATCCATGTAAGAGAAGGCTTAGTATGTAGTTGAGTGTGTTTTAGGGGTTTTGAGAACCTAAGGATATGGAAAAATGCCTTAGAAAATTTTTAGAATTGAAGTCTAAAGAGGGGAAGCGTGAAGGCTTAAGGAAATTTATGTGGAGTTTGGGATATAAGAATAGCCTTGGTAAAGTGGCTGCAAGGCGCCACTTAGGGCCTGGTATGTGACGCCTTGGTTCGAGTTGCAGAGGAAGCGAATTGCGTCAAGAAAGAGCTTGGCTATGGAGGTTTTAAAAGGAATTCGGGGTGAAGCATGTCACAAAAAGCGCCTTGGTAGAGTGGCTTGGGACGCTACCTTAGGGGCTTGGAGTGTTGCGTCAAAGGGGACTCAAGTTCGAATCACGTTGGCGGCATGGGAGTGTGTTTTATTTTTACTCTTTGCGTCAAGAAGGGAAACTAGGCCAAGGAGGCTTTAAGGGGAATTCGTGAGGGATTTATGTCACAAGAAATCATGTGGTAAAGTGGCAATGGAGTGCCTGGGTGCAAGAGGAAAGGAGGCGTCAGCAAGGGATGGGGTTCAAATCTTGGGGGTAGCAAAATGGGTGGCTTTTATCTTGACTTTTGGCACCAAGAGAGTTGGAAAGAAATTGGACGGCTTTGGACTTTTAATTAGGTAAGGATAAGCTTGGTTTTTTATTTTAAAATTTGGCTAAAGAGAGGGATAGGTGTGGATTTATTTTATTTATTTTAGGTGGGTAGATAATTGGGGATTTTGTTTTATTTGTTTTAAATATTGAGATAGTGGATGAATGGTGGTTATTTAATTTATTTTGAATAAGTGTGGATTATTTTAATTATTTTTTGAATGAGATGATAAGGGATAATGGTTGTTTTATTTTTTATTAATTTTTTTAGAAGTGATAAAATAGGAGATTATTATGGGATTGATAAGGAATGGAAGTAGTAGCCGATTTTGGGTCTCTTTGGGGTGGTATATTTGGCCATGAGAGGAAATATTGTCGAATTTTAGAGTAATCATCTTTGATATCTTTTTTTTCTTCTTTAATTTTTTTCTTTGTGCCGACATTTGATTTCTTCATCTCACTTTCTCTTTGTGCCGAACTTGAACTGAAATTCTGATCGAAAGAACTACTTCTGAAAACTTCTTTCATAAAATTTGCTCGCAGATAAACAGTGAAACAAAATTTCTAATGCACAAAACTTTTTAATCAGATTAAATCGCGACGTTAGATATGAGTTCTAGAGGACGAGGTTGTCGTGGACGCGATAGAGGAAGAATGGCTGTATCGAAACCTATTAGATCAGGTCGAGGATCTGAGAATGGGGTACCACCGCCACTACCACCGACTTTTGGTGTTGAGTAGCAAGATTAGACGGGGGATGATCTTTGTATCATAGCGGTCTGTGAGTTCTTGAGATGGTGGGTGGAGCGGTGGAAATATGAGAGCTAGGAAGTCACATGCAGGCGACTCGAGCCAATGGGTGAAGTGTTTAGTGGAGTATCGGTGTGGCACCCATCTCGCTAAATATTGGTTGGAGGCAACCGAGCGAATTATGGATGAGTTGGACCTGACGACTGTAGAGAAGGTTAAAGGAATGGTGACGCTGCTACGCGATGAAGCGTATCAATGGTGGCTCATAGTTCGGGATAGTGCCACAGCTGAGGATCTTACTTGGGATTATGTTAAGGTGGTGTACCAGAAGAAGTTTGTTGGCACGCATTATATCGATGCGGAAAGGAAGCGTTTGAAATTGGTTCAAGGAACAAGTCTCGTAGTAGAGTCTGGTGAATTCTTGAGGTTAAGTCGATATGCTCGAGGAGTAGTGGCTACGGAGCATGAGCGGTGTGTCCGGTTCGAGGACAGATTAAGGGACGACCTGAGGTTGTTGATAGCTCCACATCAGGAGCGGGAGTTCGCTGTGCTAGTAGAGAAGGCTAAGGTAGCTGAAGGGATTAAGGACTCTGTGAGGTAGAACAGAGATAAGGAGAGGAATCGGGATAAGAGAAGTTTTGGATTGTTAGAATCGTCTAAGAACTTTCAGAAAAGACCGAGGGTCGAGAATTCTGCTCGTGGCGCTAAGCCAGCTACTGGAAATCAGGACCGTTCATGTGCTCAATGTGGGAGGTATCATGTTGGCGAGTGCTGGAATCAGAATCGAGAGTGTTTTAGATGTAAGTCTAAGACACATTTGATTAAAGACTATCCTCAGGATCCGAATAGGGCTCGAACAGAAGGTCAAGGAGGAGTGTAGCCGGGCAGGAGTGGTCAGCAAGCGACAAGGGGTCGTGGTCCGAACCATAGAGGACATGGTTCTGGCAGAGGTCGTGGAACACCAAACAGAGATGCTGAAGGTGCAGACGCGAGGCAACCAAGGTTGGTTTATGGAGTTGGCCGTCGCGAGGAGGAAGATTTGCCAGATGTGACAACGGGTACGTTCTTATTTCTGGAATACCCTTAATTGCTTTGATTGTTGTAGAGTTTTCTTGTATCGCTAGTAAAAGTGTTCGAAGCCTTGCATGTGAACTTAGAGATTGTGCATAGGAAGTATGATAGTTTTATAAGATTAGAGTGCGTGGCGTAAGCATAGTGTGGTGAGTAGGAGTGCGATTAGCTAAGTAATTTTGAGGACGAAATTATTTTTAAGGAGGGTAGAAGCTGTAATACCTGGATTTAGGGGTTATCTTTGTTAGTGCATAATCCATGTAAGAGAAGGCTTAGTATGTAGTTGAGTGTGTTTTAGGGTTTTGAGAACCCAAGGATATGGAAAAATACCTTAGAAAATTTTTAGAATTGAAGTCTAAAGAGGGAAGCATGGTAAAGAAGGCTTAAGGAAATTTATGTAGAGTTTGGGATATAAGAATAGCCTTGGTAAAGTGGTCGCAAGGCGCCACTTAGGAACTGTATGTGGCCTTGGTTCGAGTTGCAGAGGAAGCGAATGGGAGTTTATTTTTTCGTCAAGTAGGAGCTTGGCTATGGAGGTTTTAAAAGGAATCGGGGTGAAGCATGTCACAAAAGCGCCTTGGTAGAGTGGCTTGGGATGCTACCTTAGGGGCTTGGAGTGTTGCGTCAAAGGGGACTCAAGTTCGAATCACGTTGGCGGCATGGGAGTGTGTTTTATTTTTACTCTTTGCATCAAGAAGGGAATTGGGCCAAGGAGGCTTTAAGAGGAATTCGTGAGGGATTTATGTCACAAGAAATCATGTGGTAAAGTGGCAATGGAGCGCCTGGGTGCAAGGGGAAAGGAGGCATCGACAAGGGATGGTGTTGAATCTTGGGGCGACAAAATGGGTGGCTTTTATCTTGGCTTTTGGCACCAAGAGAGTTGGAAAGAAATTGACTGACTTTGGACTTTTAATTAGGTAAGGATAAGCTTGGTTTTTATTTTAAAATTTGGCTAAAGAGTGGGATAGGTATGGATTTTTTTATTTATTTTAAGTGGGTAGATAATTGGGGATTTTGTTTTATTTGTTTTAAATATTGAGATAGTGGATGAATAGGGTTATTTAATTTATTTTGAATAAGTGTGGATTATTTTAATTATTTTTTTGAATGAGATGATAAGGGATAATGGTTGTTTTATTTTTTTTATTAATTTTTTTTAGAAGTGATAAAATAGGAGATTATTATGGGATTGATAAGGAATGGAAGTAGTAGCCGATTTTGGGTCTCTTTGGGGTGGTATATTCGGCCATGAAGAGGAAATAGTGCCGAATTTTAGAGTAATCATCTTTGATATCTTTTTTTTCTTCTTTAATTTTTTTCTTTGTGCCGACATTTGATTTCTTCATCTCACTTTCTCTTTGTGCCGAAAGCACTTAAGGATTCAACATTATTTTCTCTTCAATTGACCAAAACTAAAAGTGTAGTACTTATTCTCCTTTTCTCTTCTTTTTCTATTTACTTTCAAAAGCCAAAATATTTCTTTTGATAGCCGAATATTTCATCTCCCTTTTGAGAACCATTGTCGAATCTTGTAGCCCTCATTTGATCTATATTTCGCAAATCCTTAAGCCGAATAATCCTTCTCCTGTGGCCGAATCTCTCAGGGAGCAAAGAAGGGAGGTGTTCTCGATGGTGTTCTCGATTTCTTTTGGTGCAAGCTATCCAACCGAATCTCTATAGGGGGAAGTGTTTTGGGAAGCTGATTGTTGGTGGTAAGTAACCTCTCCTTTGGCAATCGGTTTGATTCATTTCCTTTGGTAGCAAAATTAAGTGATTGACTTTGGTTTTGGAGGTGGCCGAATGGTTATAGTACCATAACCTTGTGTTCGTTTGTATGTATCCAGCATAGGGGAGCATTAAGGGATCCTTGTGAGTTCAACTACTCAAGGTAAGGTAATATGTAGTATTCGGCCTAAGACCATTCTCATGGATTTATTGATTATGGCCGATTGTAACATGAGGCATATAGGGACTTCGACAGTTCAAGGGCAAGGAGCAGTTTTTCGGGATTCAGATAAGCAGGTAAGTGGTTGTCAACATTCAGCCAAAGGCCATTTTATGGGTTGAGTGTTGACCGATTGTGATTATGGTTTTTAGGGGCAAATCGACAGGAATAAAAAGTTTCGGGATCCTAGATTGTGTTAGATTCGAATAGATCGAGTTTTCACTAAATAGTAAGGTGCGTAGTTATCGCATTGTTCATCTATTATTTGTGCATGTTGCTATATATGTATATGTTATGATGTGAATGGTAGCCAAAAATAATGGCTAAGATGGTGGATACCATGGTGGGTAACCAGGTTAAGCAATTCGATATTTTATGATATTAAACTACTGTGTTATGTGTATGAATTGTGGTAAAGCATGTGATGTGTACTCTTTATAGTGTTACCTTGTCATGATAAATATATGCACATGGGGATTGGGACATGAATATTGAAGGAAAGGGTGTACATTATGTACGTGGTCTAATGTTAGCCTTGTGCTACATTAGCGCTTGATGGTAGCTATGTGCTTCATCAAGGGAGGTGTTAGCTAGGTGCCCATCTTGGCGGTTGATAGTGTGTGCATCACCGTGGGTGATTGATATGTGGGATCACTTAGGTGATCGGTGGCTAGCCACGGCCTTGAGCAAAGTCTGTCGAGGTAAGATATGTGGGATCACTTAGTTGATCGGTGGATTAGCCACGGCCTTGAGCGGCCAGTCTGCTAAGGTAGGTGTAACGGATGGACTTAGGTTAGGTTGGGATGCAATTTTGCATGGTGATTATGTGGAGTGTGTGGATATGGGCCAAGCCCATATGTATGGAGACATGTGAAATAACCATGCCTTTGAGTCTGTTTGACTCACCCAATATTTCTCAAACCTTACGGTGATGCATAAAGCTTGGACCGGGTTGGAGTGGATACAAGGTGGCCCATGCGAAGTTGATTTTCTTATTTTTATACATTTTATATTATCGATATTTTGGGAATTTATTTGATGTAATAAGGGCCACTTATGGTATTTGGGAAACTTTATTTACGGTTTGAAGTTTATTTTATTAATTGAACTAATAATGGAAAAATATTTTGAATCGATTTATATTATAATAACTTATGTAAAAGTTTTAATGGGAATTTATAACAACTAAATTTTAATGGGCTTTTAAATACACAATGTTTTATTAAAGTTCACAAATTTTCACGTTTTCACCTTTAAGACAAATTCTTCGCAAATGTTTTTCGCAGTGACATACCAGATCCGGTCAAGGCTCGTGGGCCGGGTTTGGGGGTGTTACATGTATGTTGAGCAAATGAAGAAAGAATTTTTGTATTTGAGATAAGGAAGAATGTCTATGATGGAATATGAGCAAGAATTTGTCAGATTTAATTGTTATGCTAAAACATGTTTTGAACATAAAAAGAAATGTGTGATAAGTTTAAGTTAGGGCTAAGAGATAAAATTCATGCGTTAGTAGCAGCTTCAAAACGTAAAAGTTTAGCAACTGATAAACCATAAGTTATACATATTTTAACCCCATGCTTGGCTTATTTTTGGATGAATTTTCATTAGATTTGATGAATTCGATGCTCTTGATCCTTTAATTTCATGTTTTACACTCGGAAAGCTTAGGAAGTCGAAAAAAATGAGAAACGGGCCAAAAAGGGACAAAATGGGCCTACCTCAAAAATCAACACGACCTGGACTATCTCACACGAGTAGACCACACAACCGTGTGTGACAAGCAGAATCGAACACAGTCGAAGCTATCGTACACGGGCGTGTCTCTGCAGAACCCAAGTTTAATTCTATTCGAAAAAGACTACTTATGGGCCAAGAATGGTGCTCCAAAGCCTATATAAACACCCTAGGGGAGGACCTAAGAGGAGACGGAGAGTAGAAAGAAAAAAATACTCGAAGACAGCCATTGGGAGCAGCTTGGAAGAATGATCCCCATCAAGACTGAAGATCTCCTATCAATTTCTCTTGAAGTTTTTGGATTTTCTTATGTTTTGTAGTTTTCCTTATTTTAAGATATTTCCCTCTATCAGTATGAACTAAACTCCCTAAATACCTAGGGAGGATGAAACCTAGATGAATCTTATTATTTAATAAATCTAAATTACGTGATAAATACTTGTTGTTGTTCTTAATTATGTGCTCTTAATCCTTGTTTTAATGTATTTAGGAATATTAATTCAAGATTGATGTGCTTATTCAGTGGAGTAAAAGTCCCCGTTTAAGAGTAGATCTATCATAATTAAGCGGAGTTCATTGCAACCCTAGAAATAGGGCGACATAAATCTACCGGATTAGAGTCAAATCTAATAAGGGAATCCATAGATCGAGTTAATGCGACGATAGTGGTTTTAATTAGAAAGAGATTTCAATAAATCAACCTAGAGTAAGTTGTTTTTAGTCTCGAAAGAGATATTAACATAATTTAAGGATTTCTACGGATCAAGTCAAGTGAATAAATCATTTCTACGGATCAAGTCTAGGTGGATTCTTCCTTGGGTATTGTCTTTATTATTGATTTATTCGATTATTGCTTTCATTCTCTATTGTGTTCATAGTCAATTAGTTAGTTAATTTTAGATTAAAATAAATCCCTTAATTATTAGGCTAGATAATAAAAAGATAGTTATCACTAGTAATTTTAGTCCTTGAGGATACGATATTCCGGACTCACCACAGCTATACTACTGTTCGATAGGTGCGCTTGCCTTTGTCGAAATATTAGTTAGTTTTGAGCCCATCAGCAACCATGACAACTAATGCTCATAAGATAGAAACTATTATTAGAGGTAGGAGCGAAAATTTTGAAAGAGAAAAGATGAAGAGGGGAATGACTAGTTCTCCACCTCCAGCAAGTTTTAAAAAGCCTAGAGATCAAACTTTTTCAACTTCAAGAAGAGATTCACAGTCTACAAGTTTCAAGCGAAAGGATTTAATAGACTAACTGCTTTAATGGCAAGTTTTAGTGTGTCTAGAGTGGTAAGAAATGTTAAATTGAACACTATAGTAGAAACCATGGTGGGGAATGCTGAAGACGTTCAGGAGCATGTTTTGGATATGGATCTAAGGATCATATGGTCAAAGATTGTCCCTCCAAGATAGAAGCAAGCATAGAGCAGTCTGTTAGAGGACTTAAGAAGTTTCAACAAGAGACCAGGTCTAGAATGACAACAAAGTTTGGTTTAGTACAGAGAGCACCAAGGAAAAAAGTTAGTAAGCCAAGTTCTGGAGTGTCAAACCATGCATATGTAATGAAAATAGAAGATGTTAATCGACAAAAGTTATAACGAGTAAATTTTTTTTATCATAAATACTATTTATGCTTTGATAGATCCAGGACCCACTCATTCATATATCTGTACTAAAGTTGTAGAGGGTCTAAGTCTTGATGTGGCATATTCTGAAATAAATGTGTTAGTAACTAATCCACTAGGTTAAAGTTTTGTAGTGAATAAGATGATAAATAATTGCTTGTTGTTGTTTGATGAGCACACAGTTTTCGTATTCTTGTTGTTACTGAGTTTCCATGAATTTGATGTTATTGTGGGATTGGATTGATTGACTTGACATAATGCTATTGTTGACTATCGTACTAGAGGTGTATGTCTAATAACCATTGAGGGTAGGGAAGTATTGATGCTCAACGTACATGCTAGTTTGACGAATAGAATAATTTATGCTGTATATATGCGAAAGTTGATTATTAAGGGCACAAATGCTTTTTTGGCATACATAATGGATTTATCAGAGTCAAAATGGAAGTTAGTCAAGTTCAAGTGGTAAGGGAATTTCCAGATGTGTTTTCAGGATAGCTTATAAGGATGCCACCTGAACTGTCGTAATTCTATGTAGTAGATTAAACTAGTTTGCGTATTTGAAAAGCTTGAATACAATTATTTTTATTATGTTTTAATCAACTTTTCTTAGTTTTGTTTACATTGAATAAAAAGTATAATTTGATTCTTCTATTGACCTTAGGGGCCGAATGAGGCCTAAATGTGAGTTAACATACTTTATGAGTATATAGAAGATCACTAGAAGGTGTACCAACTCAATACTGGTCATTGAGTTGCAACACGGGGAGTTTGATATTGCAACATAGGGAGTAGAGAGCAAGAATTCCAAAGATTGCCTTCAGTGTTGTAACACTACCAAAGGATGTCGCGACATACCCCTAAAGCTACAGTGAGTATGTATTACCCTAGAATTTAGGGTTAGAAGTTTTGAGGTTATGGTTAGGGTCATTGAATAGGTCGAGTACTTGAGTGGGTTTTCGCGTTTTAATATCAGAATAAGCCTGCTGGTTCGGTGGTGGTGAGTGTGTTAGTTCACCTTTGGGTTTCGGGTTCGAGTCTTCATGTGTGTTTTGAAGAATTAGTTTATTTTAGTTTTGCTTTTTAATTTTTTAAAGATTTACTTTTAAAATTTGAAAAAGGATTTTTTTTTTAGTTTCACGTTCTTCTTCATTCTTTTTTCTTCCCTATTGTTCCTCTTTTTCTATTCTTTCCAATTTCAATTTTGTTTGTTTCTTGCTTCTTCTGTTTTACGCAATTGTTATTTATCATTCTGTCAAAGGAGATTGCTCTTGTGTGTTTCATGTAATTGGATGTGAGTTAAAATAATCTTGTGGAGGCGAAGCGGTTAATCCTTATTGTTTGCAATTTTGATTTAAGGTGTGTCTCCAAAACTGTTGATTTTAAGTGTTGAATTATTGATGGATTGCATGATATTTTGCATATTTCGACATATTTTTGGGTTACCAAAGGATGGGGATCATTTTGATGTTAAAACACGAATTTTAGGTTATTTTGGTGTGGTTTCGTGACCACATGAGTGGCCACACAGGTGTGTGCCGCACACGGGTTGTCCACATGGCCATGTGCAATTAGGAATTTAGGGTTTCGATGGTTTTGGTTCCACATAAGCATGTGTACCCACACGGGCGTGTGAGATCTCTACACGGCCGTGTCTCCTTTTCTTTTTTTTTTTTGGCATTTTTGGACAGTGAGTTACAGGGGATTCTCACACGGCCGGGGCACACGGCCAGGTGGGCCTATTTTGTAGAATTTTTGTTTTGAGTCATAAACTATCTGTTTTATGTTTTTGTGTAATCCGACCCTTGGTCAAGCCTCGGTAAGTGTGTTTTGGACTCGATTTAGTTTGGTTCGTGTATATATGTGCATTTATGGGCTTTAATTTTATTGCTCGTTTATGTGATGAATAAGTATGAGTTTATTATTGTTGTCGTAACTGAATATTAGAATACAAGTGTAATCAAATTTGAATTTGTTCAACTAGAAATGCTAATGTCCGTTTCTGTATGTTGTCTGCGTAGTGTGTGCATTGTTGCATAGCATGAAAATTTTGGGATCCGTTAATGAAAATAAGGAAGACAGACTTAGCAGTTTTAACTGCTATACTTTTGTAAAGCTGTTTACCGCACTATCCAATACGTATATCATCTTAGCTGTATACAATTACTCAAGTGGCATAGTTCCACATTCTGGTGTATAGAGTGGATGAACCTATTATGGTTCTATGTAGTGTGCATGGTGAACGGGCCTACCATAGCTCTTATGTGGTGTGCTAGATGGACAAAGTGGTGTTTGGATAGTGGGGTGGGATTTTGATTGTGCATCCGTTCGTATCTGAATATACGTCTGTTTGTCAGAACATTTTTTCTGTTTGTGTGAACTTTTGATTATTAACAATATAGTTAATGGCATGTAATATGTTTTGATTATTGCGAACGATTGGAACATCATTTTTGTGGTTTGATATTGTATTTGACATACCGATTGGGACTTTCGTAAGTGATATTTTCATACATATGCTTGTTTGAAGTATTTATTGTATCACTCCTTCTTTTGCCATCTGTTCATATTTCAGACTCATGCTGAGCTTCGCGTAGTTCATCTCTGTAGTGTCTTTCCTTTCAGGTACATTCTGTGTTTTGGAGCTGGACTCGGCATACCGGAGGCCTCAAAAAGATATGGTTTGATTTGGTTTAAGTAAAATCTCATAAGTTTTATACGGTTAATTTTAAGCCAATTTGTAAAAATGATTATATAAACTGTGGTACAAGTTTTTAAGCTGGATTTTCGTAAGGTGTTGTTTGGACTAAACTTTAGAAACCGTGGATTTTATTTTTGAATGTTTGACGCCGGTTTAATATTGTTTCAAACATAATGAACAAAAATGTTTTCTTGGTTTGAATTAAAGTTTTTGTTTTCCACCACTTTTGGTGGCCAATGTAACTTCAAGGATTTGGTCTAAACTTCTAGGCCGGGTTTTGGGGTGTTATAGAGTACGAACATACTGCCTTCAATGTTGCGACACAAGCACTAAGGTGTCGTGAAATTGGTCCCGTAAAAAAAATACTTACGAGCCAAGAGCGTTTTGGTCTGCACAATAAAATATTAAACATGAGAGCGTCAGTTGATCTAGGGTTGAGAACGACGACAACCCTAACTCTATAAATAGGCTCATTTAGTACTTGTTATAGACAACTTTTCATACCGTATAATTTTCTTTATAGTTTAAGTTTTTTAGTTTTTCCTTTTCTTAGGCTTTAGGTTATTTTCAGTTCTGCATTTGTCGAGAGATCAGATTTTTGGAACTCAATCAACTCTTTGTGGATTTCGTGCTTCAATTAAATACAATTCAGGCTTCTCTTAAACCTTCCTATCTTGATTTACTATTCATATTCATCTTTTCTATCAAGTTTATTATGTTTTTGAGATCCATGAGAAACAAATCCTCTTGTGGGGGATTAACGACTGAAGGTATGATTAATTGATTGTTGTGCAATGTTTTCTTAGTGAATCACCTGTTTGGGAAATGAATAATTTAAAACCTAGCCTTGACGAACCTAGGAAGTCATTTAGGTGAAAATTAACCTAAAATTGGCATAGCCTATCAATGAACACTTTTACCTTGAACCAGTCTGGCCTGTAAGTTTGAGAGATAAGTTGTTCTTGTTGACTCGTTATTCTAGTGGAAGATCAAGAGATCCTACTAGGGTAGCGACTAGTTTATTGAATAGGGAACTCGAAGCAACAATTAGTTATGATTACCAAAGCAAGCTAGTCATCCATGGTCAGAATTGATTAAGTTTCCATATCAAATTTCCCAAAGTTTTTCCATTTATATTATTTTATTTCTTTAGTTATTAAAAACTTTTAGTCATAATATAATTTATTTAAAGTACAAATTAGCTCTATTTTTGCTTAGGTTAGGATTAATTTAGTGCTCGCCTCCCTTTGGTACGATCCTCGGAGTATTGACATACTTCTTTGTAGCTATATTACAACCTGACATGTATACTTGCGGATACCACCTATTTATTATATTTTGTGTAGGATTTATACTCTAGACTTAGGTACGTCCGGAGACGGTAACAACTTGAGAGAGATGTAGAGTTTTCAATTGTGTTGGAACCTGGTACAACACCTATCTCTTGTACTCCTTACAGAATGACACCGTTAGAACTAAAAGAGTTGAAAACACAGTTGAAGATATGTTAGATAAGGGTTTTATAAGACTAAGTGTGTCACATTGGGGTGCTCCAATTCTATTTGTAAAGAAGAAAGATTGAACAATGTTTCTATGTATAGATTGTAACGCCCTAAATAATTTATTTCTACTTCTGTGAGTATCTAACAAATTGTCTATTTGCTTCAATGGTTAAATGTTCTGGGTGTGTGTATGAGGTCTTGGGTTCAAGTCTCACTTCTATCAATTTTTTTATTTTTGGATCCAAGCCTTATTCTTATTCAGTGGGCTTTTATTAAATTGTCTGTTAATTCATATTAGAATGAGCCTGCTAGTTCGAGTGGTAAGAGAGTTAGTGTGTTGGAGGTCCTGTGTTCGAATCACTGCGCGAGCGTGGGTATTATTTTTTACTCAGTTTTGTGGTAGAGTTTTGGTGGATTTAAAATTCTGAAGTGGTTGGGATTAAGGTGTTAGTGGGAAGTTGGAGGATATCAAAATTGAATTTTATTTTTGTTATTTTTCCTAAATTCTCTCTGTTTTGATGTCCTTTTATTGTAAAAACAAAATCCCTATTTTTGCTCTTATTGTTTTCTTTTCTCACTAACGAAAATTAAACTCTTTTTTCTATTCTTGTCTTTATCGTTAATCATTGCTATTGGGCGTTTCGAATCCTTTTTCGGAAATTGATAAGTAGGTTTCCGTTTGTTTTTTTATCGTTATTTCCTAAAGGTTGAAATGTTACCGTATCTTATGGTGTAGGAGAAGGTGCTAAACTGTGAGGTGCTTCGTTTGTTTGATTGGGGTTAGCGGTGTTCTCGTTGTTGGTAAGTCGAGTTTTTGTTTGATTGTTGATGATGAATTTGAAAATTTAGTCACTTAGTCGATGTTTGGTATGCTATTTTTAGGTTTGGAAGGCTTAGGAGTGGTTTTGCATCAAATCGATACTAGGTGTGTACTCAAAACACAGAAAAATAAGATTCGATGAAAGCCAAAAAACCTAATTATTGATGCCACATCGGCGTGTGCCTGGCCGTGTGCGAGACACCACCTTGTGATCGAAGAAGGCATGGCCATGCGTGGGGGCTACACGAGCTAGGCCAAGTTGGGTGTGGGGCTACACGGGCATGTGTGCCATACAGACATTTGGGTTTTTGGGCCAGGCCGTGTGTGCCATATGAGTAAGGCCAATCTAGGCGTGTGGACCATACGAGCATGTGGGCCCATATTTATGTAATTTTTCTAAGGTCGCTTGGGTCGCTCCGATTGAATGGAGGGCCTACTGTATGGTCGGTTAGGGCTAATTAAACCCTATTTTGTGTGTTATGATATTTTGATATACTGAACTGAGTAGGATACTAAGCGTATGCCTGCTGTACTACAATATGAATATCTGAATCTGTATATATGCATGTTGAGCATGTTTAATCTGTTATATCTGTATCTAATTTTATGTATCTGTTGTTGGGGTGGGATTTCTCTATGAGGAGGAAGTATTCTATATGACAATCGTCGCCTATATTTTGGAAGCTTGGCTGCACATTATCTGACATGTTTCGTAATGGCACGATATGGTGTATAGGGATAGGTGGGTGTTTTTAACCCCACATGGTGTGATGGGATGGTCGAAGTTGGTGTGTAGAGGATGGGTGTAGGATTCTATGTTTTGATCTATATATCTGAATCTGTGTATTGTATCTGGAAAGGCCACGAGCCTAATTCTGCATATGTATGTTTACATGCCTATTTTTGTTGGGTTACACACTGAGTTTATGAAAACTCACATCCGTTTGTCAGTTCTGTTCAGGTAATCCACAGACTTAGGCGGATTAATGCGGCGGAGACTCAGCAGTAACCACGCGACCATAAACTGTTAAAACTTGTTCATTTATGGTTTTGTTAAGGTTTTTGGGTTCTGATTGAGATTTGTAATTTTTGGGACTCTTTGGACTTTATGGTTTTAAACTATTGATTTTTGGTTTGTTGATAATCTGCATGCTTTGATTAAATTATTTTTATCAAATCGTCGATTTTTACGCAAAAAGGAGGTTTTCTAAAAATTAACAAATCGAGTTTCTAAAATTTATCACAATTATTAAACTTCCACTGTAGTAAGTGTTTTGTAAAAAAAATTAAATAATGTTTTTAGTATAATCGTGATTGAACACAAGGGATCTAAAATTTGAATGATTTATCAAGTCTCTACCGTTTTCAAAATCCATTCCTTGTGACACCACCATATTTGGCAATAACGTCTAGGCCGGGTTTGGGGTGTTACATTTAGTGGTATCGGAGTCAGGTTGCAAAACTCGGGCCATGAATTTTGAGTTCCACAATTTGTTCTAAAAAGAATTAATTTCTAAATGGTTTGAAGAGTAAGAGAAAGTATGTGATACATCGAGTCTCCAGCGTCAGTCCTGTATGTATCTCTGTACTTAGATGAAATTATTTGAAACACTTTAGATAGTACTTTCTGAAACTGTAGTGAAATAGTTGGAAGACTGAAACCTTTGAAAACATCTCTGAACTTCTGATAATTTTTGCATAAAATATTTGCTAATAAATGCTGAAATTGATACATAAAACTTTATAATGTAGATAAAATTCAAAATTTACGATGAGTGCTCGTAGAATTTGCGGACGTGGTGTTCATGGCTATGGTAGAGGCCGTAGGGGGCTCGACTTGAGTCTTCTTCTCTGGGCAGTATGCCAAACTTAGACACGAGTGAGACACCAATTTCACCTGCAACTGAGACTGGGTCTCAAAGCCGATCGTCTAGGGACGACGTACTCCCCCAAGCCATGCTAAGGATTTTGGAGAAGGTTGTTGGACCCCATTCTGGAGTTGTGGGCCAAGGGTCGGTAACTGAACGACTCCGGTCTAATGGTGCTAAGTTGTTTAGGGATGTCACTCGAGTCGCCCTTAATGTGGCTGAGTACTGGTTGGAGGCCACCGAAAGGATCATGTATGACCTAGACTATACTCCCGAGCATAAATTGAAGGGTGCAGTCTCTTTGCTTCGCGATGAGGCTTATCACTAGTGGTTAATTGTAGAGGAGGGTACTCAGCCTGATCATCTTAACTGAGATTTCTTTAAGACTACATTCCAAGGGAAGTATATGGGGGCGAGCTATGTGGATGCTCATAGGTGAGAGTTCATGAATCTCACGCAATGTGATAGATTTGTGGTCGAAGTATGAGACCGAGTTTCTGAGGCTGAGCTGCTATGCTTGAGGCATGGTGGCATCTGATTATGATAGGTGCGTCTAGTTTGAGGATGGTTTGAAGGATAACTTGAGGGTGCTAATTGCTCCGTAGAAGGAGCAGGAGTTCGAGGTTCTGGTTGAGAAGGTGAAGATCACCGAGGATGTTAGGCGCCTGGAGCACTAGAATAGGGATTGAGAGAGAGGCAAGAATAAGAGGGATTCAAAGTCCTCTAGTTCTATTCAAAGGCCTAAGAAAAAGGTCAGATCTCATGGGCCGATTAGAATGGGATCCCTGTTGCCCTACTAGGATTTAGCCTTGTGGAGACTATAGTAGGCGCCATCCAGGCAAGTGTTGGAGGATGATTGGGGCTTGTTTGAAGTATGGGCCTCTTAGGGAGTGTCCACAGTGAACAAATCAAATGTAAGCTTTAGGACCAAGTTCTGTATAGCCTTAGAGGGTAGCTTAGCAGCCACCTAGGGGCCGTGGATAGGCTAGGGGTGGTAATGGTGTGTATCGTGGTCAGAGAGCACCGAGCAGATGTGCAAGTCAGACCGAGGTGAGGTAGCCTGTGTTGGTTTATGTTGCTCAACATTGAGAGGACAGATATGCTCCTGATGTTATCACCGATACGTTTTTTATTTCTAATGTACCTTATACTGCTTTGATAGACATAGCTTCTACTCGCTCCTATGTAGCTAGCACTGTATTTGAAAACCTGAGGATTTCTGTTGAGAGCACATCTAGTGAGGTCACTGTACTAAGTCCGTTGGGGTAGTCTGTTCAGGTTAGTAAACTCTATAGGGATGTTCCATTAGTGGTACAAGGGGTTGTTTTTCTAGCAAATCTGATGGAGCTTCTGTTTGGAAAGATAGATTTAATTCTGGGAATAGACTGGTTGGTTGAGCACCGAGTCAGTTTGGATTGCGCATCTAAAAGGGTCATTTTGAGGACCAAAGATGATATAGAGGTGGTTGTGATTAGCGAGCGACGAGATTATTTATCCAATATGATCTCTGCTTTTTGTGGCTGAGAAATTGATTCAGAAAGGCTGTAAGGCGTATTTGGCTTACGTTAGTATTTCTGCTTTTGGGGACTCTGCTATCGGGGATACCAGAACTGTGAGGATTTTTGAATGTCTTTCTTAAGGAGTTACCGTGTTTACCTCTGAATTGAGAAGTTGAGTTTAGAATTAAGCTTCTATCGGGTACAGCTCTAGTGTCCATCGCTCCCTACCGAATAGCATCGAAGGAGTTTACAAAGCTTAAGGCTCAACTTCAAAAGCTTTTGAATCGTGGTTTCATCCGCCCTAGTGTGTCTCCATAGGGGCACCGATTCTGCTTGTGAAAAAAAGGAAGGCACCATGAGAATGTGCATCGATTATCGGCAACTGAATAAGTTAACTGTGAAAAATAAGTATCCACTTTCGAGGATTGATGATTTGTTTGATCAGTTTCGAGGGGCTTCTGGGTTTTCAAAGATTGATCTTCATTCTGGGTATCATCAGTTGAAAGTTGAGGAGGTGGATGTTCATAAGACTGCATTTAGGACTCGTTATGGACATTACGAGTTCCTAGTTATGCCTTTTGGTCTAACGAATGCTCCGGTTGCATTCATGGATTTGATGAACCGAGTGTTCTAGCCATATCTAGATCAGTTCATCGTGGTTCTTATCGATGATATTCTGGTTTACTCTAAGACTGAGGATGAGCATAAAGAATATCTTAGAGTGGTGCTTCAGAGACTTCGTGAGAAGTAGATCTACACTAAGCAAGTGTGAGTTTTGGTTGCATGAGGTGACTTTTCTAAGGCATGTGGTTTCTGCTGAGGGAATCCGTGTTGATCCAAGGAAGATCTAGGCAGTGCTTGATTGGAAATAGCCTAATAATGTATCTAAAATCTACAGTTTTCTAGGTTTGGCGGGTTATTATTGGAGGTTTGTCGAGGGGTTCTCTCTTATTACATCTATTTTGACTAAGCTTCTACGTAAGGGTGTTACTTTTATTTGGACTGATGTGCAACAATCGAGCTTCAAGAAGCTTAAGTCTGTTCTAACTCAAGCTTCTGTTCTGATGCAGCCTGAATCTGGTAAGGAGTTTGTAGTGTACAGTGATGTGTCGCACGTTTGTTTGGCATATGTACTGATGCAAGATGTTAAGGTTGTGGCTTATGCGTCCTGGCAGCTTAAGATACATGAGGGAATTATCTGACTCGTGATCTTGAGCTGGCTATGGTGGTCTTTGCGTTGAAAATATGGAGGCATTATCTGTATAGTGAGAGGTGTACTATCTACACTAATCACAATAGCCTCAAGAGCCTCCTTATCTAGAAGGAGTAAAATCTTAGACAGCATTGTTGGATTGAGCTGCTCAAAGATTATGACTGCACAATAGAGTATCATCCTGGTAAGGCCAATGTGGTGGCCGATGCTCTCAGTTGTAGAGCGATGTCTGATTTGAGAGTGATGTTCACTTAACTTATCTATTTGATGATGGGAGTCTATTAGCTGAGTTGCAAGTTAAGCTGACTTGGATTGATTAGATTCAAGTTAAGCAGTTGGGGATAAATTTTGGGTTTGCGATTTTGTCAGGTTGAGAGTGGCAGTACTTTGGATTTTGGACTGAATAATGATGGTGTTCTGTGTTTTCGAGCTCTGACTTGAGGCAGTTGATTCTGAGGGAGGCGTATAGTAGCCCCTATGCTATGCATCTCGATGGTAATAAGACGTATCGCGATCTTCGTGAAATATACTAGTGGCCGGGTTTGAAGCGCGAGGTTTCAGATTTCATTGTTCGTTGTCTAATGTGCCAGCAAGTTAAGGTTGAGAACCAATTACTTTTGGGTTTGCTACAACCCGTTAAGATTCTTTGTGGAAGTGGGAACGAGTGACGATAGACTTCGTTAGTGGGTTGCCCTTGACACCCACTAAGAAGGATTCTGTTTAGGTCATCGTGGACTAATTGACTAAGTCCACTCACTTTATTCCGGTTCGGACAGACTATTCTCTGCAGAAGTTAGCAAAGCTCTACATCTCTGAGATTCTAAGACTGCATGGGGTTCTTGTGTCGATTATTTTTTATAGATGTCCTTGTTTCACTTCTCGGTTCTGGAATAAATTGCATGAGGCTCTGTGTTTGAGATTGGACTTCATACTATGTTCCATCCTCAAACCGATGGTCAATTTGAGAGGGTGATTCAGATACTAGAGGATATGCTTCAGAGTTGTGTGATAGATTTTCGAGGTAGTTGAGAGGATTATCTACCGCTAATTAAGTTTGCCTACAATAACAGATTTCAGTCTAGCATCCAGATGGCACCTTACAAGGCTTTATATGGTCGTAAGTGTCTCACTCCATTATGCTGGACTGAGCTGGGAGAGCGTCGGGTTTTGGGTTTTGAGTTAGTTTTTGAGATCGAGGATAAGGTTAGACTGATTCGAGGTCATCTGAAAGCAGTTTCTGGTAGACAAAAATCTTATGTAGATCTGAAGAGGGGTGATAATGAGTATTCTGTAGGTGGTTCTATGTTTCTCAAGGTTTCTCCATGGAAGAAGGTTTTAAGATTCGATCGTAAAGGGAAGTTGAGCCCTAGGTTTATTGGGTCATACTGGATTCTGAAGCGTGTAGAACTAGTCGCTTATCAGCTGGAGCTACCTCCAGAGCTGGACCGTATTCACGATATCTCTGTTGAGAAGATTGAGGTTAGACCGGATCTAACTTTTGAGGAGGAGTCTATTCAGATTCTGGATCAAGATGTCAAGGTTCTGAGGAGGAAGTCCATTTCGTTAGTGAAGGTTCTGTGGTGGAATCACTGAAGAAGCCATGTAGGAACCTGAGGACTCGATGCGTCAGTAGTATCCTGATCTATTTTGATCAGGTAAATTTCGATGTCGAAATTTCTTTCAATGGGTAGAGTTGTAATGCCCTAAATGATATATTTCTGCTTCTGTGATTATCTGACACAATTGTCTGTTTGCTTCAGTGGTTAAGTGTTCTGGGTGTGTGTATGAGGTCTTAGGATCAAGTCCCAATTCTATCAATTTTGTTATTTTTGGATCCAAGCCTTATTCTTGTTTAGTGGGCTTTTATTAAATTGTCTATTAATTCATATCAAAATAAGCTTGTTGGTTCGAGTGGTAAGGGAGTTAGTGTGTTGGCGGTCCTATGTTCGAATCCCTGTGCGAGCGTGGGTATTATTTTTTGCTCAATTTTGTAGTAGAGTTTTGGTGGATTTAAAATTCTGAAGTGGTTGGGATTAATGTGTTAGTGGGAAGTTGAGGGATATCAAAATTGAATTTTATTTTTTTTTGTTTTTCCCAAATTTTCTCTATTTTGACGTCCTTTTTCTTCCAAAAACAAAACCCATTTTGATCTTGTTGTTTACTTTTTTTGCTGGCGAAAATTATACTCTTTTCTCCGTTCTTGTCTTTATCGTTAATCCTTGCTATTAGGCATTTTGAATCTTGTTTTTCGTGCAATCGGTAAGTGGGTTTTCATTTGTATTCTTTTTATCGTTATTTTCTGAAGGTTGAAACATTGTTGTATCTTGTCGTGTAGGAGAAGGTGTTGAATTGTGAGCTCGCTTCATTTGTTTGATCAGGGTTAGCGGTTTTATCATTGTTGGTAAGTCGAGTTTTTTGTCGGATTGTTGATGACAAAATCGAAAATTTAGTCACTTAATCGGTGTTTGGTACCCTTTTTTAGGTTTTAGAAGGCTTAGGAGTGGTTTCGCATCAAACCGATACCAGGTGTGCACTTGAAACGCGAAAAAACAAGCTTCAACGAAAGCTAAAAAAACCTCATTGTTGACGCCACACGGGCGTGTGCCTGGCTGTGTGCGAGACACGGCCATGTGATCAACAAAGCCATGGCCGTGTGGTGGCCGAAGTGTGGCCGTGTGGGTTTTTGGGCCAGGCCATATGGGCCACATGAGCTTAGTGGCCACATGGGCATGTGGGCCCATGTTTATGTAATTTTCCCTAGGGTCACACGATTCTCTCCGATTGACTGTGGGCCTACTGTATGGTCAGTAAGGGCTAATTAAACCTCATTTTGTGTGTTATGATGTTCTGATAGACTAAACTTAGTAGGATACTAAGCGTATGCCTGACTGTACGTCAATATGAATAATTGTATCTATATATAGCATGTTGAGCATATTTAATCTATTATATCTGTATCTGATTTTTTGTATCTATTATTGGGGGTGGGATTTGTATATTAGGAGGAAGTATTCTGTACAACGATCGTCGCCTATATTTTGGCAGCTTAGTTGCACATTATCTGACGTGTGTCGTAATGGCACGATATGGTGTATAGGGACGGGTTGGTGTTTTTAACCCCACGTGGTGTAATGGGATGGTCGGAGTTGGTGTGTAGAGGATGGGGGTAGGATTTTGTGTTCTGATCAGTATATCTGAATCTGTGTATTGTATTTGGAAAGGCCATGAGCCTGACTCTATATCTGTATGTTTGCATTATTGTTTCTGTTAGGTTACACACTGATTTTACGAAAACTCACATCCGTTTGTCTATTCTGTTCAGGTAATCCACAGACTTAGGCGGATCAAAGCGGCAGAGACTCAGCGATGATCACGCTATCGTAAACTGTTAAAACTTGCTCATTTATGGTTTTGTTAAGGTTTTTGGGTTCCGATTGAGAGTTTGTAATTTTTGGGACTCTTTGGACTTTATGGTTTTAAACTGTAGATTTTTGGTTTGTTGATAATCTGCATGCTTTGATTATATTATTTTATGAAATCGTCGATTTTTACGCAAAAAAAGAGGTTTTCTAAAAATTAACAAATCAGGTTTCTAAAATTTATCACAATTATTAAACTTCCGCTGTAGTAAATGTTTTGTAAACAAAATAATTAAATAACGTTTTTAGTATAATCGTGATCGAACACAAGGGATCTAAAATTTGAATAATTTATCAAGTCTACACCGTTTTCAAAATCCATTCAATGAGTTTGCCGTCAGTTGAACAATGTAACTATAAAGAATAAGTATCCTCTGCCTAGAACTGAAGATTTGTTTGATCAGTTATGTGGGTTTAGGGTTTATGGTTTAAGGTTTAGGGTTTTAGGGCTTAAGGTTTTGTGTTTAAAGTGTCGTGTGTTTTCTAATCATAAAAGTTTAAAGTATTTGATGACACAGAAAGATTGAATCTACGCCAAAGGCACTGGATGGAACTGTTGAAGGAATATGATTTGGCTATTGAGTATCATCCTGGTAAAAAAAATGTTATGGCTAATACTTTAAATAGAAAAATAGTGGCATCATTGAGATTACTGTGAAAAAGATTGAGTATGGTTAATGATGGATCACTGTTGGCAGAATTAACTGTTAAGCCAACTTTTTTTCCTCAAATTCTAGATAAGAAGATGAAAGATGCACATTTTGATTTTTTAAATAGCGAATGATATCTAAAAAAGCAACAAATTTCAGTCTGAGTAAAGATGCTGAGATTCATGGGAAGAATGTTTCTACCAGCTGGGAATGACTTAAAGAAAGAATTGCTAAGAGAAGCTCATCAGGGACCCTTTTCACTCCATCCAGCAGGTATTAAGATGTATAGAGATTTGAAAAATTTTATATTGGTGGCCTGAGATGAAAAGAGAAATCACAGAGTATGTTTCAACTTGCCTAACCTGTCAAAGAGTTAAAGCAAAAGTTGTATCCTTTGGATACACCAGAGTGGAAGTAGGATAGAATCACCATAGATTTTGTGTGAGGACTACCCCTCAACACTTAAAAGAAAATTTTAGTTTGGGTGATAGTAGATTGACTTAGTAAGTCAGCTCATTTTTTGCCAGTGAACACTATTTATTCTCTGGAGAAGTTAGTGAGCTTTATAATTTCTAAGATAGTATGCCTACATGGAATCTCATCTTTCATAGTTTCAGAGAGAGATCCAAGATTTACTTCAAGATTCTGGAAGCAACTACAGGGTTCATTGGGAACTAAGTTGTAATTCAGTACTACCTTTCATCCTCAGACAAATGTCCAGTTTGAGAGAGTTATTCAAGTTTTTGAGGACATGTTAAAAAGCTATTTAATTGATTTTGGGCTGAACTAGGAAAGGTATCTACCTCTGGTTGAATTTGCGTACAACAACAGTTATCATGCCAGTTTGAAAATGTCTCTATTTGAAGCTCTGTGTGGTAGAATGTGCAAAACACCCAAATGTTGGATGGAGTTGAGTGAAAGAAAATTAGTAGGTCAGTTAGTGTGTGAAACAAAAGAAAAATGTTTGTTATCCGTAGTCATTTGAAAGCTGCATAGAATCGTTGAAAAGTCTATGCTAGTCTGAAGAGGAAAGAGATTTCTTTTGAAGTTGGTGACAAAGTATTCTTAAAGGTCTCTCCTTAGAAGAAGATTATCAGGTTTGGTCATAAAGGAAAATTGAATCCACGATTTGTAGGGCCATATGAAGTTTTAGATCAAGTTGGACCAGTAGCTTATAGATTGGCTTTACCTCCAGAGTTATCCAAGATTCAAAATGTGTTTAATGTGTCTATGCTGAGAAGATATAGATCAAATCCAGATCATATTGTGCAGATTGAAGAATTAGAGGTAGAAACAAATATTTCGTATGAATAAGAGCCCAATCATATTTTGGCAAGAGACATAAAAGACTAAGGAATAAGAGGATCCTACTAGTAAAAGTATTATGGAGAAATCAAATACAGAAGAGGCTACTTGGAAAAGAGAAAGTGTAATGAAAGAGCAGTATCGTCAGTTATTCACAGATATGAATTTTGGGGATGAAATTTTCTAAGTGTGAGAATTGGGGCTCACGCCCATGTCCAAGCTGTGTGTCCTATACGGCTCATACAAGCAGTCGTGGAGTTTGACCGTGGCCTATCTTGACTTAAAACAATAAGGTGCAGGTTACGTACAGCCTAGACACACGCCCGTGTGTCTACTCGTGGGAGCACATGAAGGCTATTTTCCAAGACAATCACCACCCTCAGTTGCATACATTCATTCATCATCACTTAAATTATAGTAATATCATTATAATTCTTAGTTTAAAGATATTTAAACACAAGAGAAGTAAAGTCTACAATCCATACACTAAGGAGCTATTTCCCATATAATTACAACCAACTTAAGCCATTATCTATGGCTATCGCAAACAACTATAAGTTCTCTTAAGCCAATACAATTTGGCTACATTCACAAGACTTAATCAACCTCAAGTACTAGCCCTATACATGCCATGACTCATAAGGACTTGATACCTCATACCAAGTGTCGATCGATAGTGTGAAAACATCTCCGTGATTCAGCATCCTAAGGGCCATAGTTGATGGTATACATAATCATAGAAACAACCCATCGATTACTAATTAATCAAGTGGTAACACACATAGCCCATCGATAATAGTATAATTGATGGTATCGAACACAGCCCATCGATTACTAATTAATCAAGTGGTACACATAGCATCGATAACGGGATAATTATGGTATCGCCACCCATCGATTACTAATTAATCGGTGGTAGTATAATTGATGGTATCGTACATAGCCCATCATTAACATCAATAAGGTGATATCGCCCATAGCTCACCATTATTTTACATTCATGGATAATAATCCACATAATATCTCTATTCTAATGTTCACACGAGAACATCCTCACGCACTACTTTTCTTACTTAACCTTCCACGATAATCATTTGCATTCCTACCATGCATAAATAACCCTATATCATGCACTTAAAAAACATTGGCCATACATAACCCGCTAGGGGTTCATCATGTACTGAATCCATCTCAATTCATTTCTAACACGTACCTATACCTCTCCTGGCACAACACATTCATTCTCAATTTTCAAAATACTTATTGCATTTCTTACTTTTCTTAGATTTCCAATTCTCTTAACAACTCATCAAAACTTATTTAATACAGTCATTGCATAATTATACATTCTCTGCAACATTGGAATACTAAAATACCTCACGTAATTACCACATTTGCACATGAACTTACCTCGATGACGAAAGGGCCGAAAGGGACATTTTTGCCCACATTTCTCTTTTCACTCGTTCTAGGTCCGAAACTCATTTTCTTTGATCTAGAAAAATGGAATTTAGTGATTTAATCACTTATAAATCATAATTCACAATAAACTACACTTTAGGAAAAATGACTATTTTGCCCCTACACTTTGGCAAAATTATGATTTTGCCTCTAGGCTCGTAAATAAATTTTTATCACATTTCCTTACTAAAAAGCCTAGATAAACATTTAATCCTCTTACAACTATCCACAATTACAACTATTTCATGCCTTAATGAACAATTTACAACTTTTGCATTTTAGCCCAAATTAGGTGTTTTCACAACAACACCTTTCACAAAAGTTGTTTATTAACATTCTATCATTCATTTTCTTCCATAAAAATCATAAAAAAACATAAACTCTCTAATGTCAAGTCCCTAGACTCTCAACCATATTGCAAAATAGTCCCCTCATTAGCAAGCTTAAGCTTTGGGGACTCCAAAAGTACAATTTTTATCAAGAAAAGTCATCAAAATCACTTACTTGAGAGGTGGAAAGTTTGCTGAAATTTTCAAGCTTTCAAAACCCTATCTTTGTTGGTATTTTCGGTTGAAGAAGAAAAGAAAATGAAAAGATGATAGCCTTGGCTTATTTCATCTTATTTTATTCATTTTGTCAACTAATATCACCAACTTTTGACCAACATTTAATGCCTTTGTCCCCTTAGATTTCTATGGCCGGCCAACACACCTAACAAGGCCAAATTTCACATTTGGGACCTTCAATTTATAATCCATAGCTATTTGGCACCTCTAGCAATTAAAATAAAACTTTTGCACTTTATGCGATTTAGTCCTTTTTCACAATTTAGCTAGAAATTGCTAAAATTAAGGCACCAAAATTTCTATACATCCTTATAAACATGTTATAGCACATAACATAAAATAAATATAATTTTATCAAACCTCGAATTAGTGATTTCGAGATCACTATTTCGACTAGCCCTAAATCGGGCTGTTACAATTCTCCCCCTTAGGGATTTTCGTCCTCGAAAATCTTATCAGGAGGAGTCGCTGCCCACATTCTTTAAACATTTCTAGAAATTCTTTAAAATTGCAAATCTACTTATCTTCAAGTTTCTCTTTTCAACAACCTTTAAGCTATCTTACACAAGGTCGAAGCATCACTTGCTACCTAGGTATTTCTTCCTCCAGGACGTATGCTCAGTAATCCACTAATTTAGAACTCTGCACATGTCCAAATGATCATTCGGATCCTTACCGGTTGATTTACTACAACTCAAATGTCATTCCCCTTCTTGGGAATTTTGTCAAACCACACTTGACATCTATAAGGTTTTATCTCAATTTCTCATTAAAGCATTCACCGACTTTAACACTCTTGACTTGTACGCTTTAAAAACTCAGCTTCTAGTGGTCAACCACTTCTGGCCATAGACTCAATCATATCGTGAAATGTACTCTATTGTCAAAAACATTTATTTACATATCTGCACTTTCTTATCCTTGTATTAGTAGATATGCTACTACTAAACCTCATACCAAAACTTCTGTATAAGTTCTTGATTCATCAATATTAAAATTCTATTTCAAGGTAACATCGACAACAAAAATCTTATCCAACTTGGATTTTATCATCTTAAATAAACTCATTCGAGCTTATTTAAAATACCATTTACTACCTCATTTCTGAACTCCTTTACTCTGAAAGAAAGACTCGTTCTAGTCATTAACCTCTTTGAAATTGAAATATTACTCACTAAGATCAATCAAGTAACTAATTCGCCTTGTTTAACATGGATCCTTCAACCAGACATCTGTACTATGTCTACTATCTAAGAAGTATTACAATAACTATACACACCATTGCAATAGTTCATGCCATTTCCACTATTTCATTTTCAAAATCTTCTGCAGCATAAGATACTCCAACTCATCAAAATTTAGAAAATACATATCAAATTTTTTTTCATGGATCATTTCATAACATCTAACTCACTACATAGACACAAAAGTGATCGTCTCTGGATCACCAATTTGGCAACTCTTTTCCTCGATTCAGACTGAACTCAGTACCAGAACTTTCAATTAATAGTCCTTTTTATAACTTCCACTCGACCATCACGGTTTGAACATTTCAATGAGAATATCTTCGTATCATGCTCCCCCACTCACGAACACACAGAATTTTATTCTCATTATTGATTCATACGTGAATATACATAGAACTCGAATCATATCTCAATACGTTAATCTACTCTTTTCTCCATAATGAGAACATATCTTAAGCACACTCTCATCTAAGTTTCTCTTGCTTATGTTAATCTAAAACCTTTACTATTGTCATATCTCATAATAGCAGGGACATCTCTATCGGATTCATTAACTCTATTCGGCTTGCCCGAAAACTCATCACACAACGTGAAGCTCATGATTTCACTCCTTATACTAGAATCATCACCAACTTCCTCCTCAAAGTACCCGAATAAGGTTACGAGGAGATAAATGAATGTCAATTCCAATTACTAAATCAAAAACCATTTAATCAAATTTTGAAAATCAGCTAACTTTCTCGCATGATCTCGATTCATGAGATAAACAACTACATCGCCCCTAAAAGGAAAAAGATATTAACTCGTAATACTTAAAGAGACCATTATGATCCATACAATTATGGTTATCATGATTGAACACTCTCACAGTTCAAACATTGTTTCTCTAACCATTTCGTCCTCAACTCCTTAATAATTCTTTTCATTAGTGAACATCAATTTAAGAAGACCTCGATAATCATAAACCTTAGGCTTCCTACTCGCTTGTAATTGCCTCTATTAAGCACATACCGTGCCACATTCTGTACTCATTTCCTTGTGACTCGTTCACGAGTGCCTGTATTCACTCATTCACATGACTTTAGTACAATTCTCCTTTCTACCTCTAAACTCATCTATCTGTCCCATTGATTACTGGGATAATCAGAGACACACATTCCTCATCATTTATGTAGGCACGAAACCAATGCCACACTCCCAAGGTGGTCTTATATGGAGTCACCTCTAAATGCCAATGCCATAACCCGATTAAGGTCTTATATGGACTTCGCATCAAGTATTGATGCCATATTCCAAATATGGTCTTATACGATTCTCATATCCATTACGAAGCCACTTTACGGATGTAGTCTTATATGAAATCATAACTTGGTCTTTGAGGCCATGCCTCGAACATGGTCTTATACTGAGACCTTATCTATTTCACATCTTAATGATAGCCTTTTCATTATAGTCCCTAGGACTTCAACCCCATGTTCAACCATAATTACTTTATCTAGAGTGTCATGTATCAATGTGATACAGAACATTCCCAGAATGCTAACATAAATACTGTGTTAATCACATGCAAACTTACTCAATTTGACTCTCGTAGCATCTCATCATAATTTGACAGTGGTAAGGAGGGTGAGGTCACGAAGCCCCTTGACTTGACTCTTGTGACTACATACATATGATTTAAAATTCATCATCAATGAAATAGTATTATAGTCACACAACTCACTCCAAGTGAGTTTCCACGTTTATCACACTACAATCGTCTCTATCACTCATGCTTTTGAATTGTAACTTTAATAATTCAAGTTCCATATTAATATCTGCTCGAGTACTTAACATTTAACTCTACTTTCTCTTACAATCACTCATCAACTAAAGAATGTCTTACGGGTTTGAGTGCTTCGTTTATCTGATTTCCATAGTCCAACTATGGTCTTACTCGTATCACAACATCATGGTCCAGCTATTTCTTTACTTGTCATCACAATGCCATAGCCTCGCTATGGTCTTTCACGAAATCTCATACCAATACCAGGTCTCAGACATAGTCTTACACGGAATCACATATCGTCACCAATGCCATGTCCCAGACATGGTCTTACATGGGATCACATGTATCGCTATGGTCCAACCATGGTTTTATTCATCATTTTATCATTAAACAACTGTACTCATCCCTACATTCTATTTAATCAAACTTCCCAGTTTAACTCTCACACCATAATATACGTAGTTTCATAAAGAGTCACGAAATAAAACATTATACATCATCTACTTTAATAGTCGCACATGAAATTCAACTATGTGGACATATTGATCACACATCATTCAAACAACCATACATACACATATAACCCATCCTCTGGGTAAATTTACTCACTATATGCACCAAACCCAGTAGGTTGAGTATATAACACCTTATGCACATCCAGCCAATACAGATAAGCTTATCACTTTATAACTCTCATCTCATGCATTATCACACACATGTCATATACTTCTATTCATACCTCTTTGAATCTCATCAATGCATAGGAGTATTTCAATTACCTTATTATCACTTACAACATTATTAGGCTTAGCTCGGTTGGGAACCATCCCTATCTTAACAAAATAATTTCGTTAGAGCCGAGAGTATCACACTATCATAGTCCACCTATGGCATGTATAGCTAGACTCTTACTCAAGCTAGGTTAGTCCAAGAACCGACTAAACCATGCTCTGATACCACTAAATGTAACACATGTTACCCATAATCCTCGTTGGAATCGAGCACGAGGTATTACCGTATAAAACTACTTGAACACCACTTAAACAGGGTGTACACGCCCGTGTTAGATGACACACATGCCTGTGTGTAGTCACACACGATAATGTGCTCAAACCGTGCTAAAAAATCCCAACATTCTACCAAAACTCCCACGGTTAGGGTACATGCCTGTGTGGAATGGGGGCACGCCCGTGTACCCTCACAACATGCCTGTGGCTTTGAACCGTGGGGAGTTACTGACTATATTCACACGGCCTTGACACGCCCGTGGGCCTAGACCGTGTGTTAATCCTTGGTATACTGACTTGTTCACACGGTCTGAGGCACACGCCCATGTCCAAACCGTGTGTCCTACACGGCTCATACAAATGACCGTGGAGTTTGATCGTGACCTAGACCGTGACCTATCCTGACTTAAAGCAATAAGGTGCAGGTTACGCACGACCTAGACACACACCCGTGTGTCTACCCTTGGGAGCACATGAAGGCTATTTTCCAAGCCAATCACCACCCTTAGTTGCATACATTCATTCATCATCACTTAAATTATAGTAATATCATTATAATTCTTGGTTTAAAGACATTTAAACACAAGAGAAGTAAAGTCTGCAATCCATACACTAAGGGAGCTATTTCCCATATAATTACAACCAACTTAAGCCATTATCTATGGCTATACGTAAACAACTATAAGTTCTCTTAGGCCAATACAATTTGGCTACATTCACAAGACTTAATCAACCTCAAGTACTAGCCCTATACATGCCATGACTCATAAGGACTTGATACCTCTTACCAAGTGTCTGATCGATAGTGTGAAAACATCTCTGGCGATCTCCAACCCGAAGCTAGCTAAATTAACCTATAAAAGATGAGAAAAAAGAAAAAGGAGTAAGCAATAATGCTTAGTAAGTTCATCATCATATAACTGATAAATACTGATATTCATTGAATATACACAACTACATGGCATTTTAATGAGTTTTTCTCTTTATCTCATGGTTGCTTACTTGACTATTTTGAAGCTTACTCACTTTATCTCTTACCGCATCCTAACTGGGCCACAAGCCAATTGCTCATTTAATTAACATACAATCCTGCACTGATCACTACATAATCATATGAAACAACCCATCAAACATTTTTCACTAAGCCACTCATACTACAAATCTCTCGGTGGTTTCGCACTTAGCCCACCAATTATTTATACTTGTGGTGGTATCGCACTTAGCCCACCAATTTATAATATAGTTGATGGTATCGCACATAGCCCATCGATTACTAATTAATCAGGTGGTAACGCACATAGCCCACCGATAATAGTATAATTGATGGTATCATACATAGCCCATCGATTACTAATTAATCAGGTGGTAACGCACATAACCCACCGATAACAGTATAATTGATGGTATCGCACATAGCCCACCGATTACTAATTAATCAGGTGGTAACGCACATAGCCCACCGATAACAGTATAATTGATGGTATCACACATAGCCCATCATTAACATCAATAAGGTGATATCGCCCATAGCTCACCGTTATTTTACATTCATGGATAATAATCCACATATATTCTCTATTCTAATGTTCACACGAGAACATCCTCACGCACTACTTTTCTTACTTAACCTTCCACGATAATCATTTGCATTCCTACCATGCATAAATAACCCTATCTCATGCACTTAAAACACATTGATCATACATAACCCGCTAGGGGTTCATCATGTATTGAATCCATCTCAATTCAGTTCTAACACGTACCTATACCTCTCCTGGTACAACACATTCATTCTCAATTTTCAAAATACTTATTGCATTTCTTACTCTTCTTAGATTTCCAATTCTCTTAACAACTCATCAACACTTATTTAATACAGTCATTGCATAATTATACATTCTCTACAACATTGTAATACTAAAATAGCTCACGTAATTACCACATTTGCACATGAACTTACCTCGATGACGAAAGGGCCGAAAGGGACCTTTTTGCCCTCATTTCTCTTTTCACTCGTTCTAGGTCCGAAACTCATTTTCTTTGATCTAGAAAAATGGAATTTAGTGATTTAATCACTTATAAATCATAATTCACAATAAACTACACTTTAGGAAAAAATGACTATTTTGCCCCTATATTTTGGCAAAATTATGATTTTGCCCCTAGGCTCGTAAATAAATTTTTATCGCATTTCCTTGCTAAAAAGCCTAGATAAACATTTAATCCTCTTACAACTATCCACAATTCCAACTATTTCATGCCTTAATGAACAATTTACAACATTTGCATTTTAGCCCAAATTAGGTGTTTTCACAACAACACCTTTCACAAAAGTTGTTTATTAACATTTTATCATTCATTTTCTTCATAAAACTCATCAAACAATATAAAATCTCTAATGGCACGTCCCTAGACTCTCAACCATATTGCAAAATAGTCCCCTCATTAGCAAGCTTAAGCTTTGGGGACTCTAAAAGTACAATTTTTATCAAGAAAAGTCATCAAAATCACTTACTTGAGAGGAGGAAAGTTTGCTGAAATTTTCAAGCTTTCAAAACCCTATCGTTTTTGGTATTTTCGGTTGAAGAAGAAAAGAAAATGAAAAGATGATAGCCTTGGCTTATTTCATCTTATTTTATTCATTTTGTCAACTAATATCACCAACTTTTGACCAACATTTAATGCCTTTTTCCCTTAGCTTTCTATGGCTAGCCAACACATCTAACAAAGCCAAATTGTACATTTGGGACCTCCAATTTATAATCCATAGCTATTTGGCACCTCTAGCAATTAAAATAAAACTTTTGCACTTTATGCGATTTAGTCCTTTTTCACAATTTAGTTATAAATTGCTAAATACATCCTTATAAACATGTTATAGCACATAACATAACATGAATATAATTTTATCAAACCTCAAATTAGTGATTCCGAGATCACTGTTATGACTAGCCCCTAAATCGGGCTGTTACATATCGCCCAACTCATATGTTTTGGGTGAACTCAATAAGTTCGCAATTGTTTAGATTTTTTATTATTTAAGTATGGTAATTTGGTTAGTTAAGTTGAAACTTAGTTAGAAACTAGACTATTGTAGATTATAAAAATTAAATTATGTTAAGAGCACTTAATCACAGGAATCAAGAGAGTTAGTGGAATTATTTGATTTTTCCACTTTCGAGCTTCAATATATGAGGATAACAATGATCTCTCTGAACACCTTTACATTTTATTCTTCTTTCTTGATTTTCTCTGAAAAATCTTTGAAAACTTAAGTTCAAAAAACCTCTTTAAAGTAAGGTTTGCAATATTCAGCTAACTCATATGTTAGAACCAGCTTATTTGTACCCTAGGTTATTCTTTAAGTCATTTACATGTTCCTTGTTTTGCATGCATAAGTGTCAGAATGGTGTGTGAGGAAGAAAATTTCTTGATTTTGGTTTAAGTGTTGTTAATTCTTACATGCATGATTAGATTTGATAGATTGATAATTTGACATGTTTAATTATTTTTATTTTATTTTAGCTCAAAAAGATAATGAAAGTCCAAGTGATAAGGGAAAAATTCCTGCTTTATAGACTTTCTTTAGAGTTTCTTATGATGTCTTTATTTCCATATGATGTAGTTTCTTTATTTTATATTTTGTGTAAGGTAAGTATTATTCCTCTGTAAAGGTTGAAAAGTGTGTGTGTAGATAATGAATGAAAGATGTTTGTGTGGATAATAGATATCCACAATTATCAGTCTAAGTACAGTTTGTCATAAAATAAAGTAAGCGCCATTCTTCATGTTTAAGTCACTACCATCTACTTTTGATATGTATGATACGAAATGATTTGATATGTGGTGATGAGGATGTGGAGATATGTTTGTGTAACCTCCAATAGGGAAGATATATTGCAAACCGGATTAGCAGATCATGATAAAACATGTTCTAAATGAACATGATATGAAGAGTTAAGGGGGAGAATGATTGTGAGTAATTATGAAAGATATGCTACTGATTCTATATTTTGGGTACATGGCTGGTATGAAGATGGATTTGTGTGAGTTATGTTAAGTTGATGTACAATATATTCCTAAATGATAAGTAAGTTGGTGTTCTGTATACACTAATGGGCGTACTCTATGTAATTCGTGTATGATCTACTGAAGGGTTCGAAAAATGTACTAAGTAATGTATTGTTTGATTTTTCTTTGGAACTCACTAAGTTCAATTGAATTTACCATGTTATTCTTTTTTCCTTCTCATGATTGCTGATAAAAGGAAGATTTTGTTCAAGGACTACGCTAGAGTGCTGTTACGATCGTGAGCTGACTGCTTTGTGTCTGTATCATACATGTCTTATGGGGGTGACACATAACTGTATTTTGAAAAGGAATTGTATAAAGAACTTGTCACAGTCCGTTTTTTATTGGTGACGAAAACAGTGGTTTCGGGACCAAAATTCTGACGTGTGAGTCCGTAAATATCAATTATTTTATATTTACGAGGTCATTAGTGTTATATTAGAATTAGTGTCATATCAAAATATTTAATTTTGATGTTTGGCTAGTTAATTAAAGAGAAATGATTAAATCGTAAAAGTTGCAAAAGTTACTTGCTATTGATTTTTCTTAACTAAATGGCTTAAATAGTTAAAGTTGGAGGATTTATGTTGCAAATAGACCATAACTAAGTAATATGGATGTCTAGTTGAAAGAATTGAATTAAAATTTGGTGTTTTATAATAATATTATTAAATTAAACAAAAGTTAAAATAATAAAAACAAAAGAAAGTGACATCTATCTTATTCTTTTGGTTATTTTCCACCGAAAAACTCCATGGTTGTGTGCTTTGGAATTTCAGCTATCTAGTTTTCATGCATGTAAGTCCATTTTGAACCCATTTCTTGTAAATTTTATGTTTTTGAGATCATTGTAGCTTAATCTAGCTAACTGAGGGACTATTTTGTGAAACTGTCAAAGTATTGAAAACTTTTTATTGTTGTTCTTGAAGCTTTCTTGATTTTTATGCTTGGGTTTAAAGCTTGATGTTAAAATAGGATTAATTTGTAAAATAATTTTACATAGTTTTGAATTTAGGGACTAAATTGTTAAATGGTTGAAAATATCATGAATTTCTACTAAATTACATGATTTTAAGGTTGTTTTAGGATGATAATGAATTAGTCATAATAGTTTTGGGCTTAATTAAGAAGAATGAGCTTGTTTCAATTTAGGGACTAAATTAAATAAAATGTAAAAAATTACAAAATTATGAAAAATGCCAAAAAAGAAGTCGTATGCATCAAATGGACTTTTATAATGTACTTGGGACTGATAATTGAAATAATATATCGTATAGATCAATAACCGCTAGAAAGTCATGGAAAAGATAAAATTGTTGACTAGTCCCTGATATTTTTATCTCCGCAATTTTGCCTTGATAAGTTCATACGGTTTAATTTAGTATAATTTATAATATTATGTTGACTTGTGAATCATGGATTGTTGAGTATATGTTTATATTATTAAATTGTTACAAATTGATACAAGGTGAGAAAGTGATTGAATTGTAAAGTGTTATACGATCTTATGTATCAGCCCAAATGAACATAGGATATGATACAATTGACATGTCAATAGGTTATTTTGTGCATTGTACAGGATTGACTTGTGATGAGATGATGATCCTTGACTTGTTATTATACACTAAATATACCGAAGTCTAGCATTTGTTGCGGACTATCGAGTTATATATGCAATGATTCTGGTGTGTTTCTAAGGGAAGATGTAAAGCCTACAAGCTTGGCCCTTAGTGCCCAGGCTTGTTTCTGGAGGGATGTTAGCCTACGGACTGGGCACTTGGTTCCCAGGCATGTTATTGGTTGGATTGCTCGGTTGAGCATTCTGACATGTCTTGGGTGGATAACCATGTATACATATCAATTTATATCGTTCATCAAGCAGATTTTTCAATGGTTAAATGACATGGTGATGTTAAGTAAATGATATTTGGATATGATGTCTTGTTGATGACCTGTATACGTTTTCATGATTTCCGATATTATATGACTTGATAATGTTTTATATTGCACAAGTGATATGTTTAAAGTCACTCGTATATATTATCCTCACCTGTTGAATGCTTATGATTGGTAGGGTTAATGTTTGTTAAAGAATTTGTTAATTATTAAACTATGAAAATATGGTAAGTTGTATCATTTCAACCTGGGAACTTACTAAGCTCATAGATGATTACTCATGCTGTTATTCTTGTTTTCTTGTAGATATCGTTTTGTGAAACCTGGTGATCGAATCAAATGAAAGATTGCACAATCCAACTATGTAACAGCCCAGTTTTAGCTAAATCAAAACAGTGGTTTTGGAACCACAAATCTGAAGTTGTAAAATTATTTTAATATTATTTTTGGTGTTTATAGTATGTGAATTAATATGTGTGAAAGTTTCGTGTGAAAATTTTATCATTTGTGTGCTCAATTTGCTAAAATGACTTAATCGCATATTTGCTAAATTTTATGTTGATATTATACCATTGAAATTATGGATGGACACAAAAGCCTAAGGTTAGTGTATTTTAAATGAAATTGAAAAGGTTAAAATAGTAAATTATGTTTTAATATGAAATTAAATAAAATAAAACATAAAAACATGGTTTTGTTCATCTTTCATGATCGAAACTACAAAAGAAAAAGAAAGAAAAAGAGCAAGCTAGGTTCGACACTCATTTTGCTTGATTGAGGTATGTAATTTGCTTTGTTTTTATTAATTTTTATGTTTTTGAGATCGTTGCTTTGAATACTAGCTAGCCCATGCTTGAATTTTTGAATTGGTTGTGGATTTTGTGATTTTCCATTGTTGATAGCTTGATATTTTTATTGTTTGATGATAAAAAAATAAATCCTTGTTGATAGATTATTATGTTTAATAAAGTGATTTTTAGTAAAAATGAGTATTATGGATTAAATTGTGAAATTTACAAATTAAGGGGGTCAAAATGTGAAATAAATGAAACAAATGGGCTACTAGGGACCTAGGAAGAATTGACCTAACATGGGTTTGATGAGATTTTGTGTATTTTGTGTTATTTTGAAATAGGGACTAAATTGAGAAAATGTGAAATGTTAGGGGCTAAAGTGCAAAAAGCCAAAATTATGTATTTTGGATGAAATTGAATGACCGTGTTATTAAACAAGCCAAATTTGTATTAATTTAGATCAAGAAAGAAAGAAATCGGATTTGGATCTGGGGAAGTCGAAGGTGGTCGAATGGCCGTTCTAGTTTGTTCGTCTCCGTACGAGGTAAGCCCATAAGTTAATAAATGATGTTAAATCCGAATGTATTTATTGTCTACATAGTTGAATTGAATTGTATGCTTATATAACTACATTGTCGAATTGAAATTAGCATTGGATAAATTGTTACGAGCATGAATCGATCAAATTACGACGTCCGAAAGCCCCGTATGAACCATAGGAATAGTTTAGGATACGTATGTCATGACATTAGGACTTTCGATGTGTAATTCGTGTAAGACCATGTCTAGGACATTGGCATCAAAGTGAGAAAATGTGTAAGACCATGTTGGGACATTGGCATCGTATATGATTCGTGTAAGACCCTGTCTCAGACAGTGGCACTGATATGTGATAGCATGTAAGACCATATCCGGGATATGACATTGTACGAGCTTATTATGATTTTCGTGTATCCTTAACAATTTCGAATGATTCAACGGGCAATGGCAAGTCGAGAACAACTGTGAGATTGAGCTAAATGAATTAGGTATGTGTGAAGTTTATATGTTTATGAAAAGTAAAGGTAAGAAAAGTACCAAAAGTGATTATATGAATTTTCTAAGTATGATGAATGTATATGCGGTTTAGATTTATTAATTTCGGACTAGTTGAATTGAATTATTAATACCATTGAGATGATTTACTTTCTTATGGCTTACTAAGCTATCCAAGCTTACTTTGTGTGTTTAATTGTTGTTTTATAGATTTTGGAAGCTAGCTACGAGCTCGGGGATCGTCTTGGGACATCGTTACACTATTGTTCGTTATTTTGGTATTTTAAAAGTTTGAAACTATGAATATATGGCATGTATAGGCTAGTATTAGTATGTTTGGTTTTGAAATTTGTATATATATATATATTTAGCCATGCGAAAATGGCTTGATCATGATGCTTAAATTTGGGTATATTCAATTATGATATAAGTTTATTTTGGTAAGTATGTTTCATGGCATGTATGTATGGTGTTTTGGTTATATATCTTGATTGTTTATGACATGCATGACTTATAAATTAGTTCATGTTGATAAGCTTAATACATGGTATATATACTTATGGTGTTTGGATATATGATTCGGCAATGGGTAATGGTAAGCATGGTGTATCATTTGGCTTAAGCAATGAAGTAAATGATGGATGCATGTTTAAGTCATGGTGTGATATATTAGTTAAGTAATGTTTATGTCATATGTGTGTGTATTTTCTTTGATCATTTTGTGTGATAAGAATTAGGTTATACAATGCATGTTTATATTCGGCTAATCTTAAGTGAAATAAATGTATATGCCTATGATACAATCATTTGTGGTTTGGCTATTTTGATTTAGTTTGTGTAGGCAAGTATACACATATATTATGCTTGAATAGTTTATTATTTAGGTTCGGTTTTTATATAGTTCCTTGATGGTTGAAAAAGTGATGTTTAGGCATGATTTATGGCATACGATATAGGCATAATATGTGTTATTTTGTTGTGTACAAAAATGGTTCATTTTTATGGATTAAAATGCGCATTATATATATATATATATATATATAAACATCAAAGTCATGTTCAGCCATGTTGTAATGTTACTATGGTTGCATATGCGTTTGGTTATTAAATGGTGTAAAATGGTTCGATTGGTTTTATTATGCGTATGTGTAGAGTTAAGAAATGATATGTTCAATATTAGGGAAATGAAATAGTATGATTTGCTTATTATTGAATGGAGAAACTTCATACGAATGTTAATGCTATTTGATGATCAAATTGAAAGCTCTTTGTACGGTTGAACTAATGATGTTTAGATGTGATTTTCGGTATGCAATTTGGGTATGTTTTAACTTGTTATTTGAGTTCGGAAATGGTTCATATATGATAATGTTAAATGTGCATATGACTATGATGTTTAAAATCTGTACTTGACCATTTTGTGAAGTTATTTATGCCAAATATGCTAAAGGACAATAAGCCGTGTGATATGGATTATTCGGTTTAATATGCACATGTATTGAAGTAATATGCTTGATAATCAGCTTATGAAATATTTGTTTTGATATATGCTCGATATATGTTATGTAATGTTATATGATTGAATAAAATTTTAATATGCGAATGATATGAATATAGGAGTGTTAAGGTTCGAAATTTGAATAGGATAAGTGTATTGATGTGGTTAATTTACGAAGCATGAAAAGAAATGAATGCATGTTCTAAGTTGTGTTTTGTTCGTTAATGCCTCATTACCCTAATTCAGCGACGGATACGAGTTAGGGGTGTTACATTTGATTTGTATCAGAGCTACGGTTTAGTTGATTATAGGACTAACATAACGCATGTGAGTCTAGTTGTACATGCAAAATATATAAATGCGATAGTGTGATGATTCCTGACAATTAAAATGTGTTTTTGTATAGTAAATGGATCCCAATCGAGCTGTAGCTGATGACGTGGAAAGTAATGCACCTGCTCCCACTCAAGGGGCAGTGCAATCTGATTCTAGACCTGTTACGAGTAGCCACGAGGGAGAGGCTAAACAAGCCTTCTTCCAGATGATGAACGATTGGTTCACACAATATATCCGTACAAATCCAGCTGCTCAACAACCTCCACCCCCACTAATTCCTCCTCAAATACCTGTGATGCCATAAGTTACTGATCCGGTGCGATTAAATAAGCCACCGATTGATAAAATCAAAAAATACGGTGCCGAAGAGTTTAGAGCTATTGTGGATGATGATGCTGAGCAAGTTGAGTTCTAGCTTGATAATACGATCCGTGTGTTCGATGAGCTATCTTGTGCCCCTAATGAGTGTATAAAATGTGATGTATCCTTGTTATGAGACACCACATATCACTAGTGGAATACACTAGTATCGGTGGTTCCAAAAGAAAGGGTTACCTGGGAGTTCTTTCAGACTGAATTTTGAAAGAAATATATCGGTCAGAGATTCATAAATCAAAAACACAAAGAATTCCTAGAGTTAAAATAGGGTCGCATGATAGTGACAGAATATAAATGAGAATTTGTGAGAATCAGCAGATATGCCTGGGAATGTGTTTCAATTGAAGCTATAATGTGTAAAAGATTTGAAGACGAGTTGAATGAAGACATTAAGCTGTTAGACGGGATTCTTGAAATAAAAGATTTTGTGGTACTGGTCGAACGAGCATGCAAAGCTAAAGAGCTCGGGAAAGAGAAAAGAAAAGCTGACTTTGAAGCTAGAGATTCACGAAAAAGATCATCGAATAAGTCATTTCAGTCGGCCTCAAAGAAGTTTCGATATGATTTTAGCCATTCCAAGGCTACTACGGGTTATTCTAGACTAGATCGAGACAGACCACCTGTGAGTTCGAAAGCTACCTCAGTAGCTAGTGTTGGTAACATTCGACCAAATCGACTCGAGTGTAGACATTGTGGTAAACGTCACCCTGGTAATTGTAGATTGAATGATCGGGCCTATTTTCAATGTGGATTGATGGATCATTTCATTCGTGAATGCCCTGAGTTAGCTGAGCAAAACATAGTGCAGAATACGAGATCGAGTAACATGTCAGCTCGAGGTAGACCACCCAGAAACACGGGTAATGTGAGTAGCATCCAGAGAGGAACTAAACACGGGTAATGTGAGTAGCATCCAGAAACACGCTCGCGAAGAAGCTTCATCTCCAGATGTTATTAGCGGTACTTTCACTCTCTATGATACTAGTGTTGTTGCATTGATTGATCCTAGATCAACTCATTTTTATGTATGTGAGACTTTAGTATCCAGTAAGACTATGCCGTAGAGTCTACTGAATTTGTGATTAGAGCATCGAATCCCTTAGGCCGGTATGTATTTGTTGATAAAGTATGCAAGAACTATCCGTTGATGATTCGAGATTCATGTTTTTCGGCCGATTTGATGTTGTTGCCATTCGACGAGTTTGATATAATTTTGGGTATGGATTTGCTAACGCTTCATAATGCTATTGTGAACTGCAAGTGGAAGACTATTGATTTGAGATGTCAAAATGAAGAGATAATTAGGATTGAGTCTAATGATTTGAATGGTTTACCGACAGTAATTTCTTCAATGTTAGCTCAAAAATATGTGAGAAAGGGTTGTGAAGCTTACTTTGCCTATGTGCTCGACTCTAAAGTGACCAAAAAGAAGATTGAATCAATACCAATTGTGTGTGAATACTCGGATGTGTTTCCTGAAGTGTTACTAGGTTTACTGTTGATCCGAGAGGTAGAGTTTGGTATTGAATTAGCACCGAGAACAACTCTGATATCGATAGCTCTATACAGAATGGAACCAACCGAATTAAAAGTGTTAAAAGCTCAGTTGCAAGAATCGATAGATAGAGGTTTTGTGCGACCGAGCTATTCTTCTTGGGGTGCACCGGTGTTGTTTGTGAAAAGAAAGACAGAACTATGAGAATGTGCATCGATTATCGACAGCTCAATAACATGACCATAAAGAATAAATATCCTCTACCACGAATTGAGGATTTGTTCGATCAGTTGAAAGGGGCTACAGTGTTTTCAAAGATAGATTTGAGGCCGGGTTACTATCAGCTGCGAGTTAAAGACTCGATGTGCCGAAAACTACTTTTCGAACAAGGTACGGACATTGAGTTTCTCGTTATGCCTTTCAGACTAACAAATGCACCTTCTATTTTATGGATCTAATGAATCAGATCTTTAGACCGTATTTGGATCGATTTGTGGTTGTGTTTATAGATGACATCTTGATTTATTCTTGAGATGACCCGAGCATGCTGAACATCTGAGAATAGTGTTACAGAATTTTCGTGATAAACAGTTGTATGCAAAGTTTAGTAAATGTGAGTTCTGGTTGTGCTAAGTTGGTTTTCTGGGATATGTTGTGTTAGTATCGGGTATTAGTGTTGATCCAAACAAGATTTCTGCAATAATAGATTAGAAACCTCTGAGAAATGTATTTGAAGTCCGTAGCTTTCTAGGACTCACCGGCTATTACACACAATTTGTAAAAGGTTTCTCAATGATTGCAATCCCGATGACGAGACTACTTCAGAAAGATGTTAAGTTTGAGTGGTCAAAAAGTGCCAGAAAAGTTTTGAGCAGTTGAAAGCTTTGTTGACTGAAGCTCCAATGTTATTTCAGCTAGAATCGGGTAAAGAATTCGTAATCTTTAGTGATGCATTGTTGAATGGTCTGGGCTGTGTTTTAATGCAGGAAGGCAAAGTCATAGCTTATGCCTCAAGGCAGTTAAAGCCGCACGAAAAAAACTATCCAACACATGATTTGGAATTGGCAGCTATTGTGTTTGTGCTAAAGATTTGGCGCCACTATTTGTTCGGTGAGAAAAGTCACGTCTATTCTGATCACAAAAGCTTAAAATATTTGATGACTCAGAAAGACCGAATTTACGACAACGAAGATGGCTAGAGTTGTTAAAAGATTACGAGTTAGTGATTGACTACCATCCGGGGAAAGCCAATGATGTCGTTGATGCTTTGAGTAAAAATATCTGTTTGCACTACGTACGATGAATACTCAGTTTGCCCTATCCGATGACGGTTCGATTGTAGTTGAGTTGAAAGCGAGACAGTTATTTATTCAATAGATTTGTGAAGCTCAGAAAGTTGATAATGAATTGTTAGCAAAATGAGCTCAATGTGATTTGAATACTGATTCATAATTTCGGATTGATGTTGATTATTGTCTGAAATTTAGAGGCCGAATTTGTGTTCCGAGAAACTTGGAGTGGATTCGGATGATTTTAAATGAAGCTCACAGCAGTCGGTTATCTGTACATCCAGAAAGCACGAAAATGTATAATGATCTGAAACAACTTGATTGGTGGCCTAGTATGAAGCGTGATATCTCTGAGGTTGTTTCGAAATGTTTAATCTGTCAGCAAGTGAAAGCTGAGCATCAGGTACCGATTGGGTTACTACAGTCGATTATGATTCCCGAGTGGAAATGGGACAGAATCACGATGGATTTTGTTACAAGTTTTCCCCTGACACCAAGTAAAAAAGATGCGGTCCGGGTAGTTGTTGATAGACTGACTAAATCGACTCATTTCATTCCTGTTCGTATAGATCATTCACTTGATAAACTTGCGAAATTGTACATTTCGCAGATTTTGAGATTGCACGGAGTACCTATTTCTATTGTTTCGGATTGAGATCCGAGATTCACATCACGGTTTTGGAAGAAACTGCAAGATGCATTAGGTACGAAGCTACACTTCAGTACTACTTTTCATCCACAGACAGATGGTCAATCCGAGCGGATTATTCAGATACTCGAGGATATGTTGAGATGTTGCATTCTTGAGTTTGAAGGTACATGGGAATGATACTTGCCATTGATTGAATTTGCGTAAAATAATAGCTTTCAATAGAGTTTAAAAATTGCACCTTACAAAGCTTTATACGGTTACAAATGTTGAACACCTTTGTATTGGACCGAGTTTAATGAGAATAAGATACACGGGGTCGATTTGATCAAAGAGACTGAACAAAAAGTAAAAGTGATTCGTGAAAGTCTGAAAGCAGCGTCAGATCGTCAGAAATCATACGCAGACTTGAAATGAAAAGATATTGAGTTTTAGATCGGGGATAAAGTATTTTGAAAGTATCTTTGTGGAAGAAAATACTCCGATTCAATTGTAAAGGCAAATTGAGTCCAAGGTTTATTGGACCGTATGAGGTTATTGAGCATATCGGGTCAGTTGCTTACAGATTGTTGTTGCCACCTGAATTAGAAAAGATTCACAACGTTTTCCATGTAACGATGCTTCGAAGATACCGATCCAATCCCTCGCATGTGATTACTCCGTCTGAGATTGAGATTCAATCTGATATGACATACGAAGAAAAATCGATCCGAGTTTTAGATCGCGAGGTTAAAGAATTGAGAAATAAAGAAATTCATTAGTGAAAGTCTTATGGCATCGACACGGGGTTGAAGAAGCTACTTGGGAACCTGAGGATGCTATGAGAGAACAATACCTGAACCTATTCACTGGTAAGATTTTTGGGGACGAAAATCCCTAAGGGGGGAGAGTTGTAACAACCCGATTTTAGCTAAATCAGAACAGTGGTTTCGAAACAAAAAATTTGAAGTCGTAAAATTATTTTAATATTATTTTTGGTGTTTACAGTATGTGAATTAATATGTGTGACAGTTTCGTGTGAGAATTTTATCGTTTATGTGCTCAATTTGCTAAAAGGACTTAATCGTGTATAATACAAAAGTGACTTGCTATTTGTTATAGTGCTAAATTGCTATGGCTTTTATAATTTGGGGTCCTTATGATTATACCATTGAAATTATGGATGGACACAAAAGCCTAAGGTTAGTGGATTTTAAATAAAATTAAAAAGGTTAAAATAGTAAATTATGTGTTAATATGAAATTAAATAAAATAAAACATAAAAACATGGTTTTGTTCATCTTTCATGACCAAAACTACAAAAGAAAAAGAGAAAGCTAGGTTCGGCACTCATTTTGCTTGATTGAGGTATTAATTTGCTCGATTTTTGATAATTTTTATGTTTTTGAGATTGTTGCTTCAAATACTAGCTAGCCCATGCTTGAATTTTTGAATTAGTTGTGGATTTTGTGATTTTCCATTGTTTATAGCTTGAGATTTTTGTTTGATGATAAAAAAATAAACCCTTGTTGATAGATTATTATGTTTAATAAAGTGATTTTTGGTAAAAATGAGTATTATGGATTAAATTGTGAAATTTGCAAATTGAGGGGTCAAAATGTGAAATAAATGAAATAAATGGGCTACTAGGGACCTAGGAATAATTTGGCCTAACTGGGTTTGATGAGATTTTGTGTATTTTGTGTTATTTTGATATAAGGACTAAATTGAGAAACTATGAAATGTTATGGGCTAAAGTGCAAAAAGCCCAAATTATGTATTTTTGGATGAAATTGAATGACTGTGTTATTAAACAAGCCAAATTTGTATTAATTTAGATCAAGAAAGAAAGAAATCAGATTTGGATCGGGGGAAGTCGAAGGTGGTCGAATAGTCATTCTGGTCCGTTCACCTCCGTACGAGGTAAGTCCATAAGTTAATAAATGATCTTAAATTCGAATGTATTCATTATCTATATAGCCGAATTGAATTGTATGCTTATATAACTACATTGAAATTAGCATTGGATAAATTGTTATGAGCATGAATGGATCGAATTACAACATCCGAAAGCCCCGTACTAACCATATGAATAGTTTAGGATATGTATGTCATGACATTAGGACTTCCAATGTGTAATTTGTGTAAGACCATGTCTGGGACATTGGCATTGAAGTGAGAAAACGTGTAAGACCATGTCTAGGACATTGGTATCGTATATGATTCGTGTAAGACCCTATCTGAGACAGTGGCACCGATATGTGATAGCATGTAAGACCACATCCGGGATATGGCATTGTACGAGCTTATTATGATTTACGTGTATCCTTAACAATTCCGAACGGTTCAACGGGCAATGGCAAGTTGAGAATGATTGTGAAATTGAGCTAAATGAATCAGGTATGTGTGAAGTTTATATGTTTATGAAAAAGAAAAGTACCAAATGTGATTATATGAATTTTCTAAGTATGATGAATGTATATGCGGTTTAGATTTATTAATTTAGGACTAGTTGAATTGAATTATTAATACCATTGAGATGATTTACTTGCTTATGGCTTACTAAGCTATCCAAGCTTACTTTGTGTGTTTAATCGTCGTTTTATAGATTTTGGAAGCTAGCTACGAGCTCTGGGATTGTCTTGGAACATCGTCACACTATCGATCGCTATTTCGGTATTTTAAAAGTTTGAAACTATGAATATATGGCATGTATAGGCTAGTATTAGTATGTTTGGTTTTGAAATTTGTATATATATTTAGCCATGCGAAAATGGCTTGATCATGATGCTTAGATTCGGATATATTCGATTATGATATAAGTTTATTTTGGTAAGTATGTTTCATGGCATGTATGTATGGTGTTTTGGTTATATGTCTTGATTGGTTATGACATGAATGACTTATAAATTAGTTCATATTGATAAGCTTAATACATGGTATATATACTAATGGTGTTTGGATATATGATTTGGCAATGGGTAATGGTAAGCATGGTGTATCATTCGGCTTAAGCAATGAAGTAAATGATGGATGCATGTTTAAGTAATGGTATGTGATATATTAGTTAAGTAATGTTTATGTCATATGTGTGTGTATTTGCTTTGATCATTTTGTGAGGTAAGAATTAGGTTATACAATGCATGTTTATATTTAGCTAATCTTAAGTGAAATAAATGTATATTCCTATGATACGATCATTTGTGGTTTGGCTATTTTGATTCAGTTTGTGCAGGCAAGTATACACATATATTATGCTTGAATAGTTTGTTATTTAGGTTTGGTTTTTATATAGTTCCTTAGATGATTGAAAGAGCGATGTTTAGGCATGATTTATGGCATACGATATAGGCATAATATGTGTTATTTTGTTGTGTACAGAAATGGTTCATTTTGATGGAGTAAAATGCATATATATATATATATATATATATTAGCATCAAAGTCATGTTCAGCCATGTTGTAATGTTACTATGGTTGCATATGCATTTGGTTATTAAATGGTGTAAAATGGTTCGATTGGTTTTATTATGTGCATGTGAAGAATTAAGAAATGATATGTTTAATATTCGGCAAATTAAATAGTAAGATTCGCTTATTATTGAATGGAGAAACTTAGTACGAATGTTAAAGCTATTTGATGATCGAATTGAAAGCTCTTTGTACGGTTGAACTAATAATGTTTAGATGTGATTTTTGGTATGCAATTTGGGTATGTTTTAACTTGTTATTTGAGTTCGAAAATGGTTCATATATGATAATGTTAAATGCACATATGACTATGATGTTTAAAATCTGTACTTGACCATTTTGTGAAGTTATTTATGCCAAATATGCTAAAGGACAATAAGCCGTGTGATATGGATTATTCGGTTTAATATGCGTATGTATTGAAGTAATATGCTTGATAATCAGCTTATGAAATATTTGTTTTGATATATGCTCGATATATGTTATATAATGTTATACGATTGAATAAAATTTTAACATGCGAATGATATGAATATAGGAGTATTAAGGTTCAAAATTTGAATAGGATAAGTGTATTGATGTGGTTAATTTACGAAGCATGAAAAGAAATGAATGCATGTTCTGAGATGTGTTTTGTTTGGTAATGCCTCATAACCCTAATCTGGCGACGGATACAGGTTAGGGGTGTTACAAACTAATTTTAGTAGGCTTTGAAAACATTTATTTTGGTATATGTGGCATGTAATAGGAGTAAGTTGTGTTAGTATATTAGTGTTCATATTAAGTGGTATGTTTTGTACTAGTATATGTTTAAGGTTAATGTTTGTGGCAAATTATGTGGTGAATCATAGCTTGAGTGTGAGATTTGAATGTTATGATATGTTACTTGTACTGATAATCTTGATAGTAAATAGTTTAAAAGATGTGATTTGGTTGTTGATTATCTTTTGGTGCAATAAATTATGTTAAATTGTTACTTTACATGACATTGTCTTGTTCTGTTTGAACTTGGCTAGATAATGACTTAGGATGATAGGTTTGAATGTTGTTTGTGATGGTGCCTTATGGCATATTGGTTAGATTTAGATATATAGCATGTTTTGATATGTTTTGGGTTGTGCTTAAATAAGTTAAGCGAATGGATATTTTCATGCTAGTTGCATAAGAGAATTGGGTTAAAGGCTTGTTATTTTAAGTTGAGATGTGTATGTATGTATCCTTAAAAGTAGTAGGTGACTTAAACATGAATTGAACCTTTAAACTTATGGTTTTTGACCATTTTGAAGGAAGTACAGATAAAAAGGATCAAGATATTGATACCATACCAAATAAACAGTTTAAATTTTGACAGAATGCCAATTTGGTATAGGTATTTTTCTCTAATATCGATAAATCTTTAAAAATATCGATACTGAAACATCCCACACCCGTCCCACGAGAATGGACCGGATCTGGTATGTTCCCGGTGTAAACCGTTTCAAAATTCTTTTGAATACTTTGAAAAGCGTGTGTTTTGGAAGGTAGTTTGTTTATGTGTTGGGCTCGAGTTGAAAACAAGTTTATATATTTTTTTCTTATAATGAAAACCCATAATTTGGTGACAAAATATTTAAGCTTATTTTAATTAAATGGGCTTATTCTTTATGAAGCCCTAAATTCATAGCATAGTAATTAAAACAAGAATAAAATCATCACTATGGCCTTATTACATAAAACAAAACCCAAAATAAAATTTATACAAGATACTTAAAATAAAATAAAGGTTCAAATTAAATTAACTTCAAGCTGAACATGGCCACCACAAGTTCTGCCGTCCCGATCCATTACTGCTCGTCACCTGAAACATGTTCCTACAACAGGGTGAGTCGATAGACTCAATGTGTAACCAACACTAAAATATAATAGAATTAGGCACACCATACATATCATGTTCATATAAAAATTCAAGATAATGATGCAAACCCGAACCCAAACCTATATGCCATCCGCTACACTCCACCCGTACCATCCTGCACACCGTGGGGACTACTAAGTCAACCCTCCATCCACTACACTCCATCGAAGGCAGTCGCTGCAGTCGACGTGCTCATCGCCCACATAAAGTTCTGTGGCATAGCCACCAGATATTTGTGTCATGAGACACCACATTCACTTAATGTGACCGAAGTCACCACATTCACTAAGTGAGACGAAAGTCATCACATATTCTTAGTGAGACCGAAGTCATCACATATTCTTAGTGAGACCGAAGTCATCACATATTCTTAGTGAGATCGAAGTCATCACGTTTCACTTAGTGAGACCGAAGTCATCACCTTCACTTCCCCTTTCACAAATAACCCGAATGCCCCATATTATTCATATCATGCATATCATATTTAAATTCACTTTCATATCACTTTTCACATGTTAAGTATAACATATTTCATAATCCTAGTAGAAGTAGGAAAACGTACCTGAGTACTTTGTACCATAACATGGTACTTTAGCCACATTCTTACACTTTCATATTAACATATATATCATAATTAAGCCATAAAACTATTAAAATTAGTGTGGAGTACACACGATACCTTATCCATATTCTTGCACTTTTATATTAGCACATATAATAAAATTAAAGCCGTAAATCTATCAAGATTTAGTGTGGGGTACACACCTGATTTGCTTAGCGATTCCTTGAGATTCCGAAAAGCTAGATCTAATGTTTAGATCCTTAGTCCCTTTGATGCCGATTTGATGTTTATTCAAATCCCGAAAACTTGGTTTTCCTTCACCTGATATTCGACCAACCCTGAATCTCAATATGGGTTAGTTTTCGGCTTTTTAATAATTTAAGAACCGATCTATGTAATCATACAAGCCTTGGCCGAATACTTTTAGGTGCTTACCTTGTGGATTTTAAATCCCAAACTCTCCTCGATTAATGGAGATGCCAAAATACCTTAGATCCGAAATCCCAAAATTCACCTTCCATATTTCGATCAATAAGATATAGGAGGATTAGACTAACTTTCAGCTTAAAAGAAAGTATTATAATTATAACTATAGATCCTTACCCTTTATATTGAAATCGATGATCCTCCGACACCACTTGAGAGATTGGCTTAGAGACTTGATGAACAATCGGCTATGATCCCTTATGTATTCGGTTTCAAAGATGAAAGAAGAGAGGAATAATAGGCTTAGAAGGAATCGGCTAGGAGGCTAAAAGAAAAGAAGAAAAAGAATGGATGCTCAAGAAGAATTTTCAAAAGAGAGAGGAGAAAGAATATTCGACAGAAGAAAAGAGAGGGAGAATGAATAATGAATAGCCATAGTCTCATCCTTTTATAGCCGAAATTTCTAGGCCAAGAATCCTTTACTTGGCCATCACTCTTCCCTCATTCTCCTAATTAAAGAATAATTCTTCATTTATCCACCTATTTAGCCGAAATTCTAAAGGGAATAAAACTCTTCTCTTAAGAGTCCCTATTGCCGTCCATTGCTTCCTCTCTACGTAATTAAATAAAAAATCACTTAAAGCTTTAGCTAGGTGCCGTCCATCTCTTGGGCTTCTCGAAGCAAAAATAAAACTTATTTTATTTGCTTCCCATGTGACTTGAACTCAGGCCCAACACCCTTGCATGTGGGCCATTTCACGAGGCCTTAGGTGGCATCTTGGGCCACTTTTCCAAGTCCGTTAATGGGTCAAATTTCACGTACTTTATATTTTAGGGTCACTGCCCTAAGTTCCCTTTGAACTTTAAAATTGATATTTCGGGTCATTTTAAGTTTCCTAAAATTTTCATGACTCTGTAAACTTGACATTCCTAGGTTTCCAAAATGTTTACTTTCCTATTTTGGCTTAGTTTCCAAAATGTTTACTTTCCTCTTTTAGCTTAGGTTTCCAAAATGTTCACTTTCCTCTTTTAACTAATCGTTCCATACATTTCCTTACATTTCCATACATTTCCTTACATTTCCATACATTTCCATACCTTTCCATACATTTCCTTACATTTCCTTACATTTCCATACATTTCCATACATTTCCATACATTTCCTTACATTTCCATACATTTCCATACATTTCCTTTTATTTCCTTTCATTTCTTTACATTTCCTTACATTTCCTTATACTTCCTTTTATTTCCTTACATTTCCTTATATTTCCTTACATTTCCTTACATTTCCAAGGTTCTAAAGATGCACACCACACATCCATATCACAATAAACATGCTATTTCATTAAGCAAAATGCACACAATGGGATTGAACCTCTTCCCTCAAAGTACTTCACTTGATGCCATAACCTTGCACCTTAGGTGGCGTCTCTTGCCACTTTTCCACATCACTTTTGTTTTAACTTAAAACCAATAATTGTCCAAAGCTTTCTCTTCCATCCTAGGATTTTAAAACCCTTAATTCGCTTCCAACCATTGTTAAAACCTACTACTCATGAATTATGCGTAAACGCATAACCCTAATCTAGGATGTTACAGTTCTACCTCCTTAAAAATAATTTCGTCCTCGAAATTACTTATCGACAGTCGTACAATCTTTCTCACGCACTATGCTTACTGCAAGACTCGATCTTAATAGAACCATCATACTTTCGGGCATCTTTCTCAAGACTATGCTTCACAAGACTCGATCTTAATAGAACCATCATACTTTCCGAGCACAATCTCTAAGTTCACATCCCTTAGAACTCATTTCTAACGTCGCGTTAAGAAGTTTTATGTATTAAAAATTTTGTTTCACCGATTAACTGAAGAAGTTTTATGGAAAGAATTTTTAGAAGTGGTTCTTTCGTATTCATACATGCACACAGTCTTTACATTCATACATCCATCAATCAATTATGAACTTTCGTTCATTCGGAGAAATGTTGTAGTTTTCATTGTTGTTGTTTTTCCACTACTCAGGGGTATTTTTGTAATTTGTCAAAATAAGGTTCCTTGGTGATTTTGTCACAAAGTATTTTGGTATTTTTAAATTTCCGGGGTATTTTGGAAATTTTTTTTTTTGAAATCAGGGTATTTCAAAATTTTGGACCTTGGGGTTATTTTGGTAATTTTTCCACAAACCGGTAAATTGTAAAATTTTAATAAATCGGGGATATTTCGAAGTTGCAAAACTTTGAGGTTCCTTTGAGAAATTTATTTTCCAAGACGATGAAGTTGCAAAATTTTGGAAATCGTGGTCATTTGGAAATTTTGGTAAGTTAGGGCAATTTTGTAATTTTCCAAAAATCACGGTATTTTGATAGTTTGCAAATTAGGGTTTTGGACTTTTATAACATAATGAAATGTTGGCAAAACTATTGAGTAGTTGGACATTTTATAAACCAAGGGCATTTTTGTAATTTTACCACTAGGGGTATTTTAGTAAATTTGTAAATCGAAATATTTCGGAAAATTTATAAAATATTCTTTTCAAATCAAAAGGGTAATTTAGAAATTTTAAAATTAGGGTTTCCATAAAAATCTGGCTAGTCCCTTTCGAGTTTTAGTTATTGGGTTTAGCTGTGACTAAGTCCTCTTGGTTAGGGTGAGCAGTTACTACGCACTTGGTAGGATTCGAGTAAAGAGGAGGTGAGTCATTAGGACCGCTTAAATACCAAGCTCTTCTTGAATCCACTCCTGACATGCGCTGTGAGTTACCACACCTAGCTCGGTGACTTAATCACGAGTTTGTCTAGTGTATTAAGTCTTATGTATTTGTGTTTGAGTAGACTAATCCTGGGTTCAAGTTCCTATCATGCTATTCTACGTTCCATTCCTTTTCTACCATTCTATAATTCACATAATCACACGATAGTTGGGGGTACTTACGGTGGATCATGGTTGGAGACTTAGGTGCCATGCCATCAAACTGTCTACTTTGAAATATTTTCATAAAACTCATTTGGGCTTGTTTTGAAAACGTTTTGGGCCTTAGGCCACAGTGAGAGTTTAAAAGCTGGCTCGATATTAAATCGAAACATCCACACCCGCCCACGAGAATGGACCGGATCTGGTATGTTCCCGGTGTAAACCGTTTCAATATTCTTTTAAATACTTTGAAAGCGTGTGTTTTGGAAGGTAGTTTGTTTATGTGTTGGGCTCGAGTTGAAAACAAGTTTATATATTTTTTTCTTATAATGAAAACCCATAATTTGGTGATAAAATATTTAAGCTTATTTTAATTAAATGGGCTTATTCTTTATGAAGTCCTAAATTCATAGCATAGTAATTAAAACAAGAATAAAATCATCACTATGGCCTTATTACATAAAACAAAACCCAAAATAAAATTTATACAAGACTTAAAATAAAATAAAGGTTCAAATTAAATTAACTTCAAGCTGAACATGGCCACCACAAGTTCTGTAGTCGATCCATTCTTGCTCGTCACACCAAACATGTTCCTACAACAGGGTGAGTCGATAGACTCAATGTGTAACCAACACTAAAATATAATAGAATTAGGCACACCATACATATCATGTTCATATAAAAATTCAAGATAATGATGCAAACCCGAACCCAAACCTATATGCCATCCGCTACACTCCACCGTACCATCACACGCACACCGTGGGGACTACTAAGTCAACCTCCATCCGCTACACTCCATCGAAGGCGATCATTGCAGATCGGCGTGCTCATCGCCCACATAAAGTTCGTGGCATAGCCACGGATATTTGTGTCATGAGACACCACATTCACTTAATGTGACCGAAGTCACCACATTCACTTAGTGAGACCGAAGTCATCACATATTCTTAGTGAGACCGAAGTCATCACATATTCTTAGTGAGACCGAAGTCATCACATATTCTTAGTGAGACCGAAGTCATCACATATTCTTAGTGAGACCGAAGTCATCACGTATTCTTAGTGAGACCGAAGTCATCACATATTCTTAGTGAGATCGAAGTCATCACGTTTCACTTAGTGAGACCGAAGTCATCACCTTCACTTCCCCTTTCACAAATAACCCGAATGCCCCATATTATTCATATCATGCATATCATATTTAAATTCACTTTCATATCACTTTTCACATGTTAAGTATAACATATTTCATAATCCTAGTAGAAGTAGGAAAACGTACCTGAGTACTTTGTACCATAACATGGTACTTTAGCCACATTCTTACACTTTCATATTAACATATATATCATAATTAAGCCATAAAACTATTAAAATTAGTGTGGAGTACACGATACCTTATCCATATTCTTACACTTTTATACTAGCACATATAATAAAATTAAAGCCAGTAAATCTATCAAGATTTAGTGTAGAATTACACCGATTTGCTTAGCGATTCCTTGAGATTCCGAAAAGCTAGATCTAACGTTTAGATCCTTAGTCCCTTTGATGCTGATTTGATGTTTATTCAAATCCCGAAAACTTGGTTTTCCTTCACCTGATATTCGGCCAACCCTGAATCTCAATATGGGTTAGTTTTCGGCTTTTTAATAATTTAAGAACCGATCTATGTAATCATACAAGCCTTGGCCGAATACTTTTAGGTGCTTACCTTGTGGATTTTAAATCCCGAAACTCTCCTCCTGATTAATGGAGATGCCAAAATACCTTAGATCTGAAATCCCAAAATTCACCTTCCATATTTCGATCAATAAGATATAGGAGGGATTAGACTAACTTTCGGCTTAAAAGAAAGTATTATAATTATAACTATAGATCCTTACCCTTTATATTGAAATCGACAGATCCCTCCTGACACCACTTCAGAGATTCGGCTTAGAGACTTGATGAACAATCGGCTATGATCCCCTTATGTATTCGGTTTCAAAGATGAAAGAAGAGAGGAATAATAGGCTTAGAAGGAATCGGCTAGGAGGCTAAAAGAAAAGAAGAAAAAGAATGGATGCTCAAGAAGAATTTTCAAAAGAGAGAGGAGAAAGAATATTCGACGAGGAAGAAAAGAGAGGAGAATGAATAATGAATAGCCATAGTCTCATCCTTTTATATTTGAAATTTCTAGGCCAAGAATCCTTTACTTGGCCATCACTCTTCCTCATTCTCCTAATTAAAGAATAATTCTTCATTTATCCACCTATTTAGCCGAAATTCTAAAGGAATAAAACTCTTCTCTTAAAAGTCCCTATTGTCAGTCCATTGCTTCCTCTCTAAGTAATTAAATAAAAAATCACTTAAGGCTTTAGCTAGGTGCCGTCCACCTCTTGGGCTTCTAGAAGCAAAAATAAAACTTATTTTATTTGCTTCCCATGTGACTTGAACTCAGGCCCAACACCCTTGCATGTGGGCCATTTCCTGAGGCCTTAGGTGGCATCTTCGGGCCACTTTTCCAAGTCCGTTAATGGGTCAAATTTCACGTACTTTATATTTTAGGGTCACCTGGCCCTAAGTTCCCCTTTGAACTTTAAAATTTGACATTTCGGGGTCATTTTTAAGTTTCCTAAAATTTTCGCGCGGCTCTGTAAACTTGACATTTCCTAGGTTTCCAAAATGTTTACTTTCCTATTTTGGCTTAGTTTCCAAAATGTTTACTTTCCTCTTTTAGCTTAGGTTTCCAAAATGTTCACTTTCCTCTTTTAACTAATCGTTCCATACATTTCCTTACATTTCCATACATTTCCTTACATTTCCATACATTTCCATACCTTTCCATACATTTCCTTACATTTCCTTACATTTCCTTACATTTCCATACATTTCCATACATTTCCTTACATTTCCATACATTTCCATACATTTCCATACATTTCCTTTCATTTTTTTACATTTCCTTACATTTCCTTATACTTCCTTTTATTTCCTTACATTTCCTTATATTTCCTTACATTTCCTTACATTTCCAAGGTTCTAAAGATGCACACCACACATCCATATCACATAAACATGCTATTTCATTAAGCAAAATGCACACAATGGGATTCGAACCTCTTCCTCAAAGTACTTCACTTGATGCCATAACCCTTGCACCTTAGGTGGCGTCCCTTGCCACTTTTCCACATCACTTTTTGTTTTTAACTTAAAAACCAATAATTGTCCAAAGCTTTCTCTTCCATCCTAGGATTTTAAAAACCCTTAATTCGCTTCCAACCATTGTTAAAACCTACTACTCATGAATTATGCAGAAACACATAACCCCTAATCTAGGATGTTACAGATACCTCCAAAAAGGTATCAATAAAAATGTTTTGAACCCAAATTTTCCAAATTTGGTCGTATGCCAAAATGGTATCGATACTTAATTTGGTTTATATACCTAATAATAAAATATCGATACCTATTACAAAGATATCGATACTTTGTGCAAGGTTTGAAAACTTTATAATTTGGTCCTTTTTCATGCTCGAGTCTACTCTTCATATCTTAAAGCTCAATTTAAGCCTATTTTTGGTATGAATATCATGTTAAATGAACACTTGTCTATTAACAATTATTTTAATTAAATTTTAAATTTAAATTGTATGTTTTAGACTTGTTAATTGTTGTAGCATCCCGTAACCCTAATCCGATGACGGAGACGGGTGAGGAGTATTACTGAACCTCTTTTGTTAAGACTCTATTTTGATGAGATTTTTATAAAGTACTAATATTTGGTTTAAATTATTACAATTTGTTTACGAAGTGACCATATTTGAACTTATACACCATATGACTTGTATATCATTTTTAAACTGATGATATTTCTTTCACCTTAGTAAAATAACAACTAAAATATGTTATATATATAACTTTGTAAGAATTATTCAAAGCTTCTGCCGAAATGTTTTAAAGTTAGTTTATTTTCATGTAGTGGCACACCATACACGGATCCTATTATAGGGTTGAGTTTGGCATGTTACATATTATTATTTTCATTATTATTTTGGGATTAGACTTATGGATTATTGATGTTAGTTTGGATTTTATTGCGGACATTTTGATGCTTGAGATTGAATTTGATAATGTATGTTAGGTTTTCTCGATGAATATGTATTAATATGGCATGTAAAAAGGTTAAAAGATGTCAGTAGGCTTGGTTGAGTTAGATATTATTTGTATAATGAGTAGGAATATTGTTTTAAGCATGAAGATCATTTTAACTTTTGAATTTTTAGCATTCTAGGTAAAAATATCGATACTCGAGACCAAAATATCGATACCTTGCGAAAGAAAAGTTTTCAAAAATAGACAATATATCGATACCCAAGCACGAGTATCGATACTAGTGATAAAAACACCGATACCTCTACAAAAGTATCGATAGAACGTTTTGAATCAAAATTTGACAGAAAGCTAAAATGGTATCGATATTTACTTTAGTATCAATACCTAACACATGAATATCGATACCTCCTTATTTAGTATCAATACTTATGCTGGATTTCAAAAATTTTCAAAGTGGTCCTTATTTCTCGAATAATTCTATTTCTATTATTTATTAAAATGTTTAATTAGTCATTATTTCATCTCTAATGGTTGAATGTGGTAGCCATTACTTTTATTTGTTATTGGGTATGTATTTGTATAAGTTCTGGTAGTTGTTTTAGCATCCTGTAGCTCGAGTCCGGCAACCGGACCGGGTGAGGGGTGTTATAAAACAAATAAAGAATAGGTTGGTGTGTGGGGATAAAAATGAACTTATACGAAATTAACAAAGGCTTTAAGGCATGTATCAATGTCACTTTTTTTTAAGGTTCTATTCGTCCCCGCCTATATTATGGTATGCAAAAGAGTTATTGGTAAATAAACCTCGAGGATACAATAAAGCCTAATAACTGTCTGCGTTTTGCACTGACAGAAACATTCACTAAGCACTGAGCACTGAGCAAAACATAGCAAAGATATCAATTTCTATAAAATAAATTCTATAGTAATTATTTATAAAACAATCTAGGAATATAAAAGATGGTGGAAGAATAGAAAGAAACTTTTTATGTGTTTTTTTGTGTGTCATACAAATGAAAATTTACTCGATTTATAGGTCTCATGTCTCTTCACAAGGACATAACTGCCCAAATGGATAGTTATATCTTAAGCAATAAATATAATTATTCAACAGTATTTTCTTGAATAATTATGACTATTTCTTAATAATCAAGGGACATAACTTTTGAATTTAAGAGGCATAACTCATCACTATAAATAATGACATCTTTTGTAAATAACCAAGTGATATAATTTTTGTTACTTATAACTTTTCATTTGCAACTATTGAAACGCTATATATATTTTGAAAATGTTCCAACAAAAAAATATTTAGATTTATATATATTATTAATAAATTAAATGATTGAATTAGTAAAATATTAATAATAAATAATTATGAAAAATATATAATTAATTTCATTTTATATGAGAGCAAATATATGTTTTTTTTCTTATGAGATGAATAGCAATGCAACTTTAAAAAGAATTATTTAAGTATTATACAAAGAGATAACAAAAAGAATAATCATATATATTAAGTATAACTAAATAATTAATAGTTATTTATAATATTTAGAAACATCAAACTATAGATGTTGAATTTATATTTACATGAAAATTATACTACGGCCACTCACATTTGAAAAGAATAATGCACATTGTTTTCCTTTCACTTTTTAAGAAGGCAATATTAACAAAAAAAATCATGAAATGAATTTTATGCAAACTATTATAATTTTATAAAATTAAAGTCATGTAAACATTTATGGGGCATTAGTGGGATATTGTCCTTCTTGATTTTCTATTTAAAAAACTCTTACGAGGAATGAAAAATTAAAAATAAGTAATAATAATAACTATTTGACATATTAATAATATACTTTTTTATAAATAACATTAAAATATTGATATGTGTCTTTTTTAAATATTTATTTTTTAATATTATATATATTGCATTGAACATTATTAATCCTTAACTCTACATGTAAAAATTTCATTAAAAACGTATGAAATAATTTCTCAATAAAAGTACACATAACTTCTTATCTTAATGTACATAACTTTCTCCATTCCCGATCCTTATACTGGTGATCACTAACCTAACGACCATTACCAACCCCATGAACAATAGGTCATGCGTCATTTTTCATCACCACCAATTATCTCTCATCTAAAACCAAGCTCCTACACATTCACTGCATCGTCAAACCTTGCCAACATTTAAAACTGATTTTTCATTGGAACCCAAATCATACCATTGCCCATACCAAAACTATCACGAGAGAGAAAATAACCAAAAAAAAAAAAAAAAAATCCAAGGAGACCTATTTCAAGTTTTATTTTCTCCTACCATTCGAGGTTTTGGTCAGAGATAAGAGAGGTCAACGCCACAAGCTTTGGCTTCAGATTCAACAGGCTAGGAAGGAATTTTAAGATATTCTCATAGATCGAACTAAAGGATGAGATGAAGATTTGGAATCGAGACTATAGGAAATTGTGCATGAGGGCTTCAAGTTCAGCCTGGGTGCATTCGGTTCATTGTGAGAAGAAAATTGTTAAAAAAAATGAAAGAAAAGAAATAAAAAGGAAAATTAAAGAGATATTATTTTGTTAATTTGCATTTTTTTTAGTAAAATTGGATTGGATCCAATCAGATCACATCATCCAATCTTTGGATCGTGGATATTAGATTGAACTGAAACTCTAATTAATTAGTTGCCAAGAGTATACATTTATATTACTTGTTATTATTATATTGTTGTTTTAGAGGGATTGTGATACATCTTCTTATGTTAATCTCGAATTAATCTATTTAATCGAGAGACTTTTATAATTTATTGTACTAAGAGTTTATGCACTTAACGTGTTCGATTAAGGAACTTTTCTTAGAGTGTGATTTGATAGTAAAGCTATTTGTGTTGTGATTTTACTTGTTGAGTTCACAGAGTGAACTTAATGATGAAAGTACTGATTTTTAAGGTACAAAGGTGAGGTAAATTGGCAAGGGATGTATGATAGGATAAAATCACTTGTTGTAATCATTGAAGAGAGTGAATATTTCTTTTTAAGATTGACACCGTTGATATAGAAAAACCGAACTGCGTAACAAATTCTTGTGTGTTTTGTTTGTTTATTGTTTACTATTTGGTGCCAAAAAAAGTTTTCATTTCTTTATCACTCCTTCCAAATACTTAACTTATTTTGCGATTTTAAAACTTCAATCATGAATTCTACCGAGTTTATACTTGGAGTAAATTTCGATTTTATAGTAACATCATAAATTTCAACTCAATCCTTATATTTTTAGATTTATTTTGTTTAATGTTTGATGATGTACTCTTTACTCAATGGGGGTCGTGGCCCCAAAGTTTAAAATTTTAGTAATTTAACTCTTTGTAGATATATAATGGCCCTTTCAAAAATGCAAGTAGGCCCCTAAAGTTTAAGATTTTTGCAATTTTTCCATTTATATATATATATATATATATATATATATATCCCTCCAAAAATTAATTGTTATGGTGGAATAATACTTCTTCTTCTTTTGAATCAATTGTTTATATGTTTAAATAAATTGTTATGTAGCATGTCTAATTTTAGCTTACCCTCAAAATTAACATTATGGCTCCGCCACTATCTTTAGCGTAATTATCTCATATTACATTAGTGTTATTATTGTTTTGTATTATCAATAACATTACATTATATTTGGTATAATGTTTTTTAATGTTATAGGCCATATTATTATTTGTTGGTAGATATTCTCATGGGGTTCAACTATATATGAACTTTGATATAATATGAAATGTCATGCATGAACTTTGATTTTGTATGATTTTATATATGAAAATTTAGTTTGATTATATTTTTACAAAACCACTAACAACATTGTTGAATTAGCACCATTTTATATTGATATATAACATACACAAACAATTATATTGATCCAATATGAAAATAAATATATATATTCATTTATTAAAATATGATAATTGAATCAAAATCAAAATTCAATGTATACTTGAGATTATTAATCGATTACTAGTGTGTCAAGTTAAGCTTTAATTTGATAAAAGTTTTGATATAACAAATATAATGTTTTTGAATAAAACTTGTTTTTGAAATAAAACTTGATAAAATTCAAAGTAAATTTATTTTTCAAATTATTTCTAAGAGATAAAATTTTAAATCTAATCTTTCAAACACTTTGAAAATATTTTGGAGGTTCTTCAAAACAACAAACAATTTTGCAAACATTTTTAAACTAGTTAAATGCTCCTAGGGGTCAAAGTATCAATACCTTCTATTAGGTAATAACACCCTTACCCAAGGTATCGATACCCCTTCCTGGTATCGATACCGATTTGAGCTTCGAAGTTTAAAAAAATCGAATCAAAAATACAAAGTATCGATACCTCTAACCAAGTATCGATATCTTTCAAAAATTATCGATACCCATGCCTAGTATCGATAACAATTTGAGCTTCTGTTTCACTAAAAAAAAGATTGACCACAAATAGAAAGTATCGATACCTTCATAAAATTATCTATACCCTACCCTGGTATTAATGCCATTTTAAGGTTCGATGTTTTGGAAAGAAAAATTGCTCGAGTATCAATACCCTCTCCAAGGTATCGTCGATACCTTATAGAAAGTATTGATATTTCCTCTACTGTATCGATACTATTGACTTTAACGATTACTAAATTTAGGCATTAAATGCCTAAAGTATCGATACTCCTTCAAAGGTATCGATACAAATTGTTGCAAGAGACATTAATGCACTGGTTCTTACATCTCCATCAGCTTTATTCAATTTCTCACCAATCCAAACGGTTGGAAATCAATTAGAAGGTATTAATACCAACTTCCAAAGCTTTTACAACAACAAGATAGATTACAAAAGATCAAGAGCTTCAAGATACATAAAAATTCATTATCAACCTTTTGTGCTTCAATTCTTCATCTTTTTTCCTACAAGCACTTGTGAGCAATTCTATGTTTTATCATCTCAACTGTTTTTGTTGTGTGAGTACTTAATTGGAAAACATCTTAATATTGTAAGGGTTGTTTCTTTGTTTGCTCATTTGTTTACTCTTTTGAGACGGTTTAAGTCTTAAGATTTAGGTAGAAAGTTTAAGGGAGTTGTAAGGTTAAATATTATCCTCAAAGGTTGAATCAAATTAGCAAATTTAGAAAAATCCTTAGTGGTGGAAAGTTAAGGTAGTGGAGTAGGCAATTGGGGTCGAACCACTCTAAATTCTTGTGTTCGTTGTTTCAAATTTTCTTTTCTTACTTCCATAGATTTTTTTTTTTAAAAAGGTCAATTCACCCCTCCTCTTGGCTTTTTCCGTTGATTGATAAAACTAACACAATGAATAAACTAAGTGCTTGGAAGGAGTGATGGGGAAGTTTTTCTGGCACCAAATCTGGAAATTGTCAATTTAACACTCTATACCCAACCTGATCGCCAGGTTTGGGTACTGAGTGATAAAATCACCCAAACAACTTAACAGTATTTCTAATTCTGCTTTAATTACATACTTAAACAACTTAAATTTCAAAATCTAACTATTAATAAAACTTGTACAGACCTAGTGATAATTTCTTACAACTTTGATTCCAACAATTATTTATTAAGTTTTAATTAAACTCGAATACAGATATAATCAACTTAAACCCTGAGGCATGGCCTCTAAGGGTGCCCCTCTATATACATGAAACAACTATTGCGCCCACTTCTAGAGTCTGACGGAGTCTAGCTTGGTCCCTCCACTCAATTCCCTAGTCTTTATCTACCTTGCATACACACATTAAATATAGTAAGTTCAAAAGAGCTTAGTGAGATATGTACATAAGTGACCATGAAAATTGCTTAAAATTTTAGAAAGAGGAGATTTTATACGCCAAGTTAAAACTCCCTAAATTTCGTGGGCAAATTCGTAAATTTTGTTTGTGTGACCAAAATCTTGTTCTCTCTCTCTCTGAGTCAACCTTTGGCGGACACAACAATTGGTCTGATTATGTAACACCCCTAACTCGAATCTATCATCGAAATAGGGTTACGGAGCATTACCGAGGTTTACGGATCAATCAGACAGAAATTTCAAACATTTCGTTTCATATCAATATTCATAATAAAACCAATCAAAAATCATATATATTGTCCCTTAAACGAGCCGTCAAGACCCGAGATACATATTAGAAACAAGACGGGACTAAATCTGATACTGAGAGAATTTTTCTAAAAAAATAGAAAATTTTTCAACCTGCAAGGGTCACACACCGTGTGGCCAGGCCATGTGACTTACACGGTTAGGAGACACTCCGTGTCTCAAGCCGTGTGGGCATTTGAAATAGGGACATACGGCTATGTCCAGCCTATGTCCATACCTATGTAACTCTCTGACTTGGGTCACACGCCCGTGTGAGCATATTGACTTGAATTTTTAAGAATATATAGGGGACGCACGGTGGTGTCTCTTGGCCGTGTGTCACACACGGCTGAGTCACACGCCCGTGTCTCTACCTGTGTGGACGAAAATAGACCATTTTCTAAGCCACATTTCTCACCCATATTGACACCAAAATGGCTTCAACAAATTTGTAACACCCCAAACCCGACCCACAAGCCCTGACCGGATCTGGTATGTCACTGCGAAAAAACGGTTGGAAAATCTTTGACTTTAGAATAAAACTTGAAAATTTTGTTAACTTTTGGAGAGTGTGTCCATTAAAATTATTTAATAACATAAGCTCGATATAAAATACATGAATTAAAACTTTATTATAATTTATTATATTATAAATCATTTGAAGAAAATATATCTAAGTATAATATAAACTTGATAATCGTAAATAGAATACTTTAAATAAAGGTGGCCCTTATTACATCAAATAAATACCCAAAGCGATAATATGAAATAATTAAATCAAATAAACATCTCTTGCATAAAATGCATATAAGAAAACTTCTTCGCATGGCCACCTTTGTATCCACTCCAACCCGGTCCGAACATCATATCACCTGCGATGTTGGATAAATAATTGGGTGAGTCATACAGACTCAGTGTGTAATTAAACCATCGGAATCCACCCACATGCTAGCCACATAACATCCCAATTATCAAATGCCACATGTAAATATAATCATTTAAACATTACCACAATCTGGGCTTGGCCCACATTCACGTATGTTCTCATAACATACCAATCCACATTCAAATCTTGGGCTAGGCCCTTTTCTCATTAATTCATTGATTACTGGGCTTGGCCCATTTCCACGTATGTCCTCATAACATACCAATCCACATGTCATATTGGGCTTGGCCCATTTCCATATCATTTCATAACGGAACAATGCAACATGAAACCCAACCCAATCCTAAGGTCCATCCGCTACACACCCCCTTAACCAGCCTACCACACACTAGGGGACTATCGAGTCACCCTCTCATTTTCCCTCCAAGAAGACAACCAATGCCATCCACGATGTAGCGTTTAGCTAACATCAAACCACGATGGGGCACATAGCAACCCATCAAGCCACGATAAGGCGCAGAACCGATATCAATCACGGTAACCACGCGAACTTAATCGCTAGATCCACAACGCGACCTCGATCGGCGCCAATCCACGATGTAGCACAAAGTCGACATCAACCACGTACTCAAGTACACCTGTCCTTCTTTCATAACCCACCCATGCACATGTAACATGATATAATGACAATATGATGCATGTGCATGTCATTCACAAACATAGGCATACACTCATATTTAAATAAATGACAACAATATTAACAATTTGCTATTTACGATCGACGTCATACCCTTTTAGGGTATCTATTGCACTTTTACCATCGCACTTATTAGTAAGCATATAACATAAGCGGATATCACATAAAACCCGAAACAATGGCTAACTACACACCTTATGACTGAAGCTCTAAACCTTGATCCCGACACTATAAACGCGAAACTACGGTAACTTGCCTATAGTTTTACATTGTTGGCCCACACCGGTGGCCAATCTCGTCTAATGAAACCGCTCTTTTCTTAAACTTTGGGATGTGAGCTTTCCCTTGCCCTCTTGGTAGCACGCATCCATAACAATATCTAATCAACACACGATTAATCACGATCTCAAACGAATAACCATAAACTACTCATCCTTACCGAAAGATCTTAAATCCCAAAGGCTTCTCTTTACTCTTGTCGATTTGGCCCTAAAAGATCATAGCCACCACTCGGTCAACACAAAAACATAAACAATGGCCTAAGGCCGAATTCCAATGGATCACTTACCCTTTCTACTTGGATCCCAAAACACCAATGGTCTTAAGAAGTTGCCTGAAAATCCCTGTTACACAATATTAGAATCGGCTAATCCCTAAACCCATGGAAAAGGCCCCTTTGGCCGAATACTTACCACCCTTACCTTGATGAGTCTAAACTCGAGACCCTCCTTTTAAGCTCCTTGGCGCAGGCCACAAGCTCTAAATGTCGACACCACTCTTCACGAGGTTGACAACAAGCTTGGATAAATAGAGAGAAAAGGTTTCGCTTCACTACCAAATGAAATTAGAGCATTCGGCTAACACAAGGTGTTGTTATGGAATTTGAAAAGAGTTTGAGAAAGGAATGGGGTTCGGTCAAAGTGCAAATAGGAAGGAAAGAAGAAAACAACGTATCCTTATGGGACCTTAGAGTTTGGTCACAAGGCACGAAAATGGAAATTGAATAGGTGACTTCTCAAAGGAAATTCGGCACAGAGAGTGAGATGAGAGAAAGACTTTTGGCTTTGGAGAACAAAAGGAGAAAAGAATTTCTTAGAGGTGCTCCCCTATTTAAAGCATACGGCACCCTCCCCATTGAGACCGAATGTGGCTACCCAAGGAGCCCTTTGGCCGACCACTACTGCTCCACTTTCAAAAATCCACCTTTCTCTCCTAATTAAACTCATATTTTATCACCTAATCCTATTAAAAAAACAATCCAATTTAAAACTAACTAAAATAATCCTATATTTATCTAAAATAATAAACTAACAAAAGCTATCCACCAGCCGAATTCAAAAATGATTAAACAACCTTGGTTTAATCCTTATCCAATGAAGCTTCCATGTGCCGTCCAACACTTTCAAATTTGCTGCCAAAAAGAATAAAAAAATTAAACTCCAAAACGCAACTCTCTTGGTTCGAACCTAGGACCTTGCTATTGTACTCCTCTCCTCCAACGCCCCAGGCCACTCGGCCACATTGACTTTCATGCCATAAAGCCTCCAACATTTATCTTTAAAGGCTTCCTACTCAAGCCCATAGCCGCACATGAAAAATAAAACACGCCAAAATGCTGCTGCAGCCCCTCGAACCAGCGCCCACGTTAGCCTCTAGCTCCTAAGTGCTGTGACGGAACCACTTTGCCAAGGTGCTGCTTGTGTCAAAGACACGCCCCAACTCCTTTAAGGCCTCCTTCCTTGTAACGCCAAAACATAAAAATTAAAACCAGGTAGCTTCCTCTTTGAATCGAACCCAAGACCTTAGGCGTCACCTTCCCACACCCCAGCAGGCGCCTCCATGCCACTCAACCAAAGACCTTCTTGTGCCATAACCTTCCAAATAAATTTCTTAAGGCCTCCAAAGCCAAGCTCCCTTTCTTAACCCTAAAATTCAAAATTTTCCTAAGTCATCCCTCACCTTCTAGGGTTCTCCAAACCCCTCAAAATCCATCCAACATGACCATAAGCCTGTTAAACACTCGGGTTATGCTCGAGCATATAACCCCTAAATTAGGTGTTATAATTCTACCCCCTAAAAATAATTTCGTCCCGAAATTACTTACTACCATGCAATCCTAACTCCCTACTCTACGCCTCTGCTGCGTACTCTAATTTTAGCAAATTTATCCTACCTTCTAGACACAGTCTTAAGGTTCACATCCAGAGTTCTTATACTTCACTAGCCACACAAGCATGAGCTAATTTCATACAACCAAACCATAAATGGTGCCCCAAGATAAAGAACGTACCTGATATCAAGTCCTTGGCTGACTCGCATCTAATCCTTTAGCACCTCTGCCGGTACCATTTCCTTCATAGCTCAAACCTCGACCTTTCGTTGCCTGAGGATAGTTCTTAACCAAATGGGCCTTCGACCCACACCGAAAAAATTTCTTGCTATTTCCCCAACATTCCCCTGAATGAGTTCTCCCACACTTAACACAGGAATGATTCCAACTCACATCTACTGGTGTACGAACAGGATTCTCGATCCTTGGTCTTTTCTGAATATTACCAAACGATGCTGATGGTCCAACATTTCTCTTATTCTCGTTCCTATTCTTCTCTCGGTTTTCTCTTATAGTCTTCTTAACCTCTTCAGCGATCCGAGTTTTCTCCACCAAAATAGCGAAGTCCCTTTCTCTCTGCGGAGCGATCAACTCCCGCAACTCATCTCGTAGCCCATCTTCAAATCGAACACTCTTTTCGTAATCGGTAGCTACGATTCTCTGGCGTCTTGACTTAGTCGCCTAAACTCGACTTTATATTCCGCTACCGACTTATTCCCTTGCACTAGATTTAGAACGCTTTCCTTTGCGAGTCCAAATAACGGCTCCTACGTACTTTCCTTCAAACTTGGCCTTAAAGTAATCCCAATCCAATCGATCTGCCGGTACACCTTGTTTGACAGTGAGCCACCAACGATAAGCTTCGTCGCGAAGTAATGAAACAACACCCTTCAGCTTTTCTTCATTGGTACAGTCCAAATTGTCCATGATTCTTTCGACTGCTTCTAGCCAATATTCCACTACGTTCGGAGCTACTCCTGACACTCCTCTAAAGATCTCGGCTCCGTTCGATCTAAGCCTTTCAAATCTGACTTCGAGTTCCATTTCCTTACTAACTCACGCTACTCGTTCTAGCACTCGTAACATGGCCCGCGATCTGCGTCATCTTCTCTGTCGATCTTGCCCTCTACGTCCCTTCTTTGGTGGCGGTACTTCACTTCGACCCATGGCGGACCCTACGGTTCCGATCTTGCCATTCTACCTCTACCAAGCGTCCCTTAGAACTCATCTCTATCGTGCATAATTTAATCTGATTTAAGAAATTTTATGCATTAGAAATTTTGTTCCACTATTTATCCACGAGCAATTTTATGAGAAGAGATTCTAGAAGTGGTTCTTTCGATCACACAAGGTTCGGTTCAAGTTCACTACCTTAATATAGGGAGTCACATTCATGTTCATAAACAGAGACACACTCATTCAGTGGCATCCACCACACACATTCACTATTCGGACATTTCTGCCCGTTTCTACCCAAGGGTATTTCCGTCATTTTCCCACAGGGGTATTTTGGTAATTTGTCAATCAGGGTAATTTTGTAAATTTCCAAAGTCAGGATATTATTCTGAAATACAGAAAATTGGGTACTTTTGCAAAGTAAGAGAATTTTATTAAAATTAGGGTTAAACCAAAAATTTTGAAAGTCAAGGGCATTTTAGTAATTTTTAACACAGGGGAATTTTCGTAAATTTTTCCCCCAAATTAGAGCATCTTGATACTTTGAAAACTAAGGATTTTGGTATTTTGCAAAGTAAAATCATTTTAACAAAAGTTGAGGGTAATGCGGTAATTTTACAACACAGGGGCATTTTTGTAATTTTGCAAGTAGGGGTATTTTGGTAATTTTGTAAATTGAGAAAATGTCTTTCAAAATCAAATTTAGGGTCTACAAACCGTAGGGGTAAATTTGAAAATTTTAAAACTAAGGGTTTTTAAAGCAGTAAAGCTAATCCTTTCGGGTTTTAATAATTGGTTTAGCTTTATGAACAAGCCCTCTTGGTTAAGGTGAACCGTAGCTACGCACAGGTAGGTTTGAGTAAAGAGGAGGTGAGTCACTAGGACTGCTTAAATACCAAGCTCTTCTGAATACCACTCCTAAACATGCGTGCAGGGGGTTGCCACACCTTAACTTCGGCGACTTGCTTCACAGTGGGTTTAATAATCCTTAAGTCTTATGCATATGTTTGGGTAGACTAGTCCTAGGGTCCAAAAGACCTAATATTCTAATCTCGAGCCCAAACTAAGCCCATAATAATTCACATCAACAAATCACTTCAATAGTTTAGAAGTACTTACGGTGGACTTGGTAGGAGATACAGTGCCATGTCGAATAACTGTAAACTTTTATAAAAGCCCACATTTGAAAAAACTCATTTTGAAAATGTATTTGGGCCCAAACCCTCAAAGTGAGTTTTGAACTGGCTCGATATAAAGCTGTAACACCCCAAACCCGCCCACAAGCCCCGACCGGCTCTGGTATGTCACTTTGGAAAAGCGGTTGGAAAATCTTTGACTTTAGAATAAAACTTGAAAATTTTGTTAACCACGGAGAGTGTGTCCATTAAAATTATTTAATAATATAAGCTCGATATAAAATACGTGAATTAAAACTTTATTATAATTTATTATATTATAAATCATTTGAAGAAAATATATCTAAGTATAATATAAACTTGATAATCGTAAATAGAATACTTTAAATAAAGGTGGCCCTTATTACATCAAATAAATACCCAAAGCGATAATATGAAATAATTAAATCAAATAAACATCTCTGCATAAAATGCATACGCAAGAAAACTTTCTCGCATGGCCACCTTTGTATCCACTCCAACCTGGTCCGAACATCATATCACTGCGATGTTGGATAAATAATTGGGTGAGTCATACTGAGCTCGGTGTGTAATTAAACCATCGGAATCCACCCACATGCGGCCACATAACATCCCAATTATCAAATGCAACATGTAAATATAATCATTTAGACATTACCACAACTGGCTTGGCCCACATTCACGTATGTTCTCATAACATACCAATCCACATTCAAATCTTTGGGCTAGGCCCTTTTCTCATTAATTCACGATTCTTCGGGCTTGGCCCATTTCACGTATGTTCTCATAACATACCAATCCACATGTCATATTGGGCTTGGCCCATTTCCATATCATTTCATAACGGAACAATGCAACATGAAACCCAACCCAATCCTAAGGTCCATCCGCTACACACCCCCTTAACCAGCCTACCACACACCAGGGGACTATCGAGTCACCCTCTCCTTTTCCCTCCAAGAAGGCAACCAATGCCATCCACGATGTAGCGTATAGCTAACATCAAACCACGATGGGGCACATAGCAACCCATCAAGCCACGATAAGGCATAGAGCCGATATCAATCACGGTAACCACGCGAACTTAATCGCTTAGATCCACAACGCGACCTCAGTCAGCGCCAATCCACGATGTAGCACAAAGCTGACATCAACCACGTACTCGAAATACACCCTGTCCTTCTTTCATAACCCACCCATGTACATGTAACATGATATAATGACAATATGATGCATGTGCATGTCATTCACAAACATAGGCATACACTCATATTTAAATAAATGACAACAATATTAACAATTTGATATTTACGATCGACGTCATACCCTTTTAGGGTATCTATTGCACTTTACCCTGCACTTATTAGTAAGCATATAACATAGCGGATATCACATAAAAGCCGGAAACAATGGCTAACTACACACCTTATGACCTGAAGCTCTAAACCTTCGATCCCGACACTATCACTTAACGAAACTACGGCAACTTGCCTATAGTTTTCTGTTGTTGGCCCACACTCCGGTGGCCAATCTCGTACAGCAGAAACCGCTCTTTTCTTAAACTTTGGGATGTGAGCTTTCCCCTTGCCCTCTTGACTGGCACACGCATCCATAACAATATCTAATCAACACACGATTAATACCGATCTCAAACGAATAACCATAAACTACTCATCCTTACCGAAAGATCTTAAATCCCAAAGGCTTCTCTTTACTCTTGTCGATTTGGCCCTAAAAGATCATAGCCACCACTCGGTCAACACAAAAACATAAACAATGGCCTAAGGCTGAATTCCAATGGATCACTTACCCTTTCTACTTGGATCCCAAAACACCAATGGTCTTAAGAAGTTGCCTGAAAATCCCTGTTACACAATATTAGAATCGGCTAATCCCAAAACCCATGGAAAAGGCCCCTTTAGCCGAATACTTACCACCCTTACCTTGATGAGTCTAAACTCGAGACCCTCCTTTTAAGCTCCTTGGCGCAGGCCACAAGCTCTAAATGTCGACAGCACCACTCTTCACAGGTTCGTCAATAAGCTTGGATAAATAGAAGAGAAAAGGTTTCGGCTTCACTACCAAATGAAATTGGAGCATTCGACTAACACAAGGTGTTGTTATGGAATTTGAAAAGAGTTTGAGAAAGGAATGGGGGTTCGGTCAAAGTGCAAATAGGGAAGGGAAAGAAGAAAACAAACGTATCCTTATGGGACCTTAGAGTTTCGGTCACAAGGCACAGAAAATGGAAATTGAATAGGTGACTTCTCAAAGGAAATTCGGCACCAGAGAGTGAGATGAGAGAAAGACTTTTGGCTTTGGAGAACAAAAGGAGAAAAGAATTTCTTAGAGGGTGCTCCCCCTATTTAAAGCATCGGCACCCTCCCCTTGAGACCGAATGTGGCTACCCAAGGAGCCCTTTGGCCGGCCACTACTGCTCCACTTTCAAAAATCCACCTTTCTCTCCTAATTAAACTCATATTTTATCACCTAATCCTATTAAAAAACAATCCAATAGCAGCCATTATCTCTAATTTAAAACTAACTAAAATAATCCTATATTTATCTAAAATAATAAACTAACAAAAGCTATCCACCAGCCGAATTCAAAAATGATTAAACAACCTTGGTTTAATCCTTATCCAATGAAGCTTCCATGTGCCGTCCAACACCTTCAAATTTGCTGCCAAAAAGAATAAAAAATTAAACTCCAAAACGCAACTCTCTTGGTTCGAACCTGGGACCTTGCTACTGTACTCCTCTCCTCCAACGCCCCAGGCCACTCGGCCACATTGACTTTCATGCCATAAAGCCTCCAACATTTATCTTTAAAGGCTTCCTACTCAAGCCCATAGCACATGAAAAATAAAACACGCCAAAATCTCTGCAATAGCCCTCGAACCAGTACCACGTTAGCCTCTAGCTCCTAAGTGCCTTGACGGAACCACTTTGCCAAGGTGCTGCTTGTGTCAAAGACACGCCCCAACTCCTTTTAAGGCCTCCTTCCTTGTAACGCCAAAACATAAAAATTAAAACCAGGTTGCTTCCTCTTTGAATCGAACCCAAGACCTTAAGGCGTCACCTTCCCACAGCCCCAAGCAGCGCCTCCATGCCACTCCACTAAAGACCTTCTTGTGCCATAACCTTCCAAATAAATTTCTTAAGGCCTCCAAAGCCAAGCTCCCTTTCTTAACCCTAAAATTCAAAATTTTCCTAAGTCATCCCTCACCTTCTAGGGTTCTCCAAACCCCTCAAAATCCATCCAACATGACCATAAGCCTGTTAAACACTCGGGTTATGCTCTGAACGCATAACCCCTAAACCAGGGTGTTACAAAATTACACATCAACAAGCCATAACAAGACATTCAACACAAGCTAAAATCAAGTCTTAAACATGTATTATCACCACACACAACTATTAAATCTTTAGGCATCTCAAATATCAACTTAAAAACATGTCAACCAAGTATCCAACCTTTCCTAATTAATTTATCTAACCAAGTTACCAAACTTCACTTTAACTCAATTAGATACATACATATATCACTTATACTAACATCACAATCATACCTTAATTTCATACCAGTGTGTATGTTGGTTATATAAAAAAAATATTATGCATAATATTTACATAATCTAACTTTTACTAAGTCCTTACAAAAGCCTATAAATGCCATATAAATCATATTTAATGTTCCAAAAACTACCAAGATAAGCTGGATAGTGTGACTTGAGCGCTGATCTGATCGTCCAACCTTTTGAAAATCTACAAAAACATTAAACAATACTAATAAGCTTAATGAAGATTAGTAAGTTCGAATGGTTAAACAAAATTTTACCGAACCTACTATAACAAGTCAAATAAATAAAATCATTCATGCCAATTCCCTGTCATTCACAACTTCTATTGATAAGTACATCCGTATTCAAATCAATATAAAAATAAATAAAATTTCTTTCAAATTCATTTAATAAATCACCTTACGAAATTTTTCCATTCGAATAATGACTTTCGGATAAGAGTGCATCGTCAACAAAAGCTTATAAGAACTGGTCCATCTGAATATGCCAACAGAAGCTCGAAAGCTGAACAGAAGCTCGTAAGAGCTAATCCACCCAATTACGCCAAACAGAAAGTAAAACACGAGAGTTCGCAAAAAATGCTGAACCCAGTTTACTTGGGTAAAATGCTGATATCTCCTTCCAATACCATTATACACCAAGTTACGAATGTACTCAAATCTTGCGTTCAATTTAAACCGAATATTCAATTCAATATTATAATTCCAACAATAATGTATTTCCAACAATAGAATAAATGCATAATACCATTTATCAATTTATACAAATGTTAAATTTTAACAGCAAGAACTTACCTGGACTAAATTGTAGTAATTGTAGAAGTTTAGGGACTATTTCATTATTTCTCCTTTTCACAGTATTTATGGGATCTTGATATAAAATATAAAATTATTCATTTATTAGCATATATTCAATTTCCAATTCTTTTCACAATTAATCTCCTTTTATTTTTCAAATTTACACAATTAACCCAAACTTTTACAATTTTTGCAATTTAATCCCTTAATTAGTTAATCTATCAAATTAACTAATTTTCTCAATAAATAATCTATCTAAATATTATACGCCTTCATAAAGCCCTAATAAACCAAAAATTCACTATTAAATTCTAATATTTTAACCTTTTCACAATTTAATCCTAAAATCAATATTTAAAAAATCATTTTATAAAATCATCATACAACAAAATCAAAGCTCTAAATCTATGTTATTCATAAAAAAATCTAATATTTATCAATGGAAACTTCCAAAATTTTTAATAAAATCATAAACAAAGGTATGACCTAGTTGGACCTAATTGCAACAATCTCAAAAATATAACAATTACAAGAAACAGGTAAGAATTGAACTCACATGAAGCCAAAGTATGAAAAACCAGCTTAAGATTTCTCTCCTATGGCTGTTTAGGCCGAAAATTGAAGAAGAAATGTCAAGAAAACTATCCAAATCCAATTTGTTTTATTTTAATTTCATTAAAATTACCATTTTGCCATTGAATCCTTTTATTTTATTATTCTCTTTTCTTAAGCCGCCTCATCACTTTATTCTAGGTATCATTTCTTAGGTCCTCCCTCATTTATTAATCAAGCCATTTAATCACTTAATTATTATAATTAGCAAGTTTTGCACATTTTTCAATTTAGCCCTTTTTAATTAATTAACTATCGAAACGTTAAAATTTTTTAATGAAACTTTAATACCACCTTAATGACACTTTGTAAATATTTATAAAAATATTTATGGCTCTATTTATAGAAGCGAGACCCTGATACCTCACTTTCTAAAACCACTTGACCTACTAAATCATTGTAAAACACAATTTACCAATTCAAAAACCTTTTTAAAACCATATTTGACTCGTAAATATAAAAGATAATATTTACAAACTTACTCGCCGGATTTGGTGGCCTCAAAACCACTATTTTTGACACCATTGAAAAATCGGGCTATTATAGATTATAACCATGATCCATGTAGGAATGTTTTCTTACAGGCCTTGACTCGGTTTATCGTTGTTCCCAACTTTCTTTATACTCTTCTTGATAGACCTCTTCACTGTGATCCATATTCACCATTCTAGGATGGTGATAACTATTGGCGTTTAACCAAGTATTTGCCATAATCGCAAATCCTTACCTTGAACCCCTTATCTTATACTGAACTCCAAATGAAATCACCGTACCATTTCATTTATTACCTGCTTTTTTGACCTAGACTACGCTTGATCATTTTTCTAATTAAGGCCTCTTCTTGGACTCTTAATTTAGACTTAATTATGATGCTTAGCTAACTGAACATCACCCTCTTTTCCTTAGTGGACTCATGCTCACAATGTAACCCTATAGTACTTATTTTTTTAGTCCAATCCTTTAAGGTGCTCCATTAGACAGGTGGTTCCTGACGTACTATCTCCTACTCAGGTTTACCTTGACAGTTTCCACCATGGGTAGACTTACAAGGTCTTCCCCATGCTGTATGGCCCTGATGAACTTCCGCATCTTACTATTTTCTGGTGGACTTTATTGGCCATTCAACCTGTAACATCCTAGATTAGGGGTTATGCGTTTGTGCATAATTCATGAGTAGTAGGTTACAGCGGTGTTTGGAAGTGAATTAAGGGTTTTAAAATCCTAGGATGGAAGAAAGCTTTGGACAATTATTGGTTTTAAGTTAAAAACAAGAAGTGATGTGGAAAAGTGGCAAGGGACGCCACCTAAGGTGCAAGGGTTATGGCATCAAGTGAAGTACTTTGAGGAAGAGGTTGAATCCCATTGTGTGCATTTTGCTTAATTTTATGAAATAGCATGTTTCTTGTGATATGTGGTGTGCATTTTAGAACCTTGGAAATATATAGAAATGTAAGGAAATGTATGGAAATGTAAGGAAATGTATGGAAATGTATGGAAATGTATGGAAATGTAAGGAAATGTATGGAAATATATGGAAATGTAAGGAAATGTATGGAAATGTAAGAAAATGTATGGAAATGTATGGAAATGTATGGAAATGTAGGGAAATGTAAGGAAATGTAGGGAAATGTAGGGAAATGTCCTGGAAATGTAAGGAAATGCTTTAGAAATGATAAATTTAAAGGAGGGAAATGAACATTTTTGGAAACTTGGAAATGTAAGGAAATGTCTTAGAAATGATAAGTTTTAAGGCAAGGTGGACTTAAGAAAATTAATAGAAGAAATTTGACACAAAAAGGGGCTTGGAAAAGTGACAAGGAGGCACCACTTAAAGCCCAGTAAATGACGCCACTATCATGTGTGCAAGCTTAGGTTTGAGCAGCAAGGAAAGCATTTCTGAGAGTGTTTTTGCATCTAAATTGGGCTTATGCCCAATTCGTTATTAAAGCTAAACTAATCATAGGGAGGCGCCACATAGGTGGATAATTTGGGCCTCGTGGCCACAAGGAGTCTAATAGAATAAGTTTAAATTCGGCTCATCAAGGGAAGGGGTGGATGACATCTAGCTAAGACTTTAGTAATTTTATTTAATTACTTAAAGAGGAAGCAATGGACGGCAATAGGGACTCTTAAGGGAAGAGTTTAATTCTCCTTAAAACTCGACTAAAAAGGTGGATAAATGATGATTTATTTTAGATTATTTTCAAAGAGAACATCCTAGATTAGGAGTTATGCGTTTGTGCATAATTCATGAGTAGTAGGTTTTGGCAGTGTTTGGAAGTGAATTAAGGGTTTTGAAAATCCTACGATGGAAGAGAAAGCTTTGGACAATTATTGGTTTTTAAGTTAAAAACAGGAAGTGATGTGGAAAAGTGGCAAGGGACGCTACCTAAGGTGCAAGGGTTATGGCATCAAGTGAAGTACTTTGAGGGAAGAGGTTCGAATCCAATTGTGTGCATTTTTGCTTAATTTTATGAAATAGCATGTTTACTGTGATATGTGGTGTGCATTTTTAAAACCTTGAAAATCTAATGAAATGTAAGGAAATATATGGAAATGTAAGGAAATGTATGGAAATGTATGGAAAAGTATGGAAATGAAAGGAAATGTATGAAAATATATGGAAATGTAAGGAAATGTATGGAAATGTAAGAAAATGTATGGAAATGTATGGAAATGCATGGAAATGTAAGGAAATGTATGGAAATGTAAGGAAATGTAGGGAAATGTAAGGAAATGTAGGGAAATGTCCTGGAAATGTAAGGAAATGCTTTAGAAATGATAAATTTAAAGGAGGAAGCGAACGTTTTGGAAACTTGGAAATGTAAGGAAATGTCTTAGAAGTGATAAGTTTTAAGGCAAGGTGGCCTTAAGAAAATTAATAGAAGAAATTTGACACAAAAAGGGGCTTGGAAAAGTGACAAGGAGGAACCACTTAAAGCCCAGTAAATGACGCCACTAGCATGTGTGCAAGCTTAGGTTCGAGCAGAAAGGAGAGCATTTACGAGAGTGTTTTTGCGTCGAATTGGGCTTATGCCCAATTCGTTATTAAAGCTAAACTAATCATAGGGAGGCGCCACATAGGTGGATAATTTGGGCCTCGTATGGCCACGAGGAGTCCAATAGAATAAGTTTAAATTCGGCTCATCAAGGGAAGGGGGTGGACGTCATCTAGCTAAGACTTTAAGTAATTTTTATTTAATTACTTAAAGAGGAAGCAATGGACGAAAATAAGGACTCTTAAGGGAAGAGTTTAATTCTCCTTAAAACTCGGCTAAATAGGTGGATAAATAATGATTTATTTTAGATTATTTTCAAAGAGAACATCCTAGATTAGGGGTTATGCGTTTGTGCATAATTCATGAGTAGTAGGTTTTGGCAGTGTTTGGAAGTGAATTAAGGGTTTTAAAATCCTAGGATGGAGAGAAAGCTTTGGACAATTATTGGTTTTAAGTTAAAAACAAGAAGTGATGTGGAAAAGTGGCAAGGGGCGCCACCTAAGGTGCAAGGGTTATGGCATCAAGTGAAGTACTTTGAGGAAGAGGTTGAATCCCATTGTGTGCATTTTGCTTAATTTTATGAAATAGCATGTTTCTTGTGATATGTGGTGTGCATTTTAGAACCTTGGAAATGTAAGGAAATGTATGGAAATGTATTGAAATGTATGGAAATGTATGGAAATGTAAGGAAATGTATGGAAATGTATGGAAATGTATGGAAATGTAAGGAAATGTATGGAAATATATGGAAATGTAAGGAAATGTATGGAAATGTAAGGAAATGTATGGAAATGTATGGAAATGTAAGGAAATGTATGGAAATGTAAGGAAATGTAAGGAAATGTAAGGAAATGTAGTGAAATGTCACTGAAATGTAAGGAAATGCTTTAGAAATGATAAGTTTAACGGAGGAAGCGAACGTTTTGGAAACTTGGAAATGTAAGGAAATGTCTTAGAAATGATAAGTTTTAAGACAAGGTGGCCTTAAGAAAATTAATAGAAGAAATTTGACACAAAAGGGCTTGGAAAAGTGACAAGGAGGCACCACTTAAAGCCCAATAAATGACGCCACCAACATGTGTGCAAGCTTAGGTTCGAGCGCAAGGAGAGCATTTACGAGAGTGTTTTGTGTGCGAATTGGGCTTATGCCCAATTCGTTATTAAAGCTAAACTAATCATAGGGAGGCGCCACATAGGTGGATAATTTGGGCCTCGATGGCCACAAGGAGTCCAATAGAATAAGTTTAAATTCGGCTCATCAAGTGAAGGGGTGGGCGGCATCTAGCTAAGACTTTAAGTAATTTTATTTAATTACTTAAAGAGGAAGCAATGGACGACAATAGGGACTCTTAAGGGAAGAGTTTAATTCTCCTTAAAACTCGCCTAAATAGGTGGATAAATGATGATTTATTTTAGATTATTTTCAAAAAGATAATTGAGGATTATTCTTTAATTTTTAATTAAAGAGATAAAGCTATCAAAATAGAAGAGTGATGGCCAAGTAAGGGATTCTAAGTTAGTAATTTTGCTATAAAAGGAAAAGAGGGCCATTCATTCTTTCTTCTAACTCTCTCTCTGAATTCTCTCTAGCAAATATCTCCTTTCTTCATTGTTTTGCTGTCGAAAATACACCTTGTGTAGCCGAAACTTCATTACCAAATTGCTCAAACTCTTTCTCTTCTTCTTTCATAATCTTCCAAAAGCGAAAGTTTGCTAAAATCAAGGCCATAGCGAATAGTTTTGAGACTTCAAACAAGGGGTTGTCGACTTACGTATTAAGGGTAAGAACTAGTTATCATTCGATTTTCATCCTTTTCTTTTAAGATTTGCGAAATCTAGGACTAACCCCATTAATATCTTGTTTGAAACTTGGAAGAGATCTTTTGGATTTGTTTAAGTCAACTACAAGAAGGAGAAGTTCTTTTCCCGAAGGTACACCATTGGTCGCGTGTTCCCTAGTTATTCGGTGAATTTCGGATTTAAAATCCACAAGGTAAGCACATAGGTATGTTCGCCAAGGCCTTTTTGGATATCTAGATCTATTTCATAATTGTTAAAAAGCGAAACTAACCTATGTAGAGATCCGGTGTTTGGTAGAATACAAGGAGAAGAATAACAAAGTTTTCGGATTTGAGTAATAAGCAAATCGATATTAAGGTAATTTTAGTACACAAATCCTACTAGGATTTGGTCTTATGTAGAATGAGTTTTTCATTAAATATTTAATATGGACCGAATGTAGGGAGTTAAAGATCTAAGATCGGAATTCGGGATTTCAAGTGAAATCGTTAAGCAAATCAGGTGTGTACCCTACCCTAAGTTTTAATATGTTCATGGCTATGTTCTAAATTAAATGTGTATGTTTATAAGAATGTGAATATGGCTAAGGTACCATAATATGTTCGTGGCTATGTTTTAAATTAAATGTGTATGTTTATAAGAATGTGAATATGGCTAAGGTACCATACTATGGTACAAAGTACTCAGGTACGTTTCCTACTCCTACTAGGATTATGAAATATGTTAATTGTAACATGAGAATAAGAATAAGAATGTGAACTCTGGCATATTTATGCATATTACTATTATATGGGGCATATGGGTTTATTTTTGGGGAAGTGAATGTGGTGACCTAAGACCACAAACACGGTGACCTAAGACCGTGATATCTGAATATGGTGACCTAAGACCATAGTAATCTGAATGTGGTGACCTAAGACCACAAAAATCTGAACGTGGTGACCTAAGACCACGAATGCGGTGACTTAAGACCGCGATATGGAGTGTAGCGGAAGGAGGGTTGACTTAGTAGTCCCTACGGTGTGCGAGGATGGTACGGTGGTGTGTAGCGGATGGCATATAGGTTTGGGTTGGGTTGCATCATATTGTTTAAATGTTTTATGAACATGTATGATATTGTATGCCTAAAATATTATATTTTAGTGTTGGTTACACATTGAGTCTGTTGATTCACCCCGTTGTGGGATTACTTTTCAGGTGAGGACCAGTGATGGATCGGGCCAGTAGATGCTTAGTGGAGGCCATGTGAAGTTCAGATTTCTTTTATTCGGACTATTTTATTTTAAGTATTTTGAATTTATATTTTGGGAATTATTTTGATGTAATAAGGCCATAGTTGAACTACTTTATTATTCTTTTAATTATTATTTTACGAATTTTTATCAATTAAAGATTAAGTAAATTTATTTTTAAAACAAAGCCTAAATGTTTTGTCACCTAAAGTAAAGGATTTTAATAATGAAATAAACTTGTTTTCAACTCAAGCCCAACCCAAAACGATCTTTCTTCCAAATCACACAAGTTTTCCTAAGTAACAAAAGAATTTGAAGCAGTTTACAGTGAACATACAGATTCGGCCAAGGCTCGTGGGCGGGTTTGGGGTGTTTCAATTTGGTATCGAGCCAGTTTTAAACTCTCGGCCTTGGGTTTAAGGCCCAAAATATTTTCCAAAGTAAGCCCAAATGGAATTTTAAGAAAAATTTTGAGTTTTTCGGCATGGCCCACTAAGTCTCAACCATGATCCACCGGTAAGTACTTCGACTTCAAGTGATTTGAATATGTGAAATGTGTGGGCTTTTATGGCAACATAGATTAGTCGACAAGTATTTGAACCCTAAGACTAGTGTACCCCAACAAATACATAAGACTTAAATATCTAATTAAACAAACACGTGGTTGAGTCACCGAGAGTTAGGGTGTGGCAACCATGGTACGCATGTTTAGGATTGGTTTCGGTGGGAACTTGGTATTTAAGCGATCCACGTGACTCACCTCCTCTCCACTCGAATCCTACGGTGCATAGCCTCGGTTCACCCAACCAAGAGGACTTATACACTGCTAAACCCCAACTAAAACCCGAAAGGGACTAGCCATATTTTATGGAAACCCTAGTTTTAAAATTTCTAAATTACCCTATTGATTTGAAAAGATTATTTTTATAAATTTTCCTGAAATATTTCGATTTACAAATTTACTAAAATACCCCTAATGGTAAAATTAAAAAATGCCTTTGGTTTATGAAATTTTCAAAATACTCACAGTTCCTATCAAAATTTTATTACGTTATAAAATGTTCAAAAACCCTAATTTGCAAAATGACAAATACCCTAATTTTAGAAAAGATTACGAAATTACCCCTACCCTACAAATTACCGAAATACCTCTGAGTTACAAAATTACCACAACGACCCCCGATCTTCAAAAATTTTTGCAACAACACTGATTTGGAAAACAAATTCTCAAAAACAACCCTCAAGTTTTGTAAATTCCAAAATATCCTTGATTTATTAAGATTTATAAATTTACCCGGGTTAATTACCAAAATACCCTCGAATCTCAAAAATTTTTGAAATACCCCCAGGATTTCAAAAATTACCAAAATACCCTTATTAACAAAATCACTAAGGAACTTTATTTTGAAAAATTACGAAAATACCCATGTAGGGCAAATTACGAAAATACCCCTAGGTAGTGAAAAAAAACAACAACAATGAAAACTATAACATTTCTCTGAATGAACGAAAGTTCATAATTGATTGATGGATGTATGAATGTAAAGACTGTGTGCATGTATGAATACGAAAGAACCACTTCTAAAAAAAAATTCTTTCCATAAAACTTCTTCGCGGTTTATCAGTGAAACAAAATTTTTTAATACATAAAACTTCTTAATCATATTAAATCGCGACGTTAGAAATGAGTTCTAAGGGCGTGAACTTAGAGATTGTGCTGGAAAGTATGATGGTTCTATTAAGATCGAGTCTGTGGCGTAAGCATAGTGCGGTGAGAAGGATTGTACGTTGTTAGTAAGTAATTTCGAGGACGAAATTATTTTTAAGGAGGGTAGAAGCGCAACATCCTAGATTAGGGGTTATGCGCTTGTGCATAATTCATGAGTAGTAGGTTTTGGCAGTGTTTGGAAGTGAATTAAGGGTTTTTAAAATCCTAGGATGGAAGAGAAAGCTTTGGACAATTATTGGTTTTTAAGTTAAAAATAGGAAGTGATGTGGAGAAGTGGCAAGGGACGCCACCTAAGGTGCAAGGGTTATGGCAACAAGTGAAGTACTTTGAGGGAAGAGGTTCGAATCCCATTGTGTGCATTTTGCTTAATTTTATGAAATAGCATGTTTATTGTGATATGTGGTGTGCATTTTAGAACCTTGGAAATGTAAGGAAATGTAAATGTAATGGAAATGTAGGAAATGTAAGGAAATGTAGGAAATGTCATGGAAATGTAAGGAAATGCTTTAGAAATGATAAGTTTAAAGGAGTTTAAAGAAGAAACGAACGTTTTGGAAACTTGGAAATGTAAGGAAATGTCTTAGAAATGATAAGTTTTAAGGCAAGGTGGCCTTTAAGAAAATTAATAGAAGAAATTTGACACAAAGGGGCTTGGAAAAGTGACAAGGAGGCACCACTTAAAGCCCAGTAAATGACGCCACCAAACATGTGTGCAAGCTTAGGTTGAGCGACAAGGAGAGCATTTACGAGAGTGTTTTGCGTCTGAATTGGGCTTGGGGCCCAATTCGTTATTAAAGCTAAACTAGTCATAGGGAGGCGCCACATAGGTGGATAATTTGGGCCTCGTATGGCCACAAGGAGTCCAATAGAATAAGTTTAAATTTGGCTCATCAAGGGAAGGGGGTGGACGGCATCTAGCTAAGACCTTAAGTAATTTTTATTTAATTACTTAAAGAGGAAGCAATGGACGGAAATAGGGACTCTTAAGGGAAGAGTTTAATTCTCCTTAAAACTCGGCTAAATAGGTGGATAAATGATGATTTATTTTAGATTATTTTCAAAGAGAACATCCTAGATTAGGGGTTATGCGTTTGTGAATAATTCATGAGTAGTAGGTTTTGGCAGTGTTTGGAAGTGAATTAAGGGTTTTTAAAATCCTAGGATGGAAGAGAAAGCTTTGGACAATTATTGGTTTTTAAGTTAAAAATAAGAAGTGATGTGGAAAAGTGGCAAGGGATGCCACTTAAGGTGCAAGGTTATGGCATCAAGTGAAGTACTTTGAGGAAGAGGTTGAATCCCATTGTGTGCATTTTGCTTAATTTTATGAAATAGCATGTTTCTTGTGATATGTGGTGTGCATTTTAGAACCTTGGAAATGTAAGGAAATGTAAGGAAATGTATGGAAATGTATGGAAATGTAAGGAAATGTATGGAAATGTAATGAAATGTATGGAAATGTATGGAAATGTATGGAAATGTAAGAAAATGTATGGAAATATATGGAAATGTAAGGAAATGTATGGAAATGTAAGGAAATGTATGGAAATGTATGGAAATGTAAGGAAATGTATGGAAATGTAAGGAAATGTAGGAAATGTAAGGAAATGTAGGAAATGTCACGAAATGTAAGGAAATGCTTTAGAAATGATAAGTTTAAAGGAGGAAAGCGAACGTTTTGGAAACTTGGAAATGTAAGGAAATGTCTTAGAAATGATAAGTTTTAAGGCAAGGTGGCCTTAAGAAAATTAATAGAAGAAATTTGACACAAAAGGGCTTGGAAAAGTGACAAGGAGGCACCACTTAAAGCCCAATAAATAACGCCACCGACATGTGTGCAAGCTTAGGTTCGAGAAGCAAGGAGAGCATTTCGAGAGTGTTTTTGGTGCGAATTGGGCTTATGCCCAATTAGTTATTAAAGCTAAACTAATCATAGGGAGGCGCTACATAGGTGGATAATTTAGGCCTCGTATGGCCACAAGGAGTCCAATAGAATAATTTTAAATTTGGCTCATCAAGGGAAGGGGTGGGCGGCATCTAGCTAAGACTTTAAGTAATTTTATTTAATTACTTAAAGAGGAAGCAATGGATGGCAATAGAGACTCTTAAGGAAGAGTTTAATTCTCTTTAAAACTCGGCTAAATAGGTGGATAAATGATGATTTATTTTAGATTTTTTTCAAAGAGATAATTGAGGGATTATTCTTTAATTTTTAATTAAAGAGATAAAGCTATCAAAATAGAAGAGTGATGGCCAAGTAAGGGATTCTAAGTTAGTAATTTCAGCTATAAAAGGAAAAGAGGGCCATTCATTCTTTCTTCTAACTCTCTCTCTGCTGAATTCTCTCTAGCAAATATCTCCTTTCTTCATTGTTTTGCCAAGCTGAAAATACACCTTGTGTAGCCGAAACTTCATTACCAAATTGCTCAAACTATTTTCTCTTCTTCTTTCATAATCTTCCAAAAGCCGAAAGTTTGCTAAAATCAAGGCCATAGCCGAATAGTTTTGAGACTTCAAACAAGGGGTTGTCGACTTCTGTATTAAGGGTAAGAACTAGTTATCATTCGATTTTCATCCTTTTTCTTTTAAGATTTGTCGAAATCTAGGACTAGCCCCATTAATATCTTGTTGCCGAAACTTTGAAGAGATCTTTTCGAGATTTGTTCAAGTCAACTACAAGAAGGAGAAGTTCTTTTCCCGAAGGTGCACCATAGGCCGCGTGTTCCCTAGTTATTCGATGAATTTGGGATTTAAAATCCACAAGGTAAGCACATAGGTATGTTCGCCAAGGCCTATTTTGGATATCTAGATCTATTTCATAATTGTTAAAAGTTGAAACTAACCTATGTAGAGATCCGGTGTTTGGCGAATACAAGGAGAAGAATAACAAAGTTTTCGGATTTGAGTAATAAGCAAATCGATATTAAGGTAATTTTAGTACATAAATCCTACTAAGATTTGGTTTTATGGCGAATGAGTTTTCATTAAATATTTAATATGGGCCGAATGTAGGGAGTTAAAGATCTAAGATCGAAATTCAGGATTTCAAGTGAAATCTTTAAGCGAATCAGGTGTGTACCCTACCCTAAGCTTTAATATGTACATGGCTATGTTTTAAATTAAATGTGTATGTTTATAAGAATGTGAATATGGCTAAGGTAGCATAATATGTTCGTGGCTATGTTTTAAATTAAATGTGTATGTTTATAAGAATGTGAATATGGCTAAGGTACCATACTATGGTACAAAGTACTGTGCACGTTTCCTACTCCTACTAGGATTATGAAATATGTTAATTGTAACATGAGAATAAGAATAAGAATGTGAACTCGGCATATTTATGCATATTACTATTATATGGGGCATTTGGGTTTATTTTGGGGAAGTGAATGTGGTGACCTAAGGCGACAAACACGGTGACCTAAGACCGTGATATCCGAATGTGGTGACCTAAGACCACGAGAATCTAAATGTGGTGACCTAAGACCATAGAAATCTGAACGTGGTGACCTAAGACCACGAATGCGGTGACCTAAGACCGCGATATGGAGTGTAGCGAAAGGAGGGTTGACTTAGTAGTCCCACGGTGTGCGAGGATGGTGCAGGTGGTGTGTAGCGGATGGCATATAGGTTTGGGTTGGGTTGCATCATATTGTTTAAATGTTTTATGAACATGTATGATATTGTATGCCCGAAATATTAAATTTTAGTGTTGGTTACACATTGAGTCATTGACTCACCCGTTGTGGGATTACTTTTCGGTGACGACCAATGATGGACCGGCCAGGAGATGCTTAGTGAAGGCCATGTGAAGTTGATTTCTTTTATTAGGACTATTTTATTTTAAGTATTTTGAATTTATATTTTGAGAATTATTTTGATGTAATAAGGCCATAGTTGAACTACTTTATTATTCTTTTAATTATTATTTTACTTAATTTTTATCAATTAAAGATTAAGTAAATTTATTTTTAAAACAAAGCCTAAATGTTTTGTCACCTAAAGTAAAGGATTTTAATAATGAAATAAACTTGTTTTCAACTCAAGCCCAACCCAAAACGATCTTTCTTCCAAATCACACAAGTTTTTCCTAAGTAACAAAAGAATTTGAAACGGTTTACACCGGGGAACATACCAGATCCGGCCAAGGCTCGTGGGTCGGGTTTGGGGTGTTTCACAACCTTATGCGGACATTTCCTCCCATGAGGTCTCTTGACGGACTACTCACTCTTCAGGCTACCTCTTAGTCAATTTCCAAATTAAGATTTTAACCTATAACAATCAATTCTGTATCTACTTAGACAATGTAGGTTTCACGACTTCTTTGGCAGGCTCTTATTAGTGCCCATTATGTTTGCCAACTTGTCTAAGGAATTTCTCCCTCCTTTCATGCATATTTGTGTTAAGAAGCTTCTTTGGCTTCACTCACCATTACATTGCGGAAAATCCCTTTATTATCCCGTTTGTCTGCATTCCCAAATATGCACTGACCATCATGTTAAACTATCTACCACGTGAGTTATTCGACAATATCCCATTTTCGTTCCCTGCCAGCTTATTGGTTCATCATCATGTCGGACTTCATATGGCACCATAGCCTAGCTGTGGTCTTACACAATATGATCCCATGTTAATTGTTCTAACAGACTTTATATGTTGCCATAGCCTAGTCGTGGTATTACACAATATGATCCCATTTTTGTTGTCTTGGCAAACTTCATATGTTGCCATAGCCTAGTTGTGGTCTTACACAATATGATCCCATGTTCATTGTCTTGACGAACTATTTTGAGGAATCAATAAAAATTTTTTGAGGTGTCGCCCTGAAGGACCTATAAATCATCATTGTGGTGTCACTCCATAGACTCAATAGACCATCGTCATGGTGTCACTCTAGCGAGCCAATTGATACCATTACACAATGCCGCCAAACTCCCTTAAATCCCATTTCAATCCACCCAATCATTCATTATGCCAATTTTTCCTATGTTCATCTGCCCCGACAAGGTAAATAGCTTTGTGCTTCGTATACAAACTACTCATACATTTCATACAAACAAGGTACTTGATACATAACACAAAGTACGCCACATATATTCAACACCATGTGATAATTGTTTGACATTCAATGATCATACTTACAAATATTCACATACTTGCATAAGGTTATGCATTCACAGCATGGTCAGTCACCGTTTTTACACAAAACAACCGATTTACACAACCTAGTGTTGTAAAATCAGGTTTGAAAACGTAGAGAAAAATACGTTTAAGGGAAAAACTAGAGTTTTATTTTTTATTTTTTCAAATACAAGAACTTGGTTGTGATATCTAAAGTAATAAATACTTAATCAAAATTGTACCTTTTCAATTTGTCTAGGATGAATGATTTGATAGTGTAGTCTTCTCCGTTATCCTCAAACTAACTTTTGTCAAGTGTGGCCTCGATTTGAATCAGTAAATTTTTCACAAAATTACCAATGGGTCAAAATTTCAATTTCTCTAAACTTCTAGTTCAAGTTGTAAATAAAAATATCTTTAGAAATCTTCTGAAATAATTTGTTTAGAGAATTTTATCTCTACAACTTTCTCTTAAATTCAAGTGTGTCAAAAATAAAAATCCACGACTCTCTTTGTATAGGGATAGTTTAGAGAATTCAATTATGATTTAACGTAATCAATTTACTATGAATTAATATAATACTTCTCAAGATAAATATTAGATTAAATTTAATATTAAATATATTAAATTAATAGAATACTTATTTACAAGATAATTATTAAATTAAATAGTAAAACTATTAAAATAATATTATTTTTGGAATAGTTAATCTGAAATTAAATTATCTCATAGAGTCCCATTAAGAGTGTAATTCCTCCATTACTTAACTGCCGAAGGACCACCTGCCAGCAATCGAAATGTCGTCGCCGCTAGCGCCGGCACCATTGTGTTCGATGTTGCCATTACAGATGTGACACCCTCACGACACCTCGAGTTAGTTTAGCTATTGCTGATTCGATCCGAGCCAGTGATGGCCCATCTGGTTTGATCTAGCCACTGGTTGGTTCGTTGGAACGATTCGACCAATTTTGGGTCTCGATTTTTATTTTTGGTTATTTGATAAACCGTAAAAGTAACATATTTTAATCCCACATTTAGTATGCTTTTGGATGATTTATCCCTGATTTATGTAAAAAGGTGCTCTTAATCCTTTCTTTTCATGTCTTATACTCAAGAAAGCACCTAAGGACAAAAAGAACGTAAAACGGGCTTAAAGGACCAAATTGGGCCAACCCAAGAAATCGACACGGCAAAGACTTCAAGCCACACGGCCGTGCCTTGCCATTTACTTCACACGGCCATGCCATGATTTACACGACCATGCCCCCATCGACAGAATCGAGATACGGCCTGAAGCCGACTTACACAGGCGTGTGCCATGGGCGTGCCCCTGCCACGGAAAAGAGCAATTTCACTCGGATTTGGATGCTTGGAGGCAAAGAAACACATTCCTAAGTCCACTTAAACATCCTAGGAGGAATTCTACTTGAATTAGGATACTTAGGAGCCAAGTAAAGCATCTCAAAGCCTATATAAACACCCAAGGTAGCAACTAAAAAAGGGAAGTTCGGTAGAAGCCGAAACAGAGGGTTTTTGGCAGAGGCTTTTGCCGAAGCTTTCATCTTTTAGGGAAATACTTAAAGGAAGCTAGTTGATCCATCTCAAGAAGCTGGAGTTTTACTCAAGACGGAGGATCTCCTCTTCAATTCCTTCAGGGGGTTTTAGGGATTTCTTATGTTTTGTTTTATCTTTTCTCTTGAGATGTTTCCTTATTTTGTTATGAACTAAACCCTTCAAATACCTGAAAGGGATGAAACCTATGAGGGATTTTGTTATTTGATTTCTAAATTATATGATAAGTACTTAGTTTGTTCTTAATTATGTTGTTTAATTTAATCTGATGTGCTTAGGTGGAGGAGTAATAGACCCTGTCTAAGAGTAGATCTAGTATAATTAAAAAGAGTTGAACGAACGCCTAGAGATAGGGCTACGAGATTTTGCCGGATTAGGGTGAAACCTAATATGGAAATCCATTGATCGATTTATTGTTTCCTTAGGGGGTTATTATAAGAGAACGAGAGTTCCACTAATTAACCTAAGGTTAGACATTATTCACCTCGAGAGAGGGTTTAATATAGGTTAGGGAGTCTCACGGATCAAGCTAAGTAAATAAATCATATGGCTTGGGGAATAAATAATAAGTGAAGTCATATGTGGATTCTTCCTGAGGTATCGTCTTCACCAACTGTGTTTTCCTAAAGTCTTTCTCCAATTCATTCTTTTTTCTTTGCATTTAGTTTAAGTATTTCATTTAGTATTAGATAAATCAACCAATCACTCCATATTTCAGGCTAAATAATAGAAAGAAAGTGAGTAGTAGTACTTTTAGGTTCCCTTAGGTTCGATAAGATATTCTTGCCTAAACTATACTACTGTTCGATAGGTGAACTTGCCTCTATCGTTGTCATAGTTAGTCTACAGGTTCGATCATTCTTTTTATAAATTTTAAAACTCGACTGTTTGACACGATCAAGTTTTTGGCGCCGTACTTTGCTAATTTTTCCCTCTATTTTGCTTTTGGCAGAAAATTTTAGTCTATGAAAAAGGTGGCACTGAATAATTATCAATGGCAAGGCATGGGGGCAATTTCTACTAAAGCAACCAGTGTTTTCAACCTCGACGTGGTCACCAGGTTATCTAATAAGTTATAGATGATGAATAAAAAGATTGATGATTGGTATAGTCCCTCACAGGTATATTCAGAAATACAATATGATTTGAATCTTGGAGGCGTGGCGAATCCTGAGTACCCACCCTACGAATATGGCATGGAAAACGAGCAAGCTCACTATACAGGTAACTATTCTAGATATCAAAATAATTTTTATAGTGACACTTATAATGCAGGTTGAAAGTACCATCCCAATTTCTCGTGGGATGATCAAAATAGCCAAAGATCAGAACTTTCTCCAGATTTTCAACAACCACCTCACCAACAAGAAGAGGAGCCGAATCTTGAAGAGATGCTGACGAAATTCATGGCAGCCACAGATTCTTGTTTCCAAAAGACTGAAGCAGCACTTGATGAACAACAAAAATCGATCAAAGAGATCGAGAATCAAGTTGGAGAACTTACTAGGTCAGTGGGACATCTCGCAAAGCTAATGTCAGAACGATCGCTAGGACGTCTACCAAGTAACACCGAGGTTAACCCAAAAGAGCAAATTCAAGCAATCTCAGCTCAAGACAGAACGGGGTTAGATGAACCAAACTCAATACAAGAAAACAAGGTAGACGAAGGTAAGGTAGAGGTAACACAAGAAAAGTCAAAATCGGTAATCAAGGAGTACCAACCTCGCATACCTTATCTCGAAGTAATGAAAAGAGACGATTCAGAGGAACAGTTTGATAAGTTTCTTAAACTCTTAAAGAAATTACATATTAACTTTCCTCTCCTTGAAGCTCTTTTTCAGATACCAGACTCGAAGAAATTTTTAAGACAGCTCTTGACCAACAAACGCAAATTAGACAAAGAGCACCATGTGGAGCTAAATGCAATGTGCTCAGCAATTCTACAAAATAAACTACCACGGAAATTAAAAGATCCAGGTAGTTTTACAATTCAATGTTTAATTGGTAGTTTATCTATTGATAATGCGTTAGCGGATTTAGGGGCAAGCATCAATGTTATGCCTTACAAAATGTTTAAACAACTAGGTCTAGGGAAACCCAGACAAACTAGGATGAGCATTCAATTAACTGATAAAACTATAAGAATTCCTAGGGGTATAATAGAAAATGTTCTAATAAAAATTGATAAATTCATATTCCCAGTAGACTTTGTCATTTTAGACATGGATGAGGACAACACGATCCCCTTAATTTTAGGAAGACTCTTTTTAGCAACCGCCAGAGCTAAAATTGATATCTATGTAAGAGAACTCATACTTCGTGTAGGCCACAAGATAGTCACTCTTCAAGCTCTTGACTCGGCCAGAATATCAAGTGATAAAGGTGAGAAAGTAAATTTAGTTGATAACCAACTTGTTCAACCTTCATTGCAGGAAACACCACAAAGCTACAAACTTGAGCCGGATCATAGACCTCGTGCTAATAAAGAAGAATTACATGAGGAACCAGAACCACACGAAGTGAAACCAAAAGAGCCCCCAGACGAGCTGATAGGAACAATGAATCACTTCAAATTAGGAGATCAGGTATTGTTAAATAAGGAAGACCCTCGAATCACCAATTCAGAACTCAAGCCAAACGAAAAAATCACTTTTGAGGTACCAAAATATCTTCCTATACAGCACAGTCGAGGTCAGCAATCCTAAATTTGACACTTTTGAGGTAAACATTACTCGACTTAAACTATATATCCATAACCGAAGTGATCGCATGAGAAAGGATTTTCACCTCCTCAAACCACCATGACCATACAAATGAGAGGTGAAGTCTAGCTAAGACTATAAACAAGCGCTTCTCGGGAGGCAACCCGAGCACTAACCCTTTTTTTTACATTTTTTTTATTTTTTATTTTCTTTTTCTTTTTAGCACCTAACCATAAACTAACCAAAGAGTAGATTTCTAGGCCACACGGCCCTACACACGGGCATGCCCGTGGCCATGTGGAAGCCAGGAGATGAACCATGGGCGTGCCAATAGCCGTGCACGACATTGAAAAATTTCTTTTCCCAACATGGGTGGCAATAACAGTCCACGCCCATGCCGACGCCCCGTGCGAGGTTACTGACTTGTCAAGCACGGGCTAAACACGGCCTTGCCTCCCAACCGTGCCAACATTTTGACTTATCGAACACGGGAGGAGCACGCTCGTATTGAATGACCGTGTGAAAAAAGACACGGGCGTGACATGACATCCACAGCCATGCCCGAACACCCTGAATGCGTTCAAAATTCAAAATCCCAAAACACGGGCTACATCTCTATTTAAACCTCATTCCCCATTTTTCTAGTCGTCTTTCATTTTCCATTATTTATTTTTGTTTTAATTTTATTTCATCATTATTTTTTACTTTATTTTATTTTATTTTCTTCTTCTTATTCTTTATGATATTTAGATTTAGCTTAGGATACAATAAAACCAAGCTGGCTACTTCGAGGATTCAATTTCAAACGGTTCGAGACGCTTCCCCACGTTCACCTCCAATCTTATCCGGTTTCTATTCATAGACTTCATCCAAAAATTCAGGAAGTGTTACTTCTCCCTTTCTCTTTTGATTTTATTATTACATAATTGTTTATCTATCTTTGTATATCTATCTTTGTACATTGAGGGCAATGTACATCTTAAGTGTGGGGGGTAAAAGTACCTGACTTTTTGCATTATTCTCAAAATCCTGAATTTAGTCTTGTTCGAAAGTATTTTTCTCATATTACTAATTAGGATGAAATTTCTAATGATGTATGATTTTTATTGATATGTTTTAGAGTAAGTCATAGTTAATTGTGCATTGATGATTAAATCTGAAGGATACTAGAGAATCGAGAATGATAAGTCTACTTTCTAAAAATTAAAAATTAATAGGTCGTTGAACTGAATTTGAGTATTACCTTGAAGTTTGAAATTTCTGAGGATTGAGGTCAAAACACCCATAATTTTTGTGAGATTTTGAGCCTTATAGAGCATATATTCTTTTTCGTGCTCACTTTATTGATTATGAGTGTGTCAACTTTGAACTGTTATTCTAGAACTTGCCTTATTTATATATGTCAAGACCACACTTTTGATTTGATATACGAGAGATGATAAAGGCACCTAGGATTTAACCCACTTACTCCATAAAAGCCTACCTTCACAAATTAACCCTAGTGAACCTGTTGAATCCTAACAACCTTTTATTGACTCACCCACTAATATTAACCCAAAACCCCTTTGTATTTGTTATCACCCTTTCTTTTGACTACCCTTTAATTGAGGTTTCATTTGATTAAGTTACCAAATTATATTAGTTCAGTAGTTACATTTATCATTTATGATATAATATCTTAGTTTGTTCAAAAAAAAAAGCTTAGAGCATTTAAACTCCAATTGTTGAAGAAAAAGCTCGTATTAAAGTATTATCAAATTTCAAGTGATGAAAATACTCTTTATTATAGAGTAATTATCAATAGTAGGTATTATTAATTTTCATTCGATGTAAATATTCATATTTAGTTCATTGTTTCTAGTTAGGTAATTTGTCAAGTCAGTCTCGATCCTATCCTTCTCATTCAGCCTTTATCCACACCTTTTAACCCAAGCCTCGTTACAACCCTGATTAAAGACCTTTTGATTTGTGTATCATCTCATATACAGTGGTGGAGATTTGATTTTTAGGCAAGCCTATAGGATTAACTTTTCAGGTTCGACTTAGAGTGCTTATTCTTGAACCTTAAACACTTCGACTGATTTGAGTGAATCTTTTGTGAGAATGTCAATCCTTGTCAGTTTTGAATTAAAGGTAATTACTTAGATAAGGGGAGACACTTGTTTTTTTGTACTACTACAAAGGTATGACTTATCTTGATTGAATCTTTAGGGTTCTTTGAGTTGAATTATCCATGTATAAATTATCTATGAATTATGATGAGACATTGTCGATAGGAATTATGAATTATGGAAAGTTCGTTTTAATTGTAAGTTGATAATTTTGCTTGAGGACAAGCAAAAGCTTAAGTGTGGGGGTATTTGATAAACCGTAAAAGTAACATATTTTAATCCCACATTTAGTATGCTTTTGGATGATTTATCCCTGATTTATGTAAAAAGGTGCTCTTAATCCTTTCTTTTCATGACTTATACTCACGAAAGCACCTAAGGACAAAAAGAACGTAAAATGGGCTTAAAACGGACCAAATTGGGCCAACCCAAGAAATCAACACTACACGGACTTCAAGCCACGGTAGTGCCTTGCCATTTACTTCACACGGCCATGCCACGATTTACACGGCTGTGCCCCAATTGACAGAATCAAGACACGGCTTGAAGATGACTTACATGGGCGTGTGCCATGGGCGTGCCCCTGTCGCGGGAAAGAGCAATTTCACTCAGATTTGGATGCTTGGAGGCAAAGAAACACATTCCTAAGTCCACTTAAACATCCTAGGAGGAATTCTACTTGAATTAGGATACTTAGGAGCCAAGTAAAGCATCTCAAAGCCTATATAAACACCCAAGGTAGCAACTAAAAAGGAAAGTTCAGAGGAAGTGAAATAGGGGTCGAAATAAGGTAACACCCCAAACCCACCCACAAGTCGACGGATTTTTGTCAGCGAAAATGTTTGGCTTTTTGTTAACTTTTGAAAACTATGTCCATTAAAATTATTGGATGGTATAAGCTTATTGCTTTCATCTAATATAATTTGTATCCACTCCAACCCGGTCCATTAATCACGAATCACTGCGATGTTTAAAAAGTTGGGTGAGTCACACAGACTCAGTTTGTAATTAACCACTGAATTCCACCCACATGCTAACCACATAATAACCCATGCCTCAGATATCATATATCATGTTCAGATCATATCACATTCTGGGCTTGGCCCATACTCATAACATCTATCAGGTAACAGGGTAATTAACCACATACCCTCTACATACTGGGCTTCGCCCATTTCTTATTCAAGTCCACAATCACATATATTCACATACCACAATTATGCAATAATGAATCCCGACCCAAGCCTAAGGTCCATCCTCTACACACCCCCTTATCCAGCCTACCACACACCAGGGGATTATTAAATCACCCTCTCCTTTTAACTCCACAAAGGCATTCAAGCCATCCACGTGCAATTAAGCACAAAATCCACAACGCAACCTCAGTCAGCGCCAATCCACGATGTAGCCATAGCTAACACCAAAATCACGATGGGACACATAGTCTCTCATCAATCCACGATATGGCACATAGCCTATATCTATCACGATGAAGCACACAGCTACTCATCAACCACGTACTCGAAGTACACCCGTACCTTCTTTCATAGCCCACCCATGCACATGCAACATGAAATACAGTCATGACAATGCATGCACATGTTTATTCATAATCATAGGCATACTCACATATACAAATAAATGGTCACATCTCAACGGGTTGGAACTAACTCGATCATCGTCATACCACTTTAAGGGTATCAAAATCACACTTATCATCGCATTTGTTAGTAAACACATTACACATGCAAACATAAATCCCAAAATGATGAGGCTAGTTACACACCTTATAACTGAAGCTCTAATCCCGACCCGACGCTATCGTTTCATGAGACTACGACTATCTGCCTAAAGTTTTCTCCATTCTTTGGTCCATACCGGTGGCCAATCCCGAATCACGAGACGACTCTTTTCTTAAACTTCGGATAGGACTTTCCTTTTCTTCTAGATGGTATTCGCATCCATCGACGACACTTAATCGAACACTTCGTTAATTACCAAGCACGGGATCTTAAAAGAAAAGAACCATAACTTAACATCCTTACCAAAAGATCTTAGTTCCCAAAAGCCCGCTTACTTTTTTGATTTGCCTATAAACCAAAGTTAGAGCGGGTCAACACTTAAGTACCCGAAATAAGGCCCATGGCCGAATATTAATAAATCACTTACCTCTTACCTTACAACCGATTTGGTTTCCCACCAAAACCCGCCAGCGATGGTTCACCTCGACAATAACATGTTTCCAAACAATAGCGAAATCGGTTCTTACTTTGAAAAGTCGACGAACACAAGGAGGGATAGCAATAGGCATTCGGCTACCATTACTTACCTTTTCCAACGATTGAAAGAGACACCCCAAGAAGATCAAGACCACTCTACTATTCGCCAAGATGAAGACAAATAGAAAAAGAGATTTGGCAATAAAAGGGAGAGATTCGCTTGCAAAGTGATGAAAGAAAACAAAAGAAATGAGAGGAGAATGTTGGTATTCGGTCAACAATTAAAATGGAGAACAAAGTGAATAGGGAATGTTTAGGAGGGTAAGGTTTGACAACACAATAAAAAAGAAAAGAGATATGGAAGGGTGAATAATTGACTAAGAATAAAAGAAATAGAAGTAGACAAAATGAGGTTTAGGGGGTTCAAGTGAACATTCGACTACTAGCGAATTTAGGAGACACAAATACTAATTTTTGCAAGAGACTAAAAGAATAATTTGACCACTCCTCCCACATGAAGAAACCAAGATTCGGCCATCACTTAAGGCCACTAATTCAAACCAATTTGAATTGGCCAACTCCTTACTTTACTCCTCCCAATCCATTCAAATAAATAAATAAATAAGCCTTATTTATCCCTTATCCTACATTCAAAATAAATAAAACAAAACCCCCTTATTTATCCATTATCACCTCCTAAAACAAATAAAATAATTCCTAAGGAAATACCTTCGAAGGAAGCTTAAAATTTGATCCATCTCTAAACAGAAGCTAGAGTTCTACTCGAAGGAACGTTGAGGATCTCCGGAGTTCTTCAAGACGGAGGATTCCTTCAAGGGTTTTAGGGATTTCTTATGTTTTTTATCTTTTCTCTTGAGATGTTTCCTTAATTTTTATATGAACTAAACCCTTGAGATGCACGAAGGGATGAAACCTATGAGGGATTTTGTTATTTAATTTCTAAATTATATGATAAGTACTTAGTTTGTTCTTAATTATGTTGCTTAATTTAATCTGATGTGCTTAGGTGGAGGAGGAATAGACCCTGCCTAAGAGTAGATCTAGCATAATTAAGCGGAGTTGATCGAACGCCTAGAGATAGGGTTACGAGATTTTGTCAGATTATGGTGAAACCTAATATGGGAATCCATTGATCGATTTACTGCTTCCTTAGGGGTTATTATAAGAGAACGAGAGTTCCACTAATTAACCTAAGGTTAGACGTTATTCACCTCAAGAGAGGGTTTAATATAGGTTAGGGAGTCTCACGAATCAAGCTAAGTAAAGAAATCATATGGTTGGGGAATTAATAATAAGTGAAGTCATAGGTGGATTCTTCCTGAGGGTATCGTCTTCATCAACTGAGTTTTCCTAAAGTCTTTCTCCAATTCATTCTTTTGTCTTTACATTTAGTTTAAGTATTTCATTTAGTATTAGATAAATCAACCAATCACTCCATATTTTAGGCTAAATAATAGAAAGAAAGTGAGTAGTAGTACTTTTAGGTTCCCTTGGGTTCGATAAGATATTCTTGCCTAAACTATACTACTGTTCGATAGGTGCACTTGCCTCTATCGTTGTCATAGTTAATCTGCAGGTTCGATCATTCTTTTTATAAATTTTAAAACTCGACTGCTTGACACGATCATTTTCAGATCCAATTTTCGATCTGAAGTCCAATTTTCAAGTTCAATTACCCATTGGGCCAATTATCTGATTTGAAAATTAATTTCCAAAAATATCATATTAATTTTAATTAATTTGATTAATTTAATTTTACTTTATTAAAATTAATTTTCTTTAAAATCACTAATAATTTCCAAATTAATTTTTCAAGAAAATTCTTTAATCAAATTCTCTTATTGAACAATTCTCATGATTACCCAATTTAATTTCACATCGAATAAATCGACTTAATTAAATTATTTCCAAAGTCATAGAATTTCTTCTGATTCAAATGCTACCTGGTCGAACTTTTGTTGAGCTACTGAAGGGACCAATCAGACATATACAATTAGGCTTAAGTAATTGCAATTATATCCAAAAGCATCATTCCGATCATTTGCAATTTACTCAATCATGGATTCAGTCCACAAGAAGTATCATGATTGAAAACTCCCTATTGTATACTATTTACGAAAGCAATTCATCCAAATGTTTGCCATGTGTGTTACCCTCATATGATATCCTTGATTCCTTTGAGTTAAATTCGCTCACTCGATACAATTCTATTTTATCTCATTGTCACATTTGTGTCTTCTTAATGATTAGTATGATCACTGGCAACAAATGACTGTGATAAATTACTTGTTCGAGAACATGCAACCCGTGGTCATGTTCCATATTTATCAATCCACACAATGCCAATGAGAGGATATCATTAACTCTTTAATCGAGCTATGAATTCAATTGTTGCTAGTGAATCCATGTCATACACAAGTCATGTACCTAACATACCGACTATGGGCTCGATCATCTTTAGAGCATAAACCTCCACCTATATCAAAGCACATGAGTTGCATTAGCATGGTCATTGACTAACTCAAGATTTAGGTAAACCACACCATGAACGTGACAAGTGAATTAATTCACAAACGGATTCAGAATTAATTCATCTTGGGTCCAGTCTAATATATCATTCTTCCAATGAATACATCTATCTCTCTACCCGTGGAGTTAACTACTTCGATAGTCAAGACTAGCCATCTCCCCGATTGAAATTGTAGACAACATAATAATCTTCTAAGTATTTTAATCAAATGCACACTGTGATTCTTTTATGGGATTACAGACTCATTTAGATTATCTATTGAAGTAAGTTACTTTCTCGCATTGTAAATGTTCTTATAATGTCATTTATCATCAGTTCGAACTTAGACAATCAATGAACTAATATTCGCTTGTCACAATTTTGTTATGCATGCAAAACTTGAAAGAAAGAAACATAAAATACATAATAGTGAAATATGAAATTTACTTTATTTATTTGTTGTTCAAATACATAGAAAACAATTACATGTTTACTAAAATATGGGCACATTTTCCAATACCCAGAATAATCACAACACAAATCATTCAACAAATCAATTTCATTATCCATCCATGATAGAGTATAGAAACTCACTTTACTTTCTTTATCCTCGTCAACTTAGCTTGTCCAAACGCCAGAGACTCCTTCATTCTGGTAGCTAATCATGGCAGCCATTTATCGGTTAAATCGAATGTATTGAGCCTTAAAACCCAGAACCCAATTTATAGAAACTTATTAGGAGTCATTTCCCTCCTTCTTTCTCTAATTCTCGAGCATAGAAAGTTAAGAAATTTACCAATTTCTCAATTTCTCTACTTCCAGACTTCAATTCTCAAGACTTCGGCTCCATGCATAGCTCCTAAGTCTTCTTCTTCTTTGGAACAATCAAAGAAAACAATGTAAGTAAGAAGAAATTTTGTAGATGGAATTAAGGAGAATTTCCTTTGCAAGAATGTCCACTTTCACCCATATATATCCTACGCGATATCTCAATCTCTTTTAGCCAATCACCAGTAATTATATGTCTCCCACTTTGGAACCAGTCGATTTCATCCCAACCAAACCAGAATTGAAACTTAACTATTTACCCAACAATCACAAAATTTTCCAAAATTCCTAGTAGAGTCTGCCAACTCACTATTCATTTAATTAAGTCCCCAAAATCATTTAAATTAGATTCCTTAAAGAAATTTGGGTGTGACAGTAAACACAAAGAACACAAAAATTGTTTACATAGCTCGTTTTCTCTATGTCTATGAAGCCTAACTTAGTGAGAAATATTTACTCTTCAACAGTTACAACAAGTGAGCCTAACCTATCACACACCCCGTGATAAATCTCCTCACTTTCGAACCTTGAAAAACAATACTCTCACCACTAATTTCACCCTTGTGAACTCAGCAAGTAAAACCACAATACAATCGATTTTATTAACAATTTGCACTCTGAGAAAAGTTCCCTAACTTGAACAAGATAAGCGCTAAAAAAATACTTGGTACAAAAACCTATACAAGTCTCTCCCTTAAATAGATAAATGTTTGAGACTTGCTAACATATAAGGTCTATAACAATTCCATTAAAATAGTGCTACAATAAGTTGTTTACAATATGATAATAGTGAATAAAACAAACGTGGAGTCTTAGCCTAATCTCATAGAGTTTCAATCCAATCCAAATGTCCATGTTGCAAGTGATTGTCTCGGGTGTTTTAATTAGATCTAATCTTCCATTCGAAGTTCCCAAATAATATGACCTTCATTGTTCCATGTGACTTTCCCAAGTAATATGACATTCATTGTTGAGCTAAATATCCTCCAAATAATCAGTACAACCCATGCAATCTGTTTAATAAATTGTCAACACTCAAATATGGAAACGATCATTCAACAACTCTAGTGCTAGGGAAGTGGGCACTTCTCCGGCACTTAAAGGTCAATTTCATATTTTTCAACATATACATATAAATCATAATTTAAGTTTCATATGTATAACTATGTCAAATCAAAATTTATGTATTAAATTATATATTAAACCAAAATTTATGTATAAATTTGATGTTTATCTCAAAATATTGTTTTACTTTCTTTTATATACATTTTTCAATACGACTCTTAGATCCTTCAAAGGCCTAACTAACCATAGTCACTTGAAAAGATATTATGTAACTAAATACACTCAAATTAGGAACTTCAAGCTGCCTTTGGATTTGAAATAACTCCATGTTCAGCGAACTTGGGGAGCTTTTTTTTTTGCCCAAATGTAACTCAACAATCCATTTCGACTGCAAGCCCCAATGGAGTTCATAAATTTTTTTTTTTCAACGTACTATTTTAGTTTTCCTTTTATTTGTCTTGTGTCATATATTCACCTTTTAATTTTTATTTAAATAAATTTTATTAATTCAATTTTGTACCGTATTACCAAATTCAATATAATTTTAATTTTTAAAATTAAATGTTTTTAAATTATTTATTAGTTTTATTTTAATTATTTTGATTTAGAAGTATTAAATATTTCTATTTAATATAATAAATATTAAAATAAATATAAAAATAATGTACCAATATTTTAATAATTATAACATTTTAATTATTATTAAAATTTCAAACATGTTATACGTTTCACTGCATACAAATATTATTTTAATATTTTTAATTGTCTTTTTTTTTTCTATTGTAATTCCCCTCACTACAGTTATTGAATCCAAATAAATCTCTCACATAATTTCACTATCACCCCTGTTTTCAATCTTATCATCCATACAAATTAAGCCACAACATCAGTAGAAGCAAAGCCTGAGGTATAAGCCTTGACCCTTTATAAAAATTAATAATTTCATCCAACTTTTTTATATAATCAATCCTATTCAAAATTAATAATTCAATTCAAACTTTTTTTTATATATATAATCAATCCAAAGTCCTTAATTAAATATAAAATTTACATTATGTCCCTTTATAAAAATTAATAATTTAACCCAACTCTTTTTAATTCAAAATTTTCAATTTTAACCTCAAAATTTTATAATTTTGGTCAGGATTCAAACTTATATTTGGTTGGCGAAATCTTTAAAATATATTAGATTATGACATACCTACAATATATGGTAAAAAAGAAATATGTGAAAATATATCTATACAAATTTTATATTAAAACCAAGTGAGGTTTTAGTTGAAAAAGTAAGTTAAAAGTTTAAAACATCTGTCATGAGTCACAAGCTCAAATCTCATTATAGCAATATTAATTAAAAATAAAAAATACAAAAACACTCTCCGTATTAGTATCTGTTATTTTGTATATTAAAATATTTAATAATTTTATAATTAAATTGATGTTCAATTGACTCGTAACAACGATAGCGATAGATCTTGGACTAAATTTTAGGGGCCTAGTAAAATTTTCAAAGATTTTAGGATTTAATGAGAATTTTAAAAAAAATTAAGGGCTCTAATTTAATTTTTTGTGAAATTAATGAGAAATTTAAAAAATTTGAGGGTTTAATTAAAATTTTTAGAAAAAAATAAAAATTTCCCAAAATTTTAAGAGCTAAGGCCGCCCTAGGCCTCCGCCTCTAAACACCAGCCTAGTAGGGCTTATTATAAGTATAGACAGATATGCCTATTTGATAACAGAAGTCCATTTAAAGGAAGAAATGCATTAATGGCAAACACAACACACTAACAAGAGACTAGAAATGGAGAGAAAACAGCATTTTGTATTAATCCATGGAAGCTGCCATGGAGCTTGGTGTTGGTACAAGGTAGTGAATCTCCTTAAAACGGCTGGTCATCAAGTCACGGCCTTGGACCTTGGTGCTTCCGGGGTTGATCCAAAGCGGCTCGAAGAGGTTACTTCTTTCTCAGATTACTTGCAGCCATTGATGGATTTCTTTGCTTCTCTTCCCGATGAACAAGATCGGAAGGTCATTCTTGTGGGTCACAGCTACGCAGGTCTATGCATTTCTCTAGCCATGGAAAGATTTCCCGAGAAAATTTCGGTTGCAGTTTTTATCGCAGCATATATGCCTCATCATAGCTCTCCACCAGGGACTCTCATACAAGAAGTATCGATCCTACCCTACTAATTAGTTATTGCTAATTTAGCTGTATATGATCAATATAGCAAGGTAATTTTCCTTTTGTTTTGTTGATTTAGTACTTCAAAAGGACTAAAGTGGAGTTTTTGATGGATTCTGAGTTCACATTTGGTAATGGCCTGGACAAGCCGCCAACGTCAGCTCTCTTTGGTCCAAACTTCATGAAGGCCATAGCTTATCAACACTGCCCATTAGAGGCGAGTTAACATAACTCATGATCTTAATAAAGGCTATATATATAGTTTCAAGAACTTGTATGTGATAATGATGTTAGAGCTTTCAGGATTTGGAGTTGGGGAAAATGTTGGTGAGACCAAGCGGGCTGTTCGTGGAAGATTTGGTGTCGGGGAATTTGTTGACAGAAGAAAAGTTCGGGTCCGTGGATCGAGTTTTCATTAAATTAGAAGGAGATAAAGTGATGATGGAAGAGTTTCAACAGCTGATGATTCAAAACTCGCCCAAAGATGTGAAGGTCATTAGTGAAGCCGGCCATATGGTCATGCTTTCCAAGCCCCATGAGCTTTCCCGGCTTTTACAAGACATCGGAGACAATTTCTCTTGAATATTACTCTTATGTTTTCATTATTTATTCTCATTTATGGTTATTGCTTATTTCCATTATAAGATACTGATATCTCCCATATCTATATTCATGACACGTGATCAGTTTTCATATCACAGTTAACGATTATACCCATGGATATTTTGGGTTGTTTTGTGGTACGTAAATGGATGGGGACATTACGTTGCGCGTGATTTAAATTATAGTGCGGCATTTCAGACAGGGTAAGGAGCCCATTAATCTTTTCCATTGGCACCAAGCTGCAATGGAGTGATAAGGTGGCCACTTGATTTGACGAGTGAGCCATCCTCGTAACACCACCAAGTCAACCGTCGCGGGCTTATCTTTCTCATACAATTTTGTCTTTATTTCATATGGTATTGTTATTTTGCAATGACCAAAAGTACCTGAGTTTTAAGCATACTTGAGCCCTTTTTCTTTCGACTTAAAAGATTGAAATGGGTTAAAATTAAACATCATAAAAAATAGGTTAATTGTTTTTTTATTAATTATTATAATTATTTAAAATTATATATTTAGTTAAATTAGTTTTACAATTTATACCCTACCTATATTATTATAAAATTTTGCCTGATTTAATGGTGGGTGTTGAATCCACCAAAAATAAAAATACTACGCTTAAATAGAATATAAATTCTCACTATAGGGAGGAGAGGTGACTCATAGAGATTGACCTAACTAATTTAGATATTTCTTACAACCAAAACATTTTGTGGGTCATTTTAGATCCACGACTTTTGCAGTCCTATGAAAAATAGAGAGGGGGTGTATAAAATTAAATTAAACCTGTAATATCCCAAAAATCATAAGTTTAGAATTAATAAAATCATCAAAAAATGAGATTTAGTTTTGGTGGTAGAGGGCTTAATAAACTCCCTAGAGAGTTAAGATTTAAGCCCCACTCTAATCATTTTTCCTCTTTTAATTTTTAGAAACTAAGGAACAAAATCAAGTTAGCATATATATTAAATGTGGTAGAAAATAATTAAGTATAGGCAAATAGCCCAAATGGTAAGGCCTTCGCACATTTTCTGAAACACCCCAAACCTGGCCCACAAGCCTCGACCAGATATGGTATGTTCCTCGAGTAAAGCGATTCAAATCTTGGTTGTTACTTTAGAAAACTTGGATGTTTTGAATAAAATTTTGTCTTGTGTTGGGTTCAATTTGAAAAGTCTAAGTCTTGTTAAAACTTTAATTTCGTACTTGAAAATCATAAATTAGAGGTATTGCCGAATTCGTGATAAGTTATCAAAACATTTAGAATTTATTTTTTTTTTTTTTTGAAAACATTACTTAAACTTTGGATTGATAAAAATTGTATCATACTGAAATAAATAACATGCATGCATAACCAGTTTCTACTAGTGGCCTTATTACATCAAAAACAAAACCCAAAATAAATTTAAAGTACTTAAAATAAAAAGTCCAAATAAATTAATCTTGTCTTTGAGCATGGCCACCACTAAGCTCCTGCCGGCCGGTCCATCACTTGATCATCACACGAAAAATATTCTCACAGCAGGGTGAGTCAACGGACTCGTGTGTATAACCAACACTAAGTCCCAATGATTTAGTCATATCATAACATATCATACATATACACATAGCAAATAAATTTAATGATGCAATCCGAACCCAAGCCTAGGTACCATCCGCTACACATCACCGTACCAACACGCTGCACCGTAGGGACTACTAAGTCAACCCTCCATCCGCTACACACCATCGAAGGCGATCATTTGCGGTCGGCGTGCTCATCGCACTTATATTTTTTTTTTGTGGCATAGCCACCAGATAATTATTCGTGACGTAAGTTACCACATTCAGATATTTGTGACATAAGTCACCACATTCAGATATCGTGGTAAAGACCACCAGATCACTTCCCCTTTACATAACACCCATGTGCCTCATGTCATACAAAACATGCAAATATTATGCCTTATACTTTATTCACATTCTTATAGTAGCACTTATGTGCCATAACAGATATTCATCATAATATACTCATAGTAGGAGTAGGTAAACGTACCTGAGTACTTTGTACCATTAGATGGTACCTTAGCCATATTCTTACACTTTCATATTAACACATATAATAAATTAGAGCCGTAAATCTATCAAAATTTAGTGTGGAGTACACACCTGGTACACTTAGCGAGTTCACTCCAAATCCCGAAAAACCCGATCTACTGATTTAAATCTCAAGTTCCTTGTTGCCGATTTGATTACTAATCAAATCCCAAAAATTTTACTATGTTCCCTCTTATAATCGGCCAAGCACTAGATCACTTCACAGGTTAGTTTCGGCTTTTAAACGAAGTAAGAAATAGATCTAAGTTCCTAAATAGGCCTTGGCCGAATGTGTATGTGCACTTACCTTGCGATTCTCAAATTCCGAAATTAATCCCTTGGCTATGAAGATGTCGAAATACCTATAGGGTATATGTTAGATCCGATTCCAACCTTAAACATAATAGATGGCCTTTGGCTGAATGACTTACCCATAGCTTACCTCAGATTTTTAAAAGTCCCGAAAGATCCTTCCTTGAAGTCGACAACACCCAAATCCCGAAGCCTTCTTCCAAGTTTCGGCCAAGATCAATAATGGGGTTAGAGTCTTTGATTTCGGCTTTAAGAAAAGGAATAAACGATGACAATAAAATCCTTACCCTTAATAGTGAAATCGGCAACACCTTCACTTGAACTCCCAAAGCTATTCGGCTATGGCTTAGATGTGGATCAACAATTTCGGCTTTTGAGGCTTGATGAGAAATCGGCTAGGGATTCAATGAACAATCGACTAGGTTCTAGCAAGTACTTGGTTTCGACTTTTGATTGAGTTGAGGAAAGAAGAAGAGAAAAATCACAAGTTGGGTTCTTTGGAATTTGTGACACAAAAAGGAAGATGAGAGGAGAAGAATTTCGGCACAAAACTCCCTTAGCATGACCGATTGCCTTACTTACTTCCCTTCCTAAATTCGGCTAGCATTCAAACACTAGCTACACCTTGCTTTTCTCCTATTTTTCCTCTCTTTTATCCCTTAAAAATAATCTAAAATAAATCACCCATTTATCTACCACTTAGCCGAAATTATTAAAATAAAAATACATCATCTTAAACTCCTCCCATAGACTCCCCATACCGTCCATTATTTCCCCTTGTTTCTGCAAAAATAAAAGCTCTTCTTTTGCCTCCTATGTGACTCGAACCCTGGCCCATTTGCACATGTTTGTGGCGTCATATACAGAGGCCTTAAGTGGCGCCTTATAGCCACTTTACTAAGCCAATTTCATGTCACATTTCCTCTATTGATTTTCTTAAGGCCTCACATGCCTAGCTTCCTCTTAACACTTAAAAATCTAATAATTTCTAAGGCATTTGTCTACGCACTAAGGTTCACAAAATTCATAATGCATATTCACAACACACATAGGCATACTATTTCATATAATTACGCAATATTGCATAAGCCATAATCTAGGATATTACAGTTCTACCCCCTTAAAATAATTTTGTCCTCGAAATTACCTGCCTAAAATAAGTGAGGGTATTGCTGTCGCATTGCCTCTTCTGGCTCCCACGAAGCTTCTTCCGATCCATGATTTCTCCATAATACTTTGACTAGATGAACTGATTTCCTCCGTAACACTTTCACATCTCATTCCAAAATCTAAATCGGCTCCTCCTCGTAAGACAAATCTGGTCTTAGCTCCACCTCTTCCACCGGCATTACATGAGATGGATCCAATCGATACCGACGTAGCATGGAAACATGGAATACGTCTTGCATCTGCTTCAACTCCGGAGGCAACTCTAACTGGTATGCCACTGGTCTGACTCGCTTCAATACTCGATAAGGTCCTATAAACCTTGGACTTAGTTTCCCTTTCTGACCAAATCTCATCACCTTCTTCTAAGGCGACACTTTAAGAAACACTTGATCTCCCACATCAAATTCTATTTCCTTTCGCTTGAGATTCGCGTATGACTTCTGCCTATCAGATGCTTCCTTCAACCGTGCGAATTATCTCAACCTTTTCCTCGGATTCTGCCACAATTTCGGGACCCAAAACTCGACGTTCCCCTAATTCCGTCCAACACGTAGGAGTTCGACACTTCTATCCATACAATACTTCATACGGTGCCATCCGAATATTGGCTTGATAGCTATTGTTGTACGCAAATTCTGCTAAAGGCAAATATTCTTCCCAACTCCCTCTGAAGTCTAACACACAGCCTCTCAACATATCCTCCAACACTTGGATTACTCATTCAGATTGACCGTCCGACTGTGGATGAAAAGCCGTAGTGAAATCCAATCTGGTGCCTAAAGCCTGATGTAGAGCTTTCCAAAATCGAGACGTAAACCTTGGATCCCTATCTGAAATGATTGACATCGAAACTCCATGCAACCTTACAATCTCTGCCACATATAATTTTGCCAACTTTTGCAGAGAACAGTCAACTCTCACTGGAATAAAATACGCGGACTTTGTCAAACGATCCACTATCACCCACACCAAGTCTTTCTTAATAGGCGTAAGGGGAAGCCCACTAACGAAGTCCATGGTGATTCTCTCCCATTTCCACTGCGGAATCTTTATCGGTTGAAGCAATCCTGACGGAACTTGGTGTTCAGCCTTAACTTGCTGACACGTCAAGCATTTGCCAACAAACTCTGTAACTTCCTTCTTAAGACCAGGCCACCAAAACTGTTCCCTCAGATCTCTGTACAACTTAGTACCTCCAGGATGCATAGCATAAGGGCTACTATGCGATTCCTGAAGAATTCTCTGCCTTAATTCCTTATTCCTTGGCATACAGACTTTACCCTTGAAACACAATACTCCATCACCGGACATACTGTAACCCTCTAAACCCCCATTCTCCACTTGTCGCAACTTAGCACTTAAATTCTCATCTGCCAACTGACTCTCTTTTACCTCATTCAACCATATCGGCTTAACCTACAACTCTGGCAGCAGACTTCCATCGTCATACAAACTCAGATGTGCAAACAATGTCCTTAGATCCGACACTACTTTTCAACTTAGGGCATTTGTCACTACATTCGCCTTGCCCGGGTGATACTCTATGGAACAATCGTAGTCCTTCAGTAACTCCACCCACCTTCACTGTCTCAGGTTCAACTCCTTCTGAGTCAACAGATACTTAAGGCTCTTGTGGTCTGTATAGATCACTGACTTTTCTCCATAAAGATAGTGCCTCCACAACTTAAGAGCAAAGACTCGCCGCCAACTCCAGATCATGAGTTGGGTAGTTAACCTCATGTGGCCTTAATCGTCGAGATGCATAAGCGACTACCTTTCCGTCTTGCATCGAGCGCACCTAATCATGTGTGAGAAACATCACAAGATACCACAAAGTCCTTTTACATCTCAGTGAATCAAAATCGAGCTTGATCAACACCGTCTTAAGCTTCTCAAAGCTCTCTGTTGCTTATCTCGCCCAAACAAAAGGTACTTCCTTCCTCAACAACTTCATCAAAGGTGCGACAATTGATGAGAACCCTTCTACAAACCTTACGTAGTAGCACGCCAATCTCAAAAAACTACGAACCTCAGCCACAGACTTAGGTGGTTTCCAATCTAGCACTGCCTCGATCTTCCTAGGATCCACCCTTATCCCTTCTGCAGACACCACATGTCCTAAGAACGCAACTTCCTTAAGCCAAAATTCACACTTGTTGAATTTGGCATAAAGCTTCTTCTCTCTTAACACTTCCAACACTATCCGGAGATGCTCATCATGTTTCTCCTCAGACTTGTAATACACCAGAATGTCATCGATGAACACAACGACGAACCGATCCAAGTAAGGTTGAAAAACCCTGTTCATCATATCCATGAACGCAGCTGGGGCGTTCGTCAATCCAAACGGCATTACAACGAACTCAAAATGCCCATACCTTGTCCGGAAAGCTATCTTATGGATATCTACCTCCTTTACCTTAAGTTGATGATATCCAGACCTTAGATCTATCTTCGAGAAAACTGCTGCCCCCTTGAGCTGATCGAACAAGTCGTCAATCCTTGGCAACGGATACTTGTTCTTGATGGTCAGCTTATTCAACTAACGATAATCTATGCACATACGTATAGTCCCGTCCTTCTTCTTCACAAACAAGACCGGTGCTCCCCATGGAGACACATTGGGTCGGATAAACCCACGATCAAACAACTCTTGGATTTGAGCCTTGAGCTCAACCAGCTCCTTTGGTGCCATTCTATATGAAGCGATTGACATAGGAGCTGTTTCCGGTAGCAAATCAATTCCAAACTCCACCTCCCTATTCGGGGGTATTCCTGGTAACTCCTCCGGAAAGACATCCACAAAATCCCTTACAGTTTGAACCCCACTAACACCTTCTTCCTTTACATCCAACGCACTAACGAAAGCCAAGAATGCCCTGCATCCTTTCTAAACCATCTTATCCATCTTTAATGCTGAAACTACGTTAGACAAGTAGTTTCTTCTTTCTCCTATCATAACCACTTCCTCATCCTCTAGGGTCCTTAACTCCATTCGCTTAGTTGCACAATCCAATATGGCTCGATGCTCCACTAGCAAGTCCATTCCAAATATGAGATCGAATTCTCCGAAAGGTAGTTCCATTAAGTTGACAGGGAATACTACTCCTTGAATCTCTAAAGGTACACTCCGAAAAATTTTGTTCACCACTACAGTTTGACCTAATGGGCTTACTACAGTCATCTCTATCAGATAATTCAGAGGCTATGCCTAAAGTTTCCACTACTTTACATGCAATATAGGAATGGGTCGAGCCCACATCAATCAAAATAAAATAAGGCTTGCCAAATATGAGGAACGTACCGATTATGACGTCTGGCGCGTCTTCTTCCTCCCTACGGTGAACTGCATATACCAAGCCCAGTTGTCTTGCCTTTGCATTACCAACACCTCTGCCAGGTGTTCCACGTCCTCTTCCAGCACCATTACCTCTGCCATTCGAACCACGACCTACCGAGGTCATTGTCCACCTCTACTACCGATTAAAACCCTGAGCTGCTGGTCGATTTCCATCTAGTTTCATAGGACAGTCCTTAATCATATGATCTTTTGACCCACACTTAAAGCATCCTCCTGTCTTCTTCCAACATTCTCCTAAGTGCTTCTTCCCACACTGGTCACAAATACGATATTGCCCTCCAGTACCAGCTTGCTGACCTCGCGACCCATCAGCTCTAGGCCTCTTTTGCACATTCCCTGATGATCCAGATGACCCAAAACCTCTCTTCTATCTATTCCAATCGAGTTACGCCCATCGAGTCCTTGATTCCCTCGGCTACCTTAGCTTTCTCTACCAACACCGTAAATTCTCGTTCTTGCTGTGGAGCTATCAATAACCTCAGATCATCTCTCAATCCGTCCTCAAACCGGACACACCGTTCATGTTTCGTAGCCACTATCCCTCGTGCATACCGGCTCAACCTTAAGAATTCAGCCTCGTATTCTGCCACGGACTTGTACCCTTGAACAAGCCCTAGAAATGCCTTCCTCTACGCATCAATATAATGGGTACCTACATACTTCTTCTGGTACGCTGTCTTAACGTACTCCCAAGTGAGTTCCTCAGCCGTGGCACTATCCCAAACTGTGAGCCACCACTGATATGACTCATCGCGAAGCGACACCATTCTTTTCACATTCTCCTTAGCCGTCAGATCCAACTCATCCATAATTCGCTCGGTCGCCTCCAACCAATACTCAGCAGTACTGGGTGCCATACCAGATACGCCATGGAATACCTCAACTCCATTGGCTCGAAGCCACTCGGGTACAGATTTTTGAGCTCTCATATTTCCACCTGCTCCAGCCACTATCTCAAGAACTCGCAGCACAGCCTGCGATACAACATCATCCCCCGTCTGATCTTACCGCTTAACACTAATAGCTGGTGGTGGTGGCGGTGGTACCTCATTGACAGACCCTTGACCCGATCTAACGGGTTCCGACACGATCATTCTTCCTCTACTGCGTCCTCGTACATTGCGACCACGTCCCCTAGAGCTTATTTCTACGATCGTGCTTTAATCTGATTTAAGAAATTTTATGTATTAGTATTTGTTCCACTGATTATCCGCGAAGAAGTTTTATGTAAAGAGTTTAGTAGCAATTCTTTTGATCAATCAAAGTTTTAGTTCCAAGTCTTCTATCCTAATTCAAGGAAAACACATCCATTCCGTAGTACCTTCCATACACATTCACTCTTGAACATTTTGTCTATTCCTATCCTAGGGGTATTTTCGTCATTTGTCCTACAGGGGTATTTTGGTAATAAATTGGGGTCAATTTGAAAATCTTAATAAATCAGGGCACTTTAAAATTTTAAAACTCCAGGGTATTTTTGAAAATTTCCACAAATCAAAGGTATGGCAGAAATTTTGGAAATCGGGGTCATTTTGAGAATTTTTGTCAATTAGGGGTAATTTTGTAAATTTTTCAAATCAGGGTATCTTGAATTTTCACAAGTTAAGGTTTCATGGATACTTTTGCAAAGTAAGAAAATTTTATTGAATTTGAGGGTAATATGGTAATTTTAAAACCAAGGGCATTTTAGTAATTTTTTATTTTAGTAATTTTGTAAATTAAAAATATTTTAGAAAAATTTTATAGAATAACTTTCACGATTCAAAGGGGTATTTTTGCGGATTTTAAAACTAGGATTTTTATAAAAAAAATATACGGATAGTCTCTTTCGGGTTTTAGTTATTGGGTTTAGCCCATGAATAAGTCCTCTTGGTTAGGGTGAACCGTCACTACGCACCAGGTAGGATTCGAGTGGAGAGGAGGTGAGTCACTAGGACTGCTTAAATACCAAGCTCCCACCGAAACCAATCCTAGACATGCGCACAATGGTTGCCACACCCTAACTCGGCGACTTAGTCACAGGTTTGTTTAATTAGGCATTTAAAGTTTTATTCAATTGTTGGGGTAAACTAGTCCTAGAGTTCAAATACTTAATATACTAATCTACGTTCCATTTCTACCCTTCTACAAGTCATATTGTAATTCACACAATAGATAGGGGTACTTACCTGGTGGACTTCGGGTCAGAGATTTAGGTGCCATGCCAGAAAAACTTGCTTATTTCACAAAAATTTTCACAAAATTCTTTTGGGCTTACTTTTGAAAACGTTTTGGGCCTTAAACCCAAGGCTGAGAGTTTAAAACTGGGCTCTGATACCAAACTAAAACACCCCAAACCTGGCCCACAAGCCTCGACCAGATCTGGTATGTACCTCGAGTAAAGCGATTCAAATCTTGGTTGTTACTTTAGAAAACTTGGATGTTTTTGAATAAAATTTTGTCTTGTGTTGGGTTCAATTTGAAAAGTCTAAGTCTTGTTAAAACTTTAATTTCGTACTTGAAAATCATAAATTAGAGGTATTGCCGAATTCGTGATAAGTGATCAAAACATTTAGAATTTATTTTTTTTTTTGAAAACATTACTTAAACTTTGGATTGATAAAATTGTATCATCTTGAAATAAATAACATGCATGCATAACCGGTTTCTACTAGTGGCCTTATTACATCAAAACAAAACCCAAAATAAATTTAAAGTACTTAAAATAAAAGTCCAAATAAATTAATCTCGTCTTTGAGCATGGCCACCACTAAGCTCTCGCCGGCTTGGTCCATCACCGATCGTCACACCGAAAAATATTCCCACAACGGGGTGAGTCAACGGACTCCGTGTGTATAACCAACACTAAGTCCCAATGATTTAGGCATATCATAACATATCATACATATACACATAGCAAATAAATTTAATGATGCAATCCCGAACCCAAGCCTAGGTACCATCCGCTACACATCACCCGTACCAACCTGCACACCGTAGGGACTACTAAGTCAACCCTCCATCCGCTACACACCATCGAAGGCAGTCGCTGCAGTCGACGTGCTCATCGCACTTATATTTTTTTTTGTGGCATAGCCACCAGATAATTATTCGTGACGTAAGTCACCACATTCAGATATTTGTGACATAAGTCACCACATTCAGATATCGCGGTAAAGACCACCAAATCACTTCCCCTTTACATAACACCCACGTGCCCCATGTCATACAAAACATGCAAATATTATGCCTTATACTTTATTCACATTCTTATAGTAGCACTTATGTGCCATAATAGATATTCATCATAATATACTCATAGTAGGAGTAGGTAAATGTACCTGAGTACTTTGTACCATTAGATGGTACCTTAGCCATATTCTTACACTTTCATATTAACACATATAATAAATTAGAGCCGTAAATCTATCAAAATTTAGTGTGGAGTACACACCTGGTACACTTAGCGAGTTCACTCCAAATCCTGAAAAACCCGATCTGCTGATTTAAATCTCAAGTTCCTTGTTGCCGATTTGATTACTAATCAAATCCCAAAAATTTTGCTATGTTCCCTCTTGTAATCGGCCAAGCACTAGATCACTTCACAGGTTAGTTTCGGCTTTTAAACAAAGTAAGAAATAGATCTAAGTTCCTAAATAGGCCTTGGCCGAATGTGTATGTGCACTTACCTTGCGATTCTCAAATCCCGAAATTAATCGCTTGGCTATGAAGATGTCGAAATATCTATAGGGTATATGTTAGATCCGATTCCAACCTTAAACATAATAGATGGCCTTTGGCTGAATGACTTACCCATAGCTTACCTCAGATCTTTAAAAGTCCCGAAAGATCCTTCCTTGAAGTTGACAACACCCAAATCCCGAAGCCTCCTTCCAAGTTTCGGCCAAGATGAATAATGGGGTTAGAGTCTTTGATTTCGGCTTTAAGAAAAGGAATAAACGATGACAATAAAATCCTTACCCTTAATAGTGAAATCGGCAACACCTTCACTTAAACCCCCAAAGCTATTCAGCTATGGCTTAGATGTGGATCAACAATTTCGGCTTTTGAGGCTTGATGAGAAATCGGCTAGGGAGTCAATAAACAATCGACTAGGGTCTAGCAAGTACTTGGTTTCGGCTTTTGATTGAGTTGAGGAAAGAAGAAGAGAAAAATCACAAGTTGGGTTCTTTGGAATTTGTGGCACAAAAAGAAAGATGAGAGGAGAAGAATTTCGGCACAAAACTCCCTTAGCATGACCGATTGCCTTACTTACTTCCCCTCCTAAATTCGGCTAGCATTCAAACACTAGCTACACCTTGCTTTTCTCCTATTTTTCATCTCTTTTATCCCCTTAAAAATAATCTAAAATAAATCACCAATTTATCTACCACTTAGCTGAAATTATTAAAAGAAAAATACCTCATCTTAAACTCCTCCCACAGACTCCCCATGCCGCCCATTACTTCCCCTTGTTGCTGCAAAAATAAAAGCTCTTCTTTTGCCTCCTATGTGACTCGAACCCTGGCCTATTTGCACATGTTTGTGGCGTCATATACAGAGGCCTTAAGTGGCTCCTTGTAGCCACTTTACTAAGCCCAATTTCATGTCACATTTCTCTATTGATTTTCTTAAGGCCTCATGAGCTTAGCTTCCTCTTAACACTTAAAAATCTAATAATTTCTAAGGCATTTGTCTACACACTAAGGTTCACAAAATTCATAATGCACATTCACAACACACATAGGCATGCTATTTCATATAATTACGCAATATTGCATAAGCCATAATCCAGGATATTACATTTACCTTTTGCACTTAATTTCAAATCATGCTAATTTTCTTCCATTTTTTTTTTAAATTTCGACAGAATGGTTTATTTACCAAATCAGCCCTCTAAAATTTGCTTAACCTAGCCATTTAATTCCATTTCTAATCATATTAGAATTTTTGGTTTTCTTTTTCAACCTAAACAAGAATTGTTTTCCCTATTTCTTCCGTTATTCTTTTACATCTTCCCCTTTCCAATTATTTTCTTAATATTGCTGGAAATTTTATTTTGATCCCGAGTTTGAAACCGAGTCACGTTCAATCCATTATTCATATCGATTTAGCCTAACACCATTAATTTCGTCTCTAACGTACCAAGATCGGTAATACCATTCCAAACCTTGACAATTAGATCTCGAATATCTATAGAGTACCTGTTCTCAACAATTTCAAGATCAATAAAACGATATTTTATAAATCTTTCTTGAAAATCTTGATGATTTCAATAAATCTTGAAATTCGATATTAATTCTTACATATTTGACTATTGAAAGACCCGTTGTAGGTATCCCGAACCATCGAATGTGAGGATTATCGTACGAAACCCCGAAGTCAGGTGTGTGTTCTTTTATGAGAAACTTGAGGTACAACCAAACCTATCCCAGATCACACGGCCTACCACATAGATGTGTGGGCCGCTCATGGACTACACGGTCCCATACACAGCCAAGCCACCCCTAAAACCCTAGGGTTATGCCTCTCACATGGCCTAGGACCCCCCACATGACCTACCACATGACTATGTCACTCCTATAGGTTGAATTTTCAAATGTCACACGACCACAGTCTCTCTCACAACCTAACCACATGGTTGTGTACCTCTTCCACATGGCCCAAGGCTTTCTACACGGTCCGGTCACATGACCATATGTCCCTTAGAACTAAGAATTTATAAATTTGACCCAAAATTTTATATTTTGATCAAATTAGTCCTGAATAGGTTTCGAAATATTTTTAGTGAATTAAATTATTCGAATAGGTCCCTGATGATATGAGATATACTAGAATCCATGATTGATCAATTTAATATGGTTTTTATTTTAGTTATGAATATTTGTATGAATTATGAATAGTATATGTTACCTTTGTATCTATATACTTACGATTGTATAGATGACAAGCCCTATTTTATTGTCAAATTGAATACATGAAAAGTTGATTTTGGTATTGATTTGCCATATGTTAGCTTATTAAATGTCATTATATGAGATTATGTTCAATATGTCTTAATGCGTTGCATGGGTTGGGATGATATGTACAGAGGATGTAACACCCTAATCTAGCCAAGACGTCTAGAAAAAGTCTAGAGAGTTACATCAATGATACTACGAACACCACATTTATAACGCAGTCAGAATGAACCATTTACTACATAACATACAATCACAGCAATGAACTAAATATAAAATCTTTCCAAACTTCATAATTTCTTAGAAAATGAAATTTCCTAATAGTAGGATTTAGAAAAATGATAAAAGTTTGACCGAGCTCCCGCGACGCTGACCCATTCAAGTCTAAGAACCTCCTTAAATCCAATCAATAACAAAGTGAGTTTTGAACTCATTACATAAAATAAATTCAATCAAATGAAATACAATTGAAAGATTATTCTTGAATCCCAAGATTCAAATAAGCAACAGAAGTCACTCCAGTTCAGATATAGAGCAATTTTGTTACAGAAGTAGAAGTAGTTCGATTTTATTTACAGAGCAAATCAGTTTCATATGCAAGTTTTCCTACCTCCAACCATTACACACCATCTTTGGTCATCCCAACATACCATTAAAGGCGTTCAATGCCCATCCAACCCTATACACCATATATTGTTTGTCTGACACGTTTACAGAGTCGCAACTTGGCTTCCAATTCAAAATACGTCAAAGCACCAGATTCAGAGTTACCCATATTATGGCTTAGCCACGAGTTCAAAGTAGAGTACTTCCTTCTTCTCAATATCTCAACACATACATATGCAATATACAAATATCCATATTTACAGAGAGTAGTTTAGTATAAAAAATAGCTATCCCAATACAGATATGGTTATGCTTTACATATGTCAATCATAGAGCATTAGAGAACCCTCAAACAATTGAATTAAGATTGTTCATACTTTGAGGAGGTTAGAATCAATGTTGGCCACACACACGACCTTAGAGAAACGAGATTCAAACCCAATTTATATGCCACATGGCCTGGACATACACCCATGTCTATGCCCGTATGGTTCACACAGCCTGGACACATGCCCGTTTGGTTCTAGAACATAAACAATGAGTTACACGGCCTGGACACACGCATGTATCCTTGCTCGTGTGCCTCACACGGCCTGGGCACACGCCTATGTTCCTGACCGTATGGTCCTAAATCACAAACAAAGAGTTACACGGCCTGGACACACGCCCATGTCTTTGCCCGTATGGCACCAAGATAATGAACAGTGAGTTACACTGCTTAAACACACGCCCGTGTTTGTTGGCCGTGTAAACCTTGCACTAATATGGCCACACACGACCTGGACACATGCTCGAGTGCCTTGCCTGTGTGGCCCCAATTTGATGAACAGTGAGTTACACGACCACCCACATGGCCTGTCACACGGCCATGTGGCTTACACGGCCTAGACACACGCCTGTGCCTGGCCGTGTAGCATCGACAGCCATGTCTTCCTGCGACTGAAATTCATTAAAAAATAGGGTTTTCAGTACGCACTTGAAAAGACTTTGAAGTAGAGAACATGGAGAGATCCCGAAACCTAATTTAACCATTCCACAACTAATTAAAAACTATAACCATGAATCAACATACATTAACACTTAAGCAAACATGTCAAAACTTCGACGTTAACTTTCGACAACGAGCGCTTATCGAAAATTCAACAATGCTAAATTAGCACAACTCATGTATGATCACTTCCTCTATCCTCACGCTAAGGAAGCAAAACAACTAATTCTCAGAGAGTTTACTAATAACAAATCAGAAATTCCCAATTGGCAATGCAATAGAAACTAACGAAACTTTGTAGAAATTGAAGGATTCTGATGGAACTTACACAAAACTCTTCTAATCGATTAAGATTCTTACTAATTCCGCTATTCACTTGCCGAACACAATCAAGAAAAGGAATTGAAGAAGCACAAAGAAAAAGAAAAGAAAAAGAAAAATGAAAGAAAAGGAGAAGAGCATGTTAGGAAAGCCAAAAAATAGACGTTTAAGTTTTTGTCTTAACCACCATCCAGTTTTTCGACAACAAGAAAAAATTTCTCCTAACGCGTACGATGGGATTCAAACTCGAGACTAGACAAAATACAGATAGATGCTTAACCAGTGAACTAGCAGACTCATTCTTGACACAAATTTACACAGAATTGCACTTAACTACATAACACATGGATAAGGGTTGTTTAAAAAAAAAAAACAAAACTTTTAACAATGCAACTCAAACTTTATACCCTAAACACAAAAATAAAGCACATAACCAGAGATACAGAAATTAAATTACTGCATATTCTCACAATTAAATTCTAAAATTTTGGGGTGTTATAGAGGAAGATCAAGCAGTATATCTGCAAGAAAAATGGCAATTGTAGAGTATAACCATGCCGTAGTTCCTATCTGCAGAATGATTTGTATTCATAGCCAAATAGAAAATTCCATCTGTAGGTACTATTGTGAATCCACAGCCAAAGACCGATTCCAATGACGGGTTTATGTTGTAGAATCTATAACCAAAAAGCATGTTTTATCTGCAGGAATTTTGCTGTGAACCCACAGCCAAAAATGAATTCGAACAATGAGGACTCACTGTGTGTCCACAACTAAATTGCAGTTATTAAATACGAACTAGTACTGGTTTTTCCACAACGTGGCGTAAAGATAAAGGAGTTCTGGGGAACTCCCACTATGGTGTGTAGCGGTGGGGTAGGAATTATTCTGTTTAAAACATGAATCTGTATGGCATCATTTAAATCATGACAAATCTAAAAATTATGTTATGATACATATGGATGAATATATATATATGTGTGTGTGTGTGTGTGTGTGTCTATATATGCATGAAATATGATTATTGTGGCAATTATGATGATTTGACTATCCTGAAAACTATTATTGTGATTTTTGATATATCAATGATGGTTGCATTTGAAAAAATCAATATTATGAACCAAACTGCCATATTTGATTATTCTGTGCAATGTTAATAAATGTGTCCTAATAAGTGTAGCATTGATTTTGTTGTGAATGGACTCACACTGAGCGTCAAAGCTCATTCCCCCTTTAATTTCATCCTTACAGATAACCCACCAGGTTAGGACGCGAGCATGACATCCGGAGAGACTCAGCACAATCCATTTTATTTTCAGTTATTTTAGGCTTAATCTTTTGATTTATTTTATTATTCAAAGAATGTGATGTTTTATTTTATATGTTGCATGAGATTTAGGACTTATGATGCTTTTATTATTGCGTGGCATTTAATTATGATTTTAATTAAGACATTGAATTTTCATTATTAATTGATTATGCATAAACCCCGATTTTTATTAAAAACTTAAGAAAATACCATCTTTTCTGCTGCTAGAAGATAATTAGAATATTGACGGATACTAAATCGGCATCAAAACCAAGTTTTCTACTAAAATTAAATAAATGTTTTAAATCAACTTTTTTAAAAACTCCAATAACCTTGTTAGGCCATCTCAATGGCTAATTTAGTCTTTCGAACTCAGGTCTAACGTCTAGGCTAGGTTGTGGAAGTTACACAACCAATATACTAAGAACTTTAGCCCTAGACACGACTTTGGTTTTGGTTCTGAATTGATCACAGATTATGAATTTCATTCTACTCAATGAAAACTCAATTATAGATCAAAGAACAACCTCAAACCTCCAATACTTTTGTAGTGATAAACTAACTATGAGAATAGCCCGACAACTAATCCTTGCCAAGTGAATAACCTTGAAGGCAACTTCCACGATTTAATTCCTTGGTAGCCTTGTGACCTAGAAGAGCCTAACTCAAATCAACGGCCTCAACTACGTGAGTCATTTAAACTTGATTGATAACTTCCTTAATGAATCCAACCACTCACTCAATTGGTCACATCAATTTGTTCTTTGGTGGAACGAATACAACAATTATGGATTGTATCGATTCGCCAACAGTATTGTAACACCCCTAACCTGTAACCATAGCCGGTCTAGGCTTAAGAAGCATTATCGAGCTTAACAAAACATTTACAATCATTTCTCAAACATAAATACATCATCATCAAAACATAGCAAAATCATATACATAAAGTCCCTTTAAAAGGTCTACGAGACCTTAAACATGCATTAGGAAGGGGTCGAGACTAAATTGAGCACATACAAATTGTTTTTGAAAATCAAATAGTTTTTAAAGTTACAGAGGTCACACGCCCATGTGGGTAGGCCGTGTGCCTCACACTGCATCAGACACACCCGTGTGTACATACTGACTTGTCCACACGGCCGAAGACACGCCCGTGTGCTTGACCTGTGGGCAACACTGACTTAATTCACACGTATGTCACATGCCCGTGTGTCTGGCCCGTGTGCGAGTTTGACTTGTTTGAATTACAATCTTAAAGGATACGATCGAGACACATGCCCTTATGCTCAACCTTGTGGGCAAATATAGGCCATTTGCAAGGCCAATTTGCCACCCAAATTTTGGGTCACACCTACAAGCATTATACCATTCTAAATCATATCTCAAATGCATCCAAAACATACATTTTAACCTTCATTTCTATCAACCAATTTTCAAGCATAAAACATACCACTTACTTATCACCAAAACATATCAATATGATTATTCACACAACATCACATATATACCTTATAACTATCATTTTCACATATTCAAAACACATACTAAAGTCATTCAACTATCAAACCATATCACATGGCAAGAACTATACATCTCAAAACATTCCATAATCACTAGCCTATACATGCCATATACCAAATATACAACTTCTAAAAGTACCAAAATAGATGGCCGATAGTGTGATTGAGTCACTGGCGATCCCCCGTTCCGAGCTAGCTTTAATGACACTGTAAAACAGAGAAGAACTTCACACAGTAAGCTTTAAAGCTTAGTAAGTTCGTAATATAATACAAGTAGCTCAACCTTTTAAATTTAATTTGCAAAATTTAAACTAACACATAGATCAATTCTCATCACTATTCAATTTCATCTAAAGCCATTACTAACATTCATACCACATCTCAAGATTTATATACAAGCAATTATAAATGCTTCATAATTTAATCCTCATTGACTTTTTATTCACACACCCAACCATCTATTTCATACAAGAAATAATCAACCACGTAGGTTCTGTACATACCTGTTCAATCACATATTCAGTTATCACATATATCACATAATACTCAATGCCATAAATTGTTCGATCTTTTTTAACCATACAGATTACTCGCACACTTAGTGCCAATTACTTAACCGAAACTTTAATATCATTGCACACTTAGTGCCTTTACATTAAACTAAATTTGACTTGGTATCGTACACACAGTGCCAACTAATATAATCAATTTTTTTTATCTCGCACACATAGTGCCATTCACCACTGTATCAATTCTATTTATGCACACTTAGTGCCACATTTCTTCAAACTCACATTTAGCATTACTAACTCATCCACCACTTTCATTCATTACATAACATGTGAATATAATTAAAACAATTCGTATTATACACGAACTTACCTCGGACGTAGAAACAACGAAATAAGTCGATCAATCGAGCAATTTGTTCTTGCCTCGATCTAAGTCCAAATTTCTCTTTTCTTGATCTATACATATTCAAATTTAACTCTTTCATTCATCAAATCATTCAATTCAATCCAAATACACATATTTAGGTTATTTTACAAAATAGCCATCACATTTTTACATTTTAACATTTAAGTCCCTATTTCATAAAATCACTAAATACACATAATTTCTTTATACATATGCTTAGCTGAATTTTCTCTTAGCTCATACAAGCCCACATATTTCATTTATTTTACGTTTTATTTTTTCAATTTCTCATTTTTACAATTTAGCCCATAATACTCAAATTCATCAAAAATCACTTCATAAAACATGTATATCAATCACCAAACTTGCATAATTCATCATCAAACCTCATAAAACCCATGAATTCATCAATGGATTAACCCAAAATCTTCATAACAATATAAAATTAAGGCATGGGCTTGATAGTATGCTAAGCAACGATATCAAAAATGTAAAAATCATCAAAAATGAATAAAAACACATACCTTAATTATGCTTACAATTGGTCGAACCCTAGCTATCTTTTTTTTTTTCATTTTCTTTGTATTTTCGGCTAAGATGAACACATTTGCATGGCATTTTTAATGTTTTCTTTTATTATAATAAACATTATTTATCTATTACCAAATTTACCTTTTAAATAACATATAAAACATGTATATTTAACATCCTTTACCGTCCATGCATACTTCAAATGGTGAAATTTCAATTTAAGGACTCCAAATTATAAAAAAAAAATAGCAAGGTGGCACTTTAGCAATTAGCACACAACTTTTGCATTTTATGCGATTAAGTCATTTTTCGCAAATCGACACTCAAACGATAAAAATTTTCACACAAAATTTTCACATAGGATTTATCACATACTGTAAACACTAAAAATAATATTAAAATATTTTTTTGACCTCGAATTTGTGGTCCCGAAATTACTGTTCTGACTAGGGTCTAAATCGGGCTGTTACAAGTATGTTGTCCAATATCGAACCAAAGGGCACCCTTCAAATGCTAAGACAATGTTATGAGGAGATTGAGTTTACCTCCTAAACTAGAGGACTAGTGAATACCAAGATGAAGAGCGAATCATAGTTTTGGATCTTATAGTTCTAATAACAAATATTGTCAACCTTAGGCTAGATTAAATTTAGCTACTCAGATCATTGTTGGGAGGGGTAGTCAAGAACCTCGAACATGAACCGTAAAATGAACCATAAAATATATATATATATATATATATATATATAAAGCTACTAAAAAAGAAACCAAAGAAGTTATTGAAAGGAAATTTTATTCAAAGGAAAATAGAATAAAAAATAAACTTAAAACAATAAAAGATGGTGGTTGTGGTGCCATTTCTTTTTTTTCGTTATGTTATATATAAGGCCGAATTAGCAAAATATGTAGAAAAAAAATTTAAATTGTTCAAATAGGTTATTATTTTTTATTAAATTTAGGAAATAAGTTATTTTTGAAGAGAGAGTGTGACACTTTTTTGTATAGTAGCGAGCTGTGCTTTCCCTTTAAGTCGCATTTTCTAACTTTTTTAATATAATTAGTTTCTTTGGTTAGATAATTAAATGTTAGTAGTTTTTTTACTTGAGTCCTAGGTTCGATTCCTCTTCCACTCACATTTATATTTTTTATTTCATGTTGCTTTAGGCTATTTTTATTTTAAATTAATATTTTTAACATATCAACTCCCTTCGTTAAATGGTTAAATAATAATGAGTTATTCCTTGAGTCTCGGGTTTATTTCCTCTTCAAAACACATTTTAATTTTTATTTCATGCTATTTCAAGTTTTTTTATTTTTAATTAATAAATATATTTATTTTTATTTTTAATTCATCTTTTAATTAAGAACTCTTTTATTTATAACATCAAATAATTATTACAAATATAATTATTTTTAGTAAATAAAATTTTTATATGTGTAATATTTATTTGTCAATCCATATCATGAGTGTAGTAAATTTTAATATTATATATTTTTGTATGTGTATTTAAAATATTTCAAATATAAACAAAATAGTATTTGAAATAATTAATTGAAATATTTCACATATAAAAATATTTGAAATATCATATCCATAATATAGATGAAAAATAATGATATTTGAAATATTTTACGTATAAAAATAATAATTATTTGAAATAATTATTTCATTTTATAATATTAGAAATCACCATACCCATAATATACAAGGAGAAATAAATATTTGACATATAAATATTATATATAAAGAAAAATATATCAAAAAAAATAGTTGTTGTTTATATTATATATAAAGGAGTTATTAATTTCAAATATTTTTAACATAATGATATATGTAAAATATATATTTTTATTATATAATTACTTATTTATTATTTAATTTTATGAATAAAAGAGTTATTAATTAAAAGAATGAATTAAAAATAATTTTTGAAAAACTTATATTTATTAATTAAAATAAAAATTGAAACAAACATGAAATAAAAATTACAAATGTGTTTAGAAAAGGAATTGAACTTAAGACTCAAGGATAAAATCATTATTATTTAACCATTTAACCAAATGAGCTAATATGTTAAAAACATTAATAAATAATAATAAAAAGCTTAAAAAATGAAATAAAAAAAAATACGAATGTGAGTGGGAAACCCACGACTCAAGGACAAAACCACTAACTTTTAACCATCTGACCAAAGAAAATGATTGTATTAGAAAAGCAAAAAAAAGCAACTTAAAGGGAAAACGCGTCCAGCTTGAACACGTTTCACTCTCTCTCCAAAAATAACTTATTTCCCTAAATTAAAAAAAAAGAGCCTATAAATTTGTTAATAGATTATTTTTTTATTATTTTTATTATTTTATTATTTCTTTTTTTCCAAAATCCCTTTTCTCTTTTTGGACGTTCCTGTCTTCTTTCCCTTTTTGTTCAATTTTAGTCTTTTCCATTCCATCTCGATTTTCTCAGTTCGCTCCCTTTTTATGTGATTCTGGCTGTGTTCGCTCGGTGAAGGACAAGAATCAGTTGGGGCTCCTGCAGCAAGTGTTCGGGGTTTTCGTTTGATAATGGTTCTGGTGGGTTTTGGATTGCAATAGAATCAAAACCGTGCCAGGTGTGTACCCAAACCGTAAAAAAATAAGCTTCGGTGAAAGCCGAAAAACCCCACTGTCGATGCCACACGGCGTGTGGTCACCCCGTGTAGTTGACCGTGTGCGAGACATGGTCTTGTGGCGGTGTGAGTGTGGCCGTGTGGGCGACACGGAAAAGGGCAATCTAGGTGTGTAGGCTCACACGGGCAAACCCCACGGGCATGTAGGCCCATTTTTCAAAAATTCTCCCTAGGGTCGCTCCGATCGACTGTGGGCCTACTGTAGGGTCGGAAGGGCTAATTAAACCCTGATTTGCATGCTATGATATTTTGATAGACTGATCTAAATAAGATACTAAATGTATGCCTAACCATACTAATGTATGTGTATCTGTTATTTGTATAAAGCATATTAAGCATGTTTAATTTGTTATATCTGTATCTGAATCTCTATATTTGTTATTGGGGTGAGATTTGTATATGAGGAGGAAGTATTCTGTTTGGCGTTAATCACTTTTATTCTGGCAGCTTGGCTGCATATTGTAACACCCCTTACCAATGTTTGACGCCAGAACAGGGCACGAGGCGTTACCTAACTTAAACACATACTAACATACAAAATATTTATAAGAGATAAACACTTCATGAATTCCATCTTCATTAAACAAAAGAATTTCCCAAGTATTTGCCCAATTCATAAGGCCATTTACAAAATAACTTTTACAACTTGCATAGCCAACACTTTGACCAACAATTACAACTTAACAAAATACTCAAGTCCTATACATGCCATATTCAAAATAAGTTTAAAATTGTTATACCAAAGTGTTGTCGATATCATGATTTCCAAACTCCTGCGTCCATGATCCTCAAGTTATCTTGGCAATACTATAAGAAAGAATGGCAATGAAAAGGGAGTAAGCATAAAGCTTAGTAAGTTGCATGGAAATAAATAGCAATAATAATGCTCATAAAATAATCCATCCACAGTATTAGCCAACCGTACACAAGTCAAGGTTTCTTGACAATACTCACTTCTAGTTGCTCTTATCTAACACATTCCGTGCCATGCATCGAAACTAACTCCTCGTGACTCATTCACGAGTACTTGTATTCACTCATTCACAAAACTTAATTATCCTTCACATTTCCACTTCTAAATTCATCTACTTATCCCACTACTCACAAGGGATAGCCAAATACGTGCGATTATCATAACTACTGTAAGTATAAAGCCATTGCCACATCCTCGAAGTGGTCTTACATGGAGTCTCCCCTAGATGCCAATGCCATGTCCCGGACATGGTCTTATATGGAATTACCTCTAGGTGCCAATGCCATATCCGGATATGGTCTTATATGGAATTACTTCTCTTGTATTGATGCCATATCCCAGATATGGTCTTATACGATTTCCATATTCATTACCGAAGCCATATCCCAAATATGGTCTTATACGGGATTACCTCTTATGTATCATTTCCATGTCTCGGATATGGTCTTATACGAGATTTCAACTCAATGCTGAGGCCATGTCCTGGACATGGTCTTATACGGGACTTTACCTATTTAATATCTCAATGATGTCATTTCTCTAATCAATATGGCCCATTAAGACTTCAAAATCCCATTCATTAACAAAATGACAAGCATTTCTTAACATGCTAATAAAAATGTTGTTTAAATCACATACAACTTACCTCGATTTTGAAATGAGCTAACTCGTCAGTTTAGTCCAGGACTTTGTTCTTTCCCGATCAAGGCGGGTCATCGGTTCTTCTTGCTCTATAATAGCAATTTAGCTCATTTTAATCATTATATTAATAAAATAATTTCAAAAATCATATTTAGGAAAATTACTATTTTGCCCCTAGACTTTAGGTAAAATGACCATTTTGCCCTTAGGCTCGAAAATAAATTCTAATCATATTTCTACCTTCAACAAGCCTAGGTGAACATTTAATACTCTTATAGCTATCATCAAAACTCAGCATTTCACATAATTACTACAAATTTGTAACCTTTTCATCAAGGTCCAAATTAGGTATTTCCAAGACAACACCTTTCACAAGAGTTGTTCATCTAACAACTAAGACTCAACTTCTTCCACAAAAATGCAGCAAATAACTAAGATAGTTCTCATGGTAGAACTCTAAACTTTTCACAATATTTCACAATAGTCCCATCATTTGAAAGCTTAAGCTTTTGGGGGTTTCAAAAGTATAATTATTTTGAAGAAAAGTTCACTAGAATACTTACTTGATTGGATGAGAGCTTGCTAAAAGTTTTGAAGCTTTCTACCCCTTATTTTCTACTAATTTCCGGTGGAAGATTATAGGAGAAAAGATGATAACTTTTTCTCTCATTATTCAAATATTAAACTAGTCAAATTTTGCCACCAATTCTACTAACTTTTACCAAATTTGTCCATCTTTGTCTCCCTTTAAGTCTATGGCCAGCCAAGCACATGACATGGGCTAAATTACCTTTTAAAAACCTCAATTTAAAGATTTATGGCTATTTGGCACTTTTACAAATAAAAATGGAGCATTTGCACTTTATGCGATTTAGTCCTTTTTCACGATTGAACACAAAATTGCTAAAATTAAAGCACCAAAATTTTCATGCATATGTGCTATCATGTTTTAACTCATAATATAACATGAAAATAAATTTTCAAGTCTCGGATTAGTGATACCGAGATCACTATTCGACTACCCTCTAAATCAGGCTGTTACACATATTATCTGATATGTGTCTTAATGGCACAACGTGGTGTGTAGGGATAGGTGGGTGTTTTTAACCCCACATGGTGTGATGGGATGGTCAAAGTTGGTGTGTAGAGGATGGGGGTAGGATTCTGTATATCTGAAACTGAATCTATAATCTGAATCTGGATCTGAATTTGAATCTAAGACTATATCTATTTCTGATTGTGTGCATAATTTTGTATGTCTGCATGCTTAATTCTAATGGGTTACACACTGAGTTTTCATAAACTCACATCTAATGTCTGTTTGTTAGGTAATCCACACACTTAGGCAGATCGGTGCGACAGAAACTCAGAAGTGAACCACACGTCCGTAAATTGTTTAAACTTAATTATTTATGGTTTATTTATGATTTTGGTTTTCATTTGAGAGTTTATAAATTTGGGACTCTCTCGACTTTATGGTTTTATAACTGCTGGTCTTGGTTTTACATAATTTGATAAATTGCATGCTTCAGCAAAACTGTAACGCCCCGAATTCTGGGCTTAGAAGTTTTGGGATTTCATCATAGGGGCAATGAGGAGGCTGCACATATGTGTTTAGTCGTGCAATTTAGCGATAGAATGGGCCTGCTGGTCTGGTGATGGTATGAGTGTTGGTGAACCTCAAGGTCGCAGGTTCGAGTCTTTGCAAGTGCGTTTTGAGGTTTAATAGTTTTATTTTGGTAACTTATTTGCTTTAGATTTTATTTTATTTTATTTTTATTTGACTATTTTTATTTTTTATTTTTCTATTTTATTTTTGGGAAGTGACGTTTCCTTTCACTTTCTCCATTCTTATTTACTCTTTGGTTTTTCAAAATAATTCTCTAAAACGGTTTATTTATGGATTTAGGAATCTCATGCCTTTGTCATCTTCTCTGATCGTAAACATGTATGGGATTCGAATTGTAACTATGTTACTTTATGTGTTTATTATTTTTGCAAATTTTCTATTTTGTTTTCTTTTGACTGTATGCTAACCCATCAGTTTGGGTTTTTAGTCGACGGAAGTGATGGGAAATCGTCACTTTCTGACATATGTGATAGGGTAAAGGTTAAGGATGGTTCTGGTGGCTAAAATGGTAGTTTTAGGGTTGTTGTAGGGTGGTTTCATGATCATCCCGATGACCACACGGGCGTGTGCCATGGCACATGGCCGTGTGGATTTGGGAACTAGGGTTTCCAGGCTAAATTGGTGCCACATGGCCATGTAGCTGATTTGAGGATTTTTTGAAATTCACACGGTCGTGTCCCATGGGCACATGGGCTTGTGAGTTTGGGGAAATTAGGGATTTAGAGTTTTAAGGTCACATGACCTGGGCACACGGCCGTGTGACTAGTTTAGGGATTAAGGATCCCACACGGGCATGTGTTTTGGAACATTCACCATGTTTGATGGCACACGGGCTGTGTGAGACCCTCACACTGCCATGTCTGCCCTGCACCTTATTTTAGAGAAATTGGAAAGTGAGTTATACGGCCTGTTTACATGACCGTGTGTTACCCTTCACACGGCGTTTGGACCCCTATACGGCTGGAGTGTACGGGCGAGTGGCCCTATCTCGCCAAATAATGATTTAGGGCAAATTTAAGTGTAATCGCAACTCTGTGTGTTCCAACCCTCGACTGAGCTTTACTGAGGGTAATTATCACTCTGATCTGGGTTTCATGTGTGTGTTATTTGTGATTGGTTGTGTGATGAGCTTGATATTGAACTCGAGTTAGGAGTGTGCACATTTCTAATTCTGTAACTGACTGATTGGATGTGAGTGTCTACTTCTGATTAATTGTCTAAAACTGGTATTCTGATCGCGTACATCTGGCTGCATGCATACATATGCATATACTATATTTGGGTAGGATTTTGAAGGGAAGGAAGATTGATTGAACTGCCAGCTGATCTGCTGGTTACTGATAGCCCCTAATACTAGAGGGTCGAGGGCGGTCCCAATACCTTGAGGGTCGTGGACTTTACTAATAATGGTATAGTAGATTATCGAATGCACTATATCGCATGTACATTAGCTACACTACATACTATTGACTGAATTGGTAGTTTCACTGCAACCTATCGCTATAGCGGATCACCGCATTGCACTGTACTGTATGTACGTTAGCTATACTACGTACCACTATTTGATCTAGCAATTCATACTGCATGGTTGTACCACGGTTTACCGCATTGCACAATACATCTTATACGCTAGCTTTGCTGCGTAATATACATGACTAGCAGTTTGTCTGCATACTGTGAGCCCCAATACCTGAGGGTCTTAGGAAGTCCCAACACCCAAAGGGTCGTAGACAATGCTAATGGCCATCATTGCTGGGCAACCTGGGATGACATCATATGGAGTGTAGGGTTGGATGGGCTTTTTGAGGTCTTATATGGAGTGATTGGTTGGATGAGTTTAATAGCTCTATTGAAGAGTGATGGGGGACGGTGAGGTGTGTTGGCTAGATGGGTGGGTTTTCTTTAACTCAACTACATTCATATGCATCTTATTGATTGTTTTGTGAGTGTGACTGTCTGTTTTACGGTTTAACTAAAAAGCATTTATGACAATGTGAAATTGTTAAACTCTGATTGTATCTGAATGACTAAATTGAAACTAGTGACTATTGAGATTTTTGTTACTGGACTGAGTAGTATTTGCGATGGTGTAACTGAGTGTAATTTTGATATGCTCTAAATATTACTGTCTGCCGGTATGTCCATTTCGAACGTACCAACTGTTTTTGTACAACTCTGTAAGTATGTTCTGTTTCAGAACTACTAGCTGGTTGTCTGTGTCTGATTCCGTAGTTAATTGGTTTTGATCTCACACTGAGTTTGAGTATCTCACCCCCTCTTCTGTTTCCCTTTCAGGTACATTTCGAAGTTATAGATACTGGACTCAGTACGGAGGTCTCGTACAGGCTTGTGAATAACAATTATGCACTTTTTGTTTAATGATTCTATCTTGGTATTTGTTTCATTTTAAATTGTATGGTTTATAAACTGTGGTAAATTTACTGTTTTAAACTTTTGATTTTTACATTTATTCCTGTTAAACTTGTGGACAGAATTTTAACGATTGAGCGTTTTGATTGGTTTTGAAAATGGAAATTTTGAACGACTTGTTTTGTATAAATTTTCACATGATCACTTCGGTGATCAATGTAGCATCCCGGATTCTGTTTAGACTTCTAGGCCGGGTTTGGGGTGTTACAAAAACACTTTTCTTTAAAAATGACAATTGATACACAAACAAAGGTTTTTTTAAAACACGACTGCATTTTCAAAATATAATGATTTTAAAGCTTCCATTGTAATAAGTTTTTGGAAAATGAACTAAATAAATGGTGTTTTCGATTAAAAATGTGAACGTTTTGATGAGACAACTTCATTTTCAAAACCCCTACCTTGTGACACTTCAGATTCGGCCATAACATTTAGGCCGGGTTTGGGTGTTACAAATATGCCTACAATGAGATTTGAAATCATGCTAATTAGGTTAGTGAAACTTTATATTTACCACCAACCAAAATTTTGTTTTCATATTTTTATAGTACATTTTAATTTTGTTATGCACATGTTACCTCTATCAATTATATATATTAATAATATTGTTAAATGAGATGATGTCACAAATTAACTTGACACCAACTTAAAATTGATGACAAGACCATGAAAATAATTTTATTTATTTAGTATTCTTAATATGATATATTCATAAGTTTAAAATTTGTTCTACTTACAATTTAATTTATTTTTATTTTAATATCATACATATTTAATGTGTTATTATTAATTATTTTTAAATCACACATTTTATTATTTATTATATGTTATTTTTAAGTAAAATTTATAATTTAAATACTAATTTCCACATGCTTACATTTGTAACAGTGTTTCTAGTAATATACTTAAACCAAGTTACCTATTCTAGCACTAGCAAGTTTGCAACTCCCTCGACCCAGCCCCAGCCTAGGAGTTTTGGCTTAGTCGAAAGCATTACATTGATCACTAAAGTGATCCAGTAAAACCATTCGATTGCTTCAGTTAATTTGTATGAAAACTATTTTTTTTTTTTTAAGAAAAACATTCATTTAATCAATCCAACTTTACTTAGTAATTTAATTACGTGATTATTAACATGAAGTTTTTGAGAAAGCGATTAAGGTTTAAAAGACTTAACAAAACTTTAAGTATTTTGAAAAGCAACGAAAAACCATAATAGGAGTATTTTTTTCTAAACCAACTAGCATGTAATACTTAGATAAATACCTAAATGGCATGCTTAAAACTTTATAAGCTAAATAATCCCAAACCACGTTATGAAAGAAATAAATCAATAATAGTTTACAACACGATAAACAAACCAATAATATGATTAAAGAAAACTTCAATGGAAAATAATAATAATAATAATAATAATAATAATAATAATAATAATAATAATAATAATAATAATAAATGATATGCTAGTCCGAGGTTCCTCCGATGCCATTATGAGTCCTAGTTTTATGCGTTACCTGAGAGGTAAGGAAAAGGGAGAGTGAGCTTATGGCAGCCTAATGTGAGTCTAAATTTTAAACCATTACATATAATTATTCAAACGGTACATTATTTAATTTATAGCATCATAGCAAAATAAGCACAATGTAAGGAACATTCAGTAAATCAAAGCATGTACAAATTATGTTTCATGATGCAATGCAATTATAATTTTAAATTTCCACCCATCCATCCTATCCGCCCTCGAGCATCACTTGACACTCTAAAACACATATCAATAACTAACCATCTCAAATTTCCCGGTGACGATGGTCGTTCACTTGTCATCTGTGACGATGAATTTTACTACAATAACTTACCCTTCGGTTTCCCAGTTTCGATGGCTTTTTAAACTATTATCCCGGTTTGTCCGGTTTTGATGACATTGTCACCTACATTGTGCAGTACTGACTTTCGGTGTGGTCTTAAATTGTCACTTTCTTCTACGAAACTCCTCTGTCCTCCATACCCAAAATTTATGTAGTCATGCACATAAACTCAACATGTCATGCTATTTATCAACAATCAATGCTATGCTTGTCAAGCACATTCATTTACTTCATACTATCATCTAAAATCATATATTCATGCATTCATTCATATCAATTTGAAACTCAAAACTTGTATCGATATAATAACAATAGGTTATTAACATGCTAGTTCAACAAACACTTACATAACATGTTTGCATTAGGGTTTGCACATTCAGAGTTTGCATGTAGAGTTCACACATGCATGGTTCGCATATAAGGTTCACATACTAAATCACATGAGGGTTCGCATAATAAATCACATAAGGGTTCACATAATAAAACATATGGGGGTTCATATACTAAATCATATTAGGGTTCACAAATTAAAACATATGGGGGTTCGCAGACCAAATCCATAAGTGTTTGCATGTAGGTTCGCATATCGGCTATAGTTTGCATATCAATCTGTGACAGAGTTTGCATGCATATATGTTTATGTAAGAGTTCGCCTAATCATTTACTAAGGGGATCGCACAATATTTACTAAGGGGATCGCACAATATTCACTAAGGGATCGCATGACGGTTCACCTAGGGTTCACATGTATGGGGGTACACATAACAAATTACTCTAATTAATTAATCCTACATAATGGTCTAAGTTATATCCCACACTTGATTAAAGACACAAAAACCTTAATTTTTGGATGAAGAAATTGACAATGACTAGGAGGAGAGTGATGGAATTGAAAATCTTGAAATATTTTAAGAACTCTAATTGCAATAAGGGTTTCGGTAATGAAGAAAAGGGAATTTTGAGAGCTTTTCTTGAAAAATCTTCTAAGTATGAAATCTAGGTTTTGAAAAGATTGGCTATTTATAAAACTTTTCTTCCCTAATTGCAATAGGGTTAGGAATTAGTTTAAAATTAGGGTTGATTTAAATTAAGGATTAAATTAAAATAACGGTTTTTGGTTAGGGTTTGGTTTGAAAATCCAATACTTTATAGGGGTAAAAATAAGAGAATAAAATATTTTGACTTGAAATGCACAAGTGGTTTCAAACTTGAGACCAAAAGGGATGCTAATTCTTAACCATTGAACCAACAAACTTATTATTGATATAAGCCTTTAAGAAATTGTTTTTAAGAGTTTTGACTAAACATTAGGGGAAATTTAAAAAAAAAAAAAAAAAACAAGGATGCAAGCAATGGGATTCAAACCTAGAACCTTAACTTTGCCTAACACCTAACCATTAAGTCTAATAATTTATTCTTATTAATTTTTTATCCAAAAATTTTATTTAAGGCATTCTAAGTTCGCTTATCTTATTCTTACTATACTTTTTTTTAAAAAAAATCTATATTTTATCCTATTTTTTAACCTCAAATTTAGGATGTGATAAAATTAATCTAAACTATTTGAAATTTGTATTCAAATATATTCGTTCATGTTATTTAGATGGTTGGACCAATCATGTATTTAAATCCATTTCATTTACTATATTTTAATAATTTTTTATAAGTTGTTATGATGTTATATATCAATTCATTTCATATGTAACATAAATGGTATATTTATATTGTATTTGTATCAAGTCTTAATTTATAATGTTGAAGATATTTGTGTAATGTCATATATTCATATAGTATTTATATTTTTTAATATTATATTATAATTATTTTTGACTTTGTATTTTCTTTGTATCTTAATTTACCTCATGTTTTATATAATTTATCATAACTGTATTTACTTAGATGAAACATTAAAATATAAATCATTAAATAATTAAATAATTAAATAATTATTATTTAATATAAATGCTTAAGGGTTAAAAAAGTCTTTAGCAAAAAAATCAAAAAATTAATTGAGTATTTATAAAAAAAGTACATCCAATTGAATCATCAATCCTTAGTGGCCAGTTGGACTGAACCAAAAACTTATTGGGCTTATGATTTGAAATGGGTTACTCTTAAATGGGTTTAGCTTAGGCTATGTTAGATAAAAATTATTGGGTTGGGTTTATTTTTAAATTATTAATATTAAATCGGTGGATTCGATTATGAATTATTATAATCGATAACTGACGGACCAAACCGAATAAACAATCCTAAATCATTTTACCCGACTTATCCCAACTTAATCGAAATCGATTATAACCGAAAAATGCTCTACCCTACTTGCATTCCAACTCCAGAACGGCTCAAATCAATAACAACTACAGTCCACAAACTCAAAACCCGTATCAAAATTTGCTTCCTTATTCCTCTCTTTTGTCTTTTTCACTCTTCCAGATGACAGCTAACTCCTACCGAAAAAGAAAATAAAGAAAATGTATTCAGTGTTGTAGGAGTTTGAAAAGCTTTGCAAGAGAGCTAAAACATTTTTAAGGGTAGTGATAATGGCTACAGATTTCGGCTATGATTTTGAAACTTTATGCAATGTCTTGTATCTTTTCCCTCTTTTGTTTTCAATGCTTCAGGCACCCGCAATCTTTTCTAACTAGTGAAGTTGTTTTTCTTTTCAAATAATCATAATAATAATATGTAGTTATTTTTCTAAAATATATATAATAATATCAAATGTGTAAAAACAAAAAAAAAAAAAAAAATTTAGAACCATATGGCACACTGAATTGTCCATATAGCAGCCTCAATAATTATTTTTAATGTAATTCTGATAATTATTTTAATATTTTTCTAATAAAATTTTTGAGTTTTTACACATTTGATATTTTATAATTTTGAAGTTGTTTTAATTTTGTACTCATCTAAAATGAATTTGGACATATTATCGTAAAAATTTATTTGAATCTGAATATATATTATATTACATTTTAATTAATTAATTAATTTTATTTTTAATGATATTATACCATATCAACATATCACGTAGCAATTTCTAGTGGTTTTCGTCAATCATATCAACAAAGTTAATTATTAAACTAATCAACTAATAGTTTTTGTTAACGAAAATAGCCAATTAATTATATTTTGAGCCATTGAGAGCTCAATTAAATTTTTTTCATGAGGCCTCAATTAATTTTTTAAAATTTTTACTGCAGGTTTTTTTTTACCCTTAACCTAATGTAAATAAACTTAAATTTTATACTTGTAATTAATTATTTAACTCTCCTCCACGAAATTTAAATATCTTCAACATTTGTGTTTTAGTTGAATTTGCACTTCTAAGATCAATTAAATTAATTTTTATTTTATTTTTTTCTAAGGCATTTATTTTTCTCTCTTGTTTTGTCTAGTGTTAGTGCTAACTTTGAGGTTGATTATTATCCACCTTTTTTCCCCACCCACATAGGGGTGAGTAATCGATCAAATTGAATCGAATGAAAATTTTTTGAGTTAATTGAGTTGACATGATCATACAAAAAAAAAAGAGTCGAACAAATAAAAGCAACACAACATGAGTCCAAAATAAACAACAACAACAACAATACAACAAGATTTTATCATCTTATCTCGATTTGAAATGGGAAATTTCAACAACATTCTATTTTGAATCGAGTTGTACCAAACTACTAATCATGGATGAAACTGAGATAGAAACACATTAGAAAATGAAAATTTGAATCGAATATATTTATTTGAGTTAAATTTAAAAATAACTTTGGTGTTGACCACAAATTTAAAGAGTGAATTATTATTTTATTGTTATTTTAATGTTTATGGGATGTTAGTAGAATCGTATTAAAATTTCGTTAAGAAATTTTGATGTTTGCATGATTAATTAAGTAAAAAGGACTAAATCGTAAAAGGTGCAAAAGTGGAGTTCTATTTGTTAAAAGGGTAAAATGGCTATGAAACTTAAAATTGAGTGGACTTTGATAGTAATTAGACCATTCAAATAGTTAGTGAAACTTTTATGGACACAAATTAAGTGATTTTTAAGTTTAAAGCTAAGGTTCAAATAGTAAATTAATAAATAAACTTACAATTAAAGTAAAGAAAAGATGTATCATCTTCTTCATGTTATTTTTCCACTGAAACATTGAAAGGGAAAAAGCCATTTTAGGGTTTGATCAATAGATTGGTTTTTGTTTTTGCATGTAAGTGTTTCCGAGCTCCGCTTTTAATGATTTCTATGTTTTTGAAGTCGTTTTAGCTTAATCTAGCTAGCCTGGGATTAATTTAGAAAACCGTTAAAGATTGAGGGTTATTCCATGAATGATTTTGTATGATTCGTGATGTTTAATGATAGATTATGAGTCCTTGTTGATAAATAAACAAGTTTTGTAATGTGATTTTTGATGAAAATTGTATTTAGGAGCTTCTTTGTAAAAATGGTAAACTTTCATGGTAAATTTATGAAATGATGGTTTGAATGGATTGATTTGAGTCCCTAGAGAATTTGTCTAGCTTGAGAAAATGATTAAAATGCTTAAATTTCAATTTATGAGCTTAAGGACTAAATTGTGTAAAGTTACAATGTTAGGGGCAAAATAGAAATTTTGTATAAATATAAAATGTCAACTGAATTGAATAATAGAAGTATTAAATGGACTTAAATTTTCAATTTAGATCAAGATAAACCACGTAGGGATCTAGATTGGGGAAAAGCTAAAGCCTGGAATTAGTTTGATTTTGTTTTTATGCCCTAGTCGTCGAGGTAAGTTCGTATGTACGAATTACTATATTCATGTTATTCAATTTTATGTTATTATGTATTTATAATGCTATTGAACAATGTGTTTCCAAAGTAATGGTATGACGGTTATCGAGTCCCGGTTGAACCTTAGGAATTTGTAGGATACAAATGAGATGTCCTTAGGGATTTCATGTTTTGGGTGCGTTGGTCTTGAATGTCCTACCGATAGCTGAGGTCTTGCATTTGTTGCAGATACTCCATAGCTCGTGTGAGCAACGACGTAAAAGAAAGGTTACAATTATATGTTTAAGCACATTCTGTGTGAGCTTTCCTGAGTATCCAATGATATTTTAGATGGTTCAATGGTATGAAAAAGGAAAGGAAATGGTAAGTGTTCAAATGGAATATGTCATGTATTTAAGAAAAAGAAATGGTGAATCAAATGGTATGAACAAATATGTAAGTTATTTGTTATGGATGAACTAATTTGAACTATGTATAAATACACTAACTTGTGTATTTGTTGATGTTGTATAGGCATTGTTCCAAGCTTATGGTATTAGCTAATGCTTTAATTATGCTATTTATATTATGCAAATGAATGGTAAGTTGTGTTTATGTTATAGGAACTTACTAAGCATTATGTGCGTACGTAGTTTCTTTCTTATGTTTTATAGATTATCAGAAGCTCGATCGGTTTTGAAGTTCATCGGAGATCTATCAAACTATCCAATATAATATCGGTAGTGTTTGATGTTTTGGCCAAGGTTATAATGACATGTATAGGTGGACTTATAATGATGTTTAGTTGAATGTTTAGATGATGACTTGGTATGTATAAGTTTTTGGTTTGGTACATTTGATGCCTTGCTAGTTAGTGTCAATGTGGCTATGTTGTTGCATGTTTGAGTGGCTCAAATGGTATGTGTTAAGTTGGTTTGATTATAGTTAAGGTATGGCAAGTTTTGGGAAGGTATTGAGCTATATGTTGATGATTGAAATGTGGTAACATATACATGTTTAGGTAAGTTTTGGATTAAAAGTATTTGAAGTGCCTTGAATGGAATATTGGTTAGTTGATTTAGAACTCTTGAATCGGTTATTATATGTATGTTTTGGTAAGATTTTGATGTATTGATTATATGCACAAAAGGTCTATAGGTGTATGCATGAATTGGTGTTGGAAATGGCATGATTTTGGGAAAATTTATGTCCACATGACATGAGACACATGCGCGTGACTTAGCCGTGTGTGACACATGGCTTAGCAACATAGCTGTGTGTCTCCTGTAGGTTCCTTTGCATGCAAGTCAGTTAGTTACACAGCCTAGCATATGGCCTAGCACACAGGCTTGTGGGGCTATTTCAAAAGTTACACGGGTTGGCACACGGGTGTGTGACATTGCTGTGTGACCCTACTTAGTGAGTTACACGGATGAGGACACAGGTTGGGACATGGCCGTGTGTCCTTAGTTTGAAGGTTACACGGCCAAAACATGGGCGTGTGTCTCAGCCTTGTGAGACACATGACCATGTGACCTCGTATTCAAATTTTCTAACTTTTTCTTAGACTTTCCAAATGTTTCCAATTTAGTCTTGAATTGTTTCTAAGGTGTTTCTAGAGCCTCGAGGCTCGACTTAAAGGCGAAATATATGTGAATGAATGTTTTATAATATGTTTTCGATGATGTATGAAGTGTATGTTTTAATGTTCAGTTTGTACGGTAATGCTCTGTAACCTTAATCTGACAACAGATACGGGTTAAGGGTGTTACACAAACACATTAACACCAAATTAATCTCCATCCCATTTCTCTCTTACTATGCCTTTTCTTAATCATCATCACAAGTTTTAACTATCATTAGGAAGGTTCCCCTCACAAAAGAACCTCGGTGGTGGCCACCAACGATGACTTCTTTAAGATGATATATGGAACCAAGCACCCTACCAATCTTTTGTCAAAACACAAAAGATAAAAATGCAACGTTAATAATATCCCAAAGGCATAGTCAAGTTAATCACAGATGAGAAAGAGAAGGGGGATGAAACAAAGGGATAGAAAATTAATAAGGAAAAACATTCAATATGCACAATACTATAACTGTAACACCCCAAACCCGACCAAACGCCACGATCGGATCTAGCATGCCACAGGTTGAATGTAAAGGTTCAAACTCTCTAGTTACTTTGAAGAAATCATGGATTTGAAAAAAAGTACTTTTTGGTAGTACGTTGAGTTGGAAACTTTGCTTTGTTGGGTTCGAAAATCTCAGTTTCTTTTATCCCGATATCCGTTAAATAAGTGATTTTTGATGGAAACCATTGCTTTGCGTTAAGCATATTTGAAACTCCCATTTTTATTACTTCTTATAATTAAGTCCTTGAAATATAAATCTACAATCCATAATTATTGACTGCTAGAAACCGAAAATTTAAGCTAAGAGGCTTTATTACATGCTAACAAAAAGTAAACCCAAAATTTAAAATTTAAGAAAAACCGAAAATAAGTTTAAGTAACTGAAAGACTTTAGGGCCCCTCGAGTCCGCCTCGGCTCTCGTATCCACGATCTACTACTCATCTGAAAGATTGAGAAAAATAAAGGTGAGTCACCAAGACTCAGTGTGCAAATCCCTGAATCAATTACACGACTTGAGGCCCACAATCGCATATTGGGCCTCAGCCCACACATAATGACAGCAGAACAAGTACATGCGATATGTCCCAACCCAACCTAAAATTCCATCCTCTACACGCCAACCCTTACCAGCCATCACACCGCGGGGATTTCTACAATCAACCCACCAACAGCTACACTCCATTTTGACAGCCATGCTGTCAGTTATATTGCCGATCACTATGTGACCTTAAAATCAAATGTGGCAGAGCCACCGATCACCATGTGACCTTTTAACATATCGTGGTTTAACCACCGATCACTAAGTGACCTATTAAACATGCTCTTCCTCTTCATCATATCAACCCCATTCCATGCATACATACATGCAAAAACAAGAACAATATACCATCTACAAGATAACAAAGTTATCACATACATCGATACACATAGAGAATTTGCTATGTTTTCGCACTGCATCCCTAGCCTAACCCCTACGGGTTACTCGATCGTCCATTACGACCTTTTTCGCTTTTTTAGCCCATATCATGTATATACTGAAAAACTTATGTGATAAAGATCTACACACCGACATCGACAAGATGATACTTTCTATGTCAACACTATCGATCGCCACGATCGCTAACTGCCTACGACTTGGTTCTAAGTCGGTCCAGAACTTTGTGGCCAATCTCTGACGGCAAACACCGAACGCTTCTTGAACTTACGGTTTGGGTTTACGGGCCCAACCTTCTCCTTCGTCTGATCGATATTTGTTTCCATCAAAAGACCTTATCAGTTGCTACCATCATAACATATGGTTGTTAATCCGTAACATAGGGTTAAGATCTCGAACACGATAATCGAACCTAACAAAAATCTAAAGAGAACCCCTTACCTTGAAATCTCGAAGGAGATAGAGTTTGGAAAACTAACGATTTTCGGCTTTTGGAATCTCGATGATCCGTTTTACTGATTCCTAAATGGCGCCAAAAGAAAACGCAAGAAGATAGAAAGTGTTAGACCAAATGATAGCCTCAACAAGCCAAGTAGCCATTCGCTTTGGCCTCCAAGACCGAAAGAGAAAAAAGCAGAAGAAATCGACACTTACCTTAACACCAATTAACCATAAACCATAAACCCTAAACACTAAACCCTAACCCTAGGTGTAGCAATGCCACGTATAATGAATCTAAAAGAATACAAAACTTACCTAATTTTAAGATCAAATTTCATAACTTACATAAGTTTACGATCAAATTTCATAACTTACATAATACTTGTATAGATAAAAAAAAAAAAGATTCAAAGTATATAGGCTGGAAACTTGACGGGTTGCCTTATATCTCACTGTGAGATATAATGGATCCTCCTTAGGAGTAACAATGCCACGTATGATGAATCTAAAAGAATACAAAACTTACCTAATTTTACGATCAAATTTCATAACTTACATAAGTTTACGATCAAATTTCATAACTTACATAATACTTGTATAGAAAAAAATGATTCAAAGTATATAGTTGGAAACCTAACGGGTTGCCTTATATCTCCTTGTGAGATATAATGGATCCTCCTAGGTGTAACAATGCCACAGTATGATGAATCTAAAAGAATATAAAACTTACCTAATTTTACGATCAATTTCATAACTTACATAATTTTAAGTTAAGATCAAACTTCATAACTTACATAATACTTGTATAGAAAAAATGATTCAAAGTATATAGGCTGGAAACCTGACAGGTTGCCTTATATCTCACTGTGAGATATAATGGATCCTCCTAGGTGTAACAATGCCACGTATGATGAATCTAAAAGAATACAAAACTTACCTAATTTTACGATCAAATTTCATAACTTACATAATTTTAAGTTAAGATCAAACTTCATAACTTACATAATACTTGTATAGAAAAAAAATGATTCAAAGTATATAAATTTGGAAACTGACGGGTTGCCTTATATCTCACTGTGAGATATAATGGATCCTCCTAGGTGTAACAATGCCACGTATGATGAATCTAAAAGAATACAAAACTTACCTAATTTTACGATCAAATTTCATAACTTACATAATTTTAAGTTAAGATCAACCTTCATAACTTACATAATACTTGTATAGAAAAAATGATTCAAAGTATATAGTTTGAAACTGGCGGGTTGCCTTATATCTCACGTGAGATATAATGTAACCTCCCTAGGTGTAACAATGCCACGTATGATGAATCTAAAAGAATACAAAACTTACCTAATTTTACGATCAAATTTCATAACTTACATACATAAATTATTAATTAACAATTTAGAGTGTAATTTATTGTCAACTTTAGACATCAACAACTCTGAAATGGATAGGAGTTGGATGAAATTGTCAAGGGTAAGCACGGCTATCGAAATGGAGTAGAAACTTTTACGAATTTCGCATTTCAAAATGAAAGCCAAGAGAATATGATTCTTTGCCGTGTAAGGCGTGTTGCAATATTAAGCGGCATTATCGTGAAGTGGTCCTGAACATCTAGTTGTTAATGGCTTTGTCAGGGTACAAAAATGGTTTTTTCATGGAGAGTGTACATCTAGTAGAGCATCTTCATCGATGAATCAGGGTATCCTAATAGTGCTTTCAATCGAATGTTAGAGCGATAACATGGAAGGCATGTTGCGGAATGCTTTTAATATCTTGTGATGATGGTTTGGGACATTTCCACCTCACTTGGGTGCAACCGATGGTCATAATTTTGGTGGAAATACTTTCACCGAAACAAGAAGATGTACCAGATGAACGACCAAATGAAGAAGCGGCGAGGTTCTACACGTTACTTGGTGAAATGAATGAAGAACTATATGAGGATCAAAATTTTCCAAACGTCATTCTATATTCGTCTTTTCACTTGAAATGTTTGGGGGTGGACCGGAAAATCGTTGACAATCTGTTAGAGTTTCGCAAGAAATGTTCCCGGTTACAAAAATCCCTCAATCTTCCAAAGACATGAAGAAATTGATAAAGGATTTGGGCCTTGGCTACAACAAAATTCGTAGTTTCCCAAATGACTGCATGTTGTATTGGGGCGACCGGATAAATCAACAGTCTTTGTCATGTATACGGCCAATCCCATTGGATTAATAGAAATACAGAGGACGATTACGAGGATGAACACGATACACGTCAAGGAAGCGACCATTAAGGTTTTACGGTATTTTCCACTAATACCAAGGCTTTAACGCTTTTCATGTCGTCGAAGACAACCAAATCAATGACGTGCACGTGATGGACGAGCAGATGATGGGTTGTTAAGGCATCCTGTAGATTCTTTAGCTTGGAAATCGTTTGACTCAAATTTCCAAGCTTTGCAAGCGATCCTCGAGTGTGAGGCTTGGGCTAGCATCCGATGGATTTAACCCTACAAACTCATGAGCACAACGTACAATACTTGGCTGTGGTGCTTGTTCCTACAATTTTCCTCCATGGGTTTGCATGAAACAATCTTCTTTATCTTGTCTATAATTATACGAGAGAAAGGGACGGGAATGATATTGCGTATATTTGCGACCACTTGTTGAGAGTTAAAACAACTATGGGTGGTGTTCAAACATCGATGCAATGAAAAAGAGAACTTTAATTTATTGCGCTTTAATGTGGACTATTAACGACTTCCGGCTTATGCTAATTTATCGGTTGGAGTACCGGGGACGTTATGCTTGTTCGTGTTGTCTTTGCTTGAACATGTTCATAATGGTTATATAATGGGAAGAAGTTTTCTTACATAGGGCATCTTGGTGGTTACCGAAAATCATACATTTAGATTTGAGTGCTCGGTTTGATGGTACTAAAGAGTTTAGATCACTCGCATGGCTAGGTGGATCCAAAATATTCTTAATGTTGAAAGATATGAATTTCATTTATGGGAAGATGAATCAACCCGCCAACCGCAAAGAAATAGAAGATCTAAGTATGAATGTGATGATGAATCGATGAAGAGGATGATCCTAATGAGGTGGACTTGTGGAAAAAGAAGTATTTTTTCGATTTGCCTTATTAGGAGCATCAAATTTTACGTCATAATCTTCATATCATGCACATAAAGAAAATGTCTGCGAGAACATCGTTGAGACTATTTTGAATGTCGATGGAAAATCGAAAGATAATCTTGAGTCGACTTGATTTAGTCCACATGGAATTCACGTGAACTTCATCCTCGAGCACTTCCGAATATGAAATATCGTCTCGCTTATTTTTCAATGTCGAAGATGGAGAAAGAAGTGTTCGACGGTGTTGAAGGATATAAAGGTCTCGGATGCGATGCATCAAATATATCGTGATGTGAGTCTTAAGGATTGAAGACTATATGGCTTAAAATCGCATGACTATCACATCTTGATGCAAGACTTTGCCAGATTGCTATCGGTCTGTATGTCGAAAAAGGTGACGGCTCCTGTAATTGAACTGTCGAATATTATGAAAGGCATTTGTGGTAAAGTTTTGAATGTTCAAGAATTAGAGAGACTACAAGACCGAGCCGCATTGACTTTATGCAATCTGGAGAAGATATTCCCGCCTTCCTTCTTCACTATTATGGTGCACTTGTTAATTCATCTCCCGCGTGAAGCACTTCTAGGTGGACCTGTTTTCTATCGATGGATGTATCCCATTGAAAGGTCTTAATTTATTTACAAAATATTCCTTCATTCGGCTCAATGCCCATAATAGTTGCAACTTTGATAATGTTGTATACCGTGTTTAGGTTCCTTTCCAAATTGAAGTCATACTGCCACAATAAGCATTATCCGGAAGGATCAATTACCGAGGGCTACTTGGCAGAGGAATGTATGACTTTCTATTTGAGGTATTTGGAAGATGTTGAAACAAGAATTAACAGACCAAGTAGAAATGCTGGGCTCACAGATCATAATTTGGCCGGAACTTATTTATTTCAAAGTTTCAGAGAACCGATCGACAAAATCGAAATTGCTGAATTAGACGATAGATCGTGGGTCCAAGCACATCGATATGTTCTTTTTCATCACGATTCAATGGAACCATTTCGGAAGTAAGTTCTAGAATTTGATAAATACTCATCAATTATAATTTATTTGTCTTCTAACAAAGTAAAATATTTTTTTACCGTAGTGAGTACAAACATATATTGAGAGCTCGTTCACGATCCCGAAGATTAAATCGACGAGAAATTAATAAGTTGTTCGTAGAATCATTCCATGAATGGTTAAGCCAAATGGTATGCAATTTAAATTTTCATTGACAAGTAATAATGTTTTCTCGTAACATTTATAATTACTCGATTTACTTTCGACTCAATAGGTTTGGAGTCGGAATGAAGTAAATACGACGTTAAATGGCTTTCACAAGGTCCAACAGAATAGTTAAAAGATATAGTGGCTTCCTCATCAACGGATCTGATTTCATACAAGGTATCGCGAGAGATTGAGGAGAACCAAAATTGCGGAATTGTTGTTAATTCTTGATTACAAGTTATGCTAGTGCTAGGACATGAATCCGGTCGAGGGAATTTGGAATATTACGACTTATTACTAATATCATTGAGTTAGATTATTACGGCAATTGGAAAGTTGTCTTATTTCGAGGTGATTGGGCTGATGTGAATACGGCTCATGAAATTAAAAGCGATCAATATGGCTTTACAATGGTGAATTTCTCTCGATTGATTCACACCGGAGAACAAGCGATGGACGAGCCGTATGTGTTTTCTTCTCAAGTTAAACAAGTTTTTACTCGAAGATCCAAGCTGATGAGGGTTGGTATGTTGTACTTCAAAACACCCCTAGAGACTTGTTCGACATTGGCGTGGAAGTAGAGATGACATAGTCGAAAGATCGAAACTTTGCCTTTTCGAACAAGACTTAGCGAAAATATCCCTAGTATTAGTCAACAATTTCAATGGGTTCATCGGGATGTGGACGAAGATATTCTGAATTATGATGTAGTAAGATTTAACGATTTATTATTTATATGTTATATTATAATTTTCATGTTGGTCATGTTACATAATTTAAGCTGTTTTAAATGTCCTATTATTGTTGTTATTTGTTACTAAAATTTTGAACTGTTTTATGTGTATTGCGGGCATAATGCCTAGAAAGGCGATTACGAGGTTTAAATATTGTCCGGAGTACTCCAAATCCAGAAGAAGTAAATAGTGGACAGGATACAGTTGTTGGATCTTCTACTCTACCAGACATAGATGACGAGCATGGACAAATCCAAAGTAATGTTAAGTTTATTTTACATGCATGTTGAATTTTATTATTGATTCATTTTTCAATTTTAATATAATAATATATCATTTTTCAGCTGAGGGTGGTGGGACGACCAGAGCTCGGGGACATTACTACATGATGTATACGACTTAGAGCCTATCGACGTGTTCAAGTAAGGAGAAACAATCATGGCCAGCCTATCGGATCGAAGCTCATTGTTGGCGGCTATTTGGGCATTATAGCACGAAATGCAAATATGTTGCCCATTAACTATCGAATCATGGCATCACGTGCACGATGCCAACAAAAATTAGGCTCTCGATAATATTAAGGTAATAAAAGGTGAATGTAATTTATAATACTTTAATTTAACCTTCATTTATATTAACTTTTTAAATTTTTTCTAGGGTAAATTTGTTTTAGAGGTCTCCAATGACTATGTTAAGAAGGCGTTGGGTAAAAATGGAGAGACAATAAAAGTACCTAAAAACAATATTTTAAGAAAGACATAAGCCTCGAAGAAAAATTGCAAAATGCCCAGGAAATGTTGAGGTACCAATGGGAAGATCAAGTTAGATTAGAATTCAAAGAAAGGAGAGGTATTACGTACTTTTAAAGCCTTATAAATTTTTCGGTTTATCGTATTTACTATATACATAATTCAAATTCCATTATGTAGGATCATGGCGAGTTGGAACAAACATGAAGCGAAACAACAATTCACGCTACGCGAGTTCCGAAGTTTTGCTCGTGTAGTGAGGCCGAGGTATTATAATTTATTACTTCTTTCAAATATTAATTACTTTATACTATTAAATTATATTTTTACGCTATAATGTAGGAAGTTTAAATCGGTCAAAAGTTGGGCGCCTTGACTTTTTGACATTACATAGGAAGAAGGATGGATCTCCGATGACATCGATCTTTCGAATTCGATATTATATCTACAAGGTTCGGTCTTAAGTCCGTATCTCCTAGTTCTACATACATTCAACATCTATATGCATCCCAAGCGAGTATCACATAAATGCATCAAGCATCTGAGTAACATCCATAAACTCACATTCGTCACTGAGGTATTTACGTCATTTCACTACCTGGGGTATTTTCGTAATTCTACCCTACGAGGGTATTTTGTAATCTCACAAAATAGGGTATCTTGGTGATTTTCTGAGAATAGGGGTATTTTGGTAATTAGTAAGTAGTGGGTATTTTGGTAGTTTTACAAACCGAGGTATTTGGTAATTTTCACAAACCAAGGGTATTTCGGTAATTTTTTACAAAATTAGGGGTATATTAGTAATTTTACAAAAATAGGGTATTTGGTCCCTTTCGGGTTTTAGTTATAAACTTTGGCCCGTTAACAAATTCTCGCGGCTAAAATGAACAAACAATACGCACCAGGTAGGATTCCAAAGAAGAGGAGGTGGGCCATTAGGGCCGCTTAAATACCAAGCTCTCCCTAGATCCAATCCTAGACATGAGTATGCCCGTTGCCACACTCTAACCCAGTGACTTGTTCACGGACATGTTTAATTATTAGAAAGTCTTATGGAATTTAAGAGTTGTTCAAACTAGGCCTAAGGTCCATAACCCTAGCATACTTATCTACGTCCCCATAAAGCCCATCAAACCCAACATGCATACCTTATCAAGAGTTAGAATACTTACCTGCGTGGATCAGGTGCCGGTAGACTCGAAGGCCATATCTCAACCCAAAGCATTTTTCTTAAATTCACATTAATCTATACAACACTACTGGACCCATTTCACAGCCTGAGTTTTGCAACTGGGCTCTAGTACCAAAATGTAACACCCCAAACCCGGCCTAAACGCCACGACCTGATCTGGCATGCCACAGGTTGAATATAAAGGTTCAAACTCTCTGGTTACTTTGAAGAAATCATGGATTTGAAAAAAAAATACTTTTTGGTAGTATGTTGAGTTGGAAACTTTGCTTTGTTGGGTTTAAAAATCTCAGTTTGTTTTATCCCGATATCTGTTAAATAAGTGATTTTTTATGGAAACCATTGCTTTGCGTTAAGCATGTTTGAAACTCCCATTTTTATTACTTCTTATAATTAAGTCCTTGAAATATAAATCTACAATCCATAATTATTAACTGCTAGAAACCGAAAATTTAAGCTAAAAGGCATTATTACATGCTAACGAAAAGTAAACTCAAAATTTAAAATTTAAGAAAAATCAGAAATAAGTTTAAGTAAATGAAAGACTTTATGGCTCATCGAGTCCGCCTCGGCTCCCGTATCCACGATCTACTGCTCATCTGAAAGACTAAGAAAAATAAAGGGTGAGTCACCAAGACTCAGTGTGCAAATCCCTGGATCACATACACGACTTGAGGTCCCCAATCGCATATTGTGCCTCAGCCTACACATAATGACAGTAGAACAAGTACATGTGATATGACCCAACCCAACCTAAAATTCCATCCTCTACACGCCAACCCTTACCAGCCATCACACCGTGGGGATTTTTACAATCAACCCACCAACCGCTGCGCCATTTAAATGACCATCTTTGTCGGTTATATTGCCGATCACTATGTGACCTTAAAATCAAATGTGGCGAGTCACCGATCACTATGTGACCTTTTAACATATCGTGGTTTAACCACCGATCACTAAGTGACCTATTAAGCATGCTCTTCCCCTTCATCATATCAACCCCATTCCATGCATACATACATTCAAAAACAAGAACAATATACCATCTACAAGATAACAGGTTATCACATACATCGATACACATAGAATTTGCTATGTTTACGCACAGCATCCTAGCCTAAACCCTACGGGTTACTCATTTATCCATACTGACCTTTTTCAGCTTTTTAGCCCATATCATGTATAATATAGAAAAACTTATGTGATAAAGATCTACACATCTGATTACTAACAAGATGATACTTTCTATGTCGACACTATCAGTAGCCGCTACGACTACTAACTACCTACGACTTTGTTCTGAAGTCGGTCTACAACCCGGTGGCCAATCTCTAACGGTAGACACTGATTGCTTCTTGAACTTAGGGTTTGGGTTTATGGGCCCAACCCTCTCCTTCACCTGATCGATATTTGATTCCATCAAAAGACCTTATCAGTTGCTACCATCATAACATATGGTTGTTAATCCGTAACATAGGGTTAAGATCTCGAACACGATAATCGAACCTAACAAAAATCTAAAGAGAACTCCTTACCTTGAAATCCCGAAGGAGATAGAGTTTGGAAAACTAACGATTTTTGGCTTTTGGGATCTAGATGGTCCGTTTTACTTTGATTCCCGAAATGTTACCCCAAAAGAAAACACAAGAAGATAGAAAGTGTTAGACCAAATGATAGCCTCAACAAGCCAAGTAGCCATTCAGCTTTGGCCTCCAAGACTGAAAGAGAAAAGAAACAGAAGAAATAGGTACCTTAACACCAATCAAATTCGGCTACTCCAACAGGTTTCGGCTTCAGCGAAAATCAAAAGAAAGATGGTGCAAAGGGATCTATGGAGATTCGGCTTTTGAGAATAAAGTTAAGAGTTCCAGCTTTTGAGAAAGAGATGATTGAGAGAAGAGAAGTAGGATGGAATGAAAAGAGGTAATAGAAACGGTAAAGAGAAAGAAAGATTTCGGCAAGACTTGGGGTAGATTCGACTTATACTTAGAAAAGAAAGAAAAGAGAACAAATGGGACCCTATATTCGAAAATGAAGAAGTACTCCCCTCACTTAAATGAATTTGACTAAGACTCACCAAACAAATGCCGAAAATGCCCATTTCGAAAACTAAAACCCATCCTATCAACAGGGAAATTTTGGCACCCCTTAGCCACTCAAAACCGATTCTTCCTCCCTCTTAGAGTTGAAATTCGGCCACCAACTGGCCTTCTAAAAAAAATTCCTAGATTTTCTCCCTTATCTTCATCTGATCACTCATCCACAAGTGGCATGGATAACAGCACCTCTTCTTCCCTTTATCAGCCACATTATCCAACTCAGTTAATCTCCTTATTTCTAAGCATCCTAGCCGACTCTAACTCTGCTCCTTGCTAACGCCAAAAATAATTAAAATAAAAAGGGGCATCATGCATCTCGTGAAACACCCCACACCCGGCCCACGAGAATGGACCGGATCTGGTATGTTCTTCGAAGTAACCAGGTTCAAAATCATTTGAATACTTTGAAAACTATATGTTTTGGAAGTCAGTTTGTAGTGGGTTGGGCTCGAATTGAAAACAAATTTATTTTATATCAAAAACCCATTTGTTTTAGGTGACAAAATACTTTAACTTATTTTAAATTAAATGGGCTTATTCTTTATAAAGCCCTAAATTCATAACATAGTAATTAAAGCAGAAATAAAAACTGTCACGATGGCTTTATTACATAAAATGGAACCCAAAAAAAATAAAATTGTACAGTACTTAAAATAAATAAAGATTCAAATTAAATTAAACTTCAAGCTGAACATGGCCACCACATGCTCTGCCGTCCCGGCCCATTACTGCTCATCACCTGAAACATGTTCCCACAACGGGGTGAGTCGATAGACTCAATGTGTAACCAACACCAAAACATAATAGAAATAGGCACACCATACATATCATATTCATATAAAAAAATTCAAGATAATGATACAAACCCAAACCTATATGCCATCTGCTACACTCCACCCGTACCAACTTGCACACCGTGGGGACTACTAAGTCAACCCTCCATCCGCTACACACCATCGAAGGCAGTCGCTGCAGTCGACGTGCTCATCTCCCACTTATAATATTGTGGCATAGCCACCACTTTCAGATAATGTAACCGAAGTTACCACATTCACTTAATGTGACCGAAGTCACCTCATTCACTCAGTGAGACCGAAGTCGTCACATATTCTTAGTGAGACCGAAGTCATCACGTTTCACTTAGTGAGACCGAAGTCATCACGTTTCACTTAGTGAGACCAAGTCATCACATTCACTTCCCTTTCTCAATTAACTTGAATGCCCCAAATTATATCATGCATATCATATTTTATTTCACTTTCATCACTTTTCACATGTTAAATATAACATATTTGAAATCTTAGTATGAGTAGGAAAAACATACACAGTACTTTGTACCATAATATGGTACTTTAGCCACATTATTTCACTTTCACATTAATCATATATATCATGTTTAAGCCATAAATCTATTAAGATTAGTGTGGGGTACACGATACCTTAGCCATATTCTTACACTTTCATATTAACACATATAATGAATTAAAGCCGTGAATCTATCAAGATTTAGTGTAGGGTACACACCTGATTTGTTTAGCGATTCCTTGAGATTCCGAAAAGCTAGATCCAATGTTTAGATCCTTAGTCCCTTTGATGCTGATTTGATGTTTATTCAAATCCCGAAAACTTGGTTTTCCTTCACCTAATATTCGGCCAACCCTTATGGATTTTAAATCCCGAAAACTTTACCTTCCTCTTCCTTGAAATCGGCCAAATCCTTGGAGTTCTCAAATCCCGAAATTGATCTTTATTTTAGATTCCTCATTTTTAAATCCCAGATGATCCCTTATACTATTCGACTATGGCACTATTATGGATCACAAAGTTTCGGCTTTTGTGAAGGGATAGTAGAAGAAAAGGAAAAGAAAAGAAAGGAAAAGAGATGGCGAGAGTTTTGACAGAGAGAATTCGGCTAAAGGAAGAAGAAAAGATCGGCGCTTATTTGGCTAGGGAATTTCGGTAAGAGGTTCTCTTGAAGAGAAAAGAATGAAGTATGGCTCTTAATTTTCCCTCTTTATCCGAAACTATTAGCCTTAGAGTCCCTCAATCGGCCAACTCTTCCTATGTGATAAATTTTAATTTTATCAAATATTAAATTCCATCAAATCTCTAATTAGCAGAAAATTCCAAAGGAATAAAACTCTTCCTTCTAGATCCTTGTGCAGTCCAACTCTCTACTCATGGAGGAAAATAAAACTTCTTTTGTTTGCTTCTAGGTGACTCGAACTCAGCCCAACACCCTTGCATGTGGGCCATTTTGAAGGCCTTAGGTGGCATCTTGAGCCACTTTTCCAAGTCCGTTTTGGGTCAAATTTCACATGCTTTTTATTTTAGGGTCACTGCCCTAAGTTCCTTTTGAACTTTTTAATTCGACATTTGAGGTCATTTTAAGTTTCCAAAAATTTTCACATGGGATCAGTAACTTGACATTTCCTAGGTTTCCAAAATGTTTAGTTTCCTCTTTAGCATAGTTTCCAAAATGTTTACTTTCCTCTTTTGGCTTAGTTTCCAAAATGTTTACTTTCCTCTTTTGGCTTAGTTTCCAAAATGTTTACTTTCTTAATTTGCTTAGGTTTCCAAAATGGTCATTTTCCTACTTTCAACGTAACCTTTCCATACATTCTCGGGTTTCCAAAATCATTCCAAATTTATTCCAAAACACATAAAACATGTCTTTTCATTACAATTAGGCCAAAATGCATAGGCCCTTTTTAGGATATTCGATTCTACCCCTTAAAATAATTTCGTCCTCGAAATTACTTACTATCGTTCATCCGCATCTAACTCACTACACTACGCTATTCTGCGCAGACTCGATCTCAAAGAACTATCATACTTTCTAGGCACATTCTCTAAGTTCACAATCAAGGTTCCATCGCTTCATAGAAGGAACCGATCTTATAGCGAGCAAAGTAATGGAGGATAATCCGAAATAAGAAACTTACCCGTTGTCTCATCGGCGCATCACTATCCTCGACGGATCGACTACATAAACCAACCTTGGTGCCTTACATCGAACCTTCACTTTCCGCTTGGTGCTCCACGTCCTCGGCAGAAACCATTACCTCATTATTCGAATCACGACCTCGTTGAGGTGCTTTCCTCCTCTACCAGCCTAATTAACATTACATTGGCGATCGACTTTCTTCTGATATCTTTGGACAGTCCTTGAGCATATGATCCTTGGACCCACACTTAAGACATGCTCCTGTCTTTTTCCAACACTCACCTAAATGCTTCTTTCCACAATGCTCACAAGGGCAATCGCCATCCTGTAGTGATTGTTGATCCTCGACCCATCGATTCTAGGCCTTTTACGCACATTTTTCGACGATCCATAACCCCTCTTGGGTCTATTCCTATCAGAGTTCTGCTTAACCGAATCCTTGATTCCCTCGGCTACCTTAGCCTTTTCTACTAACGCGGAAAACTCCCGCTCACGATGTGGAGCTATCAATAATCTTAGATCATCCCTTAATCCAGTCCTCAAAGCGGACCACGACATTCATGTTGGTTGCGACTACCCCTCGAGCATATCGGCTTAACCTCAGAAATTTAGCCTCATATGCTGCTACCGACTTGTTCCCTTAAACTAGTCCTAGAAAAGCCTTCCTTTGCTCATCGATATATCGTGTGCCGACATACTTTTTCTGATATGCCTCCTTAGCATACTCTCACGTCAGATCCTCAGCCGTGGCACCATCACGGACAGTTAACCACCATTGGTATGCTTCATCACGTAACAGTGCCACCATCCCTTTCAACTTCTCTTGAGTCGGTCGAGCTCATCCATAATACGCTTCGGTTGCTTCCAACCAATACTCGGTGTATTGGGTGCCACCGGCACTCCACGAAACACCTCGGCCCGTTGGCTCGGGTCGCTCGGGTATAGATTTACGAGCTCCGTATTTCCACCCGCATCGCCACTATTTCCAAACTTCGCAACATTGCACGTAAGCAACATCATCCCCGTCTGAGCTTCTTTGCTCGACATTAATGATTAGGGGGTGGTGGTGGCGGTGGTAACTCATTATCGAACCTTGACCCGATCTAACGGGTTCGACACGATTATTCTTCCTCACGCGTCCTTGACGACCGCGTCCTCTAGAACTCATTTCTAACGTCAAGATCGATTAAGAAGTTTTTATAAATTAGTACTTTTGTTTCACTTTATTACTCATGAAGAAATTTTATGAAAAGAATTTTACGAGTGGTTCTTTCGTATTCATACATGCATCTGATCTTTTCATTCATTCATACATCCATCAAACAATTATGAACCTTAGTTCATTCGGAGAGACGTTAGTAGTTTTTCATTTGTTGTTGTTTTACCACTACCGGGGTATTTTAGTAATTTGTCCTCTGAGGGTATTTTCATAATTTGTCAAAATAAGGTTCCTTGGTGTTTTTTGTCACAAAGTATTTTTGGAAATTTTAAAGTTCAAGGGTATTTTGGAGAATTTTGAAATCAGGGTATTTGAAATTTTGGACCTTGAGGGTATTTTGGTAATTTTTTCCTAAACCGAGGTAAATGGTAAAATTTTAATAAATCAGGAATATTTCAAAGTTGCAAAATTTTGAGGTTCTTTTGAGAAATTTATTTTGAAAATGATGAAGTTGCAAAATTTTGAAAATCGAATCATTTGGAAATTTTGGTGAGTTAGGGCAATTTTGTAATTTTCAAAAAATCAAGGTATTTTCCTGATAGTTTACAAATTAGGGTTTTTGAACATTTATGATATAACAAAATTTTGGCAAACCATTGAGTAGCTGGGCATCTTATAAACCAAGGGTATTTTTATAATTTTACCATTAGGGGTATTTTTGTAATTTTATAAATCAGAAATTTTTCAGAGAAAATTGTGTATAGGAAATAGTTTTCGTGAATTAAGGAAAAATGATTTAAGTATTTTAATATTAAGGTTAGAAAATGGCTAGTTCCTTCGGGTTTTAGTTATTGGGTTTAGCTTATGACCAGCCTTCTTGGTCGGGGTGAACCAAAGCTACGACTGGCGAGGATTCAGTGGAGAGGAGGTGAGTCACGCGGACTACTTAAGTACCAAGCTCCCACTAAAACCATTCCTAGACATGCGTCACGGGGTTGCCACACCCACTAAGTCCTGCAGGTTAGGGTGAGCCAGAAGCTACGCACGGGTGGGATTCTGTGAAGAGGAGGTGAGTCACTGGGGCTGCTTAAATGCCAAGCTCTTGAGGATCCACTCCTGAACATGCATACCATGGTTGCCACACCCTAACTTGATTGACTTAGCCATAGGTTTGTTTAGTATATTAAGTCTTATGTATTTGTGTTTGAGTAGACTAATCTTAGGGTTCAAGTTCCTATCATGCTATTCTACGTTCCATTCCTTTTCTACCCTTCTATAATTCACATAATCACAGATAGATAGAGATACTTACCGGTGAATTTGAATTCGGAGACTTAGGGGCCATGTCATCATACATCCATTTTGAAATATTTTCATAAAACTCATTTGGGCTTGTTTTGAAAACGTTTTGGGCCTTAGACCACGGTAGAGAGTTTAAAGCTGGCTCGATATCAAGCCCAAACACCCTACACCGGCCCGAGAATGGACCGGATCTGGTATGTTCCTCAAGTAACCGGTTCAAAATCATTTGAATACTTTGAAAACTGTGTGTTTTGGAAGTCGGTTTGTAGTGGGTTGGGCTCGAATTGAAAACAAATTTATTTTATATCAAAACCCATTTGTTTTAGGTGACAAAATACTTTAACTTATTTTAAATTAAATGGGCTTATCTTTATAAAGCCCTAAATTCATAACATAGTAATTAAAGCGAAATAAAAGCATCACGATGGCCTTATTACATAAAATGGAACCCAAAAAAAAAATAAAATTCTCTGATGCTTAAAATAAATAAAGATTCAAATTAAATTAAACTTCAAAATTTGAATATGGCCACCACAAGCTCTGTAGTCCGGTCCATTCTTGCTCATCACACGAAACATGTTCCTAGCGGGGTGAGTCGATAGACTCAATGTGTAACCAACACCAAAACATAATAGAAATAGGCACACCATACATATCATATTCATATAAAAAAATTCAAGATAATGATGCAAACCCAAACCCAAACCTATATGCCATCCGCTACACTCCACCGTACCAACTCACGCACAGTGGGACTCTTGAGTCAACTCTCCATCCGCTACACACACCAGGAAGTCGGCTGCGATCGGCGTGCTCATCGCCCACTTATAATATTGTGGCATAGCCACCACTTTCGAATAATGTAACCGAGTTACCACATTCACTTAATGTGACCGAAGTCACCACATTCACTTAGTGAGACCAAGTAAGTCACATATTCTTAGTGAGACCGAAGTCATCACGTTTCACTTAGTGAGACCAAGTCATCACATTTCACTTAGTGAGACCAAGTCATCACATTCACTTCCCTTTCTCAATTAACCCAAATGCCCCAAATTATATCATGCATATCATATTTTATTTCACTTTCACATCACTTTTCACATGTTAAATATAACATATTTCGAAATCCTAGTATGAGTAGGAAAAACATACCTGAGTACTTTGTACCATAATATGGTACTTTAGCCACATTCTTTCACTTTCACATTAATCATATATATCATGTTTAACCCATAAATCTATTAAGATTAGTGTGGGGTACACACAGTACCTTAGCCATATTCTTACACTTTCGTATTAACACATATAATGAATTAAAGCCGTGAATCTATCAAGATTTAGTGTAGGGTACACACCTGATTTGTTTAGCGATTCCTTGAGATTCCAAAAAGCTAGATCTAATGTTTAGATCCTTAGTCCCTTTGATGCCGATTTGATGTTTATTCAAATCCTGAAAACTTGGTTTTTCTTCACCTAATATTTGGCCAACCCTTATGGATTTTAAATCCCGAAAACTTCACCTTCCTCTTCCTTGAAATCGGCCAAATCCTTGGAGTTCTCAAATCCCGGAATTGATCTTTATTTTAGATTCCTCGTTTTCAAATCCCAAATGATCCCTTATACTATTCGGCTATGGCACTATTATGGATCACAAAGTTTCGGCTTTTGTGAAGGGATAGTAGAATAAAAGGAAAAGAAAAGAAAGGAAAAGAGATGGAGAGAGTTTTGACAGAGAGAATTCGGCTAAAGGAAGAAGAAAAGATTGGTGCTTATTTGGCTATGAAATTTCAGCAAGAGGTTCTCTTGAAGAGAAAAGAATGAAGTATGGCTCTTAATTTTCCCTCTTTAGCCGAAACTATTAGCCTTAGAGTCCCTCAATCGGCCAACTCTTCCTATGTGATAAATTTTAATTTTATCAAATATTAAATTCCATCAAATCTCCTAATTAGCCGAAAATTCCAAAGGAATAAAACTCTTCCTTCTAGATCCCTTGTGCCGTCCAACTCTCTACTCATGGAGGCAAAATAAAAACTTCTTTTGTTTACTTCCTAGGTGACTCGAACTCAGGCCCAACACCCCTTGCATGTGGGCCATTTCCTGAGGCCTTAGGTGGCATCTTCAGGCCACTTTTCCAAGTCTGTTTTTGGGTCAAATTTCACATGCTTTTTATTTTAGGGTCACCTGGCCCTAAGTTCCCTTTTGAACTTTTTAATTCGACATTTCGGGGTCATTTTTAAGTTTCCAAAAATTTTCGCGCGGATCTGTAACTTGACATTTCCTAGGTTTCCAAAATGTTTAGTATCCTCTTTTAGCATAGTTTCCAAAATGTTTACTTTCCTCTTTTGGCTTAGTTTCCAAAATGTTTACTTTCCTAATTTGCTTAGGTTTCCAAAAATGGTCATTTTTCCTACTTTCAACGTAACCTTTCCATACATTCTCAGGTTTCCAAAATCATTCCAAATTTATTCCAAAACACATAAAACATGTCTTTTCGTACAATTAGGCCAAAATGCATAGGCCCTTTTTAGGATGTTACATCTCGAACCTTGGACCTCATTAACTTCTTAACACGTCACCTCAAAGCCCCTGAATAACGCCACTGACCACTGGGTCACAAGCCCATTTTGTCTCTTAACTCACAGATAATATCTTTTAAGCCCTATCCTACCTGGCTCTCCACTAGAGTGCCCAAACAGAAAATTTTTACTAAGGCCTCGACCCAACTCTGAGCCTATTCTGGACCCCTAAAACACTCTAACTAGCACATTAAACACAACAACACATCACAACACATCCAATGCAAAGCCCCACAAATTTAGGATGTTACAATAACAGTTTAGCTTTAAGACAACCGTCTACAATAAACAACTTAGCTTGGTAGACGTAAAAGCTGGGTGAAGCATTAGTGAAGGAAGAAGATGGGGGAACGTTTAAGGATTTTTTGGAGGACTATATTGATTTAGAGGTCAAGGGTGGGTAAGGCAAATGAGGGAGGGGGAAAGTAAAAATGTTTGGGGTAAAACTAATTAATAATATAAATTTAAAATATTATAGTTTAATATTCGATTAATTCGAATTATTCAAATTCAAAAATTCAACTTGACTCGAACTTAAAATTTGAAGAAAAAATTCGAGTTGATTTGATTAACTCGATTCGAATAAATAGAAATTTGATTTTTTTTATTTTTTCGAATAAAGTCGAATTTTGCTCACCTTACTCCCACCAATCCTTTCTTTCTTTGTTCTCCTCATTCACTCCACATCCCTTCTTTCTTTTCAATTTGCATATCTGTTTTGTAGGTATTTTCACTATCTACATAAGTTGTGATGGATAGATGATAATATTTATTGTCCTTGAACCTTCACTGGCTACTAGCAATTTCTCCAAGAAAGTGGGTTAGTTGTAGAAGCTCGAATGGTGGCTTTTCATCGACTTCTTAGTCTTACTTTTAGGCTTTTTAGGAATCTGACCCTATAAATTTATAAAGTTATAAAAGTGACCCAACTTTAAGATTTTATGGGAATAACCTAATTTCGACAGTAGAGTTGGGTGTCACCACTCTTCTAGGCGGTACTTGTAACACTCATAACCCGGTTCGATCGTCGGACCTGAGTTACTGAGTGTTACAATCATAGCTGGAATAGAACACATTCAAATTACTTTGATTAACTCAAACAAACATAGAATACTACATAAATGCATAATTATTACTCAAATTTAACAAAAAATCATCCAACATAATCAATTAAATTATGATTAACAAATACGTCATTTCTCAGATTATATATGAACTTATATATGCTCCAATACCATCCAAAATTTAACTAGGACTAATGTGCAACATTTTTAAAATTTTAGTTCAATTATAAATCGCAATAGTTTAGAGCTCCATTTAATCATCATAAGTCAATAGTCAATCAGGAATCATAGCAATCATACAAAATGACCTTAAATCGAGCCTATGAGACCTTAAAAATAGTTTAGAAATAATTAAGGACTAATCTGAAACAAAATTGAAAAATGTTGGAAAAACTAAAAATATGGGTCACACGGCCGTGTGGTCAAGCTGTGTAATAGAGCCTAGGCTGTGTGGCTCAAGAACATGGTCATGTAGACAAACCGTGTACCTAAAATCAATAAGAAAAACGATTGTTTGTGGCACATGGCCGTGTGGCAAACTATGTCCCAAGTCGTGTGCAACCAAAATGACTCCAAAAACAAGTAATTTCGATCACATTTCTTAGGTATCAAACCCAACCATTTTCACATATTCAAAGCACATTCAAACATGTCAAAAACATACCAAAACATTCATCCTAAGTGCCTAACCAATGTACCCTCATTGGTACCACAATTCAAATATTTAAAATTCAAATCACATACATCTTTTCATAAAACACCAAACATATATCTATCAAGCATTTCATAACCTTAAACCACAATCAAAACCAACTTGCAAAGGCATGAATCTTACCACTTATATACATATGTTCAAAACATACCAAAAGTGCCTAATAAACACACCCACAACATCACATTACAAAATATAAAACAACATATCTAATAACAAGTAAATTCAAACTTCTAGTACATGCCATTTATAGCCCAACTTCAAAATGATCAAAACTTCTATCGATTTGGGAACAAAAAGTGTGTATGTTCTGACTTGAACTTTCAACCGATCAAGATTTTTGATGATCTACAAAGAAAGAAACAATGGGCATAAGCATATCAATGCTTAGTAAGCTCGTATATATATAACAGAAACTTGAACTTATCGAATTTGAATCATTTGTACATTTCATACATAATTTCATTAAGAAGCTTATGAATTCATTCATTTCCTACACACACAACAAATCTCACAAGTTAGTAAGTTCACATATATACATGAAATTTGAGCATACCATAGCAAAATGTTCAAATAACATATTTACCAATCAATTCCTCCAAGTCATATTCAAATGGTAAATCATATTCCATTTTATTATACCCTATCCAATTTCTCCTTTCAATGATTGATTCTATGTAGCTAGTGCATCTATTCCTTTCACTTTACACATATAATGTAACGCCCTAAATTTTTGGATGATTAGATGTATTTGTTTGAAAAAATAATTTGATTTGGTGTGCTGGTTAAGTACTTTGAATGTTTGCTTTAAGTCCTAAGTTTGAATCCCTCGTTTTGAATTTTCTGTTAATTTTGGCATTAAGATAAGTTTGAGCCATAGGGCTTAACTCAATTTCTTTGTTGAGTTATGACAACAATGAGCCTAGTGGTTTGAAGGTTAAATATTTGGATTACTTTGTGATCCTAAGTTTGAATTTCATAATACGTAAGTTGGGAAGAAATATTTTTGATTAGGTTTTTTCGGGTGATAGAGCTTTGTTTAAATTCTAGTAAGATCTGTTGAGTAGGGATTTGGATGAAATTATAATTTCTTTTTGGATTTATCTTATTTGTTTTAATCAAAATCCATATTTTCCCTCATTTGTTTCAACCGTCCAACCCCTATACTTGACACATTTTTTTCATTCTTCCCTTATGATTGCCAATTGATTTTTTCCCATTTTCTTTATTCTTTTGTTTTGCTTCCTTTTTCCTCTTGGAAATTCTTGTCTTATTGGGTTAATCTTTGCTGCCGATTTCGTGTAGGACTTCATTGCCTTTTTGTTTTGGTCAATAGGCAATAATAGTGTAAGTCGTCATGAAATCCTTTTATGATATTATTCATTCCAATCAATTCTTTGTTAAGGGTGGAATCTAATGCGAGTTCTGTTCCATATATTACTTTTGCGCTCGATTGATTTTCTTATTAGGTGAATGGATTGAAAATCAAGATCCTCCTATGGTGTGCTATTATCATTGTTCGCTGGTTGTAAGGGTAAGTGTTAGAGTTCATTTTCGGGCTATTTTATATAATAAAGGTGGGCGGTGAAGTAGAAATTTGTGGATTTTAGTGTGTTTAAATAATTTGTTTTTACGTTGTATGTTGGGTTCGGAGCACTTTATTTTTTGTTTTCATCGGACTTGCTATTAGGTGTAAAAACAACCCAAAATCTCAATAAAATTTTGACTGAAATCACAAAATAGAGGCAATTTCGGAACTGCATAGTTTCTACATGGCCATGTGAGATTAAACAGCCTATATGTGCTTTTTTGGCGAATTTTAGGACTGATTGAGGGTTATTTAGGGACTTTGATGTTTGGGTCTGAGGTCATCTTAAGGGCCAAAAAATTGTAAGTTTGGAATTTAATTTGTATGAGTGGTTTTAAAGGCATGATAAGTATGTTGGCTAAAATTAAGTTATAAGTTATGTTATGTGTAAAATAAGCCATGCATGTAAGCATTACATGTGATATGTGCTTTATGTATGTATGCCATCTGTTTATGATCATGATAAGTATAAGATATGTATAAGATATGTATATGTTTGGGGTGGGATATGTTATGACGAAGGAAGTGTATATGGCAATATTTACTGCAAATATGGCGGCTAGATCGTAAAACTATATGTATGGCAGCTTCGCTGCTATTATATAAGTGGCACACCGCAACATATTGGTATGATTGGATGGATGGACCTGTGCAGTCCAATACAGTGTGATTGGTTGGATGGAGATAGTGTGTAGCGGATGAGGGTAGGATATTATATGAATGTTATGATTTGATATGATACGCTGATATGACCTAACATGGTATGCTACGGTAAGATAAGCTATGATCCATGTGAATTATGATATGATATGATATGAATTATTTGAAATGTGTGTTACGTGATATTATGATGCATAACTTGTATATATGAAAATATCAGTTTACAAGATATGGGCCAAATTACACACAGGGCTATAAGCTCATGATTTGTATGTTTCATTTTAGGTAATCCTTCGACTTAGCAATAGACGGTGATACTAGAGCTCGAGTTTCACACTTTGACTCGGTTTTAAATTTCTTTTCGCTTTGATTTGTTTTAGTTTTAGTTGTATGTTTTTGACATTTCAGTCTTTGGTTGGTTTATTTAATTTCTAGACATTTTATATTTTGTTTAGAACGATAGGACTAAGTTGGTTTTTTCTTCATGCTAAAACTCAAATTGGTTAACAACATCAAACTCAAGTTCGAGTAAGATGAGATTTGATATTTTTTTCTAAACAATGAAAACTAAGATTTTTCCACTGCAAAAACAAATTGAAAGATTTTATGATAAAGGGATATTTTGTACATGAAGGTGAATAATTGAATTTGGCATTAGTTGTTGGAACGTAATTAAGCTTTGGATTTCAGAGTTAAAATGTATTTATTTATTTCAAAATCACCGAATGGGTTTTCTTAAATTGAACATTTTTTTCCTTGTAATTTTAAGCATTGTAGCCTCCATAATCCTACTGTAATGTCTAGGCCGAGTTTGGGGTGTTATATATAAAACTTAAAACATATAATATCATTTAATATTCATATATAACAATTGCAATTCAATCACCCCTCTCAATGTATAACATATAGCCATTTCAAGTATCGACCTTATCACAACATGATTCAAAAATTTCTAGATCAGTGAACATTTAAACATACAAATATTCATAATTCATAATTCGCTTACTTAAATGGAACAGTTTCGTATAAAATAAACTTTATTATTCTGATGGATCTTTGTAAAAGTATTCAATACATAAGTCCAGAAACAGATAACGTTGGTAGGAGCTAATCAGATACAGAATAAATATGTCAGGTTATTCGTCCGGACTAACCCAGTGACAACATAAAAATAGCCTGACCAAGGCTATATATACATATAAGGTTACCAGTCCAAGATAAACCTTTAATACCACAACGGATTATCAGTCCAGACTAAATCTGAGTCACATGTATACTCGAGTCCGCAACACATGCTAGAGCTCGGTCCAGAATAGTAATTCAGACAGAAATCTCATGTCTGAAACTTTTACTTGATCCATCAAAATTATTTCAAAAATTTAGTATTTTTCACATAAACCAATTTCATTTTAGCAGTGTTAAAAATATATATATATATATATATATATATATATCATTAACAACATTTAATAATAAATTAAAACCAAATATAACAGTATGAACTTACCTATAAGATGATTTGACTATTAGGGACTAATCGACAAATTTCCCTTTTCCTCGTACATCCCCCACTCGTTGAGTTTCTTGATATGCAAGGAGATATCAATGGCCGAATTCAAAACCCTCTAATGGCTTCTTTTTCCTTCAAAATTCGGTGGAATAAAACAAAAGAAGAAGATGACTTCTTTATTTTTATTTAATTTATATTAATAATATTCTAATTACTATTTTACCCTTAGTGTTTTAATCAAAATAAACTAATTTTCTAACCTTTTACCGTCAATTAACAAAAACAATGGCATAATTGCCTCATAAATCCTCCCACCAATGTTAATTAAGTCATTTGATCATTAAAATTCAATAGAGATTAAATCTTTTACAAATTATTCCTTTTTCTTTAATTAATTAATTAAAAAATAAAATTTATAAACCGAACCTTCACATACCTAAATGGTAACTCCATAAAAAATATTTACGGAGCTCAATTTATAGAAATGAGGTCCCGATATCTCATTTTTCTAAACCACTTAACTTTCGGGACAATCACTTATAATTTAACTTTTTGTTCAATTAGCAAAATTTAACCAAATCAAGATTCATTATAAATATATTTGACTCACATATAAAAAAAAAAAAATTGGACTCAATAGTCAGATTTGTGATTCTGAAACCACTTTGTTTACGACACATTGAAAAGCAATTTATAAAGATTTACCCAAAAATCCCCCCAATCATGCTTTAATCATTACAAAAAGAAAGCAATTTCTTTGGTGCTACCTAACAAATTGGCGGCATTTAAGGACCTAATGAAGCAATTATTCTTTTTAAATTGGTTGAAAAAGGTTACACCGATAATATGAAATTAGATTTATATAAGTCCGTCCCCTTTTAAAATTAGATTTAAATAAAAGATATAATAATAACAAAATAAATCCTTCCTATTGTTTTAAAAACAATAAACTTAAAATTTTATATAAAATTCTTATTTAAATTACTCAAATATATCCTAAAAAATTTCCTCAAGTTTATCTAAATTTAAACATTTTCAATTCATTCCCTAGCATATTTGAATTTAGATAAACTTGAGGAAATATTTTGAGGAATATATAATTTAAATAATAATTTTATATAGCTTTTTAAGTTTATTGTTTAAAAAATATATATGAAGGGTTTATTTTTTTATTCTTATATCTTTTAAGGGCTATTTAAATTTAATTTCAAAAGGGGACAGATCTAACATGCAAATAGATCAAAAATTTAATTTTGTGTTGGCATACGGTTAGGGAGCACCTTTTTTTTTTCAGCCAACCTAAAAAGGATAATTACTCATTAGGTCCCTGGACGTTTTGCTTTTGCACGCTTTAGTTCGATGCCACTAATTTGTCAAGTGGCACAAAAAAACTTTTTTTTTTTTTTTGTAGTGATTAAAGCATGATTGGGGGGATTTTTTAGGGTGGTGGTGTCTGGGAAAGTAGAGGTACCCAACTCTACTGTAGAAATCAGGTCATTCTCATAATTAATCTTGAAATTGGGTCATTTTCATAATTTTTTAAATTTATAGGGTCATTCCTAAAAAAGCCTTTACTTTTTGCAAGTGATTTTAAATAGGCCTGTTCTTGACATTTTGGGACCTTAGGTGAAATAATAAATCTAACTCTTTTAAAAATTATAAAATGTAATACAATAAAATAAAATCATATACTAGTAATTTCATTAAAATAATTCGTTTTATTATATTAAACGAATAAAATATTTTCTAACAAAATTTTAAAAATATATATATTTTCATTTAATCTATTCCTATGTTATCAAAAAAGGAAGGCATAATTGCAAAAAAAAACCCTCAATGTTTGAGGGCTTTTGGTTTTGTGCCCTTAACCTTTTATTTTTGATTGACACCTTCAATGTTACAATTTTTTCAGAAATCAGCACACTTTTAATGGTCAATTGAGTTGACCGTTAATCAAACTATAGATCAACATAGTAGCCCATGTGGCATGCCACATAAGTGCACGACATCACATATGACGTCATCTATTTAACTTTTTTTTTTCATTTTGTTTCCATTTTTTTCTTCTTCTCTTTTTCTCTCTTCCCCTCTAACTGTTGATTCCAGCCATGCGTGTGGGGTCTTATGCTCCATTGTTAAAAGCTCATAAAATAAAAGCAGGGCTGCTAGTTACATATAATTTGGTAATTTCAACTTTTGTTTCCTTTTGGCCAATCATATTACTTTGTTTATAATAATAATAACCTGATTTCTTGTTATTGCTTCCTTCCATCTTCTTTCTTTCTTTCCCCATCCCTCCATCATCTCCCACAAGAAAACACACCCTCACCCTGCCCTTCATTTAGATTGTAGGAACGCGATGCTTGGTGTGAATTTGTAGGAGGGACTTGGGAAATTCTGATCCTACGCCGGCAGTTTGTTTTGGCAATGGAGTGTAGCCTATGGGTTCCACGAGGATCATCAGAATAATAGTAATAATAAAAATAATAATTTGTGGGGGTTTAGCCATGAAAGTGAACATGATTTGGCTTTAATGGTTAGTAATTTTTTGGAAAATAATGCCGGAAGTGTCGGTGCCAATTATTGGTGTAGTAGCGATAGTGATTTTGGATTCTCCGATCTTATCCACCTCACCAGATAAAATATCTGTTATAGGCCCAATTTGCTCGGGATGAAATAAACCAAAATAAAAAAGAACAACAAGACAAAAAAAAAAACAAATATAATGTCTAGTGTTCTTTTACAGAGCCCAAATTTAATGGCATGAATATTAAAAATTAAGCCCAACACCTAAGTTGCCTACCCAGTCCCAATACCCCAAACAGACCCAGTCCCAATACCCCAAATAGACCCATTACCCAATTATCCCAACAGACCATAACCCAACTGACACCTAAACCCGTGACCCACTAACTCAAAGCCTATGCGGCCTAAAGGAGTTCAAATCTTCAGCAATCAGGAAACCTAGGGTTTCCTAGGTTCCTTGGAAACCTTTGCGCCGCAAGAGCCAGCATCCCAGCCGTTGCGTCACAAGCTTCGCCCCAGCCTTTGCGCCGCAAGCAGTAGCCCCTCGATCACGTCACCATTTGCACCGCAATCCGCTCTTAGCCACCATCGAGATCTCCGCTCCTACACATAAAAGGAAAGAATAACGAGCAAATATGGAAAAATACATATTTCCTTTTTTCTAATCTATTTCGGGTTTATATAAACCCAAAAACGTGTAAAACGAAGACACGGACATACACAAAAAACAGAGAGACAAAAAATATTCAAAGAAATAAAATACAGAAATCGCAAAAGGTGATTTGTTTTATTATTCTTTTTTTTATCTTCTATACATTTATGCATACAAACACTATTTTAAAAAGAAGGATAAAAGGAATTTTACTTTTTTTTTTTGCTGAAAAATGAATTTCTGACCTCCGACCTCCATATCTTGTGTGGGCGTCGGAGGTGTGTGTGTGACCCTCCATCGGAGTCTGGCCAAGGTCAAGGCTAGAGAGGATCTAGGGGGGTTATTTCTGATTTTTTTTTTGAAATGAGTGTTAAAATATTTTTTAACTGATTTTTATTTATATAGTAATAAGGAAACGGCGTCGTTTTTGTTTAATCAAATAAGCATAAAATGGCGTCGTTAAATGAGATCCGTCGTTGACGAAAACCGGGAGGATCCGTGTTTTTGTTAAATGGTCTAATTGCCTTTTCGGTCCTTCTGTAATTTTTTTAATTTTAATTCAGTCCAATTTGCATTTTTATTTTTTATTAAATTAGCCCTAAATTTTTTTGTTCCAATTTAGTCCCTTGAACTACTTTAAGGGCTAAAATCAGAACGACGTTGTTTTAGAAAGAAGGCATAATTGCATAATGAGTCCCTACAGTATGACTCGCGTTTTGATTTAATCTATTTTTACTTATTTTAATTGCTATTTAGTCCCTATCTTTTAAAAACCTTTTATTTTATTTCAAATTATTTTAGCATGATATTTTAATTATTTTATCATATTAAAATATTATATTTATAAAATTCATATATATATATATTTATATGTATTATTTTTTAAATTATTATTATTTTATCATTTTATTTGTTTAATATTATTTCATTATTTGTTATTTGTAATTTATACATTAGTTATTATATTATATTTTTAAAAATTTTATATATTATACAATACTATATTAATATCATATAAAATCTTATTTTTGTATAAAATTTATTTATATTGTATAATATGTTTTACTTATATTACTTTTATTATATTTAAATATCTTCATTTAAAATTATTATATATTATTTATTATGTATTATCATTTATATGTATTAAATTATATATTTTATAATATTTTTATATTTTTATGTTTTTATATATTTTAATTGTTTTACAAAATTATCATTTTTTTATTTTGTTTTGTTAATTAGTGTTTAAATATATCTTCCCTTTTTGTTTAATTTTGTTATTTCATGAAAAATCTTCATTATTGTTACTTATTTTATCCCATGATTATTTATTTATGTCCTTTTAATCTTTATTATCGCTAACATAGTTCTTTATATATTCATTCATGTTATATTCTTTTATTATTTATTGTTATAATAATTTGTAGTTACATAGAATTACTATTAAATATGAATGTTGTAATGTATTCTTACAATGTCTTATTCAAACCATTTTTTTATAAAAATACCTTTTAAATTAAAGCATTTTATTCAAATATTTTAAAAAAACAGAGATATGTGATATTTGGAGACTTCGAGAAGAATTGTGCCCTAACTTACTAGGTTTCGATTTTTTCGTAGAATTTAAGGTATTAGATATCCTTTCTCTTTTAAAATTGAAATTTACCAATTTCAAATCAAAAACTTATTTTTGGGAATTCAAAACATTATGCCTAACTTATTGGATATGATGTTATGTGTCTCGAGATTAGAATTTTCTAAAATAAAGACGTGCCTAGTTTCGAAGTTATGAGGTGCTATATCCTAACTTGCTGGGTATAGTAATTTATTTCTTTGAGATAGGCAAGCCTTGGTCTTTTCTTCTAATAAAAGGATCTTATTTTAAAAAATTTCAAATTTGCAACATTAGGACATAATTTTATCGATTAGGTACCAAATTTTGGGCGTTATGAGGGTGATAACTCTTCCTCATATGTAACCGACTTTCGAACCCTTTTTCTTGTATTTTGAGGACCAAAATTTAATATTTTTGAAATAAAACGTTTTATAAGGTGATCCAATCACACCTAAGTAAAAAGAGATTGGTGGCGGCTCCATTTTTGTTTTTTAAAGTCGATTCCCCATTTTTTTTCCAAACTTTAAAATGGTTTCGACAATATATGTTAGTATTAACTCTCTCTCCGTTTTAGAAAATGGGTCTCTCTCTCTTTTCTTTTCTTTTTTTTTTATTCATATTAACCAGTTGTCCATAATTGGGTGTTTTTGAAATTATATCTTTTTCATCTTTGGGGTTTCTGAGTTTTGTAAATTTTTTTTTGTTGGTTCTGGGTTTTATTTTGGGAAAAACTAGTTTATTTAAGGAATAAGGGTTGAGCTCTAAAGTTTGCTCATTTTATTTGAGATTCTTCATTTTGTTTTTAACTTTTCCAAGGCCAAAATCAAGGAGCTGCAATGTAACGCCATGAGAGAAATGAATTTTGTGGTTATGGATGAGAATTGCAGACTTTTATCTTCATAATATAATCTTTATAAAAATTCCACCAAAGCATGATTATAATCATGGTAATGCAGATTTTTGTAGATGAAATGAGCCAACCATATGTTTTGAAGAAGAAAAATGGTGTTTGGCAAGACAGAAAATGAGAGAAAATTTTTTGTTAAATAGATGACGTCATAAATGACGTCGTGTACTTATGTGGCATGCCACATGAGCTACTAGGTTGACTTATAGTTTGATTAACGGCTAACTCATGTTGACTGTTAAAAGTGGGCTGATTTTTGAAAAAATCGTAACATTGAGAGTGTCAATCAAAAAAATAAAAAGGTTAAGGGCACAAAATCAAAAGCCCCCAAACGTTGAGGGTTTTTTTTTACAATTATGCCAAAAAGGAATTAGGGGACAAGCTAAATATAAGGCTGACTTAATGAGTTTATTAGTTAAAACAAAAGAAAAAATAAAGAATGAAAATATTACAAGAAAGAAGAGGAAGGAGGGAGAATTATACCTTCAACAATGGTAGATCCGACATATTGTGGATGTGAGGCTCTCAATCTCTCAAATATGAAGTAAAAATTAATAACTTCAATTGATTAATGTTAATGATTGATGAATGATGTATTACTCAAATCAAATTTGGCCTTATTTAATTTGTAGAAAATTTCTCCCATTGCTATGATTATAGGAAAATAAAGAAGGTTGAATGCTAGTAACGGTTGATTTTTTTTTAGGAACAGTGAATTTTTTTTTATTTTAATGGTAGGAGTTGGAATTTGGGAATTAGAGGAGGTTTGGTGAAGTCAAGGAGTTGAAGATGAAATATTTATGGCTAAGAATTGAAAACTTTATGCATTTAATTGTTTTATTTTAGTTTGAATTTTTTTTTTCAACATTAAAAGCTGAATAAATAATACTTTTGGAGCTCCTTTTAGCCTTGGGCCTTGGGCGGCTACATCTCAAAACAAACCCCAAGGCCGGCCTTGATTTTAGAGATAGTTTTATTGTTGTCCTTTCCAGTTTGGCATATGCTGAATTTTTTTGTCTATTTTTTGTCTGTTGCTTTAGATTATTTAGGGTTGATTTCCTTATTGTGTTAAGTGCTTTGCAATCACTTTAAAAATGTATGTTTGAGTTGTGAATGAATTAATTGTCAACGTGTTGTAATATTCTATTGATATTAAGCTTGAAGTCTTTATCTTGTCGATGGAATTTGTCATTCTCCACTTACGACGAGTACTAGTTTTGTTTTTTTATCCTATTTATAAAATAAATTAATAAATTTTCCATTAAAAAAAAAATTAAAAGCGAGCTTTGCAATGGAATTTTAATATTATCTTATATTAAGAGATAAGGTAAAGAAGAATAAAGTTGTTTGACCAACACTAATGGAGTATGGAACTTCTAGTTTTTTTTTTTTTTTTTTTGTCAAAAGGAACTGCAATGAAATAAAGATCTCAAAATACTCCTAAATTTATGCCTTTCTATCAGCTTTGATAACTTTGTTTAAGCATATAATCTTTCTTCTTATATTATTTGAATCATGAAAATTATATGGGCCACACCCCCAAGGTGAATATTTGAGCTGTCCATCGTGAATTTAGAATTGGCAAGTGGCTGAATTTGGATTCGGCTTTTGTTTGATTGAGATTTTGTTTGAATTCTTTTGGTTTGGAATTTTTTGAGTTTGGATTTTTTGAGTAAAAGTTTTTAGATTTAGTTTTGATTGAGTTGATCACGTTTTGAGGAATTTAAATATTTTTAAATTTTTTAAATTATAAATATTTTAATTTTGAATGTAATAATTCATTTTATTTTTATTTGATAATAATATGATTTATATTTGTCTTATAAAAATATAAATTATATATCTAATAAAGTTCTTTTATATAAAAGAATTAAAATGTTTATTATATTTAATATTTATTATTCTATAATATTATATGAAATTTTTATTTTTATTATGTTATCTTGATAGTGGAATAACTTTTATCTTTATTATTAAATTTCTAAATCTAATAGTTATATTTTAAAATGTTTATTCTCAAACTTAAATATATTATATTAAACCCAAACCCAAATAAAATATCTATTATTGCACAATCTCAAAATAAAATAATTATAGTCAAAATCTCATGTCCGAAATAAAAAGAAATTAAACTCAATACCGAATCTAATTTAATAAAATAATAATTTATTAAGTTATTAATTTTTTAACTTTTAATAATATTTTATGTATGGTTAGTTATAAACATGTATTTTAATATACAAAACTACCCATAACTATTGATATATATATATATATATTATAATCTATAATATAATAATAGTTATATATACCAATACTTATAAAATATATTAATTATTATCATATATTGTTGTTTATTATTATAATGGTTAAAAATGCTCTAAGTATCTAAATGTTTTGTACATTTGAAAGTTAACTCTCCTATTTTTTTACATAATTCCATATCATGTCATTATATATTTTATATTATCATTAAATTTTAATTTTGTAACGCCCCAAAATTTTAAAATTTTATTGTGAGAATTTGTAGTAATTAAAATTCTGTATTTGTGGCCCTGTGTTCTATTATTGTGTTTAAGGTTTGGAGTTTAAGTTGCATTGGTAAAAGTTTTGTTATTTTAAAAACAACCCTTATCCATGTGTTATGTAGTTAAGTGCAATTCTGTGTGAATTTGTGTTAAGAATGAGTCTGTTGGTTCACTAGTTAAACATCTATCTGTATTCTGTTTAGTTTTGAGTTCGAGTCCTATCGTATGTGTTAGGAAATAATTTTTGTAAAATGCTGGAAGGTGGGATGGTTAACTTAAAACATTCTGAAAGAAATTCTATCATTCTTTTTACTTTTATTTTTATTTCTCTAAGTTCATTGTTTTCTTTTCCTTTTCTTCTTTTCTTTTATTTTTGCTTGTTGCTATACTCGATTCTGTGTCAATTGGGAATTCTTCATTGCTTGTGGGGTGATTGTGCAATTATTGTGTAAGTTTCATCGTTATTGTGTTATACTTGATTGGTTACTTTTTAGGCAAGGATATTACGAGAGACATTCCTCCATCATGTTAGCCCAATTTCCTATGTTTCTTGTGAGGTAAGTGTGCAAATTGAGTTAGGGTTGCGTAGAAAATTTTGACATAATTTTGACGATAGCTTGATTTTAGTAAAATATTGAGAATGATGGTGTAATTGATTATTGGGTGGTCGTGTTAGGTTTTTGAATCTTCTTACGTTGTTTCTACATCATAACTACTTCAGGTGCGTGCTGAAAATTTCATATTTCGCGAATTTCGGTCACCGAAAAACATGGATGTTGACGCCACACAGCCAGGCACACGGGCATGTGCCTAGGCCGTGTGACAAGCCGTGTAGGTGGCCGTGTGGGTGGCCGTGTAACTCACTGTTCATCGGTTTGGAGCCATTTGGGCATGTGTGACCATGTTAGTGTAGGGTTCACAGGGGCAAAGGACACGGGCATGTGTCTAGGCCGTGTAACTCTCTGTTTATATTTTAGAACCACAGGGGCAGAGGACATGGGTGTGTACCCAAGTCGTGTGAGCCACACGGGCAAGGACATGGGTGTGTGGCATATAAAAAGGGTCCAAAATGTAACACCCCATACCTCAAGCCCGAGGCTAGGACTGGTATGAGGCATTACCATGCTTGAACTCATTAAAACATACACTTATGGGCTATAAAATTTCATTCCAACTTAAAAACTTCTCTATATTAGTCTAATTATACATTTCATGGGCCTACAAGGCCTTAAGCACATATCTAAAAACTTTCGAAACTTAATCGAAACCTTTCTTTAAAGCAGGGGTCACACGCCCATGTGGCTTGGGACACGCCCGTGTACCCCTTGACACACCCATGTTTTCAACCATGGGGAGCTACTGACTATATTCACACGGCCTGAACATGCTCGTGGGCTTAAACCGTGTGATAAACCTTGATATACTAACTTGATCCACAAGGTATGGGCACACGCCCATGTTCAAACCGTGTATTCTACACGGCTCATACACATGGCCGTGGGGTTGTACCGTGGCCTATCTTGATTAATAATAGTAAGGTGCAGGGTTTACACGGCCTAGACACACACCGTGTGTCTAAGCGTATGAAACACTTAGAGGCTATATACCAAGCCATTTGCCACCCTGAAATCAAAATTAAACCAATACATTTCAAAAACTATACAACATGCTTCATTGAATACAACAACATACATATAACCAATTTTGGCTAACCACTTAGCCATATACAAAAGAATAATGGTTTGATAACCTATACAATGGCCCTTCTTAAAACATGTTCTCAAAATGAATGCTTCCTATACATGCCATTCTTAGTAAAACAACATGGCTATACCAAAATAAGGATTGATAGTGTGCTACAAGCTCCGACTCCAACGATCCACAAGTTAGCTTGGCGGGACTACATAGAAAGAAAGGATTAAAGACGTAAGCATTTAGCTTAGTAAGTTTGCATGTAAAACACAGATTAATAAACTTTATTAATAAAAACCATTTGACATAACAATGGTATCATAATTTCAGCTTTAGAGCTTACTTACTCATACTGATTCTCACATGTCTCATGATACTTACTATCCTTATACTTGTATGGTATACATGGTGCCTGTATCACTTGATCACATTGATCGACATAGTTTAATTTAATATTCATGATCTCTAATTCATCATTCATAACATAAATAATACTATTTTTCAACTTGGTAATATCTTTGCTTACTTAGCTTTCTTGTTATCTCATTTTAACTTTACTCATTTGCTCGATGAATTTCTGCGAATAACCGAGGATACTAAATCTCATCCCACGTAACTTGATGCCAAAGCCATATCCTAGATATGGTCTTACATGATATATCTCTTCTTAAATCAATGCCAAGCTTACCTTGGACTTATATGATAACTTGCTTGATAACTTGATCAATGCCAAGCTTAAGTCCTTTAACTTACATGATAACTTATTCAATGCCAAGCTTGGGTCCTTGGACTTACATGATAACTTATTCAATTCCAAGCTTGGGTCCTTGGACTTACATGATAACTAGTTCAATGCCAAGCTTGGGTCCTTGGACTTACATGATAACTTGTTTAATGCCAAGCTTGGGTCCTTAGTCTTACATGATAACTTGTTTATACTTAATCTCATTGATTTCTTTGTTTAACAAAGCAATAAGCATTCTAGGATAGTAATGTATATTATACTAAGTAATTCAATGATAGAAATCATAAAGCTTAGAAATCATACAAACTTACCTCAATATACAAAATGTATGTAGATATGCAATTTAGTCCTCGACTTTGTTCTTGCCTCGATTTCGATCCGGGCTTCATTTTTCTTGATCTATAATCATAAATAGACCATTTAATAAGCAGATTGACTAAATTGACTCATAACTCATTCTTTGGCAAAATTATTATTTTGCCCCTATACTTTCTCATATTTGCACTTTTGCCCCTAGGCTCGTAAAATAATTTTCATACAACTTTCTTAAACTACATGCTTAGTTGATTAATAGTCTCAACTATAGAAATTATCAATTCTCACAAAATCACACATGTATGACCAAACTTAAGATTTTCACAATCAAGTCCCTACATGCATTTTCATGAAAATCACTTAAAAAAAGATATTTCTACTACATCAAGCTTTCATAATCTTCCATAAAACATCAAAATACATGCATGTCATACATGACCACATTTTTGAACATCCTTTATAGCTCATCAAATAGCTAAAAATAGCTTACTCATGCTACCAGGACTTCAAAAATACGAAGAATATAAAAAACCGGGCTTAGGAGCACTTACTAGCAAGCTTGGAAAATTGAAAGAGCCCTAACAATGGCTATTGGAATTTTCGGCAGCTTGGGGAAGAAGATGAATGAATTTTTGTCATCTTTTTCCCATTTTAATCATTTATTAGGCAAATGACTAAAATGCCCCTCTTTTTTTAAAATTTCCATAAAACTATCTCATGACCAATTTTGTCCAAAAATTAAATTTTGGGAAAATTTCTATCTAGGGGTTCATAATTATTATTCTAAAGCTATTTCATACAAAAAGCTTCTAGAAATTCATATTTTGCAACTTTTGCAATTTAGTCCTTTTGGACCATTCAACCACAATTTAGCGAAATTGCTTCATGAAACCTTCATACTAGCATGCAAACATGACATAAACCTTAAAACTCATAATTTCATCTTGGTTTCTTGGTCTCGCACCACTATTCCGACTAGGCCCTAAATCGGGTTATTACACGAAACCCATTTTTGAGGCCATAAATTTTGTTTAAGACTAATATTGACTTCCTCATTGTATGAATGATCTGAATATGGCTGAATGAGAACTCTCTAATACTCTGTGATAGACATATAAATACCATATATGTATGTGTATTGTGATACTTAATCTAATATTGAACTGTGTTATCTACTTGTGAAATAATTTAGAATAATTGAATACTTATTTTGAATATCTATAATCTGCATTTGCATGGGTTGGGATATTGTGAAGAAGGAAGTATTCTGCTCTGAATCAGTGGCTAAGTCACCAAGTACATTACTCTGGTTCTGGCGCTTCGTCGCATTACGATCTAGCAGTTAAGCTACATTTATGTAAACGTGTCAGACAAACACTCTATGGTGTGTAGGGTTGGCTGGGCATTGAATGCCCTTAACGGTGTGTTGGGATGGCCGAAGATGGTGTGTAGAAAATGGGGGTTAGGAATATCTATATCTGAATCTGATATGTTCTGTATATGAAACTGAACTTGTTTTTGCATCTGTAATTACTCTAACTTGAATCTGAATTGGAAATGCTTTTGTTACCAAATCGAATCTCTAAATATGGAAACAATTTGATAAATGTGTTTGGGTTGAGTAAACTTCATTTACGCACTGAGTTTACAACTCACTTTGTTATTAATTGGATTTTAGGTAATTCTTAGACTTGAACGGGTCATTGCCACGGGAGCTCGGTCAAGCTTTTATCTTGTTTAATTACTACTATTAGGACTTTCGGTATTCTAAAATATTATGATCTATGGAAAGATTGTATACTCAATTCTTGTGTTGGATTTTATGCATTAAATCATCAAATCTACAAGATATGATCTATTTATAGTTGAGCTCCCCAAAACTAAAGATAGCCTAATTTGCCATATCTTTATTATTCCCTACCTACTAAAAATAGCCCAATCTTCCAGCTTAAATTTGTGAGCTTCTCCAGCAGTTATTTGAATCATGCAAGTTTTCATGGGCTAAATGTTCCCCATCTAATCGATAGGCCTCCATGGGGCGCATCTTGTGCCATGGTCACGGGCTTTGCACTTTGGCCCGTGATATTCCCCCACCCATTCTCACAATGCCCTCGTTGCGACTTCTGAATGACACTGACTTGATTCGCCTTGAAACTTTCTCATTGCCTTCACTTTTTCTTGACTTGTCTTATGATCGAGTTGTCCCTTCCTTCAAAACCTTTTCCTCGACTTCTGTCACCTCTTAACTTGAACCGTTGCACTCGTTGGTACATCTCGTTGGCAAGAAGTCTTCGCTCTAACTTGCCCCAATTTTGACTTGTTCCCATTGGAATCCCCTGGATTCTCACATCTTGGCTTCGTAATGCCCACAGTCCCTCGACCTCCTTGCTTAAGAACTTTGAAAGGCCTCCTATGACCTTTCCAAGCCAATAAGTCAGAATTCAAAACACTATTAGAGTGCTTGCAATGTACCTTACTCGTAGCATTTACTCGTTTCAACTGGTTTTGCATCGCTTTTTCCCGTCAAAGTCCGCCCCAAAAGTGACAGCTCCACAGTCGACTCCACAGGTCTCATATCGATCTCATGCTCCACTAACTTTTCTGCAAGGGATTTCGTAGCATTCTGTTCTATCGAGTTAATGTTTCTCCCATATGAAACATCTTCGACTAGTTGGATTGACGACAACACCTTGGTCCCAACATTCATATCCCGATGCACTGGCACAACAATCTTTGATAATGGACCAGTGACAATATGAATTTGATGGCCCATAGAAATAGAACTCGTCGAATCATGTTAAGAAAGTTTAAGCCAAGTACATAATCGTAATAATCTAATTGGATTACCTCAAAGTCTTCCTTGCCCTTCCATTTGTGAATTTGTAGCTCCACATTACGAACTACTCCCACAGTTGGGGCCTCCTCAAAATTTACTATCTTGATCTTCTTATTCGATTTCTTAATCGACAGTCTAAGCTTCTTTGCAGCCTTTTCTGATATAAACAAGTCTGATCCTCCGTATCAATAAGAGCACTTGACTTCTGACCTGCAATGTTGATATCCATAAACATAAACCCTTCTTCACCATTCATTTTCTTATGAATGAGCACCATCGAATTGACCCTCGATGTCTTTCCCTTAATAGGCTTTGCCTCTTCCTTCGGCTCATCTTTATTTTTGATAGCCAAAATCATTGATTCTTCAGACATTTTCACGCCATGTGTGTCCTTGATAAAAGAAGTATTTTATCCTCTTCCCCTTGTCCCTTGGGTTGTTGGATACCCACTTCGCATCTCATGGTTTCTTATTGCCCTTCTACTATCGGTACTATTTCCATCATTGCTATGTCCCTCTTCATCTTCCTCATGGTTTCTATCATCATTGCCCTTTTATTGCGCTTAGACGACTCAAACTTGTCTTTCGTTGGACCAAGCTCATCAAAGGACTCTGCTTCAGCCATGGCTATAGTAAGTTCGATGATTCCTTGCCTATGAAACTCATGCTTTGCCCACGGCTTTAACGCATCCTCAAACCAATAGAATGCTTCTTTCTCGCTCAAGTCAGAGATTTGAAGCATCAACTTGCTAAATGCTCGAACATACTCTTGAACAGTGCCTTATTACATGAGACGAGGAAACTTAGCCTGACGCCTCATTCTCGGCATATTGTGGGCAAAAGTGCTTCTTCAACTCTCTTTGGAACCCCCCAAGTTCCAATTGTGTTACCACCACATTTCTTATCTGTAGACCTACGCCACCACCACAAGAGAGCCACATTAGTAAAATAGATTGAAGCAATGTTTACCTTAATGGCATCATCCCTGATGCCATCACTCAAAAGTATTACTCCATTTCCCACAAGAAGTTGTCCACATCCCTTGCGGACCTTGCACCCTTAAACTTCTCCGGTTTGGGAACATCCATTGCTTATTGCTTTGACCTTGAAGAAAACATCCCATTACTCAAAGCAGCTTTGTAAATCATGAGCTCCCCCTTAAGCTCTTCAATTTCCTTCTTCATGGCTAACACCATATCCTCGAGATTCTCATCCCTCTCTACCAGCTTTTCCATAGTGGAATTGACTAATTCATTCATTTTTTCTGCATTGGCATCGAGAGAATCCAACACAAATTCTATGAGTTGCTCTTCCATTGAGTCAAAGCCATCTGTACGTCCCTCGACCAACTCAAGCATCTCCTTCATTTTCCCTACGGGCTCCTCGAGATTACCCACTTGATTTTCCAAAGCGTCCAGCATGTCCCTCGAGTGACTTGCTTTTCTAGCCCTCGCACGAGTCTGCATTGGCTCATTCTGATCAACAACTTTTTTCGACATCCCAATGGTGCCTTCAAACCAATGGCTCATGTACGTACTTTTGTCATGGGGCTAGATCATTCGTCTCGCGGTTCGTGTGGCCTTAGGTGATCTGTTTGCTCCACAATTGCCTAAGTCAGCCTTTACACCTAAAAGTGAGGATTCTTTTAGAATTCCTCTAAGGAACCAATTTGTATAGAGGAAGCGATTGTGCCCAAAGAAGCTACAAATGTATAACAGAAAGCCAAAGAAAAAATACACACAAAGTGTTTGAGTAAATGCTCAAATAATTCCATTACTCTTAAGAATTCAACATACAATGGATGAGATACAAGTGAGGGAGGCTCTCAATTTATAGTTGAGCTCCCCCAAAATTGATGGTCAAGATCAAATTACATTGACAGACGAGATTATCCTATCCCTTGATTTTAGGGATTTACAAGATTACATCATGTCAAATAGCCTAAGGTCCATATCTTCATTATCGGGTAGACCAGGCTTCAACCTGACAGGCTTCTCCAATAGTTCTTTGAATTGGGCCAGTTCTCGTGGGCTAAATGTTTCCTATCTAATCGATAGACCTACATGGGGCACATCTTGTCCATGGTCACGGGCTTTGCACTTTGGCCCGTGACACTTTAATTTGGTTAGTTTTAGTTTATACTTTTCAAATTCTAAAATTTCAATTCTAACACAAACAATAACATTCAAATCTGTTTGGTTAAACTTTGCTATTAGTATTATAATATACATAAATTATGGATTTAATATATATTCTCCAATTTGATATTTTTAGTCTATATATTTTCAAATTTTAAAATTTTAGTATATTAGTCGTTAAACTCATAAACTAAAATTATCGTGGTTTTTGTGAGTATTATATGAAAATAGCAAGCTATCATAATAATATGTTTGTTGCAAAAAAATCTAGAGATAACACACTTTAACTTAACGAATTTAATAGCTAACATATGAATATGTTGAAATTTCAAAATTAAAAAAAATACTAGGATTAAAATCAATAAATTAGAATACAAAATTACATCCACAGTAAGTAAACATATTTTCTTTGGAATAGAAAAGGGTAAAACTACATCAAAAGTCACCCAATTATGGGTTATTTTCATTTTTAGTCACCCAACTATAGATTTGTTTCTATTTTGGTCACCCAACTAATAAAAATTGTCTTTTTTGGTCCATTTCCTTTAGTTGTACAAATGGAAAGGTGACGTGGTAGTTGAAAAATTGATATAATAACAAATTTAGCCCTATAGTTTTATATATTATATCAATTTAGTCATAATTTTAAAAATCAACCTCAAAATTTATAAATGATCTTAATTTGATCCTAGTTCTAAAAAATCAAATAAATGTATAAAAATACATAAATATTTTCAAAATATATAATAAATTTAAATGTGTATATATATATATATATATATATATATATAAAGAAATTGTTTGCATCAACTGCTCAAAAAAATAGAAATTACTTTTGACAAATATATTAATATATAAAATTAAATATACATAAATATTTTAAAAATATAATAATAATTTTAGATTTTATATTAATATTGGGGTAGCTGACAAAACAGTCACTCAACTTTCAAAAAATAACAAAACAATCACCACTAACCATTTTCTATTATAGACGTAATAGAGGTACCATTTTCTGTTATAGATGTAACGAAGGTACCATTTTTTGTTACAGTCTTCCATTTTCCATCCCCCTCTCCCATCCCTCTCGCTTCTTTCTCACCATCTCTCCCCCTACTCTGATTCTCTCTACCTCTCCCTCTTTTCCCTACCATCCCTCCTCCTATTCTGATTCTTTTCCTCTCCCTCACCGTCCCTTTGCTAACCCTCTTCCCCTACTCTGATTCTTTCCCTCTCCCCTATTGTAAGAAAAGAAAAAACCCAACCATCACGTGTAGAACATTTGAGTTCAAAAACGTGGGAGACTCGGTAAAACCAATTACGATGGATGAAAGACAATGAAAAATAACAAAAAGCTTAGCCTAAGCAGAAATAAACATTGCTAAGCAAAAACAGCAGAAACCTAGTAGACTAAAACCTTTACGAGGAAGGAAGAAAAGATTCTGTAACAGGCCAAAGTGGTGTCGAAAATAGTGATTCGAGATCACTAAATCTGATTAGTAAGTTTGAAAATTTAATGAATTAATATTTATGAGTCAAGTGTGATTTTAGAAATATTTTTGAATTAGTAAAATTTGTGATTTAAAAGAATTTTTTAGGTAAATTGGGTCGAAAATGAGGTACCGAGACCTCGATTTCATAAATCGAGCTATAAATATTTTTATAAATATTTATGAAATGTTGTGAGTTTGTATTAAAGTTTCATTAGAAAATTTTAACGTTGTGATAGTTAATTAATTAAAAGGACTAAATTGAAAAAATTGTAAAATTTGTTAAAGTGATTAAATAGCTTGAAAAGAAAATAAGGGAGGACTTAAAGAGTAATCTAGCCTAAGCGATTTGGCTAGGCGGCATAAGGGTAAAACAAATAGCAAAATTTGGTGTGAACTAAGGGGAAAATGGTAAATTAGTGAAATTAAAAATAAAACAAGTGACCAAATTGAAATCTAGAGAATTCGTCATCAAATTTCAGTCTAAAATTGCCATAGGAGAACCTTGAAGCTGGTTTTCATATATTTACTTCAAGTGAGTTCAATTCTTGCTTTTTCTTTGTAATTTTTATGTTTTTATGACTTTCACAATTAGGTCAAACTTTTAATTCATTACCTTTTGATTTCATGAGTAATTTTAAAAGTTACCATTGATAAATGCTGGATGTTTATGATGAATTGAAATGAATTTGAAGCTTTAATCTTGTCATATGATGATTTTATTAAGTAATTTTGATAGAAATTGATTTTAGGACCTAATTGTGAAAAATATTAAATCTTAGGGTTTGGCATGAAATTTTGAATGTCAAAGACTGTGAAATAGTCTATAATACTTAGGTAAAGTGTTAATTGAGAAAAATTAGCTCAATTGATGGGTTAATTGATTAGGGACTAAATTGTAAAAATTATAAAAGTTAGGGTAAATGTGTAATTTCAAAATTGAAGGGAATAAATTGTGAAGTGAATTAAAATTGAATTAGATGCTAATGAATGAGTAATTTTATATTATAGATTAAGAACCCGAAGATAAACACGAAAAAGAGAAATTAATAGATTAGTCCCTAAATTTCTGCAACTTTATAAACTACCCCAGGTAAGTTGATATGGTTGAATTTTCATGATTATTTGTTAAATTTAAGAATGATATAATGTATCATTTCATATGTTTGTTATTGAATTATGATTATTATAAAAATATGAAAATTGGATCGAAAGTTCAAATTAAGTGAAACGCAGCATTGAGTACGAACGTTCTGTGATAGAAAATGAAATGATGGATAAGACCATGGTTGGGGCATGGCAATGTTTAAATGTAAGACCATAGCTGGGCTATGGCATTTTAGTGAAAAGACCATAACTAGGTTATGGCACCGTGAACGTAAAACCATGGTTGGACCATGGCAATATATGTATATGTGTAAGACCATAGTTGGGCTATGGAATTCTGATGATAAGACCATAACTGGTTTATGCCATTACAAGTCCAAGACCATGGCAAGGTCATGGCAATATACATGTAAGACCATAGTTGGACTGTGGCATCAAGAAAACGATGTACTCAATTCCGTAAGACGTTCTCTAATTTTGACAATGATTGGTAAATGTCATATGGATTAAAGTGATAGAATTTAAGTAGTTATTGATATTGGGCTCAATCAAGTGAATTCATCATTTTCAATAATTTTGGCTAAAAATTTTAGGGATGATTCTAGTCGACCCACCTCAATGCCGGAACGATCAAGTAAGAATAAGGTGACTCAACAGGATTTGCAGCTAGTGTTGGCGGTGTACAAAATGCTCCTAGGTCTAGATGCAAATATTGTGGGAAACCTCACTCCGGTGAATGTAGAGGCAAGACAGGGGCCTGTTACAAGTGCGGGGCTAATGACCATTTTATTTGAGATTGTCATCAACTGTTAAAGAAGAGGAGAACAAAAAGAAAAGTAATTAGCCACTTCTCAAAAAGGTAAATGTTCGGGTCAAAGCAGTGATACTGGGACTGCTCATACGGGTATGAGAGATTCTGCTGCCCGGTCAGACACTAGGGCACCAGTACATACTTATGCTATCCGAGCGAGAGAGGAAGCTATAGCTCCAGATGTAATTACTGATACATTCTATCTTTTTATGTTAGTGTGTATGCATTGATTGACCCTGGGTCTACAAATTCTTATGTTTGCACTGCATTAGCATTAGAAAAGAAATTGTCTGTTGAACCTACTGATTATGATGTTCAAGTCACTAATCCATTTGGTCAAATTGTAATAGTTAATTTGGTGTGTCGTGATTTTCCACTAAAAATAAAAGGCTGTGAATTCCCTGCTGATTTGATGTTGCTACCCTTTGGGGAATTTGATATTATTCTGGGAATGGATTAGTTAACAAAGCATGATGCTATAGTAAATTGTCGAGAGAAAGGGATTGATCTGAAAGGTCAGACAGGGGGAGTGATTACTGTTGAGTCTACAGATACGAAAGAAATTGTCAGAAATATTTCTGCCTTTTCAGCTCAGAAATTAATGTGGAAAGGTAATGAGGTATGTTTTAGCTTACATTCTTGATACTCGAGGTGTTGAATCGAAGTTAGAACAACTACCAGTTGTTAATGAATTTACTGATGTGTTTCCTGAGGAATTGTTGAGTTTACCACTTGATCATGAAGTTGAATTTGTGATTGATGTGGTTTCGAGAACAACTCCGATATCAGTAACATCATACAAAATGGCACCAATGAGTTAAAAGAATTAAAGCCACATTTGCAAAAGTTACTAGACAAAGGGTTCATTAGACCGAGTATGTCTCCTTGGGGTGGACTTGTCTTATTTGTGAAAAAGAAAGATAGATCTTTGAGATTGTGCATCGATTATAGACAAATAAACAAGGTCACAATTAAGAATAAATATCCTTCACCTTATATTGATGATTTGTTTGATCAACTAAAAGGTGCTGCAGTATTTTCGAAGATAGATATCAGATCCGAGTATTATCAATTGAAGGTTAAAGAATGTGATGTGCCAAAAACTGCTTTCAGAACTTGGTATGGTCATTATGAGTTTTTGGTAATGCCTTTTGGTTTAACTAATGCTCTTGCTGATTTTATGGATTTCATGAATCAGATTTTTCAACCATATTTGGATAGATTTGTGGTTGTTTTTATTGATGATATACTAATCTATTCCAAGATAGAATTCGAGCATGCACAACATTTGAGGACTGTGTTACAGATTTTGAGAGACAAATAGTTGTATGCAAAGTTCAGTAAATGTGAATTTTGGCTTTATGAGGTTGGATTTTAGGGTCATATTGTGTCAACTGAAGGGATTCTAGTGGGTCCAAGCAAAGTATCTGTAGTGGTGAGTTGGAAAATTTCAAAGAATATAACAAAAGTGCGAAGTTTTCTGGGTTTAGTAGGGTATTACCACTGTTATGTTAAGAATTTTCTGATGATTGGTTTACCGATGACTCGACTACTACAGAAAAATGTTGAATTTGTTTGGTTTGATGAGTGTCAGTAGAGTTTTGATCAGTTGAAGAAAATGTTAACAGAAGCTCTAGTTTTGACTTAATCAGAATCGAGTGTGCCGTATGTTGTATTTAGTGATGTGTCTCTGAATGGTTTGGGTTGTGTCTTAATGCAGTCAGGAAAAGTAGTGGCTTATGCTTCTCGCTAGTTAAAACCGTGTGAAAGGAATTATCCTTCACATGATCTTGAGTTGGCTGCAATTGTGTTTGCTTTGAAATTTTGGATACACTATTTATACAGTGAGAAATGTTATGTGTACACAGATCATAAAGTTTGACATACTTGATGACTTAGAAAGAGTTGAATTTGAGACAGAGACGGTGGCTAGAGATACTAAAAGACTATGACCTGGTTATTGACTACCACCCGGGAATGGCTAATGTGGTTGCGGATGCACTTAGTCGAAAGTCATCTTTATTTACACTGCAGGCGATGAACGCTCATTTATCTTTTAATGAAGATGGTTCAGTATTAGTAGAATTGAGAATGAAACCTATATCCCTTCAACAGTCTCGGGATTTACAGAATAAGGATTCGAAATTATTGTTGAAACGAAAAATGGTTTGGGACAAGTTGAGCTCAGAGTATACCATTGATGATAATGGTATGTTGTGTTATCACAATAAAATTTATGTTCCGAATAATTCAGATCTGAAATGTGACATTCTTTCTAAAGCTCACGTAGCACGTATTCTATTCATCCGAGTAGTATGAAGATGTATTGTGATTTGAAAAGAATGTATTGGTGGCTAGGTATGAAACGGAAATCTATGAATTTGTAGCAAAATGTTTGATTTGTCAGCAAGTGAAAGCAGAGCATCAGGTACCAATGGGTTTGTTACAACCTGTTATGATTCGTGAATGGAAATGGAAACATGTCACAATGGATTTTGTATCTGGATTACCTATGACTCTAAGAATGAAAGATTCGATTTGGTTGATTGTAGATAGATTGACTAAGTTAGCACATTTTATCCCGGTCAGAATAAACTTTTCACTTGAGAAGTTAGTAGAATTATATATGTCTCAGATTGTAAGACTACACGGGGTTCCAACATCTATTATTTTGGACTGAGATCTGTGGTTTACATCAAGGTTTTGGAGTAAACTATAAGAAGCTTTGGATTTCATCCTCAAACTGATGGACAATCAAAACGAGTGATTCAGATTTTAGAAGACATGTTGAGATGTTGTATACTCGAGTTTGGAGATAGCTAGGAATGGAATTTACCTTGGCTGAATTTGCTTACAATAATAGTTATCAATTCAGCATAAATAATGGCATCATTTGAAGCTCTTTATGGTAGAAAATGTAAGACTCCATTGTATTGGTTGAATTGAGTGAATCCAAGTTAGTGGGAGTCGATTTGATCCGAGAAATCGAAGAAAAAGTATGAATTATCGGGACGGTTTGAAAGTCGCTTGAATCACGTAAATCATATGCAGATTTGAAAAGAAAAAATATAGAATTTGCAATTGGCGATCAAGTGTTCTTAAAAGTTTCACCGTAGAAAAAAGTGTCACGGTTTGGCAAAAAAGGGAAACTGAGTCCAAGATTTATTGGACCGTATGAGATAATTGAAAGAATTGGCCCTGTGGCTTATCGATTAGCAATACCTCCGGAACTTGAGAAAATTCATAATGTGTTCCATGCATCCATGTTGAGATAGTACAGATCAGATCCTTTACACGTGATTCTTGACACTGAAGTTGAGCTTCAACTGGATATGACTTATTCAGAAGAACTAGTGAATATTTTAGCTCGAGAAGTTAAAGAATTACAAAATAAAAGGGTACCATTAGTTAAAGTGTTATGGCATCGTCATGGTTCGAAGGAGGCAACCTGGGAAACAGAAGAATAAATGAGATCACAGTATCCGAACATAATCTCAGGTAACAAATTTCGAGGACGAAATTTCATAAAAGGAGGAAGGTTGTAGCAGCCCAATTTTTAGTGGTGTCGAAAATAGTGATTCGAGATCACTAAATCCGATGAGTAAGTTCGAAAATTTAATAAATTAATATTTATGAGTCAAGTGTGATTTTAGAAATATTTTTGAATTAGTAAAATTTGTGATTTAAAAGAATTTATTAGGTAAATTGGGTCGAAAATGAGGTACCGAGACCTCAATTTCATAAATCGAGCCATAAATATTTATAAAAATATTTACGGAGTATTAGTGTGTTAGTATTAAAGTTTCGTTAGAAAATTTTAACGTTTTGATAGTTAATTAATTAAAAAGGACTAAATTGAAAAAAGTGCAAAATTTGTTAAAGTGATTAAATAGCTTGAAAAGAAAATAAGGGAGGACTTAAAGAGTAATTTAGCCTAAGTGATTTGGCTGGGACGGCATAAGGGTAAAAGAAATAGCAAAATTTGGTGTGAACTAAGGGTAAACTGGTAAATTAGTGAAATTAAAAATAAAACAAGTGACCAAATTGAAATCTAGAGAATTCTTCATCAAATTTTAGTCCAAAAAAGGCCATAGGAGAAACTTGAAGCTAGTTTTCCATATTTTTACTTCAAGTGAGTTCAATTCTTGCTTTTTCTTTGTAATTTTAATGTTCTTGTGACTTTCACAATTAGGTCCAACTATTTAATTCATTAGTTTTTGATTTCATGAGTAATTTTTAAAGTTACCATTGATGAGCACTGGAAGTTTAAGATGAATTAACATGGATTTGAAGCATTAATCTTGTTATAAGATGATTTTATTAAGTAATTTTGATAGAAATTAATTTTAGGACCTAATTGTGAAAAATATTAAACCTTAGGGTTTGGCATGAAATTCTAAATGTCAAGGGCTGTGAAATAGCCTATAATACTTAGGTAAAGTGTTAATTGAGAAAAATTAGCTCAATTGATGGGTTAATTGACTAGGGACAAAATTATAAAAACTGTAAAAGTTGGGGTAAATGTGTAGAATTTCAATAATTGAAGGGCATAAATTGTGAAGTTAATTAGAATTAAATTAGATGCTAATGAATGAATAATTTTACATTATAGATCAAGAACCCGAAGATAAACGAAGGAAAGAGAAATTAACAGATTAGTCCCTGAATTTTTACAACCTCTACAAACTACCCCAGGTAAGTTGATATAGTTGAATTTTCATGATTATTTGTTAAATTTAGGAATGATATAATGCATTATTTCATATGTTTGTTATTGAATTATGATTATTATAAAAATATGAAAATTGGATCGAAAGTTTAAATTAAGTGAAATGCAGGATTGAGTACAACCGTTTCGTGACATAAAATGAATTGATGAATAAAACCTTGGTTGGACCATGGCAATGTTTAAATGTAAGACCATAGCTGGGCTATGGCATTTTAGTGAAAAACCATAACTGGGTTATGGCACCGTGAACATAAGACTATGGTTAGACCATGAGCAGTATATGTATATGTGTGTAAGACCATAGCTGGGCTATGGCATCTTGATGATAAGCCCATAACTGGGTTATGGAATTATGAGTTTAAGACCATGGTTGGGCCATGGCAATATACATGTAAGACCATAGTTGGACTGTGCCATCAAGAAAACGATGTACTCAATTCCGTAAGACATTATCTAATTTTGACAATGATTGGTAAGTGTCATATGGATTCAAGTAATAGAATTTAAGTAGTTATTGATATTGAGCTCAATCAAGTGAATTCATCATTTGAAATTGTGATTGGCAGGAAGTGTTAGTGAAATGCTTGTTTTATGATTTGTTATAGTATGTTCAGTAAGATTTAACTTTAAAACCAATGAACTTACTAAGCTTCATTAAGCTTACTCGTGTTGTTTAATGTTTCTTGTAGATTAACGTGAGTTTGGAGGATCGAATCAACACATCAGAATACACTATCTAGATTACTCTGGTAGATTTTGTTAAATACCTTATGGTTTATCTGGCATGTATAGGGTTGGTTTAGAAAAGAGTTAAACTTGAAACATAGTTGTGAATGATACATATGTATATGTTTGTATGCTTGTATTTAGTAGTAGTTTTTAGTAATCAAGGAATGGATTTATTATGATAAGTTTATGCAAATGAGGTTTGTGATTACATATTATGTTTAAAACATGATTTTTGGCTTGGTTGCTTGATTGAGATATATTGGTGTATATCAATGTTGTGTGTAGGATGATATTAAAAAGGGTGACAAAAATGGCCTTAAAATGGCCTATTTTTGTATACATGGGCAGAGACACGGGCGTGTGTCTAGCTGTGTGTGACACATGGCCTGGTACATGGGCATGTGATCTTGCCGTGTGTCCCCTACACCTTGAAAATTCAAAACAAAATGCGCAGGTTTTTGCACATGGCCTAGCACATGGGCGTGTGGCTTAGCCATGTGATCCCTACACTTTGCATAAGGCCTAGCACATGGGCGTCTGGTTGGCCGTGTGGCACAAGTCAGAGAGTTACGGGTAAGGACACGGGCTGGGACACGACTGTGTGTCTCATATCAAATGCCCACAAGCCTAAGATACAAGCGTGTCTCTTGGCCGTGTGAGCCTCACGGCTAGCCACACGGGTGTGTGTCCCTTGCTCTTAAGACGAATTTTAAAATTTTGGGAAAAAAATTTATTGTTCAGTTTAGTCCTAATTCACTTCTAAAGTGTATATTGGACCTCGAGGGACCATCTAAGGGACAATATGAATGTTTTATAATTGATTCTTGATTTGTATAATAAAGGTAATGAAATAATCATAATTAGTCTGTAAAGTTTAGTAATACTCTATAACCTTGTTTCGACGATGGATAAGGGTTAGAGGTGTTATAGATTCCCTAAAATCCAAAACCTAGTAGCGACTATATTCTCAGGGGACTCTAGCCATGAAGAAACAAACACCCATTATTGGGATTCAAAACCTGGTAACAGATCTCTGATGTAAAGGGACCTGCAAAAAAAGAAAAAAAGAGAATGGTCGTATTCCCTAGAAAAGGGGACTAAGTACCGAACAATGGAAGACCCATAGCTGATGGACCCAAAAACTACACAAATTGCTAATACTAACAAAGGCTATTCTAAAGCTTCTCGAAAGGTCAAAACTTGAGTTATTGATAATCCCATACTACAACATCGTTTAGAAAAGGATATCACACCTCCATAGCTATTCCACTAGCAGGTCAACTACACCACTGCTGAATGCCTTGCATTGTTGTAAATTTAACCCTAAGAGGATTTGACCCAATTTTCCAAGTGATGGCAGGCTTTTGTCGGAGAGCAAATTGCAAACCAACATTTTAGGCGATTTTTACTAGTGGAGAAGAAGGAATAATCAGAGTAGGGAAGGGATGGTGGGGAAGAGGGAGAGGGATGGGAGAGGGGGATGGAATGTAACATCTCGATTTCGGGCCTAGTTAGAATAGTGGTTTCAAGATCACAAATTCGAAGTAGAAATATTTGTTTCTTAGGAGAGCAAATTGCAAACCAACATTTTAGGCGATTTTTACTAGTGGAGGAGAAGGAAAGAATCAGAGTAGGGAAGGGATGGTAGGGAAGAATGAGAGGGATGGTAGAGGGGGATGGAATGTAACATCCCGATTTTGGGCCTAGTCGAAATAGTGGTTTGAAGACCACAAATTTGAAGTAGAAATATTTGTTTTATGATTGTTTTGAGGTACATAATATGTGTAACGCCTCAAATTTGGGCTTAGAAGTATTGGGTCTATTGGGCTTTGGGCATTGGGTCTCAAAAATTTTTAAGTGAGCGAGAAAATGACAATTAACATGACGGCTTTAAAGGTTTAATAAACTTGGAGTGTCTAGGGGTGTTGGAGAAGTTCTGGGTTTGAACTTTGAGGAAAAGAAATTTTAATTAATTATTAAAGGAACCAGGGCGGTGAGTAGTTGGGCTTTTAAATAAAAATAGGGAAAAATGGCAGCAAAGAGCCTTATAGTGGAGTGGCTAAGTGACGCCACTTAGGGTATAGGAAGGTGGCATTATGGGCTAGCAAGGAGATCTTAGGTTCGAATCCTAGCTCAGTATTTTTTTAGGAGTTTAATTTTGGCCTTCTAGAAGGTTGGAAGTGGTGTGATGATGAACTCTAAGGAGAGTGATCAGAAGAGAAAATTTAGGAAAAGGATTGAGGAGCTTATCGTGGAGAAAAATTAGGAGATGGGATATGTGGAAGAGGTTGAGCCGAATTGGGAATTTGGGGATAGGAAAATCGGCTATAGGCTATAAATAGGTGTCAATTTTGGGGTTCTAGGCTAATGCCAAATTCTTTCTTTTTATTTTGTCGAAAACTACTTTTCTCTCCAAATACCTAAAAGCCAAAATCCTTTATTCTTCCTCTTCTATTTTTGTGCCGATTTCTTCCTTCCTTCTCATCAAAATCTTTTATTTCCTTTGCTTCTAGTCTATTTCTTTTGTGCCGAATATTCTTGGTCTCTAAAGTCCAGTATTCCTCTTTTCTGAATCTCTTGTGTGCCACCCTTTTCTTCCACAATTTAATCAAAGCAATCCTTTTTTTTAGTTAACCAAATATTCATTCCCTCCCTCTTTCAAATCTTTTATTCTCCTCACGTTGGCTAAATATTATGGGACTAGCTATTGCATTCATTTGGCCGATTGATAAGGAATTTACGATGAGCAAAGGGGAGCTAGTAAAGTGTCAATAAAGATGCCAACTGAGTTTGAGCAAGTGACCACTACTCCCAAGTTTAAGCGATGTAAGGTGTCGGCGGTTCGAGACATTCCGCTTGGATACGAAAAGGGACTACAATGGACCTCGAATTAAGTAGGCGAATCGCAATCGATCAAGGCAAGTATATATTGTCCTTCGGTGAGTGGTTGTAGTGGATTTATTTTAAGTTATTAAGGAAGTGACTAATGGAGTGTAATGTTTGAATATAGGTTCTGACGATTATGAGTACTTAGTAATCCAGGTGGTAAGCTGAAAAACTGAAATCTCAAAAATCAAAATGCAGTAAGCTGAAAAGCTGAAAGGTTGGCAAACAACCACACAAGCTTGTGAACATTTGTGTGGGAACACCAATATGATTACCGAGGCCAAGAGAATGATCTTATGGTCTTGGGCACTATTTGGCCGACCGGGCCAGACGGGGCTAAATGGGCCTACCGAGCTCGTGGGCCCAAGTTGGAAGAGTTGATATGTGAAATTGAATGATGGATTGATATGGATGGTTGTATGATTTGATTATGATCGGGCCTAATGGGCTACATAAACATGATTGGGCTTAATGGGCTATATGGACATGATTGAGCTTAGTGGGCCTTATGGGATTTTAGAAATACATGCTAGGGTTTTAACGGACTCTAGGCCTAGTTCTGGTAAATTCTTAAATAGCATAAAACTTAATTTAATAATCAAACATGTCTGTGGACAAGTTGCTAGGTTAGAGTGTGGCAATGGACATATGCATGTCTAGGATTGGATCTAGGGAGAGCTTGGTACTTAAGCAGTCCTAGTGACCCACATCCTCTTCTCTGAGATCCTACCTGGTGCATAGTGTCTGTTCACTTTAGTCGCAAGAACTTGTTGATGGGCCAAATTTTATAAATAAAACCCGAGATGAAAGAAATTACGAAAATACCCTGTAGGGTCGATTTACAAAAATACCCCTAGGAAGTGAAATGACTAAAATACCTCTAGGTTCTTAATGTTTGAAAATGTGTATGTTGCATTCATGAGATATATGTTGCACTTGGGTGGGTTTGATGATATGGGGGAAGATATGTGAGGATTGCATAGTTGCTTGACGACTGTGGATCCACTGGTGGCTTTAAGCCCATTATATGCTTAGCAGCCTTACTGCAACATTTAAGTAGTGCCGCTATTGGTGCTATCTTTAGAGTGTAGGGATGGGTGGCTTGATATTTATATCCCCACAAGAGTGTAGGGTTGGAAGGGAAATGGAGTGCAGGGTTGGATTTGGGATGGGAGCATTGCATTCATGTGATACTGATGTGATATGAGGTCATTGTAGGCTAAGGCCCAAGATCACCGATTTTGATAGGGCTTAGGCCAATGTGATAATCGCATGTAGGTTGGATTACCAAGGGTTATACACACTGAGTTTGAAACTCACACCCTTTTATTTAATGTTTCAGGTAACTCCTAGTAAATGGCTCGACGTAGAAGAGGACTCGGAGGAGGCCACACTGCAAGCTACTTAGAAGTTTTTAATTAGTTTCGAATGACTTTATTTTAATTACTTTATTTTCATTGGGATGTACTAAGGCCTTGTATCTCCAATTTGACTTTACATTTTGGTTTATTATTGTTTCAACTACCTAATTGTTAAACTTAAATAAATTTCTAAAGTTTAACAAGGTTCTCAAAATAACTATAACATATGGAACATTTTCTTAAAGCATGGGCTTTCATCATAACTTAACAAGTTGCAAGGATTTTGGGTTTCTAAATCTTAAACTTAAGTTTTTAACTATGCAAATTTCCTAATGAACATAAATTTAACTAAACAAAGTCATTTTGGAATTATCCCTTTGATGTGACATCACCAGATTCGGCCATAACATTTGGGTCGGGTTTGGGGTGTTACAATATTTTGCATGATTGTGTGAAAGTTTCATTAAGAAATTTTGTTGATAGAGTGTCCAATTTGACTTTTAGGACTACATTGTAAAAGTTGCAAAATATGAGATTCTAGAAGCTTTAAGTAAGAACTAGCTTTGAATTATTAATTAAAGGTCCTTAAATAGCAATTTGACCAATTTCCATATTTTTGGACAAAAATGGGCATGAATAGGAAAAATGTGAAAGAAATGCCTTAATGGCATTTTTGTCATTTGGATAATAAAAGAATAAAAAGGGAAAATAAGTCAAAAATTTTGTCCATCTTCCTCCTACATTTCTGAAATTTCTAAGGAGCCATAGCTAGGGTTTTGTTCATCCTTTGAAGCTTAATAGTAAGTGCATCCTAGCCCCGTTTTTAATGTTCTTCGTATTTTTGAAGTTGTTATCAACCGATCTAGCTATTTCTACCATTTATTTGAGCTAGGGTTCATGTTTAAAAATCTATCCATATGTGACATGCATGTATTTTGATGTCTAATGGTAGATTATACAAGTTTAATGTTAGATAAACAACTTTTGCTAGGTGATTTTTGGTGAAAATTGACAAAAGGACCTATTTGTAAAAAGATTTCAAAATGTGTGTAAAAGTGTGATTAAATGAAAAATGTGGACTGTTATAAGTATAAAAGAGGTTCGGCTAGGTTGGGAATCGAAGAAATTGAATAGATTTCATTTTTCGAGCCTAGTGGCAAATTTGTAAATATGTGAAAGTCTATGGGTAAAATTGTAATTTTTCCAAAATATGGTTTTGAACAGATTTGAACAATGTGATTATTAAATGAGCTAATTTTTCTATTATAGATCAAGAAAAATGGAGTCCGGGGAAAGAACAAGATTTTGGACTAAATTAAATTAGTTGCCCATATTTTGTATCGAGGTAAGTTCGTGTGTAAATAATGCAACTTTATATTATGCATTTAATATTTGATATTATATGAATTGTTTAATTATTATTATGAGTGCGTTCGAAGAATATTTGATGTGGTAAAATTCCATGTTGAACCTTAGGAATAGATAGGATACAATTGTCATGACATTAGGGTTATGTGTGATTTCATGTAAGACCATATCTGGGATATGGCATCGATATGTGATTTCATGTAAGACCATGTTTGGGACATGGAATCGATATGAGACATTGTGTAAGACCATAGTTGGGCTATCGAAATCGATATGTGATCCCATGTAAGCCCATATCTAGGATATGACATTTGCATCTTACTATGAGTATGAGGTTTTCTGGGTATCCTTTAGTATTCCAAGTGGTTCAACAAGTAATTTAAAGATTTCGTCGATGATATGAAAGGCTATGATTATGTTATGAAGTGGTACAGGTAAGTACGCAAAACTCATGAGAAATGAGGTCGGTTTATGATGCATTATTGGTAAGAATGCGAATGAGTAAGTTATGCCTATGATCATTTGATGATTATGTGCAAATTTATAATATGCTATGTGTATGTTACTACATGTTTAATGTTGCTTATTATTTACATGAAAACTTACTAAGCTTTAAGCTTACCCTCTTCCTTTCCATTTCTTATAGTGTCGCCAAGCTAACTCGGGAATCGAAGGATGTCGGAGCTCGATTCAGACTATCAAACTAATATTTTGGGTATAGTGAATTCAAGTATTTTTTAGTATGGCATGTATAGGGGGACTTTGTCATTTCGTCATGTTTCATATTGGTTAGTAAAAAGTGTTGGCTTATGATAATATTATAATTCATTTTGTATATGGCCATGAGATATGGCTTATATTAATTATTGGGATGTAAGCCTATTTATTCATGCATGCATGTGCCTATGCAATTGAGATGTGGTTGGTGGTTGGGTGTGTGTGATGAGTTATGTTGTGGCTATAAATACCTGATGATTTAATTGGGACTTGTGTAGTATGATTTAAATGAGAATTGGTAAGTTGGGGTTGACAAAGTATAGTGTCTTGTGCATGTGTTAGTCGATTGGTGATACCATGAACAAGACTTGTTTGATGGTGTCTAAGTACTTAATTATGCCATGTTAAGTGCCTTTGAAGTCATGTATATGCTGGTGCTAATAAGGGTGGCAAATGGGCTTGGAAATTAGCCTCAAAGTTGTCACATGGGTAGACACACGGGCATGTGTCTAGGCCATGTGTGACACACGGTCTACCCAATGGGCGTGTGATCTGGCCATGTGTCCCCTGCACCCTAATTAGGCAAAGCTCAAGAGAATGCGAGAAGTAAACACACATGGGCGTGCACGAGACACGCCTATTCTTTAACCAAATTGTGAGAGACACTGACCTTAAGACATGGGCGTGTACCTATTCCTACTTGTCCGATGCATACACAATGCCAATTCAATAAACCAAAACTTTCATATCATCACACACAAAGTGCACAATTTCATGCAAGTACATTTATTTGCATAGTGACTTACCTCGGATTCAATTTATCGGCATGAAAACAAGCATTCTGTCACTTTCGCTTTCCGCGATCTAAGTCTTTTTCCTCGGTTCTTGATCTAAACACGTTCGAATTAACCCATTTATTCACTAATTCATTCAATTCAATCCAAACATATATATTTAGGGCTATTTACAAATTAGACCTCATATTTACATTTCACACTTTAGTCCATTTTTCACAAAACATCAAATTCATAAATTCCACACATACGCATGCTTGGCCGAACCTCTCTAGGGATTATATAAGTCCAAATAGTTCATCAAATTTGCTATTTAGTCCCTCAACTTTCCATTTTCTTAATTTAGCCCTATTTAGCTAAATTCATCAAAACTTCAAGAACAAAGGATGTTCATCTAACTCATATATTTCATTTAACACCAAAAATCATCACAAAGCTCACTATAGCATCAAAAAAATATCACACAAACATCATCAATACTCAAAATTCAAGCATGGGTTTTGTAAAGCACAAAGCAACGATTACGAAAACGTAGAAATTATTAAAAATCGAGCTCAAACATACCTTAATTCAAGCTTAACCCTTGCCAAAATTTTCAAAGCTTTTCTTCCTTCTTTTCTTTTGTATTTTCGGCACTAAGAAGCAAAGATGAGCACCATTTTGCTTTTGTTTTATCATATTAATAACTAATTTATCCATTCACAAATTTACCCTTTTGTTAGCCATAAAAGACAAATTTATACTATGGTTATTTAGTCATTTAAATATCCACTATCATAAAATGGATCAATAAAAATATAAGGCCCCCACCTAAAACAGCCAACAACATTTAAGTACTCACAAATCAACACACAGCATTTTACTCTCTATGCAATTAAGTCCTTTATCTTAATTCAACACACAAACGATCAAATTATCACACAGAATTTTCACACAGGCTATGTCACATATCATTCACACAGAAAATATCATTAAAATATTTTTATGACCCCAGATTTGTGGTCTCGAAACACTGTTCTGACTAGGCTCTAAACCGGATTGTTACACATTTACAAAATAATCACGTATGTGTTATCAACATACAACTTATCATTTGCAAGATTGTTTTCTTAAATAATTAAGTTCTGATCATGTAATTACGATAATACATGTTGCTAATATTGGTGAGTTCGTATCTCAATCTTTTATTGATTGAGTGTGAAAAAAATAGTAAAAGTTTGTTATTTATGCGCATGATGGTTTAGAAAATTTATTGATTGAACGCCTCTGATTAATGTTTAAACCATTACTTATGAGAACTAAATTTCCTCTTTCAACATGAGATTATGTTGATTTACGTGTTGTACGCATCAAGCCAATAAGTTATAAATACTCCCCATTACATTTGGTTTTTGATCAACAGCTAAATATTTTTGATCTTTGAATTTTTGTATGTGCGTATATGTTCCAATCGCTCCACCATAATGCACAAAGATGAGTAAATCCTCAAAGAAAGTTGGAAATATATATTAGTTACAAGTCTCTTTGTATTATTAGATGTTTTGAATGTATTGGAGCATTACATCCCAAAAATTGGGTTAAGAGAATCGCGTAAGTAAATTGGGGGTTAGTAAATTGAAAACTATAATTAGATTAGATAATTATATAATTATGAATTAATTAAATAAAATATTAAAATCATTAGAATTAATAATTTTAGGTTAATAAATTAAAATAAGTATCGAGAACTAATTTGGTTAAAACGAATTTTAAAAATGATGTTTGATTTGAAAATAATTTTGAAATTGATTTTAATTGAAAAGAAAGGACCTATTTGAAAAAGGAAGAAATTAGAGGTGGTTAAATGGAAAATAGCCCAATTTTTAAAATTGGGTTGCCTATTTAACAACCTCCACGTCTCCTTCCCTCCTATTCTTCATCTTTTTCAAAAATTTACCAAACACCAAATCAAAGATTTCTCCCAAATTAGTTTATCCTTTTTTATTCTTAAGGTCTCTAAACACAAAATCTCTTTTTTAATTTTGAAGAACACTCATGCTTTCATCCTTAAAATCCTCAAGAAATCTTCACATGTTTTAGCTCAAATTAGCTCCATTGCTCATTGATTTTGCAAATTTGAGGTGAGCTTCTAACTTTTTATGTTTAAACTAAGTGAGATGTTATTTCAATTTGAGATTTAAATGATTTAATCAATATATCAATATATCACTTGATTTTAAGTTAATCTTTGGCTTGAAAATGGTAGATCTTTTTTTCTTAGCTAAGCTTTGGTTTTAAAGTGATTCTAACTCATTTTGATCTAATTAAAAGGTATTTTATCTTAATTTAACAAATCCTTAATGATTTTAAGCAAATTGGATTTTTCCCCTTTTTAAAAGATCACATAAGCTTTATTTTTTCAAAAAATTTAAATTGGTGAAACTGGGTAAAATTGATGGCTTAAAATTAGATTATATTTAGGATGTATGAAGTTGATGTAATAGGCCTATTTTTCCTAGGGCCCATAAGCAAATAAAACCCAAACAAACAAATAAAAGTCCAAAGATTTTAAACAGTCCATTTACAATTAAACAACCCAAACATTAAACCCAATTCAACTAACCCATACCCAGCAGGCCCACAACCAACCCTAGCCCAATTAACCTAAAAGATCAGAAAAACCCTAGGGCTAGCCTCTTGCGCATAATGACCTCCAATACGCTCCTCCCACGTCGACCTCAGACATCGCCACTCAAGGTCCTCACCCCTGCACTGCATACAAGACAAAAAGCAACAAACACGCAGACAACAATAGAAACAACACGAAAAACACATTGTAAAAAATTGGCTATAAATCCGATTGAATCCATTTGTAAGAGAAAAAAAAAGGAATTTTGAAATACAAAAATAGAGGCATTCAGTAGAAAAGGTGGCATTTTTATTTCATCTTTCCAATTTTGCTTTAGTCCTTTTTAAAAGAAACAAAAATAAAGAATAAAAAGGCGTCAAAATTACCTAGTTCTTCGCTTCATGCCCATCGGAGGTTTCCTCCATTCGTGAAAGTCAGAAAACCCTTCGTGATTCCATTTGGACTTCGTCAAAAAGAGGGTGCGAAAAGACTAGAAATCGAAGAAATGCCCGAATTTTAAAATTTTTTAGGGCATTAGGTTTTAAAATCTAGACCTAGGGTTAAAATGGGGTTGTTTCCAACTTTTTCCGGCCACCGAGAGCGGCGGAGGCTGTCACTAGTGACCGGTGGCCTTTGTGGGATTCGTTGAAACCCTAGGTCGGGGGGGAGAGGAGGTATGAAAGAGTTTTTGTTTTTTTTTTTAAAAAAATTAGGGGCCAAATGAAGTTTTTTTTTAAAAATGTTGCTTTATAAACCCCACGAAATGGCGCCGTTTGAGGCTGATTCTAGTAGCCTCAAAACGGTGCCGTTTAGCCCAAAATTCGCGCGTTGACCCGACCCACAAGTAGGATCCGTGTGTTTTTCAAAGGAAGGGCTAATTTCATTTTTACCACTTCTGCTTTTCAAGTGTTTTGGAATTAAGTTTTTTATATTTTTAACTTTTACCCTACGTTTTATCTCGATTACATTTTAGCCCGCATCTGAACAACGCCGTTTTGGAGGGCGGGGATATTTTCTATTTCGGTCCCTCTATGTTGTGTGCGCGTTGCAATTTAGTCCTTTTTGTTTTTATTTTTATTTTTTAATTTTATCCTATAATTTTATTTGAGTGTCATTTTAGCCCTCGAATAAAATGTCATGCATGAAGGGCAGGATATTTTCCTTTCACCAACTCATGTTTTTAAAGCGCTTCTTAATTAGCTTGTTATTTCTCTTTTATTTCAAATTCTTCCCTAATTTTATTTAGGTTTCAATTCAATCCTTTTTCATGTCCTTACATTTATTTTATTTAAATTTAGATCCTAAATTTTATTTTATGGCAATCAAGTCCTTATTCAATTAAATTTGGACTCTTTGAATTTCTTTTATTTTGTTCTATTTTATTTATTTATTTATTTATTATCCATTTGTCTAATTATTTATTTATCATTAAATTTTTATCTTTTTACACTTCAAAATATAGATTATTTGCAATCCTTTAAGTACACATTTTCATTATTTTATTACTTCATTGTTAATTCATTTGTAAACTTTTTATGTTTTTTTCTTGATCATGCATTAACTATTTTATTGTCTTATCTATTTATTATCGTGACTTGATTATTAATATTGTTCAATTATGTGTATTATTGTTATGCTTTATTATCATTGTTTTCATGCTTTATTAGTTTGTTGAATTTTGGTCGCATTATCGCTCGCTCAATATGAGATTTTTTTTTTTACGCCTTAGCCATACTCGAATAAATTACACATGTATCCCTTTTTAAACATTTCATCAACTTTCGCCTAAATTCATAAAAAGGAACTTAAAAAAATCGGTAATATTTCGTATTTTGGAGATTCGAGAAATCGTACCCTAACTTACGGGGTTTCAATTTTCTCGTTAATCCTAAATAGCCGAACATTCTCTTAATTTTTAAAATACGTGAAATTTAAATAAAAGTTAAAGGCAAGCTTATTCTCGAGGGTCTAAAGTATTGTGTCCTAACTTACGGGATGTGATATTTTGATATCTCGAGACGAGAGGGTCTTTATCAATCGTTTCAATTATTTAGGTGCTTTACTTATTATTCTTTGCTTACTTTAAACTGTGTATGAAGTTCTGACTTGCTTTGTTTTTGCATTGTTTATAATTACATGGCATTTTCATCACAAAAAGGGTGTTGGTTCACATTCAGTTCCTAAATAGATAACTTATCATGGAAAAGGGGTTTCTTGATAAAGTGGAGGATAATGAGGCCGTTCGAATTTAAATGACGTCTGACAAAGACAAGAGAAAGGTGATAGTTTGACCTAGGGATACGTATCGAAATTATGGGAATTCACCCGCGTCAGCGTTACTCAAAATAATCTTCAAGAATTAAAGGAGATATGGGATCAGTTGAATGATAAGGTCAAGCAGCTGTTTTACTGTAACTATGGAGATGTGCCCTATCTACTCGATGTGAAGGTGAAGAAGCACTTATTTCAAGCTCTTGCCCAGTTCTAGAATCCTGCCCACAGTTGTTTCACTTTTGGGAAAGTTGATTTGGTACCTACCATAGAGGAGTATATGGCCTTACTTTGTTGCCCAAAGATTTAAGTCGACAAAGCATATTCAAGAGCCGCTAATGTCCCGACCTTTTTAAAGAAATTGATGAGCATTATCGGGATGAGTGAGCAATGGGTTGCCGCCCGAATCAATTAAAAAGGAGATAGTAAGTGTGTCCCTTAGAAAAACTTGAAGGATCTAATTCTAGCATATCCAGATATGAAGAAAAGGGTTGATGTTTTTACTTTGAGTATCTACAGTTTGGTCGTCTTCTCCAAGGCGTTAGGGCATGTAGATGAGGTAGTCTCGGATCTCTTTAATCGACTTGACAAAAGGGTCACATCGGTTCCTACGATTTTGGCCAAAACTTTTAGATCCTTGAACGCGTGCCGGAGAGCGGGCGAGGGAAGATTTATAAGGTGCGCGCAAGTTTTGTTAGCATGGTTCCACAGTCATTTTTGGAAAGTGGAAAAGGTCTCATATCGAATCTTCTTTGAGAACTATTCTCCCCTAAAAGAGATAGTAGCTACACTGAGACGAGATGATATTACGAAAGAAAAGTGGATGATGATTCTCCAAAGTCTGCAAGAAGAAGACATCGAGTGGAAAGCCCTCTGGATGGTCCCCGACAAGGTCTTGTATCGATGCGGAGATTTTGATTGGGTTCCCTTGCTTGGGATGTGGGGAGCTATCGGGTATGCTTCCTACTCATGTTAAGGCAATACAGGTCAAGACAGTTCATGCCAGCAACACAAGGGTTAGCTCAGTGCGAGTTCGCATACAAGAAAGATAACTACAAAAAGAAAGTTCGTGAGATATCAAATGCCTAGAACCAAACTCGTAGAATGAAAAGTTTTGCTGCTAATCCAAAGAACACCCCTGAGTATGATCAGTGGTAGGGTCAGAGAATCAATGACAACATCCTTACGTCAAATCAAAAAAACATCCGATCAATAGAAGAACACTTGCCGGTGGTCCCGACTAAACTAGAGATCATCAAACAAGATTTTGAGAAGGAAAGTTTGGAACTAGGAAAAAGGATCGAGCAATTGGAGGAAAAGAAAATACAGCTAGGGTTAGATGTCGACGTCGAAAACTAGAAGCTGAGAAACTGAGGAAGGGAAAGAATAAGGCCGAAAAGGATTTGGATAGTTTGAAGATGAATTACAAGAAGCTGCGTATGTCAATAAGAATAGCTGGTTTGGGTAAAATGTCTGAGCAATGGCGACAAGAAATCCAAGAAGAAAAAAATAGAGTTGATAAATGGGAGAAGAAGTTCCATGATACTCGAGTACGGGAGGACGCTTTAAAAAAAAGCTTATTAGAGAGCCAAAATGAAAAGGAAAAGTTAAGAGCTCGGGTGGTCATAACTACACTAGCATCGTAGTCGTAACTCCGTGATTGAATTAAGGGCCAGCCTAAGAAAGATTGAGGAACTAAAAAGGAGGATAGAAGAACTTGAAACAGTGCTTCAAAACTATGAACTCTGGGTTGAACTACTGGAAGCAAATAATGAGCGGTGGAAAGATCAACTTCATCGATCTCAAGACCAGGTCAGGAATAGGGATTACATCATGGGTGAAGCTTTGGCTCAAGTGCAAGAGGTGGTAATCATTTACAAACCTTGGCGGTCCAGGCTGATGTACTGAGTTTGAAATATGAGTTAGAGTCAGATCAAGGTCGAGAGTTAGCTTGGCTTCTTAAGCAATTCAAGACCTTAAGCATTAAGGCAAAGCAATATATGTAATCCATTTTATATAAAGACTTTGTTTTCTACAAAGGTTATTCTAATTAAATTGAATTAGAATCAATGCCTTTTTCTTTTTTGCATTCATTGCATTCATGCATTAGCATTGTATTATATCATGCGTAATAGAACTCACAAAAGACCCTAAAATCATGGCAGTTACCCTGGAATATCATTACGGTACATGAAGAAAGACTAAAGCCATGTACCAAAGGCTAGAAAGATTGGGACAAATGCAAAGAGAAATGCAAGATGAACTACAAATACAGATGCAAGAATAGTTGGCCAAAATCCAATAGGATGTAAGGGATCAAATGCTATAATCCCAGAGAAACATGATGAGCTAGTTAACGTAGTTGCTGGCTGGGGGGATACAAAAAGGAAAGAGCCCTATGGTCGATACTGGAGGCGATAATGAGGACCCTGCTTATCCTCTAGGCTTCACCCCAACGAACACCCAAGCACAACCACAAAGGGTGTATGTTAACATCAGACCCCAATATCAGATCGGTACTTCGACACCGATAAACTTCCCGATGAGTTTAGGCTCCAACCCTAGAGATAATCCAACAAATACCGTTGTCCCCAACCTTGATGATATAGAAAAAATGGGAAAAACAAGAGTGGAGCTCCCAAAGCAACTGGAAGACAGATACAAATGGCTAGAGAAGAAATTCAATACACTGGAAAGTGCTAACTACCATTGTGGAATTGACGCTAAGGAATTGAGCTTGGTCCCAGAACTAGTGCTCCCTCCAAAGTTCAAAATGCTGGAATTTGAAAAATATAACGGGACCAGATGCCCTGAGGCTCACATTACAATGTTCTGTTGGAGGATTACCGGATATGTTAGTAACAATCAATTATTGATTCACTGTTTCCAAGATAGCTTGACTAGGGCTACGGCAAAATGGTATAATCAGCTAAATCGTGCCCAAATTAGTTCGTAGAAGGACCTGGCACAGGCCTACATAGAGCAATATAGCCACGTGACAGATATGGCGCCTGATAAGATTACACTACAGAATATGGAGAAAAAGCCAAATGAAAGTTTCAGGCAATATGCTCAAAGGTGGAGGGAAGTCGCCACGCAAGTCCAACCACCACTACTAGAAAAGAAAACTACCATGCTCTTCATTAATACCCTGAAGGCACCTTTTATCTATCACATGCTGGAAAGTGCAAGATCTCCTCAGACATAGTGATGTTTGGCGAAATGATGAAGAATGCAATAAGGTGTGGAAAAATAGAGGCCGGGGAAAGCACAAAGAGGTCGGCCTCGAGAAAAAGAGAAAATGAGGTAAATAACGTGGGCATGTATAACAGCGATTATTTGAAACCAGTGACTATGAACCAACCGAGAATGGTAACCTCTGGCCATCAAGGCCCACCAAGACAAGAGTCCAACAAAAAGCAAAATACGAAAAAACTCTAGTTTACGCCCATTCCAATGACGTATAGGGAGTTGTACAAAAGTTTATTTGATGCACATGTTGTATCCCCTTTCTACCTAAATCCAATGCAACCCCATACCCTAAATGGTACGACGTAAACGCCCAATGCGAATACCATGTAGGAGTCACGGGAAACTCGATAGAAAACTACACCGCTTTCAAAAAGTTAGTCGAAAGGATCATCAAAATGGGCATTATAAGATTCGATGATCCATCTGGTGTGAAAAATCTGTTACCCAACCATGTTGATAATGGGGTAAACGCGATAGTCGAGAATGCAGAGAAGAAAATCAAAATGAATATTGCAGAAGTGAAAACCCCATTAAGAGAATTATGGAAGAAAATTGTAGAAAGAGGGTTAATCGCACAAGACTCGAGGAACAGGTATCGAGAAGCAAGGAACTATTGTGAGTTCCATGATGAAGAAGATCATAAGATTCAAAAGTGTTGTGAATCCAGGGCCTCAGTACATGTTCTCATGGACAACAAGGAGCTCGAGTTCTTTGAGTATACTAAAGGAAAAGAGGTATGCGCCTTAGAGGGAAGGTCGACAGAGAAGGTCTATGAGGCCAACTACCTGGTGGTAATCATCTTAAGACCAAGAATCAATGAAGCCAGATCAAGAATGGCATCAAGAGTTGTAATCTAGAAACCCATTGCTTTTTCTTATAAAGATAGCAAAAGGGTACCTTGGAACTATGACTGTAATGTGACAATCCCAAGAGAGGTAAGCCTAGTCGACACGCCAGAAGAAGGTCAAGATGTGTGTTTCTATACATGTTGAGGAAGACGTTATAATGCCCCAAGTACAAAAGCCAAACCTGTAAAAGGGAAATCCTTGGTGATCGAACAAAGGGAAGAGAAGTCAGAACTTCCTGTTAATGAGCTGGTAGCTGAGAAAGAAGCTAAAGAATTCTTGAAATTCCTATAACACAGTGAGTATAGTGTTGTGGAACAACTACACAAGCAGCCAGCTTGCATATCAGTAATGGATTTACTCTTAAGCTCGGAGACACACAATAATGCACTAATGAAGGTGTTAAGCAAAACTTATGTTGCTGATGACATTTCAGTAAGTAAGCTATACTGTCTTGTCAACAACATATGTGCCGATAATTTCATATTTTTTAATGACGATGAAATACCGCCGGGGGCATGTGATCCACCAAGGCTTTGCACATCACCACCCGCTGCATGGAGTATATATTATCGGGGGTACTGATTGATAATGGATCGACACTAAATGTATTGCCCCTGTCCACATTGAATAGGTTGCCTATGGACAGCTCTCACATGAAGACATGTCAAAACATAGTGAGAGCATTCGACAGCACCAAAAGGAAAATAATGGAAAGGATTAAGATACCTCTCTTGATCGGTCCAAATATATACGAGGTAGAATTCTTAGTTATGGACATTAAGCCTTCTTACAATTGCCTATTGGGGAGGCCTTGGATTCACTCAGTGGGGGCGGTACCATCGTCACTGCACCAAAAGCTAAAGTTAGTGACGAAGGGCCGATTGATAACGATAAACGTAGAAGAAGACATTATTGCATCCGTTACTAGTGATGCGCCATACATAGAGGCTGATGGTGAGGCAATTGAATGTTCATTTCACTCACTGGAATTTGCGAACGCAACCTTTATTGTCGAGGGAAGAAAGATCTGATTACCTAAAATATCCAAAGCTACAAGGATGAGCTTACAATTGACAGTGGGAAAAGGAACATTGCCTGGAAAGGGACTCAGAAAATACTTCTATAGACGGGTCAAAGTACAAATCTTGATTGACAAACGGGATCGCTTTGGCTTGGGATGTAAGCCAGACATGAAGCAAAGGAAGAAAGAGTTAGAAAAGAAGCAGGAGAGAAGAAGAGCGTGATTAAGCAGGGTAAAGGTCAAGTGGGAACCAACGACCTTCCCCTATATATCCAGAACATTCATGTCAGGAGGAATTATTTACCCTAAACTAAAGATGATAATGAAAGAAATTACTAAAGATATGATGGGAAATCTGAGCATCTACGCCATATCTGAAGAGGGAATGGTGGAAGAAAACTTATTGGGTATCCGCCCTTATGAGCTTGAAAGTGTTCTGAGCAACTGGACTGCGGAAGTGATTCCTGTAGTTTTTAGAGTTGATTCATAGTAATGTTCAAAACACGATTGTTTCTTTAAGCCTAGAAGCAATAAGAATCCATTTGTGAAATAAGCTCATGTCCAACATCTTTATTTCAATAAAAAAATGCATCTTTTATCACTCTGAGCAAATATTCATTTATTCTTTCATTTCATTCATAATCATACCATACAAATAGTTATTATTCGATTCATTTGTTCTTTGGATATTCATTCGTGCCTACAATAGGTACCCAGATATTAACGACATGAGTGATGCTTCTTTTGACCTAGAATCTCTTTTTGAGCAAGACATGTGTTTAGAGAGATATTAGGATTTTGAAGATGACAGAGACAGTAACTTATCTCCGGATTTGTTAAGGATGGTAGAACAAGAAGAGAAACAAATTCTACCTCACAAAGAGACAGTAGAGATTGTGATATTGGAAGAAGGAAAAGAAGTGAAAATTGGAACTTGCATAGTCGAAAAAACAAAACGAGACCTTATTGGGTTACTTCAAGAATTCAAAGATGTCTTTGCATGGTTGTACCAAGATATGACCGGGTTAAGCACTAATATTGTGGTACACCACCTCCCCATAAAAGAAGAGTGCAAACCAGTTCAGTAGAAGATCCGAAGGATGATGCCTGATGTTGTAATAAAAATAAAAGAAGAGGTCAAGAAGCAATTTGATGTTGGGTTCTTATAAGTGGTTAAATACTCAGAATGGGTAGCCAATATTGTCCCCGTCCCTAAGAAAGACGAAAATGTACGGATGTGTGTAGATTACAGAGACTTAAATAAGGCCAGCCTAAAAGACAATTTCCCATTGCCTCACTTTGACACCTTAGTGGATAATATGACAGGCTACTCACTGTTCTCCTTTATGGATGGCTTCTCTAGATACAATCAGATAAAGATAAATCCTGAAGACATGGAAAAGACCACATTCATAACACTGTGGGGAACATTTTGCTATAAGGTGATGCCGTTTGGATTAAAAATGTAGGAGCAACATATCAAAGAGCCATGTAACCTTGTTTCATAACATGATGCAGAAGGAAATCAAGGTTTACGTCGATGATATGATTGCAAAATCCCAAACAGAAAAGGAGCACGTGTAAGTTCTGAGGAAATTGTTCTTGAGGTTGAGAAAATTTCAAGTAAAGCTCAATCCAACAAAATGTACTTTCGGGGCTAAGTCAGGAAAACTACTAGGCTTCATAGTCAATGAAAGGGGAATTGAGATTAACCTAGATAAAGTCAAGGCTATACAAGAATTGCCTCTGCCGTGTACTCAAAAGGAAGTTCAAGGTTTTATAGGAAGACTAAATTACATTGCCCTGTTTATTTCACAACTAACTGAGAAATGTGACTCCATATTCCGTGTTCTTAAGAAACACAATCCAGACGTATGGGATGATAAATGCCAGAAAACTTTTGACAAGGTAAAACTGTACCTGTCCAATGCCCCAATGCTGTCACCACCTAGTCCAGATAGGCCACTGATACTGTATTTAATAGTATTTGACAATTGTATGGGATGTGTGCTTGGCCAACACGATGAGATAGGAAAGAAGAAAGGGTGATATACTACCTTAGTAAGAAATTCACTGAGTGTGAAATGAGATATTCACCAATTGAGAAATTATGTTGCGCCTTGATCTGGACAACTCAGAGATTGAGGCAGTACATGTTGTACCATACGACTTGGCTAATCTTGAAACTAGACCCTATATATATGATAAAGTCGACTATTTTGAATGGAAGGATGGCTAGATGGAAAATTCTGCTTTCAAAATTTGACATAGTTTATATGAACCAAAAGGTTGTGAAAGGTAGTGCGATAGTAGATTTTCTAGCTAGTAGAGCTCTAGAAGGTTACGAGCCTTTGAACTTCTATTTCCCTAAGAAAGATCTAATGTATGTGGCAACTATCAAAGAAGACACTTCAAAAGATCGTCCTTGGAAATTGAACTTCGATGGAGCATCAAACACTATTGGTAACTGAATTGGAGAGGTTTTTATATCTCCAAATGGAGATTATTATTCATTTTCTTGAACAATATGGCAGAGTACGAAGTATGTATCATGGGAATCCGTGTAGCCATAGAATGAAAAATCAAAGTGCAAGAGGTGTATGGGGATTATACGCTAGTGATCTATCAACTCAAAGATGAATAGGAAACAATAGACCCCAAATTCATCAATTATCGAAAGCTAGTTCTAGAATTAATTGAGGAGTTTGATGATATCACCTTCTGTTACCTTCCATGACATGAAAACCAGATGGCTGACGCCTTGGCTACATTAGCTTCTATGATCAGAGCAAATAAACAAGAAGATGTGAAGCCTATCCAAATGAGTATTTATGAGGCTTCGGATCATTGCTACAACATCGACGGAGAGGAAGAAATAGATGATCATCCTTGGTATCACAATATATTACGATATGTGAAGAATCGTAAATACCCTGATCAAGCAACTGAGAATGATAAAAGAACGTTGAGAAGACTGGCCAGTGATTATGTCTTAGATGATGAGATCCTATACAAAAGAAGAAAGGATCAGGTGTTACTAAGATGTGTGGATGATGTTGAGGCTAAGAAAATCTTGGAAGAAGTCCATGAGGGTGTCTGCAGAACACATACTAATGGTTTTACAATGGCCAGGCAAATCATGAGATTCAGGTATTATTGGTCCACCATAGAAGGGGATTGCATCAATTATGCCAAGAAGTTCCATAAGTGCCGAATTTATGGGGACAAGATTCATGTGCCTCATTCACCTCTTCATGTTATGACTTCTCCATGGCCTTTCTCTATGTGGGGCATAGACATCATTGGGCCAATCTCGTTAAAAGCCTCTAACGGGCACCGATTCATCTTTGTGGTCATTGATTACTTCACCAAATGAGTAGAGGCTGCTTCATATGCCAATGTCACCAAGTCGACAGTTAGCAAGTTCTTAAAGAGGGAGATCATATGCCGGTATGGAATGCTAGAAAGGATCATATCGGATAATGCATTGAACTTGAACAATAACACGATAGCAGAGGCCTGGAGTCAGTTCAAAATTAAACACCTCAACTTGTCACCATATCGCCCAAAAATGAATGGTACAGTTGAGGCGACTAATAAGAATATAAAAAAGATCGTGGGAAAGATGACTGAGACTTATAAAGATTGGCATGATAAGTTAACATTTGCTCTTTATGCTTATCGAATGTCAGTCAGGACCTACATCGGGGCAACTCTTTTCTCATTGGTCTATGGAATGGAGGCAGTCTTACCCATCGAAGTTGAGATTCTTTCCCTTCGATTCTTGTCAAAGCTGAAGTTGGATGAAGCATAATGGATCCAATCCCGATATGATTAGCTAAATTTGATCGAAGAGAAAAGGCTGAAAGCTATCCGTCATGGTCAAATGTACCAAAAACGAATGATGCGAGTTTACAACAAAAAGGTTCGCCTCAGAGAATTCCACGAGGGGGACTTGGTATTGAAGAAGATCCTACCCCTACAAAATGATTTTAGAGGAAAATGGATGCCAAACTGGGAATGACCTTATGTGGTAAAGAAGTCTTTTTCTGGAGGAGCGTTGATATTAACTGAAATGGATGGCAAGATATTGCCTAATCTAGTGAATTTAGATTCAGTCAAGAAGTACTTCTCTTAAAAAAAAAGGGAGAGGCTAAGGCCAAAACCCGCAAAGGGCGCTTTGAGACCAAAGGGGTTTTGAATTGAAAACTCGTGAAAGGGCAATTCAAATTTTGATCGAAAGTGGGGCATGCGGTAGTCTTGCTATGCCTGAATTAACAAAGAGGAGGTATGCTACATCTCGGGGCATCGAAAAAGTACTCTTGATCTCCTAAACACGTGTTGAGCTCAAAATGGTCCTCAGGAAGTTTGTACAGAGAAGCTCAGGCTGCGATATCTAGGGCACTTATTTGTCCACTCACCTATCCTGCATTCCAACATTATTTGCTTTCTTTAATTAATCCATTCTTTTTAGATTTTGTTCCTAATAAATTTTAGTTTTGTCCATCATTATGATCCTTTTCAAGCATTTTGCATTGAAATAACAATTAATGGACTAATAATACTTTTACAAAAGGAGTTTTGTATATTACTCTGGAAGCTTCTAAATAGTACAAGAACCTGAAACATGATTATTATTTAGAACTCACCAAGCTTAAGGGTTGGAAATATTTGAGAAAAGAGAGTCTAAATTGTTACTATTTCTTCAGATTTTTTGTATCAGCTGAACAAGAGGACGTCAGGAATACAACCTTGATGAACAACGAGCAATAAAAACCTAAAAAATAAAAATCGATCATTCTCATGAAATTCTGCATTCATACAAATATCATTCATAACACATCTAGTTAGGAGCATTTGATTCATTTTGATCATTGCATCCTAATCATTCGGTATAAGCATAGGCCCGTGAAATCAATTCTACAGGACATGTCCCCCAGAAGACGATGTAGCAACACAAATGAAGATAGCAAATCTTATCTCTCTGAAGTTACAGTAGAGCAGATTGAAGCTATAAACCTTATCTTCCTGAATTTGCAGTGGAACAGGTTAAAAATAAACAAATCTTATCTCCTTGAAGGTGCAATAGTAAAGATTGAAGATAGGCTACAAATCTTATCTCCCTAAAGTTGCAGTGGAGTATATTTAAAGCCACGAACCTTATCTCCCTGAAGTTGCAATGGAGCAGGTTGAAGTTACAAGTCTTACCTCCCTGAAGTTGCAGTGGAGCAAACTAAAGATAGCAAATCTTATTTCCCTGAAGTTGCAGTGGAACAGATTAAAGCTACGAGTCACAAATCCTATACCTCTAAAGTTGCAGTAGGTCAGATCAAATCTACCAAAACCAAACCTTATCTCCCTAAGGTTGCAGTGGAGCAGACTAAAGATAGCAAATCTTATCTCCCTAAAGTTGCAGTGGAGCAGATTGAAGCTACAATTATAATCGCCCTGAAGTTGATTGAAGCATTAGTTCCTATGCCCCTGAAGATGCGGTGGAATGGAAAGAGGCTACTCGAAAGAAAAGGCACTAAAAAGTTAAAACCAACAAGACTGGGAAAAATTGGCCCTTTTAAAGTCTTTGCTCCATTCCCGTTACAATGAGCAAAGAGGGACAGCTGTAATTGGCCTATTTTACCCGAGGCCCATAAGCAAATAAGACCCAAACAAATAAATAAAAGTCTAAAGATTTTAAATAGTCCATTTATAATTAAATAGCCCAAATATTAAACCCAATTCAAACTAACCCATACCTAGCAGGCCTACAACCATACCTAGCCTAATTAAACTAAAAAATCAGAAAAAACCCTAGGTGTAATAGCCCGATTTTGGGGCTAGTCAGAATAATGGTTTCGGGACCATTAATTTGAGGTTAAAGAAAGTTATTTGGTATTATTTTATATGTTATGGCATTAATATATGGCTATATGAAAATTTTGGTGCTTTACTTTTGACCATTGAATGCTTAATTGTGAAAAAGGACAAAATCACATAAAGTGCGAAAGTTCTATTATGCAAGATAGAGGTGTCTGATAGCCAAAGAATATCAAATTGGAGGTCTTTAAAGTGAAATTAGGCCATTAGATGTGTGTTGTTCAGCCATAGAGACAAGGGGACAAGGACATTAAATTTTTGGTCAAATTTGGTGAAATTAGGTGATAAAAATGGATAAAATATGATAAAAGATGAGATATCATCTTTTACTATTCCCCTTTCTTCTTCCACTAAAAAATTTAAGAGGAAATAGAGATTTTTGGAGCTTAAACTTTCAGCCAAGCTATCTCCTTGCAAGTAAGTGATTTTAGAGGTCATTCTTGATGATTTTTGTATTTTTAGAACCCCCAAAGCTTAAGCTAGCTAATGAGGGGACTAATTTGAATTATGATTGAAAGTTTAAGGACTTTCCATGAGAGTGTTCATGTTGTTTTCTGAGTTTTTATGTAAGAAAATCAATATTAGTGAGATGAGAAACAACTTTTGTGAAAGGTGTTATCATGAAAACACCCAAATAGGACTTATTTGTAAAAATAGAAATTGTGTAATAAATGCATGAAATAAATGGCTTTTTGAGTTGTTGCAAGAGAAATAAATGTTCAGCTAGGCTTGGTTAATGAGAGAATGTGATGAAAAATGATTTTCGAGCCTAGGGGTAAAATTATAATTTTGCCAAAGTACAAGGGCAAAATGGTCATTTTTGCCTAAGTAGAGGTTATGATGTATTATAATTATAAAATGATTGAATGAGTGAGTTTTTGTTATTATAGACCAATAAGAGCGGAATCAACCTTGACCAAGAAAAGGCAAGGTTATGGAATAAACCTTTGATTAACACGTTTTGCACCGAGGTAAGTTTACGTAAGCGATGCATATTAAATACATATATTGATACTTATTGGTGCATTGTATGAATAAGATCATTAAAGATTTAAATGGATTGAATTCAAAAGATAATGAATAATTCTAATATGAATGTTAAAATAGATAGGTAAGTGTGGAATATTATCCGTAGTAAATAATGGTAAGTTGTGTGTGATACCACCTTAATTATTCCTTGTTAGTGGACTATGTGCGATACCATCGTTTATATCATCATTTGGTGGGCTATGTGTGATACCACCTTAAATATTCTTGTTGGTGGGCTATGTGCGATACCAACCTATTAAAGATTAATGGTGGGCTATATGTGAAACCACCGAGTTTTTCGTACTATTTTGAATGGTTTATTATGAAATTGTTAAGTGTTATCTCATGCGATCATGTGGTGATAAGTGCAGGGATGCATGTTAATAAATGTGAATATTATGCTTGTGAGATGGTTGGAAAGTGGTAAGATGAAATGAGTAAGCATGATATGGAATGTGGAGTGATCTTGTTTAGTATGTAATGCCATTTATTGATTAGCATATGTTATTGTGTTTATTGTTTAAATGTAAACTTACTAAGCTTAAAGCTTATTCCCCTTTCTTTTCCCTTGTTTTATAGTGTCAAAGACCCGGGTCGGGATACGAAGATAATTGGAAGATCACCCACATTATTAGCTCATCTCGATATATCTAGAACTAGCATTTTATGTATGGCATATATAGGGGCTAGACTAGGTGGATTGTTTTGTTATTTTTGCCAAGTGTGTATTGGTTCCCTTAAAGATGAAATCTTTTTTATATTGCCATAGTTGATGGCTCATTATGATTAATTTATGAAAGTATGAGGTAATTTAAGAAAGTGTTTGTGAAAAAAAAAAATTGACTTACTTGGTGATTTGTTGTATGGGATCATGTTGTGTGAGCTAGGGTGATAAAAAGAGCTTGGCAAATAGCATTGTTCATGTCCACATGGGTAGGTACACAGGCGTGTGCCTAGGCCGTGTGAGACACACGGTCAGTCCCATGGGTGTGTGACTAGGTCGTGTGTCCCCTACATGCTAGTGTTGCAAGTCAGTGTCGACCACGGGATAGCCATATGGGCGTGTGCTTAGGCCGTGTGTCCTTTATGAGATTGCTGACGTCACAAATAGAATACCCAAATTTTTACACACGAGCGAGGACACGGGCGTGTCTAGGCCTTATGGAGCACACAGGCTAAGAACACGGGTGTGTGTTTGGTTGTGTGAAAACCTCTGTATGTTCAAAATAAAATAAATCCCACACGGGATAGGGACATGGACGTGTGTGACCACACGGACTGCCCATACGGGCGTGTCCCATTTCACCTGGGCGTGTCCTATTTCACCTGGGCGTGTGACCGTTGTTTAAACAAAAAATTTTAAGTGCACAAAAGTTCCCGGTTGGATTCTGAAACCCCTCGTATGCATGTTTAAGGCCCCGTAGGCCCTTGAGGAGAATGTTTTGATTGTAAACGAGAAATTTTATGGTTTAAAGTTGCATGACCAAGTGAGTTAAGTCCGGTAATACCTCGTGTCCAGTTCTGGCATAGAATATGGGTAAGGGGTATTACATTTAATGGTATTAGAGCTATGGTTTAGTCGATTCTCGGATTACCGTAGCGTGTGTAATAGTCTAGCTATACATGCCATAAACATATATTGATAGTGTGGTGACATCTAACAGTTCTAAACTTTGTTTTATATAGTAAATTAATCCCGATCGAACGGTACTGATGGCGCAGCTAGTAACGCACCGGCTCCCACGCAAAAGACCATGCATGTAGAAAGTAGACTCGAGACTATGGGTCAAGGAGAGAAGCCTTTCTCCAAATGATGAGTAATTGGTACACGGTGTATGTACAAGCGAACCCTAAAGCTCAACCTCCTCCACCCCCACCTATACCTCAGCCAGTTCTAGTGGCTCCTCAAGGTATAGATTTAGTGAGGATGACCAAACCCCCAGTAGACAAGATTCGGAAGCAATGGGCCAAGGAGTTTAAAGCTAATATAGACGATGACCTTGAGAAGGTGGAGTTCTGGCTTGAGAACTCAATGAGAGTATTTGATGAACTCTCCTGCACACTTGAGGAGAGCTTAAAATGCGCCGTCTCTTTGCTGAGGGACTCGACATACCATTGGTAGAAAATGTTGACGTCAGTGGTTCCAAGAGAGAGAGTGACGTGGGACTTCTTTTTGAAAGAGTTTCAAAAGAAGTATACAAGCCATAGGCTTGTGGATCAGAAACAAAAAGAATTCCTTAAATTGAAGCAAGGAAAAATGACTGTGGCAGAATATAAGCGCAAGTTTGTGAAGCTCAGCAAGTGTACACAAGAGTGCGTGTCTACAAAAGCTATTTTATGCAATAGGTTTGAAGATGGAATGAATGAGGATATAAAACTTCTAGTTGGGATTTTAGAATTGAAAGACCTTGTGGTGTTGGTTGACAGGGCATGTAAGGCTGAGGAACTAAATAAGGAAAAGAGGAAAGCCATGAGTGAGGCCCGAGATGCAAGAAAAAGGCCAATGAGTAAATCATACCAAGCTCAGTCGAAGAGGTCCAAGGAAATGAACCTCCTGACGATAGCGTCAGTTAGACATTCACATCGTGGTCGAGGTAACACATTCTCAGGCTTGAGAGTTCAAGCCACTTCGATGGCAAGTGTGGGCAATCCAAAGTCCAAACTGGAGTGTCTCGAATTGTGGTAGGCAACACACTGGAGACTGTTGGGGAAACAACCAGAATTTGTTATAAGTGTGGCTCCCTTGACCATTTTATTCAAAATTGTCCTAAGAGAGATGACAAAGGAAAGAAGCAAAAGATAAGATCCAGCAATGTATCTTCAAGGGGTAGACCACAAAAGAACCCAGGAGGTGGGACTAGTAGTAGAGGTGCGCCTCGAGACTCTGCTGTGAGACCGGAGGGTCGAGCACCTGCAAGGACTTATGCCATTCATGCTCGCGAAGAGGCATCATCTTTAGATGTGATAACAGGTACTTTTTCTCTCCATGATACCTCTGTTATTGCTTTGATTGATCTGGGGTCTACCCATTCTTACATTTGCATGAGATTGGCATCTAGTATGAGTATGATTTTTGAGTTTACGAAATTTTTAGTAAAGGTGTCAAACCCACTAGGCAAATATGTGTTAGTTGACAAGGTGTGTAGAAATTATCCTTTGACAATTAGAGGTCATTATTTTTCGGCAAATCTCGTGTTGTTGCCATTTGATGAATTTGACTTGATTCTTGGTATGGATTGGTTGACTACTCATAATGTTTTAGTGATTTGTGGTAGTAAATTTATTGAATTGAAATGTGAAAATGGAGATGTCATTCGGGTTGAATCAGGTAGGTCGGATAGTTTACCTGTGATAATTTTGTCTATGGTAGCTAAGAAATACTTGAGGAAAGGATACGAGTCTTATCTCACCTTTGTGTTGAATACTCAAGAGTCAGAGGTAAAGATTGAATCGGTGCCAGTGGTATGCGAGTATCCGGATAGGTTTCTGAAAGAGTTACCCGGGTTACCTCCAATTAGAGAGGTCGAGTTTGGGATTGAGTTAATTTCGAGTACAGCACCTATTTTGGTTGCTCCGTATAGGATGACACCATTAGAGTTGAAAGAGCTGAAGGTTCAGTTGCAAGAGTTAACAGACAATGGTTTTGCGAGATCGAGCTATTCACCATGGGGTGCCCCGGTACTTTTTGTAAAGAAGAAAGATGGGTCGATGAGATTATGCATAGACTATAGAAAGCTCAACAAGGTGACAGTAAAGAATAAGTATCCTTTACCAAGGATAGATGATTTATTCGACCAACTGAAGGGAACTACGGTGTTCTCCAAGATAGACCTAAGGTCTGGCTATTACCAGTTGAGGGTTAAGGAGCAAGATGTGCCGAAAACTACATTTCAGACGAGGTATGGCCATTATGAGTTTCTTGTTATGCCATTTGGTTTGACGAATGCTCCTGTGATTTTTATGGATTTAATGAACCATGTCTTCCGACCATATTTGGATAAATTTGTGGTTGTCTTTATTGATGACATATTAATTTATTCTCGAAAAGAGGGTGAGCATGCAGAGCATCTAAGAATTTTTTTGCAGACATTAAGAGATAAGCAATTGTATGCTAAATTTAGCAAGAGTGAGTTTTGGCTCTGAGAGGTCAGATTTCTAGGACACATTGTGTCGGGAGATGGTATTAGAGTTGATCCAAGTAAGATCTCGGCTATTATGGAGTGGAAAGCACCAAGAAATGTGCCAAAATTCAGAAGCTTTTTGGGTTTAGCGGGGTACTACAGACGGTTTATAAAGGGGTTTTCCATGATTACTACGCCAATGACGAAACTGTTGCAAATAGATGTTAAGTTTTAGTGGACTGAGAAATGCCAACAGAGGTACTACAGACAGTTCGTAAAGGGGTTTTCCATGATTGTTACCTCAATGACGAAACTATTGCATAAAGATGTTAAGTTTGAGTGGACTGAGAAATGCCAACAGAGCTTCGAGGGATTGAAAACATTGTTGACTTGTAACATCCTGAATTAGGGGTTGTTTGAAAATTTAATTATTTATTTTCCCATGTGTGTGTGTGCTTGAAGAAATAAATACTATGATTTATTTGGCATGTTCTAAGGTCTAGAAATAAACCCGAGCTAGGCCCGACTTAGGGTTAAAATTTCTTTTAAGTGTTTAAAGAGGGAGATAGAGAGATAAGGGTTAAGAAAATTTTTGAAAGGAACTTGACACAAAAACTAATTGGCTAAGTGGTTCCATGCGCCACTTAGGTGCTAAGAAGGTGGCGCCTAAGGATGTTCAAGGAGGAGGTTCGAGTCTTGGGAGTTGCAAGGGGAAATGTTTTATTTTAGGCTTTTTGGGACGTTAAAGTAAAGAGGGCTTTAAAGAATTTTTGGGTAAGGAATGGACATGAAAGTTAGGTTGGTGGAGTGGCTTGGGGCGCCACTTGAGGGTGTTGGCAAAAGGACTCGAGTTCGAGTCATGAGGGACGCAAGGAAGGTGTTTTATTTTTGGGCTTTTGGCGTTAAAAGAAAGAGAGCCAGGAAGAAGGCTTTAAAATTAAATGGGGAGGTTATTTGACATGAAAGTCAAATAGGAAAGGTGGTAAGGGGCGTTGGAAGAGAGGGCTGGGGCATGAGGTTCCAGGTTCGAACCAAAGTAACAACATATGGTTTTTATTTTTTTTTATGCAGCTGGCGTGAAGGAGAGTAAGTGATGGCATGAATTTGGACTCTTTAAGTGATGAGATTAAGCTTAAACTTTTGCATATTTTTGGCTGGAAGGGAATGTATTAGTAGTTTATTTTCATTTAACTTGTTAAAGAGGAGATTAAGGGATAACAATAGATAAATGTAATTTGAATAAAAGCTGGAATTATCACCAAATGAAAGGTGATGGCCGAAATAGGGACTCCTTGGGGGCTGTCCATATTCGGTTTAACACCTAGAGAGAGGGACCAAAATTCTTCAATTTTTCTTTTCATTTTTCTCTTCAAGTAGCTGCTGCCGAATTCTCCCTAGCCTTTCTTGTCAAAATTGTTCAAAAATTTCCAGTTTCTCTTCTTTTAATTAGCCGAACCTACCCCCTCTTTTTGCTAAAAGTTTTCACCTTCCATTTGTGTTGCTAGCCGAACATCTCTCCCATAGGGGCTTAGGCCGAATTCCCCTTGTAAGGTGCTATTGACTCCAAAAGGGTGGTAAGTGCCTCTCTTAAGCAATCGGATTCTTTTTCCTTCCTTTTAATGTGTCGAAAACTGGGGAGACAAGCCTTGGTAAGTGGCCGAATGTGGTTATGATTGTGATGGTGTATGTTTTGTGTGTAGCTAACGGCAAGGTGCTTTGAGGGAGCCTTTCGTGGTCGAAATTTTACAAGGTATGCCAATATGGTATTCGGCCATAGGCCACTTTCCATAGTTTTGTTATAACTGATTTTAACAAAGTGACATATAGGGATTTCGACAGTTCAGAAGATAGGAGTGGTTTTCCGGGATTTCGATTTTGCCTTGGTAAGTGATTAGTAAAATTCGGCCAAGGGCCATAATTGGATTAAAGGTGCGATTAGTCCTTCGGGATTACTATTTGGCCGAATAGGTCTATGGTACTAATTTTGGTGATTGGCCGAATATAGGTCAAGGGATAAACCACTAAAGATTGAAAACTTCGGGATCTACGAGTTTCGGTAGAAACAGGTGTGTAAAAACTCACTAGACACTTTGTTAATTTACATGACTTTATTGTTTGCCATTTAATCTTTTTGGTTATGATTAGCTTGTGGCATAATCATGGTTTCAAGTAAGTCCCTAACTTGTGATCTATGATATATGGTGAGTTGCCATCATATGTCGTTAAATGCATGATTTATGATATTGATATGTAAGCATGATGATGGTGGGATTGATGAGAGGAGGGATGATTTTATGGATCGTCGTCGATGGTTTTGACCACAAGATGGGTTGGCCCCATCGATTATTTGTGACCTATGGTCATCGATGGTTTTAACCACATCGATTGATAAATTGCGACTAAGTCCCGGTGGTTTGGTACCACCGGTGGTTTTGACCACACTTGATATATTGTGACCTATGGTCATCAGTGGTTTTGACCACACAATGGGTTGGCCCCATCATTTAATTTGTGACTCTAGTCACCAGTGGTTTTGACCACCAGTGGTTTTGACCACACGGGGTAGTTAAGGAGTATGGATGGTTAGGTTGGGTTACATGTGCATGTTTATTAATAAAATGTGTATGAGTTGTATTTTCTGGGTGGGGGATTTACACACTGGGTCTTGGTGACTCACCCCCTTCCATTACCATTTTGCAGATGAGTAGATCGCGGAGATGGAGCCGGAGAGGACTCGAGGCGGCCATGCTTATCAGTGGATTTGAAATTACTTTGTTTTAGTTAAACTCATTATTTTTCTAAGTCTTTTATTTCGAGATTGTAATAAGGCTGCTATTATTTATTATTTGGATGTTATTTTATTTTACTTATGTTATGCTACAAACGAATTTACAAAAGATATATAAACCGGTTAAAAGTAACTTTTCAAACTTAATAAACTTTTACGGGTTTTCAAAGATGTTACCATCGGGTAACAAAAATTAAACTAAGTCAACTATAACTTTGAAGGATTTTAAAATGCTACATGATCAACCATTTTCAAAAAGGGTTTATCAACCCAACTATACTTATAAAAAGCCCAACTAAGTTTTCAAACCCCGTTTTCACACCTTAGCTAAATTTTATCAAGTTTTTACCAAACCTTCAAAATGATTCAAATTATTTTACTCCGTGACATACTAGATCCGGTCAGGACTCATGGGCCGGGTTTGGGGTGTTACATTTTTGGTATCAGAGCCAGGTTCAAAACTCGGCTGTGGGGGGGCCCAAGGCCCAAAATGTTTTGTTTATGTTAGTAGGCGTTATGAGAATGTTTTGGAAACTGTTTTATGGTTTGAACAGCATGGCACCGAGTCTTGCACCTATCCGCCTGTAAGTACTTCTATCCATTTTGTGAATATTTGATGAGGGTAAAAGGGTAAATAAGGGAACGTAGACTATTAGAATAGGAATTGTTGAACCCTAGGGCTAGCATACCTCAACAAACTATGCATAAGATTTAATTATTTCTTAAACAACCCTGTGAGTTGTCACTGAGCAAAGGATGTGGCAATCGTTATCGCATGTCTAGGATTGGATTCGGTGGGGCCTGGTATTTAAGCGCCCTAGTGACTCACCTCCCACTCACTCAATCCTACCCTACAGTGTAGTAATCTGTTCATCCTACCGAGATGACACACTCACAAAGCTAAACTTAATAACTAAAACCCGAAAGGGACTAGCCGTTTATTTTGAAATAATTAAAACCTTGTTTTAGAGAAAAAAGACCAAAATACCCTCGGTTTGAAAAATGACCAAAATACCCACGGCTTGTAAACTATCAAAATACCCTCCATATGAAAAATTTCCAAACTGAAAATTTCCAAAATATCCTTCTTTTGTGAAATCACTTAGAACCGAACTTTTGAAAATCATTTTGTGAAAACAACCTGATTATGTGAAATTACTAAAATACCCTTAGGGGTAAAATTACGAAAACACCCTTGAATTATGAAATTCCAAAATACCCATGGTTTTAATAAAAAATTTCATCACATAAAAAGTACCCAAAAGCCTTAAATTGCAAAAACATCATGATTTTAGAAAATTACAAAATTGCCCCTAACCGACAAAATTACCATAATGACCCTGAAATTCAAAAAATTTTACAATACCATCAATCTGGAAAATAAATTCTTAAAAAGAACCCCCCAAAGTTTTACAACTTTTGAAATATCTCTGATTTGCTAAATTTTATAAATTCACCCCGATTTGTGAAAAATTACCAAAATGCCCCTGAGCTTCAAAATTATCGAAATACCCCCAGATTTCAAAATTTTTCCAAATACCCGGAATTTAAGAGTTCCAAAATACTTTTTGACAAAATTATCCGAGAATTTTTATTTTTGAAAAAAATTTCAAAAATACCCCTATAGGACAAATTACGAAAATACCCCTGGGTAGTGGAAAAACAATCACCATGAAAACTACAACGTCTCTTTGAATGAATGAATGGAAAACTGTGTGTATGTATGATACGAAAGAATCACCCCTAAAACTTCTATCATAAAATTTCTTCGCGGATAACTAAGTGAAATACTAATGCATAAAATTCTTAAATGATAAACGCAATCGTTAGAATGAGTTCAAGAGGTCATGGACGCCCACCGCGGGTCGTGGTAGGGTAGGATGACCTTGCCTGAGCCAGCAAGGTCTGGTCACGGTCCGGAAATGAGATGCTTGGATCACGGCCATGAGACCGAGTTCCAAGATTAGACTAGTGGTAACGACGTGGTATCCCAAAGCGGTGCTACGAAAGTGTTGAAACGAAGTTATCGAGGCGTACGCAGGTGCGAGGAGCCCGTAAAGATGTGGTTGAACGACTCGCTAACGAGCGTAAGTATTCGAGAGGAGTTTCGGGTGGCGCCAGTCTGGCGGAATATTGGTTGGAATCTCATTGAAAGGATTATGGGTGACTTAGATTTCACGCCCGAGGAGAAGTTGAAGGTATCATCTCTTTGTCATGGATGAGTCTTACCGGTGGTGGCTCACTGTAAGGGATAGAACGGTGGTAGAAAATCTCACCTGGGAATTCTTCAGGGATGCCTACCAAAAGAAGTATATCGGAACTAGCTACGTGGATGCACAGCGAAAAGCTTTCTTGAATCTGGTTCAAGGCAATAAGATAGTGGTAGAGTATGAGGTGAATTTCTCGGTTGAGTAGGTATGCTCGTGGTATTGTGGGTACCAAGCATAAGTTACCGTGGTCGAGTTGAAGATAGGTGAGAGATGAGTGAGGATGATGATAGCTCCACAACAGAATGGGAGTTTCTTGTCTTAGTGGAGAAATCAAAGGTTGCTGAAGGGGTAAGACAGTCGGTTAGACGGAACCAATATCAGAATTGGAATAAGAGAAGCTCGGGACCTTTAAAGTTTTTTGGTAATCAGCAGAAGAGGACAAGGTTTGGTAGGTCGGATCAAGCTGCTAGGCCTGCTGCTGCTACTAATCCTCAATGGCCGCCACGATGTGCTCGGTGTGGCAAGTCTCACAAGGGAAAGTGTTGGAATGGTAATCAGAAATGCTTCGAATGTGGGTCTATGGAGCATCGAGTTAGAGACTGTCCGAAGAAAGTAGCTAGACTGAGATCTGAGGGTTAGGATCGTGCACCGAATAGAAGGGATAACCAACAGCCTCAGAGGGGTCGTGGTGCAAGAAGAGGAGGTAATGGTGCTGGCAGAGGTCGTGGGGCACCGAGGGGAAATACCGGTGGTACTAAGGCTAGACAACCTGGTTTAGTCTATGACGCGAGGCGTCAAGAGGAGGGCGACGCATCAGATGTCATAACCGGTATGTTCTTGATCTCTGGTGTGCCTTATAATACCTTGATAGACATTGGCTCAACCCACTCGTACATTGCTAGCAGTGTAGTGGAAACTTTGCATCTAGACTCTAAGCTTGCTTCTAGGAAGATGACTGTATTAAGCCCCCTAGGTCACTCTGTAGAAGTAAGTAGAATCTATAGGGACGTACCCCTAGAACTCCAAGGGGTCGTGTTTTTGGCAGGCTTGATGGAACTACCGTTCCAGGAGTTTGACCTAATTCTCGGGATGGATTGGCTAGTGAAGTATCAAGCTAGTCTGGATTGCGCGGCTAAGCGCATGGTGTTAAAGACCATGGAAGGTGAAGAGGTGGTGATGATAGGTAAAAGGAGGGATTAACTATCTAACTTGGTTTCTGCTTTGAAGGTGGAAAGGATGGTTAGGAAGGGTTGGAAGCTAGGGATGTTGCTGTGGGAGATGTTCGGACTGTACGGGATTGTGTTGATGTATTTTCAGAGGAGCTTTTGGGTCTACCTCCGGACCGTGAGGTTGAATTTGGGATAGACACATTACTAACTGCGTGCGTGACGCCGTGGGGATTCGTGAATTTGGTAGAGTTAAAGGCGCAGATTCGGAATTATTGGATAGAGGTTCATCCGACCAAGTGTATCGCCGTGGGGAGCTCCAAAGGTCGTTTGTCAAGAAGAAGGATGGGACAATGAGGATGTGTATAGACTATCGGCGGTGAACAAGTTGACAATAAAGAATCGGTATCCGCTGCCCGTGATTGACGATCTTTCAATCAACTCAAAGGGGCATCGGTGTTCTCTAAGATTGACCTTAGGTCAGGGTACCATCAGCTTTAGGTGAAGGAGGCTGATGTCCATAAGACGGCATTCCATACTCGGTATGGTCACTACGAGTTTCTGGTAATGCCTTTTGGTCTGACGAATGCACCGACAGTGTTTATGGACATGATGAACCAGGTTTTCCAACTCTATCTGGATCGGTTCGTCGTGGTCATCATAGACGACATTTTGGTGTACTCGAAGTCGGAGGAGGAGCATGACGCACATCTTCGTGTGGTTTTGCAAGTTCTGAGGGAGAAATAGCTGTAAGCTAAGTTCAGTAAATGTGAGTTCTGGCTCAAGGAGGTAACTTTTTTAGGGCATGTTGTTTCAGTCGAGGGAATCAGGGTGGATCCCCGTAAGATTGAGGCGGTATTGGAGTGGAAACCACCCAAGTCTGTTACGAAAATTTGAAGTTTTCTGGGGTTGGTAGGATATTATAGGAGGTTTGTGGAAAACTTCTCCTTAATCGCAGCACCATTGACTAAGCTGCTGAGGAAAGGAGTTCCGTATGTGTGGTCTGAGAAGCAGCAAGAGAGTTTTGATAAGCTGAAGAGGATTCTGACAGAAGCACCGGTCTTAATTCAGGCTGAAGCGGGAAAGGAGTTCACGGTGTACTGTGATGCATCACACACTAGTTTAGGGTGTGTGTTGATGCAAGAAGGGAAGGTGGTCGCTTATGCGTCACGACAGCTGTGGCCTCACGAAGCTAATTATCCGACACACGATTTGGAATTGGCTGTTGTGGTTTTTGCTCTGAAGATCTGGAGGCACTACCTGTATGGGGAGAAGTCCGTGGTGTACACAGATCATAAAAGTCTGAAGTACCTCCTGACTTAGAAAGATTTGAATCCGAGGCAGCGGAGGTGGATTGAGTTGTTGAAGGACTGCGACTGCTCAATCGAATACCATCCGGGAAAGGCTAATGTGGTAGCTGATGCATTGAGCCGAAAGGTAGTAGCGGATTTGCGAGCAATGTTTGCTCATCTAAGTCTTTATGAGGATGGGAGACTTTTGGCGGAATTGCAAGTGAAGCCGTCTTGGATAAATGAGGTCAAAAAAGACAGATGACTGATGAAGCTTTGATTACTCAGAGGCTGCAAGTACAGAATGGTGAGGCCGAGGGTTTCAGTTTGGGTAGCGATGGAGTGTTGTACTTTCGGGAGAGTATGCATGCCTAAGGATGATGAGTTGAGGCGCGGATCCTTAAAGAAGCTCATAGCAAAGTCGTCGCTTATGCACAGGAAGCGACAAGATGTATCGGGATTTAAGGGAGCGATTTTGGTGGTAGGGTCTTAAGTGGGAAGTGATCGAGCTAGTGGGTAAGTAACTGACATGCCCGCAAGTTAAGGTCGAGCATCAATTGCCATCGAAACATTAGAAGCGGTAAAGATCCACAATGGAAGTGGGAGGAGATTACTATGGATTTTGTTAGTGGGCTTCCCCTTACGCCCAATAAGAAAGATGCCGTATGGGTGGTAGTAGACCGGTTGACTAAGTCGGCCCATTTCATGCCAGTAAGGGTTGACTATTCGCTTCAACGGTTGGCTAAGTTGTACATCGCAGAGATAGTACGATTGCATGGAGCACCTGTGTCCATTATCTCCGATCGGGATCCTCGGTTCACGTCGAGATTTTGGAAGGCCTTACATTAGGAGTTAGGCATGAGGTTGAATTTCAGCACGGCTTTTCATCCACAGTCTGATGGACAATCTGAGAGGGTAATCCAAGTGTTGGAAGACATGTTGAGGGGATGTGTTTTGGATTTTCGTGGCAGTTGGGAGGAGTATCTACCTTTGGCAGAGTTCGCTTATAACAATAGTTATCAAGCAAGCATTCAGATGGCACCGCATGAGGTGCTGTATGGTCGAAAATGCCGTACTCCTACATGTTGGACAGAATTAGGAGAACGACGGATGTTGGGTCCAGAGTTAGTGGCGAGACGGAGGATAAGGTTAGAATAATTGGGCTCTCGTCGAAGGAGGCATCTGACAGCGAAATCTCGCCGATCTTAAGCGCAGAGAGGTTGAATATGCAGTGGGTGATAAGGTCTTCTTGAAGGTATCACCTTGGAAGAAGGTGCTAAGATTTGGCCGGAAGGGTAAGCTAAGCCCTAGATTTATTGGACCGTACATGGTGTTGAAACGTGTGGGACCGGTAGCTTACCAGCTTGAGTTGCCAGTAGAATTGAGCCAGATCCATGATGTCTTTCATGTTTCGATGCTGAGACGCTATCGATCAGATCCCTCACACATTGTGCTGGCAGCGAAAATTGAGGTGAGCCCGGACTTGTCTTTCAAGGAGGAGCTGGTACAAATCTTGGATCGAGATGTCAAGGTTCTGAGGAGGAAGTCAGTACCTTTGGTGAAGGTGTTATGGCGAAACCATGGTACGGAGGAGGCCACATGAGAACCCGAGGATGTGATGCGGCAGCAATACCCCCAACTCTTTTGATCCAGGTAATTTCGAGGTCGAAATTCTTTTAAGGGGGTAGAACTGTAACATCCTGAATTAGGGGTTGTTTGAAAATTTAATTATTTGTTTTCCCATGTGTGTGTGTGCTTGAAGAAATAAATACTATGATTTATTTGGCATGTTCTAAGGTCTAGAAATAAACCTGAGCTACGCCTGACTTAGGGTTAAAAATTTCTTTTAAGTGTTTAAAGAGGGAGATAGGAGAGATAAGGGTTAAGAAAATTTTGAAAGGAACTTGACACAAAAAACTAATTGGCTAAGTGGTTCCATCGTCACTTAGGTGCTAAGAAGGTGGCGCCTAAGGATGTTCAAGGGAGGAGGTTGAGTCTTGGGAGTTACAAGGGGAAATGTTTTATTTTAGGCTTTTTGGGCGTTAAAGTAAAGAGGGCTTTAAAGAATTTTTGGGTAAGGAATGGACATGAAAGTTAGGTTGGTGGAGTGGCTTGGGGCGCCACTTAAGGGTGTTGGCAAAAGGACTCGAGTTCGAGTCATGAGGGACGCAAGGAAGGTGTTTTATTTTTGGGCTTTTGGCGTTAAAAGAAAGAGGGCCAGGAAGAAGGCTTTAAAATTAAATGGGGAGGTTATTTGACATGAAAGTCAAATGGGAAAGATGGCAAGGGGCGTTGGAGCAGAGGGCTGGGGCATGAGGTTCCAGGTTCGAACCAAAGTAACAACATATGGTTTTTATTTTTTTTATGTAGTTGGCGTGAAGGAGAGTAAGTGATGGCATGAATTTGGACTCTTTAAGTGATGAGATTAAGCTTAAACTTTTGCATATTTTCGGCTGGAAGGGAATGTATTAGTAGTTTATTTTCATTTAACTTGTTAAAGAGGAGATTAAGGAATAACAATAGATAAATGTAATTTGAATAAAAGCTGGAATTATCACCAAATGGAAGGTGATGGCCGAAATAGGGACTCCTTGGGGGCTGTCCATATTCGGTTTAACACCTAGAGAGAGGGACCAAAATTCTTCAATTTTTCTTTTCATTTTTCTCTCCAAGTAGTCAATTAAATTCTCCCTAGCCTTTCTTGTCAAAATTGTTCAAAAATTTCCAGTTTCTCTTCTTCTAATTAGCCGAACCTACCCCCTCGTTTTGCTAAAAGTTTTCACCTTCCATTTGTGTTGCTAGCCGAACATCTCTCCCATAGGGGCTTAGGCCGAATTCCCCTTGTAAGGTGCTATTGACTCCAAAAGGGTGGTAAGTGCCTCTCTTAAGCAATCGATTTCTTTTTCCTTCCTTTTAATGTGTCGAAAACTTGGGAGACAAGCCTTGGTAAGTGGCCGAATGTGGTTATGATTGTGATGGTGTATGTTTTGTGTGTAGCTAACGGCAAGGTGCTTTGAGGAGCCTTCGTGGTCGAAATTTTGCAAGGTATGCCAATATGGTATTCGCCATAGGCCACTTTCCATAGCTTTGTTATAACCGATTTTAACAAAGTGACATATAGGGATTTCGACAGTTCAGAAGATAGGAGTGGTTTTCAAGGATTTCGATTTTGCCTTGGTAAGTGATTAGTAAAATTCGGCCAAGGGCCATAATTGGATTAAAGGTGCGATTAGTCCTTCGGGATTACTATTTGGCCGAATAGGTCTATGGTACTAATTTTGGTGATCGGCCGAATATAGGTCAAGGGATAAAGCACTAAAGATTGAAAACTTCGGGATCTAGGAATTTCAGTAGAAACAGGTGTGTAAAAACTCACTACACACTTTGTTAATTTACATGACTTTATTGTTTGCCTTTTAATCTTTTTGGTTATGATTAGCTTGTGGCATAATCATGGTTTCTGGGTAAGTCCCCTAACTTGTGATCTATGATATATGACTGAGTTGCCATCATATGCTGTTAAATGCATGATTTATGATATTGATATGTAAGCATGAAGATGGTGGGATTGATGAGAGGAGGGGGATGATTTTATGGACTGTCGTCAGTGGTTTTGACCACAAGATGGGTTGGCCCCATCAGATTATTTGTAACATATGGTCATCAGTGGTTTTGACCACATCGATTGATAAATTGCGACTAAGTCCCAATGGTTTGGTACCACCAGTGGTTTTGACCACACTTGATATATTGTGACCTATGGTCATTAGTGGTTTTGACCACATGATGGGTTGGCCCCATCATTTAATTTGTGACTCTAGTCACCAGTGGTTTTGACCACTAGTGGTTTTGACCACACGGGGTAGTTAAGGAGTATGGATGGTTAGGTTGGGTTGCATGTGCATGTTTATTAATAAAATGTGTATGAGTTGTATTTTCGGGTGGGGGATTTACACACTGAGTCTTGGTGACTCACCCCCTTCCATTACCATTTTGCAGATGAGTAGATCGCGGAGATGGAGCCGGAGAGGACTCGAGGCGGCCATGCTTATCAGTGGATTTGAAATTACTTTGTTTTAGTTAAACTCATTATTTTTCTAAGTCTTTTATTTCGGGATTGTAATAAGGCCGCTATTATTTATTATTTGGATGTTATTTTATTTTACTTATGTTATGCTACAAACGAATTTACAAAAGATATGTAAACCGGATAAAATTAACTTTTCAAACTTAATAAACTTTTACGGGTTTTCAAAGATGTTACCATCGGGTAACAAAAATTAAACTAAGTCAACTATAACTTTGACGGATTTTAAAATGCTACATGATCAACTGTTTTCAAAAAGGGTTTATCAACCCAACTATACTTATAAAAAGCCCAACTAAGTTTTCAAACCCCGTTTTCACACCTTAGCTAAATTTTATCAAGTTTTCACCAAACCTTCAAAATGATTCAAATTATTTTACTCCGTGACATACCAAATCCAGTCAGGACTCATGGGCCGGGTTTGGGGTGTTACATGACTGAAGTGCCCATTTTAGTGCAACCTGAGTCGGGCAAGGAGTTTGTAGTATACAGTGATGCATCCTTTAATGGACTCAGCTGTGTGTTGATGCAAAAGGGTAAGGTAGTAACTTACGCCTCGAGACAGCTAAAACCACATGAGAAGAATTATCCGACATACGACTTGGGGTTGGTTGCGATTGTTTTCACTTTGAAGATTTGGTGTCATTATTTATATAGTGAGAAGTGCCAAATCTTCACCAATCATAAGAGTTTGAAGTATTTGATGGATCAAAAGGATTTGAATTTGTGACAACGGTGGTGGCTCGAATTATTGAAGGACTATGATCTAGTAATTGATTATCATTCGAGGAATGCAAATATAGTTGCGGATGCCTTGAGCATAAAATCTCTACATGCTTTGAGAGCTATGAGTATGAACTTAACATTGTCTGATGATGGTGCTATATTAGCAGAGTTGAAGGCTAGACCATTATTTATTCAACAGATACGTGAGGCTCAAAAGAATGATAATGAGATGCAAGCTAAGAGAGCTAAGTGTGAATCGGGAAATGATTCTAATTTTTGGGTGAGTTCAGATGGTTGTTTGATGTTTCACGACAGGATTTGTTACCTAAAGATGATTAATTGATCCAGAAAATTTTACATGAAGCACACAGTGGTCACTTGTCAGTACATCTCGGTAGCACAAAAATGTACAATGATTTGAAGAAGTTTTATTGGTGGTCAGATATGAAAAGAGACATCTCTGAGTTTGTGACAAGATGTTTGATTTGTCAACAAGTGAAAGCCGAGCATCAAGTACCTTCGGGATTACTTCAGCAAGTGATAGTTCCTGAGTGGAAGTGGGATCAGATCACCATGGATTTTATAACAGGGTTACCTATGACTCCGAGAATGAAAGATGCTGTGTGGGTTATTGTTGATAGACTAACGAAGTCGGCTCACTTTATGCCAGTGCGAGTAGATTATTCGCTTGATAAGCTAGCTGAGTTGTATATTGCTGAGGTAGTGAGACTTCATGGGGTGCCTATATCTATTATCTCAGATAGAGATCCGAGATTTACTTCGAGATTTTGGAAGAAGCTGCAGAAACCTTAGGTACAAGGTTGAATTTTAGTACTACATTCCATCCTCAAATCCATGGCTAATCTGAAATAGTGATTCAAGTTCTTGAGAATATGCTCTGATGCTGTGTGTTAGAATTTGAAGGTAGTTGGGAAAGACACCTACCTTTGGTTGAGTTTGCCTACAACAATATTTATCAGTCGAGTATACGGATGGCATCGTACAAAGCTTTATATGGTTGCAAGTGCTGAACTCCTTTGTATTGGATCAAGCTTAGTGAGAAGAAAATTCATGGGGTTGATCTAGTTAAGGAAACCGAGGAGAAAGTGAAAGTGATCCGTAATAGTCTGAAAGCCACGTCGGACCAGCAAAAGTCGTACGCGGATTTGAAAAGAAAAGAAATCGAGTTTCAAGTTGGCGACAAGGTATTCCTGAAAGTATCCCCGTGGAAGAAAATATTGAGATTTGGTCGAAAGGGCAAATTGAGTTCATGATTCATAGGGCCGTATGAAGTTACCGAAAAGATTGGGCCAGTGGCATACTGGTTGGCTTTGCTGGTAGAGTTAGAGGAAATAGACAACGTGTTTCATGTGTCAATGTTGCGACAATATCGTTCTGATCCTTCGCATGTGATCCTTTCATCGGAAATTGAGATAAGATCGGACATGACTTATAAAGAGGAGCCAATTAAGATACTGGCTCGGAAGGTTAAACAGTTGAGGAATAAGAGTATAGCTTTAGTAAAAGTGTTATGGAAAAAACACAGTGTGGAAGAAGCTATGGGAACCGGAAGAAGTCATGAGGGAATAATACCAAAACCTTTTTACCGGTATGATTTTTGGGGACGAAAATCTCTTAAGGGGGAGAATTGTAACATCCCAATTTTGGGGCTAGTCGAAACAAGGTTTTGAGTTCGCTAATCCAAGGTTAAAAAAATTTATTTGGTATTATTTTATTTGTTATGGAAATAATATATGGCTATAAGAAAATTTTGGTGCTTTAATTTTGACCATTAAATGCCTAATTGTGAAAAAGGACTAAATCGTATAAAGTGTGAAAGTTCTATTATGCAAGATAGAGGTGTCTAATAGCCAAATAATATCAAATTGGAGGTCCTTAAAGTGAAATTAGGCCATTGGAGGTGTGTTGGCCGGCCACAGAGACAAGGGGATAAGGACATTAAATTTTTGGTCAAATTTGGTGAAATTAGGTGATAAAAAAATGAATAAAATATGATAAAAAGATGAGATATCATCTTTTACTATTCCCCTTTCTTCTTCTACCAAAAATTTGAAGAAGAAATAGAGATATTTGGAGCTTAAACTTTCAGCCAAGCTATCTCCTTGTAAGTAAGTGATTTTAGAGGTCTTTCTTGATGATTTTTGTATTTTTAGAACCCCCAAAGCTTAAGCTAGCTAATAAGGGGACTAATTTGTATTATGTTTGAAAGTTTAAGGACTTTCCATGAGAATGTTCATGTTTTTGCTGAGTTTTTATGGAAGAAAATGAATATTAGTGAGATGAGAAACAACTTTTGTGAAAGGTGTTATCATGAAAACACCCAAATAGGACTTATTTGTAAAAATAGAAATTGTGTAATAAATGCACGAAATAAATGGATTTGTGAGTTATTTCAAGAGAAATAAATGTTCAACTAGGCTTGGTTAATGAGAGAATGTAATGAAAAATGATTTACAAGCCAAGGGGTAAAATTGTAATTTTGCCAAAGTACAAGGGCAAAATGGTCATTTTTACCTAAGTAGAGGTTATGATGTATTATGATTATAAAATGATTGAATGAGTGAATTTTTGTTATTATAGACCAAGAAGAGCATGGAATCAGCCTTGACCGATGGAAAGGCAAGGTTACTGAATAGACCGTTAATTAACACGTTTTGCACCGAGGTAAGTTTATGTGTAATAGATACATTTTAAATACATATATTGCTACTTATTGGTGCATTGTATGAATGAGATCATTCATGATTTAAATAGATTGAATTCGATAGATAATGAATAATTCTAGTATGAATGTTAAAATAGATAGGTAAGTGTGGAATATTATCCGTAGTAAATTATGGTGGGCTGTATGCGATACCACCTTAATTATTCCTTGTTGGTGGGCTATGTGCGATACCACCTTATTACTTATTCACGATGGGTTGTGTGCGATACCATCGTTTATATCATCATTTGGTGGGCTATGTACGATACCACCCTATTAAAGCTTAATTGTGGGCTATGTGTGAAACCACCGAGTTTTTCGTACTATTTTGAATGGTTTATTGTGAAATTGTTAAGTGTTGTCTCATGTGATCATGTGGTGATAAGTGCAGGGATGTATGTTAATAAATGTGAATATTATGCTTGTGAGATGGTTGGAAAGTGGTAAGAGATGAAATGAGTAAGCCTGATATGGAATGTGGATTGATCTTGTTTAGTATGTAATGTCATTTATTGATTAGCATATGTTATGGTGTTTATTGTTTACCTATAAACTTGCTAAGCTTAAAGCTTCTCCCCTTTCTTTCCCCTTGTTTTATAGTGTTAAAGATCTGGGTCAGGATACAAAGATAATTGGAAGATCACCCACACTATCAGCTCATCTCGGTATATCTAGAACTAGCATTTTTTGTATGGCATGTATAGGGGCTAGACTAGGTGAATTGTTTTGTTATTTTGGCCAAGTGTGTATTGGCTCCCTTAAAGATGAACTCTTTTGTATATTTCCATAGTTGATGGCTCATTATGATTAATTTATGAAAGTATGAGGTTATTCAAGAAGTGTTTGTTGCAAAAATTGACTTACTTGGTGATTTGTTGTATGGGATCATGTTGTGTGAGCTACGGTGACAAAAAGAGCTTGGCAAATTGTAACACCCCAAACCCGGTCAATACACTATGACCAAATCTGGTATGTTACGGGAAAGGAAGTTTTGAAATATTTAACTATGTAACATCCTGAAATTGGGCCTAGTAGAATTGAGCCCAATGGACCTTAGGCATAGTAGCGTTCAAAATTTTTAAGAACGGCATTAATGCAAGTTAGACTTATTAGGTAAGTGATTCTGGAAGGTTAGAGGGCTTCTATGAAGTCCCAGGATCGAACTTTGGCCTTGGGGAAATTTTGGTTTTAGGTGAAAAAAAACCCTGGAAGTTGGCAGGTAGGCCTTAAGAATAAAATGTGGAGGAAAATGACACAAGTAGAGTGTGTGATGTAGTGGCAAAGTGACGCCACAAGGAAGGAAGGACGTCCAAGGTTCAAGTCTTGGCTTTTGCATTTTGGTTTTCTTTTTACTTGGACCTTAGAATTTGGCTATAGATTTATATTTAGTTGTGCATGGTTAAGACACAAGAGGAGCTTGTGGCCAAGTGGTTAGTGGCGTGGATTATGTTGCAAGGGAGCCTAGGTTCGAATCTCATGACAAGCAATAGAGTATTTATTTTGCGGATTGGACGGCAAGAGTTTCAGTTGAATTTAAACGGATCCCACATCAGAAAGATACAAAGAAGGAAGCTAAAGAGCTAGCTATATAAAGAGCATTTCAGGAGGAGAGTTAACATACCTTGGTGGCGTTTGGGCGCAGGAGTGGTCATGTGTGATTTAACACCAGACTCCTATCAGGTGTGTAACTCTCTCTTTACTCTAGTCGTAGCAGCGGCAAATGCCAAAGTGTCGATCACGGTAATAGTAGCCACATGAGCGTGCGAGCGCACGTGTGGGGCTTCGATGCGATAGTTGAGGCCATAAGTAGTATTCTTGTAGGTTGGGGCTGCTTGGGTCGCGATGGGCTGAAGTGGGCCCAATAGGCCCATGGGCCCAATTGAATAAATTGCATGATGATATAGTATATAGTGAACTAGATTAGGTGGAACTTATATACGTGGCTAGATGTATGTTAAGTGGGCCACACGAGCGTGTGGGCCCGAATGGGCCAGAATCTGGTTTTAGGCCCAATAGTCCAAGTCGACCGAAATGGTAGCTGAGTCGCTCTGGGCGACATTAGGCCTTCGAAAAGGCCATTGCAGGTGCGAAATTACCAAAATACCCCTAGTTTATGAAATTACCAAAATAGCCCTGGTTTACAAATTTACCAAAATAGCCCTGGTTTATGAAATTACCAAAATAACCTCGATTTACAAAATTACCAAAATACCCTCGATTTGCAAAATTACTAAAATACCCCGATTTGTTAAATTATTGAAATACCCCTAGTTTGTAAATTTACCAAAATACCCCTGGGTTGCAAAATTACTGAAATACCCTTGAGTTGTAAAATTACCGAAATACCCCTGGTTTGCAAAATTACGAAAATACTCTTGGTAGGTAAATTACGAAAATACCCTTGGTGGGTAAATTATGAAAATACCCTTGGTGGGTAAATTACGAAAATACCCTTGGTAGGTAAATTATGAAAATACCCTTAGTGGGTAAATTACGAAAATACCCTTAGTGGGTAAATTACGAAAATACCCTTGGTGGGTAAATTACGAAAATACCCTTGGTAGGAAAATTACAAAAATACCCTTGGTGGGTAAATTACGAAAATACCCTTGGTAGGAAAATTATGAAAATGCCCTTGGTGGGTAATTTACAAAAATACCCTTGGTAGGTAAAATTACTATTATACCCTTAGAGGTTGGTTAGCTTGATTATGTTGTATATCATTATTCTGATTATGATGGTAATTCGCTTCATACGTTATCTGATATATAATTTGCGTACATGTCATACTGCATACACAATTATTATGGTGATGAACATGGCATGAAAGTGGGTATGATGAGAGGAGGGAAGGGCGATTTAGGCATGTCACGGTGGTTTTGACCACACGTTGGGTTGGCCTCGCTTTCCTTATTATTTGTGACTAGTCTCGGTGGTTTTGACCACCGGTGGTTTTGACCACACGGATATTATTGTGACTACGGTCACTAGTGGTTTTGACCACACATGGATTATTATGACTCGTCCTAGTGGTTTGGTACCACGGTGAGTTGGCCCACATGTTGATTACGGGATTGTCATCAGTGGTTTTGACCACACGGTGGGTTGGCCAAACCATATGATTTGTGACTACGGTCACCAGTGGTTTTGACCACACTTATATGATTTGTGACTACGGTCACCAGTGGTTTTGACCACCAGTGGTTTTGACCACACGGGGTAGACACAGGAGTTTGGTTGGTTAGGTTGGGTTTGCATGATTTGCATATTGACATATCAAATGTGTAAGTGCCTTGTTATTATTGGGATGGGGATTTACACACTGAGTCTCGGTGACTCACCCCTTCCCTTATATTTTGCAGATGAGGCGTAGATTGCGGATATTGAGCCAGGGAGGACTCGTGGTGGCCATGCAAGCTAGTTTCGGGTTTTTATTTGAAATTTATATTTTTGGTTTTATTTATTTACATCAATTTGGTTTTGGTTTTGCAATAAGGACGCTAAGTATTAATTTGGGTTTTTATTTCTAGATTATAATTTAATTATTTTATGCATATGTTTTATAACTTGATTTGGTTTATTAACTGCTATTAAATCGAAGTTTATAAAATTATACTCTATATCGGGTTTTTCAACGTTACCATTGGGTGACATTATTCACAAGGTAATGACAAAGTTAACAAAGATGATTTCAAACCTAAACTTTCAAACAAACTAGTAACAACAACTGGATTTTCGAAGCAAGAGTTTCTTTGAAATCTAAAGCAACCTAAAAACGTTTTCAACATCACTTTTTATAGGGTTTGCTAAACCCTTAGAACGATAAAAGAGTTTACTGTAAAAATAAACCAGGAAACTTGTTTATTCAACCATTTTCACCCCGTAACATGCTAGATTCGGTCATGGTATGTTGGCCGGGTTTGGGGTGTTACAAACTAAACATTGTAATTTGGAAAAACTTTATAATTAGTGTTTTTGTCTTGAAGATAATTTAAAATTTCATTCGAGAGTTCTTACCAATTTCCTGATTAGATTGAACTAGAAGCCGTAAAAGAATTATGTTTTACAAAAGCCAAAATTGGGGAATTTCATGAAACGTGACAGATGAAAACAATGTTGAGGTTTTACTAAAACTCCGAATTATTTAGGTTAGCCTTTTATTCGTTTGTCATCTTTTGTTAACACCTGTTTAGAAAAATATTTGTTTGTATTTTATTATAGAAAAACCTCGTATTTGTCACTTCGAAAATATGTACTAACAGTGTTAAAGAAAATCCCAATTTAAAGTTGTAAAGGTCTTATTACATTGCAAAATCCCAAAATTAAAAAGTAAGTTTAAATAAGAAATGGAAGTTTACGAGAAAAATAATGCATAGCCACCTCAAAGTCCGCCTCGGCTCCAAATCCACAATCTAAGGATTACTTGCAAGATTAAGCAGAGGGGTGAGTCACCTAGACTCAGTGTGTAAATCCCCTTATAACGCAATCTAGGCCTCAAGCCCACAGATGCCCATTGGCCCTTAGCCCACACAATATAGCATATTAAACATGTATGCAATGCAGCCCAACCCAACCTAGTTTTCCATCCTCTAGGTCACCTGAATCGGCCAAACACCCGTGGCATCAAGCCACTATGGTCCCAGACCACTATGGTCCTCGACCACTTGTGATGGAGTCACAGAATTTATAAATGTGGGACCAACCCACTGTGGTCCCAAACCACTGTGACAATCTCTGATAAGTATATGTGGGGCCAACCCACTGTGGTCCCAGACCACTGAGATGAGTCACTGATAAATATATGTATATGTAGTTCCAAACCACTGTGGTCCTAGACCGCTGTGACAGAAGTCATTAAATCATACTTCCCCTTTCAATCATTTCCCTAAGCCCATGCAACATATTATGATACTGAGATGGATGCAGCATACTTTCATTGTACAACAGATAATTAATTCATACATACACAAATTTGAAAGTAACATCATAGCAGAACTTACCCGGTGTCTCCAACCTTACCCACAAGGGTATCTCGACTATCTAAACCGTCGTTCTGGCTTTCAGCCAACACAATTATTAATGCAATTTAATAAAGTAAAGTGTGAGCATTACAGACTTTATTACGCGTAAGACTAGACTCTCTAGATTGTCGACACTCTCACTAGAAGAAAAAATCGCAATTTGTCTATCCCAGGTAGATGTCAGCTCCTTACCACAGCCCGGCAGAAAGTCTCGAATCGCCGACACTGCACGCCGCTTAAATTTATGGGCACAGACTATGAGTTCACTCCCTTCCTTAAAATGACTGGCACTCGTATCCATGTAGAAAAATCTTGATCAATACCCAAGGAGAAATGTAGGTTGACTAACAAAAGAATTTGATTAAGACAGACTACAATTGAAAGGGATGAATTAACCAAGAAATCACAAAGATGGCTCCTTACCTTAAGAACCCGAATGAAGTGATCAAATTCGAAAATCAACAGACATTCAGTGTAACACCCCAAACCCGGTCAACACACCACGACCGAATTCGAGATATTACAGAGTGTAAAATATTTCGAGAAAACAAGTTCTTTGGTTTACTTTTGTGAAAATGGTTCTCGAAAATATTTACATCGGTTTGGGTTTGAAAGAAAACTCCCTTGAGAAGATCGTTTGTCGTTTCTAGTTTTGGAAAGTTGTTTGGTTTTATGAAAACCCGAGCGAGTTTAGCATAATAAAGTTGAAAACCATTTTGTATCTGAACATAACGGAAACTTGGTTTGGAGAAAGTCTGAGTTATTAGTTTGTTGACTTCATTTGTTTAGTATTACTCGATGGTAAAGTTTGAAAACCCCAATAAGTTGTAAAATTTTGGAAAACATTGATTTTACAGGTTATTACAACATGCTATGTTATTTTACTTAGGCACAATATGATAAAACTTAAAGCAGATAATCAAAAACTCGAAATAATGAAAATTTAGCGGCCTTATTACAAATTCGAAACCAAATTTAAAAGTAAATTAACCCAAAATAGTAATTGAAATAAAACCCCAAAACATAGTGCATGGCCACCTCGAGTCCACCCCGACTCCACATCCGCGATCTATGCCTCATCTGCAAAATGTAAGGGAAGGGGTGAGTCACCGAGACTCAGTGCATAAATCCCTATCCCAATAATAACAAGGCACTTACACATCTCATAAGTCAATATGCAAATCATGCAAACCCAACCTAGCCAACTGAACTCCTGTGTCTACCCCGTGTGGTCAAAACCACTGGTGGTCAAAACTACTGGTGACCGTAGTCACAACTCGTATAAGTGTGGTCAAAACCACTGGTGACTATAGTCACAAATCATATGGTGGGGCCAACCCATCGTGTGGTCAAAACCATGGTGACAATCCCGTAATCAACATGTGGGTCCAACCCACTGTGGTACAAAACCACTGGGATGAGTCACAATAATCCATGTGTGGTCAAAACCACTGGTGACTGTAGTCACAACCACTGGTGGTCAAAACCACTGAGACTAGTCACAAATAATAAGAAAAGCGGGGCCAACCCACTGTGTGGTCAAAACCACTGGTGGTCAAAACCACTGAGACTAGTCACAAATAATAAGAAAAGTGGGGCCAACCCACTGTGTGGTCAAAACCACTGGTGACAGCCTAAATCATCCTTTCCCCTCCACTCAACATACCTATCATCATGAACACATTTTCCGTGCAATATTAACATGTCTGTAGTGCAGTATCACATAGCATAGCATGATCAAATAGTGTAACATCATATATCAATAGTCAATCCACAGGGGACTTACCCGGAGTCCATGCTCATACCCGCATGGGTAACACACCGATTTCAATAGCTATTTCGGCTTTTAACAATAAACATAATTAGCAAATTAACTAATGGAGTGTGTAAGAGTTACACACTTGATAACGCGCAAAACTACACTTTCTACGTCGGTACTTTCGTTAATCGACACAACCGCGATTTGTCTACTCTTCTTCTCGGATGCTGGTCCACACCCCGGTGGCCAATCACGAACCGCCGACACTGCCCTCTTCTTGAACTTAGGGGCTGGGGTTCCAGATCCAACCCCACCAAGCGATTGATTAGCCTTCGATTCCATAACACACCTTAGTCACTAACCGAATCAAAGTAGTGAAACAAATTGTAAAGAATCAAGACCCGAAATTAAATCCCTTACCTAGGTTGATTAATTCCCGAAGATCAATGGCTTAGATCAAAGCACCACTTGAATACTCAGCCGACTAACGCCAAGCCTCCTTAGCACCCACCATTCAGCCAATATCTACAGGATTAGTTACTGCCTTCGGCACTTAAACACAATAGAAATTATTGAATAGTAGAAACGCTTACCACTGCCCTAACAAATCCGATTGGAAAAATGGTAATCCCACGTTAAAGATCCACTGCAACAACAGTCCAACAAGAAAGTTTGAATGCCAGAGATTTCGGCTTTTCCCTACCCCAGCAATTGAATTTGAGGAAAGAAATAGGGATGTAAGAGTATTAAGAAGATTCGGCCATAAGAGCAAAGAAAAGAAAAAGAAAACAATAGAATCTTATCGGACTATGGGTTATGGTTCGTCCTTGAGAACCAAAGAAGAGATGAATTTTGGCACCAAAGAAGGTTAAGGGAAAAAACGCCTAAAGAGGAAGGAGAATGTAGACAGAAGATATTCGGCTCCTTGTAAAAGTTGAAGATGATAAGGGGTTAGGGGATTTTCGGTTTTGAGATAAAGAAAAGAAGAAGAAGAAATGAGAGGTGCTCTCAGCTTGGGTTCAAAATGAAAGAGAAAAGAAAGCAATAAAGTTGAGTAGCCCTGCTTATGGCTTGTTGAGAGAAGAAGAAAAGAAGAAGAGCAAAGATCAAATAGGGGTTTCAGAAATTGAACAAAAAGTGAGAAAAAGATGAGAGAAAATTACTTGGGAGAGATTTCGATTTTCATATCGAGAGAAAAGAGAAAGAAAATACCAAAAATGTGTATGAATATCCCTATTTAAACAACAATAAAATGAGCTCCCTCCTAAGTCTACTAATCAAACTCGGCACACCCCACCTTAACCACTCTCCACAACCGAAAGCACACACCCACACACTAAACGCATTCGGCCACCCCACTCAAGCACCCTCAACCGATTGTTCCAAGCTCACCTAGCCATTACCAAAATCGGCCACACTCCCTCTCTCTTCAACCTCTAAGCCATCCCTCTTCTTCCTCCTTGAATTCCTCTCTTCCACCCATTCAAACAATTTGAATGAGTCAACCTCCACCATTTCCTCCCTTCCACCCATTTTGAATCTGTTGACTTGTTCAACAACTACCCACCAGAGTTCCACCTGAGCACAACTCCTCTTAGTTCTGACGTCAAAAAGAAATACCCAAAGAGGGATTTCTGCAGCTCGAACCTAGGCTCCTTCCCCCTGCTTGTAGCGTCACCTCCCTGAGCTCTAAGTGGCGCCTTCTTGCCATTTCACCAAGGCACTTCTTGTGCCAAAACTTGCTACACAAAACTCTTAACACCTAACTCTCTTGGCTCCCCCTTCCAAGTACCTCAAAACAAAAATTTTACTGCGACTCAGGCCTATCCCGAGCTTATGCCTGGACCCCAAAACACACTAAACTAGCACCACAAACATATTATCACATGCAACACACAAATGCAGAGACCCCGATTTAAGGATGTTACAGTTCTACCCCCTTAAAAATAATTTTGGCCTCAAAATTACCTGGTCAGAAGAGTTGAGAGTATTGTTGCCGTATCACATCCTATGGTTCCCACGTGGCCTCCTCCGTACCATGGTTTCGCCATAATACTTTCACCAATGGAACTGACTTCTTGCGCAGAAATTTGACATCCAGATCCAAAACTCGCACTGGTTCCTCCTCGAAAGACAAATCCAGACTCACCTCAATCTCTTCACTGGAAAACATGCGATGGATCTGATCGATAGCGCCGAACAATTAAAACATGAAATACATCATGAATCTGACTCAACTCCGATGGCAACTTGAGCTGGTAAGCTACCGGTCCCACTCGCTTCAACACCGTATACGGCCCAATAAACCTAGGGCTTAGCTTGCCCTTCCGACCAAATCTCAGCACTTTCTTCCACGGTGATACCTTCAGGAAGAACCTGCCACCCACTGTATACTTCATATCCCTATGTTTGAGATCAGCATAAGACTTCTGCCTATCCGAAGCCTCCTTCAGACGAGCCCAAATTAGCCTAACCTTATCCTCTGTTTCAGCCACTAGCTCTGGACCCAACAACTGACGTTCACCTAGTTCTGTCCAACATGTAGGGGTATGACACTTTCGTCCATCTGATCTTCATACGGTGCCATCTGGATACTTGCACAGTAGCTTGTTGTTGTCTGTGAACTCGCCAATGGTAGATATTCCTCCCAACTACCTCTCAAATCTAGAACACAACCCTTAACATATCCTCTAAGATTTGAATTACCCTCTTTGTTGTCAAATCATTGCGGATGAAAAGCCATGCTGAAATCCAACCTCGTACCCAATGCCTGATGCAAAGCTTTTTAGAACCTTGAGTGAATCTAGGATCCCTATCTGAAATAATCGACACCAGCACCCCATGTAACCGTACTATCTCTGCTACATACAACCTAGCCAACCTTTGGAGTGAATAATCAGTCCGAACTAGTATGAAATGGGCCAACTTTGTCAAACGATCTACGATCACCCAGACTGAATCCTTCTTGCTAGGCATAAGGGGTAGCCTAGTGACGAAGTCCAACGTAATCCTTTCCCACTTCCACTGCAGAATCTTTACCAGCTGCAACAGACCTGACGGTAACTGATGCTCCTCTTTGACATGTTGGCATGTCAGACACTTACTCACCAATTCAGTTACTTCTCGCTTAAGACCCGGCCACCAAAACTATTCTCGTAAATCCCGATACATCTTGCTACCTCCAGGATGTATAGCGTATGGACTGCTATGAGCTTCCTGAAGAATTCACTGTCTTAACTCAACGTCCTTCGACATACACACTTTCCCTTGAAAACACAGCACTCCATCACTATCCAAGCTATAACCCTCAAAACCACCATTCTGCACTTGCAACCTCTGAGCACTCAAAACCTCATCCACCAGCTGCCTCTCCTTAACCTGATCCATCCACGTTGGCTTCACTTGCAATTCTGCCAATAGACACCCATCGTCATACAGACTGAGATGAGCAAACATTGCTCTCAGGTTCATTACCACCTTACGGTTCAACGCGTCAGCCACTATATTAGCCTTACCCAGATGGTACTCAATCGAGCAGTCGTAGTCTTTTAACAACTCGATCCACCTTCGCTGCCTCAAATTCAACTCTTTCTGTGACAACAGATACTTCAGACTCTTGTGATCCATATAGATGATAGACTTCTCCCTATACAAATAATACCTCTAAATCTTCAGGGCAAAGACCACTGCAGCTAATTCTAGATCATGCGTCGGGTAATTACCTTCATGAGGTCTCAACTATCGAGACGCAAACGCCACCATTTTCCCCTCTTGCATCAGCACACACCCCAAACCAGTATGCGATGCATCACAATAAATCGTGAATTCCTTCCCAGCTTCAGGCTGAATCAAAATCGAAGCTTCTGTCAGAATATTCTTTAACTTGTCGAAACTTTCACGCTACTTATCGGACCACACAAATAGAACCCTTTCCAACAACTTAGTTAAGCGGGTCATGCAATCAAAGAACCCTTCCATGAATCTTACGTAGTACCCTGCCAAATCCAGAAAACTCTAAATCTCTGCTACCGTCTTAGGTGGCTTCCAATCCAACATTGCCTCAATCTTCCAAGGATCCACTCTAATTTCCTCAACTGATACCACATGACCCAAGAAAGTTACCTCCTTCAACTAGAATTCGCATTTGCTAAACTTCGTGAATAATTGCTTCTCCCTCAGAACCTGTAAAACCACACGTAGATGTTCATCATGTTCTTCCTCTGATATCGAGTACACCAATATGTCGCATATAAACATCGCGACAAATCGATCCAAGTACAACTGAAACACCCGATTCATCATATCCATGAATGCTGCCGGCGCATTAGTCAACCCAAACGGCATTACCAAGAACTTGTAGTGCCCATAACGAGTACGAAATGCCATTTTGTGGATATCAGCCTCATTTACTTTGAGTTGATGATACCTCGACCTAAGGTCTATCTTAGGGAAAATCGATGCACCCTTAAGCTGATCAAACAAGTCATCTACCCTGGGCAATGGATACCTATTCTTGATCGTCAACTTATTCAGCTGCCGGTAGTCTATACACATCGGCATTGTACCGTCTTTCTTCTTAACAAAGAGCACAGGTGCTCCCCAAGGTGATACACTCGACCGGATAAAACCACGGTCCAACAATTCTTGAATCTGTGCCTTCAGTTCCACCAATTCCTTCGGCGCCATCCTATATGGAGCAACAGCCACTGGCGCGGTTTCGAGTAATAAGTCTATACCAAACTCAACTTCACGGTCTGGAGGTAGACCCGGAAGTTCCTCTGAGAATACATCGGCAAATTCCTTCACCGTTTGAACTTTCCTCACAACTGATTCCTTGGCCTCCAAGGCACAGACATGCACCAAAAATGCCTCACAACCTTTCCTCACCATTTTCTCAGCCTTCAGAGCAGACACAACATTAGATAGATAATCTCTTCTATTGCCTATCATTACTACCTCCTCGCCTTCATCGTCCTCAAAACCATGCGCTTAGCTGTACAATCCAAACTAGCCTGGTACTTCACTAGCCAATCCATCTCGAGTATCAGATCGAACTTCCGAGCAGCGGCTCCATCGATCGACCAAAAACACTACCCTTGAAGTTCTAGGGTACATCTCTATCTGATTTATTTACTTCTCTGAGTGACCTAGAGGGCTTATTCATCATCTCCTAGAAGTAATCTCAAAGTCTAAGTTCATAGTTTCCACTATACTCACGGCAACATACGGGTGCGTTGAACTGACATCTATCAAAGCAATATAAGGCAGTCTAAAAATTAAGAACGTACCGATTATGATGTCTGGCGCGTCGCCCTCCTCTCGAGGCCTCACTGCGTAGACCAGTCCAGGCTGTCTTGCATCTGTGCTCCCAGCACCTCTACCCGGTGCTTCGCGGCCTCGTCTAGAACCGTTACCTCCCCTAGCCAATCGCGACCCCTCTGTGGTTGCTGACCACCCCTCCTGAACTGTGTACAACCCTGATTCCCAAACTGAAGCCTAGTTGACCTCTGCGGACAATCCCTCACTCGGTGTCCCATTGACCCACACTCAAAACACCCTTTGTTTCCAGTCCAACATTCCCCCGTGTGAGACTTCCCACATCGTGCACACAAGTGGCGGCCATCGAGTAGTAGCAAGATGAGCCTCGCAGACTTGATTCGCCCACCATATCTAGCCCTTTTCTCACGATTCCCGATGAACCGAAAGACCAGTAATTCCTCTTATTCCAACCCTTATCCTGGTTTCGTCTCACTGACAGTTTCACTTCCTCAGGAACTTTGGCATTCTCTACTAGGACTGTAAATTCTCTTTCCTGCTGTGGAGCAATCAACATCCGCAGCTCATCTCTCAGCCCATCCTCAAATCTGACACAACGCTCATGTTTCATGCCTACAATACCCGTGCATACCGACTTAAGAAGAAATTACGCCTCATACTACGATCTTGACTTATTTCCCTGAACCAAATTCAGGAATGCCTTACGCTGCGCATCGATGTAACTAGCCCCAACATATTTCCTTTGATAGGCTACCCTAATGAGATCCCAAGTGATGTCGTCGGCCATTGCTCCATCCCTAACCGTCAGCCACCAATAATATGACTCATCTCGGAGAAGAGATACTATACCTTTCAGCTTCTCCTCAGCCGTAAAATCCAGGTCGTCTATGATACGTTCTGTCACCTCTAGCCAATATTTCATCGTACTAGGAGCCACCCCAGACACACCTCTGAATACCTCTGCCCCATTAACCCGGAGTCGTTCAGACATAGATTTTTGAGCTCCGCCCGATGCTCGCACCGCGACTCTTTCTAAAACACTGCGACATTGCTCGTGACCTTTGCATCATCACCGGTAGTCGATCTTGAAATTTCGCACCCACAACTGGCGGCGGTGGTACCTCGTTCTCTAACCCATGACCAGACCCTACCGATTCGGACACTGTCGTCTTACCCCTACCTCGTCCACGTATATTACGCCTACATCCTCGGGCGATCATGATGCCGTCTGAATGAAGCGATTTAACAGTTTTATGCGTTAGACTTATTCCACTGTTTATTAAGCACAGTCTTATGAATAATTTAATACGAGGATTGTTTCATAAGTTCACACAATCCTACGGTTGAAGACTCTAAAGTACTTCTCTATTACTATTAGGCATAACATCAACATTACAAACATATTAACAACAAATTGGGGTACTTACCTGGACGAATCGGTGCCGGAGACTCGGTGCCATGCTTTTTCAACCGTACTTTTCCCACAAAAACCTTTTCATAACCTATTTAAAATATTTTTGGGGCCTCAGGCCCACAGTCGAGCTTTTGAACTGGGCTCTGATACCAAAATTGTAACTCCCCAAACCCAGTCAACACACCACGACCGAATTTAGTATGTTACAGAATGTAAAATATTTCGTAGAAAATAAGTTACTGGTTTACTTTTGTGAAAAATGGTTCTTGAAAACATTTCTGTCGTTTTGGGTTTGAAAGAAAACTCCCTTGAGAAGATCGTTTGTCGTTTCTAGTTTTGGAAAGTCGTTTGGTTTTATGAAAACCCGAGCGAGTTTAGCATAATAAAGTTGAAAACCATTTTGTATCCGAACATAACGAAAACTTGGTTTGGAGAAAGTCGAGTTAGTTTGTTGACTTCATTTGTTTAGTATTACAGATGGTAAAGTTTGAAAACCCGATAAGTTATAAAATTTTTGAAAGCGTTGATTTTGAGTTATTAGAACATGCTATGTTATTTAACTTAGGCACAGTATGATAAAACCTAAAGCAAATAATCAAAAACCCAAAATAATGAAAATTTAGCGGCCTTATTACAAATCCAAAACCAAATTTAAAAGTAAATTAACCCAAAATAGTAATTGAAATAAAACCCCAAAATATAGTGCATGGCCACCTCAAGTCCACCCCGGCTCCATATCCGTGATCTATGCCTCATATGCAAAATGTAAGGGAAGGGGTGAGTCATCGAGACTCAGTGTATAAATCCCATCCCGATAATAACAAGGCACTTACACATCTCATAAGTCAATATGCAAATCATGCAAACCCAACCTAACCAACCGAACTCCTATGTCTACCCCGTGTGGTCAAAACCACTGGTGGTCAAAACCACTGGTGACCGTAGTCACAAATCGTATAAGTGTGGTCAAAACCACTTTGGTGGCCGTAGTCACAAATCATATGGTGGGGCCAACCCAACTGTGTGGTCAAAACCAGCGATGACAATCCGTAATCAACATGTGGGGCCAACCACTGTGGTACCAAACCACTAGGACGAGTCACAATAATCAATGTGTGGTCAAAACCACTGGTGACCGTAGTCACAAATAGTATCCGTGTGGTCAAAACCACTAGTGGTCAAAACCACTGAGACTAGTCACAAATAATAAGAAAAGCGGGGCCAACCCACTGTGTGGTCAAAACCACTGGTGACAGTCTAAATCATCCTTCCCCCTCCACTCAACATCCCCATCATCATGAACACATTTTTCGTGGCATATTAACATGTTTGTAGTGCAGTATCACATAGCATAGCATGATCAAATAGTGTAACATCATATATCAATAGTTAATCCACAGGGGACTTACCCGGAGTCCATGCTCATACCCGCAAGGGTAACACACCGATTTCAATAGCTATTTCGACTTTTAACAATAAACATATTTAGCAAATTAACTAATGGAGTGTGTAAGAGTTACACACGATAGCAGTAAAACTACATTTTCTCGTCGATGCGATGCCGTTAATCGACACAACCGTGATTTGTCTACTCTCCTTTCGGATCTTTGGTCCACACCCCGGTGGCCAATCACGAACTGCCGACACTGCCCTCTTCTTGAACTTAGGGGCTGGGGTTCTAGATCTAACCCAACCAAGCGATTGATTAGCCTTTGAGTCCATAACACACCTTAGTCACTAACCGAATCAAAACAGTGAAACAAATTGTAAAGAATTGAGGCCCGAAATTAAATCCCTTATCTAGGTTGATTAATTCCCGAAGATTAATGACTTAGATCCAAGCACCACTTGAATACTCAGCCGACTAACGCCAAGCCTCCTTAGCACCCTCTATTCGGCCAAGATCTACATGATTAGTTATTGCCTTCGGCACTTAAACACAATAGAAATTATTGAATAGCAGAAATGCTTACCACTGCCCTAACAAATCCGATTGGAAAAATGGTAATCCCACGTTAAAGATCCACTGCAACAACAGTCCAACAAGAAAATTTGAGTGCCAGAGATTTTGGCTTTTCCCTACCCTAGCGATCGAAATTGAGGAAAGAAATAGGGATGTAAGAGTACAAAGAAAATTCAGCCATAAGAGCAAAAAAAAAAGAAAAAGAAAGCAACAGAATGTCATCGGACTATGGGTTGTGGTTCGTCCTTGAGAACCAAAGAAGAGATGAATTTCGGCACCAGAGAAGGTTAAGAGAAAAACGCCTGAAGAGGAAGGAGAATATAGACAGAAGATATTCGGCTCCTTGCAAAAGTTGAAGATGATAAGGGGTTAGGGGATTTTCGGTTTTGAGATAAAGAAAAGAAGAAGAAGAAATGAGAGGTGCTCTCGGCTTAGGTTCAAAACGAAAGAGAAAAGAAAACAAAGAAAGTTGAGTAACCCTGCTTACAGCTTGTTGAGAGAAGAAGAAAAGAAGAAGATCAAAGATCAAATAGGGGTTTTGGCAATTGAACAAAAAGTGAGAAAAAGAGGAGAGAAAATTGCTTAGGAGAGATTTGGTTTGCACCTAGAGAGAAAAAAGAAAGAAAATACCAAAAAGGTGTATAAATATCACTGTTTAAACAACAAGAAAATGAGCTCCCTCCTAAGTCTACTAATCAAACTCGGCACACCCCTCTCCACAATCGAAAGCACACACCCACACACTAAACGCATTCAGCCACCCCACTCAAGCACCCTCAACTGATTGCTCCAAGCTCACCTAGCCACTACCAAAATTGGCCACACTCCCACTCCCTTCAACCTCTAAGCCGTCCCCCTTCTTCCTCCTTGAATTCCTCTCTTCCACCCATTCAAACAATTTGAATAGTCAACCTCCACCATTTCCTCCCTTCCACCCATTTTGAATCTATTGACTTGTTCAACAACTACCCACCAGAGTTCCACCTGAGCACAACTCCTCTCAGTTCTGACGTCAAAAAGAAATACCTAAAGAGGGATTCCTGCAGCTTAAACCTAGGCTCCTTCCCCTGCTTGTAGTGTCACCTCCCTGAGCTCTAAGTGGCGCCTTCTTGCCATTTCACCAAGGCACTTCTTGTGCCAAAACTTGATACACAATACTCTTAACACCTAACTCTCTTGGCTCCCCCTTCCAAGTACCCCAGAACAAAAATTTTACTACGACTCAGGCCTATCCCGAGCTCATGCCTGGGCCTCAAAACACCCTAAACTAGCACCACAAACATATTATCACATGCAACACACAAATGCAGAGACCTCAATTTAAGGATGTTACATTCAGGCTTCGGACAGCAAACGTTTGGCTAATGGAGTTTCCCGAAGCAAACGTTCCAAAACGAGAGAAAAAGAAGAAAAGGAAAAGGGGTTAGCCAAAATTTAAACACTAAGAACAAAGTAACCATTCGGCTATGACCACACAGAATCGAGAGAAAATAAAGAAAGGAACGAAAGAGTCTCCCCTTACCTTAACCAACATAAATCAATTGAAGAGACTCCCTTCAGCCAAAGATTCCTAGCTCTTTGCTTCGCGATGTTCGGCTAACAGCAAAAAGTGTAAGAATCAATTAGTGTAGTGTCAAAAGAGATTAGGCTATAGAGAAAATGTGTAGAAACGAAACACACAATAGAAAAGAGTGAGAAGTATGTTTCGGCTAGAGAAGACAGAAGTAGAGGAGAAGAGAGTTCTGGCTCAAAGATAGAAGAGGGTTCGGCTAAAGAAAATAAAGGAAATAACAGAGAAAAGAAGAAGAAAAAGGGATGCCCAAATGGTCACACTAGTTTCGCTAGTGCCAAAAAAGCAAAAAGAGATGAAGAGAAGAGGCTAAAAGTTTTGGCACAAGGAGAAGAAAGAAACCGAATGAGAGAAAAAGAGAGCTCTAAGAGACTTTTACAAAAATTGACACTCACCCTATATGACCGAAAATGCCAAAAAAATGCCTAAGACCAATGGAAATTTTAGCACACTCACTTATCCTAGCAACTAAACCGAAATCCCCCTCCAAGCTCCCCGTATTTGGCCAACACCTCCACCACCACCAAATCCCTTGATTTCCTCCTAGTTTCACTCTCCATCACCCATTAAAATTGGTTTGACCAATTCAAACTCCTTCAAGCACTCTTGTCTATCCATTTGAATGCATTGACCCATTCAACCACCACCCTTGAAGAGTCCCAGCCGAACTCCTCCCCTTCATACTGAGGCTTATGGGATTTATACTGAGGCTTATGGGATTCGAACTCCTCCCCTTCTACTCCTATAAGTGACGCTACCTCTACTTGGACACAAGCTTCTTTGTGTCAACAACCATACGGAAATAAACTTAAGGCCTGCTCCTACTAGCTCTCCCCCCTCAGATGCCCAAAATAGAAAATTTTACCAAGGCTCTGGCCTAAACCCAAGCCTCACCAGGACCCCCAAACACATCCAAATAACAAGCAGAACAACCAAGCACACAGAAAAGCCTAAAATACAGAACCCCTTAATCTGGGATGTTACAATTTTACCCCCTTTAAAGAAATTTCGGCCTCGAAATTTACCTAATCAAAAGAGGTGATGGTATTACTGTCACATCACATCCTCTGGCTCTCATGTGGCTTCCTCTGAACTGTGATTCCGCCATAGAACCTTAACCAACAGAATTGACTTTCTTCTCAACACTTTATCATCTCGATCCAAGATCTGAACGGGTTCTTCTTCAAAAGATAAATCAGGTCTTACTTCAATTTCCTCTATTGGTACAATATGAGATGGATCTGAACGATAGTGCCTTAACATTGAAACATGAAATACATCATGTATCCGACTCAACTCCGGAGGTAACTCGAGCTGATAAGCCATTGGTCTCACACGTTTCAACACTCGATAAGGCCCGATGAACCTGGGGCTCAACCTGCCCTTTCGTCCAAACCTTAAAACCTTCTTCCAACGTGAAACTTTCAAAAAGACCATATCACCCTCTGCGAATTCTATTTCCTTACGCTTCAGATCTACATAAGATTTCTGCCCGTTAGAAGCTTCCTTCAACTAAGTCCAAATTAACTTAACATTTTTCTCTGTTTTTGAAACCATTCCGGACCCAACAACTATTGCTAGCCCAACTCTGTCTAGCACATAGGAATACGACACTTATGACTATACAACGCTTCGTAGGGTGCCATCTGAATACTGGATTGATAGCTATTATTGTATGCGAATTCTACCAACGGTAAGAAATCCTCCCAATTACCCCTAAAGTCGATAATCTAGCCTCTCAACATATCTTCCAAAATCTAAATTACCCTCTGTGACTGACCATCAGTTTGTGGATGAAACGTTGTGTTGAAATCTGGTCTTGTACCTAGCAATTTATGCAACACAAACCTGTAGCCTTACAATCTCTACTACATACAGCTTGGCTAACTTCTGTAGTGAGAAATCAACACAAACCGGTATAAAATGAGCAGACTTCGTCAACCAATCGATAATCACCCATATCGAATCCTTCCTAGTAGGCGTAAGAGGTAGCCCACTAACAAAATCCATAGTTATCCTCTCCCACTTCCAAAGTGGAATCTTCACTGGCTATAGCAACCCCAAAGGCAACTGATGTTCCGCCTTTACCTGCTGACACTTCAAGCACTTACTCACAAACTCGGTAACTTCTTGCTTCAGCCTTAGCCACCAAAATTGTTCACGTAAATCTCGATACATTTTACTCCCATCGAGATATATAGCGTATGGACTACTATGTGCTTCCTGTAGAATCCTCTGTCTCAACTCGGAATCCTTCGGCATACAAGCCTTTCTATGAAAGCACAATACCCCATCATTGTTTGATCGTGTCAAACTGTCGAGTTTTAATATTTATAAAGAATGATCGAAGATGTAGACTAACTATGACAACGATTGAGGCAAGTGCACCTATCGAACAATAGTATAGTTTAGGCAAGATTATTTTATCAAACCCAAAGGAACCTAAAAGTACTACTACTCACTTTCTTTCTATTATTTAGCCTAAAATATGGAGTGATTGGTTTATTAATCTCAAAAACTAATGAAAAACTAAACTAGCTGCAAAGACAAAAGAATGAAACTTTGGGAAAAGACTGTGGAAAAACTCAGTTGATTACGACGATACCCTTAGGAAGAATCCACCTATGACTTCTCTTGTTATCTAAATTTTAATTCATATGAATTCTTTACTTAGCTTGATCTGTGAGACTCCCTAACCTATATTAAACCCTCTCTAGGTGAATAACGTCTAACCTTAGGTTAATTAGTGGAACTCTCGTTCTCTTATAATAACCCCTAAGGAAGCAGTAAATCGATCAATGGACTCCCATATTAGGTTTCACCCTAATTCGGTAAAATCTCGTCACCCTATCTCTAGGCGTGTGATCAACTCCGCTTAATTATGCTAGATCTACTCTTAGGCAGGGTCTATTCTTCCTTCACCTAAGCACATCAGATTAAATTAAGAAACATAATTAAGAACAAACTAAGTACTTATCATATAATTTAGAAAATAAATAACAAGGTTCATCTAGGTTTCATCCCCATTCAGGTATCTAAAGGATTTAGTTTATAACAAAATAAGAAAACATCTCAAGAGAAAAGATAAAACAAAACATAAGAAATCCCTAAAACTCTTTGAAGGAATTGAAGGAGAGATCCTCCGTCTTGAGTAGAACTCCAGCTTTTTGAGATGGATCAACTGGCTATCTTCGAGTAATTCCTTGAATGAAAGCTCTGGCAGAAGGCTTACGCCAAATGCGACTCTGTTTAAACCTTCACCAAGTCCCCTTTTAGTTGCTACCTTAGGTGTTTATATAGCCTTTGAGATGCTTTACTTGGCTCCTAAGTATCCTAATTCAAGTATAATTCCTCCTAGGATGTTTAAGTAGACTTAGGAATGTGTTTCTTTACCTCCAAGCATCCAAATCTGAGTGAAATTACTCTTTCCCACGGTAAGGGCACGGCCATGGCACACGCCGGTGTAAATTGTGGTTGGGCCGTGTCTCGATTCTGTCGATTGGGGTACGACCGTGTAAATCATGGCATGGCTGTGTCTTAGTTAATTGTCGAGGCACGGCCGTGTGGCTTGAAGTCCAAGCCGTGTCGATTTCTTCTTTGGACGAAATTGGCTCGTTTTAAGCCTGTTTCTTATTCTTTTCATCCTCGGGTGCTTTCCTGAGTATAAATATGAAAAGAAAGGATTAAAAGCACCTTTTTACATAAATCAGGGCTAAATCATCCTAAAAGCATACTAAATATGGCATTAAAATATGTTACTTTTATGGTTTATCAAATACCCCACACTTAAGCTTTTGCTTGTCCTCAAGAAAAATTCTCAACTTACAATTAAAACGAACTTTTCATAATTCACAATTCCTATCAACAATGCTTCATCATAATCCACAGACAATTTATACATGGATAATTTAACTCAAAGAGTCTTAAAGATTCAAACAATATAAGTCATGAATTTTGTAGTACGAAAACATAGGTGTCTTCCCTTATCTAAACGATTACCTTTTAATTTGAAATCGACAAGGATTTATATCCTCACTAAGGATTCACTCAAAACACTTGAAGTGTTCAAGGACTAAGAAAAAGCACTCATAAGTCGAACCTGAAAAGTTAATCCCATAGGCTTGCCTGAAAATCAAATCTCCACCACTGTAATATGAGATGATACACAAATCAAAAGGTCTTTGACAGAGTTGTAACGAGGCTTGGGTTAAAGATGTGGATAAAGGCTGAATTAGAGAGTTTAGAGTCGAGATTGACCTGACCAATTACTTAACTAAAAATAATAAATGATTACATCAATTGAAAATTTGAAACTACTATTGATAATACTTTTGATACGGGCTCTTCTTCAACAATTGGAATTTAAATGCAGAAGCTTCTTTAATCATATACTAATACTTGAATATACTTTGGTTTTTAAGAATAAACTAGAAATATAATAGAGAACTTTAATAATTGAAATAAACTAATTCGGCAACTGATCAAATCAATTCTCGATAAAAAGGGTAGTCAAAAGAATGGTGACAACAAATACAAAGGGTTTTGGGTTAATATTAAACGAGTAATTCAATAAAAAGGGATTAGGATCAAAGGGGTTTACTAAAGGTTAATTATGCAGGTAAGCTTTTTAGTGGAGTGAATGGGTTAAAACTTAGGTGCCTTTATCATCTCAGTATATCAAATCATTGATGTGGTCTCAACATGTATAATCGAGGCAAGTTCTAGAATAACAATTTAGTGTTGACACACTCATAATTAATAAAGTGAGCAAGAAAAAGAATATATGCTCTATAAGGCTCAAATCTCACAAAAAATTATGGGTGTTTGACATCAATCCTGTAAATTTCAAGCTTCAAGGTAATATTCAAATTCAGTTTAACAACCTAGGAAATTTTTTATTCTTGAAAAATAGACTTATCATGCTTGATTCTCTAGTATTCTTCACGTATAAATCATCAATGCACAATTATCTATGACTTAATCTAAAACATATCAATAAAAATCATAATTCATTAGAAATTTCATCCTAATTAATAATATGAGAAACTTACTTAGGAACAAGTCTAAAATTCAGGATTTGAGAATAATGCAAAAAGTCAGGTACTTTTACCCCCCACACTTAAGATGTACATTGCCCTCAATGTACAAAGATAGATAAACAATTATGTAATAATAAAATCAAAAGAGAAGGGGAGAAGTAACACTTCCTAAATTTTTGGATGAAGTCTATGAAAAGAAACCGGATAAGGTTGGAGGTGAACGTGGGGAAGCGTCTCGAACCATTTGAAATTGAATCCTTGAAGTAGCCGGCTTGGTTTTATTGTATCCTAAGCTAAATCTAAATGCCATTGAGAAAAAGGAGAAAATAATAAAGGAAGTAAAAATAAAAATAAAAAAATAAAAATATGAATAAAAGTAAATAATTAAATAGAGATAAGGTCCACGCTCATATGCCTAGTTGTGGTGTCCACACGGCCACGGCCATGGCCGTGTGGGTATGGAAACCTATGCCTAAATACGAAAAGAAATAAAACCAAACTAATTAGTATGGTTAAGGTTGCCTCCCGTGAAACGCTCATTTAAAGTCTTGAGCTAGACTTACTTGTTGTACACACAATCATGGTGGTTTGAGGAGGTGGAAATCCTTTCTTATGTGATCAACTCGGTTATGGATATAAAGTTTAAGTTGAGTAATTTTACCTCAAAAGTGTTGAATTTAGGATTGCTTACCTCGACTGTGCCGTATAGGAAGACATTAAGTACCTCAAAAGTGATTTCTTCATTTGCCTTGAGTTCTGAATTGGTGATTCGAGGGTCTTCCTTATTCAACAAAACCTGATCCTCTATTTTGATGTGATTTATTGTTCCTATCAGCTTGTCTAAGGTTTCCTTCGTTTTTTCTGGTTCTTCTTTAAATTGTGTTGTCCACTCTTCTAGTTTGTCAACCCTAAGGCTTCGTTCCTCATATAATTCTTCTTTATTGGCACGAGGTCTAAGATCTAGTTCAGCTAGGTGATTTCGTGATGTTTCCTGTAAAGAAAGTTGAACCAAATGGTTATCAATGGAATTAACGTTCGTACCTTTATTACTTGATGTCCTAGCTGAGTCAAGAGCTTGAAGAGTGACTATCTAGTTGCCTACACGAAGTATGAGTTCTCCTGCATAGATATCAATTTTAGCTCTGGCAGTTGCTAAAAAGGGTCTTCTTAAAATTAAGGGGATTGTGTTGTCCTCATCCATTTCTAAAACGACAAAGTCTACTGGGAATACAAATTTATCAATTTTGATTAGAACATTTTCTATTATACCCCTAGGAATTCTTATAGTTTTATCAATTAATTGAAAACTCATCCTAGTTTGTATGGGTTTCCCTAGACCTAGTTGTTTAAACATTTTGTAAGGCATAACATTGATGCTTGCCCCTAAATCTGCTAATGCATTATCAATAGATAAACTACCAATTAAACATGGAATTCTAAAACTCCCTGGATCTTTTAATTTCCGTGGTAGTTCATTTTGTAGAATTGCTGAGCACATTGCGTTTAGCTCCACGTGGTGCACTTCGTCTAATTTGCGTTTGTTGGTCAAGAGCTGTCTTAAAAATTTCCTCGAGTCTGGTATCTAAAAAAGAGCTTCAAGAAGAGGTAAGTTAATATGTAATTTCTTTAAGAGTTTAAGAAACATACCGAGCTGTTCCTCTCAATCGTCTCTTTTCATTGCTTCGGGATAAGGTACGTGTGGTTGGTACTCATTGATTGCTGGTTTCGGCTTTTCTTGTGTTACCTCTACCTTACCTTCGTCTACGTTGGCTTTTTGTATTGGATTAGGTTCATCTAACCCCTTACTGGCATGGGCTGAGATGGCTTGAATTTGCTCCTTTGATTTAATCTCGGTGTTACTTGGTAGACGTCCTTGCGGTCGTTCTGACATTAGCTTTGCGAGTTGTTCGACTGCATTAATGGCTGCCTTGACAAACTTAGTAAGTTTCCCGAATCGGTTCTCGTTGCTTTTAAGTGTTTTCTCAGTTTCTTGGAAATGATTTTTTGTGTTTTCCATGAATTTTATCAACATTTCTTCAAGATTTGGCTCCTCTCCTTATCGGTGAGGTGGTTGTTGAAAATCTGGAGGAAGTTCCAATCTTTGGCTATTTTCATCATCCCACAAGAAATTGGGATGGTACTTCCATCCTACATTATAAGTGTCACTATAAAAATTATTTTGATATCTAGAATAGTTACCTGTATAGTGAGCTTGCTTGTTTTCCATGCCACATCCGTAGGGTGGGTACTCAGGATTCGCCATGCCTCCTATATTCAAATCATATTGTATTTCTGGGTGTACATGCGAGGGACTATACCAATCATCAATCTTTTTATTCATCATCTCTACATGATTAGATAACCCAGTGACCACGTCGAGGTTGAAAAAACTGGTTGCTTTAGTAGGAATTGCCCCCATGCCTTGCCACTGATAATTATTCAGTGCCATCTTTTCCATAGACTAAAATTTTACGCCAAAAGCAAAATAGAGGAAAAATAACAAAGTAAAAAAATAATAATAATAGTAGTAAATTGCAAAAAAAAAATGGCCAAAGTAATAAAAATTAAGCTTTCTTAAAATTTTAGTTCCCAAAACGAGCGCTTAAAAACTTGATCGTGTCAAGCGATTGAGTTTTAATATTTATAAAGAATGATCAAACCTATAGACTAACTATGACAACGATTGAGGCAAGTGCACCTATCGAACAATAGTATAGTTTAGGCAAGATTATTTTATCGAACCCAAAGGAACCTAAAAGTACTACTACTCACTTTCTTTTTATTATTTAGCTTTGAAATATGGAGTGATTGGTTTATTAATCTAAAAACTAATGAAAAACTAAACTAGATGCAAAGATGAAAGAATGAAACTTTGGGAAAAGCGTGGAAAAACTCAGTTGATTATGGCGATACCTCGGGAAGAATCCACCTATGACTTCTCTTGTTATCTAACTTTTAATTCATATGACTTCTTTACTTAGCTTGACCGTGAGACTCCTTAACCTAACTAAACCCTCTCTCGAGGTGAATAACGTCTAACCTTAGGTTAATTAGTGGAACTCACGTTCTCTTATAATAACCCCCTAAGGAAGCAGTAAATCGATCAATGGACTCCCATATTAGGTTTCACCCTAATATGGAAAAATCTCGTCACCCTATCTCTAGGCGTGCCATCAACTCCGCTTAATTATGGTAGATCTACTCTTAGGCAGGGTCTATTCCTCCTCCACCTAAGCACATCAAATTAAATTAATCAACATAATTAAGAACAAACTAAGCACTTATCATATAATTCAGAAAATAAATAACAAGGTTCATCTAGGTTTCATCCCCTTTAGCTATCTGAAGGGTTTAGTTCATAACAAAATAAGAAAACATCTCAAGAGAAAATATAAAACAAAACATAAGAAATCCCTAAAACTCCCTGAAGGAATTAAAGGAGAGATCCTCTGTCTTGAGTAGAACTCCGGCTTCTTGAGATGGATCAACTGGCTATCTTCGAGTAATTCCCTGAATGAAAGCTCTTGCAGAAGGCTTCTGCCAAACTACAACTCCTGTTTCAGCTTCTGCCGAACTCCCCCTTTTAGTTGCTACCTTTGGTGTTTTTATAGGCTTTGAGATGCTTTACTTGGCTCCTAAGTATCCTAATTCAAGTAGAATTCCTCCTAGGATGTTTAAGCAGACTTAGGAATGTGTTTTTTTGCCTCCAAGCATCCAAATCCGAGTGAAATTGCTCTTTCCCATGGTAGGGGCACGACCATGGCACACGCTGGTGTAAATAGTGGTTGGGCCGTGTCTCGATTTTCTCGATTGGGGCACGACCATGTAAATCGAGCACGCAGTAGTGTCTTGAATTAATTATCGATAGCCGCTGTAGTGTGGCTTGAAGTCCAGGCCATGTCGATTTTTTCTTTGGCCCAAATTGGCGCGTTTTAAGCCTGTTTCTTGTTCTTTTCATCCTCGGGTGCTTTCCTAAGTATAAATATGAAAAGAAAGGATTAAAAACACCTTTTTACATAAATTAGGGCTAAATCATCTTAAAAACATACTAAATATGGGGTTAAAATATGTTACTTTTACGATTTATCACTGTTCAAACTGAAATATTCTGTCTCACCACCTTCCACTTGCTGAAATCTAGAACTTAACCATTCATCTGTCAACTACTTCTCTCTAATCTGACTTACCCACGAAGGCTTCACTTAAAGTTCAGCTAGCAAGCTTCCTGATCGCTCCAAAACAGTCTAGTTTTAATATTTATAAAAGAGTGATCGAACCTGTAGATTGACTACGGCAATGATAGAGGCAAGCGCACCTATCGAACAGTAGTATAGCTCAGGCAAGAATATCTTATCGAACCCAAGGAACCTAAATTTACTACTACTCAATTTAGCCTAAAATATGGAGTGATTGGTTTATTAATCTAAAACAAAAGAAATGCTTAAACTTAAATGCAAAGACAAAAGAACGAAACTTTGAGAAAAGACTTTAAAGAAAACTCAATTGATAAAAATGATACCTTTGGGAAGAATCCACCTATGACTTCACTTATTATCTACCTTTTCAGTTCATATGATTTATTTACTTAGCTTGATCCATGAGACTCCCTAACCTATATTAAACCTTCTCTCGAAGCGAATAACGTCTAACCTTAGGTTACTTAGTGGAACTCTCGTTCTCTTATAATAACCCCCTAAGGAAGCAGTAAATCGATCAATGGACTCCCATATTAGGTTTCACCCTAATCCGATAAAATATCGTAACCCTATCTCTAGACGCCCGATCAACTCCACTTAATTATGCTAGATCTACTCTTAGGTAGGGTCTATTCCTCCTCCACCTAAGCATATCAGATAACTTTAAGCAACATAATTGAGAACAAACTAAGTATTTAACATATAAACCGAAAGAATTAAATAACAAAATTCATCATAGGTTTCATCCCTTGGTATCGAGGGGTTTAGTTCATAACTAAACAAGAAAACATCTCAAGAGAAAATATAAAACAAAACATAAGAAATCCTAAAAGCATACGAAGGAATTGAAGAGGAGATCCTCCGTCTTGAGTAGAACTCGACTCTTGAGATGGATCAATTGGCTATCTTGAGACAATCCCTAAGCGAGAAAGGCTTGGCGAAAACTCGCTCAATGATCGACCCTTGAATAGCCGCCTTGGGGTGTTTTATAGACTTTGGGATGCTTTACTTGTCTCCTAAGTACTCATAATTGGTACAATTCATCCCGGTGTTTGAGTAGACTTAGGATTGCATTTCTTGGGCTCAAGCATCCTATTCCAGTGAAATTGCTCTTTCCGTGGTAGAGAACACGGCTAAGGCACGCTTGTGTAAATTGGGGCTCGGCCGTGTCTCTATTCTGTTGATTTAGGCAGTGGTAGTGGCCTTGCATGCAAGTCGAGGGACGAGCCGTGCTTGTCTGCATCGGTTAGGGCACGACCATGCAAATCGAGGATATCTGCCGTGTTGGGCTTTTTGTCCAGAGACACGGCTATATAAATTGGTGATAAGTACGTGTTCTAAGTGGATAGCAAGGCACGACCATGTGGAATAAAGCCAGTAGTGTCGACTTCTTAGGTTGGCCCAATTTGGTCTGTTTTAATCCCATTTTACATTTTTTTATCCTTATGTGTTCTCCTAAGTATAAGACATGAAAAGAAAGGATTAAGAGCACCTTTTTACATAAATCGAGGATAAATTCATCCAAAAGCATACTAAATGTGGGATTAAAATATGTCACTTTTACGGTTTATCAAATACCCCCACACTTAAGCTTTTGCTTGTCCTCAAGCAAAATTCTCAACTTACAATTAAAATGAGCTTTCCATAATTCATAATTCCTATTAATAATGCCTCATCATAATTCATAGATAATTTATACATGGAAAATTTAATTCAAAGAGCCCTAAAATTTCAAACGAGATAAGTCATGATTTTGTACCATGAAAACATAGGTGTCTCCCCTTATCTAAGTAATTTCCTTTAATTCAAAATCGACGGATTGACATCCCCACAGAATATTCACTCAAATCACTCGAAGTGTTTAAGGTTTAAGAAATAAGCACTTTAAGTCAAACCTGAAAAGTTAATCCCATAGGCTTGCTTGAAAACCAAATCTCCACCATTGTATATGAGATGATACACAAATCAAAAGGTCTTTAATCAGGGTTGTAACGGGGCTAGGGTTAAATGTGTGGATACAGGCTGAATTAGTGGTTATAATCGAGACTGACTTGACAAATTATCTAACTAGAAACATTGAACTAAATATGAATATTGACTTTGAATGAAAACTAATAATATCACTATTGATAATTACTCTATAGTAAGGAGTATTTTGATAATACTTTAATCTGAGCTTTTTCAACAATTGGAGTTTAAATGCTCTAAGCTCTTTTATATACTACTAATATTGAATATATACTTGAAATTTTTTTTAAGAACAAACTAAAATAAACATAATAGAAGGAACTTTGGTGATTGAAATAACCTAATTCGACGATTGATCAAATCAATTCTCGATAAAAGGGTAGTCAAAGGAATGTTGATAACAAATACAAAGGGATTATGGGTTAATATTAGTGGGTGAGTCAATAAAAAGGTTGTTAGGATTCAATGGGGTTCACTAGGGGTTATTTATGTGGGTAGGCTTTTTAGTGGAGTGAATGGGTTAAGACCTAGGTGCCTTTATCATCTCAGTGTATCAAATCACTAATGTGGTCTCGACATATATAAACGACGCAAGTTCTAGAATAATAGTTCAAAGTTGACACACTCATAATCAATTAAAGTGAGTACGAAAAAGAATATATGCTCTATAAGGCTCAAAATCTCACAAAAAATTATGGGTGTTTTGACATCAATCCTTATAAATTTTGGACTTCAAGGTGATACTCAAATTCAGTTCAACGACCCATCAATTTTAATTTTTTAGAAAGTAGGCTTATCATACTCGATTCTCTAGTATTCTTCAAATTTAATCATCAATGCACGTTAACTATGACTTACTCTAAAACATATCAATAAAAATCATAAATCATTAGAAATTTCACCCTTATTAATAATATGAGAAAAATACTTATGATCAGGACTTTAGGGTTTTGAGAATTATGCAAAAAGTTAGGCACTATTACCCCCACACTTAAGATGTACATTTCCCTCAATGTACAAAGATAAGTAATGACAATTAAGGGAGAAATCAAAAGAGAAGGGAGAAAGTGACACTTCCTGAATTTTGGATGAGTTCTAAAGAGCGTTCCTTAGGTGACTTTTATGTGGATGTGTGTTCGTGTAGGTGATTGATTCTGCAAAGTTACTTAGTGTATAATCTTGTAGCATATAATTAAGTAGGGATTCTTTAAAAGGTTAGATAGCCAATGGTAGGAAAATAAAATAATAATAATAATAAAACATGAAATACTAATGAAAGTTTAAATTGAAAGCAACGTTTGATGATAAAAATAATAAGTTTAAAATTTAGAAAAGTAGATGCCAAATAACAATTTATGAGGACTCAGAGGTCCTCATCGTCAATTGGATCCTGTGGAGGTGTTGGTGGTGATATATGAAAGTGATGGCAGATTTGTTGCAGGGTGGCCTCGATCCCATCAAAGCGTCGGCGATGTCGATAAAGCTACGGGTATAATCTTGCTTTCGAATTATGTGAGGCATGTCGAGATATCAGCCAATGAAGTTGTTAAAGATGATGGTTGTTGGCTCGAAACTTGTGGGACATCATCAGTAATGTTCGTGGGTATCTCCTCCTCTGTTGCTAGTCTGTATTGAGGGGGGTCCGTCCCTTGACGATGCTTGATCATCTTCATGTGTAACATCGTCTGGATCCCCTGAGGTGTCATATGTCCGATTAGTGTAAGTGAAAACCTCTGATGATCGGTGTTGAGGAGTCCAAAGTGTCGTGCCAATCGCGTTATGTACGGTCCCATTGATAGGATTCCTTTTCTATGCCTCATGCGGTGTTGTATTGCACATGCAATAAAATATGCCACATCGAAAACATGTCCTTGGACATGCATGATAAGAAGTAGGCGTCTTGTTTATTAACGCCTTGTTGCTCTCTTTATGGCTGTAATGGTATGAGCAAGAATAGCATGAATGTACACGAGAGGTGGGGAAAGGCGGTTGCCTTAGAACGATCGGGATTATAGGTTTTTGTAGTAGGCTGTAGTTTTTGCCAGCATTTGAGTGGTTCACAGTGGAGCTCTCAATTTAAATCATTCAGTGGGTTTTCTTCTATGAATTCTGGTTTGTAAAGTCCGATTGCCGTTCCGAATTGAGGTACACTTAGTTGACGAACTGAGCCTCTCAGGCGGAATTGGATGGTGCTGGCATCGTCAAAGTGCGTCATTACTGTCTGAAGTGTGAATGTGGCACAGGATTCAAGGGTAAGTTCCAAAAATGTGGGTTCATTGATGGCGAAGAAGTTTTCCCAAGGGTCAGTTGAGAGAAGTGTCTGAATATCAGTTTCGAGTTTGACTTGCCTCACTGCATTCCAGTCAATGCGTCTACCAGTGTCGATAGGTCTCTTCCGGATCTTCATATAGCGCTCTTCCTATGTTGCTTGAGGGAATCTGAAGAAAGGATGTCGAAGTTCGGTAGAGGAACTTGCGGAGGATGATCCAGATGCTTTTCTCTTCTTACTTGGAACGGATCGTTTAATACGTGATGACAACATAATTCCTGAAAAGTAATCAAAAGAGAACCACTTCCTTTAGATAACCAGGAATTTACCTAATCAAAATCAATTGCTATTATTATAATTGCTTCTTCAAGAAAATATCAGCAACCATAATTTAATTATTCATTTAGAGTAATTCTAACTAAAATCATACTAAATAAAATAATAAGGCTATACAAAGAATTCATTGGAACCGGACATGTTGCATTATGATTTAAAGGCTAACTATGTTTTACAATAGAGCATCAATTCTTCAATGATAAGAGCCAATAAAAGCATCATGTAAAAGTCTTTGCGATGAGAATTTATCAACAAGAAAAATAGGAGGAAGCAACTAATAAAACAACCAAGAAGAAAATTAAAGCAAATGTCTTGAACAAAATTGAATAAATTAAACAAAATGAATCGATTCTTTTGAAGTCTAAGATCAAGCAGAACTTTAAATAAGGAGAAAATATGCGAAAAGATAAAGAAAAGGAACCGGGAATGGTGGTATTTGGCGAAACACGAGTGGGGCTCTGGCGGTGTAGCTGGGTTTAGCGATGTGAACACGGCTTTGGTAAGGCGTGGTGATTCTGAAACAAGGTGGTGTTGCTTGTAGTGTGGGTGGTTTGTGGTTGCTTCTTTGAGAAAAAATGGTTGGAAGGCGGTGGGTTGAGGGGAGGGGAATGATTTGGTGGCCAGATTGAAGAAAAGGGGTTTGGAATATGAGTTTTAGGGTTTGGGGTTAGGGAAGGGGACGATTATTTTAATATATAGGGAGGGTAACACGGCTTTTCGCCATGGCCGTATTTAATTTGAAATGCCTGTGCTTTTCATGATTTCTTAAAATTGAGTGTGATTCAGGGTTTTTAGCACGTCCGTGTGTCAATTTGACCCTCTCGTGCTTGGTAAGTCAGTATGTTCACACGGTCGTGGTGCACGGCCATGTTCTAGACGTGCTTGGTAAGTCAGTATCTTCACACGTTCATGAGGCACGGTCGTGCAATGCCCGTGTTGAAAAAGAGATGTTTTTCCCTATTTGTACACGGTCATTGGCATGCCCATGTTACAGGCCGTGATAATGATCCTGCATTTTTGTTAGACTTTTACAAAACAATGTTAATGCGTTTAGCGTTCAGGTTGCCTCTCAAAAAGAGCTCATTTATTGTCTTAAGCTAGACTCTCCCTATTTTTAGTTCTAAAGGAAGGCTCATGGAGCATAAACTCCTCTCTCATATCTCCAAAATCTGCACCATTATAAATTTTAAGTCGGCGACCATTTACCTTGAATGTGCTTTTAATGGGATGAGTTACCTTAATGGTGCCATATGGAAATATTGTTTTGATCATGAATAGTCACGACCATTTGGATTTTAGCTTCTCGGGGAATAGTTTAAGCCTTGATCGCTGAGGCGAGCATCGTGACGTCGCTTTGTTGCTTCCTTGTATAACTATGAGTTCTCATAGGCTTAGTTCTCCATTCATCCATTCGTTTATCTGCATCATTTGTTTCTTTCACGCAAGTTCGAAGTCGATATTTAAAATTTTATTGCCCATAAAGCTTTGTGTTCTAACTTTCGAATGATAGATGTGACTTTTCCGTATCTGAGCTTGTATGGGGATATCCTAGAGGTGTTTTGAATCTTTGTTACGTAAGCCCATAAAGCATCATCTACTTTAAGCGCCTAATCTTTTCTATTTGATTCAACCGTTTTTTTCTAGAATGCGCTTAAGCTCTCGGTTTGCTACCTCAACTTGCCCACTAGTTTGAGGATGATATGGGGTGGCTGTTTTGTGGTATACTCCATATTTCTTTAGAACTTTTTCAAATTGTGTATTACAAAAATGAGTACCCCTATCACTAATGATGGCTCTGGGTGTCCCGAATTGGGAAAATAGTTTCTTAAGAAATTTAACTACTACCTTAGCATCATTAGTAGGTAAGGCTTCCGCTTCTACCCATTTTGACATGTAATCAACTGCTACTAGGATGTATTTATGTCCAAAGGAACTAGGGAATGGTCCCATAAAATATATACCCCATACATCAAATATTTCACATGACAGCATATATGTTTGAGGCATTTCATCTTGTTTAGAGATATTACTTGTTCTTTGGCATTTGTCACACGAGGTAACATACCTATTGGCATCTTTAACTAGAGTGGGCCAGTAAAAACCTGATTCGAGTATTTTGTGTGCTGTCTTAATACCACTATAGTGTCCTCCTGATGGTCTTGAGTGACAATGTTCCAGGATTTTACTCACCTCTGTCTTTGTAATGCATCTTCGAATTACCTAATCTGCACATATGCGGAAAAGAAAGGGATCTTCCCAAAAATAATTTTTCACATCAGCAAAGAATTGCTTCTCTTGGTGATGTTTTAATTTTCTTGGTAAGATGTTAGCTGCTAAATAATTTGCAATATTTGCAAACCAGGGTACTTCAGAATGTGTTATAGAGAAGAGCTGTTCTTCGGGAAACGAATCATTTATTTCATGTTCATCAAGCTCTTTGGTGTGCGAATTTTCAAGTCTTGAAAAGTGATCTACCGCGAGATTCTCGGCTCCCTTCTTATCTTGTATTTCCAAGTCAAATTCCTGTAAAAGTAAGATCCATCGTATGAGTCTAGATTTTGCATCAGGTTTGCTTAAAAGATAACGAAGAGCCGAATGGTCAGTGTAAACGACAACTTTAGACAATATTAGATATTGTCTAAATTTGTCAAAAGCAAAATACTAGCAATTCTTTCTCAATTGTGGTGTAATTTTCCTGTGCAGGTGTTAATGTTCTGCTAACGTAGTAGATTGGCTAAAAATGCTTGTTTCTTCGTTGTCCCAAAACTGCACCTACTGCAAAGTCACTTGCATCACATATTAATTCAAAGGGTAAGTTCAATCGGTGCAATTATGATCGATTGCATTTACTAATTTATCTTTAAGGACATTGAATGCATCTAAACATTCGATTGAAATTAAAAGGAACATCATTTTCTAGTAATTTTGTCAAAGGCTTAGCTATTTTAGAAAAGTCTTTAATAAATCTTCTATAAAAACACGCATGTCCTAAAAAGCTTCTAATAGCCTTGGTGAGCTAGGGGTAATTTTTCTATGGTTTCAATTTTTGCTTTATCTACCTCAATTCCTTTACTAGAAATCTTATGTCCTAATACAATTCCTTCTCTAACAAGTAAAGTGGCATTTCTCCCAATTCAAAACAAGGTTTGTTTCTTCACATCTCGTTAGTACTCATTTTAAATTTTTAAGGCATATATGGAAAGAATTACTGAAAACTGAGAAATCATCCATAAATACCTCCATGATGTCCTCAACGAGTTCGTCAAAACTTGCCAACATGCAACGCTGAAAAGTAGCAGGAGCATTACATAATCCAAAAGGCATTCCACGATAAGCAAATGTACCATATGGGCATGTAAATGTTGTCTTCTCTTGGTCTTCAGGGGCTATGGGGATTTGAATGTAGCCGGAGAGTCCATCCAAGAAGTAGTAGCACATATGTCCAGATAATCTTTCTAGCATTTGATCTATGAAAGGTAAAGGAAAATGATCTTTTACGGTGGCATCATTCAACTTTCTATAGTCTGTCTGGACTCTCCATCCTATAAGCATTCTTGTGGGAATTAACTCATTTTTTCATTGGGTACTACCGTCATTCCTCCTTTCTTTGGAACTACACGCAGGACTTACCCAAGTCTTTGTTAGAAATAGGATAAATTATTCTGCATCTAGAAGTTTAATTTCCTCGACTTTGACCACTTCTTTCATGTTAGGGTTTAACCGTCTCTGAGGTTGCACACATGGTTTATATTCTTCTTCCATTAAAATTTTGTGGGTGCAGAATGTGGGGTTTATTCCCTTGATATCAGAAATTTTCCAGGCTATGGCTTTCTTGTGTTCTCTTAGTACCTTTATCAGCTCCTCTTTTTTTCCTTGGATTCTAATTCTGAAGAGATGATTATTGGTAGCGTAAAATTGTCCCCAAGAAATGCGTATTCTAAGTGTGTTGGTAACTGTTTGAGTTCCAATTTGGGTGGCTCTTCGATGGAGGTTTTTTGTTTTATTCCTTTATCATTCTCAATGATTTCTTCTTTCCTTTGTTGAAATTATGAAGTATTCAGATTCGACTCATTGTCTCCATCTTCTTCCCCCTCTTCTTGATCTGGACACAGTTTCATCGTGTCATCCTGTATAATTTCCTATAATGAATTTTTAATAATATGATCAGTAGTGTCAACAAAATAACAGGAGTCATCTTGTTCTTTAGAATATTGCATGGCATCACAAAGTTGAAAGATAATTTCTTCATCACCTATTCTCAGTGCTAGTTTACCATCACCTACATCAATAATAGCTCTAGCAGTGGCTAAAAAGGGATACCCTAGGATTAAAGGAACATTACTGTCTTCATCTATGTCTAATACAACGAAATCAACAGGGAAAATAAATTTATCAATTTTTACCAAGACATCTTCAATAATTCCTCTAGGATATTTAATAAATCTATCAGCTAACTGAATACTCATCCTAGTGGGATTTGGTTCCCCAAGATCTAGCTGTTTAAACAATTTGTAAGGCATTAAATTGATACTAGTGCCTAGGTCTGCTAATGCTTTTTTGATGTTTAAACTATCAATTAAGCAAGGAATAGTGAAACTCCCTGGATCTTTTAACTTTTGTGGTAGTCTATTTTGGAGAAGGGCTGAACACTCTTCATTAAGCTCCACCATTGATACTTCCTCAAGCTTCCTTTTGTTCATGAGGAGTTCCTTTAAGAATTTCGCATACTTCGGCATTTGTGAAATAGCTTCAACAAAAGGTAAGTTAATGTGTATTTGTTTAAAGAGTTCGAGGAACTTACCGTATTGAGCATCCAATTGTTCTTTCTTTAATTTTGTTGGATATGGAATTTGTACTTTATTCTCTGTAGGTAATGGATCATCGTTCTCATCTTCTACACTTTTTTTCTTGGTAACTCCATGTGGTATCTTTCTTCGTGGTTCAATTAGCTCTTTGCCACTCTTTAGTGTAACTGCCTTTACCTGCTGTGCGCCTTTGGAGAAAATCTTTATGCATATTTCACATAATATCTCAATAAGTAGTCCAACAAGCGTAATGATTTCTCCTACGAGTCTTAATTCCCTCGATTGATCTTTGTTGTTCATCAAGTGTCTCTTCAGCCTTTTGAAAATGAGAATCTGAAGCTGCCAAAAATTTGTCAACATCTCTTCAAGGTTTGATTTCCTTTCCTGTGGATAAGGCTGATTTTGGTATTTTGGAAGAGGTTGCTGCCTTTGATTTCCTTGTCCTCCCCACAAAAAATTTGGGTGGTTCTTCCAACATGGATTGTAAGTGTTACTATAAGGATTATTATTAGATCTGAAATTGTTACCTATATAGTTTGTCTACTCGTTTTTGCTCCTGGTTGGTAAAGTGGGTACTCAGAATTCGCCTCATTCCCGCTCGCTTCGCATTGCATGACTGGATGTACTTGTGAAGAACATAAATTATCAAGCTTTTATTCATTAACTCCATTTGTGTTGACAACATTGTCCTTTGCGTCTATGTTAAAAACTCTGGCTGATTTTGTCGGTTTAGCCCTTGTAATTTGCCATTGATAGGTGTTCAACAACATCTCCTCAATAAAATTGTAAGCCGCTCTAGGAGTTTTATTATTCAGAGTTCCACCGGCTGATGAATCAATCATTTTCCTTGTTGGAGAATTCACACCATTGTAAAAAGTTTAGACTTGAAGCCACATAGGTAATTCGTGGTGTGGGCATCTTCTTAGGAGATCTTATATCTTTCCCATGCATCATATAATGTTTCTGCGTCATTCTACACAAAAGAAGATATATCATTCCTAAATTTGGCTGTTTTGGCTGGTGGAAAATACTTTAAAAGAAATTTTTCGGTCATTTGATCCCATGTGGTGATTGACCCTCATGGTAACGAGTTCAACCACTACTTTGCTTTATTCCTTGATGAAAAAGGAAATAATCGAAGACGTATGGCATCGTCAAAAATGCCATTTATTTTGAAGGTATCACTGAATTTTAAAAAATTAGATATATGAGTGTTTGGATCTTCATCCTGCAAACCATCAAATTGAACAAATTGTTGAATCATTTGTATTATGTTAGGCTTTAATTTAAAATTATTAGCAGCTATAGTGGGCCTAACAATACTAGATTCTGCTCCTACTAAATTAGGTTTAGCATAATCATACATACTACGCGGAGCATTCTGTTGCACATTTGGCGGTGGATTGTTTTCGTCCATCCCTTCAGTAGGATTGGATCTTTGTTGTTCTCCTCTTTGATATTCTAGGGCTCGTCTAATTTCTTTACGATTTCTGCGAACGATAGCTTCAATGTCACTTTCGTATTCTAATGATCCTCTCAGATTTCTTCTAGTCATAAACTAGATGTACCTGTTATGAAAAGAAAGGAAGAAATTTAGAAAAACAAATATATATGTATAAAAATAAGAGAAATTAAAAATAAAAATAATGGCTAAAGTAATAGAAATAGAGTTTTCTTAATATTTTAGGAGTCCCCGGCAACGGCGCCAAAAACTTCATCACTGCAAAGCAGTCTAGTTTTAATATTTATAAAAGAGTGATCGAACCTCTAGACTAACTGCGACAACGATAAAGGCAAGCGCACCTATCGAACAGTAGTATAGCTCAGGCAAGAATATCTTAGCAAACCCAAGGAACCTAAAAGTACTACTACTCACTTTCTTTCTATTATTTAGCCTAAAATATGGAGTGATTGGTTTATTGATCTAAAACAAATGAAATACTTAAACTTAAATGCAAAGACAAAAGAACGAAACTTTGGGAAAAGACTTTGAAGAAAACTCAATTGATAAAGATGATACCTTCGGGAAAAATCCACCTATGACTTCACTTATTATCTACCTTTTCAATTCATATGATTTCTTTACTTAGCTTGATCCGTCTTGAGTAGAACTCCGACTCTTTGAGATGGATCAATTTGCTATCTTCGAGACAATCCCTAAACTTGAAAGGCTTGGTAGAAAACTCTGCTCAATGATCGACCCCTTGAATAGCCACCTTGGGGTGTTTTTATAGACTTTTGGGATGCTTTACTTGTCTCCTAAGTACTCATAATTCAGGTACAATTCATCCTAGGTGTTTGAGTAGACTTAAGATTGTGTTTCTTGGGCTCCAATCATCCTATTCCGAGTGATATTGCTCTTTCCCGCAATAGGGGCATGACTAAGGCACGCCCGTGTAAATTGGGGCTCAGCCCGTGTCTCTATTCTGTTGATTTAGGCACGGCCGTGGCATGCCCGTGCAAGTCGAAGGACAGGCCGTGCTTTGGGTTTGTCGATTAGGGCACGACCATACAAATCGAGGATAGCCGTCTTTGGGCTTTTTGTCGACGAGACACGGCCAGTGTAAATTGGTGACGGTAGTGTTCTAGGTGGATAGCAAAGGCACGACCATGTGGAATAAAGCCAGGCCGTGTCGACTTCTTGGGTTGGCCCAATTTGGTCCGCTTTTAAGCCCGTTTCGTTCTTTTATCCTTAGGTGTTCTCCACAGTATAAGACATGAAAAGAAAGGATTAAGAGCACTTTTTACATAAATCGAGGATAAATTCATCCAAAAGCATACTAAATGTGGGATTAAAATATGTTACTTTTACGTTTTATCACTTCCATCATCATACAAGCTGAGATGAGCAAACATTGCCCTCAAATCAGATATCACTTTACGGCTCAACGCATCTGCCACTACGTTAGCTTTACCCGGGTGATACTCAATCGAGCAAACATAGTCTTTCAACAATTCAATCCACCTCCGCTGCCTTAAATTCAACTCCTTCTGGGTAAGGAGATATTTCAGGCTCTTAGGATCGGTGTAGATGATCGACTTCTCTCCATATAGGTAGTGTAACATCCCAAAGTTGGGCCTAGTAGGATTGAGCCCAATGGGCCTTGGGGGTAGTAGCGTTTAAAATTTTTGAGAACAAGAGAATGGTAATAAGGCAAGTTGGACCTATTAGGTGAGTGATTTTGGAAGGTTAGAGGGTTTCTATGAAGTCTCGGGTTCAAGTTAGGCCTTAGAAAAAATTTTGGTTTTAGGTGAAAAAAACCCTGGGAGTTGGTAGGTAGGCTTTAAGAATAAAATGTGGTGAAAAATGACAAGTGGAGTGTGTGGTGTAGTGGAAAAGTGACGCCACATAAGAGGCAAGGGGGTGACGCCACAAGGAAGGAAGGAGGTCCAATGTTCAAGTCTTGCTGCTTGCATTTTAGTTTTCTTTTTAAATGGATTTTTGAATTTGGTCATAGGACTTATATTTAGTTGCATGATTTTAGAAACAAGGAGCTAGTTGGTAAAGTGGCTAGCGTGGGTTATGTTACAAAGGAGCTTGAGTTGAATCTCATGAGAAGCAAGGAGTATTTATTTTATGGATTGGACGGGAAGAGTTTGAGTTGGATTTAAACTCTACTGACGGAAGGATCCCACATTGGAAAGATATAAAGAAGGAAGGTGAGAAGCTAGCTATATAAAGAGCATTCTAGGAGGAGAGAAAAGATACTTTGGTGGGCGTTGGGCATAGGAGCTTTGGGGCGCGGTTTAGCAACTTGAATTCCTATCGGTGTGCAACTCTCTCTACTCTAGTTGTAGGCGGCAAATGCGAAATGCCGATCCTGACGATGGTAGCTACACGACCCGTGTGGCGCTGGCGTGGAAGCTTGACAGCGATAGTCGAGGCTACCATGAGTATTCTTGTAGGTGTGTGTAATGTGGGCCACGATGGCCCGAAATGGGCCAAGTGGGCCCAATGGGCTTGAGGGCCCATATGAGTAAATTGTATAATTGGGTAGTAGATAGTGAACTAGACTATGTGAATCTCATATATGTGGCTAGGTTTGGGCTGAATGGGCCACACAAGTGTGCAGGCCCATTTGGGCCAACAATGGGCCTTAGGCCCATTCGCATCATTATCTCTGTTTAGAATACTTGCGTCGTTCGAGGCGACAGTGGACCTTCTGTTGGGTCATTAATACCCTGGTTTGTAAAATTATCGAATTACCCCTGGTTTGTGAAATTATCGAACTACCCCTAATTTTTGAAATTACCAAAGTACCCCTAATTTGCGAAATTACCAAAATACCCCCGATTTGTGAAATTACCAAAATACCCCCAATTTACGAAATTACCAAAATATCCCCAGTTTGTGAAATTATTAAAATACCCTTGGTAGGTAAATTACGAAAATACCCTTGGTAGGTAAATTACGAAAATACCCTTAGTAGATAAATTACAAAAATACACTTGGTAGGTAAATTATGAAAATGCCCTTGGTAGGTAAATTACAGAAATACCCTCGATGGGTAAAATGATCGATATGCCCTCGAAGGGCAAAAATGATGAAAATGCCCCTACATGTTATATGATTATTCTTGTATGTGATTTATGATTATTATCGTATGATTATTATTATATGTTGCATTCATGTGTTATTATGTTGCATGGGGATGGGATTATTTGAAAGGGGAAGTGCAGATAGGATCGCATGGTCCTTGCATTGTGGATCCTTGAAAGCTTTTAGCCACTAGCGACTATCTTTGCCCGATAAGTTAGTGCTGCAACCGGTGCTACATAGGAGTGTAGGGATGGGTGGGTCGATTAAATCCCAGAGTGCGAGGTTGGATAGGAAACGGAGTGCAGGGTTGGTATGGGCATTAATGCATTGCATATGTGGTTTTATTTGAGATGGGCTCAGGCCGGATAAATATGATCTGTGACATTTATGGGTTAAGGCCCAATGTGACTTTTATGGGCTAAGGCCCAATTGCTACCGTTACTAAAATGGGCTTCGGCCCAAACTATTGTGATTCATGTTCTTATTGATGAGGGTTATGCACACCGAGTTTTCGTAAACTCACACCTTTTTTTTAATATTTTTTCTCAGGTAATCCTCATTAAGCGATTCGACGTGCTAGAGGACTCGGAGGTGGCCATACTATGAGCAATTTTGGACTCTAGTACTTTACTTATTTTTAACTTGGGTTAATATTTTGTAATAAGGCCTCTCTTAAATTTTGGTTTTAGTTTTGGATTTTTAGTTTATTATGTCTTAAATCTGCTAAACTTTGTATCACGGTTTTCCAAAATAATATCTGCTTTCAAAATACTACGCTTTCGCGAATAGGTCGTAAACATCATGTTTTCACAAGTCAGTCATTTTAATTAAGTTTTTGCAACAAACAAAGTTTTTTTAGGTAATAACTTTTTAATAAATGTTGATTAATAATAAACAAACACAAAGCGGGACTTTAGTTTTAATATCAAGAAAGGTTTTCAAATTGAACCATGGTTTTCAAAAGCACCCCAATGTGACACATGAGATTGCCTAACTTCTAGTAGGGTTTGGGGTGTTATAAATAATCCTCTAAATCTTGAGGCGAACACTATTGCAGCTAACTCTAGATCATGAGTGGGATAGTTTGCTTCATATGGTCTCAATTTCTAAGATGCATCCGCTACCATTTTCCCCTCTTGCATCAACACACATCCTAACCCTGTGTGCGACGCATCACAATAGATAACAAACTCCTTCCTTGCCTCAGGCTGAATCAACACTGGTGCCTCTGTCAAAATCCTCTTCAATTTCTCAAAGCTTTCCTGTTGCTTATTAGACCAGACAAACGATACCCCTTTCCATAACAACTTGGTTAAAGGTGCAGCGATTAACGAAAATCCCTCTACAAACCTTCTGTAATACCCAGCTAACCCAAGGAAACTTCAAATTTCAGCTACAGACCTTGGTGGTTTCCAATCTAAAATAGCTTCAATCTTTTGGGGATCAACCCTAATCCCCTCAACAGACACAACATGCCCCAGAAAAGTAACTTCCCTCAACCAAAATTCACACTTGCTGAATTTGGCATACAGTTACTTCTCTCTGAAAACCTGCAGAACAATTCGAAGATGCGAATCATGCTCCTCTTCCATCCTTGAATATACTAAGATATCATCTATGAACACTACGACAAACTGTTCCAAGTAGGGTTGGAATACCCAGTTCATCATATCGATGAATGCAGCTGGTGCATTCGTCAACCCAAACAGCATCACTAAGAACTCGTAATGACCATAACGAGTTCAAAAAGCAATCTTATGAATATCTGCCTCCTTGACCTTAAGCTGATGATAACCTGACCTTAGGTCTATCTTTGAAAAGACTGAAGCGCCTCGCAGCTGATCAAACAGATCGTCAATCCTTGGCAACGGGTACTTGTTCTTAATCGTCAACTTGTTCAATTGCCTATAGTCAATAAACATCCGCATCAACCCATCCTTTTTCTTGACAAATAATATCGGTGCTCCCCACGGAGACATACTTGTTCAGATAAAACCACGGTCCAACAATTCCTAAATCTGAGCTTTAAGCTCCACCAGCTCTTTCGACGCCATCCTATATGGGGCAACGGACACCGAAGCTGTTCCCGAAAGAAGATCAATGCCGAACTCTACCTCGCGATCCGAAGGTAATCCTAGAAGATCTTTTGGAAAAACATCTGAGAACTCTTTCACCATTCGAACATCTCTTACAGATAACTCCTTGGCTTCCAAAGCACTAATGAAAGCTAGGAAAGCCTCACACCCTTTTCTCACCATCTTTTTAGCCTTTAGAGCAGACACCATATTGGACAAGTAATTCCTTCTCTCACCTAACACTAACACCTTCTTATCCTTGAGAGTCTTTAGTATCATGTGCTTAGCAGCACAATCCAAGCTTGATACTTAACTAACCAGTCCATGCCTAATATAAAATTGAACTCGCCAAACGGTAACTCCATCAAGTCAGCCGAGAAGACCATCTCTTGAACTTCTAAAGGCACACTCCTAAAGAGTTTGTTTACCACTATAGATTGTCCTAAAGGGCTAATCACAGTCATTTCTCTAGAAGCAACCTCAGATTCTATGTTCAAAGTTCCCGACACAGTACTAGCAACATACGAATGTGTAAACCCAATATCTATCAGTGTTGTAAAGGGCAAACCAAAAATAAGAAACGTACTAGTTATGACATCTGGAGCATCGCCATCCTCTCGGCGTCTAGCTGTATAGACCAACCCAAGCTGTCTCGCATCTGTATTTCCAGTACCTCTGCCCGGTGCTCCATGCCCTCGACCAAAACCATTTCCTCCCCTAGCCGGGCCCCGACCTCTTGGTGGTTGCTGCCCACCTCTTCCAGGCTGTACATATCCTTGACCTACTAGCCGTGCCCTGTTCGGCTCTTGTGGACAATCCTTGACTAGATGATCCACAGATCCACAGCTGTAACATCCTTTACTTCTTGCCCAACACTCCCCCGAATGATAATTCCCACATCTAGCACACTGTTGAGACCAACCAATAGTAATAGGCTTCGCAACTCGACTCGGCCCATCAAACCTAGGCCTCTTTTGGAAACCACCAGCAGATCCTGACGACCCAAAATTCCTTTTATTCCTACCCCTGTCCTTATCCTGATTCTGCCTTTCAGATCGCTTCACCTCTTCGGCTATCTTAGCCTTCTCAACCAAAATAGCAATCTCTCTTTCCCGTTGCGGAGCTAGCAGTACTCGCAACTCGTCCCTCAGATGATCCTCAAATCGAACACAACGCTCATGATCTGTTGTGACAATACATCGGGCATAACGGCTTAATCGTAGGAATTCTGCCTCATATTCAGCCACTGACTTATTCCCCTGGACTAGGTTTGAAAATGCCTTCCTCTGAGCGTCCACGTAACTTGCCCCAACATACTTTCCCTGGAATGCTGACTTAAAAAAGTCCCAGATAATACGGTCTACTGATGTACCATCTCTTACCGTGAGCCACCATTGGTATGCCTCATCTCGAAGGAGAGACGCTACTCCTTTCAACTTTTCCTCCGTGATACAATCAAGACCGTCCATGATTCGTTCAACCGCTTCCAGCCAGTACTCAGCTACATTAGGAGCTACACCAAAAATGCCCCTAAACATCTCAGCCCCATTAGCTCGAAGTCGCTCAGAAACAGATTTTTGAGCTACTGATCCTATGCTCGCTCCAGCAACCCGCTCCAGAACACGTAACATTGCTTGAGACACAGCATCGTCTCTACTAGTTTGGTCCTGAAATCCTGCTTCTGCAATTAGTGATGCTGGCACTTCACCTTCTGGCCCATGCCCTAATTCCGAGGGTTCAGCCTCAACACCCCAGCTTCTACCATGGCCACGCATACCACGTCCACGTCCTCTAGCACTCTTGATTATGAATTTAACTTAATCTAATTAATGTTTTATGAGTTAGTATTTCTTCCACGGTTTACTACCGGACAGTCTTATAGAAATAACATTTGAAGTATTTTTTTGCAAGAAATATTTCTAAAGGTCTCCATTTCTAAAGTTGTATTTCTTAAAACTATTTATCACAATATCTCATAAGAATTCAAGTCAGAATCAGAAAACTTATAGTACGAATTGGTGCCGGAGACGCAAGTGCCATATCCAGAAAACACGTATTTCTCCAAACCATTTTCCAAACCAACTTTTGAAAACATTTTTTTCTTTTTTTCTGACCCTCAAACCCACAATTGAGTTTTGCAACTAGGCTCTGATACCATAATTGTAACACCCCAATATGCTACGACTAAATTTGGTATGTTACAGGAAAGGAAGTTTTGCAATCTTTAACTAAACATCGTAATTTGGAAAAACATTATGACTGGTGTTTTTATCTTGAAGATAATTTAAAATTTCATTCGAGAGTTCTTACCAATTTCCTGATAGATTGAACTAGAAGCCGTAAGAGAATTTTGTTTTACGAAAGCTAAAATTGGGGAATTTCATGAAATGTGACAGATGAAAACAATGTTGAGGTTTTACTAAAACTTTGGATTATTTAGCTTAAACTTTTATCCGTTTGTCATCTTTTGTTAACACCTGTTTAGAAAAAATATTTGTTTGTATTTTATTATAGAAAAACCCCGTATTGGTCACTTCAAAAATATGTACTAACAGTGTTAAAGCAAATCCCAATTTAAAGTTGTAAAGGCCTTATTACATTGCAAAATCCCAAAATTAAAAAGTAAGTTTAAATAAGAAGCAGAAGTTTATGAGAAAAATAATGCATGGCCACCTCAAAGTCCGCCTTAGCTCCAAATTCGCGATCTAAGGATTACCTGCAAGATTAAGCAGAGGGGTGAGTCACCTAGACTCAGTGTGTAAATCCCCTTATAAAGCAATCTGGGCCTCAAGCCCATAGATGCCCATTGGCTCTTAGCCCACACAATATAGCATATTAAACATGTATGTAATGCAGCCCAACCCAACCTACATTTCCATCCTCTAGGTCACCTGAATCGGCCAAACACCCATGGCATTAAGCCAATGTGGTCCCAGACCACTGTGGTCCCTGACCACTTGTGACAGAGTCACAGAATTTATAAGCGATGGGGCCAACCCTTTGTGGTCCCAGCACCACCGTGACAATCTCGATAAGTATATGTGGGGCCAACCCACCGTGGTCCCAAACCAACGAGATGAGTCAGCGATAAATATAAGTATCGTAGTTTCAAACCACTGTGGTCCCAGACTACTGTGACAGAAGTCACTGAATCACACTTCCCCTTTCAATCATTTCCCAAGCCCATGCAACATATTATCATATTGAGATGGATGCGACATACTTTCAATGTACAATAGATAATTAATTCATACATACATATATTGAAAGTAACATCATAAGCGGAACTTCATGGGTGTCTCAACCTTACCCAAAAGGTATCTCGACTATTCTAAGCGATCGTTTGACTTTCATTAACCACGATTATTAATGCAATTTAATAAAGTAAAGTGTGAGCATTACACACTTGATTATGCGTAAGACTAGACGCTCTAAGTAACACCCCAAACCCGGCCCAAACACTACAGCCGGATCTGGTATGTCACTAAGAAAATTTTCTGTAAAGCCAATCGTGTTGACAGAAAGCCCAAATGTAATTTATATAAAATATGCCCTAATAATCAAAAGCCCAAAACTTAATTACATGTCTTAGTTTAAAAATAAATAATAAAACCCATAATAAAACCAAAATGTAAACTAGTGGCCCATGGGCTTATTACAACGAAGTTTGAATCCATAACATAAAATACTTTTAAAAAAACTATCAAGTAGGGGCTTTTTTCCGGATCCACATATTCTTTTGCATGGCCACATTGCGCTCCACTCCGGCTCAGTTTGGTGAACTAATTGTCACCTGAAAGGTTAATTTAATTGGGTAAGTCGCGAGACTCAGTGTGCAACCCTCATGCACCTCTAGTTTTGGGTCTCAACCCATAAAACATAACAACAATTTCATTTACATAATTAACAAGTAATATGCAAAGCCCAACCCATTTGCCTAGGTTTCCATCCGCTACACGCCCCCGTACCAACCGATCACACCATTGGGGATTTCTACAAACAACCCACACCGCTACACGCCAAGATGGCAGTCATGCTGCTCATCATCATATTATGGCTGAAGCCCTTATAACAAATCACAGCATTAGCCGTTACATCAAATCACGGTAAAAACCGTTTCACATATACATATACATATACATATAACTTACTCCTTCATCACCCAACCCATGCAAACACGTACAATGATCTACTTGTAACATATAATCGATTATTTACTAACACGGTGGTCATTGTTTATTTTCGAGATTTCGACATTTAATGTAACATTTAAAACTTATGAACATATATATTAATAATTAGATCTAGATGGTGGGGAAGTATTACACACCTGATTCTCGTACTAATTCTTTCTCTACGTCTATGGTACTATCACTCAAGACTACCATTATCGGCCCACGATCTGACTTCGATGTCGGCCCACACCCTGATGGCCAATCTCGCACTACCGAAACAGATCACCTCTTGTATTTGGGTGTTGGTTTTGTAGATCCAACCTTTTCTACCTGACTGTTATTTGAGTCCATCCTTAATCACTAAATCATTTAAACGATGAGATCTAATCACTTAACATCTATAACACTTAAATCGAATTCTTACCTAGTTAATCGAATCTCGAATGCCGTTGAGAACACGTCACCTTCCTTCCTACATTCGGCCATCACCAAAAATAGTTAACCAAACTGATGATCGTAATCTATCTAACACCTTAAGACATTCGGCCAAAGAAAAAGGATAAGAAAGTGGCCATTCGGCCAAACCTACCCTTGACCACCTACCTTCGGCTTTTCACAAATTGGTACGACAGATCTCAGTAAGAAAGGATTCGGCTTCTTAAGATTAGGGAGTGAAATCGACAAGGCCTTAGAAAACCAATTCGGATTAGAAACTTGATAAAAAGAATGAAGAAATCGAAAAGAAGCAAAATCTCAAAACTTACCAAACTAAGAAGGTGTAATCGGCTATGGTGCACCTCCGGGAAATCAACCTTGAAGAGTCAGCTATAGGAGAAGGAAAGTATGAACAAAAGAGAATTTGGCTTTTTCAGAAAATATTGAGGAGAGGAGAAAACAACTAGGGGGTTTCGGTTTTGAAAAGAAATTGAAGCAAATGGGAGAAGAGAATTTCGGCTAGGCGAGGAAAAAAGAAAAGTGAAGAAAAGATGATCACTTTGTCTATTAATTTCGGCAACACACACATCTCAGAGTTGGATTTTTGGCCAACTCCTCCTCCCTCTGATAACCTTTATCCACCCTTACAAGCTTAATCTTTATCTACTCTTTAAAAGAGTCTCACCAAGCACCAACTATTTCCTCTTAATTATCATCTTTTTGTCACTTAAAATAAACGAAATAACTCTTAAAATGTAGCCTAATTGCCATCCAACCCGCTTCCCTTCTCAGTCCCGAAATTGGGCTCATCCATTTGGGCCCCAAGCGGCCACACTGGGCCCAACACCTCCCCCTTGTGATGCCACCTTAATGACCACTTAAAGCACCTTTTGTCTTCGGGCCACAAGCCCAACTTGCTACTAATTTAATTATCTAATCTTAAATTTTGAACTAACACCATTTATCAACCACTTAACCCAAGTTTTAAAGCCCAAAATATCTCTTAAATTACCCAGAATATTATTTTAAACCCTACTCCAAATATTTAATCAAGGCCTCAGCCCGAGCCTTAAATTCTTTGAATTAACATATTAAACCAACATATAAATGCACAAGCAAATATTTAGGATGTTACAGGTCTACCCCCTTAAAATAAATTTCGGCCTCGAAATTTACCTGATCAGAAAAGATGGGGATACTATTGGCGTATAACATCCTCTGGCTCCCACGTCGCCTCTTCTGTACCATGATTTCGCCACAAGACTTTAACCAACGGAATAGACTTCCTTCTCAACACTTTCACATCTCGATCCAGAATTTGCACTGGCTCCTCCTCAAAAGACAAATTCGGCCTTACTTCTATCTCTTCTACCGGCACTACGTGCGATGGATCAGATCGATAACGTCTCAGCATCGAGACATAGAACACATCATGTATCTGCTCCAACTCCGAAGGCAACTCCAACCGATAAGCCACTGGGCCCACACGATCTAGTACCCAGTAAGGCCCAATAAACCGTGGACTTAGCTTCCCCTTTCCACCAAATCTCATTATCTTCTTCCACGGGGATACCTTCAAGAAGACTTGATCACCTACCGCAAATTCCACCTCTTCCGTTTTAGATCCGCGTAAGACTTCTGTCGATCAAACGCTTCCTTTAACCTAGCCCGTATTAACTTAACTTTCTTCTCTGTTTCTGACACTAATTCTGGACATAACACCTTGCGTTCACCCAACTCCGTCTAACAAGTTGGAGTCCGACATCTCCTTCCATGTAACGCTTCATAAGGCGCCATCCGAATGCTAGCTTGATAACTATTATTGTATGCAAATTCTACCAAGGGAAAATATTCTTCCCAACTGCTCCTAAAGTCAATGATGCAACCCCTTAGCATATCCTCCAAGATTTGAATTACCCTCTTGGACTGACCATTAGTCTATGGGTGAAAAGCAGTACTAAAGTCTAACCTTGTTCCCATTGCTGGATGAAGAGCCTTCCAAAATCGTGACGTGAACCTAGGGTCCCTATCCGATATGATCGACACTGGTACACCATGCAATCTTACAACCTCAGCCACATACAATTTAGCCAACCTTTGTAGAGAGAAGTCCACTCGAACCGGTATGAAGTGAGCTGACTTCATCAGCTGATCTACAATCACCCAAATCAAATCTTTCTTAGTGGGTGTAAGGGGTAACCCACTAACAAAATCCATCGTGATTCTCTCCCATTTCCATTAGGGAATCTTCACCGGCTGCAACAATCCCAATGGCACTTGGTGTTCGGCTTTGACTTGCTGACACGTCAAACATTTTCCTACGATTTTTGTTACCTTTTTCTTCAGACCTGGCCACCAAAATTGCTCTCGCAAATCACAGTACATCTTGACTCCTCCAGGATGCATAGCATAAGGGCTACTATGCGATTCCCGAAGAATCCCCTGTCTTAACTCATCATCTTTAAGCATGTAAATCTTCCCACGATAACATAGAACTCCATCATTGTTTAGACTATAGTCTTCCATTCCACCATCCCTCACTCGCAACAATCGAGCACTCAGGTATTTATCTCCTAACTATTTGTCCCTAACCTGACTTACCCATGTCGGCTTTACTTGTAACTCAGCCAGCAAACTCCCGTCATCGAATAAACTCAGATGAGCGAACATGGCTCTTAGTTCCGATACTATCTTACGGCTTAATGCATCTGCCACCACATTCGCCTTACCAGGGTGGTATTCGATCGAACAATCATAATCCTTCAAGAGCTCGATCCACCTACGTTGTCTTAAATTTAACTCCTTCTGGGTAAGGAGATACCTCAGACTTTTATGGTCGGTGTAAATTACCAACTTCTTCCCATACAAGTAGTGCCTCCAAATCTTCAAGGCAAACACCACCACCGCCAACTCCAAGTCATGCGTAGGGTAGTTCAACTCATGCGATCTCAACTGTCGAGGCGCATATGCCACCACCTTTCCTTCTTGCATCAATACACACCCTAAACCCGTGTGTGATGCATCACAGTAGACGGTAAATTTCTTTTCTGCCTTCGACTGAATTAACATTGGCGCTTCCGTTAGGATTCTCTTCAACTTCTCAAAGCTCTCTTGCTGTTTGTCAGTCCACACAAATGATACTCCCTTCCTCAACAACTTAGTTAGAGGTGCTGCTACTAGAGAAAACCCTTCAACGAACCTTCGGTAATACCATGCCAAACCTAAGAAACCCCGAACCTCTGCCACAGACTTTGGTGGTTTCCAATCAATACAGCCTCTATCTTTTGAGGGTCTACCCTGATTCCCTCGGCTGAAACCACATGTCATAAGAAAGTCACTTCCTTCAACCAGAACTCACACTTACTGAACTTTGCAAACAATTGCTTCTCCTTTAGAGTTTGCAAGATCACACGAAGATGTTCGTCATGCTCCTGCTCTGACTTAGAGTAAACCAAGATATCGTCGATGAACACCATGATGAACTGATCAAGATATGGTTGAAACACCCGATTTATCATATCCATAAAGGCCGCTGGTGCGTTCGTCAACCCGAACGGCATCACCAAGAACTCATAATACCCGTACCGAGTCTAAAACTTCGTCTTATGAATGTCTCCTTCTTTAACCCTTAATTGATGATATCTGAACCGTAGGTCAATCTTAGAAAAGATTGAAGCTCCTTTAAGCGATCGAACAGATCGTCAATTCTTGGCAATGGATACTTGTTTTTAATCGTCAACTTGTTCAATTGACGATAGTCCACGCACATACACATGGATCTGTCCTTCTTCTTCACGAACAGGACGGGCGCTCCCCATGGAGACACACTCGATCGAATGAACCCACGATCCAATAGTTCCTGAATCTGAGCCTTGAGCTCCACCAACTCCTTTGGCGCCATCCTATAAGGAGAAATGGATACTGGAGCTGTACCCGAAAGTAGGTCTATTCCAAATTCCACCTCGTGATCTGGGGGTAATCCTAGCAATTCTTCCGAAAAGACATCCGCAAAATCTTTGACTGTTCGAACCTCATCAACAGTCACCTCATTAGCATCTAACGCACTAATAAAAGCTAGAAATGCACTACATCCCTTCTGAATCATCTTAATAGCTTTTAAGGATGATACCACGTTGAACAAGTAATTCCTTCTTTCTCCTAACACAACCACCTCCCCGCCTTCCGGGGTTCCCAACACCACACGCTTATTCCCACAGTTTAACTTGGCACGATGCTTTGTCAACCAATCTATTCCTAATATAAGGTCAAACTCTCCAAACGGTAATTCCATTAAATCTGCTGGGAATACCACCCCTTGAGTCTCTAAAGGTACATCCCTAAACAGTTTGTCCACTACCTTAGATTGTCCTAAGGACTAAACACGATCATATTCCTAGTAGTTATTTCAGAGGCTAAACTTAGAGTCTCGGACCTCGAACTTGCAACATAGGAGTGGGTTGACCCAATGTCAATCAAAGCGAGATAAAGGATTATCAATAACAAGAAACGCGTGCGATTATAACATCCGGTGCGTCACTATCCTCCGTCGACGAGTGCATAAACTAAGCGTTTGTCTTACGTCTATATTACTCGCACCTCTCGCTAGATGCTCCATGACCCGATGGATCCATTTTTCCTCTATTGCACCTCTGCCCCTTGGTCGGTGATCACCTTTCCTAGTCCGATCGAGAACCTCGGCCGTTAGTCGCCCGATCCATCCGAGGACGGTCCCTCATCAAGTGTTCTGTGGATCCACACCCAAAGCATCCACCGGTTTCATTCGCACTCCCATAATGGGTCCTCTCGCATGTAGAACATGCTTGACTCTGGCCCGATGGAGCACGAGCTGGCCCATCAGTCCTAGGCCTTTTTTGAAAATTTTCAGTTGCTCTAGAGGGTCCAAAACCTCTCTTACTCCTACCCTGATCCTTATCCTTCTCTTGTCTCTCCTCTCGTTTCACTTCTTCAGCTATTTTGACCTTATCTACCAAAACCTCAAAAATTCTCTCTCGCTATGGTGCAATCAGAATCCTTAGCTCATTCTGTAGCCCATCCTCGACCCGAACGCATCGTTCATACTCCGTTGCTACCACTCCCCGAGCGTAACGACTCAAGCATAGAAACTCAGCCTCATACTCAGCCATAGACTTACTCCCCTACACCAAATTCAGGAATGCTTTCCTTTGAGCATCCATATAACTAGCCCCAACGTACTTTTCCTGGAATGAGTCCTTAAAGAAATCCCAGTCAATCAGGTCCACGGCCGTACCCTCTTTCATCGTGAGCCACTATTGGTAGGCCTTGTCTCGAAGAAGAGACATGACCCGCTTCAGCTTTTCCTCTACCGTGAAGTCTAGGTCATCCATTATACGTTTCACTGCCTCTAACCAATATTCAGCGAAACTTGGGGATCGCCGATGACTCCTAAATACTTCGCCTTGTTGTTCCTCAGCCACTTTAGCATAGATTTTCGGGCTCCTATGCCCATACCAGCCTCATCCACTCTTTCCAAAACCCTCAGTATAGCCTGAGACACCACGCCCTCTCCACCATGCGGTCCTAAAATTCCACCTCAAAGAATTGGTGGGCAGGTATCTCACTTCGGACCCATGACCCGATCCTACGGGTTCTGACACGATTATCCTACCTCTACCGCGACCATGTGGCAGACGTCCTCGACCTCTTGTACTCATTCTTCTAGTTCGCGTTTATCTGTTTTAAAAGTTTTATGAGGCATTAGTTGTTCCACTAATTATCCCGGACAATCTTATGAAACATAGTTTTTAAAAGTGATTCTTTCGAATTCGAACCTATCTACAGTTTTTAGTCTTCCTAATTCTAGGGATTATGCACACACAACATTCTTACAAGTAACATCCATCACCTAAGGGTATTTTCGCTACCTAGGGGTATTTTCGTAATTTTATCCTACAGGGGTATTTTCGTAAAAAAATTTCAAAATATGGTTCCAGGTGATTTTACGAAATAAAGGTATTTTGGTCATTTTCAACTCGGGGGTATATCGGTAATTTTGCAAGTCGAGGTAGTTTGGTCATTTTGCAAAGCAGGGTATTTTGGTCATTTTTAGAATAAGAGGTATTTTTGGGTCATTTTGCAAAACCAGGTAATTTTTACAAATCGTGGTATTTTGGTGATTTTAAAACTAAGGTTTACTTTAGGATTTTACAAAACAAGTTGGTTTGGTCCCTTTCGGGTTTTAATTGTAGTTTTGGCTCACAACACGCATCAGTAACTAGGGTGAATAGTCACTATGCACGGTAGGATTCTAGTGAAAGGAGGTGAGTCACTAGAATTGCTTAAATACCAAGCTTTCCATGAATCCACTCCTAGACATGCATATGCCTATTGCCACACCTGTCATGGCTAAAGTGAACTCACTATGCACCGGGTAAGATTCAGTGAAGAGGAGGTGAGTCACTCGGATTGCTTAAATACCAAGCTCTTGGGATCTACTCCTAGACATGCATATGCTTGTTACCACACTTTAGTCTTGTGACTTGTTTACGAGTTTTGTTTAATGAAGTTAAGTCTTATGGATTTTAAGAGTTGTTTGTCTAAGCCTAGAGTCCATCAAGTTCTAACCTAAGTAGTCTACGTCCCATAAAACTCGTTAAGCCCACATTGATATCACAATCAAGAGTTCAGAATACTTACCTGGCGAACTTAGCAGGAGACGAAGTGCCATCTTGAGCTAACAAACCTTTACTAAGAGAAATTCATGCTTCAAAAACCCATTTTTAGAAAATCTTTTAGGCCCAAAACCCAATAGCCGAGTTTTGAACCTGGCTCTGATATCAATTTGTAACACTCTAAACCCGACCCAAACACTACAACCGAATCTAGTATGTCACTAAGAAAAATTTACGTAAAACCAATCGTGTTGACAGAAAGCCCAAATGTAATTTATATAAAATATGCCCTAATAATCAAAAGCTCAAAACTTAATTACATGTCTTAGTTTAAAAATAAATAATAAAACCCATAATAAAACCAAAATGTAAACTAGTGGCCCATGGCTTTATTACAACGAAGTTTGAATCCATAACATAAAATACTTTTAAAAAAAACTATCAAGTAGGGGCTTTTTTCCGGATCCACATATTCTTTTGCATGGCCACCTTGCGCTCCACTCCGGCCCGGTCCGATGCACTAATTGTCACCTGAAAGGTTAATTTAATTGGGTGAGTCGCGAGACTCAGTGTGCAACCCTCATGCACCTCTAGTTTTGGGCCTCAACCTATAAAACATAACAATAATTTCATTTACATAATTAACAAGTAATATGCAAAGCCCAACCTATTTGCCTAGGTTTCCATCCGCTACACGCCCCCGTACCAACCGATCACACCATTGGGGATTTCTACAATCAACCCACACCGCTACACGCTAAGATGGCAGTCTTGCTACTCATCATCATAGTATGGCCGAAGCTCTTATAACAAATCACGGCATTAGCCGCTACATCAAATCATGGTAAAAATCGCTTCACATATACATACACATATAACTTCCTCCTTCATCACCCAACCCATGCAAACACGTACAACAATTTACTTGTAACATATAATCAGATTATTTACTAACCTGGTGGTTCGCTATTTATTTCTGAGATTTCGGCTTTTAATGTAACGTTTAAAACTTATGAACATATATATTAATAATTAGATCTAGATGGTGGGGAAGTATTACACACCTGATTCTCGTACTAATGCTTTCTCTACATCTACGCTACTATCACTCGAGACTACCACTATCGGCCCACGATCGACTTGATGTTGGCCCACACCGATGGCCAATCTCGCACTCATAAAACAGATCGCCTCTTGTATTTGGGTGTTGGTTTTGCAGATCCAACCTTTTCTGCCTGACTATTATTCGAGTCCATCCTTAATCACTAAATCATTTAAACGATGAGATCTAATCACTTAACATCTATAACACTTAAATCAAATTCTTACCTAGTTAATCGAATCCCGAATGTTGTTGAGAACACTTCACCTTCCTTCCTACATTAGGCCATCACCAAAAATAGTTAACCAAACTGATGATTGTAATCCATCTAACATCTTAAGACATTCGGCCAAAGAAAAAGGATAAGAAAGTGGCCATTCGGCCAAACCTACCCTTGACCACCTACTTTTGGCTTTTCACAAATCGGTACTACAGATCTCATCAAGAAAGGATTCGGCTTCTTAAGATTAGAGAGTGAAATCAACAAGGCCTTAGAAAATCGATTCGGATTAGAAACTTGATAAAAAGAATGAAGAAATCAAAAAGAAGCAAAATCCTAAAACTTACCAAACTAGGAAGGTGTAATCGGCTATGGTGCACCTCTGGGAAATCAACCTTGAAGATTCAGCTATAGGATAAGGAAAGTATGAACAAACGAGAATTCAGCTTTTTGAGAAAATATTGAGGAGAGGAGAAAACAACTAGGGGGTTTCGATTTTGAAAAGAAATTGAAGCAAATGGGAGAAGAGAATTTCGGCTAGGTGAGGAAAAGAGAAAAGTGAAGAAAAGATGATCACTTTGTCTATTAATTTCGGCAACACACACCTCTTAGAGTTGGATTTTTGGCTAGCTCCTCCTCTCTCTGATAACCTTTATCCACCCGTACAAGCTTAATCTTTATCTACTCTTTAAAAGAGTCTCACCAAGCACCAACTCTTCCCTCTTAATTATCATCTTTTTGTCACTTAAAATAAAAGAAATAAATCCTAAAAGGTAGCCTAATTGCCGTCCAACCTGCTTCCCTTCTCAGTGCCAAAATTGGACTCATCCATTTGGGCCCCAAGTGGCCACACTAGGCCCAACACCTCCCCCTTGTGATGCCACCTTAATGCCAACTTAAAGCACCTTTTGCCTTCGAGCCACAAGCCCAGCTTGCTACTAATTTAATTATCTAATCTTAAATTATGAACTAACATCATTTATCAACCACCTAACCCAAGTTTTAAAGCCCAAAATATCTCTTAAATTACCCAAAACATTATTTTAAACCCTAATCCAAATATTTAATCAAGGCCTCAGCCCGAGGCTTAAATTCTTTGAATTAACATATTAAAACAACATATAAATGCACAAGCCCATTTTTAGGATGTTACACTCTAAATTGTCGACACTCTCACTAGAAGCAAAACCGCAATTTGTCTATCCCAGGTAGACGTCGGCTCCCTACCATAGCTTGGTGGAAAGTCTCGAACAACCGACTCCGCACGCCGTTTAAATTTAAGGGCACAGACTACGAGGTCACTCCCCTATTTAGAATGACTGGTACTCGTATCCATGTAGAAAAATCTTGATCAATACTCAAGGAGAAATGTAGGTTGACTAAGAAAAGAATTTGATTAAGATAGACTACAATTGAAAGGGATGAAATAACCAAGAAATCGCGAAGATGGCTCCTTACCTTAAGAACTCGAATGGAGTGATCAGATTCAGAAATCAATAGACCTTCAGGCTTCGGACAACAAATGTTCGGCTAATGGAGTTTCTCGAAGTAAACGTTCCAAAATAAGAGAAAAAGAAGAAAAGAAAAAGGGGTTAGCTGAAATCTAATCACCAAGAACAAAGTAGCCATTCGGCTATGACCATACATAATTGAGAGAAAATAAAGAAAGGAACGAAAGAGTCTCCCCTTACCTTAACCAATAGAAATCGATTGAAAAGACTCCCTTCAGCCAAATATTCCTATCACCTTGCTTCGTGATGTTCAGCTGACAGTAAAAAGTGTAAGAATCAACTAGTGTGGTGTCGAAGGAGATTCGACTATGGAGAAAATGTGTAGAAATGAAACACACAAGAGAAAAGAGTGAGAAGTATGTTTCGGCTAGAGAAGACAGAAGTAGAGGAGAAGAGAGTTTCGGCTCAAAGATAGAAGAGGGTTCAGCTAAAGAAAATAAAGGAAATAAAAGAGAAAAGAAGAAGAAAAAGGGATGCCTAAATGGTCACACTAGTTTCGGCTAGTGTCAAAGAAGCAAAAAGAGATGAAGAGAAGAGGCTGAAAGTTTCGACACAAGGAGAAGTAGGAAACTGAATGAGAGAAAAAGAGAGCTCTAAGAGACTTTTGCAAAAATCGGCACTCGCCCTATATGACCGAAAATGCCAAAAAAAATGCCTAAGACCAATGGGAATTTTGGCACACTCACCTATCCTAGCAACTAAACTGAAATCCCCCTCCAAGTTCCCCACATTCGGCTAACACCTCCACCACCACCAAATCCCTTGATTTCCTCCTAGTTTCACTCTCCATCACCCATTAAAATTGGTTTCACCAATTCAAACTCCTTCAAGCACTCTTGTCCATCCATTTGAATGCATTGATCCATTCAACCACCACCCTTGAAGAGTCCCTATCGAAACCATTTCTCTCCATCCTGGTGCCAAAACTAAAGCTTCATACTAAGGCTTATGGGATTTGAGCTCCTCCCCTTCTGCTCCTACAAGTGACGCTACCTCCACTTGGACACAAGCTTCTTTAGGTCAACAACCACACGCAAATAAACTTAACGCCTGCTCCTACTAGCTCTCCCCCCTTAGATGCCCAAAACAGAAAATTTTACCAAGGCTACAGGACCCCCAAACACATTTAAATAACAAGCAGAACAACGAAGCACACAGAAAAGCCTAAAATGCAGAACCCCTAAATCTAGGATGTTACACAAATAACCTTGTTCATGTCCACACGGGTAGGACACAGGAGTGTGTCTAGGCCGTGTAAGAAACACGGTCAGTCTTATGGGTGTGTGATTAGGTCGTATGTCCCCTACATGCTAGTGTTGCAAGTCAGTGTCGACCACGGGCTAGCGACACGGGCGTGTGCCTAGGTTGTGTGTCCTTTATTAGATTTCTGACGTTACAAATAGAATACCCAGGTTTTTACACACGGACGAGGACATGGGCGTGTCTATGTCGTGTAGAGCACACGGGCCAAGAACATGGGCATGTGTTCGGCCATGTGAAAACCCCTGTAGGTTCGAAATGAAAATAAATCTCACACGGGCTAGGGACATAGGGGTGTGTGACCACATAGCCTACCCATACGGGCGTGTCCCATTTCAAACAGTCGTGTGACCCTTGTTTAGACAAAAAAATTTAAGTTCACAAAAGTTCCCAGTTGGATTCTGAAACCCCTCGTATGCATGTTTAAAGCCCCGTAGGCCCTTAAGGAGAATTTTTTGATTGTAAACGAGAAATTTTATGGTTTCAAGTTGCATGACCAAGTGAGTTAAGTCCGGTAATACCTCGTGCCCGATTCCGGTGTAGAATAAGGGTAAGGGGTGTTACAATAGGGATAGCCTCTTGCGCCGTAATAGCCTCCAGCGCCACTCCTCCCAATTCAGCCTCCATACACTACCACTCTGGCGACCCTCATCCCGTACCTGCATACAAGATAAACAACAACAAACACACAGACAGCAATAGAAAGAACAAGAAAAATGCATTGTAAAAAAATCGGCTATAAAGCTGATTGAATCCATTTGTTAAAAAAAAAAAGGAAAAAGAAGAAAAAGGCATTCTGAAATACAAAAATAGAGGCATTCAGTAGAAAATGTGGTATTTTTATTTCATCTTTTCGATTTTGCTTTAGTCCTTTTTAAAATATATGAAAATAAAGAATAAAAAGGCATCAAAATTACCCAGTTCTTCGCTTCATGCCCCATCGGAGGTTTCCTCTGTTTGCAAAATTCGAAAAACCCTTCGAGATTCCATTTGGACTTTGTCAAAAAGAGGGTGCGAAAAGACTAGAAAGTGAAGAAATGCCTCGATTCTAAAATTTTTCAGGGCATTAGGTTTTAAAATCTAGACCTAGGTTTAAAAGGGGGTTGCTTCAATTTTTTGTACCGGAGCGGGCGAAGGTCATCGTGACAAAGTGTACCAAGTGGATCGTCGAACCCTAGGTCGAGGGGGAGAGGAGGTATGAAAGAGTTTTTGGTTTTTTTTAAAAAAAATCAGGGGCCAAATGAAGTTTTTTTTTAAATTTTGCTTTTATAAACCCCACGAGACGACGCCGTTTAGGGCTGATTCCAGTAGCCTCAAAATGGCACCATTTAGCCCAATATCCGGGCATTAGCCTGCAAGCATGATCCGCGTGTCAATTGTTTTGAAATTAAGTTTACTATATTTTTAATTTTTACCCTATGTTTTATCTCGATTTCATTTTAGCCTGCATCTAAATGACACCATTTTGGAGGGCAAAGAAATTTTCTATTTCGGTCCCCCTATGTTGTGCACGGGTTGCAACTTAGTCCTTTTTATTTTTTCCTTTTTTAATTTTATCCTATAATTTTATTTAAGTGTCATTTTAGCCTTGGTATAAAATGCTGTACACAGAGGGCCAGTGATATTTTCCTTTTCGCCCCCTCGTGTTTTTTAGAGAGTTACAAATTAGTCCGTTATTTCTCTTTTTATTTCGAATTCTTCCCCCAAATTTTTTTTAGGTTTCAATTCAATCTTTTTTCATGTCCTTACATTTATTTTATTTAAATTTAGATCCTAAATTTTATTTTAACAACAATCAAGTCCTTATTCATTTAAATTTGGACTCTTTGAATTTCTTTTATTTTATTCTATTTTATTTATTTATTTATTATCCATTTGTCTAGTTATTTATTTATCATTAAATTTTTATCTTTTTATGCTTTAAAATATAGATTATTTGCAATCCTTTAAGTACACATTTTCATTATTTTATTACTTTTTATTACTTCATTGTTCATTCATTTGTAAACTTTTTCATGTTTTTTTCTTGATCATGCATTTACTATTTTATTGTCTTATTTATTTATTATCGTGACTTGATTATTAATATTGTTCAATTATCGTATTCTTGTTATGCTTTATTATCATTATGTTCATGCTTTATTAGTTTGTTGAATTTTGGTAGTATTATCGTTCATTCAATATGAGATTTTTTTTACGTCTTAGCCATACTCGAATAAATTACACATGTATCCCTTTTTAAATATTTCATCAACTTTCACCTAAATTCATAAAAAGGAATTTAAAAAAATTGGTAATATTTCGTATTTTAGAGATTTGAGAAATCGTGCCCTAGCTTATGGGGTTTCGATTTTCTCGTTAATCCTAAATAGCCGAACATTCTCTTACTTTTTAAAATATGTGAATTTTCAATAAAAATTAAAGGCAAGCTTATTCTTGAGGGTCCAAAGTGTCGTGTCCTAACTTACGGGATGTGATATTTCGATATCTCGAGACGAGAGGGTCTTTATCAATCGTTTCGATTATTTCAAGTTTTTTTTAAATTAATATTAATAAGAGGAGGGATCATATTTTAAATTCTTTTTGAATTTTCAACTTTCGACATTAAGACATTAATTAATCAATTAGGTACCAATTTTGGGCGAGACTAGGGTACTAATCCTTCCTCATGTGTAACCGACTCCCGAACCCATTTTTCTGAATTTCATAGACCAAAATCATTGTTTTAATAAATCAAATTTATTATTAAAATGACCGAATTACGAGGTGACTCGATCACACCTCATTAAAAAAAGGATTGGTGGCGACTCTCATTTTTTCATTTTTAAATAAAATTCGACCTCGTTTTTTCAAAAAAAATGGTTTTGACAGTTGAAATCTAAGCTTAGAAGTGAGATTTGAGTGGTTAAACACCTATTTCGACAAAACTAGTTAAATTTTTGGTATAGAGGTTAATAGGCTTTGATATAGGATTTTGGAATGATTTAATGGTGTTTTTTTATGTTAGTAATGCCTTTGTAATGTGTTTGATGTGTATGAAAAGTGTCAATTCATTTGGGAGCCTCTACAACCATGGACAAAGGAAAATAGAATCTTACTTGAGCATGGTAGTTGAGGTGATGATTGCTAAGATGAGTGGTTTGATATACTACGTTTAAACTCCAGTACATAGGCTAAGGTAACACATGTGAACCTCTACTTTGGTATGTGAACCTTGACTTCTTCCTTGTACAAATCCTTATAATTTTGTTTGAATCGTTGAGTATATGCACTGTGTGATTTTAAAGGTGAAGAAAATGCATGAACTTATAATATATATACATGAGCTTTATTTTATATAATATATATATATTCATGGGTTTTGGTAATGTACATATATATAAGCGTGTGGGGTTGTATATATATTATATACTTAGGTTTTATTATATAATATATATATAGGTTTATAGGTTTTGTTTTATGTAGTATACATAAATGTATATTTTAATGTATGCTAAAATTTCATGTGACAAAGGCCACTAAATAGGTATGTATATATAAGTAATATATATTCAGTATATGGTTATGTAATGCTTATGTAACTAATATAAAAATAAATATTATAATATGGATTTTTATAACATATGAATTTTATTGATAATGCACATTTATGCATGCACTAACCCTTAAGTGAATTATGAGTTTTACGATATTGCGAGCTTTGATTAGTGCAAAATTATATTATCGTGAATGCTAAATGCAAACTCAATTGTAATGCGAGCCAATTATATTCGTGTACTATGTTATATTGTGAACTATGTAACTTGGTGAATTATATTATTATGGCTAACTATGTTAAATTGGTGACCTATATTAATATGACGAACTGTATTAATTTGTCAAACTGTGCATTGTGAGATTTTGAGTTGTATTGTATGTAAGCTAAGCTATTGTGTGCCCTATGCTAAATAAAATATGCGAAAAATGATTTATGTGAGCTATGTCATGAATGATATGTGAACTGTGATTATGAGTTCAATATATGTTGCATGGAAGTGATATTATTTACAAACCATGCTCTATTGCAAATTGTGTTATAATGTGCGAGCTCTGTTTAATTGCGAGCCCTATTATATTGAGTATTTTGAATGCGTTAAAGAGATATTTTGGCATTGTGACCTTATGGACCCATTGGATATAGTTGGCATGCCATAGGATTGTGAGTACTCACCCTTTTTATTACGATGGCCATCGTGACTTGGAAATGTGTTGGAGAGATAAGGGAATGTCGAGCATAGCTCCATTCACCGTTGATATTGTGGTGTGTTTGTAACACCCCTAACCCGTAATCGTCGTCGGAATAGGGTTAAGAGGCATTACCAGACAATCGAAACATTTCATATCCATTTCACAACACAAAGTCAATTATTATTCAATCAAATTCAAACATAATCATATGGTCCCTTAATGAGGTCCACGAAAACATAAACACATGTTAGAAAGAGGTCGAGACTAAACTGAACACATACGACAATTTTTGAAATTTAATCATTTTTCAAAACTGCGGAGGTCAACACGGCCTCAGACACGCCCGTGCATTCAAGCCATGTCAAAACAAGGCATACCTACTAACTTGTTAACACGGCCTGAGACACGCCCGTGTGCCTCACCTGTGGTCGACACTGACTTGCACCACACGGCCAGTCAAACAGCCGTGTGTCCAACCTGTGGTCGAGCCTAACTTGTTTCCCTTGGTCAACTTATACAACACGGTTGAGCCACACGCACGTGTGCTCAACCATGTGGACAATTATAGGCCATTTTCAAGGCCAAATTTGCCTCCCACACTTTGAATCACCTACAAGCCTCAAATCAATACCAATTCATGTCCCCAAATGCAACCAAATATGCCAATACAAGCATCAATCTATCATTAACCATACCATCTATAGTCATACTCAAACTTATCTCAAATAAGTCCAACCAAAAATACAAATTTCACATTATAAATCATGTTAACAAAACATCATTTAATCAAGCCACAAATTCACACATAAAACACCATTTCCATCAACTAATTCAAACACGAAAAATACCATTTGCAACCTCACTATTTCATATCACATTCATCATTTTCATTGTCTTACATATGAACCATCAACATTCAACCTTCTAGCCGTATCACATGCCAAGATCCAACATTACAAAACATACCATGACCACTGGCCTATACATGCCATATACCAAATATGTACATCTTTCAAAAATATCGAAATAGATTGCTGATAGTGTGATAGAGCCGCTGACGATCCCCTGATCTGAGCTAGCTTTACTGACACTGTAAAACACAGAAATAATTCACACAGTAAGCTTTTGAAGCTTAGTAAGTTCGTAACATAATACATTTAATTTAATAGCTCAAATACAATGCACAAGGTGAATCCATCACATAGATCAATTCTCAAATGCTCACACCATATTATCCATAGCTAGTATGCTCACTCAATCATTCATAAATTCATATACAATCTCATCAACCACAAAGGTTCAATACATACCTTAGCCAACACCTAGTTATTCACCATTCATGCTATCCAAAGCTTGATATTACCTCTCGATCAACCTTTGTTATTCATTCGATTTAATCGCACACTTAGTGCCTAAATTATAGTCAAAGCTTAAACAACATCGCACACTTAGTGCATCAATGTAAAACCGAACTTAATTCGGTATCGCACACACAGTGCCAAATCAATAAACCAAAGCTTCTATTGTTTCGCACACACAGTGCTAATCGTCTCTGTCTCATTTTTAAGTTCGCACACTTAGTGCCTCATTACTCAATTTCATATATATAATACATTTCTATTCATTAACTATACATTCATCTAATTCTCATCACATAGATATAAAGTTAACAACTTGTATTATATCCGAACTTACCTCAGACGTCGAAATACCGGAACTAGCCGATCAATCGAGTACTTTATCTTTGCCTCGATCTCGATCCGAACATCTCCTTTCTTGGTCTAAACACATTCAAATTTAACTCATTCAATCACCAATTCATTCAATTTAGTCCAAACACATATATTTGGGCATTTTACAAAATAGCCTTCACATTTTTACATTTCACCACCTTAGTCCCTATTTCATAATATCATCGAATACACAAATTTTGATTGTACCCATGCCTATTCGAATTCTTCTTAATCTCATACAATTCCTTATATTTCATTTATTTCACATTTTAGTCCTTCAATTTCTTATTTTCACAATTACGTCCAAAATACTCAATTTCACTAAAAACTCAAAGACAAACTATGTTAGTCTATCACATATCTTTCATAATTCATCTTCAAACATCACAAAAACCTTGGGTTCATCAATGGCATATTTCAAAATCATCATCAATTCACAAAATTGAACCATGGATTTTGAAGAACACAAAGCAACGATTACAAAAATGTAAAAATTATCAAAAAAACCGAGCTCAAAACATACCTTGTTTTGGCCAAAGTCCTAGCCAAAACCTAACAAGCTTATTTCATTTCTTTTTCTTGCAATTTTGGTGGAAGAAAGATTAATATGGGTTTCTTTTTCTAATTTATTTTATTTAATACATACTATTATGTCATTTCCCATTATACCCTTGTTTATTAAACCATTAAATCAACAATTTTATGCCTATTTATGTCCATCCAATCTATTAATGGCTTAATAGCAATATAAGGACTCCTCATTTAAAAGCCATGCCAATTAAGCACTTTTAAAATTAGCACACAACTTTTACATTTTATACGATTAAGTCCTTTTTCATAATTCGACACACAAACAATAAAATTTTCACACTAAATTTTCACGTATTATAAACATAAAAATAATATTAAAATATTTTTGACCTCAAATTTGTGGTCTCGAAACCCTTTATTCGACTAGGGTCTAAACTGAAACATTACGGTGTTTGGAGAGTGTGAACATATGTGCTGCACTTACATAGAGATAACATATGACTTTATGAGTCATGTGGTGTGCTTTGGAGATCTGTTTATCCAATGTGTGGTGATAGAGTCCACTTATTGGTAGTGATAGAGTCCACTTAATTTTTCGTAATTAAAAAAATTTTAGCTTATTATTATTTAAGATATAGGAGTTATGATGGAGCATGAACTATTATTTTACATGAATTGTTATTTGGTATGAGCTGCTATTTCATATGAACAGATGTTTGGTGTGAATTGATAATTTATGTGATCTGCCCATTTTATGCGTATTACTTATTATGTGTGCACTACTTATTGTATGAGAACTATTGTGTCGTGTGAGTTACTATTTTGTGTAGACTACAATAGTATGTGAACCATTATTATTTGTCACCTTTTAACCTAATTGATGTGTTTATTTATAGTATGTTTGAGCACTCACTGACCTTTCACAAGCTCACCCACTCTTTTATAATATTGTAGTGACTTAGCTTGTGAAGAGGTGTAGGAGTGAGTCATCCAAATAATCCAAATCGAGGCTTTACCTGGGTATGTTGTTGTGTTCCCAAACCCAGTGAAGAAGGCAACATGGGACCAAGTTATGGGATTTAGTATTAGACTTATAATTTTTAGGTTGTAATTAGACACTATAGACTATTTAATTGTTTTTTTTAATATTTTATCATTGTGTTAGATAGATGATTGAATGATGAATTATGATTGTTTGACAATTGGTTTGAATAACTGTTCGACTACCTTGTAAGTACAGGTTGAAGAGTCGCTGGTCATCGAGGTAAGCCTTAAATGTTTTATATGTGATTTGGATACAAATATGTGCTTGGTATACATGAGATGTAACACAGAATTCGGTTAAGTCATGTAAACTGTTAAATGTTTGCTAATTAATTAATTAAAATATTATGAGGTTGTTCAAGATGCTTTAATAAAATTTTCAAAATAAGACTTACAAATCCTACAATACTATTGTTAAACTTTGTGAAATATATTTTTCCCAACATATTATTATATATTACATTTTAAATCTAATTATATGTTTTTAAAATAAATGGTTTTTAAGTCCCTACAAATATAGCCTTTTGAAAAATACCTCTGCATGCATGTATGTTTAACTAAATTTTACGAGGTAATTATCTATTAAATATTAAATTGTGAATTAGTCTTATTGTTGATTGTTGATCAGAGTAGCACAACGAAAGCATGATATCAAGTTTCTATTAAATATTCCATGATTAATTGTGTGGTGTGATTGGTCAGTTGGTGTGCTTTGTGGTGGTTTAAAAGGAGAGTCACTTTGGTGGCCAATGTGACGTTCGAAATTTAGGTCGGACCGCCTAGTTGAGTTTGGGGAACCACATGGAGATTCAATTATGACATGATATGTGATTACCATTTTGATTTGATAGTTTTCCCGACATTAGGGGAGAAAAATAATAACTTGTAATGAGTTAGGGAGGAGAGTAATTTGAACCAGAAGTTTAACAATGATAACTCATTACAAGTTCCAAATATAAAATTCTCATAAAAGAAAATAATAAATCTAGATGGTCATATAGTGAAGGTGGATGCTCTAGAAGAGACCCAATATGTAACGCCCCAAAACCCAGCTTAGAAGTTTAGATCGGTTCTCGGTGGTCACATTGATCACCAAAGTGATCAAAAAGCCATTCTCAAATGATTTGTCAAAATCTCATTCAAATGCAGCTCCGTTTAATATTTTAGGATTTAAAACACAAATCTTCAGAATACGTTAAAACGTTTGGAAATATAAATCCGCAAAATCATAAATTCATTCCGAGACAAAACTCAATTTATGGAATTCCAAAATTTTAATTTATACCACAGTTCCTTTTTAGTAAGCACAGTCCAAAATAGTTCGAAATTAAAAAGAGAAGACTAATTATTTTGTTTAAAAACTGGCACTTCTGAGACCTCCGGTATGTCGAATCCAGCTTCAAAAAATGAGAGTACCTGAAAAGGGAAAACTAAGGGGTGAGTTACATGAGCTCAGTGTGTGTTCGAAACGTAACAAACGACAAAGTTACAAAGTAGAATTTCAATTAGCAGTTCACTGGCGAAACGTACTTAGAAGGCTATTACAAATCGATAATGTAAATATGGAACCAATTTCCCAACCATACGTATCAAACAAAGCACATTATATCATTGTCAACATATCTTTCCAACAAATAGATGTTCGTACAAACAAAAGTATGTACTGATGCAAAACATATTAAAAACACACCCACCCCACCAACTAAACACTACTTCGATCCCCATTCACACCATGAATGAGCTAAAGGTAGCCCAACCAACCATGCACACCACATAGGACCTCAAAAGGCCCATCCAACCTTACATACCACATATGTGGAACTAAGCCACGTAAATGACAATATGTAGTGAAAGTGACATATGTATCATCTGATCTGACAAACCATTGTCTGAGATGTAATGCAGCTAAACTACCAAATCAGATCAGACTTCCTTCTCTTTGCAATCAATCCCAAAAACTTTATGCAAATGCATGTATGCGATGCAGACTTACGTAAAGCAATGTCATGACAGTCAAAGCTGAATCGAGGCGCACATCCAATCGACTGTGTTCGAATCGATATCATGATACACAATTATTAGGCAACATCACATTAATGAATCATTAAACTAGCGTAACGATTTCATAAAACACATATGTCTGAGCCAAAATAGAGTCTCAACTACCCTTACTAAGGCCCAGTGTAACAGCCCATTTTTAGTTAAATCAGAATAGTGATTTTGGTACCACAAATCTAAGCTCAATATATTTATTTTATTATTTTATTAAAGTTTACAACATGATAAAATTATTTTGTGAAAGTTTCGTAAAGAAATTTTACTGTTTGAATGGTTAATTCGAGAAAAAGGACTAAATCGCGTAAAGTGTAAAAGTGGAGTTCTATTAGCTAAAAGTATCTAATAGCAATAGAACCTTAAAGTAAAGGTCCTTAACCATTTTAGAGTTAGTGGATGATAGTGTCATGGCATTTGGTGTTATTAATAAATGTCATTAAGGTTAAATTTGTAATTAGACAAAAAAAGGTTAATTAAAACAAAACAAAATGAATTTTGTGTCCATCTTTCTCTCTTTTAGCCTAATTTTGTAAGAATAAAGCCAAAGAATTAGGTTTCATTCGGCCATTGATTTATAAGCTCAATTAGGTATGATTTTTGTTCTGTTTTTAATGATTTTTATATTTTTGAGATTGTTGCTTCGTATTCTAGCTAACCATACCTTAATTTTCAAAACTGTTAAAGATTTATCATGTTGCCAGTGTTGAATGCTTGAGTAATTTGATGTTGATGATAGATTTTGGAGGTTTATTGATAGATTTACTAGTTTTGTAAAGTGATTTGTGATAAAAATGTCAAAAAGGATTAATTTGTGAAAATGTGAAATTATGTGGGTAAAATAAAAGATATGGGCTACTAGGGACTCCATTAATATTCAGCTAGCATGAATTTGTACTTGTAACATCCCAAACCCGGTCTACGCATTGAGACTAGATTTGGTTTGTTACATGAATCGAGCTATTTTAAAACCTTCAATAAGTTGAAAACTACAATATTATTTTTAATTTGTGGTTTAATAAAAATCGGATGAGTATTTTAATTTAATGAATATTAGAAAATGTTAGTTGAAAAACATTAATCATTGTATTATCAAAAACCTTTAAGTAATTTGTTTAAGAGTTAACAATAATAAAATATTTATAAAGAAATTTCATTATATTTGAAAACCCAATTTATTTTATTAAAACATCATATAACCATAGCCCATATTTAAAAGTCCAAAATATAGTTTTAAACCAAACACACATAAAAATCCGAAATTATTTATAGAGGCCCTTATTACATTAACCCAAAATAGTAAAATACTTATTAAAAAGTTCGAGTTTAATAAACCCATGTTTTGCAAGATGGCCTCCACGAAGTCATCTCTCCCAAGTCCACGTCAATTTCCATTACCCGAGATGGAAAAATTTAAGGGGTGAGTTACTTAGAACTCGATGTATAACTCACTTACTTGTCCATTGGGCCGATTTTTAATTTACTGAGGTTTGAGCCTTGAGCCCATAAGCAAAAATAATATAATGAATAACATAAATAATAGCATGCATGTAAAATGAATTTTCCTCCCAAACCTAATTCCATCCGCTACACACCCCGTACCAACCATCACACTGTAGGGATCATGTCAACCCACCCCGCCATCACACCAATCATAGGCATTAAGCCAAATTATATTTTGTGGCATAGCCACCGAACTAGATTGTGACAAAGTCACCGAACTAGAGGCATTGAGCCAAATATTATTTTGTGGCGAAGCCATCGAACTAGAGGCAAATAGCCATTTATAACTTTTGTGGAGAGCCACCTAGACTAGAGGCAAAAGCCATAATTTTGTGGCGAGCCACCGAACTAGATTTTGGCAGGCCTTCTTCTCTTCATCATTTCCCAACCCATGCAATATGTATGCAATAGTAAACTATGGTCATACAAAATTTTATTAAAAGGCCCATTACAAGAGTTAATATTTCCAAATCTTCATTAAGGCCCAAAAATAACACTTTGGCCTAATTATCTATTTATCAACTTAGGCCCAATTTTACGATCTAGCAAGTATTTTTGCCCATTTAACAATTTGACAGAGTTTACGGCCCATTTATCGATCTAGCAGAGATTTCGGCCCAATTTACATTCATACAGAGATTTCGGCCCAATTTACAACCAAACAGAGATTTTGGCCCAATTTACAACCAAACAGAGTTTTCGGCCCAATTATCGATCTAGCATATTTTACGGCCCATTTTCACGAAGCATACAATTTACATATTAACAAGTAATTTCTCGAGGGCATTTTCGTAATTTTCACGATTTTAGTAGTTTTCATGTATTTTCGTCAAAATATCAGCTGTTACGTTTTTTTACCGATCTAGTCATTTTTATGATTTTACTTCAATACCGAAATTGACATCCAACCCGAGAAAAAGTGTGAAGTTACACACCTCGATACCGAGAGTACTAATCCTTCTCGCTCCTCGGCATCTAAAACATATTTCGATCCGTTAGAACACTATTTCGTATAAATATACTTAATCGATAATAGATCCAAAATCTTACCCTCTTGATTTTGAATCACTTCGATTTTCGGCTTCTTCTCGTTTATTGGTTCGTTAGTCGCCGAGAATCCACCAACGTATAAAGGCTCTGAAGTTCGTACCACTTCAAATAATTGACTTCCTTCGGAAGATGGTCCGCAACCCGGTGAAAAATCCCGGACTGCCAAAACCACTCTTCGTTTAAATGGGGGATTTACAGATCCGCCCCTCTTAATATGACTAACCACCGCCCTTTTCTTCCCTATTTTGAAAGTCTTCAAGATCAAAGGAATATTAGTTCAATATAAGATAATATCGAAATAGTACTAGAGGCTTTAAAGGATGTGATTTCCTTACCACAATAAATCGATTCCAACGTTTCTACGATTCTCCCGAACACTTGCGTTCCGATCTTCCGTTATTGCACTATATAATAACGAATGAAATGTTATTAGAACAAATGTTTATTTCGATCCAAATGGTCCTTCATAACACCATCAATATTCGGCCATAACACTATTAATTAATCGAAAACAAAAAGAATCCCTTACCTATTTCCACGATCGAAAAGAAAGGATTGAGAATGGTGTTTGTGATGGATGAAGATTTGGCTATGAAAATCAAAGAAAAGAAATAAAGATTGACTATGGGCACTCTAGCATTCGGCCATGAGAGAGTTTAATGGAGAAACTTTGAGTGAAAAGAAATAAAATATGAAAGAAGAGATGGTGATGATGTTGTTTGATTTCAAAGAGAGAGAAGAAAAGATGGATTTTAGGAGCTAGGTACATTCGGCCATGGTAAAAGAAAAGAAAAAGAATGGCTTTTGGTACTAACAATTTCGCACTAAGAAGAAGCACAAGAGAAAACTCAAAAGATGAACAAAAGTGACCAAATGGTCAAAAGAATTTGGCTTTACCAAGGTTCAATTTCGGCCAAAGGAAAAAGTTGAGAAGAGGAAAGCAAAAATCTGCACAAGGATGCTAGGAATGACCAAAGAGAAAAATTCAATTCTTAGCCAAACTAACATTAAAATTCGGCTCCCTCCCTATACCAAGTTGTCAGTCCAAAAACATGGTCAATTGGCCATGATTTTGTTTCAAAATTTTCCTTGATATGTGCCTTATGTCTCCATATCTTTCCTTAAGTTTTGATTCCATGCCATAAGTTAACTATTTCCTTAATCCTTTGATACACTAACCAAAAATAACATGGTCAACACTTACCATATATGCTCTTGGCGACACTTGCTATACATGTGCGAGAAAATTAAAATAAAATTCATCTAGATGCTAAACAAGGGATTGAACCTCTCTCCTCAAGCTACAACTCATGCGCCAACACCACCATGCCATATACTCATTTTATGTCACTTATTAACACTTAATTTAACTTAAGTGTTAATGACACTTGCTTCTCTTCAATAAATTCTCAAATATTAAATTTATTCCTTACCCAAATTATGCTATACTCTTTTTAGGACTTCAATAAACACGAAAATAAAAGTAAGAAATTTTTCTTTAAAATCTAAACACCAAATCAAGCAATATATAAATACTCGGATTTTTAGGGTGTTACAACTCTACCCTCCTTAAAGAAAATTTTGTCCTCGAAATTTACCTGGTTGAAAGAGGTGAGGGTGTTGTTGCCGAATTGTATCTTCAGGCTCCCACGTAGCTTCCTCCACTCCGTGGTTACGCCATAAAACTTTGACCAACGGCACGGTTTTCTTTCTTAGCACTTTGACATCTCGGTCTAAGATTTCCTTGGTTCTTCTTCAAAAGACAAATCAATTCAACTCCAATTCTTCTACCCAGGTATAATGCGAAGGATCCAATCTATAACGCCTCAACATGGAAACATGAAAACATTATGGATTTGATCCAATTAGGAGGTAACTCAATCGATAAGCCATTGGACCAACACGCTTCAAAGACACGATAAGGTCCAATGTATCTAGGACTTAGCTTGCCCTTCCTTCCAAACACAAGATCTTTTCCAAGGAGAAACCTTCAAGAAAACCGATCCCCACAAGCATACTCGATGTCCTTACGCTTCAGTCCGTGATCGACTTACGCTTCATCCGAGGCTTCTTTCAACCGTGCTCGAATAACTTTTACCTTATCCTCATTTGGATATCATCTCGGGACCTAACATCCGTCGTTCGCCCAACTCACCCCGGCAAATAGGAGAATGACACTTACGACCATACAATGCCTCGTAAGGTGCCATCTCGAATGCTCGATCGATAGCTATTGTTATATGTGAATTACGCCAGTGGTAGATAATCCTCCCAACTACCCTCAAGTCGATTACACATCCCTTAACATATCTTCCAATATTTGAATTACCCTCTCCGGTGACCATCCGACCGAGGATGAAAAGCCGTCTTGAAGTTCAACTTTGTCCCCAAGGCTTCATGCGAGCTTTCGAATCGTGATGTAAACCTAGGGTCCTATCCGATATAATAGAATCTGGTACCCCATGCAACCTCACAATTTCGGATACGCGGTTTAAATCAACCGCAATGAATAATCCGTCGAACCGCCAGAAATGGCGATCTTCGTCAATCGATCAACAATTACCCAAACGGAATTTTTCTTAGTAGGTGTTAACGGTAACCCACTAACAAAATCCATAGTTATCCGCTCCCACTTCCAAAGAGGAATCTTTATCGGTTGTAACAATCCGCACGGTAATTGATGTTCTACCTTCACTTGTCGACAAGTCAAACATTTTCCCACAAATTCTGAAATCTCACGCTTCAACCCTGGCCACCAATACTGTTCACGGAGATCTCGATACATCTTATTTCCTCCGGGATGCATAGCATAAGGGCTACTATGTGCCTCCCGTAGAATCATTTGCCTCAGGTCTGAGTCCTTAGGCATACATACTCTTCCTCGAAAGCACAACACACCTTCCGTGTTTAGTCCAAAATCCTTGATTTCACCATTTTCAACTTGCCAAAGTAAAGGTCCTAACTTCTCATCTGATGTCTGTTTTTCCTTGATTTGTTCCAGCCACAGAGGCTTCACCTGAAGTTCTGCCAACAAACTGCCATCCTCATATAGACTCAAATGGGCAAACAATGCTCTCAAATCAGATACTATCTTACGACTTAACGCGTCAGCTACCACGTTAGCCTTTTCAGGATGATATTCGATTGAGAAATCATAATCCTTTAATAATTCTACCCATCTTCTTTGTCTCAAATTTAACTCCTTTTGGGTAAGGAGGTATTTAAGACTCTTGTGATCCGTGTAGATTATAGATTTCTCACCATAGAGATAGTGCCTCCAAATCTTTAGAGCAAAGACAACAACAGCTAACTCCAAATCATGCGTAGGGTAGTTTACTTCGTGTGGTCTCAATTGACGAGAAGCATAGGCCACCACCTTCCATTTTGCATCAACACACAACCCAAACCGTGTGAGGACGCATCATAATAAGCAGTGAATTCTTTTCCAGCCTTCGGTGAATCAAAACTGGAGCTTCATCGGGATCTTCTTCAATTTCTCGAAACTCTCTTGCGCTTTTTAGTTCAAATATACGGAGCTCCTTTCGCAGCTTTAGTTAGGTGCGACAATCAACGAAAACCCTCTACAAAACGTCTATAGTATCCATTAAACCCAAGAAACTACGAATTTCAGCTAGTGATGGTGGTGGTTTCCAATCCAGAATAGCCTCAATTTTCCGAGGATCCACCCTTATTCCTTCGGCTGATACAACATGACCAAGGAAAGTCACTTCCTTTAACCAAAATTTGCATTTACTAAATTAGGCATACAGTTGCTTATCACGAAGTAGCTGTAATACTATCCACAAATGCTTGTCATGTTCCTCCTCATTTCTCGAATAAACCAATATGTCATCTATGAACACTACCACAAACCGGTCTAAATATGGTTGAAAGACTGGGTTCATCATGTCCATAAATGCAATTTGGTGCATTGGTTAGTCCAAGCGGCATCACTACAAACTCATAGTGTCCGTAGCGGTCTCGAAATGCCGTCTTATAAATGTTCGCTTCTTTTACCTTGAGTTGGTGATAACCCGACCTTAAATCAATTTTGGAAAGCTCAAGCTCCTTTTAATTGATCAAAAGGTCGTCAATTCTCGGCGAGAGGATACCGATTCTTGATCGTCAATTTATTCAATTATCGTAGTCAATGCACATACGCATCGATCCATCCTTCTTCTTGACGAACAAAACGGGTGCTCCCACGGAGACACACTTGGTCGAATAAATCCCGATCCAACAATTCTTGAATTTGAGCTTTGGGCTCAATAACTCCTTGATTGCCATTCTATAAGGAGCAATGGACCTTTGGAGTCGCCCGAACAAAAGCTCAATGCCAAATTCTACTTCCGATCCGAGGTATACTAGGAAGTTCTTGGGAAATACATCGAGAAATTCCTTCACCGTCCTCACATCATTCACAGACAACTCTTTGGCATCCAAAGCACAGATAACGACTAGGAATGCTCCATATCCTTTTCGCACCAACTTCTCTGCCTTTAATGCAGATACCACATTTGCCAAATAGTTCCTTCGCTCACCAATCATTATGACTTCCTTATCATCTGAGGTTCTTACTGACATTCGTTTTTCAGCACAATCCAATTGCACCTGATGTTTAACCAGCCAATCCATGCCTAGAATGAGAACGAACTCGCCGAAAGGTAGTTCCATCAAGTTTGCTAAGAATACCTCCTCTTGAATTTTTAAGGGCACGTCTTTAAACATTTTATTAACAATTACCGACTGTCCTAAAGGACTAATTACTGTCATCTCATTTTCGGTAATTTCAGATTCTAATTTCAGGTTTCCAAATATGGCACTAGATACATATGAATGGGTAAAGCCAATATCTATTAAGGCGATAACAGTACATCGAAATGAAGAACGTATCGATTATCACATCGGTGCATTGCCGTCCTTGCGGCGTCTAGCTATATAGACCGATCCAGTGTCTTGCATCTATTTCCTCTAGGACCATTGCCTCGACCGGTGCACCTTGACCACGTCCAATCCCATTACCACCACGACCGGTCCACGACCTCGGTGGTCAGCCTGATTACCCTGGCCGGTTGTGCATCATTATTACGAACTTCTTGAGTCGTATCCATACGTCGAGGATAATTTTTGTACTGATGATCCATTGAACCGCATTTGTAGCATGCGCCCGTTTTCCTCCAACATTCTCTAAAATGTCTTTTCCCACACTCAGTGCAATCACGACTTCGATTATTTGCTACCGGGGTTCTACCTTGAAGCGGTTCATCATTTCGAGGTCTCTTGGAATCTCTTTGAAGAACCTGATTGTTGTCTCTCTCTTATTTAGAATCTTTCTCGGTTACGCTGCTCAATTCTTAGCCTCCTCGACTATTTTGGCCTTCTCCACAAGAGTGGAAAAATTTCTAACTTGCTGTGGAGCAATCAGAACCCTCAGCTCATCATTAAGTCCATCCTCGAAGCGTATACATCGTTCGTGATCTATTGCTATAATTGTCCGGGCATAGCGACTCGACGTAAAAACTTCGACTTCATATCTTGCCATGGTCTTACTTCCTTGGACAAGATTGAAATTCCTTCTTTCGGCGTCTACATAACTCGTTCCAACATATTTTCCTTGGAAGGCGACTTTAAAGAATTCCCAATTAATCGGTGCGACTTGGTGCCTTCTCGAGCAAATGAGCCACCCGACACGCCTCATCTCTTAACAAGGATCTGACTCCTCCGCTTTTTGCTCGACGGTTGCATTCCATATCATCCATAATCCATTCCACGACTTGAGCGAGATTCACCACATTCGAGCTACACGGAGACTCCTCTAAAACTTCGCATTATTTGACTTAAGTCGCTCTGAAATTGACCCACGAGTTGTTGGCCCAATTCTAGTTCCAATGACCCTTTCCAAGACTCATGACATTGCTTGAGTCAATGTATTATCTTCTTCTATGTGATCGCGTGATCCCGCCTCACTCTCAATTGACGCAGTGCATCCACTTCCAGCATATGATTTGGTGCTTGATCGTAGCACCTCGGCCTCTATCGGCCACGCCTACTGCGTCACGACCACGCCCTCTAGTGCTCATGATAGCTTGTTCGTTTTATCGATTGCAAGTTCTATGAATCGGAAAATTTGTTTGGTGTTTATTAACGATATTTTATGAGATTTGAGATATAAAGTTATTTTTCGCAACATATCCTATAGTCTCAATCTCTACGGTTTTCACATCTAAAACTAGAAGTTCTAGAGTGTTCCTATGATCATATCATAGTAACCATTAAGCAATAAATACTTACTTGACTTGTTGCTTGGGATGCTTGTGGTGCCATACCGATCTTTAAAATATAATTGAACGATTTCATATGTAATTTATTTGCGAACCCAAACCACGGTAGAGTTTTTGAAACAAAGCTCGATACCATTAAATGTAACATCCCAAACCCGGTCTATGCATTGAGACTAGATTTGGTTTGTTACATGAATCGAGCTATTTTAAAACCTTCAATAAGTTGAAAACTACAATATTATTTTTAATTTGAGGTTTAATAAAAATCGGATGAGTATTTTAATTTATTGAATATTAGAAAATGTTAGTTGAAAAACATTAATCATTGTATTATCAAAAACCTTTAACTAATTTGTTTAAGAGTTAACAATAATAAAATATTTATAAAGAAATTTCGTATATTTGAAAACCCAATTTATTTTATTAAAACATCATATAACCATAGCCCATATTTAAAAGTCCAAAATATAGTTTTAAACCAAACACACATAAAATCCGTAAATTATTTATAGAGGCCCTTATTACATTAACCCAAAATAGTAAAATACTTATTAAAAAGTTCGAGTTTAATAAACCCATGTTTTGCAATTATGGCCTCCACGAAGTCATCCTCGGCCCAAGTCCACGTCAATTTCCATTACCCGAGATGGAAAAATTTAAGGGGTGAGTTACTTAGAACTCAGTGTATAACTCACTTACTTGTCCATTGGGCCAGATTTTTAATTTACGGGGTTTGAGCCTTGAGCCCATAAGCAAAAATAATATAATGAATAACATAAATAATAGCATGCATGTAAAATGAATTTTCCTCCCAAACCTAATTCCATCCGCTACACACCCCGTACCAACCATCACACTGTGGGATCAAGTCAACCCACCCCGCCATCACACCAATCATAGGCATTAAGCCAAATTATATTTTGTGGCATAGCCACCGAACTAGATTGTGACAAAGTCACCTAACTAGAGGCATTGAGCCAATATTATTTTGTATGCGAGCCACCGAACTAGAGGTAAATAGCCATTTATAACTTTTGTGGCGAGCCCACCGAACTAGAGGCAAAAAGCCATAATTTTGTGGCGAGCCACCGAACTAGATTTTGGCAACAGCCTTCTTCTCTTCATTATTTCCCAACCCATGCAATATGTATGCAATAGTAAACTATGGTCATACAAAATTTTATTAAAAGGCCCATTACAAGAGTTAATATTTCCAAATCTTCATTAAGGCCCAAAATAACACTTTGGCCTAATTATCTATTTATCAACTTAGGCCCAATTTTACGATCTAGCAAGTATTTTAGCCCATTTAACAATTTGATGAGTTTACGGCCCATTTATCGATCTAGTAGAGAATTTGGCCACTTTGGCCTAATTATCTATTTATCAACTTAGGCCCAATTTTACGATCTAGCAAGTATTTTAGCCCATTTAACAATTTGATGAGTTTACGCCCATTTATCGATCTAGCGAGATTTTGGCCACTTTGGCCTAATTATCTATTTATCAACTTAGGCCCAATTTTACGATCTAGCAAGTATTTTAGCCCATTTAACAATTTGACAGAGTTTACGGCCCATTTATCGATCTAGCAGAGATTTTGGCCACTTTGGCCTAATTATCTATTTATCAACTTAGGCCCAATTTTACGATCTAGCAAGTATTTTAGCCCATTTAACAATTTGATGAGTTTACGGCCCATTTATCGATCTAGCGAGATTTCGCCCAATTACATTCATACGTAGATTTCACCGATTTTCAACTTAATGAGTTTTCGCCCAATTATCGATCTAGCGAGATTTCGCCCAATTTACAACCAAATGCAGATTTGCCCGATTATCAATTTAATGAGTTTTTACCAATTATCAATCTAGCATATTTTACGCCCATTTTCACGAAGCATACAATTTACATATTAACAAGTAATTTTCGAGGGCATTTTAAGTAATTTTCACGATTTTAGTTGTTTTCATGTATTTTCGTCAAAATATCGGTTGTTACATTTTTTATCGATCTAGTCGTTTTACTATTTTACTTCAATCTGAAATTGACATCCAACCCGAGAAAAAGTGTGAAGTTACACACCTCGACATCGAGAGTACTAATCCTTCTCACTCCTCGGCACCTAAAACATATTTCGATCCGTTAGAACACTATTTAGTATAAATATACTTAATCGATAATAGATCCAAAATCTTACCCTCTTGATTTTGAATCACTTGATTTTCGACTTCTCCTCGTTTATTGGTTCGTTAGTCGTGAGAATCCACCAACGATATAAAGGCTCGAAGTTTGTACCACTTCAAATAATTGACTTCCTTGGAAGATGGTCCGCAACCGGTGGAAAATCACGACCGCCAAACCATTCTTCGTTTAAATGGGGATTCTACGATCCGCCCTCTTAATATGACTAACCACCGCCCTTTTCTTCCCTATTTTGAAAGTCTTCAAGATCAAAGGAATATTAGTTCAGTCTAAGATAATATCGAAATAGTTCTAGAGGCTTTAAAGGATGTGATTTCCTTACCATAATAAATCGATTCAAACGTTTCTATGATTCTCCCGAACACTTGAGTTCCGATCTTCCATTATTGCACTATATAATAACGAATGAAATGTTATTAGAACGAACGTTTATTTCGATCCAAATGGTCCTCCATAACACCATCAATATTCGTCCATAACACTATTAATTAATCGAAAACGAAAAAGAATCCCTTACCTATTTCCACGATCGAAAAGAAAGGATTGAGAATGGTGTTTGTGATGGATGAAGATTTGACTATGAAGAATCAAAGAAAAGAAATAAAGATTGGCTATGGGCACTCTAGCATTCGGCCATGAGAGAGTTTAATGGAGAAACTTTGAGTGAAAAGAAATAAAATATGAAAGAAGAGATGGTGATGATGTTGTTTGATTTCAAAGAGAAGAGAAGAAAAGATGGATTTTAGGAGCTAGGTACATTCGGCCATGGTAAAAAGAAAAGAAAAAGAATGGCTTTTGGTACTAACAATTTAAAAGCACTAAGAAGAAGCACAAGAGAAAACTCAAAAGATGAACAAAAGTGACCAAATGGTCAAAAGAATTTGGCTTTACCAAGGTTCAATTTGACCAAAGGAAAAGTTGAGAAGAGGAAAGCAAAAATCTGCACAAGGATGCTAGGAATGACCAAAGAAAAATTCAATTCTTAGCCAAACTAACATTAAAATTTGGCTCCTCCCTATACCAAGTTGCCAGTCCAAAAACATGGTCAATTGGCCATGATTTTGTTTCAAAATTTTCCCTTGATATGTGCCTTATGTCTCCATATCTTTCCTTAAGTTTTTGATTCCATGCCATAAGTTAACTATTTCCTTAATCCTTTGATACACTAACCAAAAATAACATGGTCAACACTTACCATATATGCTCTTGGCCGACACTTGCTATACATGTGCGAAAATTAAAATAAAATTCATCTAGATGCTAAACAAGGATTCGAACCTCTCCTCAAGCTACAACTCATGCGCCAACACCACCATGCCATATACTCATTTTATGTCACTTATTAACACTTAATTTAACTTAAGTGTTAATGACATTTGCTTCTCTTCAATAAATTCTCAAATATTAAATTTATTCCTTACCCAATTTATGCTATACTCTTTTAGGACTTCAATAAACACGAAAATAAAAGTAAGAAATTTTCCTTTAAAATCTAAACACCAAATCAAGCAATATATAAATACTCGAATTTTTAGGGTGTTACAAAGACTAAATTGCATGAATTTGCAATTTGATGAAATAACGACTAAATTATAAAATGTGAAACATTCGGGGCAAAATGTAAATTTTCCAAAATATGTATTATAGGCTAAATTGAATAGACCGAATATTGAATGTGCTAAATTTGATAATATATATAGATCAATATAAGCCAAGATTAGGATTAGATCGGGGAAAAGGAAAAGCGGACGAATAGTCGATAATTTCCATCCGAGCAACTCAAGGTAACGTATAATTAGAATCAAACTTTTAAATACTTGTAATTATTTGAAATAAATGTAAGTAATTGAATAAAAGATCTATTTGGAAATGAATGCATTATGGACATAGTCTGATGGTTATCGAGCCTCGTTTGAACCGTAGGAATTAAGTAGGATACGAGTGACATATCACTATGGTTACTGTAACGACCTGAATTTGGGCCTAGTAGAATTGGGCCCATTGGGCCTTAGGCGTGGGAGCATTTAAAAATTTTTTGAGAATAAGAGAATGGCATTGATGCAAGTTGGACCTATTAGGAGAGTGATTTTGGAAGATTAGGGGGCTTCTATGAAGTCCTGGGATCAAACATGGGTTTTAGAAAAGTTTTGGTTTTAGGTAAATAAAACCCTGGGAGTTAGTAGGTAGGCTTTAAGAATAAATTATGGAGAAAAATGACACAAAAAGAGCTTATGGTGTAGTGGCAAAGTGAAGCCACATAAGAGACAAGGAGGTGACGTAACAAGGAAGCAAGGGGTCCAAGGTTCAAGCCTTGGCGTTGGCATTTCATTTTGATTTATTTTTAAGTGAACTTGGACTTTGGCCCACAGATTTATATTTAGTTGAGCATTATTTTAGACACAAGAAGAGTTGGTGGCTTAGTGGCAAGTGGCGTGAAGTGGCTGGTGGGAGAGCCTGGGATCGAATCTCATGACAAGAAAGGGAGTATTTATTTTGTGGATTGGAGGATCAGAGTTTGTGTTGGATTTAAACTCTACTGAAGAAGGGATCCCACATTAGAAAGCTAGCAAGAGGGAAGGTGAGAAGCTGGCTATATATAGAGAGTTTCTATGAGGAGAGGAACCATACCTTGGTGGGCGTTTGCACATAGGAGCATTCGGAGCGTGGATTAGCTTCAGACTCCTATCAGGTGTGTATTTCACCTACTCTAGCTGTAGAGTGGCAAATGCCGAAATACCGGTCACACGGAAATGGTAGCCACACGAGCGTGTGAGCGCACGTGTGGGGGCTTCGACGCAATAGTTGAGGCCGTCATGAGTGTTCTTGTGAGTTAGACTATTTGGGCCGAAAGGGTCCCGGGGGCCATATGAATACGTTGTATGATTTTGTAGTAGATGTTGGATTAGACTATGGGAATCTCGTATCTATGGCTAGATTTGGGCTAGGTGGGCCACACGAGCGTGTGGGCCCATTTGGGCTGAGAATGGGCCCTAGGCCCAATCGCATCATTATCTCGTGTCTTCCAGTTAGAGTGATTGGTTACTTTGTGGTTGTAATTTAAGCATTCATGTTGACTCCGATTCGATAAGATCAGGTTCTTGATGAGAAAAGGGGATTCTAGCCATGGAGGGGCGGCAAAGGTGCCAACTGTGACTGTGCACATAACCTCTACTCCCAAGTTTAAGCGGCGCAGGGTGTCAGTGGTTCGGGACTTTCCGTCGGGCTGTGGAAGGGCGTCGACATCTGGATTAGATAAGCAAATCGTAGTTGATCGCGCTAGTGAGGGTAAGTGTTAGTAAATCGTATGGTTAGGTGTGGACTAAGGATCTCTTATTTCTATCGTTATAAGTTAATGGTGTGATATGTTTGGTATACGTGACGACGATCGTGAGTGTATAGTACTCTACGTGATCAAGTGTGTAATCTCACACCATTGTTTGCTATGTTATGCGTTATTCTGTAAATCAGCCAAATTACCGAAACATCCCTAGAGGGTAAACTACCAAAATACCCTTAGAGGGTAAATTACTGAAATACCCCTAGAGGGTAAATTATCGAAATACCCCTGGAGGGTAAATTACCAAAATACCTCTAGAGGGTAAATTATCGAAATACCCTTAGTGGGTAAATTACTGATGTAACAACCCAAACCTGGCCCATGCGGAATGACCAGATCTGACATGTTACATGAGGAAAATGTATAAATAACAAGTGTTTCTTACTAAAGTAGGCGTTGTTTGGTTATAGTTAAGAAAACAATTTTCGTTTATCACTAATCAATAAAATACTACAAATTTTCATTAATGTTTTGAAAATCTAAATAGAGGTTTTATAAAACCATGAATTTTGAAAATGATGTTTGATGATTTGAAAGGAATCCAAGTTAAATTATTTGTTCATATTTATTATGAAAATCATGTATTAAATCAATTTTTGGAAAACCGTTATTTATAATTTTAGAAAATTCCCATTTATAACAATTCAAGAAAGATATTAAGCACGTCTAATTGTAAAGAAAAATAAAACATATCCCAGAGGCCTTATTACAACTTCAAAACCCAAAATAGTAAAAGTAATAAAATAAAGCAGAAAATGAAATTTACTAAAGTTGGAGAACACCATTTCTAAAGTATGGCCTCCACCGAGTAATCCATGGCCCAAATTCATATCACTGAGCATTAGCTGTAAGGATTAAGAAGGTGGGGTGAGTTGCCAGAACTCAGTGCATAATCCTCTTCATCGTTATCCACTGGGCTGAACCCGTTTAACAACATCTTGAGCCTAAGCCCATTTACAAAATAATAAATAAATGAAATGAATGCAACCCATCCCATCCACCAATCTCTTCTCCGACCACCAATCTCTCCCGTGGGGATCAAGTCAACCCACCCCGCCATTCTCTCCAATTTGCGGTCAAAGTCGCCATTTATAATATTTTGTGGTTTGAACCACGAGTCATAATTAAGTACATTAATGAACAAATTGTGGCAATGCCACCAGGCTACACTTCTCTCCATTCAATTTCCCATCCCATGCAATATGTAGAGATACAACATACATAACAACATAAAATATCCACATATAAATAACAACCATTAATCTATTGAATACTCTTAATGAACCGGCCCACTAAGGCATTTAAACAAATCAGCCCATAGGGACATTACGGTAAATTGGCCCAAGGGGCATTTCGATAATTTGGCCCATAAGGGCATTTTCGTAATTTTCGTAAATAAATACTGATTTTGTCAGATCTTTAGAAATATTGAAATTTACACAAGTTACTCAATTTTTGCCATATTACGATTTTAGCCCTGTTAATAATAACGATCTATTTTCCATCAAGATATCGAATCATGAATCTACAGGATTCCGGTGTGAGATTACACACCTGATTACGGTAAGGACTAAGCCCTCTTGATCGTCGGCACCCTTAGTATCGTGAACAACCACGATTTGTCTATTCTCACCGGATGATGGTCCACAACCTGGTGGAAAATCCCGAACCATTGATGCTGCCCTACGTTTGAATTTAGGAGTAGGAATCGCAAATCCACTCCTTTTGTGATCTCCTATCGCTTCCTTTCAAATCACTACCACTTGCCTCCATCGTAAAAGTCTCGGTCAAGAAATATTACTATGAGAGAAAGTAATTGTTGAGGATAGGATTGAACACCACTACTTAGGAAGGTTAAATCCATCATCCATCCGCTTTTACGGAATAACTAAGTATTGAGATATCGAGATAAACTTTAAAGAAATTCCTTACCTTGACAAAAGTAGATCTAACTTTCACCGATTGGACTTAAGACTATAGAGGAATCGGCAAGAATGTGATGTTCGACCACTAACTAGAACACTACGAAAGGTAAAATGATCATGTTTTGAAAGAGTAGAAGAAAGTGATGTTTTCGATTAAAAAAAACCATCCCATGACAAGGGCACACATTCGGCATGAAGAAAAGAAGAGGATTACTTACTAATTCGATCAAGAAGATAGTTCCCAACATGAAAGAAAAAGAAATAGAGAGGAGGTAGGATGCTAATAGGTTTGGCTATGGAGAGAAATGAATAAAGAAAATTCGGTCACAATGTAATGTTGATTTAAGAAGTGAAAGAAAGGTTGAAGAAATAATCAAAAAGAAAAGAGAAAATGGACAAGAGGTGTTTAGAGGTTTCGGCCAATCACCAAAAGAGAGATGAACCAAAAGATGTGAGTATTTCAACAATCAAAGAAGAATGAAGAAGGATGGATTAAGGGTTACGACACAATAAGGGAAAAATGAGTAAAAATACAATGAGAAATTCGGCCAAAACAAAGGAAAAAAATTGGGAAAAGAAAACATCAATGTGCTAAAAAGAAAATAAGCCTCTCTTGCACCAAAACTAGCAAAATGACTAGGAAAATTTGGCTCCTTCCTTCTCCCCAACAAAACCGTGTATCACTTTCACCAAAAGATGAGTGTTGACCCAAAATATTCTTTCTAAAACACCCTTCACATAATAGGCCAACATGTTCCCTTCTCTTACCTTTTTCTTTTGATTCATTCCTTCATTTTCCCTTGTTTTCCTCCTTACCATAATCCTTAGCCATCTTTCCATAAATAAAAAGTCTTCCTTCCTTATTGAAGACCATCGCTGACACTAGGAAGGGAAGCATAAAAATTTAATCAAAATTTTTGCACTAGGTGGGACTTGAACTCCTCCCTTAAATCCCTTCATGTGACGCCACAACCTCCTTGCCATTTGCTCACTTATGCTAGCAAGAAACATACTTATTTCCTTAAGCATTGATGCCACTTACCTTCTCTACTTAAAGTGATTAAACACAAAAATTTTACTAAGGCCCAATTCAACCCAAAACCTTATTAGAACCCCTAAACAAACAAAATTAACATTTTTAACTAGCCTAATGCAAGATATACTTCAAAACATAAAATTTTGAATTTCAAGATGTTACAATTCTACCCCCTTAAAAAAATTTTGGCCTCGAAATTTTACCTGATTAAAAGAGATGAGGATATTGTTGCGAATCGCGTCCTCTGGCTCCTATGTAGCTTCCTCTAACCCGTGATTATGCCATAATACTTTGACTAACGGTATCGACTTCCTTCTCAGCACCTTAACATCCCTATCTATAATCTGCATTGGATCCTCATCAAAAGACAAGTCAGGTCTTATCTCAACTTCCTCCACTGAAAAAACATGAGACAGATCCGAACGATAACTCCTTAACATCGAAACATGAAATACGCTATGTATTTGACTTAATTTCGGAGGTAACTCAAGTTGATACGCCACTGGCCCAACACGCTTCAATACTCGGTAAGGTCCGATAAACCTAGGGCTTAACTTGCCCTTCCGTCCAAATCTTAAGACCTTTTTCCTAGGTGAGAACTTCAAATAGGCCTGATCTCCCACAAAAAACTCTATATCCTTACGCTTTAAATTCACGTATGATTTCTGTCTGTCCAAAGCTTCTTTTAACCATGCCTAAATTACCTTAAATTTTTCCTCCGTCTCCGAGATCAACTCAGGACCCAATAACTGTCGTTCCCCCAGCTCAGTCCAGCAAGTAGGAGTATGACACCTACGACCATACAACACCTCATAGGGTGCCATCTGTATACTGGATTGATAGCTGTTGTTGTATGCAAACTCTGCCAATGGTAGAAAATCTTTCCAACTACCTCTAAAGTCGATCACACAGCCTCTTAACATGTCTTCTAAAATTTGGATTACTCTCTCCGACTGATCATTAGTCTGCGGATGAAATGCTGTGCTGAAATTTAGCCTTGTTCCCAAAGCTTCATGTAAAGCCTTCCAGAATCATGATGTAAATCTAGGATCCCTGTCCGATATAATCGACACAGGTATGCCATGCAACCTCACGACTTCTGCTATATACAACTTGGCCAACTTCTGCAATGAATAATCCGTATGAACATGTAAGAAATGAGCAGTCTTCGTTAACCGATCCACTATAACCCATACTGAATCTTTCTTAGTAGGCGTTAAAGGTAACCCACTAACAAAGTCCATCGTTATTCTTTCCCATTTCCATAATGGGATTTTCACCGGTTGAAGCAGCCCTAAAGGTAGTTGATGCGAATGATCGCACCTGCTGACATGTTAAGCACTTGCCCACAAAGTCGGTAACTTCTCTTTTCAACCCTAGCCACCAATACTACTCCCGGAGGTCTCGATACATTTTATTTCCTCCAGGGTGCATAGCGTATGGGCTATAATGCGCCTCACGTAAAATTATTTGTCATAATTTCAATTCCTGGGCATACAAACTCTTCCGCGGAAACATAATATAGCATCACTATTCAATCCAAAATCCCCTATCTCACCACTTTCCACTTGTTAAAGCCGAGAACCCAACCTTTCATCTAACAACTGCTTTTCCTTAATCTGACTTACCCATGTAGGTTTTACTTGAAGTTCGGCTAGCAGACTACCACTATGTTATCACCTTACGATATCACCTGCATGAGTAAGCTAACGATATCACCACTACGTTAGCCGAGAACTTACCCATTGCTCTCAAATCGATATCACCTTACGACTTAACGCATCTGCCACTACATTAGCTTTACCCGAGTGATACTCGATTGAGAAGTCATAATCTTTTAACAATTCTATCCACCTCTGCTGCCTTATGTTCAACTCCTTTTAGGTAAGGAGGTATTCAGACTCTTATGGTCCATGTAGATAATCAACTTCTCCCCGTACAGATAATGTCTCCAAATCTTCAGAGCAAACACTACTGCAGCTAATTCCAAATCATGGGTGGGATAGTTTACCTTATGCGACCTTAATTGACGAGATGCATAAGCCACCACTTTTCCCCATTGCATCAACACACATCCCAAGCCCGTGTATAATGCATCGCAATAAACAATAAACTCTTTACCAGCTTAGGCTAAATTAATACTGGTGCTTCTGTCAGAATCTTATTCAATTTCTCAAAACTCTTTTACTGTTTATCTGACCACACAAAAGGTACTCCCTTACGCAATAGCTTAGTTTGGGGTGCAGCAATCAACGAAAACCCCTCAACAAATCGCCTGTAATACCCAGCCAAACCTGGAAAACTTTATATTTTTGCCACTGACTTTAGTGGCTTCCAGTCTAATACTGCCTCAACCTTTCGAGGATCAACTTTAATTCCCTCGGCAGACACAACATGTCCTAAAAAGGTCACCTCTTTTAGCCAAAATTCACACTTACTGAATTTGGCATACAATTGCTTCTCCCTTAATATCCGCAATACCACCCGTAGATGCGAATCATGCTCTTCTTCAGTCCTTGAGTACACCAAGATGTCATCTATGAACACCACCACAAACCGGTCTAGATAGGGTTGGAAGACCCAGTTCATCATGTCCATAAATTTAGCTGGTACATTAGTCAACCCAGAAGACATCACTAAGAACTCGTAATGTCCATAACGAGTTTGAAATGCAGTCTTATAACTATCCGCCTCTTTGACTTTTAACTGGTGATACCCCGATCTCAAGTCTATCTTTGAAAAAATTGAAGCTCCTCGCAACTGATCGAACAGATCATCGATCCTCGGTAACGGTTACTTATTCTTGATTGTCAACTTATTCAATTGTCTATAATCGATGCACATACGCATCGACCCATCTTTTTCTTAACGAACAAGACCGGCGCTCCCCACGGTGATACACTTGGTCGAATAAATCCGCAATCTAACAACTCTTGAATTTGAGCTTTAAGTTCTATGAGTTTCTTCGGTGCCATTCTGTAAGGAGCAAAAGACACCAGAGCCATTCCTAGCAACAACTCAATGCCAAATTCCACTTCTCGATCCCGAGGTAATCTTAGAAGCTCCTCAAGAAATACGTCTGAAAAGTTTTTCACCATTCTAACACTCTCAACCGACAATCTTTGGTATCCAAAGCACTGATAAATGCTAAGAACGCTCCACACCCCTTTCGCACCAACTTTTCTGCCTTTAATGCAGATACCACATTAGACAGATAGTTTCTTCATTCACCTATCATCATCACTTCCTTATCCTCCAAGTTCTTAGTACCATCTACTTTGCAGCACAGTCCAAATTCGCACGATGTTTAACCAACCAGTCCATGCCAAAAATAAGATCAAACTCTCCGAATGGCAGTTCCATCAGATCAGCCAAAAATACTTTCCCTTGGACTTCTAAGGGCATATCCCTAAACAACTTATTTACTACCTCTAACTGTCCTAAAGGGCTAATTAAAGTTGTTTCCTAGCAGTAATCTCAGATCTAATATTTAGAGTTCCAGACATAGAACATGAAACATACGAGTGGGTGGATCCAATGTCTATTAAAGTGGTAACTGGTATATCAGATATGAAGAACATACCGGTTATGACGTCCGATGCATCAGCATCCTCTCGACGTCTGACCGCATAGACCAATCCTGGCTACCTCACTCCGTGTTACCCCTATTATCAGTATCTCTACGGTGCACCCTGACCTCATCTAACACCATTACCACCTCGACCTAGCCCACGGCCTTTCTACGGTTGCTGAGCGCCTTCTACTGGCTGTGCAAATCTGTTATGAACTATTTGAGCCTGAGCAGGCTCTCGAGGATAATCCTTATATCGATGGTCCTTGGAACAACATCTGAAACAACCACCAGTTCTCTTCCAACATTTACCCGAGTGAAGTCTCCCACAATCCGCACAAGGCTGTAACTTGTAACATCCTTAAATCGGGGTCTCTGCATTTTGTGTATTTGCATGTGACGATATGCTTATTGTGATAGTTTAGGGTGTTTTGGGGCCTAGGCATAACCTCGGGTTAGGCCTGAGTCATGGCTAAAATTTTTGTTTTGGCACTTAGGAATAAGGAGCTAAGAAAGTTAGAGGTTAAAAGATATTCTTGGTGTGTTATGACACAAAGAACCTAGCGGCTAAGTGGCAAAGGCCACTAAGGCACCAGGAAGATGACGCCACATGCGGGGAAGGAGTGTTTGAGTTCGAGCAAAGAGAATCTTATTTTCTGCTTATTATTTTGACGCCAAGATGAGGAAGTGGTGTGCTCAGGATGGACTCTAGAAGATAAGGATGGAAGGAGTTAAACAGATGAAGGTGAGGAAATTTAGGAGTTTGAACCTTTCAAACTCATTTGAATGAGGGGTTAGGAGGATTTTGAGGAATCGGCTAAGGGAGACTTAGTGTTGGCAGAAAGTTGGACTGTGGGGAGGAGGATTGATCGATTTTGGGTACTTGAAAAGGGGGTGTGCCGAATGCCTATGATGGTTTTAGGGAATATTTTGGCACGTGGGGATAGTTCTTTTTGTTTTCTCTTGAGTTAGAGTCATAAGCCAAAACCCCTCTTGCTCTCCTTCTCATTTTGGTTTTCTCTTTTCGACATTCTTGGTGCTTGGCCGAACCACCCTTGCTATTTCTTTGAGAAAGTTGAAACCATATATCCATCATCTTCTCTTCTTTGGTTCATACATTGCTAGCCGAAAACCATATCCCCATTCCTTCTTTTCTTTTATCCCTTCATTCTTTGGTTAGTCGAAACTCCCTAACCCTTTTCTGAGTCACATTTTCTCTTTTTTGTCGAATCTATCCCTCTCTTGTGGAGTTATAGCCGAATCTCCTGGTAAGTAACTTTTTCTTCTTCTTTTCTTGATTGATTTGGGTAATGCCAAAATCCTACTTCTCTTCTATCTCCCCATTTTTATAGATCCAAACTTAAACTCTTCTTGTTCTATATTGGTGGTCGAATCTGTCAGTAAGGTAAGGGGGTAAGTGTTTTATGGATTTTGGTATTTCTTGTTGTGTTTAATAACGAAGGCTTAGGCCGATGCTAGTGGTACTTGGTCAATTATAGGGAGGAGTACAACCTGATTCGGTAGATCTTCGGGATTCGGTGGCTGATCTAGGTAAGGGTTCTAGCATTTGGATCTGTTTCTTACTCATTCAAAAGTGAAGGCTAATTATTTTTGTGTGCTAGTGCTTGGTCGATTGCAAGGAAGGTTCATCACATAGCTTCGGGATTTGGTTGGAAACCAAATCGGCATTAAGGTAAGGTGCTACCTTCATGCGATATATCTTTGGAATTTCTAGTGGAGCCGAATGGGCTTTTTGGTTACTAACAAAGTGTTGACCGATTGTAGGGTAGAGTGAAGGCTAACGTTTCGAGATTCCACTTAGATCTACGATAGTCAGGTGTGTAATGCTTACACACTTTGTTAGTATGATATGTTTATTGTGTTACTGTTATAGCCATTGAAATCGGTAGTTATGCCTTGTGGGCATGACCATGGACTCCGGGTAAGTCCCCTGATTATGGATCTCGTTATATGCTATCATGTCATTGTTTAATGTTATGCCATGTGTTATTTGCATCATCATGTATTATTATGCCACGAATGTTATGGTCATGATGGTGGGATTGTTGAGAGGAGGGGGAAGAATTATTTGGACTGTCACCAGTGGTTTTGACCACACAACGGGTTGGCCCCGTCTTTGATATTATAATTTGTGACTAAGTCCCAATGGTTTTGACCACCAGTGGTTTTGACCACATATGGATATTGTGACTCGTCCCAGTGGTTTGGTACCACAGTGGGTTGGACCCACATGATTAATTATGGGATTGTCATCAGTGGTTTTGACCACGCGATGGGTTGGCCCCATCACTTGATTTGTGACTACGGTCACCAGTGGTTTTGACCACACCGATATACATATTTTTGTGACTATGGTCACCAGTGGTTTTGACCACCAGTGGTTTTAACCACACGAGGTAGATAAAGGAGATTGGATGGTTAGGTTATGGGGTTTGCATGATTTGCATGTTATACTGATGATTTGCGTAAGTGCTTGCACTATCGGGTTGGGATTTATAGACTGAGTCTCGGTGACTCACCCCTTCCCTTATATTTTGCAGATGAGGCGTAGATTGTAGATATAGAGCCGGGGAGGACTCAAGGCGACCATGCATGCTAGTTTTGGGTTTTGACTTTAAGGTACTATTTCAGTTTTATTTACTTTCTTTCAATTTGGTTTTGGTTTTGTAATAAGGCCGCTAAGTATTATTTTGGGTTTTACTTCTGGATTTTATTTTACCTATCTTATGCATGTGATTAATAGTTTGATATTGCTTAAGAAATTGGGATTAAATGGATATTTTCAAAACTATACTCGATATTGGGTTTTTTTGTAATAAGTGTTGTATGATTTCCAAAAACCAGTAACAACCAACAGATTTTCAATAAAATTTAACCGGTAACTGGTTTATTCAAACGTTTTCACTCCGTGACATACCAGATCTGGTCATGGTGTATTGGCTGGGTTTGGGGTGTTACATAAGCGATTAGTAGCAATTTGGAGCACCCTTCAGACTTGGTCCCTCATTCCTGGGCCTTTTTTGAAAACCTCTAGCAGGACCAGAGTACCCAGAGTCTCTCTTGTTCCTGCCCCTATCCTTGTCTCAATTTTTCCATTCCGAGTGCTTAACCTCCTCAGCTATCATAGCTTTTTTAACAAGTGTAGCAAAATTCCTCTCTTTCTGTGGGGCTATCAGTACCCGTAACTCATCACGCAATCCATCCTCAAAATGCACATAACGTTCATAATCAGTCGGCACTATACCCCAGGCATACCGACTTAGGCGCAGGAACTCCACCTCGTAAACTGCCATAGATTTACTTCCTTGAACTAGATTCAGGAATTCCTTCCTTCAGGCATCCACATAGCTAGCCCTGACATCCTTTCCTTGGAATGTGGTCTTAAAGAAATCCCAAGTAATACAATCAGCCTGAGTGCCTTCCCAAACAGTGAGCCACCAATTATACGCCTTGTCTCTTAGCAACGACACAACCCTCTTCAATTTCTACTCAGTAGTGCATCCAGGTCGTCTATAATCCGCTCCAGCTCCTCAAGCTAGTACTCCGCTACACTTGGGGCTGCACCCAAAATTCCTCTAAAAACTTTAGCCCCATTCGATCTAAGTCGTTCCGATATCGACCCACGAGCTACCGACCCAGTTCTCGCCCTAGCAACCCTTTCCAGAACTCACAACATTGCTTGGGACAGAGCGTCATCCTCTCTCATACGATCATGTGACCCAGCTTCAATCACTGGTGATGCAGGGGCATCCATTTTCGGCATATGTCCGTTGCCTCAGATACAACTCTAGCACCTCGGCCTCTACCACGGCCATGTCTACCTCATCCACGTCCTCTAGCACTCATATTCACTAATGTCGATTTAATATGATTAAGAGTCTTATGAATTAGTATACTATTCAATGTTTATTAAACAATGTTTTATGAAGTATAGGAAGTAAATTCGTTTTTGCAAAATGTATCCTACAGTCTCAATCTCTACAGTTTCAGCTCCTAAAACTAAAAGTTCTAGAGTATTTCTACAGTCATACCACAATATTCATAAAATGAAAACATAAACTTACTTGAGTTGGTGCCGGATACCCGTGGTGCCATACTTCTTTTAAAACATGCATTTATAATTTAAAATTCAAACAACTTTGGAAAATGCTTTTGAACCCAAATCACAGCCGAGTTTTGTAACATGGCTCTAATACCATAAAATGTAACACCTCAAACCCGACCCATGCGGAATGACTGGATCTGACATGTCACATGAGGAAAATGTATAAATAACAAGTGTTTCTTACTAAAGTAGGCGTTGTTTGGTTATAGTTAAGAAAACAATTTTCGTTTTTAAAACCATGACTTTTGAAAATGACATTTGATGATTTGAAAGAGATTCCAAGTTAAATTATTTGTTCATATTTATTATGAAAACCATGTATTAAATCAATTTTTGGAAAAATCGTTATTTATAATTTTAGAATATTCCCATTTATAACAATTTAAGAACGATATTAAGTACGTCTAATTGTAAAGCAAAATAAAACATATCCTAGAGGCCTTATTACAAACTCAAAACCCAAAATAGTAAAAGTAATAAAATAAAGTGAAAAATGAAATTTACTAAAGTTCGAGAACACCATTTCTAAAGTATGGCCTCCACCGAGTCATCCATGGCCCAAATCCATATCACTGAGCATTAGCTATAAGGATTAAGAAGGACGGGTGAGTTGCTAGAACTCGGTGCATAATCCTCTTACCGTCATCCACTAGGCCTGAACCCATTTAACAATATCTTGGGCCTAAGCCCATTTATAAAGCAATAAATAAATGAAATGAATGCAACCCATCCCATCCAGGCAATCTCTACCCTGACCAGCCAATCTCTCTTGTGGGGATCAAGTCAACCCACCTCGCCATTCTCTCCAATTTGCAGTCAAGCCGCCATTTATAATATTTTTGTGGCTGAACCACCAGAATCATAATTAAGCACATTAATGAACAAATTGTGGCAATGCCACCAGGCTACATTTCTCTTCATTCAATTTCTCATCCCATGCAATATGTAGAGATGCAACATACATAATAACATAAAATATCCACATATAAATAACAACCATTAATCTGTTGAACACGCTTAATGAATCAGCCTATTAAAGTAATATAATAATTTGGCCCACTAAGGCATTTTAACAAATCGGCCCATAGGGGCATTTCAGTAAATTAGCCTATAGGGACATTTTGGTAATTTTGCCCATAAGGGCATTTCGGTAATTTGGCCCATAGGGGCATTTTTGTAATTTTTACAAATAAATACCAATTTTATCAGATCTTTAGAAATATTGAAATTTACACAAGTTACTTAATTTTTGACATATTACGATTTTAGCCTTGTAAATAATAACGATCTATTTTCCATCAAGATATCGAATCATGAATCTATAGGATTTTGGTGTGAGATTACACACCTGATTACGGTAAGGACTAAGCGCTCTTGATCATCGGCACCCTTAGTATCGTTAATGACCACGATTTGTCTATTCTCACCGGATGATGGTCCACAACCCGGTGGAAAATCTCGAACCGCCGATACCACCCTACGTTTGAATTTAGGAGTAGGAATCGCAAATCCACTCCTTTTGTGATCTCCTATCGCTTTTACTTTCAAATCACTACCACTTGCCTCCATTGTAAAAGTCTCGGTTAGTAAAATATTACTATGAGAGAAAGTAATTATTGAGGGATAGGATTCGGCTTACCACTACTTCCGAAGGATTAGCAAGTGAATAAGAACGAGCGATTTAATCCCTATAATAACCGATTAGTTAAATCCATCGATCCATTTTAAGGAAATAACCAAGTATTAAGATATCGAGATGAACTTTAAAGAAATCCCTTACCTTGACAAAAGTAGATCCAACTTCACCGATTGGACTTAAGACTATAAAGGAATTGGCAAGAATGTGATATCCGGCCACTCACTAGAACACTACGAAAGGTAAAATGATCATGTTTTGAGAGCGTAGAAGAAAGTGATGTTTTTGGTTAAGAAAAAACATCCCATGACAAGGGCACACATTCGGCATGAAGAAAAAAGAGGATTACTTACCGATTCGATCAAGAAGATAGTGCCCAACACGAAAGAAAAAGAAATAGAGAGGAGGTAGGATGCTAATAGGTTCGGCTATGGAGAGAAATGAATAAAGAAAATTCGGTCACAATGTAATGTTGATTTAAGGAGTGAAAGAAAGGTTGGAGAAATAATCAAAAAGAAAAGAAAAAATGAACAAGAGGTGTTTAGAGGTTTCGACCAATCACCAAAAGAGAAATGAACCAAAAGATGTGAGTATTTCAACAACCAAAGAAGAATGAACAATGATGGATTAAGGGTTACGGCACAACAAGGGAAAAAAGAGAAAAAATGCAATGAGAAATTCGGCCAAAATAGAGGAAAAGAATTGGGAAAAGAAAACACCAATATGCTAAAAAGAAAATAAGCCTCTCTTGCACCAAAACTAGCAAAATGACTAGGAAAATTTGGCTCCTCCCTTCTCCCAACAAAACCGTGTATCACTTTCACCAAAAGATGAGTGTTGACCCAAAATATTCTTTCTAAAACATCCTCCACATAATAGGCCCGCTTGTTCCCTTCTCTTACCTTTTTCTTTTAATTCTTTCCTTCATTTTCCCTTATTTTCCTCCTTACCATAATCCTTAGCCATCTTTCCATAAATAAAAAGTCTTCCTTACCTTATTTAAGACCATGGCTGACACTAGGAAGGGAAGCACAAAAATTTAATCGAAAATTTTTCACTAGGTGGGCCTCGAACTCCTCCCCTAAAGCTCTTCATGTGATGCCATAACTTCATTGCCATTTGCTCACTTATGCTAGCAACAAACATACTTATTTCCTTAAACATTGATGCCACTTACCTTCTCTCCTTAAAGTGCTTAAAAGTAAAATTTTTACTAGGGCCTAATTCAACCCAAAACCTTCTTAGAACCCCTAAACAAACAAAATTAATATTTTTAACGAGACTAACAAAAGATATACTTCAAAACATAAAATTTTGAATTTCAAGATGTTACAAATGGTGGGTAAATTACTAAAATATCCTTGGTGGGTAAAATTACCGTTATACCCTTAGGGGTTGATTAGTATGATTGTATGTATTTTGTTTAACTGGTTAGGATGGTAATTCATTTCATACATCATTTTGATATGTGTTTGCATACATGACATTCTGCATGGGATTGGGATATTGATGATCGGAGGAAGTGTAATCTAGTGGCTCAGCCACATTCTAATTTGGTGGCTATGTCGCATACATATTTTGTTATTTTGGTGGCTTTGCCATAAATTTTGTGATTAGCAGCTTGTCTACCTTATTGGTGTGTAGCGAATCGGTGGGTCGATTTAGAAATCCCCACAAGTGTGTTGGACTGGTATAGGTGGTGTGTAGCGGATGGATTATTAGGCTGGGCTGCATACTTTGTTTGCATGATCATGTTTGTAGGGTTAAGGCCCAGATTGTTACCGAATAGGGCTTCGGCCTAATCTTCTTTTGTATGGGCTTTGGCCTAGTCTACTTCTGCATGGGCTTCGGCCCAGTCTGTTTCTGTATGGGCTCGGGCCTAGTTAGTGGCTGGTTGGAGGATTACACACTGAGCTCTCATAACTCACCCCTCTGATTTAACCTTGTAGATGATCCCCAACATTGAAGATTTTGAGCTGCGAAGGACTCTGTGGTGGCCATACATCAGAATATTACTCCCAAACTTCAATAATGTTTGTTTTCCTTTATTTTGGGGTTTAATTTAATTTGGGTTTAATACTTTCTAATAAGGCTTTCTAACTTAAATTTTCTTCTAAACTTTCTTTTCCACTATGGTTTATTGCTAAAGGATTAATGCGAACTTTTAAATGAACACGCAGCATTTAAGCAACCCTTTTATGTGACATGCCAGATCCGGTCGTAACGTCTAGGCAGGGTTTTTATTGGATTTAAAATCTACTGAAGAAGGGATCCCACATCGGAAAGCTAGCAAGAGGGAAGGTGAGAAGTTGGCTATATATAGAGCTGTCTATGAAGAGAGGAAGCATACCTAGGTGGGCGTTTAAGCATAGGAGCATTCAGAGCACGGATTAGTTTCAGACTCCTATCAGGTGTGTATTTTGCCTACTTTAGCAGTAGAGCGGCAAATGTCAAAATTTTGGTCACACGGTAATGGTAGCCACACGAGTGTACGAGCATACGTGTGGGGGCTTCGACACTATAGTTGAGGCCGTCATGAGTGTTCTTGTGGGTTAGGCTGTTTGGGCTGAAAGGGGCTAAGTGGGCCCAATGGGCCTGGGGGCCCATATGAATAAGTTGTATGATTATGTAGTAGATGTTGGATTAGACTATGGGAATCTCATATCTGTGGCTAAATTTGGGCTAGGTAGGCCACACGAGCGTGTGGGCCCATTTGGGCTAAGATTGGGCCCTAGGCCCAATCGCATCGTTATCTCATTTCTTCTAGTTAGAGTGATTGGTTACTTTGTGGTTGTAATTTAAGCATTCGTGTTGACTCCAATTCGGAAGATTGTGTTCTTGACGAGCAAAGGGGATTCTAGCCATGGAGGGGTGGCAAAGGTGCCAGCCAAGACTGTGTACATAACCTCCACTCCCAAGTTTAAGCGGCGTAGGGTGTCAGCGGTTCGAGACTTTTCGCCGGGCTGTGGAAGGGCGTCGACATTTGGCTTAGATAAGCAAATCGTAGTTTATCGTACTAGTGAGGGTAAGTGTTAGTAAATCATATGGTTAGGTGTGGATTAATAATCTCCCATTTCTATTGTTATAAGTTAATGGTGTGATATGTTTGGTATAGGTGACGACGATCGTGAGTGTATAGTACTCTACGTGATCAAGTGTGTAATATCACACTATTGTTTGTTATGTTATGCATTATTCTGTGAATCAGCCAAATTATCGAAATACCCTAGAGGGTAAATTACCGAAATACCCTTAGAGGGTAAATTACCGAAATACCTCTAGAGGGTAAATTATTGAAATACCCTTAGTGGATAAATTATTGAAATACCCTCGGTGGGTAAAATTACCGTTATACCCTTAAGGGTTGATTAGTATGATAGTATGTATTCTGTTTAACTGGTTATGATGGTAATTCATTTCATACATCATTTTGATATGTGTTTGCATACATGACATTCTGCATGGGATTGGAATATTGATGATCAGAGGAAGTGTAATCTGGTGGCTCTGCCACATTCTATTCTGGTGGCTATGCCACATACATATTCTATTATTCTGGTGGCTTTACCAAAAATTCTGTGATTAGCAGCTTGTCTGCCTTATTGGTGTGTAGCGGATGGGCGGGTCGATTTAGAAATCCCCACAGGTGTGTTGGGCTGGTACGGTTGGTGTGTAGCAGATGGATTATTAGGCTGGGCTACATATTTTATTTGCATGATCATGTTTATAGGACTAAGGCCCAGATTATTACCGAATAGGGCTTCGACCCAGTCTGCTTTTGCATGGGCTTCGGCCCAGTCTGTTTTCATATGGGCTCTAGCCCAATTAGTGACCGATTGGGGATTACACATTGAGTTCTCATAACTTACCCCTCTTCTTTAACCTTGCAGGTGATCCCTAGCATTGAGGATTTGGAGCTGCGAAGGACTCTGTGGTGACCATACATCAAAATACTACTCCCAAACTTCAGTAATTTATATTTTCCTTTATTTTGGGGTTTAATTTAATTTGGGTTTAATATTTTGTAATAAGGCCTTTTAACTTAAATTTTCTTCTAAAATTTCTTTTTTGCTATGGTTTATTGCTAAAGGATTAATATGAAGTTTTTAAACGAACACGCAGTTTTTAAGCAACCCTTTTATGTGACATGCCAGATCTGGTCGTAACGTTTAGGCTGGGTTTGGGGTGTTACAGTTACTGTTTAGGTCGAGATCCTACATGTGTTGTAGACTCACCTTAGCTCATATGAGCTTATCGATATATCAGCTCGTAAGAGCTTACTGTTCTTAGCTCGTTAGAGCTTACTGCTTTAGCTTAATAGAGCTTATTATTCATCAGCTCAGAAGGAGCTTACTGATCATAGCTCAAAAAAGTGAATATGGTGATGAATTGACGGATTACTGATTAATACTATAACATCCCGATTTAAGGGCTAGTCAAAACAGTGATCTCAGGATCACTAATCTGAGGTTAGAGAAAAAAATTTCATGTTATTTTATGTGTTATAACATGTTTATAAAGATGCATGAAAATTTTGGTGCCTTAATTTTAGTGACTTCATGCCTAATCGTGAAAAAGGACTAAATAGCATTAAGTGCGAAAGTTCTATTTTATTTGCTAGAGGTATTAAATAGCTATAGAATATTAATTGGAGGTCCCAAATGTGCAATTTGGCCTTGTTTAAGTGAGTTGGCCGGCCATAGTATGCATAGGGGACAAGAGCATTTATTTTGGTCAATAGTTGGTGATATTAGTTGACAAAATAAAATAAGATGAAATAAGCCAAGGCAATCATCTTTTCATTTAGCCTTCTTCTCCAACCGAAAATATCAACAAAGGGAGGGCTTTGAAAGCTTGAAAATTTCAGCAACTTATTTTCTCTACAAGTAAGTGATTTTGATGGTTTTAGTTGATAATTTTTGTTCTTTTGATGTCCACAAAGCTTAAGCTAGCTAATGAGAGGACTAATTTGCAATATGGTTGAAAGTCTAGGGACTTGTCATGAGAGAGTTAATGTTGGTTGCTAAGTTTTTATGGAAGAAAATGAATGTTAGGAAGATGAGAAACAACTTTTGTGAAAGGTGTTGTCATGAAAACACCTAATTTGGACTAAGATGCAAATGTTATAGTTTGTTCATTAATGCATGAAATAGTTGGAATTTTGGATAGTTTTAAAAGGATTAAATGTTTAGCTAGGCTTTTTTAATAAGAAAATGTGAAGAAAAGTGATTAACGAGATTAGGGGCAAAATCGTAATTTTGCCAAAGCACAAGGGAAAAATAATCATTTTTGTCTAAGTGTAGATTATGATGTATTATGATGTATAAAATGATTGAATGAGTAAATTTTATTGTTCTAGATCAAAGAAAATGAAATTCAAACCTAGAATGGGAGAAAAGAGAAATGTAGGCAAAAAGGTCCCTTTCTACCCTTTCGATATTGAGGTAAGTTCGTGTGTAAATGTTGTAATTACGTGCGGGTTATTTAATATTCCAATTTTGCATGGAATTTATATGTACTCTATCAATGTATTAAATATGTTTTGACAAGATGCCAAGAGAATTGAATCGAAGAATAGTGGGAAATGCGAATAGCATGATATGATGATAGTTAAGGTCCCGTATAAGACCATATTGGAATATAGCCTCAGTGTGAGATATTGAATAAGACCATGTTAGGGACATCGCATCGATATGATATTTCATGTAAGACCCTATAAGGAGCATAATGTCAATGAGATGTTATGTGTATGAGACTCAAGTGTGTTATTTAACAATTTGAGTGATTCAATAGGTATGTTGAAAAAAAAGAAAGTATGTGGTCGTACCATGAGAGGTACAGGTATGTGTTAGAACTAAATTGAGGTGAATTTGGTATATGATGAATCCATAGTGGGTTATGTGTAAATGATGCATCCTAATTGCATATGTTGTATTTATAAATGCATTGCGTGAAAACAAAAGATTATTGTAGAAATCTAAGTAAGAATGATAGTATATGAGGATGTTCCGGATGAACATTTAAAATGGGGAAATGCATGTGGATAAATATCCGTGAATGTATAATAACAGTGGGCTATATGCGATACCACCTTATTAATTTTTACCAATGGGCTGAGTGCGATACCATCAAGTTTAGTATCAAATGGTGGGCTATGTGCGATACCACCTAATTAATTTTTACCGATGGGCTGAGTGCGATACCATCGAGTTTAGTATCAAATGGTGGGTTATATGCGATACCACCCTATTAGAGATTTATGGTGGGCTAAGTGTAAAACCACCGAGTGACTGGTAGTATGAATGGTTCATTGAGAAGTTACGATGTGTTGTATCATGTGACTATGTGATGTTAAGTGCAGGGAGGTAAGTTAATGAATGCGAGCATTAAGCTCGAGATATGGTTAGAATATGGTAAGAGACAGAATGAGTAAGCATTATGAATGATTGAATAGGTAACCATGAGTTTAAGAGTAAAACTCATTATAATACCTGGTGATTGAGAATAATCAATGAATATCAATAATTGATTATTATTTGCATATGAACTTACTAAGCATTACTGCTTACTCCTTTTCCTTTTCCATCTCTTATAGGTTAGCTTAACTAGTTCGAGTTGGAAACTGTCAGAGATGTTTTCACACTATCGAGTAGACACTTGGTATGAGGTTTCAAGTCCTTATGAGTTATGGCATGTATAGGGATATTTTTAAATTTGATTAAGTCATAGTAGATATATCCAACTGTGTTGGCATAAGAGAGTTTACGGTTTGGTTGTGTATAGCCATAGATGATGGCTTAAGTAGTTTGTAATTATACCAGAAATAGTTCTCCCTCGTGTATGGGATAAAGACTTCATTTTATGGTTTAAATGTGATAATTCAATTGTTATAATCGATGAATTGAGATTGTTGTGTGAGGGTGTATGTTTATAAGCAAGTTAGGGTGGCTAAATGGCTTAGAAAAAAGCCTTGAATTGGTCCACACGGGGGTGTGTCTAGGCCGTGTGTGACACACGGTCAGCCCCATGGGTGTGTGACTTGCCCATGTGTCCCCTGCATGTTAGTATTGTAAGTTAGTGTCAACCACGGGCTAGCCACACGGGCGTGTGCCTAGGCCGTGTGACCCTTATGAGGCTACTGATGTCACAAATAAAATCCTCAAGTTTTTACACACGGGCCAAGCACACGGGCGTGTGTCCAGCCATGTGAAAACCATTGTAAGTTCAAAATGAAAATAAATCCCACACGGAGTAGGGACATGGGCGTGTATGACCACACGGCCTGCCCACACGGGCGTGTCCCATTTCTCACGGGCGTGTGACCCTTGTTTAAGTGAAACTTTTCTAAGTGATTGAAAAGTTCTGGTTTGGTTCCGCGACACCCTAAGAGGGTGTAAAGTGTCTAGTTGACCCATGATATGGATGTTACGTGGGTGAATAAAAAGTTTTAAAGTGGAAAGAATTTTTATAGTCTAGAGTGGAATGATCAACCAAGTCAAGTCTGGTAATGCCTCATGCCCGATTCCGGCATAGAATCCAGGTAAGGGGTGTTACAAATACACTTAGTGTGTATCACCCGAGTATCTATAGATATTCTAATAGGTTCAACGAGCATAATTGCATTAACGATTATATAGATGAATTCTGGATATATAAATAAATTGCAGATTATATGAATGAGAATGAATTGTTACATATGTTATACAAGTTACATGAAATTGATATGATATAATACTTTGATGTAGGAAATTGAGATAAAGGTTGATTATATGTACTTATGAGACTAACATTTTGATGAATGCTTGTGTATAGACATTTGGCAAGTGAAATTGATATACTTTGTTTAATTGTTGATTATGTTTAAATGGTAAGTTAAATTCTGAATTATACGGGCTTACTAAGCTATAAAGAACACTCTGTTTCTTTTTTGTGTTTTATAGAGGTTCGATAGCTCTCTTAATTCGAATAAAGTTGGAGTTACACATCACACTATCCAGTTGCCGATTGGTACTTTTGAACTTATAGATATTTGTAAATATGGCATGTATAGGCTAGTTATAAAAATGATAGTTATAGTTACTTAAGGTGGTGATTTTGGTACATGTTGTGGTATATGTTAAAGCCATGTGATTTGACTTAACTTGATATAATGTTTTGATTGTGTATAAGTACTCAAATATGGTATGTTTTGGCAAGTAGAAGATGAAATAGAAATATGCAATGTTGTCTTAATACGTGATAGGCATATGAATGGAAAATGTATGATTTTAATTAGGTATTTGAATATTATGTCGAATTGGTATAAAATGTGTATGAAATGTTGTGGATTGGCTGCCTATTGAGTTATAAAATGTTGCAAACTTAAGCTTGATTAGGATGTGTAAAATGGCTTTGTAAATAGCCTATTTTTGTCCATTGAGGCGTAGACACAGGCGTGTGTCTCAAATTGGTGTGTGACTAATGGAGCTCGAAATTCACTATTATTTCGACAAAGGCAAGCGCACCTATCGAATGTAAATATAGTTATGGCGAGTCCTAATATCGTATCTTCAAGGACTAAAATTACTAGTAATAACTATCTTTTATTATCTAGCCTAGTAATTAAGTGGATTTATTTTAACCTACAATTAACTAACTAATTTATTCACTTATTACTTTTGATTCATATGATTTATTCACTTGACTTAATCCATAGAAATCCCCGATTTATGTTAATATCTCTTTTAAGAGTAAAACAATTGACTCTAGGTTGATTAATTGAAATTTCTTTCTAATTAAAACTCCTATTGTCGCATTAACTCGATCTATGGATTCCCATATTAGATTTGACTCTAATCCGTGATTTTAGTCACTCTATTTCTATGGTTGCAATCAACTCTGCTTAATTGTGTTGATCTTCTCTTAAACAGGGACTTCTGCTCCACTAAATAAGCACATTCGACTTGAATTAATAACCTGAATTATCAAAACAGGAATAAAAACTCACAATTAAGAATAAAAACAAGTATTTATCTTATAAATCAAATAATAATAAGATTTATCTAGGTTCCATCCCCTTAGGTATTTGAGAGGTTTAGTTCATAATAATAAAAGGGAACATCATAAAATAGGGAAAACCATAAAACATAATGAAAACCCAAAAACTTCTAAAGAACTTGATGGGAGATCTTCAGTCTTGATGGAGATCCTTCTCCTAAGCTGTCCCTGACGTCTGTCTTCGAGTATTTTTCGCCTCTTATTCGGTGTCTATTTAACGTCCTCTTTTAGATTGCCCCCTAGGGTGTTTATATAGGCTTTGGAACACCTCTCTTGGCCTGCGAGTAGCCTATTCCGAATAGAATTCTACTTTACTATGGCAGGGACACGCCCGTGGTGGACTCTTTCAGCTGTGGTTGATTCTGCTAGCCACACACGGCTGTGTGATCTACCCGTGATCGATAATCCAGGCCGTGTGATTTCTGATGTAGGCCCATTTTGTCCCTTTTTGGCCCGTTTCTCTTTTTTCGACTTCTTAAGCTCTCCTGAGTATAAAACATGAAATTAAGGGATTAGAAGCATCGAATTCATCAAATCTAATGAAAATTCATCCAAAAATAAGTCAAGCATGGGGTTAAAATATGTGTAAATTATGGTTTATCAAATATCCCCACACTTAAGCGTTTGCTTGTCCTCAAGCAAAATTCTCAACTCACAATTAAAATTAACTTCCCTCAATTCATAATTATCGTCAATAATGTCTCATCATAATTCATAGATAATTCATACATGGATAATTTAACTCAAAGAGTCCTAAAGATTTAAACAATCTAAGTCATCAATTTTTATAGCACGAAAACATAGGTGTTTCCCTTTATTTAAATAATTACCTTTGATCCAAAATTGACAAGGATTGACATCCTCACTAAGGATTCACTCAAATCACTCAAAGTGTTTAAGGTTCAATTTAAGCACTCAAAAGTCAAACATGAAAAGTTAATCCCATAGGCTTGCTTAAAAATAAAATCTCCACCATTATAGAATGAGATGATACACAAATCAAAAGGTCTTTAAAAGGGTTGTAATGGGGCTTGGGTTAAAGGTGTGGATAAAGGCTAAATTAAAGGGTTAGAATCATGATTGAATTGTCAAATTACCTAACTAGAACAACAGACTAATACTGAATAATTACATCAATTGAAAACTTATAATAATAATATGAGCTTCTTCTCAAAATATGAAATTAACTACTTAAGCTAAAATAACATAGAACTAATAATGAATGAATTTCCATTTTTTTTTAAGAATAAGAACAAGTATTTACAATAATAAGAAAGAACTTAACAACTGAAATAAAGAAAATAGTTAGGCAACTGATCAAATCAAATCTCGACAAAAGGGGAGTCAATAAAGTAGGGGAAGTAAAAATTTAGTTTTGGGTTAATGTTAATGGGTGAGTGAAGAAACAGTTTATTAGGCTCAAAAGGGTTCACTAGGGGTTAATTATGAATGTGGGCTTTTCGGTGGAGTGAGTGGGTTAAATCCTAGGTGCTTTTATCATCTCAGTATATCAAATCAAAGGTGTGGTCTCAACATGCATAATCGAAGCAAGTTCTAGAATAACAAATCAATGTTGACACACTCATAATCAAAAAAGTAAGTAAGAAAAGATATATGCTCTAAAGGCTCAAAATCTCACAAAAATTATGGTTTTTGATGTCAACCTTGCAAATTTCAAACTTCAAAGTAATATTTAAATTTAGGAAAACAACTTAGAAATTTAATTCTAAAAATAGACTTATCATGCTTGATTCTCTAATATCTTAAAGTATAAACCATCAATGCACTATTACCTATGACTTACTTCAAAACATATTAATAAAAATCATAAATCAATAGAAGTTTCATTTTAATTAGTAATATGAGAAAATTACTTTAAGAACAAGACAAAATTCATGGATTTTTCTGGTAATGAAATCAATAACCTCCCTACACTTAAGATGTACATTGTCCTCAATGTACAAAGATAAAAATAACAATAAAGTAAGAAAAGCATAAGAGAGGGAGAGAAGTGAAACTTCTTGATTTTTAGATGGAGTCAAAGAAAAGAAACGGGGGAAATTCGGGCCGAGTTGGTGGAGGGTACTCCGATGGTGTGGTAGTTCCGTAACAGCCCTGAACCCTTAGAAACTGGTGGCTACCACGCCAGTGTGCCATGGGCGTGCTAGGTCACACGGTTGTATTGCATGGCCGTGTAGTGTCTCATTCATTTCTCCCACGCTTGTGTAGATGTTCCCATGCCCATGTTGCTTAATCAGTGTCGGCCACGGTCTGGGGACATGGGCGTGTCCTACACCCATGTTACTTTCTCAGTGTCGACCACGGCCGTATCGCACTACTGTGGCATTTTATTTTCATCCATGGTTTGGGGATATTTCATCCTTGGTTCACACGGTCTTAGCCACGCCGATGTGTCTAATCATGGTGTCCACACGGCCACGGCCACGCCCATGTGTAAGGCCATGTGGTAGGGAAACTTGCGCTTTTATTGAATTTGTTAATTTTTAGTTAGATGCTAAAATAAAAAAATATGAATCTTAATGAGGTTAATGCTCGGGTTGCCTCCTGAGAAGCGCTCGTTTAAAGTCTTAAGCTAGACTTACCCTGTTTTCATTTCTATATGAAGGTTCATAGAGCTGAAGGTCTCTCTCATATCCCTAAAATCTTCACCATTATATATTTTTAGTCGCTGACCATTTACCTTGAAAGTGCCATAAGTTAGATGAGTTACCTCGATTGTACCATAAGGAAAAATAGTTTTGATCACGAATGGACTTGACCATCTTGATTTCAGCTTTCTAGGAAACAATTTGAGCCTTGAATTGTATAGTAGAATAAGATCTCCTACTTCGAATTGCTTTGGTTACTTTAGGCGGGCATCATGGCATCGCTTTGTTGTCTCCTTATATGGACATGAGTTTTAGTAGGCATTTGCTCGCCACTCATCTAGCTCGTTCAACTGCATCATTCTTTTCTCACCTGTAAGTTTAAGATCGTAATTTAAGAATTTTATTGCCCAAAATGCTTTGTGCTCTAATTCAAATGGTAGATGACAGCTTTTCCCGCAGACAAGTCTGTATGGAGATGTTCCTATGGGAGTTTTAAAAGCGGTTCTATAGGCCCATAAAGTATCGTCTACTTTTAATGCCCAATCATTCCTATTTGACTCTACTCTTTTCTCTAGAATATGCTTAAGCTCTCGATTTGCTACTTCCACTTGTCCACTGGTTTGAGGGTGATAAGGGGTAGTTGTTCTGTGGTGTACTCCATATTTCTTTAACACTTTATCAAATTGAGTATTACAATAATGAGTACCCCTAATCATTAATAATTTCTCTGGGTGTTCCAAATTGAGAGAAGAGTTTCTTAAGAAATCTCACTATCAATCTAGCATCATTAGTAGGTAAAGCTTGAGCTTCCACCCATTTTGACATATAATCCACTACTACTAAGATGTATTTATTCCCAAATGAGCTAGGGAATAGACCCATAAATCAATACCCCATACGTCAAATATTCACATGATAGCATATACATTTGAGGCATTTCATCCCGTTTAGAGATATTACCTGTGCTCTGACATTTATCACATGAAGCAACATACCTGTTAGTGTCTTTGAACAGGGTGGGCCAATAAAAACCTGATTCGAGCCTTTTATGTGCTGTCCTAATCCCACTATAATATCCTTCTGATGGTCCTGAATGGCAGTGTTCTAGGATTTTGCTTGCTTCTGCATTTGTAACACATCTCTGGATTACTTGATCTACACATATTCGGAAAGAAAAGGGTCCTCCCAAAAATAGTTTTTCACATCAGTAAAGAATCGCTTCTTTTGATGATGTGTTAACCCTTTGGTAGGATGTTAGTAGCTAAATAATTCACAATATCTGCAAACCAAGGTACCTCAGAGTGGATTATAGCAAAGAGTTGTTCTTCAGGAAATGAGTCATTTATCTCACTCTCGTCAAGTTCTTTGATATGTGGATTTTCAATCCTAGAAAGATGGTTTGCCGCGAGATTTTTAGCTCCTTTCTTATCCTGAATTTCCAAATCAAATTCATGTAAGAGTAAAATCCATCTTATGAGTCAAGGTTTTGCATCAAATTTAGTTAAAAGATAACGAAGAGTTGAATGGTCAGTGTAAACAACAACTTTAGATAATATCAAATGCTGTCTAAATTTATAAAATGCAAAAACCACAGCTAGCAATTCTTTTTCTGTGGTGGTGTAATTTTCTTGTGCGGCCGTTAATGTCTTGCTAGCGTAATAAATCGGCTAAAAGTACTTGTCTCTTTGCTATCCCAAAACTGCACCTATTGCAAAATCACTTGCATCACACATTAGTTCAAAGGGTAAATTCCAATCAGATGCAATTATAATTGGAGCATTTATTAATTTATCTTTGAGGATATTAAATGCATTTAAACATTCCTTATCAAAATTGAAAGGTACATCTTTTTCTAGTAATTTCGTTAAAGGCTAAGCTATTTTAGAAAAATACTTAATAAATCTTCTATAAAATCCAGCATGTCCTAAAAAGCTTCTAATAGCCTTGATTGAACTAGGAGGAGCTAATTTTTCTATGGTTTCAATTTTTGCTTTATCAACCTCAATCCCTTTACTAGAAATTTTGTGACCTAACACAATCCCTTCTCGAACCATAAAGTGACACTTTTCCCAATTAAGCACAAGGTTCGTTTCCTCACATCTCATTAGAACTTGTTTTAAATTTTTAAGGCAAAGATGGAAAGAATTACCAAATACCGAAAAATCATCCATGAATACCTCCATAATGTCTTCCACAAGTTCATCAAAGATGGCTAGCATGCAGCGCTGAAAAGTAGCAGGAGCATTACATAATCCAAATGGCATTCTATGATAAGCAAACGTACCATATGGACATGTAAATGTTGTCTTTTCTTGATCCTCGGGAGCTATTGGGATTTGGAAGTAGCCAGAGAGTCTGTCTAGGAAATAATAGTACATATGCCCAGATAATCTTTCTAACAACTGATCAATGAAGGGTAAAAGAAAGTGATCTTTTCTCGTGGAATTGTTCAACTTCCTATAGTCAATGCAAACTCTCCAACCTGTGACTGTTCTTGTTGGAATCAATTCATTCTTTTCGTTGCCTACAACAGTCATGCCTCCCTTCTTTGGAACAACCTACACAGGACTTACCCAAGTACTGTCAAAAATAAGATAAATAACCCTAGCATCTAGAGGTTTAATTACCTCAGCTTTAACAACTTCTTTCATCTTGGGATTCGTCATCTTTGAGGTTGCACACATGGTTTATATTCATCCTCCATTAAAATTTTATGGGTGCAAAACAATGGACTTATCCCTTTAATGTTAGAAATTTTCCAAGATATGGCTCTTTTATGCTCCTTTAATACTGTAATAACTTATCTTTCTCATTAGGTCTTAATTCTAAAGAAATAATTACTGATAGTGTAGAGTTATCTCTTAGGAATGCATACTCTAAGTGGTTTGGTAACTGTTTCAATTCTAATTTGGGAGGCTATTCAGTAGAGGGTTTTAGTTTGTCATTTATTTTAATGCCCTCATACTCTTTTTGTCTTGGGGAAAAAGTATTAGAATTTAACTCACTTTTTATCTCCCCTATCTCATCGGTATCGTTGTTTGCCCTCACCTTGGGTAAGACACAGCCCAACGTGCCTGCATACATAATTTCCTGAAAAGAGTCTTGAATAAAATGACCAATAGCATCAAGAACATAACAGGAATCATCTTGTTCTTTAGAATATCACATCGCATCATAAATTTTAAAAATAATTTCCTCGTCACTACCCTTAGCACAAGTTTTCCATTACCTACATCAATAATAGCCCTAGCAGTAGCTAAAAAAGGGCGTCCTAAAATTAAAGACACCTCAACGTCCTCATCCATGTCAAGTACAACAAAATCGACAAGGAATATAAATTTATCAACTTTTACCAAAATATCTTCAATAATTCCCCTACGATATTTAATAGATCTGTCAGTTAATTAAATATTCATCCTAGTGGGTTTTGGTTCCCAAAGACCAAGCTATTTGAACATTTTATAGGGCATTAAATTAATACTGGCACCTAAGTCAGCTAGTGCTTTTTCACATATTTAAACTACCAATTAAATAGGGAATAGTAAAACTTCCTAGATCCTTCAAATTGGTTGGTAGCTTATTTTGGAGAATAGTTGAACATTCCTCGTTAAGTTCCACGGTTGATAGTTCTTCAAACTTCATTTTATTTGTTAGAAGCTCTTTTAAGAACTTTACGTATGTCGGAATCTACGAAATAGCTTCAACAAAAGGCAAGTTATTATGTAATTGTTTAAAAAGTTCAAGAAATTTACCATATTGTGCGTTCATGTGGTCTTTCTTCAACTTTGCTGGATATGGGATCAGTTGTTTATATTCTTTAAGTACCAGTGTTACATTCTCGTTTACTTCCTTGCCCTTTTCCTTATCGGCTTCTTGTGGAGTCTTCTTTTTAGCTTCAACTAATACCTTCCCACTCATTAGTGTAATTGCCTTCACATGCTCTTTTGGATTGGGTTCGGTGTTACTAGGTAAATTACTTGATTGCCTTTCGAAAACTAGCTTGGTTAGCTGTCCAATTTGATTCTTAAGTCCTTGAATTAATGTTTGCTGATTTATCAATGCCGTTTCGATATTCTGAAAATGAGTTTCTAACATCGAAATAAACTTTGCTATCATATCCTCAAGGTTCAACTTCTTCTCTTGTGGGTAGGGTTGTTGCTGAAAGCCTGGAGGGGGTTGTTGTCTCTAATTTCCTTGGCCACCTCATGAAAAGTTTGGGTGGTTCCTCCAACTTGGATTGTAAGTGTTACTATAAGGGTTATTTTGGGGTCTAGAATTATTACCCATATAGTTCATCTGTTTGTTTTCTATGCCAGGGTTGTAGGGTGGGTATTCTATATTGTTCGTCCCTCCTCCGTATGTATCGTACTGCATCACTGGATGTACCTGCGAAGAACCACACAAACCATCAATCTTTTTATTTAAGAGTTCTACTTGGTTTGATAGCATGGTCACTGCGTTGAGGTTGAAAACACTGGTGGCTTTTGTTGGCTTTTCCTCATAACTTGCCACTGATAGTTATTCAGTGTCATTTCTTCTATAAACTCATAAGCCACTTCAGGGGTCTTGTCATTTAGGGTTCCACCGGGGTGAATCAATCATCTGCCTAGTTGAGGGGTTTACACCGTTATAAAAGGTTTGAACCTGTAGCCACAGAGGTAACCCATGGTGAGGGAATCTCCCTAATGGATCTTTATATCTCTCCCATGCGTTGTAGAGTGTTTCTAGATCCATCTGCACAAAAGAAGAAATATCATTCCCCAACTTAGACGTTTTAGCCAGCGGAAAATATTTTAGCAAAAAATTTTTGGTCATTTGGTCCCAAGTAGTGATTGATCCTCGTGGTAACGAGTTCAACCACTTTTTAGCTTTATTCCTCAACGAAAAGGGAAATAACCAAAAGCGAATGGCATCATCAGAAATGTCATTAATTTTGAAATTTTCGCAAAACTCTAGAAAATTTACCAAGTGATTGTTTGGATCCTCATCCTGCAAACCATCAAACTGAATAAATTGCTGAATCATCTGAATAGTGTTAGGTTTCAGTTCAAAATTATTTGTAGTAATAGCAGGTCTAACAATACTTGATTCAGTTCCTGTTAAGTTAGGTTTAGCATAATCATACATAGTACGAGGAGCAGGATTTTGATTCACTGGATTTGCGGCAACCACAGGAGGTAGCGGATTATTATCAGCCATCTCTTTGGTATTATTAGTATCGTCCTCTTACTCTTCTTGTATGTATTGTAGGCTTCGCCTTATTTCTCTTCGGTTTCTGCTAGCGGTACCTTCTATATCACTATCGTAAAGTAATGGTCCTGACGGGTTCCTTCTAGTCATAAACTAGAGTTACCTACCAGAAGCAAATAAAGGAAAAAAATAGTAAAGAAAATAATAATAATAATAATAATAAATAAATAAATTGAAAATAAAGTAAAAATGGCTAAAGTAATAAAAATTTAGTGTTCCTAATATCTTAGTCCCCGGCAACAGCGCCAAAAACTTGATGGAGCTCGAAATTAACTATTATTTCGATAAAGGCAAGCTCACCTATCGAACAGTAATATAGTTATAGCGAGTCTGAAATATCGTATCCTCAAAGACTAAAATTACTAGTAATAACTATCTTTTTATTATCTAGCCTAGTAATTAAGTGGATTTATTTTTAACCTACAATTAACTAACTAATTTAACTAACTAAATGACTATGAACGTGACAGAGACTGAATTGGGAAAATACTTTTGGACAACTTATATGAGATAGGCAATACCTAAGGAAGAATCGACTAGACTTCACTTATTACTTTTTATTCATATGATTTATTCACTTGACTTAATCTGTAAAAATCCCTGATTTATGTTTATATCTCTTTCAAGACTAAAAATAACTGATCTAGGTTGATTAATTGAAGTTTCTTTCTAATTAAAACCCCTATTGTCGCATTAACTCGATCTATAAATTCCCTTATTAGCTTTGACTCTAATCCGGCATATTTTCGTCGCCCTATTTATAGGGTTGCAATCAATTCCGCTTAATTGTGTTGATCTTCTCTTAAATAGGGACTTTTGCTCCACTGAATAAGCACGTTCGACTTGAATTAATCACCTGAACTATCAAAACAAGAACAAAAACTTACAATTAAGAATAAGAACAAGTATTTATCTTATAAATCAAATAATAATAAGATTCATCTAGGTTTCATCCCTTTAGGTATTTGAGAGGTTTACTTCATACTAATAAAAGGGAACATCATAAAATAGGGAAAACCACAAAACATAATGAAAACCCAAAAACTTCTAAAGAACTTGATGGGAGATCTTCAGTTTTGATGGAGATCCTTCTCCTAAGCTGTTCCTGACAGCTGTCTTCGAGTATTTTCCACCTCCCATTTGGCGTCTATTCAACATCCCCTTTTAGGTTTCCCCCTAGGGTGTTTATATAGGCTTTAGCACACCTCTCTAGGCCCACGAGTAGCCTATTCCGAATAGAATTCTATTTTGCTACGGCAGGGACACGCCCGTGGTGAACTTCTTCGGCTGTGGTCGATTCTACTCCCCACATACGGCCGTGTGATCTGCCCGTGGTCGATAGTCCAGGCCCTGTGATTTCTAATGTAGGCTCATTTTGTTCCTTTTTGGTCTATTTCTCGTTCTTTTGACTTCCTAAGCTCTATTGAGTATAAAACATGAAATTAAGGGATTAGGATCATCGAATTCATCAAATCTAATAAAAATTCATCCAAAAAAAAAGTCAAGCATGGGGTTAAAATATGTGTAAGTTATGGTTTATCAGTGACATACGGTCATGTTATATGGCTGTATGTCCCATGGTGTTGAAATTAAATGAAGTTAGTATGCTCCACACTGTCTCACACACTGGCGTATGACTAGCCGTGTGGTACAAGTCAGTATACCCCTCTAATTGGCACACGGCCTAGGACACAGGCGTGTGACTTGGCCGTGTTGCATAAGTCAGTATACCCTACAGGTTTGGCACGGCCTAGCACACGACCTAGCACACGGGCGTGTGTGGCCACTTCGAAGGGCACACGGGCTAGACACACGGACGTGTGGTTGGCCATGTAACCCAAGTCAGTATGCACCCCCTGTTTTCACAAGGCTTATGACACGAGCGTGTCTGGTGGTCGTGTGATACACATGGCCTGCTCACACGGGCGTGTGTCCTCTATTTTAAGAAAATTTTCAAAGTTTCGTGAAAGTTTTATAAGTTATCAGTTTAGTCCTGAACTGCTCCTAAAGCATGTTTAAGGCCTCGTAGGCTATTTTAAGGGACAAATTGATTGAGATTGATTGGTAATTGTATGAATTTATTGAATGCATGAGAAAAGTATGGTTATATGTGTTATAAGTTCGGTGATGTTCCATAACCCTATTCTAGAGTTGAATATGGGTGAGAGGTGTTACACCCAGCCAAGGGTTGGAACATACATGAACACAATTAAGTCACAATCCGACTCAAAACCAAAATTTGCAAAAATAGGGCCACATGGTCGGGTGGAAGTCTCACACGCCCCGTGTGCCCACTGGACACGGCCGTATGTCCAGAACAAACACTAGTGTGAAAATCAACTAAAATCCCCAAATCAGCCACACAGTCGTGTGGCACTAAAATTGGCCTTAAAACCCTAATTCCTAATTGCACACAGCCGTGTGAACCCCCATGTGGGGCACATGCCCGTGTGGCCACCCGTGTGATCACGAAACCACCCTAAAACAGCCCAAAAAACATGAATTTTGATATCAAATGATCATTAACCTCTAAAAGTGCAGAAACATACCCTAACTAGTTGAATTTTATGTAATTTAACAGTAATACAACACTACGATTACGCAATCACTGGAACACACGAAATCACCAAATTTCACAAAATTGAATCAATAATTCACGAATAAATTTAAAGAGATTTGAAACCTACACCTGATTCGATCAAACACCCAAAAATCAATTAACACACATCGACGACCATAATACGATCCTAAAACTTTTGTCGACAAAAAATGCAAACGAACAAGCAACAACCAACTATGAATAGGATAGTGCCCAAACAACGACTTGACGACAAGGAAGTCAAAGTTTTTCGATACCACAACAAAACTAATTTTTTTTCAATAAGAAGGAAAAGAAAAATAAAGGAAAACAATGGTGAGGGAAAGAGGAGAGGAGACCAACGTGAAAGAGAGGAGAATGTGAAACAAAACTAGACAAAAAAAAAAAAGAATAAATAATTAGATTTTAAAACTTTAATAAAAATAACTCCCCAAACACACACATGAGGACTCGAACCCAAAACCCCGAGGTACACTAACACACTACCAACCACCAGACCAGCAGGCCCATTCTGACATCAAAATGCGAAAACTAACCCAATTGTTGGACCTACCCACTGACCCTTACTTCAACCCTCAAATCTTCTAACCCCAAAATCTGAGGTGTTACACAAGACATAAATAATAAGTAAAACTCTAAAAGAGATGTAGGTACCAGAAACTGAGATTAAAATAGTAAAAATAAGAGATCTTGATAAGTTATGTCAATTTGAGAAAATATCGAACCGATAATAAAAGTGGTCGACAATGGTTTTGCATGCAATATTATTGTTAAACAATGAAAAAAAAATGGAGGATCTTGAATAAATCTATTGAGAAATATAGGTATGAAATAAATTGGTCAAAATAGAAAGACGCAACTTAAGTACAATTATATTTGTGAAGTTTTTGGACCAGTAGTCCAAATATCTAAAGGTATAAAACCAGTGAGGGTGCAAATGAAGTGGTTTTGCAAAACGGAATAAAATATGAAGTTTTTGCTAAGTCCTACCATTGATTATGAAAAGATATAATATTTTTTTGTGGTGGATGCAATAATCTTTAGATATTTTATTAAATTAACAGTTCATAAAAGATTTAACTTGCGTCTAATGGTTGTTGTTACAACCTTTTATGAATAACTATATTGTAAATTTTATATTAAAATCCTTAAAGGATTTAGAATGCTAGAAGCATATTAAAATTATCGAGAAATTGTTCATTTATATGAATTGTAATAATTAAATATATGTGGTAAATATGAATTAGTCAATAGTTGTTGAAAGAGGATTAAAAATAATCCAAAATACCTATTTGTATTTTTATAGAGGGATCATGATTAAAGTTTGTTATGATTGTTGCTAAAACTCTTGAAGAGATCAAAATATTTTTCTCCTAATTTGCTCCCTCACTCATGACTTTCAAAAGAATAGTGATATAAATGCTTAGCAGATACATTCAAATAGTCATTTGAAAGACTAGTATTCAAGATTGAATACGTAGAATATAAGAAAGTATGTGATGTTTTCATGAAGGGGGTAAATACGTGTTGTACTCTTTTTCCTTTAACTGAGGTTTTGTCCCATTGGGTTTTCCTGGTAAGATTTTTAATGAGGCATTATATTATGCGTATTATAGATATGTGTACCCTTTTTCTTTCTCTAGGAATTTTTTTCCCAAGGGGTTTTTATCTTAGTAAAATTTTAACGAGACACATTATTTACAAATGGACATCTAAGGGGGAGTGTTATGAATATTTTATTAAGTAAATGTCCATCAAGATCAAGATAAGTTTTGATGAATTTTAAATTCTAATAGTCATTAGAAGTAGAATTCTATTTCATTTATACTTTCTATGTCTATAAATATAGACTTTAGAGAAACATTGTAAATTACTTCTATTGATCCATAAAATACGCTCTCTCTCTTGCTCTCCTATTTTTTTTTTTTTTTTTTTTTTTTGTTCTTTACTCTCTATCTTTTATTTTATAACATTCATGTTATTTTCATTTTTTCTTAATGAACCTTATTCAAGGACAAAATTAGGGCCTGGCAGGGCCAACCCCTAAAATAAAATTTTTTTATTTAGGTCTTTTAAAATTTTTAAAATTTAAATTAGTGAAGTTAAAATTACACTTTGACTTTCCCTAAAAATATAAAAATTGATTTAATCCTTTTAAAATTATAAAGATTTAGACTATTAAAATAATAAAATTACACTTTTATTATCATAAAAATTACAATTTAATTTCGACCTCCCTAAACAAATTTTTTAATTTCGTCCCTTACCTTAATTCATCTCATATTTTGCATAGTCACATGTTGCCCTGCAAGGTAATTTATAATATTATTTAGTCAGATGAAAATTTACTTGCATGTACGCCAAACAAACTTTTTCAAGTTTCCCTTTGGCTAACCTTTGGCCTGGAATTCCGAAGTATTGTGGGGACAGTTGCATCTTAGGTATCAATACATAATAAATTCAAACTCAATTTAATTTTTTAACACACGGAATATTTATAGTATAATATTTCATAATTAAATAAGAAAATTTACATGTATGAATAGTAATAATTTTAAAAAGTAAAAAGATAAAAAGATAATAATTAATCGGGTTGTAGCACAAGAAAGTCTGAAGTGGGGACGACCATATTAAATTTTTGTAATAATTAGGCAGACTAGCAAGCTTTTATTGGAAGAAGGAAGTAAATTAAGTTTCGGTAATGGCAGAGGTCAACAAGCAAAAGCATTTCATCCTAGTACATGGAGCATGCCATGGAGCTTGGTGCTGGTACAAGCTAAAACCACGGCTCGAGTCAGCAGGCCACCGTGTGACGGTCATCGACATGGCTGCCTCAGGCATCAACATGAAAGCAATCCAGGGTGTTCACTCGATGTACGAATACAGTAAACCATTGTTGGAGATATTGGCCTCACTAGCTTCCGGAGAAAAGGCTATTCTCGTTGGCCATAGCCTGGGAGGCCTGAATTTGGCCCTGGCCATGGACAAGTACCCGGAGAAGATTTCAGCCGCTGTTTTCTTGGCTGCTTTCATGCCGGATACTGCGCACCACCCTTCATTTGTTTTGGAACAGGTACTGCAATCCGGCTATATCTTTCATAAATTCTTTGTTTTTGCTACCCATGTTTGTATAATTTCAGGATTGTAGGGGTGGTTTAGTTTTTTCTTCACATCAAACCTACTTAGAGATTTGATTAATCTAAATGTTTTTAGTTATTTTGTTGCCTCGGGTTAATTAAAGAGTTAAACTGGTTGTTATCAATTATTAACTTGTTATGCTTGACTTGAATTTTCTACAAAGTATTGGCAAAGGACACCATCGGAAGTTTGGTTGGACACTGAATTTGCTCCATACGGAAGACCAGAAGATTCTTCGATGTCGATGTTTTTGGGCCCAAGTTCTTAACATCCAAACTTTATCAGCTATCCCCTGTTGAGGTAACCGTTTTGCAATTTTCCTTCTGCTTGTTGAATACTCCAAATTAATTTTTGTTGTTGTTGTTGAGACCCTTGATTTTCAACAAGTATCGGTTTGTATTAAGTACTTTCATTCATTACTAAAAGGTTTTGTATACTTCTTGTAAAGGACCTGGAGTTGGCAAAGGCTCTGATCAGGCCAGGATCAATGTTTTTAAGCGATTTGTCCAAGGCAGACAAGTTGTCTAAGGAAAAGTTCGGAAGTGTTCCCCGAGTCTATGTTGTATGCAAAGAAGACAAAGGGATACCAGAGGAATTCCAGCGTTGGATGATCCAGAATTTTGAAGTTAACTATGTGATGGAGATTAAGGATGCAGATCATATGCCAATGTTCTCAAGGCCACATAAACTCTTTAACTCTCTGTTAGAAATAGGACATAAATATGGGTAATGTTTATTAATGAACAGGGGCGCCTTTGATTTTTTAATCAATAGGCATTGCTTTCATGGAGATATGGTGGGTTATTTATATGGGGAAGCTAGATATTGTTTTTTATGTTTGGATTTTCGATAATCCCTGATTGCTATATGTTTAAATAATTTGAAATACCCGTCGGTAGTTCCGAAGAAAAATCTATGTTTTAGCAGCCACATCGCTTGTATTGTATCTTTCCTTATGTTATAAAATATATCTATCAAATAAATTTATCTTTTGGAATAAAATCATAAAACTTTTTTTTTTTGATACGAAAATTTATTTAAAATTTTAAAATACGATTTTATCACGGTTGAATACTAAAAGTTGTCTCTTCATTAGATATTCGAAAACAACTATTATTCAATTTAAGTATTAACTTTAGAATTTGTATATTTTATTGTAACCCCTTGTCTAATAAGTTATTTAACAATAATAAGGAAACTTAATTAATTTTAATGATTTTTTATTGCTAGAAAAATAATTTTATTTGGGAAAAGTATTTTTACTTTTGAGTTTAAAAGTATTTTTACTTTAAAAGTTGTTTGTTGAGTATTATTATGACTCCAAAAACTCTTTTTGATAAGATAACGAGAAATAAAACCTTCATAAATTAAGCTAGGGAAAGTAAGAGAAGTTGATTATCCTTGTTTTCTCTTGAAAGTTTAATTTTTTTATTTATCCCAATTTGGAGGAAAAGGTAAAAAAACGAAAGTAAAACAATAATTAAGCAAGGGAAAGTACGGGAAGTTGAGTATCCCTCCTTTTGAAAGTTCATTTTTATTTATTTATCCCAACTTGGAGGAAAAGATAAAGAAACGAAAGCAAAATAAATGTTAAGGTGTATAATGTTTTTTTCACCCTCCTTTCTCTTATAAATTCTTTTATGAAATGTTATACTTGTAAAAATTCAATATAATTTAACATTTTCATTCTTTTCCACCGTCTGTCCTAACAAAAATTATTAAAATTATTTAATTTTTTCTTTATTATTTTAACTGTTCAAACAAGATAATAAGTAATTATTTACTTTATTTAGCTTTCCGCTCTTTTATTTTATTTTATTTTCCTTTCATTTCTTTTTCTTTATTACTTTTAGTCCAAACATAGTATTAGTGGAAAGTAAGGGATACTTAATTTTCTTACTTTCCATAACCTAAAATATTAACTTTATCCAAACAAGTAAAAGGGTGATTCTTTCCTTACTTTCCTTTCTTATAGCCTCCCTACCTCCAATCCAAAAATAAAGTAAACTTTATATATAAATTATTTTAAATTACAAAATTTAATATAAAATTAAAATAGAATTTACTTTAATTCAAAACTATGATAACCAATCATCAAATTTTAGCTAAAATATTATAATAAATTCGAACATTAACCTAAAATATAAATATCAAGAATATGGTAGCATACCATCTAATAAGATAATGACCCACTATTTGTATTTACTTTTTCTTTTCTTTTTTTTAATTATATATAATTAAAAAACTTTTCTCTTTTTTCTCCAAGTCGTTTGCTTATATTTTGTTTTGCCTAGTGGCGGTGCTAGGCTTTGAGCTGGCTATTGCCTGATTTTTTCTCTCTCCCACCAACCTTTTATTTCTTTCTTCTTCTCATTCACTCTACATGTCTTCTTTCTTTTTAATTTGCAGATCTCTTTTGTGGGTATCTTTGTTGTCTTCACAAGTTGTGATGGACAGATGACAGCACCTGTCATTCGCTAAAACTCCACCGACCACCAAGAGTTTTTCTTCATCAACTTCTTAGTATGTTTACTATTTTAAGAGTATTTTAGAATAATAAATGATTTCACGAGTCAATTTGGACCCGTGTTGTCTTAAGTTTTATATGTTTTCTATTTGGCTTTCCATTGTTTAATAAGTTTTTAGTTTTAGAAGTTTTTGTCTCTTGTAGCACATTTTTTAGTCTTGTTTATGCATGTAACCTTAGTTTTACAAGTGAGGATGGTTTTGTTGTCGTCCTCTCTAGTTTAGTGAATGCTCGACTCTTTTATCGATTTTTACTCGCTGCTTTGGACCATTTGGGTTTAATTTCCTTATCATATTAAGCGCTTAAAATCACTCTAGATATGTCGCGCTTGAGTTGTGACAAAGTCAATTGTCAATATGTCATGATGTTCTATTGATGCCGAGGCTAAAACCTTTGTCATGTTGATGGAGCTTGTCCTTCATCATCTACAACGAGTGTTTGTTATTTTTTCACTGAATTGTATGGTTTCATTCATTGAATGAATTAATGAATTTACTTTTCAAAATATTATGTATAATTAAAATATCATGGGAATTAATAAAGTAAAATCAAAAGATAAGAGTAACATTTTTTTTTCGCAGGATAACATATTTGGCCCTCAAACTTAAAAAAAATAATCATTATAGTCATTTATTGAATTTTCATCTTTTTTAGCCTATAAACTTGCATCTTTTGTCAAATCACCCTAAAATGAATAAAAAAAGTTAACACTCTTTAAATTTGTTGATGTTGCATACACGTAGATTGCCACATGGATGACGGTGACACGCCAATAGTAACAACATGTTTCTCAGTGGTGTCAGAAACAGTGGTTTCGCGACCACAATTTCGACGAGTCAGTTCGTAAATATTAACTATTTAATATTTATGAGGTCTTAAGTGTCGTACTAAATTTTTCTTTAGAAATTTTGACGTTAAATAAGTTAATTAAAGAAAATGGGATAATTCGTAAAAGATGCAAAACTTGATTATTATTGAATTTTATTGACTTAATAGTTTAAATTACTAGATATGTGAAGGCTCAAATGGTATTTAGACCATAGTGATTTAAGTGGACAGTTTTAGGCTAGGCAATAATTAAAATGCACGTTTTGTTAAAGGGTAAAATTGTAATTAGTTAAATTGAACATAAACTAAAAAAATAAGGGTCATCTTCTTTAGTAGTATTTTCCATCGAAAAACCAAGTAAAAAAACTCCATTAGAGGAGCTTAGGTTTCAGCAAAAAAGCTTGTGCATGCAAGTGTTTCTTTGACTCTTTTTCTGTGGGAATTGTATTTTTATGATAATTGAGTTGGTGTCTAGTTAGATTAGGAGTTAAACTGTGAAAATGTCAAAGGTTATAAAGTTGGCTATTGATATTCTTGGAGTTATATTGATGTTATTTTTGAGCTTAAAGTTTGATGTTGGTTTTTATCAAATTAGTAAGTAAATTTTTGGATAGCTTGAATGTTATGGGGTTAAATTGAAAATAAATTAAAATAGGCATGTTGCTATTGAAAATTTCAACATGTGTGGGCTGCTTTAGGGTGTAAATTAATTTGGCACTTGGGTATAAGGATTAATTTGAGAAATAGGCTCGTTTTGATATTAGGGATCAAATTGAATTAAGTGTAAATAGTTGTGGCAAATGTACAAAGTTGTAAATAAGGAATTATATGAAATTGAGATTAATAATTGAAATAAATCACATTATAGATCAAGATGAAGTTGATAACCGAGGAAAAGGGAAGGTTACGGAATAGTCCTTGGACTTTTTTCATTACTATAGTTTAGCCTTGGTAAGCTCATTTGGGTTTGTTTTAAATAGATAAATTAAAATGTATGTTGAATAAAAGTGGTTGTTGAATATTTTGATTGAATGCTTAATGAGTTTTTAGTATAAAATTGAGAACATAATTGTTTGGAACTTGTTTGATGATAATATGATTTGAGCCGGCTGAACATAGGATAGAGTACGATTGACATGCCAATAGTTATAGAGTGCACTGTACAGGATTGAGATGTGATGGGATTTGATACTTGATTTATGTTTACGCACTGAATATATTGAGGTTCAGCATTTGTTGCGAACTATCGAGTTATATTACAGTGATTCTGTCGTGTTACCAAGGGCGGACGTAAAGCCTTCAGGCTTAGCACTAGGTGCCCAGGCGTGTTTTCTAAGGGATGATAGCCTTCGGGCTAGGCACCTGGTGCCAAGGCATGTTTTCAATTGGATTGGCTCATTAGAGCATTTGGCGTGTTTCGGATGGATAACTGTGTACTCATATCCGTATATCATTCATCGGGCAATATTTCCAGTGTTAAATGAATTGTTCATGAATTCTTGTTGGCATTATAGCTTCAGGTTGACTGATCTAGTATAATGTGGTTATATGGAATGCAATAGGTGTTTTGTAAATGCTTTGATTTTTAGTTATTTTGTAGGTATTTTTTGTAACACACTATCTGGATATCTTTTGGTATTTGAATATTAACTTTTGGTTATATGGAATGCAATAGGTGTTACGATTTTTAGTTATTTAGGTAGTTTTGTAACACCCCGACCCATATCCATTACCGTAAAAATGTAACTTCAAATTATACATTTCAAACCTCAACGTAAACATGATATAAATCATACAAACACATGCATATCATCCCTTATTCGAGCCTTTGAGGCCTTAGAAACACTTTAGAAATGATTCGAGACTAAATCAGAAACATTTGAAACATGTAAGAAAAAGTTGGAAAAATTAAACTTCAGGGGTCACACGGCTGAGACACAACGTCGTGTCTCAAGCCATGTAATATTCGAAATAGGGATACACAGCTGTGTCTATACCCGTGTAACTCTCTAAGTTGGGTCACACGGCCAAGACAGACGCCCGTGTGCCAACTGTGTGCTAGGCCATGTAACTGCCTGAATTTCAACCCTTGAAACCTACTGAGGACACGTGGCCACGTTGCATGGCCATGTGTCACACACGGTTGAGACACACGCTTGTGTCTTAGGCGTGTGGACATGAAATTAGCCAAAATCAAGCCATTTCCATCACCCATTTCAATTCATGCATGAAACAACCAATTTAATGAACTATAAATCCATTCAACCAATATGCAAACAAGGCAGCTTAAATGCATCCAACCATATCTTACCTAAACATGGAAATATTACCACATTTCATACATACACATCAAGATCAATACCATTTCAAAACTTACCCTATTTTGACCACATCAAAACTATTCCAAAATATACCATACCGGCCATTAAATCATGCATTAAAACTTAGCCATATTGACACCTACCATCAAGGCATCAAAAGTACCATAAGTGTACCAACCAAAATAACATATACATGCCAAACTTATCAACTAACATCAAACACAAGTCCACCTATACATGCCATTATAACCTTGCCCAAAACATCAAAAACTATTAATATATTTGCTGGATAGTGTGATAGATTTCGACGAGCTTCCAAATCAATCAAGCTTCTGATTATCTATAAAACATGGAGAAGAAAACTATGTAAGCATATAATGCTTAGTAAGTTCATAAAACATGAACATAATTTACCATTTCAATGCATAGCCTTAAAACTAAACATGATACAATCCAACCATAATCTTGGCAGAAGCCTAAGAATCATCAACAACACATGTTAGTGCATCAACTCATAATTCACTTGAATTAACATGAACAAGACATTATACATGAACAATACCAATTGAAATCATCAGTTTCACAAACATAAACATACTTTCATAGAACATATCCTTTATACATGAACAATACCAATTGAAATCGTCAGTTTCACAAACATAAACATACTTTCATAGAACATATCCTTTCCATTTCTTTTCATAGATTCATGACATAAGTAATTTAAGTACTTATCGTTCCTTTCCATTTCATGCCCATTGAACCATTTAGAATAACACCAGATATACGGGAAAGCTCACACAAAGTGTGCTAAACATATAACATTTCCTTTTCCTTTACATCGTTGCTCACTCAAGCCGTGAAATGGGTCTTCTCACACAAGCTGATGGTCAGAATGTAAGCTACGCGATACTGCTCACACAAGCTATTGAGTATCTACAACAAATGCTAGACCTTAGCCATCGGTAGGACATTTAGGACCAACTCTCGAAACATGGTAACCCTAATGACATGTCATTTGTATCCTATATATTTCTAAAGTTCAAATAGGACTCGATAATCATCATAACATCGTTGGATTTCAACCATTTATTTACATGATTTATAGCATAATGACATAAGAATCAAAATAACATGAAATCATTATTTAAACTTATGAACTTACCCCGACAAACAAAACAAAAAACATAGTCGATCAATCCGAGGCTTTAGCTTTTCCTCAATCTAGTTCCGTACGAGGTTTATCTTGATCTAAATAGGCAAAATTCAATCCATGTAATACTTATACTATTCAATTCAGTCCAAAATTCATATTTTTTTTGCAAAATTACAATTTTCCCCTATTATTTTAACTTCTTTATAATTTAGTCCTTAAGCTCGTAAAATGAAATTTAAGCAATTTCATCCACATTTCATGTTAGCGGAATTCACTAAGGACATCTAAAAACATATACAGACTATCATTTCACAATTTCACCATGTACTTTTATCATTTTTACAAATAAGTCATTAAATCAGATTTTCATCAAAAATCACTTTACAAAACTTGTTTATTAAACAACAAAGATTCATATATTTCCATTAAAATTCAAAAAAATGCAAGAAAATTCATGGAAAAACTCTAAAACTTTAATAATTTTTCAAATTAGTCCCTAGGCTAGCTAGATTAAGCTATAACGATCCCGAAAACATAAAAATCATTAAAAACGAGACAAAATAACACTTACATGCAAGTGATACTCTTAGCCAAATATTCAAGCTCCTTCAATGGAGATTTCTTAACCTAATTTCAGCGGGGATGAACTAAAATGATGATAACTTTTATTTTTATTTATTTGATTGATGTTAATTTTACAATTTACAAAATTAACCTTAGTTATAAACCTTAAAATCACTTAATATTATGTCCATCTTTGTACACTAATAATAATAATGGTCTAATTATCATATAAATCCCTTACTTTAGAATTTCATAGCTAAATTATACCTTTAACTTATAGAACTCTACTTTTGTACCTTTTTCAATTTAGTCCTTTTCACTTAATTAAGCATGCAAACGTCAAAATTTCTTAACAAAATATTTATACGACTCTACTAACACACCGTAGACATTAAAATAATAATTAAATAATAATATACTAGTCAAAATTATGGTCCCAAAACCACTATTCCAGTTTTACTAACAATAGGTTGTTACAGCTTTCCATACTTGAATGAATTTGTCTTGGATATATTTTAGTTATGTGTAAATATGCCTTTCATGTTTGCCTTGTTTTGGTTCATAAACAAGCGCTTTAATATTTTGGATATATGCTACTATTGAAGGTCATATTATGTTAAAAGTAATATTGAATGGTGTGTGTGAATGAGAAAACTTGATATGTGTTCATGATGAGGGATTATGAGTTTTGTATTCAACTTGATTGAAAATTTAATTATGGTGTCAATGAGGACACATTGGTTAGGCACTTAAGATGGATGTTTTGATATGTTTTGAACTTGTTTAATCGTGTTTTGAGTAGGTTTAAATGATGGAAATTGGATTGCTTGTTGTCCAAGTAGTTAAATTTTGGTAAACTTGAATTTGAAGGCACATTTAGAATCACACGAGCTGGGACACGACTGTCACACGGCCGTGTGCCACACATGACCACCCCACATATCCGTATGTCATTTTTATTTATGGTGCAAGTTTCACACGACTTGTTACATAGTCGTGTGTCTTAAGTTAGTATGTAACACGGTCTAGCAAACGGGCTGGAACACAGCCTGCAAGACGGTATTGTGTCCATAATTCAAATATACTCAAGGTTTGGCACACATCTTACAATGCGACCATGTGGCCCTATTTCAATTATTCACGAGTGGGCACATGGGCTGGGACACGATCGTGTGTCCATACTTCAAGTACTCACGCAATCTGGGCCGTGTCACACGGCTTGGCCAATTGGCCATGTGACCCCTATTTTTTAATTTTTCCCAGATGATGGTTTTCAAGTTATTCTAAAGGCACCATATGACACACCCTAAACCCGGCCCACGAGCTTTGACCAGATTTGGTATGTTCCTCAAGTAAACCGGTTCAAAATTCTTTTGTTACTTAGGAAAAACTTGTGTGATTTTTAAAAAAAATATTGTTTGGGTTAGGCTTGAGTTGAAAACAAATTTATCATATGTTAAAACCCATTTATTTAAGGTGACAAAACATTTAGAGTTAATTTTAAAAGGAATTTACTTAAACTTTAATTGATAAAATCCATAAACATAATAAATAAAAGAAAAATAAAGTAAACCACAATGGCCTTATTATATCAATGATCCCAAAGTAAAACTTAAAATACTTAAAATAAATTGAAAGTCCAAATCATAAATTTCTTGCTATGCATGGCCACCTTTAAGCTCCCCGCCACCCATTCATTACCGCTCATCACCGAAAAATATTCCCCAGGGTGAGTCAACAGACTCAATGTGTACACAACACTAAGTCATAATAGAATCAGGCATACAAATGATACACATTCAAATCATAGAATACAATTAATAATGCATTCCCAAACCTAAACCTAATTGTCCATCCGCTACACACCCCCGTACCTGCCAGTCACACCGTGGGGACTACTAAGTCAACCCTCCTTCCGCTACACTCCAAATTGCGGTCTTAGGTCACCGCATTCGTGGTCTTAGGTCACCACGTTCAGACATCGTGGTCTTAGGTCACCACTTTCAGATATCGTGGGCTTAGGTGCCCACATTCAGATATCGTGGGCTTAGGTCCCACATTGATTATTGTGGTCTTAGGTCACCACTTTTCACTTCCCTTTCAAACAAACCCATATGCCCCATAACATATTATGCAATTACATGCCACAATTCACATTCGAACATATTCGCATGTTACAAATAACATTTTCATATTCCTAGTAGGAGTAGGAAACGTGCACTGAGTACTTAGTACCATAACATGGTACCTTAGCCACTTTCATATTCTTAATATCACATATATTAATTAAACATAGCCATAACACATATTATGAAATAGTGTAGGGTACACACATTCTTAATAATACATTTAATTTAAACATAGCCATGAACCTATCAAAACTTAGGGTAGGGTACACACCGATTTGCTTAACTAATTCCTTGAAATCCCAAATCGATCTCGCCTTAGATCTCAAATTCCTTGAAATTCTCAAATCTCAAATCCTTGTATCCATCTGTCGAAATCCCTATAACTACATGTTAGATCAATTTCTAACATTTATTCACAACAAATAACCCTTAGCCAGTATGTTAAATATGACTTACCTTAGATTCTTAAATCTCAAATTCACCGAATAACTAGGGAACACGCGACTTATGGTGTACCTTCGGAAAAGAACTTCTCCTTCCTTGTAGTTGACACTTAGTAAATCCGAAAGATCTCCTTACTTTAGGAATCGACAATCCTTGCTTGAGCCTTTAACAATATTCTGGCTATGGCCTTGATGTGGATTAAAATTTGACTTCTTGATGAACAAGAGAGGATTTTTATTTTTTTTAAAGAAAGAAGAGGAAGATATAAAACTTAGGAAAATTCAGCAAGACTAGGGGATTCGCTTTTGGCTTTGTGAAGAATTGAAAAGAGAAAGAAGAACAATGATGAGAGAATTGACTGAGAGAAGAGAATTTGCTTAAGAAATTTGGCAAAGGAAAAGTGAATGAATGAATGACCTCTCTTTTCCATTTATAGCCAAATTTACTAGGCTAGAGTCCCTTACTTGGCCACCACTCTTCTTTATTTGATAGCTTTATCTCTTTAATTTAAAATAATTAAAGAAATATCCTTTATTATCTCTTATCTCTTAATAAAATAATACTAATAATAATCCTCTTTTATCTCTTCCTTATCTATCAAAATAAAAGGGATAAATCCATATTTATCCATCTATTATCTCTTCAAAAAATAATCCAATTTAAATCCCTTATTTATCCCATTAATTGTCAAATTTAAAGGGAATAAAACTCCTTTTCTAGAAGCCTTGCCGTCCACTCCTTCGCTTCGAAGCAAAAAAAACTCCTTTTATTTGCTTCCCAAGTGACTCAACTCCTACCAACACCCCTTGCATGTGGACCATTTTTGAGGCCCTAAGTGGCATCTTGAGCCACTTTTCCAAGTCCGCTTTTGGGTCAAATTTCACGTGCTTTTTATTTTAGGGTCACCGCCCTAAGTTCCCTTTGAACTTTAAAATTTGACATTTTGAGGTCATTTTAAGTTTCCAAAAATTTTCGTGACTCTGTAAACTTGACATTTCCTAGGTTTCCAAAATGTTTACTTTCCTCTTTAACTTAGTTTCCAAAATGTTTACTTTCCTCTTTAGCTTAGTTTCCAAAATGTTTACTTTCCTCTTTTAGCTTAGTTTCCAAAATGTTCACTTTCCTAATTTACTTAGGTTTCCAAAATGTTCACTTTCCTAATTTCAACGTAATATTTCCATACATTCTCAGGTTTCCAAAATTTTTCCAAATTTATTCCAAAACACATAAAACATGTCTTTTCGTACAATTAGGCCAAAATGCATAGGCCCTTTTTAGGATGTTACAGTTCTACCCTCCTTAAAAATAATTTCGTCCTCGAAATTACTTACTAACAGTCGTACAATCCTTCTCACAGACTATGCTTACATTACAAGACTCGATCTTAATAGAACCATCATACTTTCCGGTACAATCTCTAAGTTCACATCCCCTAACTCATTTCTAACGTCGCGATTTAATCGATTAAGAAGTTTTATGTATTAAAAAATTTTGTTTCACCGATTAACCGCCAAGAAGTTTTATGGAAAGAATTTTTAGAAGTAGTTCTTTCGTATTCATACATGCACACAGCTTTTACATTCATACATCCATCAATCAATTATGAACTTTCGCTCATTCGAGAAATGTTGTAGTTTTCATTGTTGTTGTTTTTCCACTACCCAGGGGTATTTTTGTAATTTGCCCTAAGGGGTATTTTTGTAATTTGCCAAAATAAGGTTCCTTGGTGATTTTGTCAATAAGGGTATTTTGGTAATTTTTGAAATCTCGGGGGTATTTCAAAAATTTTAAAATTACAGGGGTATTTCAGTAATAAACTAGGGTAAATTTATGAATCTTAATAATTCAAGGGTATTGTAACATCCTGATAATTAGGGGTTATGCATTTTACTTAATTGAATGATGTTGCATGCTTATTTATTAATGAGTATATTTTTGGAAGTTATTTGAGTTTCATTAATTAAGTGAATGCTTAGTTAAACTTTTAATTTCTATTAATTAAGAGAGAGCTAAGCAAGTTAGGCCTTAAGAATTAATGACAAGGAATTTCAAGCATAAGTTAAGTAATTGGCAAAGTGGTTAAGATGCATGGATGTGTGCTTAAGGTGTAAGGTTCGAATCTCCTAGCTAGCATTAGGGAGGATTTTAATTTTTTTTGTTGTCTTCCCTATAAGTGTCGGCCAAGAATGTTCTAGAGTGGATGAGAATTCATTTAATTTTGGCTATTTGACCATGTGAAAAAGGAAGCTAGGAACTTATGGTATGGAATCATAAGTTGATGATAAGATGAGTGGGACAAAAGGCATGATATTGGGCTATGTTTTGGGGATGTGTTCATGGTTATTTGACCATGAACCTAGACACGCATGAAGGCTAAAGGGAGTGGTTTATTTTGATAGCAAATCAAGAGTTGATGGGGAAGAATCAAGGAGGAAAAAGGATAATGTTGGCATTGATTTGGCCGAATTTGTGCTTTGCCATTAGGGGAGTTGGCCAAAAGTCTTGCATATTCTTTTGTCCATCTTTTCTCCTTCTCCAAAACTTTTCCCTAAACCGAAACTATCATTGGCATTTGGTACAAGGTTACTTTGTTTTGGTATTGGAATTTTGACCAAAGAGGTACCCTTATTCCATCTTTTCTTCTCAAAATTCTCTTTTGATGACAAAATATTGTCACTTTTGAAGTCACTCCTTTTCTTTCTCTTTAGTGCGAATTTAGCTATCACCAAAAGCCTTCTCTTTCATCTTCTTTTCTCTCTTTTTCATTCTATTTCTCTTCTCTCTTTCCCCTCTCATAGCCAAAACCATAAAAGACTAAGCACCATTTTCTTCTTCATTTTTTTTCTCTCCCTTAGCCGAATGCATCTAAGCCCCAAAATCAATCTCCTTTCTCTTTGATCAATTCTCCTTTTATTTTTCTTTTCATTTTATTTCTCTCTTCTCTTTCTCTCATTGTCGAAACCACATAGGATCAAGAACCATTTGTTACCTCCTTGGCCGAATGTGCAAAGTTTCCTAAACATTTCTTTTCTTTTGAGAAATCACCATCATCATCTTCTTCTTCTCTTTCTCTTTTCTTCCTTCTCTCTTTCCTTCTCCTTTCCTTCTTTCTTCTATTCCTCAAAATCGAAACCATCATATTGAAACCACCATTTCTCTTCTCTTTTGTTAAAGCCAAATCTTGAAGGACTCAAGTAAGATTTTATCAATTATTTTTATCTTTTCTTTTCACTTTAGCAAACTTAGAATCGTGATCTTTTTTTCTCTTCTAGGCCGATTCATTTGAAAAGAATTTTTCAAAGATCTTGTTGAGGACAACCTTTAAGTGACCATTCAAATCATCAAGGTAAGGTTATTAATTTAGATCACATTAATTTCCTTAGATGGATCACTAATCTATGTTACTTTTAGGGACGATCTAAGATCAACAAGATAGGTAAGAAAAGAGTCGTCCGGAGTGTTTGGAAGAGGGAGGTATTCCTTTACCATCGAACTACAAATGAAGAGCAAGATGTCGGGGTTAGAGACTTTCCACCGGGTTGTGGACCCTCCGCTAACGAGGATCGATTATTCAAGTAGTGCGCATAACCGAACCACTTTACGTTGGTGGAATATCGGTGGGTTTTGATCCATCTAGTGGAGAAAACCACAAATAACTGTCGCTGCTCGTGAATGAGGGTAAGGATTTAGATCCATCGTCAATAAGTATGGTTTTGTTAACAATAGTTTATACTAACCAAGTGTGTTAATCAATTAGGTGTTGACGAGCAAGAGGGTATTGTTCTCACTGTTACTAGGTGTGTAACCTTACATTAAAAACTTCCATAGATCTATATTGTTAAAAAGTGATTATATGATAATATGTTTGTTTGTGGATACCAATCATTGGTATACAAAATTGTGTATGTTACCCCAATATTCCGCTTATTTTTGCTCTATGCATAATTATGAAATAAGTATGATTATATTACGTTTTGTGGGGTAATAGCATGAAAATCTGAGTTGATATGTATGTGCATGGGCATATGGGTATTGTTGATAAAGGAGGAAGTATTCGGTGGTTTTACCACATTTCGGTGACTTCGATCACATATGTGAATTTGGTTACTTGGTCACATATATTTGGCTTTGGTGACTTGGTCACAATTTGACTCCGTGACTTGATCACGATATTTGGCTCCGTGACTTCGGTCACGTATGTGAATCCGGTGACTTGGTCACGATTTGAAATTTGGACTTGGTCAGTGACTTGGTCACATCTGCTTTTGGTGGCTTTGCCACAATAAAGGCGATGTGCATGTTGGCTCGCAAGAATCTTCGATGGTGTGTAGCGGATGGAGGGTCGATTTAGTAATCCCCACGGTGTGCTGGTTGGTACGGGGGTGTGTAGCGGATGGATATTTAGGTTGGGCCGGGCTTGCATTTCATTTCATGAACATAACCATGTAATATTGTATGATTATTATTTGATCTGTTATGAAATGGGCCTTTGGGCTAAATCTGAGCTAAATTGGGCCTTTGGGCTAAATATGAGTTAAATGGGCCTATGGCCATATGTGAAATTTTTGGGCTTGAAAGCATTTGATAAAATGGGCTTTTTAATGTATGTGTTATACATTGAGTTTATAACTCACCCATTTTTATGGGATAACTTTTCAGATGACTCGTAGTGCGATGGATCGGGGCAGCAAGGATTTCGAGGTGGCCAGTGCTCGTATTAAGTATTGTGGAGATTTTCCAACTTAAACTTGTTACTTTAAATTTTATTACTTAGACTTTATTTTGGGTTGTCAATATTATGTAATAAGGCCACTATAAACTATCTTTAATTTCGTGTTTGGATTTACTTTTATTTTGCCATGAACAAATATCTATTAAATAACTAAATTGGTTTTCGATAATTAATTAAAAGGTTTTGTCACTAATATATAAATGTTTTCAAAGAAGTTTTTCTTAAGTTTGGTTTCCTTTTGATTTTATTAATTCCTCCTAAAATAATGTTTCAAAAGACAAAATTACTTTACAATGTGATTCCGCTTAAAGTTTTACTTGAGGAACATACCAAATTCGGTCGAGCTTTTGGGGTAGGGTTTGGGGTGTTTCAAATTGGTATCGATCCCGATTTAAACTCGGCCTTGGGTTTTGAAGCCCACAACATTTTTAAAAGTTGGCCCAAATGATTTTTTTTTAAAATTTTCTTAAGATAAATGATTTTTATAAGAGCATGGCACTCGAGTTCTTGGCCCAGATCCATCAGATATGTACCTTTATTTGATAAGTGATATGAATGTTTGATAAGCCTAAGGAAACTTTAGAGACATGGACCCTAGGTGTATGTGTACTACTACGGAAAAACTACTAAATATCTGTTTCATAAAACTTTCCTTTAATAAGAAGTGAAAAGACTCTAATACATAAGACTTTTCGTCAAACAGATAAGATACGTAGTAGACATGAGCTCTAGGGGACAAGGTCGTCGTGGACATGGAAGAGGAAGGATGACTGTTTCGAAACCAGTTCGATCTGGTCAAGGTTCCGAGAATGAAGCTCCACCACCGGCTGTTGGGACGGACTTCCAAGAACAAAATGAAGGTGGTGACGCAGTATCACAAGCTGTGCTGCGAGTTTTGGAATGTGTAGCGGAAGCTAGTTCTGGAAATGGGTCTCGAAAGTCAGTAGCTGAGAGACTTAGATCAAATGGAGCTGAGGTTTTCAGAGGAGTATCTGGAGTAGCTCCAAATGTAGCTAAATATTGGTTGGAGGCAGTCGAGAGAATCATGGACGATATAGACTGCACTGATGAAGAGAAATTGAAAGGTGCTATTTCACTTCTTCGTGATGAAGCCTACCAGTGGTGGCTCACTATAAAGGAGAGTACCCCTGTGGATCGTCTGGATTGGGGGTATTTTAAAGTGAAATTTGAAGGAAAATATGTTGGAGCTAGCTACATCGACTCCCAGAGGAAGACATTTCTGAATTTGGTCCAAGAGAACAAGTCGATAGCTGGATATGAAGCAGAATTCTTGCGACTTAGCCGTTATGCTAGAGGGATAGTGGCTACGGAATATGAACGGTGTATCAGATTTGAAGATGGACTTAGAGATGAGCTAAGAGTGATGATTGCTCCACATCGTGAAAGAGACTTTGCAATCTTAGTGGAAAGGGCAAGAATTGCCGAAGAGGCTAAACGGACTGAGAGACAGAACCGGGACAAAAGCCAGAACAAGAATAAGAGAAGCTTTGGGTCTTTAGGGTCGTCTGAAAACTTTCAGAAGAAATCAAGGAATGATGGATCGCGAGGTCAACAGACTGTTTCGGGTGTACAAAATCGTATTTATTCTCAATGTGGGAAAATGCACTCGGGAGAATGCTGGAAGAAAATCGGCAGATGTTTCAAGTGCGGTTCGAAGGATCATATGATCAAGGATTGCCCAATGAACTCGGAAAAAATCGTCCGACAAGCTGTGGTACTAATCAGCCGATGTGTTTTGACAGCGCACGATAAGAGGTCGTGGTCCAAATGGAAGGGCAATGGTTCCGATGAGAGGTCGCAGAACTTCGGAAGAGGCGATGGTAGCTCGAGGCGAGACAACCAGTGTTTGGTGTATGCGGTTCGTCGCAGAAAAGACAAGTGATGCACTGATGTTATCACGCACGCGTTTCGATTTCGGGTTGCCTTTATTGCTTTGATAGATATAGGTCAACTCATTCCTATATCGCTAGTGAAGTATCTCGGGACTTTACATGTGACTTCAAACTGTATCTAGGAAGATGACTATACTTAGTCCTTTAGGATGACGATGAGTTGTAGACAAACTTTTAAGGAAGTACCTTTAGAAGTTTAAGGGATACAGTTTCCGGGTGATTTAATGGAGTTGCCGTTTGGAGAATTCGACCTTATCTTAGGCATGGAGTGGCTTGTGAAGTATTGTGCAAATGTGGATTGTGCAATAGCGGATGTCATTAAGAACTTTTGATGACAAAGAAGTTGTAGTGATGGGCTAGAGACTAACTACTTATCTAATGTAGTATCCGCCTTAAGGCGTAAAAGATGGTTAGAAAGGGATGTGAAGCCTTCCCGATGTTGGTGAGTGCTTTGGAGGCTAAGGAAGCAATCGCTAATAAAGTCGGACTGTGAAAGAATTTGTAGATGTTTTTAGGAAGAACTTCCAGGTTTGCCTCCGGATCGTGAGGTAGAATTCGGGATAGACTTATTGCCCGGAACGGCGCCGGTTCTATTGCTCCATATAGAATGGCATCAAGGAGTTGGTTGAGTTGAAGGCTCGATTCGGGAGTTGCTTGATCGTGGATTCATTCGACCTAGTGTGTCTCCATGGGGAGCACCGGTCCTATTCGTGAAGAAGAAGGACGGATCGATGAGTTGACCATCAAGAACAAGTATCCTTTGCCAAGGATCGACGACTTGTTTGATCAGCTTAAGGGAGCTGCGGTATTCTCAAAGATTGATCTAAGGTCGGGGTATCATCACTTAAAGTGAAAGAAGCGGATATCCATAAGACGGCTTTCGAACTAGATATGGGCATTATGAATTTCGGTAATGCCATTCGGATTGACGAATGCCCCAATTGCGTTTATGGATATGATGAACCGATTTTCCACCCTACTTAGATCATTCGTCGTAGTATTCATGTATCGACATCCCGGTGTATTCTAAGTCCAAGTAGAACATGATGAGCATCTCCGGATTGTGTTACGAGTCTTAAGGGAGAAAAATCGTATGCCAAATTCAGCAAGTGTGAATTTTGGTGAAAGAAGTTGCATTTTAGGTCATGTGGTATCTCGGAAGGAATAAGGGTAGATCCTCGGAAGATTGAGGTCGTGCTAGATTGGAAACCACCTAAGTCCGTGAATCGAGGTTCGTAGTTTCTTGGGTTTAGCGGATACTATGTAAGATTCGTTGAAGGATTTTCATCGATAATTGCACCTTTAACGAAATTGTTGAGAAAGGAAGTACCTTTTGTGTGGGGTGATAAGCAAAGAAGAGAGTTTTGAGAAGCTCAAGAAAGTTTTGATGGAAGCTCTGTTTTGATTCAAATTTCAAGTGAAAGGATTTTGTCGTGTATTGTGATGCTTCTCACACGGGATTAGGATGTGTTCTGATGCAAGGAGGAAAGGTAGTTGCATATGCGTCTCGGCAGTTGAGACCGCACGAGGTTAATTACCCGACGCATGACTTGGAGTTGGCAGCTGTAGTCTTTGCTCTTAAAGTTTGGAGACATTACTTATATGGAGAAAAGTCAGTGATATAAACGGACCACAAAAGTCTGAAATATCTACTAACTCAGAAAGAATTGAATTTGAGGCAGCGAAGGTGGATAGAGTTGTTGAAAGACTACGACTGTTCCATCGAGTATCACCCGGGCAAGGTGAACGTGGTGGCAGACGCTCTAAGTCGGAAAGTAGTGTCAGATTTGAGGGTGATGTTTGCACATCTTAGTCTTTTCGATGATGGAAGCTTTGCTGGCGTAACTTCAAGTTGTCGACATGGTTAAGTCAAGTAAAAGAGAGGTAGTTAGTAGATGAAGATCGAGTGAAAAGCTTCGACAGTCTGAGTGGGAAATTGGAAGATTTTGATATTAACGGTGTGACGGGCATTGTTTTTAAAGGTAAAATCAGATGCCAAAGGATCGGGAGTTGAGGCAAAAGATACTTCAGGAATCGCATGGTAGCCCTATGCTATGCATCCTAGAGGAAGTAAGTTATACCGAGATTTTCAAGATCAATTTTGGTGGCCCGGACTTAAGCGGAAGTTACTAATTTGTAGGTAAGTGCTTAATGTGTCGCAAGTTAAGGTGAATATCAAGTACCTTACGGATTGCTACAAGATAAAGATTTCATGATGGAAGTGGGAGAGAATCACCATGGACTTTGTTAGTGGGCTTCCTCTTACGCCTACTAAGAAAGACTCCATTTGGGTGATAGTGGACCGATTGACAAAATCGCACATTTTATCCCGATTCGGGTTGATTACTCTTTGCGAAATTGGCGAAGTTATATGTATTGAGATTGTGAGATTGCATGGAGTGCGTTGTCGATAATTTGGATAGAGATCCGAGGTTTACGTCGCGATTTTGGAAAGCATTGCATCAGACTTTGGGCACCAAATTGAACTTCAGTACGGCATTTCATCCTCAGTCGGACGGTCGGTCCAAAAGAGTAATCCAGATCTTAGAAGATATGTTAAGGGGATGTGATAGATTTCAAGGAAGTTGGGAGGAATTCTTACTGTTGGCGAATTTGCGTGACAACAACAGCTTTCAATCCAGATTCGGATGGCACCATATGAAGCACTATATGGATGAAGTGTCACACCCTACGTGTTGGATAAAATTAGGGAACGCCGATTTTGGGTCCGAGATAGTGGTGAATCTAAAGAAATGGTTAAGGTAATTGGGCTCGGTTGAAGGAAGGCGTCGATGCAGACAAAAATCGACGGATTTAAAGCGGAAGAAATAGAGTTTCTTTGTAGGGGACCAAGTTTTCCTAAAGGTTTCACCTTGGAAAAAGGTGTGAGATTTGGACGTAAAAGGAAACTAAGTCCCGCATTCATTGGACCTTATCGGATTGTGAAGCGAGCCGGATCGTGGCATATCGGTTAGAATTGCCTTGAGTTGAAGCAAATGCATGATGTGTTCCATGTTTCAATGTTACTGCCATTCTCGTCGAGATCCATCTCATGTAGTGCCAGTTGAGGAGGTAGAATTAAGATCAGACTTGTCATATGAAGAAGAGCCAATTCAAATTCTGGAACGAGATGTAAAGGTTTTACGAAAAAAATCGGTTCCTCTCGTCAAGGTATTATGACATAATCATGGATCTGAAGAAGCTTCGTGGGAACAGGAGGAAGCGATGCGACAAGAATACCTCACTTATTCCAAATGTAATTTCGAGGACGAAATTATTTTTAAGGGTAGAAGCGTAACATCCCGATAATTGGGGTTATGCATTTTACTTAATTGAATGATGTTGCATGGTTATTTATTAATGAGTATATTTTGGAAGTTATTTGAGTTTCATTAATTAAGTGAATGCTTAGTTAAACTTTTAATTTCTATTAATTAAGAGAGAGCTAAGCAAGTTAGGCCTTAAGAATTAATGACAAGGAATTTCAAGCATAAGTTAAGCAATTGGCAAAGTGGTTAAGATGCATGGATGTGTGCTTGAGGTGTAAGGTTCAATCTCCTAGCTAGCATTAGGGAGGATTTTAATTTTTTGTTGTCTTCCTATAAGTGTCGGCCAAGAATGTTCTAGAGTGGATGAGAATTCATTTAATTTTGGCTATTTGACCATGTGAAAAGGAAGCTAGGAACTTATGGTATGGAATCATAAGTTGATGATAAGATGAGTGGGACAAAAGGCATGATATTGGGCTATGTTTTGGGGATGTGTTCATGGTCATTTGACCATGAACCTAGACAAGATGAAGGCTAAAGGGAGTGATTTATTTTGATAGCAAATCAAGAGTTGATGGGGAAGAATCAAGGAGGAAAAGGGATAATGTTGGCATTGATTTGGTCGAATTTGTGCTTTGCCATTAGGGGGAGTTGGCCAAAAGTCTTGCATATTCTTTTGTCCATCTTTTCTCCCTTCTCCAAAACTTTTCCCTAAACCGAAACTATCATTGGCATTTGGTACAAGGTTACTTTGTTTTGGTATTGGAATTTTTGACCAAAGAGGTACCCTTATTCCATCTTTTCTTCTCAAAATTCTCTCTTTTGATGACAAAATATTGTCACTTTTGAAGTCACTCCTTTTCTTTCTCTTTAGTGCCGAATTTAGCTATCACCAAAAGCCTTCTCTTTCATCTTCTTTTTCTCTCTTTTTCATTCTATTTCTCTTCTCTTTCCCTCTCATAGCCGAAACCATAAAAGACTAAGCACCATTTTCTTCTTCATTTTTTTTCTCTCCCTTAGCCGAATGCATCTAAGCCCCAAAATCAATCTCCTTTCTCTTTGATCAATTCTCCTTTTCTTTTCTTTTCATTTTATCTCTCTTCTCTTTCTCTCATTCGAAACCACATAGGATCAAGAACCATTTGTTACCTCCTTGGCGAATGTGCAAAGGTTCCTAAACATTTCTTTTCTTTTGAGAAATCACCATCATCATCTTCTTCTTCTTTCTCTTTTCTTCCTTCTCTCTTTCCTTCTCCTTTCATTCTCTTTCTTCTATTCCTCAAAACCGAAACCATCATATTGAAACCACCATTTCTCTTCTCTTTTGTTAAAGCCTAATCTTGAAGGACTCAAGTAAGATTTTATCAATTATTTTTATCTTTTCTTTTCACTTTAGCAAACTTAGAATCGTGATCTTTATTTTCTCTTCTAGGCCGATTCATTTGAAAAGAATTTTCAAAGATCTTGTTGAGGACAACCTTTAAGTGACCATTCAAATCATCAAGGTAAGGTTATTAATTTAGATCACATTAATTTCCTTAGATGGATCACTAATCTATGTTACTTTTAGGGACAATCTAAGATCAACAAGATAGGTAAGAAAAGAGTCCGTCCAGGAGTGTTTGGAAGAGGGAGGTATTCCTTTACCATCGAACTACAAATGAAGAAGCGATGATCGGGGTTAGAGACTTTCCAGGGTTGTGGACCCTCCGCTAAGGAGGATCGATTATTCAAGTAGTCGTATAATAGAACCACTTTACGTTGGTGGAATATCGTGGGTTTTGATCCATCTAGTGGAGAAAAACAACAAATAACTATCGTTCGTGAATCCGAGGGTAAGGATTTAGATCCATCGTCAATAAGTATGGTTTTGTTAACAATAGTTTATACTAACCAAGTGTGTTAATTAATTAGGTGTTGACGAGCAAGAGGTATTGTTCTCTTTGTTAGTAGGTGTGTAACCTTACATTAAAAACTTCCATAGATCTATATTGTTAAAAGTGATTATATGATAATATGTTTGTTTGTGGATACCAATCATTGGTATACAAAATTCTGTATGTTACTCCAATATTCCGCTTATTTTTGCTATATGCATAATTATGAAATAAGTATGATTATATTATATTTTGTGGGGTAATAGCATGAAAATCGATTTGATATGTATGTACATGGGCATATGGGTATTGTTGATAAAGGAGGAAGTATTCGGTGGTTTTACCACATTTCGGTGACTTGGTCACATATGTGAATTTGGTGACTTCGGTCACATATATTTGGCTCGTGACTTCGGTCACAAATTTGACTCCGATGACTTGGTCATGTATATTTAGCTCGGTGACTTGATCACGTATGTGAATCCGGTGACTTCGATCACGATTTGAAATTTGGACTTGATCGGTGACTTGGTCACATCTGCTTTGGTGGCTTTGCCACAATAAGGGCGATGTGCATGTTGACTGCAGCAATTGCCTTCGATGGTGTGTAGCGGATGGAGGGTCGATTTAGTAATCCCCACGGTGTGCTGGTTGGTACGGGGGTGTATAGCGGATGGATATTTAGGTTGGGCCGGGCTTGCATTTCATTTCATGAACATAACCATGTAATATTGTATGATTATTATTTGATCTGTTATGAAATGGGCCTTTGGGCTAAATCTGAGCTAAATTGGGCCTTTGGGCTAAATATGAGTTAAATGGGCCTATGGCCATATGTGAAATTTTGGGCTTGAAAGCATTTGATAAAGTGGGCTTTTTAATGTATGTGTTATACATTGAGTTTATAACTCACCCATTTTTATGGGATAACTTTTCGATGACTCGTGGTCTGCGATGGATCTAGGGTGACAAGGATTTCGAGGTGGCTGCTCGTATTAAGTATTGTGGAGATTTTCCAACTTAAACTTATTACTTTAAATTTTATTACTTAGACTTTATTTTGGGTTGCCAATATTATGCAATAAGGCCACTATAAACTATCTTTAATTTCGTGTTTGGATTTACTTTTATTTTGCCATGAACAAATATCTATTAAATAACTAAATTGGTTTTCGATAAAAGGTTTTGTCACTAATATATAAATGTTTTCAAAGAAGTTTTTCTTAAGTTTGGTTTCCTTTTTGATTTTATTAATTCCTCCTAAAAATAATGTTTCAAAAGACAAAATTACTTTACAATGTGATTCCGCTTAAAGTTTTACTCAAGGAACATACCAAATCCCCAAGCTTTTTGGTGGGTTTGGGGTGTTTCTGTATTTTGAATTTTACAAAACTTGAAGGTTGTTTTAGAATTTATTTTCCAAATCGGTGTTGTTGCGAAATTTTTGAAGATCGGGGTCATTCGGTAATTTTGTAACTCTGGGTATTTCGATAATTTACAAGGTAGGGGTAATTTTGTAATTTTCCAAAATCAAGGTATTTTGATATTTTGCAAATTAGGGTTTTTGAACATTTTATTAAGTAATGAAATTTTGATATTGTGGGTATTTTGAAAATTTCATAAACCAAGGGCTTTTTGTAATTTTACCACTAGGGTATTTTAGTAATTTTATAAATCAAATATTTCAAGAAAATTTTATAAAATAATCTTTTTCAAATCAAGAAAATAATTTAGAATTTTTAAAACTAGGGTTTCCATAAAATACGGCTAGTCCCTTTCGGGTTTTAGTTAGGGGTTTAGCCCGTGTATAAGTCCTCTTGGTTAGGGTGAACCGAGGATACGCACCATGTAGGATTCGAGTGGAGAGGAGGTGAGTCACGGACCGCTTAAATACCAAGCTCCCATGAAACCAATCCTAGACATGCGTACCATGGTTGCCACACCCTAACTCGGCAACTTAGACATAGGTTTGTTTATTTAGGCATTTACGCCTTATGTAATTGTTGGGGTAACTAGCCCAGGGTTCAAGTACTAAATCTCTATTCTACGCTCCATTTCTACCCCTTCTACAAGTCATAATATAAATCACACAATGGATAGAAGTACTTACCGGTGGATCATGGAATTGAGACTTAGGTGCCATGCCATCAAGCCTAACTATTTTGTAAATACTTCCATAAAACTCATTTGGCCTCGATTTGAAAATGTTTTGGTCCTTAAACCCAAGGTCGAGAGTTTGAAACTGGCTCGATACAAATCGAAACACCCCAAACCCGCCCACGAGCTTTGACCAGATTTGGTATGTTCCTCAAGTAAACCAGGTTCAAAATTCTTTTGTTACTTAGGAAAAACTTGTGTGATTTTTAAAAAAATATTGTTTGGGTTGGGCTTGAGTTGAAAACAAATTTATCTTATGTTAAAACCCATTTATTTAAGGTGACAAAACATTTAGAGTTAATTTTAAAAGGAATTTACTTAAACTTTAATTGATAAAATCCATAAACATAATAAATAAAAGAAAAATAAAGTAAACCACAATGGCCTTATTATATCAATGATCCCAAAGTAAAACTTAAAATACTTAAAATAAATTGGAAGTCCAAATCATAAATTTCTTGCTATGCATGGCCACCTTTAAGCTCCTACCTACCCCGTCCATTACTGCTCATCACCTGAAAAATATTCCCCAACGGGGTGAATCAACAGACTCAATGTGTACACAACTCTAAGTCATAATAGAATCAGGCATACAAATGATACACTTCAAATCATAGAATACAATTAATGATGCATTCCCAAACCCAAACCTAATTGTCCATCCGCTACACACCCCCGTGCACTGCCAGTCACACCGTGGGGACTACTAAATCGACCCTCCTTCCGCTACACTCCAAATTGCGGTCTTAGGTCATCGCATTCGTGGTCTTAGGTCACCACGCTCAGATTCATCGTGGTCTTAGGTCACCACTTTTAGATATCGTGGGCTTAGGTGCCCACATTCGTATATCGTGGGCTTAGGTCCCCACATTTAGACATCGTGGTCTTAGGTCACCACTTTTCACTTCCCTTTCAAACAAACCCATATGCCCCATAACATATTATGCAATTACATGCCACAATTCACATTCTTAACATATTCTCATGTTACAAATAACATTTTCATATTCCTAGTAGGAGTAGGAAACGTACCTGAGTACTTAGTACCATAACATGGTACCTTAGCCACTTTCATATTCTTAATATCACATATATTAATTAAACATAGCCATAACACATATTATGAAATAGTGTGTGGTACACACATTCTTAATAATACATTTAATTTAAACATAGCCATGAACCTATCAAAACTTAGGGTAGGGTACACACCTGATTTGCTTAACGAATTCCTTGAAATCCCGAAATCTGATCTACTGCCTTAGATCTCAAATTCCTTGAAATTCTCAAATCCCAAAATCCTTGTATCCATCTGTCGAAATCCCTATAACTACATGTTAGATCAATTTCTAACATTTATTCACAACAAATAACCCTTAGCCGTATGTTAAATATGACTTACCTTAGATTCTTAAATCCCGAAATTCACCGAATAACTAGGGAACACGCGGCTTATGGTGTACCTTCGGGAAAAGAACTTCTCCTTCCTTGTAGTCGACACTTAGTAAATCCCGAAAGATCTCCTTACTTTAGGAATCGACAATCCTTGCTTGAGCCTTTAACAATATTCGCTATGGCCTTGATGTGGATTAAAATTTGACTTCTTGATGAACAAGAGAGGATTTTTGGGTTTTTTTTTTAAAGAAAGAAGAGGAAGATATAAAACTTAGGAAAATTCTAAGGCAAGACTATGGGGATTCTGCTTTCAGCTTTGTAAAGAATTGAAAAGAGAAAGAAGAATAATAACAGAGAGAATTCGGCAGAGAGAAGAGAATTTGCTTAAGAAATTTGGCAAAGGAAAAGTGAATGAATGAATGGCCTCTCTTTTCCTTTTATAGCCAAATTTACTAGGCCGTAGTCCCTTACTTGGCCACCACTCTTCTTTATTTGATAGCTTTATCTCTTTAATTTAAAATAATTAAAGAAATATCCTTTATTATCTCTTATCTCTTAATAAAAATAATACTAATAATAATCCTCTTTATCTCTTCCTTATCTATCAAAATAAAAGGGATAAATCCATATTTATCCATCTATTATCTCTTCAAAAAATCCAATTTAAATCCTTTATTTATCCCATTAATTGTCAAATTTAAAGGGAATAAAACTCCCTTTTCTAGAAGCCTTGCCGTCCACTCCTCGCTTCTCAAGCAAAAATAAAACTCCTTTTATTTGCTTCCCAAGTGACTCGAACTCAGCCCAACACCCTTGCGTGTGGGCCATTTCTGAGGCCCTAAGTGGCATCTTGAGCCACTTTTCCAAGTCCTTTTGGGTCAAATTTCACGTGCTTTTTATTTTAAGGTCACCGCCCTAAGTTCCCTTTGAACTTTAAAATTTGACATTTGGGGTCATTTTAAGTTTCCAAAAATTTTCACGCTGCTCTGTAAACTTGACATTTCCTAGGTTTCCAAAATGTTTACTTTCCTCTTTTAGCTTAGTTTCCAAAATGTTTACTTTCCTTTTTTAGCTTAGTTTCCAAAATGTTCACTTTCCTAATTTACTTAGGTTTCCAAAATGTTCACTTTCCTAATTTCAACGTAATATTTCCATACATTCTCAGGTTTCCAAAATTATTCCAAATTTATTCCAAAACACATAAAACATGTCTTTTCGTACAATTAGGCCAAAATGCATAGGCCCTTTTTAGGATGTTACACCATAGGCTCGATTTAAGGTCTATATATGTTTTTCCTACTTGATTTAAATGAATTACTGAATGATATTAAATAATCTATATAATTGTATCTATTTGAGTTTAAATGTTTTGAATTGCTCTGTAATACTTTGAAACTTTAATCTAACAACGAGTTGCATTTAGTGGTATCATAACTACAATTTAGTCGGTTCTCAAGTGGAACATAGTGTGTTTGAAGTCTAGAAATTACATGCTATATAAACCTGTGATAGTGTGATATTATTATCTGATCTAACCCTTGATTTTCTTATAAATTTTAAAGATGTCGGCAAAATTTGATCGTGTTGACATTGATAAAGTGAATAGTAATACCCCAACTAATGAACAAGAAACAAGTCATAGATTATTGTTTCCATAGATGTCTTAAAATGAGATTAAAAATGTTTTCTTCGGTTTAATAGGTCAATAGTCACGAAATTTATACAAACCAACCTAGTGGCTCAACAACCTGCACACTCCTGTGATACCTCCACCACCTTAAGGAACTGAGACGAGTCGACGGGTTCCTATGGGTAAAGTTAGAGAATATGTTGCTAAAAGGTTTTGTAACATCTGAATTAATGAGCTTTTCTATTAATGTGTGGTTAAGTTTAATGTGAGTGTTAGGGGTCCAGAATGGGCTCAGGGTTGGGCCGAGGCCTTAATCAAATTTTCTGTTTGGACACTCTAGTGGAAAGTTGGATAAGATAAGGCATAAACGATGTTATCTGTGTTTTAAGATACAAAATGGGGCTTGTGGCCCAGTGGAAAAGTGGCGCCACTTAAAGAGTAGAGAAGTGGCGTCAACTGAGGAGGCCCAAATTTAAGTTGCATGAGGCCCAATTCTTTTAATTAAATTTAGTTAATTTATGACATTTAAGTGGGTAGAGTGGGACGATAACGAGGCTTAGAAATAGGGGGATTTATGTGAGTGGATAATGTAGATAATGTAGCAGATAAAAAGGAGGAAGATGTGGTGCTATCTAGGCCACTAGTGAAGGTATGATCAGATATGGATAAGGGAGAAAGTTTAGGAATTATCTATTGATCACAGTAGTGGCCGAATTTGCCGAATTTCTAACTCTGGGGGAAGGAGGAAATCGATTTTGATGAGGCTAAAGGGGGTGCCAAAATTTCCCTTATTAATTAATTAGTTTTAGTTTTCAAAAGAGGGAAATTCTGGCTTTTGGTTAGTGTGTGTGTCAAAAATTTGATTAGAAAATGGGGTACTTCTTAATTTCGATATTTATTCTCATTCCCTTCTCTTAGTTGTTTCTTTTCTCAAAAAGTCGAAAACTCCTAAAGTTCCATCTTCTTCTTCATTCTTTGCTAAAGTCGAAACCTCATTACCTTTCTCTACACCTTTTTCTGATTTCTTCTATAAGCTGAAACTCTTAAGTATTCTTTCTCTTTACTCTCTTCTGCCATAGCCGAATGCCCTAGTGTCCATTCTTTTTTTTTCTTCCTGCCGATTTCGTCATTAAAAAAGTCGAATCTCCATAGATTCTTTGAATCATCATCTCTTTTTGATTTTCGCAAAAAGCCAAAATCTTCTAGGAGTAGCCGAATCTCCTGTGATAGGGTAAGTGCCGATCTTCTTCTCTTCACTTTTCTTCCAATTTTTGAAAGCTAAAGCCGAAAGGCTAATGGGCTTGGTAAGGTTGATGTTTGATTAATGGTTTGATGTTTTCTTGTTGGGCGACGTCGGGAATCAAAGTAGATCGTTTAGATTTAAAAGTCGAAAACTGCTAGTCCCTGAGTCTCAATCTTTTTTTGGGGATTTCAAAGTAAGGTGTTCTTTTTAGATTTTCATTAGGTTCATTCATCGTGTTTATAATTTTAACCATATGTTATGGATTAACAACCATATGCTGTGCTGGTAGCAACTGATAAGGTCTTTTGATGGAATCAAATGTCAATCAGGCGAAGGAGGGGATTGGATCTGTAAAACCAATCCCTAAGTTTAAGAAACGAGCAGTGTTAGCAGTTCAGGATTGGTCACGCGGGTTGTGGACCACTTGAGCAAAACCTTAGGCAAATAGCGATTATATCGACTCTCGACAAAGGTCGACATAGAAAGTATCGTCTTGAATGTAATCAGGTGTGTAGATCTCTATCACACTAGTTAATATGTACTATATATATTATGGGCTAAAAGTCAAAAAAGGTTGTATGAGCAATGTGTGTTACGAAAGGGGTAGGAAAGGATGCGAGCACGTAATCATAGAAACTTCTATGTGTATCGAAGGATGTGGTAGTCTGTGATCTTTTAGATAGTATATTGTTTTGATTCTGCATGTATGTATGCAAGGGATGGGATTGATATGACGAAGGGAAAGAGCATGCTAATAGGTCACTTAGTGGCCGTTGGTTAACCCACAACGTATTATTTAGGTCGCATGGCGATCGGTGGCTCTGCCACATCTGATTAATAGGTCACATAGTGATCGATGGTTAAACCACAATATATATTATCAAGGTCGCATGGCAATCGGTGGCTCTGCCACATAGGTCACATAGTGATCGATCGTTATGACAGGCAGCACAGCTGTCGAAATGGTGTGTATCAGATGGAGGGTTGATTGTAGAAATCCCCAAGGTGTGATGGCTGGTACGGGCTGGTGTGTAGAGGATGGATTATAGGATAGTGTTGGGCCATGTAGCATGTATATATATTCTGTTGCAATTGTGTATGGGCTAAGGCCCATAATGTGTTTGTGGGCCTTACCTTTTTATGTGTTTTCGGGATTTGCACACTGAGTCTTGGTGACTTACCCTTTTATTTCCCTAACTTTTCGGATGAGCAGTAGATCGTGGACATGGGAGCCGAGGCGAACTCGAGGGGCCATCAAGTTTTTATTTCCATAAACTATTTCTGGTTTTCCTTTAAGTTTTAATTTTAGGATTATTTATGTAATAAGACCTCCATAGCTTAGGTTATCGATTTCCATTTATTAAAGTTTATATTCTACAAACTTATGTTCAAGGACTTGATTATAAGAAGGAAAAAAAAAGCTACAAAGGCTTTCTACAAATATCACTTATTTAACAAATACCTGCATAAACGAACCAAGATTTTCAAAACCCTCCAAAGAAAAGTTTTCAACATTTAACTCGTAGCATACCAGATCTAGTCATGACGTTTTGGGTCGGGTTTGGGGTGTTACATTTTGGTATCAGAGCCCAGTTCAAAACTTAGGCTGTGAAATGGGTCCAGTAGTGATTTGTAAAATCGATGTGAATTTGTGAAAACTTTCGGTTAAGATATGGCCTTCGAGTCTATCGACACCTGATCTACGCAGGTAAGTATTCTAAACTCATTATGTGATATGCATGTTTGGCTTAATGGGCTCCATAAGGACGTAGACTAGTATGATTAAAGTTTGATGGACTTTAAAGTTTAGTTTGAACAATTCTCTAACATCCATAAGACTTAATTTCTCTAATTAAACATGTCCGTGAACAAGTCGTTGGGTTGAAGTGTGGCAACAGGCATACGCATGTCTAGGATTGAATCTAGGGAGAGCTTGGTATTTAAGTAGCCCTAGTGGCTCACCTCCTCTCCGCTAGAATCCTACTTGGTGCGTAGTGTTTGATCACTTTAACTGAGAGGGCTTATTGACGGGCCAAGATTTATAACTAAAACCCGAAAGGGACCAGCCACCCTATTTCGCAAGATTACTAAAATACCCTTGGTTTTGTAAAATTATCGAAATACCCTCAGATTTTAAAATTACCAAAATACCCTATTTTTGTAAAATCACCAAGATACCCTATTTTGGAAAATTATAAAAATACCCCTGTAGGATAAAATTACGAAAGTACCCCTAGGTAGTGAAAAGACAAAAATACCCTTATGTGACGAAGGTGAGTTTATGGTTGTCACTTGTGTGTTGATGCTGCTATGTGATGCTCTCGTTGTGATGCATATAGATGCGGAATGTATGTGATTTCTAGAACTAGGAGGTACATACTTGAGACTGATTTTGAATTTGAAAGAACTACTAATTAAACTACTTCCATAAGATTGTTCGTGGTTAATCAGTGAAAGAAATTAATAATTCATAAAATTTCTAATCAGATAAACACGAATAGGTAGAATGAGTACAAGGGGTCGTGGACGTCCTGCGCATGGCCGTGGTAGGGGTAAGATGGCTGTGTCAGAACCAGTAGGGTCTGGCCATGGATCAGGAGATGAGATGCCAGTTCCACCAGTTGAGGAGGCAGAATTTTAGGACTAGATGGCCGGAGATGATGCAGTATCTTAGGCGATGTTAAGGGTTTTAGAGAGGGTTGCTGGGGCAAGCGTGGGCACAGGAGCCCGAAAATCTGTGTCAGAGCGACTTAGAGTGAATGAGGCAGAAGTGTTTAGGGGAACTTCTGATATAGCCCCGAGTACAGCTGAGTATTGGTTGGAGGTGGTTGAGCGTATAATGGATGATCTGAATTTCACGGAGGAGAAGAAACTGAAATGAGTCGTATCTCTCTTGCGGGACGAAGCGTACTAATGGTGGCTTATGGTTAAGGATGGTTCAGTGGCTGACCGTATCACCTGGGATTACTTCAGAACGTCATTTCAGAGTAAGTACATTGGAACGAGTTATGTGGATGCACAGCGCAGAGCGTTTCTAAATCTGCTTCAGGGAAGTAGGTCGGTGGCAGAGTATAAAGCAAAATTCTTACGCCTTAGCCGTTATGCTCGAGGGATAGTGGCCACAGAACATGAGCTTTGTATTCGGTTTGAGGATGGCCTGAGGGATGATCTACGTGTTTTGATAGCTCCACAGCGGGAGAGCGAATTTGCTATGCTTGTGGAGAAAGCTAAGATAGCTGAGGGGGTGAAGCGGACGGAAAGACTGAACAGGGATAGAGATAGGAGTGGAAGTAAGAGAAATTTTAGAGCATCAAGGGAAGCTGGACGTGTTCAGAACCTAGGTCAGATAGGTCGAGACAGGATGAGAGACCTACTGCTGCCAGTTAGACACAGAAGTGTGCTCGATATGGTAAATTCCATGTAGGTGAGTGTTGGGCAGGCAGTGGGAAGTGCTTTAGGTGTGGGTCTATGGACCATCAGATTAGAGACTGTCCACAAACACGGGGCGATGTAAGACCCGCAGGGTAGGGAAATGCTCTACCGGGTAAAGGAGGTCAGCAGCTGTAGAGAGGTTGTGGTCCAGCCAGAGGTGGTAACGATTTTGGTCGAGGCCGTGGAACACCAGGCCAAGGGGCCGAAAACACTGAGGTGAGGCAGCCGAGGTTGGTCTATTCTACCAGACGTCGAGAGGAGGCTGACACATTGGATGTTATAACTAGTACATTTTTAATATTTGGTTTGCCTTACACTGCATTGATTGACATTGGGTCGACGCATTCATATGTTGCAAGTAGTGTGTCTAGAGCTTTAAGTTTAGATTCCGAGATCACCCCTAGGGTGATGATTGTAATTAGCCCATTAGGACAACTTGTGGTAGTAGATAAACTCTACTGGGAGGTACCTTTAGAAGTTCAGAGAATAGTTTTCCTAACGGATCTGATGGAATTGCCGTTCAGGGAGTTCAACTTAATATTAGGCATGGACTGGTTGGTGAAGTATCAAGCTAATTTAGATTGTGCAACCAAGCATATGGTGTTAAAAACCCCAGAGGGTGGTGAAGTGTTGGTGATAGTCGAAAGTGGTGACTGCCTGTCGAAAGTGGTGACTGCCTTAAGAGCGGAAAGGATGGTGAGAAAAGGATGCGAGGCAATTCTAATGTTTGTTCGGGCTTTGGAAGCCAAGGACGTAACTGTTGGGGATGTTAAGACGATGAAGGAATTTTCTGATGTTTTCCTAAAAGAGCTTTCGGGATTACCTCTGGATCATGAAGTGGAGTTTGGTATTGATCTTCTTCCGGAAATAGTGCCAGTATCTATCGTCCCATACAGAGTGGCACCGAAGGAGTTGGTGGAGTTATAAACGCAGATACATGAGTTGCTGGATAGAGGGTCTATTCGACCAAGTGTGTCACTGTGGGGAGCACTGGTGTTATTTGTTAAGAAGAAAGATGGATCAATGCGTATGTGCATTGACTATCATCAGTTGAATAAGTTAACAATCAAGAAAAATACCGCTGCCAAGGATCGATGACTTGTTCGATCGGTTGAAGGGGCTCGATCTTTTCAAAGATAGATCCGAGATCGGTACCATCGACTTAAGGTCAAGGAGGCAGATATTCATAAGACGGCATTTAGGACTCGCTATGGTCACTACGAATTCATGGTGATGCCATTTGGGTTGACTAACGCACCAATAGCGTTTATGGATATGATGAACCGAGTATTCCAACCCTACTTGGATCAGTTTATCGTAGTATTTATAGATGATATCCTGGTTTATTCAAGATCGGAAGAGGAGCATGATTCACATCTGCAAGTGGTTTTACAGATACTAAAGGAGAAGCAGTTGTATGCCAAATTCAGTAAGTGCGAATTTTGGCTAAGTGAAGTTACTTTTCTAGGCCACGTTGTGTGGCAGAGGGGATTAGGGTTGACCGTCAGAAAATTAAAGCGGTGTTGGATTAGAAGCCGCCCAGGTCTGTGGCAGAAATTCAGAGTTTTCTTAGTCTGGCATGGTACTACCGAAGGTTTGTTGAAGGATTTTCTTCAATTGCGGCACCATTGACTAAGTTGTTACGAAAAGGGGTTCCGTTTGTTTGGTCTAATAAGCAAAGCAAGAGAGTTTTGAGAAGTTAAAAAGATTTTGTTGAGGCTCGTATTGATTCAGCCAGAGGTTGGGAAGGAATTCGTAATTTACTGTGATGCTTCACACATGGGACTAGGATGCGTGTTGATGTAGGATGGAAAGGTTGTTGCGTGTGCATCTCGGCAGTTAAGACCGCACGAAGCAAATTATCCCACCCATGATTTGGAGTTGACGGCGGTGGTTTTTGCTTTGAAAATCTAGAGACATTATTTGTACGGGGAGAAATCTGTTATTTATACAGATCACAAGAGTCTAAGATACCTTTTGACCTAGATGGAGTTGAATCTAAGGCAAATGAGGTGGATCGAGTTGTTAAAGGATTATGACTGCTCGGTCAAGTATCATCCCGGTAAAGCTAACGTGGTGGCGGATGCTTTGAGTCATAAAGTGATCTCTGACTTGAGAGCAATGTTTGCTCACCTTAGTTTATACGATGATGGGAGTTTATTAGCTGAACTTCAACTGAAACCCTCTTGGGTCAGTCAGGTTAAGGAGAAATAGCGAATCGATGAGTTCTTTCAAGGTGAAGTTTCGATGGGATCAAGTGTTGGGCCAACGGAATTCGGTGTGAATGAGGAAGGACTATTATGCTTTCAAGGGAGATTTTGCATGCCAAAAGATCCAGAGTTGAGGTGTAGGATTTTGTAAGAAACGCATGGTAGTCCATACGCTATGCACCCTGGAGGGAGTAAGATGTATCGAGATTTGTAAATCGCCGGTGGTGGGCTTGAAGTGTGAGGTAACTGAATTGGTGAGTAAGTGTTTGACCTGTCAGCAGGTAAAGGCGGAGTATCAGTTACCATGGTTGTTGCAGCCGGTGAAGATTCCACATGGAAGTGGGAAAGGATCACAATGGACTTTGTTAGTGGGCTACCTCTCACACCTACTAAGAAAGATTCGGTCTGGGTGATTGTTGATCGCTTGATGAAGTCTGCTCATTCCATACCAGTACGGGTCGATTACTCTCTACAAAAATTGGCTAAGCTATACATAGCAAAGGTGGTGAGGTTACATGGAGTACTAGTATCGATCATATCGGACGGGGACCCTAGGTTCACGTCGCGATTTTGGAAGGCATTGCATCAAGTGCTGGGTACGAGGTTGGATTTTAGTACAACGTTTCATCCTCAGACCGATGGATAGTCTTAGTGGGTGATTTAGATCTTGGAGGACATGTTGAGAGGTTGTACCATTGATTCTAGGGGTAGTTGGGAAGAGTTTTTACCATTGGCAGAGTTTGCTTACAATAATAGCTACCAGTCTAGTATTCAGATGGTGCCCTATGAAGTATTGTACGAGCGAAAGTGTCGTGCTCCTATCTGCTAGACGGAGTTAGGGGAACGTTAGATTTTGGGGCTAGGATTGGTTACCGAGATAGAAGAGAAGGTTGAGTTAATTTGGGCTCGATTGAAGGAAGCGTAGGATAGACAGAAGTCCTATGCTGATTTGAAGCATAAGGACATAGAGTTTGCAGTGGGCGACAGAGTTTTCTTGAAGGTGTCGCCATGGAAGAAAGTATTAAGGTTTGAACAAAAGGGTAAGTTAAGTCCCAGATTCATCGGACCGTATTGAGTGTTGAAACGAGTGGGACCGGTAGCCTATCAGCTTGAGCTACCTTCAGAGTTAAGCCAGATTCATAATGTGTTTCATATCTCTATGCTGAGATGATACCGTTCGGATCCATCTCATGTGGTGCCTGTGGAGGAAATCGAGGTAAGACCTGACCTATCCTTTGAAGAGGAACCAGTGGAAATCTTGGATTGTGATGTCAAAGTGTTGCAAAGGAAAACGGTTCCGTTGGTTAAGGTTCTATGGTGGAATCATGGTTCTGAGGAGGCTACTTAGGAGCTAGAGGAAGCAATATAGCAACAATACCTGCATCTATTCTGATTAGGTAATTTCGAGGCCGAAATTTCTTTAAAGGGGTAGAACTGTAACATCCTGAATTAATGGGCCTTTGTGTTAATGTATGGTTAAGTTTAATGTGAGTGTTAGGGGTCCAGATTGGGCTCAGGGTTGGGCCGAGGCCTTAATCAAATTTTCTGTTTGGACACTCTAGTGGAAAGTTGGATAAGATAAGGCATAAATGATGTTATCTGTGTTTTAAGATACAAAATGGGGCTTGTGGCCCAGTGGAAAAGTGGTGCCACTTAAAGAGCAGAGAAGTGGCGTCAACTGAGGAGGCCCAAATTTAAGTTGCATGAGGCCCAATTCTTTTAATTAAATTTAGTTAATTTATGACATTTAAGTGGGTAGAGTGGGACGGCAACGAGGCTTAGAAATAGGGGGATTTATGTGAGTGGATAATGTAGATAATGTAGCAGATAAAAAGGAGGAAGATGTGGCGCTATCTAGGCCACTAGTGAAGGTATGATCAGATATGGATAAGGGAGAAAGTTTAGGAATTATCTATTGATCACAGTAGTGGTCGAATTTCCAACTCTGGAGGAAGAAGGAAATCGGTTTTGATGAGGCTAAACGGGGTGCCAAAATTTCCCTTGTTAATTAATTAGTTTTAGTTTTCAAAATAGGGCAATTCCGGCTTTTGGTTAGTGTGTGTGCCGAAAATTTGATTAGAAAATGGGGTACTTCTTAATTTCGGCATTTATTCTCATTCTCTTCTCTTAGTTGTTTCTTTTCTCAAAAAGCCGAAAACTCCTAAAGTTCCATCTTCTTCTACATTCTCTGCTAAAGCTGAAACCTCATAGCCTTTCTCTACACCTTTTTCCGGTTTCTTCTATAAGCCGAAACTCTTAAGTATTCTTTCTCTTTACTCTCTTCTGCCATAGCCGAATGCCCCAGTGTCCATTCTTTTTTTCTTCCTGCCAATTTCTTCATTAAAAAGTCGAATCTCCATAGATTCTTTGAATCATCTTCTCTTTTTGATTTTCGCAAAAAGCCAAAATCTTTTAGGAGTAGCCGAATCTCCTATGATAGGGTAAGTGCCGATCTTCTTCTCTTCACTTTTCTTTTGATTTTTGAAAGCTAAAGTCGAAACGCTAATGGGCTTGGAAGGTTGACGTTTGATTAATGGTTTGATGTTTTCTTGTTGGGCGATGTCGGGAATCAAAGTAGATCATTTAGATCTAAAAGCTGGAAACTACTAGTCCCCGAGTCTCAATCTCTTTTCGAGATTTCAAGGTAAGGGGTTCTCTTTAGATTTTCGTTAGGTTCGTTCATCGTGTTTATAATCTTAACCATATGTTATGGATTAAGAACTATATGTTGTGCTGGTAGCAACTAATAAGGTCTTTTGATGGAATAGCTTAGGTTATCAATTTCCATTTATTAATGTTTATATTCTACGAACTTATGTTCAAGGACTTGATTATAAGAAGGAAAAAAAACTACAAAGGCTTTCTACAAATATCACTTATTTAACAAATACCTGCATAAACGAACCGAGGTTTTCAAAACCCTCCAAAGCAAAGTTTTCAACATTTAACTCGTAGCATACCAGATCTGGTCGTGACATTTTGGGCCGGGTTTGGGGTGTTACAGGTTTCGAGGTAGAACAGAGGATGATCCAGCTATGGTCATTTTGAATTTTTGGTCATTATGACGTGCCAAAAATTGCATTTCTAACTCGTTATAGTCATTATGAATTTCTGATAATGCCTTTCGGATTAACTAATGCTCCTATTGCATTTATCGATTTGATGAATCGAGTTTTTCAGCCTCATTTGGATAAATTTTTGGTTGTATTTATTGATGACATACTGATGAAACACCCCATACCCAGCCCACGAGCCTGAACCGGATCTGGTATGTTCCTAAAGTAAACCGGTTTCAAAGATTTGTTACTTAGAGAAAATTTGTAAAATATTTAGAAAAATGTTGTTGTGGATTGGGCTTAGGTTGGAACCCATTTATTTAATCTTGTAAATCCAATTTTTATTAAGGTGACAAAATAATTTTTTAAGGTTTTAAAAAAAATCACTTAACTTAAATCATAATAGTTCGTAACATAATAATTCAAAGTGAAGCAGAATAAGAAAATCCACTGGGCCTTAAGGCCTTATTACATCAAATAAAACCCAAAAATAAAATTAAAGGTACTAAACAGAAATAAAGTCCAAATTTAAATAGAATCTTCAAATGGAACATGGCCACCTCAAGGTCTACCGTCCGGTCAAATCCTTGTTCATCACCGAAAATATTTCCATAGCGGGTGAGTCAACAGACTCAATGTGCACACAATACTAACATTCAACAAATCAGGCATGCATGTTCATATCAAATTCATATTCATATAAAAATGATGATGCAACCCAAACCTAAGCCTAATGGTTCATCCGCTACACACCACCCGCACTCGCCGGTACACCGTGGGACTACTAAGTCAACCCTCCATCCGCTACACACCATCGAAGACAACATCGCAATGACGTGTTTCATCGCCCATATAATTTGTGTCATTGGACACCATATTCAAATAATGTAACCGGTTACCAAATTGAGATAATGTAACCGGAGTTACCATATTCAAATATTTGTGACCGTAGTCACCATATAACGTTGGTGAGACCGAAGTCAACACCTTCTAACGTTGGTGAGACCGAAGTCAACACCTTCTTCCGCTTTCACATAAATCCCTAATGCCCCAAAAATTAATAATCATGCATATAATTAAATTCACATTCATATTCAGTATTTTCACATGTTATAGAATAACATATTTCATAATCCTATCGAAGTAGGAAGCGTGCACAGTACCTTTGTACCACATCGGTACTTAGCCATATTCATATTCTTATACATATTCATAAAAATAATTGCCACAAGATAAATCGATGGTTAGTGTGCGTACACACCTGATTTGCTTAATAGATTCCTTGAAATCCAAGAACGATCTACCGATCTAGATTTTTACTCTATATTCTACCATTCATTAAAGCATATTAACAAACCTATTTGGCTTAAAGAAAACCAAATCCTAGTAGGATTTGTATTACTTACCTTGTTGCCGAATTAAAAGAGTGTAAATCAAATGCCAAAATTGCTAGTATTCCTTTTCCTTGAAATCGGCTAACACTAGCCATGTAACCATGTCAGTTTCTGGCTTTTGGGAAATAAATCTAAATATCAAGAAAACAAGCCTTACCTTTAATGCTTTGATCGATTGTTTCCTTGCCTAGAGTCACAGAGTTTCGGCTATGGAGTTTTAATCGGGGATCAAAGAGTGTTTTGGCTCGACAATAGCAAAGGAGAGGAGAAGAAAATAGAAGAAGAGGAGATGGATTTTACTTAAAGAGAAATTCAAAGAAAGAGGGGAGAGAGCAAGGGATTTTTGGCTACTTGGAAAGATGAGAGAAAAAGACCTTGGGTTCTCCTTTATAATAAATTTGCTTGGCCAAGAGTCCTTGACTTGGCCACCACTCTCCTTAAGATAATATTATCTCCTTTATCTAAAAATAAAAGCATTTAATCTATCAATTATCTCCTCGGATAATCCAAATTTATAATCCCTTATTTATCACTTAAAATAATCTAAAATAAATCCATTATTTATCCCTTATCTCTTAATAAAAATAATACCAATAATAATCCATCATTATCTATCTATTTGCCAAATTTTAAAAGGATAAAAGCTCTTAAAATTAGCCTATGTCAATCCACCTCATCCATCTGGCAACAAAATAGAACTTTTATTTTAGCTTCCCATGCGACTTTAACTCGTGCCCATTTCTCTTACACATGGCGCCATTTCCATAAGCCTTAAGTGACATCTTCGAGCCACTTTTCCAAGCCTGCTTGTGTGTCAAACTTTACCAACTTTTTCTTTTAAGGCCATCTTGCCCAGTATTTCCTATTTTAAACTTTAAAATTTGACATTTCTCGATTATTTCTAAGTTTCCTAAAATTTTGATCGGCTCAGTAACTTGCCATTTTTCTTACATGCTCGGGTTTCCAAAATGTTCGTGTTTCCAAAATGTTCGTGTTTCCAAAATGTTCGTGTTTCCAAAATGTTCACTTTCCTAATTTACTTAGGTTTCCAAAATTTTCACTTTCCTAATTTATTCCAAAACACATAAAAGATGTCTTTTGTACAATTAGGCCAAAATGCATAGGCCCTTTTCAGGATGTTACGCTTCTACCCTCCTTAAAAATAATTTAGTCCTCGAAATTACTTACTAACATCGTACAATCCTTCTCACCGCGACTATGCTTACGCTGCAAGACTCGATCTTAATAGAACCATCATACTTTCCGGTACAATCTCTAAGTTCACGCCCTTAGAACTCATTTCTAACGTCATGACTTAATCGATTAAGAAGTTTTATGTATTAAAAAAATTTGTTTCACCGATTAACCGCGAAGAAGTTTTATGGAAAGAATTTTTAGAAGTGGTTCTTTCGTATTCATACATGCACACAGTCTTTACATTCATACATCCATCAATCAATTATGAACTTTCGCTCATTCGGAGAAATGTTGTAGTTTTCATTGTTGTTGTTTTTCCACTACCTCGGGTATTTTCGTAGTTTGTCTCTGAGGTATTTTTTCGCAATTTATCGAAACAAGGTTCCTTGGGGATGTTGTCAATAAGGGTATTTTGGTAATTTTTTTAAACTGGGGTATTTCAAAATTTTGAAATTATAGGGTATTTCAAATAATAAACTGTGGTAAATTTATAAATCTTAATAAATCAAGGATATTTTGGATTTTACAAAACTTGAAGGTTGTTTAGAATTTGTTTTCCAAATCGGTGTTGTTGCGTAATTTTTTAAAGATCGGGGTTATTCGGTAATTTTGTAACTCGGGATATTTTCGTAAATTTTCCAAATTAGGGTGTCTTTGATATTTTGTAAAGTTTTGAATACTTGTGCAAAAATCGAAATTATTATTGAAATCGGGGTAGTATGGTAATTTTGGAAAATCAATGGCATTTAGTAATTTTACCACTAAGGGTATTTAGGTAATTTTGTAAATCGAAATATTTCGGAAAATTTATAAAAATAATCTTTTCAAGTTAAGAGGATAATTTGGAAATTTTAAAACTAGGGTTTCCATAAAATACTGGCTAGTCCCTTTCGGGTTTTAGTTGGGGTTTAGCAGGTGTATAAGTCTTCTTGGTTAGGGTGAACCGAGGCTACGCACTGTAGGATTCGAGTGAGAGGAGGTGAGTCACACTGATCGCTTAAATACCAAGCTCCCAAGAAACCAATCCTGACATGCGTGCCATGGTTGCCACACCTAACTTCGGTTGACTTAGCCATAGGTTTGTGTAGTTAGGCATTTAAGTCTTATGTAGTAGTTGGGGTAGACTAGTCCTGGGGTTCAAGTACCTATCATTCTATTCTCGTTCCATTCCTTTTCTACCCTTCTATAAATCACATAATCACATAGATGGTTAAGGGGTACTTACCTGGTGGACTGCGGGTCGGAGACTTAGGGGCCATGCCAGAAGCCTGCTTATTTTCAAAGAAAATCATTTGGGCTCGAATTCAAAACATTTTTGGCCTAAGCCTACAGGCCGAGAGTTTAAAACTGGGCTCTGATACCAAATTGAAACACCCCACACTTTGCCCACGAGAATGGACCGGATCGGTATGTTCCTAAAGTAAACAGGTTTCAAAGATTTTTGTTACTTAGAAAATTTGTAAAATATTTAGAAAAATGTTGTTGTGGATTGGGCTTAGGTTGGAACCCATTTATTTAATCTTGTAAATCCAATTTTTATTAAGGTGACAAAATAATTTTTAAGGTTTTAAAAAATCACTTAACTTAAATCATAATAGTTAAGTAACATAATAATTCAAAGTGAAGCGAGAATAAGAAAATCCATGGGCCTTAAGGCCTTATTACATCAAATAAAACCCAAAATAAAATTAAAGGTACTAAATGAAATAAAGTCCAAATTTAAATAGAATCTTCAAATGGAACATGGCCACCTCAAGGTTCACAGTCCGTTCGTCACTATTCATCACCGAAAATATTTCCCACAACGGGTGAGTCAAGACTCAATGTGCACACAAGACTAACATTCAACAAATCGGGCATGCATGTTCATATCAAATTCATATTCATATTAAAATGATGATGCAAGCCAAACCCAAGCCTAATGGTTCATCCGCTACACACCACCCGCATTGGGCCACCACACCGCGTGGGACTACTAAGTCAACCTCCATCCGCTACACACCATCGAAGGCGTCATTGCAATGACGTGCTCATCGCCTATATAATTTGTGTCATTGGACACCATATTCAAATAATGTAACCGAAGTTACCAAATTCAGATAATGTAACCGGAGTTACCATATTCAAATATTTGTGACCGTAGTCACCATATAACATTGGTGAGACCGAAGTCAACACCTTCTAACGTTGGTGAGACCGAAGTCAACACCTTCTTCCCCTTTCACATAAATCCCTAATGCCTAAAAATTAATAATCATGCATATAATTAAATTCACATTCATATTCGTATTTTCACATGTTATAGAATAACATATTTCATAATCCTATCGGAAGTAGGAAACGTACCTGAGTACCTTTGTACCACATCAGGGTACTTAGCCATATTCATATTCTTATACATATTCATAAAAATAATTGCCACAAGATAAATCGAAGGTTAGTGTGCGTACACACCTGATTTGCTTAATAGATTCCTTGAAATCCCGAAGAACGATCTACCGATCTAGATTTTTACTCCTATATTCGGCCATTCATTAAAGCATATTAACAAACCTATTTGGCTTAAAGAAAACCAAATCCTAGTAGGATTTGTATTACTTACCTTGTTGCCGAATTAAAAGAGTGTAAATCAAATGCCAAAATTGCTAGTATTCCTTTTCCTTGAAATCGCTAACACTAGCCATGTAACCATGTGGATTTTCGCTTTTGGGAAATAAATCTAAATATCAAATAAACAAGCCTTACCTTTAATGCTTTGATCGATTATTTCCTTGCCTAGAGTCACGAGTTTCGGCTATGGAGTTTTAATCAGGATCAAAGAGTGTTTTGGCTCGACAATAGCAAAGGAGAGGAGAAGAAAATAGAAGAAGAGGAGATGGATTTTACTTAAAGAGAAATTAAGAAAGAGGGGAGAGAGCAAGGGATTTTCGGCTACTTGGAAAGATGAGAGAAAAGACCTTGGGTTCTCCTTTTATAGCCGAATTTGCTAGCCAAGAGTCCTTGACTTGGCCACCACTCTCCCTTAAGATAATATTATCTCCTTTATCTAAAAATAAAAGCATTTAATCTATCAATTATCTCCTCGATAATCCGATTTATAATCCCTTATTTATCACTTAAAATAATCTAAAATAAATCCATTATTTATTCCTTATCTCTTAATAAAAATAATACCAATAATAATCCATCATTATCTATCTATTTGCCGAATTTTAAAAGGATAAAAGCTCTTAAAATTAGCCTATGTGTCATCCACCTGCCCATCCCGGCAAAGCAAAATAGAACTTTTATTTTTAGCTTCCCATGCGACTCGAACTCGTGCCCATTTCTCTTACACATGGCGCCATTTCCATAAGCCTTAAGTGACATCTTCAGGCCACTTTTCCAAGCCTGTTTGTGTGTCAAACTTTACCAACTTTTTCTTTTAAGGCCATCTTGCCCATATTTCCTATTTTAAACTTTAAAATTTGACATTTCTCGATTATTTCTAAGTTTCCTAAAATTTTCGATCGGCTCAGTAACTTGCCATTTTCTTACATGCTCGAGGTTTCCAAAATGTTCGTGTTTCCAAAATGTTCGTGTTTCCAAAATGTTCACTTTCCTAATTTACTTAGGTTTCCAAAATGTTCACTTTCCTAATTTATTCCAAAACACATAAAAGATGTTTTTTTGTACAATTAGGCCAAAATGCATAGGCCCTTTTCAGGATGTTACATACTGATCTACTCTAGAATAGAATCCGAAGATGCTCAACACTTAAGAACTGTGTTATAGATTTTACGTGAAAAATAGTTGTTTGCAAAATTTAGTAAATGTGAGTTTTGGCTTCGTGAGGTTGGATTTCTCGGTCACGTAATTTCTGCAAATGGAATTCGTGTTGACCTAAGTAAAATTTCCGCCATTTTCAACTGAAAAGCTCCGAAAAATGTTTTAGAAATACGAAGTTTCCTGGGCTTAACAGGTTATTATCGCCGTTTTGTTAGGAATTTTTCTATATTTGTTTCACTGATGACCAAGTTGTTATATAAAAATGTTGAGTTTGTTTGGTAAGATAATTGGCAAAAGAGTTTTGATCTATTGAAAAGTATGTTGATAGAAGCTCACTGCTGATTCAACCTGAATCCAGAAAAGAATATATGTTGTTTATAGTGACATGTTGCTTAACGGATTGGGTTGTTTGTTGATGCAAGCCAGAAAAGTAATAGCTTAAACGTTATTTCTTTAGTGAATTTAGGAGTTGCAAAATGATGGATGTGGATGGTTATTTTTTTTAGTAGAATTGAAAGTTAAACGTTGTTTCTTAAGTGAATTCGAGATTTGTAAAATGATGGCTCGAAGTTGATAGCTAAACGAGATCAAGTTCAGGTGATTCATTTATAGAATTCAGTGTTGATGCCGATGGTATACTATACTTTGGCAAGAGTATGTGTTCGAATGATTGGGAACTGAAACAAGACATTTGTCTGAAGTAAATAGTAGTACGTACTCTATTCATTCCAGTAGCACGAATGTTTTATGATTTGAAACAGATTTATTGGTGGCCGGGTATGAAATGTGAAATTTCAAAGTTTGTAGCTAAATGCCTAGTTGTTGGCAAGTAAAAGCTGAGTATCAGGTACCATCTAGATTATTACAGTCTATCATGATCCCACAATAGAAGTGAGAGTGAGTCACGATGGATTTTGTATTTGGATTTCCTGTATCATCGAGAAAGAAAGATACGATCTGGGTTATTGTCAACAGATTGACGAAATTGACTCATTTCATTCTGGTTAGAACATATTATTCACATGAAAAATTAGCTGAGTTGTTTGTGTCTAAGATCTTCAGGTTACATGGAGTGTTGATATCTATTATTTCATATTGAGACTCAAGATTTGCATCTACATTTTAGGGTAAACTTCAGGAGACTCTAGGCAATAAATTAAATTTTATCACAATATTTCATTCACAGAAAGACAAGCAGTTCAAGCAAGTAAATACAGGTTTTGAAAGACATGTTACGATGTTGCATCCTCGAGTTTGAAGGTAGTTGGGAGAAATATATGTCGTTAGCTGAATTTGCTTATAATAATAGCTACCAATCCAGTATCAAAATGGCAAAATTTGAAGCTTTATATGGTAGAAAAATGTAGAACACCATTGTACTGGTCTGGATTAAGCGAATATAAGTTAGTTGGAACTGATTTGATTCGTGAAACGAAAGATAAATTTCGAATTATTCATGATTTCCCGAAAGCCACACCAGATCATTAGAAATCGTACCCATATTTGAAAAGAAAGGATATAGAATTTTCTGTTGGTGATCGAGTGTTTTTGAAAGGTTTACTGTAGAAGAAAGTGTTTCGGTTCGGTAGAAAAGGGAAATTGATTGTATGGTTTATCAGACTATATGAGATTATTGAAGAATTGGTCTTGTAGGTTGCAAATTAGCTTTGCCTCCTGAACTTGAAAAGATTCACAACTTTTTCATGTTTTGACACTGAGGCATTATAGATTAGGTCCTTATCATGTGATTATTTCCAATGAAGTTGAGTTATAGTCGGATTTATCATATTCTGAAGAATAGATAAAAATTTTGACTCGTGAAGTAAAAGAACTTCGGAATAAACGGGTACCATTAGAAAAAGTTTTGTGGCACATGGTATCTAGGAATCTACTTGGGAGACTGAAGAATCAATGAGAATTTAATACTTGAACCTATTCACTAGTAAGAATTTCGAGGACGACATTTCTTAAGGGGGAGAATTGTAACAACACATTTCCCAGTGGTGCGGGAAATAGACCACAATTCCAAACATTTCGATTTTTAGTTAATATTTACGATGTTTTAAGTGTCATACTAAATTTTGTTTTAGAAATTTTGACGTGAAATAATTTAATTAAAGAAAATGGGCTAATTCGTAAAAGATGCAAAACTTGATTATTATTGAATTTTATTCACTTAAAAGTTTAAATTACTAAATGTATGAGGGCCCAAATGGTATTTAGAACATAGTGATTTAAGTGGATGATTTTAGGCTAGACAATAATTAAAATGCATGTTTTGTTAAAGGGAAAAATTGTAATTAGTTAAATTGAGCTTAAACTAAAAAAAAATTATGGGTCATCTTATTTAGTAGTATTTTCCACTGAAAAACCAAGTAAAAAACTCCATTGGAAGAGCTTAGGTTTTGACAAAAACAACTTGTGCATGTGATAAACCGTAATATTAACATATTTTAATCCCACATTTAGCACGTTTTTGGATGATTTATCCCTTTAATTATGGAAATAAGTGCTCCTAATCCTTTGTTTTCATGTTTTATACTCAGGAGATCACCGGAGGATGAAAAGAACAAGAAACGGGCTGAAAACGGAGAAAATTGGCCAAAGTACGAAATGCACACGGCCTGGGCCTAAGACCACACGATCGTGCCTCGCAAGAAGAGTCGACCACGGCCTAAACCCCGAAAAATATGACCATGCCTCATCAATATGTGCGAGCACGGCTTGGCCACGATTTACACAGGTGTGTGCCATAGGCGTGTCTCTGCTGCAGATAAGAAGAATTCTATTTGGATTAGGGTACTTAGAGGCAAAGAAACATATTCCAAAAGCCTATATAAAGACCCTAGAGGCCAACCTTTGGGGGCCGTTCATCTAGGCCAAAGAGCCGAGCCAGAGTAGTTAAATTCAGGGATTTACTCGAAGAAAGCCAGTTGATTCATCTCAAGAAGCCGAAATTATATTCAAGATGGAGGAACTCACCTTCAATTCCTTCAGGGGTTTTAGGGTTTTCTTATGTTTTGTTTTATCTTTTCTTCTGAGATGTTCTCTTCTACTATTATGAACTAAACCCTCAGATACTTAAGGGGGATGAAACCTAGACGGATCTTGTTATTGTTATCTGAGCTGTATGATAAATATTTGATTTGTTCTTAACTATGTGTTCTTAATTCTTGTTTTGGTATTTACGGGATATTGATTCAAGTGTGATGTGCTTAGCGGAGGAGGAAGAGAACACATCTAATAGTAGATCTAGCATAGTTAAGCGGAGTTGCTCGATGCGCCTAGAGATAGGGTGACGAAAACTTTCTGGATTAGGGTCAAACCTAATATAGGAGTCCATAGATCGAGTTAATGCAATTTTAGGGGTTTTAATTAGAAAGAGATTTCAATTAATCAACCTAAGGTTAGACGTTAGTAGCCTCGAGAGAGGTATTAATATAAATTAGGAATCCTACGGATCAAGTCAAGTGAATAAATAAATGCGGTTCGGAGTTAGATAACAAGTGAAGTCTAGGTGGATTCTTCCTCAAGTATTGTCTAAATCAATCGGTTTTCCCTCAACTCACTCCCTAATTTCTTCTTTGTCTTAGCACCTTTATCTTAGTTGATTAGTTAATTTTAGATTAGATAAAAAATTCCCTTAATTCGTAGGCTAAATAATAGAAAGAGAGTTAATATTAGTACTTTTGGTTCCTTTGGGTTCGACAACCCGGTCTTGCCGCTAGCTATACTACTGTTCGATAGGTGCGCTTGCCTCCATCGTTGTCTTAGTTAGTTTCCAGGTTTGATCATTCTTTTTTATAAATTTTTAAGACTCGACAGACACGATCATGTTTTTGGCACCGTTGCCGGAGAACTAAAATATTAAGAATGCTCAATTATTATTACTTTAGCCATATTATATTTTATTTTTATACAATTAAATTTTGTTTTTGCTTGTCTAAATTTTATTTTTCTTTTTTTTTTTCTCTTTCCCTAGCAGGTACCTCTAGTTTATGACTAAAAGGAACCCGACAGGACCACTACTTTATGATAGTGATATTGAAGGAACCGCATGCAGAAATCGTAGAGAACTAAGGTGAGGCTTAGATTACATACAAGAAGAGCAAGAGGACGAACCCAATACCACCGAAAGGATGGCTGAGAATAATCCGCCACATCAAGATATGGCCAACCATCATGCTCCTCGAACTATGTATGATTATGCTAAACCTAATTTAACAGGAGCTGAATCAAGTATTGTTAGGCCTGCTATAGCCCGCCGCTAATAATTTTGAATTAAAACCTAACACAATACAAATGATTCAACAGTTTGTTCAATTTGATGGTTTGCAGGATGAAGACCCAAATACTCATTTAGCTAATTTTCTAGAATTCTGTGACACCTTCAAAATAAATGGCATTTCTGATGATGTCATTCGTCTTGATTATTTCCTTTTTCTTTGAGTAATAAAGCTAAATAGTGGTTGCATTATCTTCCACGAGGATCAATCACTACATGGGATCAAATGACAGAAAAATTTTTACTGAAATATTTTCCACCAGCCAAAATAGCCAAATTAAGGAATGATATCTCTTCTTTTGTGCAGATAGATTTAGAAACATTATACGATGCATGAAAGAGATACAAGGATCTACTGAGAATGTGCCCACACCATGGTTTACCCTTGTGGTTATAGGTCCAAACTTTTTACAACGAAGTGAACCCCTGAACCGACAGTTAATTGACTCAGCAGCTGGCGAAACCCTTAATAACAAAACTCCTGAAGCAGGTTATGAGTTTATAGAGGAGATGTCACTGAATAACTATCTGTGGCAAAGTACAAGGACAAAACCAACTAAAGTAGCTGGAGTTTTCAATCTCGACGTAGTCACCATGCTATAAAGTCAGGTAGAGATGATGAATAAAAAGATTGATGGCTTGTGTGGTTCTTTGCAGGTGCATCTAGTTATGCAATGTGACTCAAATCTAGGAGGACTGGCGAATCCTGAGTACCCACCCTACAATCCGGGCATAGAAAGCAAACAATTAAACTATATAGGTAACAATTTTAGACCTCAAAATAACCCTTATAGTAATACTTATAATCCAGGTTAGACGAACCACCCCAATTTCTTGTGGGGTGGCCAAAGAAATCAGAGACAACAATCACCCTCCAAACATCCAACAACAGCCCTACCCACAGAAAAGAAATCGAACCTTGAAAAGATGCTGACAAAATTTATAGCAGTGTCTAAAACTCGATTTCAAAACACCGAGACAACACTTAAAAATCAACAAACATCAATTAAAGGAATCGAGAACCAGTTAGGGTAACTCGCAAAGCTGATCTCAGAACGACCACTAGGTAGCTTGCCAAGTAACACTGAGACTAATCCCAAGGAGCAAATTCATGCCATAACCGCTCATGACAGTGAAAGGTTAGTAGAATCTAAATCTAAGCCAAGGCAAGAACCTGTGGTAAGTAAAGGTTAGATTGAGGTAAGCCAAGAAAAACCAAAATCGGTAATTAAAGAATAAAAACCTCATATACCTTACCCCAATGCGATGAAGGAGGACAACACAGAAGAATAGTTCGGTAAGTTCCTTAAACTCTTAAAGAAATTACATATTAACTTACCACTTCTTGAAGCTCTTTCGCAGATGCCAGATTTAAGGAAATTTTTAAAAGAGATCTTAACAAACAAGTGAAAGTTAGACTAGGAGTCGTATGTAGAACTAAACGCAGTATGCTCGACAATGTTACAGAATATACTACCACGAAAATTAAAAGATCTAGGGAGTTTTACAATTCCATGTTTAATTGGTAGTTTATCTATTGAGAATGCTTTAGCTAACTTAGGCGTGAGCATCAACATTATGCCATCTAAAATGTTTAAACTACTAGGTCTAGGGAAACCCAAGCAAACTAGGATAAGTATTCAACTAGTTGATAAGACTATTCGCATCCTTAAGGATATAATTGAAGATGTACTAGTTAAAGTTGACAAATTCATATTCCCGTAGACTTCGTTGTTTTAGATATGGATGAAGACAATAATATCCCTTTAATTTTATGAAGACCTTTTCTAGCAACTGCCAGATCTAAAATTGATGTTAGCACAGTGAGCTCATACTTGTGTAGGTGATTTAATCAATCGGTCTTCAAGCTCTCGACTCACTAGGACATCAAGTGAGAAAGGTGAGGACGTAAATTCCCTTGATAAGCATTCAGTTAAACTTTCTTTTCAGGAAGCACCACGGAATTACACTATAGAGCTAGATCCCATAGCTCGTACCAATAAGGAAATATCTCATGAGGAACGACGGCTTCAGACCGATGAGCTAGATGAGTGGGAGACACATTTCAAGGAGGAATCAAACCCACAATAAGTGAAACTGAAGGAACCCCCAAAAGAACTTAAAGGAACATCAAAATAGGAGATCAGGTACAATTAGATATAACAGACCTGCGAATCGCCACATCAAACCTAAAGAAAAACGAAGAGATCCCCTTTACGGTACTTAATGTTTTCCCTTACTGAACAGTTGATGTAAGTAATTCTACTTTCGATAACTTTAAAGTAAACTCCACTTGACTCAAATTATATGATGATAGCATGAAAAAGGATTTTTCACTCCTTAAACCACCGTGAAGGTATGAATGTGATGTAAGTCTAGCTTAGGACTTTAAACGAGTGCTTCTTGAGAGGTAACCCGAGCACTAACCCTATTTATTTTCATTTCTTTTTCTTTTAGCACCTAACCACAGACTAACCAAGTTAATGAAGCGTAGATCTTCACATCACACGGCCTTACACATGACCGTGGTCGTGGTCGTGTGGATGCTACAGATTTTTGTACTGACATGGCAGAGATAGTACGAGATAGGACGAGAAAAAAATATCTTTGAATCATGGACTCACCTATCACCACGACGTGCAACATAGCCGTGGCTGACATTATTGAACCAATACGGGCGTGGCAACTTAAATATCAGGCATGGGAGAAGCAATTGAACCATCACACGGCCATGCAACATGGCCGTGTGACATGACACGCCCATGATACACGGGTGTGGGGATGTACCAGAGCTAAAAATTTCTATTTAAAACACTTCTCTCCCCTTCTCAACCATTCACTATCCATTCCTCGCTTCCCTCCATATTCACTCTCTTCCTTCTTCACTCTATAAAAGTTTCAATCTACGCTCCAACAATGTCAAAGAAATGGAAAGATCCGAGTCTTGTCTCCCTGTGCGAGACCAATCAACATAATTTCATACCGGCCGCTTCATTAACTCAACAAGCCAAGGGTCTTTGAGACCATTTAACTTTTATTTTACTTTTCTCTTCTCCTTTATTTTCCTTTTCTTTATTTTTCATATATTAAATTTAGTTTATTTTGTTTTAGTTTCTTGGTTTTAGGTTCTAAAGGCTACTAGGGAATCACAACACCATAACCTTAGAAACCACACCCACCTCGCGAACCATCTACCAATAAGGACTTTCTAGTCCATTCATCTCCTCTTTTAGTTTTATTTTAATTCATATTTTCTTTCTTGTTGTCTTTATTTAATTTAATTATATAATTAGTATAATTTAAATTATTATTATTTCCTGGCTAACTCTTCATGAGGTTCCCAATTTCTTCATCTAGCACAGGAATTAGAGGCGCTCCCTCCAACTTATCTTTCACCTCCGAATCAAGTTTCTACACTTCCAACTCAAGGAATCCGTCCAAAAATTCAGGAAGTTTCACCTCTCTCCCTCTCTTTTGATTTTCTTATTTTATGATTATTATCTATCTTTGTACATTGAGGGCAATGTACATCTTAAGTGTGGGGGGTGAAAGTTTATTAGAAAAAGTGCCTAACTTTTTGCATTATTCTCAAATCCCTAAATGATATTCTATCTTAAAGTAGTTTTCTCATATCACTAATTAGAATGAAATTCTTGTTAATTTATGATTTTATTAATATGTTTTAGATTAAGTCATTGATAATTGTGCAATGATGATTTAAACTTTAAGATACTAGAGAATCAAGCATGATGAGTCTATTTTAAAAAAAATTCTGTTAGGTTGTCTACCTAAATCTAAATTGTTACCTTGAAATATGAAATTTACGAGGTTGACATCAAAATACCCATAATTTTTGTGAGATTTTGAGCCTTTTAGAGCAGACATTCTTTTCATGCTCACTTTATTGATTATGAGTGTGTCAACATTGATTTGTTATTCTAAAACTTGCTTCGATTATACATGTCATGTAACACCCCAAACCCGGTCTATGCATTGAGACTAGATTTGGTTTGTTACATGAATCGAGCTATTTTAAAATCTTCAATAAGTTGAAAACTACAATATTATTTTTAATTACGTGTTTAATAAAAATCGAAGAGTATTTTAATTTGATGAATATTAGAAAACGTTAGTTGAAAAAAAACATTATTAGCATTGTAATATTAAAACCCTTAGGTAATTTGTTTAAGAGTTAACAATAATAAAATATTTATAAAGGAATTTCATATATTTGAAAACCCAAATTTATTTTAATAAAACATCATATAATTATAGCCCATATTTAAAAGTCCAAAATATAGTTTAAAACCAAACACACATATAAATCCATAAATTATTTATAGAGGCCCTTATTACATTAACCCCAAATAGTAAAATACTTATTAAAAAGTTCAGAGTTTAATAAACCCATGTTTTGTAGTATGGCCTCCACGAAGTCATCCTCGGCCCAAGTCCACGTCAATTTCCATTACCTGAAATGGAAAAATTTAAAGGGGGTGAGTTACTTAGAACTCAGTGTATAACTCACTTACTTGTCCACTGGGCCAGATTTTCAAATTATGGATTTGGGCCTTGAGCCCATAAGCAAAATAATATAATGAATAACATAATTAATAGCATGCATGAAAAAATGAATTTTTCCCTCCCAAACCTAATTCCATCCGCTACACACCCCCGTACCAACCATCACACCTGTGGGGATCAAGTCAACCCACCCCGCCATCACACCAATCATAGGCATTAAGCCAATTTATATTTTGTGGCATAGCCACCGAACTAGATTGTGACAAAGTCACCGAACTAGAGGCATTGAGCCAATTATTATTTTGTGGCGAGCCATGAACTAGAGGCAAATAGCCATTTATAACTTTTGTGGCGAGCCACCGAACTAGAGGCAAAAGCTATAATTTTGTGGCGAGCCACCGAACTAGATTTTGGCAACAGGCCTTCTTCTCTTCATCATTTCCCAACCCATGCAATATGTATGCAATAGTAAACTATGGTCATACAATAATTTTATAAAAAGGCCCATTAACAAGAGTTATTATTTCCAAATCTTTATTAAGGCCCATAAATAACACTTTGGCCTAATTAACTATTTATCAACTTAGGCCCAATTTTACGATCTAGCAAGTATTTTAGCCCATTTAACAATTTAATGAGTTTACGCCCATTTATCAATCTAGCGTAGATTTCGCCCAATTTACATTCATACGTAGATTTTACCGATTTTCAACTTAATGAGTTTTCGCCCATTTATCGATCTAGCAGAGATTTCTACCAATTTACAACCAAATGAGGTTTCGCCCGATTATCAATTTAATGAGTTTTCGACCCAATTATCAATCTAGCGAGCTTTTAGGCCCATTTATCGATCTAGCATATTTTACTACCATTTTCACGAAACATACAATTTACATATTAACAAATAATTTCTCGAGGCATTTTCGTAATTTTCACGATTTTAGTCGTTTTCATGTATTTTCATCAAAATATCGCTTGTTACGTTTTATACCGATCTAGTCATTTTTTACGATTTTACTTCAATACCGAAATTTACATCCAACCCGAGAAAAAAGTTACACACCGATACCGAGAGTACTAATCCTTTCGCTCTCAAGACCACGATATTTCGATCCGTTAGAACACTATTTTCGTAGAACACTAACCTAAAACATACTTTATCGATAATAGATCCAAAATCTTACCTCTTGATTTTGAATCACTTCGATTTTCGGTTTCTCCTCGCTTATTGGTTCGTTAGTCGCCGAGAATCCACCAACGATAAAGGCTCGGACGTTCGTACCACTTCAAATAGTTGACTTCCTTCAAAGATGGTCCGCAACCCGTGGAAAATCCGATCGCCAAAACCGCTCTTCGTTTAAATGGGGATTTACGGATCCGCCCTCTTAATATGACTAAACACCGCCACTTTTCTTCCCTATTTTAAAAGTCTTCAAGATCAAAGGAATATTAGTTAAATCTAAAATAATTTCAAATAGTACTAGAGGCTTTAAAGGATGTGATTTCCTTACCACAATAAATCGATTCCAACGTTTCTACGATTCTCCTAACACTTGAGTTCGATCTTCCGTTATTGCACTATATAATAACGAATAAAATGTTAATAGAACGAACGTTTATTTCGATCCAAATAGTCCTTCATAACACCATCAATATTCGGCCATAACACTATTGACTAATCGAAAATGAAAAAGAAGAATCCCTTACCTATTTTCCACGATCAAAAAGAAAGGATTGAGAACGGTGTTTGTGATGAATGAAGATTTCGGCTATGAAAGATCAAAGAAAGAAAAAAAAAGGTTCGGCTATGGGAACTCTAGCATTCGGCCATGAGAGAGTTTAAATGAAGAAACTTTGAGTGAAAAGAATTAAAATATGAAAGAAGAGATGATGATGATGTTGTTTGATTTCAAAGAGAAGAGAAGAAAAAGATGGATTTTTAAGAGCTAGGTACATTCGGCCATGGTAAAAGAAAAGAAAAAGAATGGCTTTTGGTACTAACAATTTTAGACTAAGAAGAAGCACAAGAGAAAACTCAAAGATGAACAAAAGTGACCAAATGGTCAAAAGAATTTGGCTTTACCAAGGTTCAATTTCGCCAAAGGAGAAAATTGAGAAGAGGGATGCAAAATTCGCACAAGGTTGCTAGGAATGACCAAAGAGAAAATTCATTTCTTAGCAAACTATCACCAAAAATTCGGCTCCCCTATAGTCTAAGTTGTCATTCCTATGCATGATCAATAGGCCATGATATTGTTTCCATAATTTTCCTTGATATGTGCCTTATGTTCCCATATCTTTCCTTAAGTTTTGATTCCATGCCATAAGTTAACAATTTCCTTAATCCTTTGATACACTAACCAAAAATAACATGGTCAACACTTACCATATATGCTCTTGGCCGACACTTGCTATACATGTGCGTAAAATTAAAATAAAAATTCATCTAGATGCTAAACAAAGGATTCGAACCTCTCCCCTCAAGCTACAACTCATGCGCCAACACCACCATGCCATGTACTCAACTTATGTCACTCATTAACACTTAATTTAACTTAAGTATTAATGACACTTGCTTCTCTTCAATAAATTCTCAAATATTAAATTTATTCCTTACCCAAATTATGCTATACTCTTCTTTAGGACTTCAATAAACACGAAAATAAAAGTAAGAAATTTTCCTTTAAAATCTAAACACCAAATCATGCAATATATAAATACTCGGATTTTTAGGGTGTTACATGTCAAGACCACACTATTGATTTGATATATAGAGATGATTAAGGCACCTAGGATTTAACCCACTTACTCCACTAAAAGCCTACCCTCACAATTAACCCCTAGTGAACCCCTTTGATCCTAACAACCCTTTTTATTGACTCAACCCACTAATATTAACCCGAAACCCATCTCATATTTGTTATCACCATTCCTTTTGACTACCCTTCTATTGAGATTTGTTTTGATTAGTTGCCTAATTAGATTATTTCAGTTGTTAAAGTTTTATTTTCTATTAATTTGTTCTTAAAAAAATCAATCAAAAATTAAAGTATATTCATTATTAGTTATGTGATTAAGCAAGCTTATACATTTAATTTCAAAATCTTGAAGAAGAAGCTCGTATTATTAGTATTACAAGTTTTCATTTGATGTAATTATTCAGGTTATTAGTCATTTTTCTAGTTAGGTGATTGTCAATTCAATCTCAATTCTAACCCTTTTAATTAAGCCTTTATCCACACCTTTAACCTAAGCCCCGTTACAACCCTTTTTAAAGACCTTTTTGATTTGTGTATCATCTCATTTTACAGTGGTGGAAATTTGATTTTCATGCAAGCCTATGGGATTAACTTTTCATGTTCAAATTTTGAGCACTTAATTTTTAAACCTTAAACACCTTGAGTGATTTGAGTGAATCTTTAGTAAGGATGTCAACTTTTGTCGATTTTGAATTAAAGGTAATTATTCGGGTAAGGGGAAAACACCTATGTTTTCGTGCTACAAACTCATGACTTTGATTGTTTAAATCTTTAGGACTCTTTGAGTTGAATTATCCATGTATAAATTATCTATGAATTATGTGAGGCATTATCAATGAATATTTTGAATTAAGGAAGTTCGTTTTAATTGTGGTTGAGAATTTTGCTTGAGGACAAGCAAAAGCTTAAATGTGGGGGTATTTGATAAATCGTAATAGTAACATATTTTAATCCCACATTTAGCACGTTTTTAGATGATTTATTATTTTAATTATGGAAATAGGTGCTCCTAATCCTTTGTTTTCATGTTTTATTCTCAGGAGATCACCGGAGGATGAAAAGAACGAGAAACGGGACAAAAACAAAGAAAATGGCCCAAAGTACGAAATCCTCACGGCCTGAGCCTAAGACCACACGGCCGTGCCTCACAAGAAAAGTCGACCACGGCCTGAACCCTGAAAAATATGGTCGTGCCTCATCAACAGGTTCGAACACGGCCTGGCTACGATTTACACGCATGGGCGTGTCTCTACCACAGATAAGAAGAATTCTATTCGGATTAGGGTACTTAGAGGCAAATAAACATATTCCAAAAGCCTATATAAAGACCCTAGAGGCCAACATTTGGGGGGCGTTCAGCTAGGCCAAAGAGCCAAGCCAGAACAGTTAAATTTAGGGATTTACTCGAAGAAAGCCAGTTGATTCATCTCAAGAAGCTAGAATTATATTCAAGACGGAGGAACTCTCCTTCAATTCCTTCAGGGGGTTTAGGGTTTTCTTAAGTTTTGTTTTATCTTTTCTTCTGAGATGTTCTCTTTACTATTATGAACTAAACCCTCAAATACTTGAGGGGGATGAAACCTAGACGGATTTTGTTATTGTTATCTGAGCTGTATGATAAATATTTGATTTGTTCTTATCTATGTGTTATTAATTCTTGTTTTGGTATTTACGGGATATTGATTCAAGTGTGATGTGCTTAGGCAGAGGAGGAAAAGACCCTATCTAAGAGTAGATCTAGCATAGTTAAGCGGAGTTGCTCGCGCGCCTAGAGATAGGGTGATGAAAATCTGCCGGATTAGGGTCAAACCTAATATGGGAGTCCATAGATTGAGTTAATCCAATTTTAGGGGTTTTAATTAGAAAAAGATTTCAATTAATCAACTTAGGGTTAGACATTTGTAGCCTCGAGAGAGGTATTAATATAAATTAGGGAACCCTACGGATCAAGTCAAGTGAATAAATCGTCTGGTTCAGAGTTAGATAACAAGTGAAGTCTAGGTGGATTCTTCCTTAGGTATTGTCTAAATCAATCGATTTTCCCTCAAGTCATTCCCTAATTTCTTCTTTGTCTTTGCACCTTTAGCTTAGTTGATTAGTTAATTTTAGATTAGATAAAAAATTCTCTTAATTCGTAGGCTAAATAATAGAAAGAGAGTTAATATTAGTACTTTTGGTTCCTTTGGGTTCGACAATCTGGTCTTGCCACTAGCTATACTACTGTTCGATAGGTGCGCTTGCCTCCATCATTGTCTTAGTTAGTTTCCAAGTTTGATTATTCTTTTTATAAATTTTTAAGACTCGACAGACACGATCAGCATGTAAGTGTTTCTTTGACTCTTTTTCTATGGAACTTGTATTTTTATGATCATTGAGTTGATGTCTAGTTAAATTGGGGGTTAAATTTTGAAAATGTCAAAGGTTATAAAGTTGGCCATTGATATTCTTGAAGTTATATTGATGTTATTTTTTAGCTTGAAGTTTGATGTTGGTTTTGATCTATTTAGTAAGTGAATTTTTGTTAGCTCGAATGTTATGGGGTTAAATTGAAAATAAATTAAAATAGGCTTGTTGCTATTGAAAATTTCAACATGTGTGGACTGTTTTAGGATTCGACACTTGGGTATAAGGATTAATTTGAGAAATATGCTTGTTTTGATATTAGGGTCAAATTGAATAAAGTGTAAATAGTTGGGGCAAATGTACAAAGTTGTAAATAAAAATTATTTGAAATTTAGTTTAATAATTGAAATAAATCGCATTATAAATCAAGAACAAGTTGATAACCGAGGAAAAGAGAAGGTTGCAGAATAGTCCTTGGACTTTTTTCATTACTACAGTTTAGCCCAAGTAAGTTAATTTGGGTTTGTTTTAAATAGATGAATTAAAATGTATGTTGAATAAAAGTAGTTGATGGATATTTTGATGAATGCTTGATGAGTTTTTATTACAAAATTGAGAACATAATTGTTTGGAACTTGTTTGATGATAATGTGATTCGAGCCGGATGAACGTAGGATAGAGTACGATTGACATGCCAATAGTTATAGAGCGCATCGTATGGGATTGAGATGTGATGGGATTTGATATTTGATTTATGTTTACACACTGAATATATCGAGGTTCAGCATTTGTTGCAAACTATCGAGTTGTATTACAGTGATTTTAACGTGTTACTTGGGGCGAATGTAAGCCTTCGGGTTGGCACTTGGTGCCAAGGCATGTTTCTGAGGGATGATAGCCTTCAAGCTAGGCATGTAACACCCCAAAATTGGTCAACACAAACCACGACTGAAACACCCCAAACCCGCCCAAAAGCCTAACTGGATTTGGTATGTTCCTCGAGTAAAACTTTAGCGTAAATAACGTTTGTTCAAGAAAACTTGATGATTTTAAGTAAAACGGATTAACTTAAAAATCGAGTTGGGCTTAGTTGAAAAATAGAATTGTATATTCTTAAAACATATATATATATATATATATATATATATATTATTGACAAAAACCTTTTAAAATTATTTATCAAAAACCATTTAGTTATTTAATTGATAATTATTCATGGCGTAATTTAAAATAAATCCAAACACAAAATTAAAGATAGTTTATAGTGGCCTTATTACATAAAAATTGGCAAATCCATAATATAGTCTAACTAATAAAATTTAAAATTACTAAGTTTAAGTTGGAAAATCTCCACAATACTTGATACGAGCATCGCCACCTCGAAATCCTCACGCTCGATCCATCGCACTACGAGTCATCCGAAAAGTTATCCCATAAAATGGTTGAGTTATAAACTCAATGTATAACACATACACTAAAAAGCCCATTTTATCAAATGCTTTTAATCTCAAAATTTCACATATGGCCATAGGCCCATGTAACTCATATTTAGCCCAAAGGCCTATTTAGCTTAAATTTAGCCCAAAGGCCCATTTCATAGCGAGCAAATAATAATCATTCAATATTACATGGTTATGTTCATGAAATGAAATGCAAGCCCTACCAACCTAAATATCCATCCGCTACATGCCTGCCCGTACCAACCAAAGATACCGTGGGGATTACTAAATCGACCCTCCATCTGCTACACACCATCGAAGGCGCTTGTCGCGGTCAACATGCACATCGCTCTTATTGTGGCAAGGCCACCAAAACAGATGTGACAAGTCACCGATCAAGTCCAAATTTCAAATACGTGGACCAAGTCACCAGATTCACATACGGATCAAGTCACCGAGTCAAATATGTGACCAAGTCACCGAAGTCAAATATGTGACCAAGTCACCGGAGTCAAATATGTGATCAAGTCACCGAGTCAAATATACGTGACCAAGTCACCAATTCACATATGTGACCGAAGTCACCGTAAATGTGGTAAAACCACCGAATACTTCCTCCTTTATCAAATATACCCATATGCCCATGCACATACATATCAAATCGATTTTCATGTTATTTACCCCACAAATCATAATATAGTCATGCTTATTTCATATTGATACATATAGCAAAATAAACAAAATATTGGGGTAAACATACGAATATCGTATACCACCGAATGGTATCCAAAAGCACAATCATACACATGGTCATATAGTCACAATTAAATATATGTAAATCTTATGAGATTTTTAATGTAAGGTTACACACCTAGTGACAGTGAGAACAATACCCTCTTGCTCGTCAACACCTAATTGATTGAAACACTTGGTTAGTATAAACTTTTGTTAACAATATTACACTTATTGACGATGGATCTAAATCCTTACCCTCGGATTCACGAATGACAGTTATTTGTGGTTTTTCTCCACTAGATGGATCAAAACCCGCTGATATTCCACCAACGTAAAGTGGTTCAGCTGTATGTACTACCTCAAATAATCGATCCTCGTTAGCAGAGGGTCCACAACCCGATGGAAAGTCTCTTACTCCCGATACGGCTCTTCGTTTGTAGTTCAATGGTAAAGGAATACCTCCTCTCTTCCAAACACTCCGTACGACTCTTTTCTTACCTATCTTGTTGATCTTAAATCGCCTCTAAAATAACGTAGATTAGTGATCCATCTAAAGAAATTGATATGATCTAAATTAATAACCTTACCTTGATGATTTCGAATGGTCACTTAAAGGTTGTCTTCAACAAAGATCTTTGAAAAATCTTTTCAAATGAATCGGCCTAGGAGAGAAAATAAAAGATCATGATTTTAAGTTTGCTAAAGTAAAAAGGAATAATGAAAATAATTGATAAAATCTTACTTTGAGTTCTTCAAGGTTCGGCTTTGAATAAGAAGAAAAGAATATGATGATTCGGCCTTAACAAAAAGAGAAGAGAAATGGTGGTTTCAATATGATGGTTTTGGTTTTGAAAGAAAGAAGAAAGAGAATGAAAAGAGAAGGAAAAAGAGAAGGAAGAAAAGAGAAAAAGGAGAAGAAGATGATGATGGTGATTTCTCAAATGAAAAGAAATGTGTTTAGGAACCTTTGCACATTCGGCTAAGGAGGAAGAAATGAAGAAATTGGCTCTTTGAACTTTGTAGTTTTGGTTTCAAAAAAAGATGGAGAAAGAAAATTGTATTTGGTTCAAACACAATTGAGGGCTAAATCAAAAGCAAAAGTGTACCAAAGTGCCTAAGGTACATTCGCCAAAGTGGGAGTTTTTGGAGAAAATTGGTCAAAAGATGAAAGCCAAAACAAAAAAAGTTTTACCTAAACTCAATGACAAATTCGGCTAGGAGAGAAACTATTGGAGAAATGAGAAAAGATGGACAAACAAAAAAAAAATGCAAGACTTTTGGCCAACTTTTCCCCCCTAATGGCAAAGTAAAAATTCGGCCAAATCAATGCCAACATTATCCCCTTTTTCCTCCTTGTTTCTTCCCCATCAACTCTTGATTTGCTATCAACAATAAACCACTCCCTTTAGCCCTTCATGCCGTCTAGGTTCATGGTCAATTGACCATGAACACACTCCCAAAACCTTGCCCCTTATCATGCCTTTTGTCCCTCCTCATCTTATCATCAACTTATGATTCCATGCCATAAGTTCCTAGCTTCCTTTTTCACTTGGTCAAGTAGCCAAAAATGAATGAATGCTCATCCACTCTAGAACTTTCTTGGCCAACACTTATAGGGAAGAAAACAAAAAAAATTAAAATCCTCCCTAATGCTAGCTAGGAGATTCGAACCTCACTCCTCAAGCACACATCCATGCATCTTAACCACCTTGCCAATTACTCAATTCATGCTAAAACTTCTTATCATTAATTCTTAAGGCCTAATTTGCTTAGCTCTCTCTTAATTAATAGAAATTAAAGGTTTCACTAAGCATTCACTTAATTAATGAAGCTCAAATAACTTCCAAAATTACACTTAATAATAATTAAGCATGCAACATCATTCAATTAAGTGAAATGCATAACCCCTAATTATCAGGATGTTACAACGACCGAATCTGGCATGCTACGGGGTGAAAATGTTTGAATAAACAAGTTCCCCGGTTTATTTTACTGAAAACTCTGTTATCAATCTTAAAGTTTAGAAAACCTTATATAAAGTGTTGTTGAAAACGTTTTCGTGTCGCTTAACAATCTAGAAAAATGCATGCTTAAGAAATCCATTTGATATTACTAGTTGTTGAAAATTTAGGTTTGAAATCATCTTTATTAGTTTTGTCATTACCTTGTGAATAATGTCACCCGATGGTAACGTTGTAAAAACCCGATATAGAGTGTAGTTTTGTAAATCCCAATTTAATTTCAGCTACTAAAGCAAATTAGGTTATTAATCAAATGCATACGATAATTAAAATAAAATCTAAAAAAAACCCAATCTAATTCTTAGCGGCCTTATTACAAACCAAAACCAAATTTAAGTAAATAAATAAAATTTGAAATAGTAACTAAAAGAAAATCAAAACCCAAACGAGCATGCATGGCCGCCTCGAGTCCTCCCAGCTCCATATCCGTAATCTACGCCTCATCTACAAAATATAAGGGAAGGGGTGAGTCACCAAGACTCAGTGTATAAATCTCAACCCGATAGTGCAAGCACTTACACAAATCATCGGTGAAAACATGCAAATCATGCAACCCCATAACCTAACCATCTAATCTCCTTTATCTACCCGTGTGGTCAAAACCACGGTGGTCAAAACCACCGTGACCGTAGTCACAAATATATATTGGTGTGGTCAAAACCACTGATGACCGTAGTCACAAATCAAGTGATGGGGCCAACCCATCATGTGGTCAAAACCACTGATGACAATCCCGTAATTAACATGTGGGGCCAACCCACTGTGGTACAAAACCACCGGACGAGTCACAATATTCATATGTGGTCAAAACCACTGGTGGTCAAAACCATCGGGACTTAGTCACAATTTATCAAATCAAAGACGGGGCCAACCCGTCGTGTGGTCAAAACCACTGGTGACAGTCCAAATAATTCTTCCCTCCACTCAAACAATCCCACCATCATGTCCATATCAATCGTGGCATAATAACATATAGTGATACAAATAACAATGATATGATAGCATATACCGAGATTCATAGTCATGGGACTTACTCGGAGTCCATGCTCATTCCCACAAGGCATAACTACTGGTTTAATGGCTATAACAGAAACACAATAAACTTGTCAAACTAAAAAAGTGTGTAAGCATTACACACCTAACTATTTGTATATCTAAACGAAGTCCCAAAACGTTAGCCCTCACTCTGCCCTACAATCGGCCAACATAAAATTTTAAGATTAAAGCCATTCGGCTAAACACCAAAATCCCAAAGATGTGTCACACAAAGGTACACTCACCTTAATGGCGATTTGGTTTCCAACCAAATCTCGAAACTACTCAAAGGATCTCCCTTTACAATTGGCCAAGCCCTAACATAAAGATAATCAGTCTTCGGCTTTTGAAAGAATAAGAACCAAATCTGAAACGCCAAGAACCCTTACCTTAATCGGCAACCAAACCTCAAAAATCCACTGTATTCGGCTACTCTCCTCCCTACAATCGGCTTTAACACATCATTAGAAATCTAAAGGCCATTCGGCCATAACATGAATCTCGAAACCAAAAGAGTTTGACACATCCTTACCTTAGTAGACAAATTTGGCCACCAAATCACCAAAGTTTTGGTACGCCCTAGTGATCTTAGAGGTTTCGGCTACCCACATGAAACAAGAATGAAGTTTAATATAGATCTTTAACAGAGGATCAAATAGAAAAGAAGCCACTTACCAAGAGATTTGGCTCTTCAAAGAGGATTAGAACACGTGAGAAGAGAAGGGAATGAGGCTAAGGGTATTCAGCCAAAATACTAGATGAAAATAAAAGAGAAACAACAAGGCTTCCAGCTCATTTCCATATATCATTCATCGAGCAATATTTCTAGTGTTAAATGTATTGTTTATGAATTCTTGTTGGCATTATAGCTTGAGGTTGAATGATCTAGTATGATTATACTCAAATGTATTTTGTACCTGTTAGTGTATAACTCACCTATTACAAATTGTGGTTGACAAGAAACACTGAATACTAATATTGTTATTTAAGTTTACATGTTATTTTAGTAAGCTTTATTGTTTTGAATCGACATACTTACTAAGCTATATAAAAGTTTACTTGTGTTATTTGTCTGTTTCATTGTAGATAACATTTCATGGAAATTGGGCAATTGGATTAAGCTAAAAAATCCAAATATCTTTTAGTAGTTTTGAATATTAACTTTCGGTTATATGGCATGTAATAAGTGTTTTGTAAAGGCTTTGATTTTTAGTTATTTGGGGTAGTTTTCATACTTGAATGAATTTGTCTTCAATATATTTTGGTTATGTGTAAATATGCCTCTCTCTTTTTTTTTTTTTGGCTTGTTTTGGTTGATAACCAAGTGCTTTAATCTTTTGGTTATATGCTACTATTGAAGATTATATTATGTTTGAAGTAATCTTGAATGGTGTGTGTGAATGAGAAAACTTGATATGTGTTGTTAACGAGGGATTATGAGTTTTGTGTGCAACTTGATTGAAATTTTAATTGTGGTATCAATGAGGGATTATGTTTTCTTGATATGTGCATTGAATAGAATGTGAAATGTATATTAGATTAATTTATTGAATTTAATTATTATATAGATCAATATTTGAATAAAAAAGACAACAACTGAGGCAAGGGAAAATAGCAAAATAGTCCCTACGTGTTGACCGGAATCAAATCGTAGGTAAATACATAGTATTTCAATATGTAAATGAAATCCTACTTGTAATATTATATTATGGTTCTTCAGTTTATATGTTTATAGATAATTATTGTATGAATGCACATATGTGCCCCTATTTATACTTCGGTACCCCTGAATGCACATACATGCCCCTATTTGTAATTTGGTACCCTTGAATGCACATACGTGCCCTTGTTAGTACTTCAGTACTCCTGAAGGTATATACATGCTCCTGATTTTATTCTGGTATCTTGAGAACATTATATTGTTATATCATCTCACCATTTGTATTCTTGAAATTTTAGTAATAAAATAATATATGAATCATGTCTAATTGTATTTAGATTAAACGTTATATTATGTTCTTAGTAAGCTATGTAAGCTTATGGGTTTTATGGATTGTTTTGTAGATAATTGTTGTTGACTGTTTTAAAGGATTAACCAATCGACTCACACTATCCATCTATGTTGATAGTTTTTTTATCTTTTAGGTAGTGGCATGTATGTATAGATAAATATGTGGTTTTGAAATGTTGATAGATGTAGTCCATGAATGAGATGTGTGTTTTGCTTAGGGTATGTTTTGTATTGATGAAACATGTATACATATATGATGCATAGATGAACACTTTTATTTTTAGTTGTTGAATGAAGTGGTTTTAATCATAGCGTAATGCTTATTTGCTTAATGTCTTATAAAGGAGGTCTTTTGATCATTTTTTAGACTAAATGTTTAGTAAATATATGTGGTGCCTTTGAACGGCATATTGGTTGGATGAATTAGGTTGATTAATTTGGTATATTTAGGTGTGTTGGAGTAGTGCCTAGGTGATGGAATAGGTATGGTTTGGTATTAAAATGGTATGATTTTTGGGTCAAATTTGGTGTACATGGCCTAGGACACGGGCTGTCACACGATCGTGTGACACACACGACCTAGCGACATGGCCATGTGTCATTTCTAAAATCCTAGTGTTTTAAGTCAACGAGTTATATGGCCTGGCACACAGTCGTGTGTGGCAAGTCAGAGAGTTACAGAGTCTGGCATATGGCCTACGATAAGGCTGTGTGAACGCAGGCTAGGACACGACGTGTGTCCCTTGTTCGATTGTTACACGACGTTTTCACATTTTGCAAAATTTTTTTCTTAAAATATCTTATTTGTTTCAAATTAGTCTTGAATTGTTTCTAAACTATTTTTAAGGCCTCGAAGGCCAAATTTAAGGCTAAAATTGCATATTCTTGGTAGGTTTTTAATGAGTTTTCATTAATTAATATTGAATGAAATTAATGACATATTTTGCTATAAATTATTTGGAATTGCTTGGTAATTCTCTAAAACCCTAATCCGGCAATAGAGACGGGTTAAAGGTTTTACAACCCGAGTCAAAGGCTTCATCAACTTTTCCATGAACTTCAACACCAAGCAAGTTGTGAATGGTCCTGCCTCCATGCGTTTGTGTTCCACAGCCAAATATTGCAATCCTATTCTACTAGTTTGAACAAAATGTTGATATTGTTATGGTTTTTGAAGGTTTTTATGTTCTCTTATAAATTGCAACTCCTGCTTAGTGTTTTAGACCATGTATCTGATTTCCTTATGATTATTTGGAACACTGTTAAGCTGACAGTTGCTTGGTATATGATGTAATGGCTTAAACAGGTTAAGTCTATGAGACACTATCGGACTTGTAGGATTTTTTGGTGAAGCTTGTTCTTGATTAGATTGTGAGGATGATGAATGTTGCGAGAGAAAAAGGGGCTGTTCTTATGGTTCTGCTTCATAAGCATCCTATTTTGATACTTCATTATCCCCCAAATACATAGTTCTCAAGTTACTTTGTCGTACTCTAAGGACTCTTCTCTCTTCTTGGGTCCAATGGCTTCCAAAAATTATACACATGTTATAATGACCATTAGGATATTGTGCTCCAAGTTGCAAAACTAGCAACTTTTTGATGGGATGTTCATCCTCCCCACACCCTCCATAGATAGGAATGTCTGATTTTATGAAGACAACAATATGAGAAAACCTCTCTTAAGGCTATTGGCCACATATATCTAGGTGCACCCAGCAACAGGCACTCACGTTTAGGACCTAAACATTATTGTAGTAGTGTTTATCTTTGGTCCCTCCAACAATGAAAATATTTACTCCAATACTCACAGTAGCATGACTTGCTCCAACACTTAGTAAGGAGATTTGAACAGTTAAACTTGACCAAATTGAATTGTCCCTATCAAACACATCAATATCTCCATGATATCGATCACCACAACCCCCTCCATACAGCACGAGCTTACTCCCAATTGCAACAGCACTGTGATTGTCTTTAGGGTCGGAGATATGAACTCTAATGGTTGGATAAGTCCATCTCATAGTCCTAAGGTCCAGAACATGAAAATCATTCAAGGAAACTATTTCACCTTCACCACTACCTCCAAAAATCACTACCTTATCTTCACCAACAAATGTGGTAGTATGACTTTCATGAGGAGAAGGTGCAACAACATTACATTCAACTTGTATCCACTCATTCGATGCGAGGTTCAGTACATGAAGATTATTTACCTTTTTGGAACTATTAGTGCCTCTAAATACCATCATTTTTTTCTCTCAACATTGTGGCTATCTCTAGGGCCAAGTCCCTAGCTTGCGGTTCTAAGAGTTCTCCATAGCATTGTGTTGAGATTTAGCATGAGAGTAACACAAAAATGTAGACCTCCATAACACCCCTGATTTCCAACAGGTTGCCCAAGTAAATTCTCCACAAGTGACTCCACATCAAATGCTCCATAAAGATATCCAACAATAACTTAAAATAGTGTTGTAGAAGATGTTCTAAGATATGTCGTTCTAATTTCAAGACCCTTGAAGCTTGGCCAGTGTCAAGGAGATTGTACAAGTGTATGCCAAAGTCCCATTGAAGCCATAAGATATCCCGATTTGCTCTATGCATAACCTCTCTCTTCATGGGATTCTTAAATATTTCTCGAAAATAATGGCCAATATGAATTCAAAGCATCAAAGTATCTACAATAAAATCCTTGGTTCTAGTGGAAATTTGCATCAAACAAGTTAATCCTTGAAGAGATCGATATTTATTATGTTCCAAATCAACTGCAAAGTTATTCATTTTGTGTAATTTAGCTACTAACTCCAAATCTTTTACTTCTTCCACCAGTTTGAAAGGGGTATACTCTATTGATGGGGGGTTCTATGGGTTCAAGATTTGTCATATTTTTATCTACAAAATCCATGATAGAGAGGTTCTCCGGAATATGAACTAGACTTCCTGTGGAGACCTCTATGGGTTCTATAGGAATGAATCTAGAAAATGATGCCCCCAAAATTCCCTTACCTTTAGCTGAGGTTGATGCATTGCTAGTAGAAAGATTTGGGTGTGACTGAAGCTCAGATCGTCGCTCACCTATGAGCTCATCCTTTAACTCCTTGAATTTGGCCTCTAACTTGGCATCCAACTTAGCATCGACTTGGAACTTTCTTTTGATATTCGCTATCTCTTACTACAAAATGCCCACATCCTTTTGTAATCGTGTGGTAACACCATCCCCAGCCATAGAGAACCATTGAAGCTCTGATACCTTTGTTATGAATTAAAAGTTGAGAAGAATATAGAGAGAATTTGAGGATAGAGAAAGTAGAAAAGAGAGATATTAGAGAAAAGAAATATTGTGTATTTTTCTGCTTGCTTTTTCTGTTTCCTTACAACATAATAAAGGATATAAAAAACAAATAAAACAAATCAATTGATTACAAAAAAAAGTTAACTGCTGCTGTTTAGGCCCTAACCAAAACACCTTATTTAACTTATCCAACACGCACCGTTTTAACATATTGTCACTACGCACAGTTTCCATTAAACTAAACGCCACTATTTCATTAGTTCAGATTTTTTTCCCATAACATAAATGCTAATTTGTTTGTATTTATTTTTTATTGGGGAATTAAAGACTTTTATTTTACTTTTTGTGACGTTCCCCTTGAGGAATTTTGTTTTACTATTTGATGTTAAAGGTAGTCATTAGGTACATTTTAACAACATTAAGTTCTAATGTATAAGATAACACTCAGTAGCATGAATTTGACATACTATAATTCAATTTTGATCACATATATAATAGCATTAGTTCATCATATTAATTGCTTGATGAAGATAAAATTTAAAGACAGCTATTTTCTTTCTTGAATATCGAATAGTATTAAGATTTGAAACCATAAAATATGGGTTTAGCTAGCTGAGAATGAGATCATTTTCATGCCTCGATGGGGACAGGTTCTTGGCATTTCGAATATGTACGGTGCCAACAATGATTAAATAAAAACATAATTAGATTTGCTTAATATAATATAAATGAAATTTTTTTGTTTGTTTATTTATAATAAAAATGGATTGATAATATGAGACATAGCATTTGTTGTTCGCTTAATATAATAAAAATATAAAAGAAAGTTTTTATTATTTATTTATCTAAATCAAACATATAATATACTCGACTCGACACAAATTAATATCACTTAGCTCGATTTAAAAAAAAAAGATTTGTCAACTCAAGGATATCGTAGGAGACTTGGTCTGAACCACCCCAAACCCAACCCACAAGCCCTGACCGGATCTGGCATGCTCCTTGAGTAAAACGTAGCAAATCCTCATTTTGTCATGTTGGAAAATAGGTGGTTTTGAAGAAAAATTGGTTTGAGTTATAATCAATTTGAAAACCATGTTGTTTTTGAAGTTTGTATTGAAACGATATTATCATGTTTCAAAAGTTACAAGTTAATAGAATTGCCAAATTTTAGAGCTTTTTATTATTAACTTGAAAACCGTAGGGGTTTGGGTGTCAAAACACGAAAAATGTTTAATCGTTTGTTTGTGTGTTCGTATCATAATAAAAATTAAAATGTAACCTTAAAACAGCTAAATGATAATGGCCTTATTACATCAAAATATAACCCAAAATAAATCAAATAAAACTTAATAAGAAAAATCTGAAAATGCTGAGCTGAGCATGGCCACCCCTAAGTCCTTGCCGACCCGGTCCATTTACTGGGTATCATTTGCAAAATGTTAGCCCACGAAGGGTGAGTCAACAGACTCAGTGTGTAACAACCATCATAGATTCCCAATCGATAAAGCATATTACATCACATATATTAATCATAGGCAATGATGCAACCCAAACCCACCTAAATATCCATCCTCTACACATCACTGCACCTACCAATCACACCGTGGGATTACTAAATCGACCCTCCATCCGCTACACACCATCGAAGGCGTCATTGCAATCAATCGCTCATCGCCCTTATAATTGTGGCATAGCCACCAGATAACGTGACAGAGTCACCGAATTCATATTATGTGACATAGGTCACCAGATAATGTGGTAAAAACCACGAGAACACTTCCCCTTTATCATTATCACCCATATGCCCATGCAACATACAAGTGATACAGATATCATGCAATCTACCTTACCCCATGGCCATAACAAACTTTCTCATATTTTCATAGCAATGTTCATAAACATTATTAACAAGTAATATGGGGTACATACCTGATTACACTGCACCATTAAATGGTACTCTTAGTTGTATTCATTCATTGCCTTATTAACATATACATAATCATTATTATTATTAAACGGGAATTTAGGGTGGGTTACACACCTGGTTACTAACACAATTATCGAATCCCGAAAATCCCGATCTCACGTACTAGATCCCCTTTCCTATATTCGGCCAACACTAAGAACATTAGCAAAGAGGCCATTCGGCTATATAGCAAATCCCAAAGGGTTAACGCAACCATAATCCTTACCTTGATGCCGATTTGGTTTCCAATCCAAATCTCGAAACTATGTGATAAGCCTTCCTTGAAATTAGCCAAACACTAATATACTCAAACGGTTAGCTTTCGGCTTTTCAGGTAACTAAGAGACGAATTGAATCAGTACGAAACCTTACCACTGACTTACCAAAAACTATTGATTAGGGAAAAGATGATTCCGATCTACTGCTCCAAAATCCCGGAGATCCTAAAAGAAACCAATTGCATGGTTGATTAAAAGTCAAGACAAATGCTGAAATTCGGCTTTTGTCCTACACATGTCGACAGAGAAGAAATGAGGGATAATAATGGAGATTCGATCATGACAGATTACCTATTCCAAACCGATTAGAGAAGAAAGCAAAGGAGAACTCTACTTGGTTGATATTCGGCCAAAAACTGAGGAGATTAAGAGATTTCAGCAATGGCTTTAGGAAAAACTATGGAGATTCGGCCAAAGTGAAAGGAGAGAATAGGAGAAAAATAAATGGTATTCAGCTTTGGTTTAGAGAAAATGGATGAAGGGAGTTTCAGCAAGAATGAAAAAGAAGAAGAAGATTTTAGGCTTTAGCAGAATAAAAAGAGAAGAGAAGTTGCACACTTTCATTTTCAATTTTGGTCAAAAGAGAAGAAAAGAATTTCGGCACTAACTCCCTTATACATGATCGAATAAGCCCCTCTCTAATGTCCTTCTACCGGCCAACTCTTCTTCTCTCCACTCAATCCCCCTTTTCACTCCTACTTAGCCGAATCTTTAAGCTTTTGACCCAATCTACACTTTATCCATGAAGTGTCCTTATCTAATCCATCACCGTGATCTCCTTGCTAAAAATAAAAGCTCCAAAATGCTTCCCTTATGCTCAACCTAGGCCCCTTTACACTTCCCTGGTATGCCACCTTACAAGGCCCTAAATGGCGATCTTTGCCACCTTACCAACTTAATTCTTGTGTCCTAAGCCACACAATAAACTCCTTAAGGCCTAGCTCCCTTAGTTCCCCTTTTAGGCTTAAAATCGATATTTTTCTAAGGCTTCTACCTACAACCCAAGGTTCCCAAGCCCCAAAACACATTCAAAACACACTCAAGCATGCAATCACATTCATTCAAGTGAAAATGCACAACCCCTAAATCCTGGATATTATAGTTCTACCCCCTTAAAATAATTTCGACCTCGAAATTACCTGGCTAAAACAAGTGAGGGTCTAGTTGTCACATTGCTTCCTCTGGTTCCTACGAAGCTTCTTTCGATCCATGGTTACGCCATAACACTTTGACTAGAGGAACTGATTTCCTTCGAAGCACCTTCACATCCCGTTCCAGAATCTGAATCGACTCTTCCTCATAGGACAGATCTGGTCTCAACTCCACCTCCTCAACCGGTATTACATGAGATGGATCCGATCGGTAATGACGTAGCATCGAAACGTGAAACAAATCGTGCATCTGCTTCAATTCCAAAGGCAACTCCAACTGGTACCCCACTGGTCCAACCCGCTTCAAAACCCGATAAGGTCTTATAAACCTAGGACTTAACTTTCCCTTGCGGCTAAATCTCATCACCTTCTTCCACGGTGAAACTTTAAGAAACACCTGATCCCCCATAGCAAACTTTATCTCCTTCCGCTTAAGATCTGCATATGACTTTTGCCTGTTAGATGCCTCCTTCAACCGTGTCCGAATTACCTTAACCTTTTCTTTCGATTCTGCCACAATCTCTGGACCTAAAACTTGACGTTCCCCCAATTCTGTCCAACACGTAGGAGTGCGACACCTCCTTCCATACAGCGCTTCGTACGATGCCATCTGAATACTTGCCTGATAGCTGTTATTGTATGCAAATTCCGCTAAAGGCAAGAACTCCTCCCAACTTCCTCTGAAATCCATCACGCAACCCCTCAACATATCCTCTAGCACTTGAATTACCTCTCAGATTGGCCGTCCAACTGCGGATGAAATGTCGTACTGAAGTCCAACCTGGTGCCCAATGCTTGATGAATGCTTTCCAAAATCGAGACGTAAACCTCGGATCCCTATCCGAGATAATCGACAATCGGCACTCCGTGCAACCTTATGATTTTGCTACATACAATTTTGCCAATCTCTGCAGGGAATAGTCAACCTGCACTGGTATGAAATGTGCCGACTTCATCAACCGATCTACTATCACCCATACCGAGTCCTTCTTAGTAGGCGTAAGGGGAAGCCCACTAACAAAGTCCATGGTAATTCTCTCCCACTTCCATTGCGAAATCTTTATCGGCTGAAGCAATCCTGACGGTACTTGGTGTTTAGCCTTGACTCGCTGACACGTTAAGCACTTCCCTACAAATTCTTTAACTTCCCGCTTAAGACCAGGCCACTAAAACTGATCCCGTAGATCCCTATATAACTTACTTCCTCTAGGATGCATAGCATAAGGGCTACTATGTGATTCCTGAAGAATTTTCTGCCTTAACTTCTCATCCTTTGGCATACAAACCTTGCCCCGAAAACACATCATTCCATCACCGTTCACACTATAGTCTTCCAATTCCCCATTTTGTACTTGTAGCAGCTTAGCACTGAGTTCACCATCTACCAATTATTTCTCCTTCACCTGACTCAGCCATGTCAGCTTCACTTGCAACTCTGCTAACAAACTTCCATCATCATAAAGGCTAAGATGTGCAAACATCGCCCTTAGATCTGACACCACTTTTCGACTTAGGGCATCTGCCACCACATTCGCCTTGCCCGGGTGATACTCTATTGAGCAATCATAGTCTTTCAACAACTCCACCCACCTTCGCTGTCTCAAATTTAGCTCATTCTGAGTCAGTAGATACTTCAAACTCTTGTGGTCTGTGTAAATCACCGACCTTTCTCCATACAAATAGTGCCTCCATACTTTTAGAGCGAATATCACTGCCGCCAACTCCAGATCATGCGTCGGATAGTTAACCTTATGTGGCCTCAACTGCCGAGACGCATAAGCGACCACTTTCCCGTCTTGCATAAGGACACATCCTAATCCTGTATGGGAAGCATCAAAATACACCACGAAGTCTTTTCCTGCTTTCGGCTGAATGAAAATTGGAGCCTCTGTCAATACTCTCTTAAGCTTCTCAAAGCTCTCCTGCTGCTTATCCGCCCATACAAAAGGTACCTCCTTCCTTAACAACTTCGTCAGAGGTGTTGCTATTGACGAGAACCCTTCAACAAATCTCCTGTAGTAGCCTGCTAACCCCAAGAAACTATGAACCTCAGCCACAGACTTATGTGGTTTCCAATCTACTACTGCCTCAATCTTCCGAGGATCCACCCTTATTCCTTCCACAGACACCACATGCCCTAAGAATGTAACTTCCTTCAGCCAAAATTCGCACTTGCTGAACTTGGCATATAGCTTCATTTCCCTTAACACTTGTAACACCACCCGGAGATGCTCATCATGTTCTTCCTCAGACTTGAAATACACTAGGATGTTGTCTATAAACACAACGACGAACCGATCCAAGTAGGGTTGGAAAATTTGGTTCATCATATCCATGAACGCGGCTGAGGCGTTCGTCAATCCGAACGGCATTACTAAGAATTCATAATGCTCATACCTTATCCAGAAAGCTATCTTATGGATATCTACTTCCTTCATGTTAAGCTAATGATATCCTGATCGTAGATCTATCTTTGAAAATATCGCGGCCCCCTTAAGCTGATCGAACAAGTCATCTATCCCCGGTAATGGGTACTTGTTCTTGATGGTCAGCTTATTCAACTACCGGTAATCTATGCACATGTGCATAGTCCCGTCCTTCTTCTTCACAAATAGGACCGGTGCTCCCCATGGAGACACACTAGGTCGAATAAACCCACGATCGAGTAACTCTTGGATATGGGCTTTAAGCTCTACTAACTCCTTTAGTGCCATTCGGTATGGAGCAATTGACACAAGAGCTGTACCTGGCAGTAAATCAATTCTGAACTCCACCTCCCTGTCTGGGGGTAACCCAGGCAGCTCCTCCAGAAAGACATCCGTGAATTCCCTTACTGTTCTAACTCCACTAACTCTCTCTTCTTTGGCATCCAAAACACTAACGAAGGCCAGAAACGCCTTGTACCCTTTTCGCACCATCTTATCAGCCTTTAATGTGGAGACTACGTTAGCCAAATAATTTCTTCTTTCTCCTATCATAACTATCTCCTCATTCTCCGGAGTCCTCAACTCCATTCGCTTAGCTGCGCAATACAATTTAGCATGATGTTCCACTAGCCAATCCATGCCTAGAATGAGATCAAATTCTCCGAAAGGTAGTTCCATCAAGTTTGCAGGAAATACCACTCCCTGAATCTCTAGAGGTACACTCCAAAATACCCTATTCACCACTACCGTTTGAACTAACGGGCTTACTACAGTCATCTCCCTAACAGACAGTTTAGATGCTACACCTAGTGTTTCACTACTCTACATACAATATATGAGTGGGTCGAGCCAATATCAATTAAAGTAAAGTAAGGCTTGTCACTATAAGGAACATACCTGGTTATGACGTGCAGGCCACCATCCTCCTCCGACAAATTGCATTCACCAAACCCTACTGTCTTGCCTCGTGTTACCAACACCTCTCCCGGTGTTCCCCGACCTCTTCTAGAGCCATTACCCCTGCCAACCGGACCACGACCCTGCGGTGGCTGCTGTCCACCTCTTCTAGCCTGATTAAGAGCCTGACTTATTGGTCGGCTCCCGTCTATTTTCATAGGACAGTCCCTAATCATCTGATCCTTGGATCCACACTTAAAACATCCTCCTGCCTTCTTCCAACACTCTCCTAGGTGCATCTTTCCACACTGAGCACAAGTATGATACTGTCCTTCCATAACAACCTCCTGACCTCGCGGCCCATCAATTTTAGGTCTCTTTTGAACATTCCCGGATGACCTTGATGATCCAAAACCTCTTTTCTGCCTATTCCTATCTAAATTTTGTCTCACAGATTCCTTAACCCCTTCGGCTACCTTAGCCTTCTCCACCAACACGGTATACTCCCGCTCCTACTTGGAGCTATCAGCAGTCTTAGGTCATCCCTCAGTCCATCCTCAAACCGGACACATCATTCATGCTCCGTAGCCTCGATACCTTGAGCATATCGGCTCAACCTTAAGAATTTTGCCTCATACTCTACTACGGTCATATTCCCCTGAACCAGCCTCAGAAACACCTTCCTCTACGCATCAATATAGCTAGTCCCAATATACTTCTTCTGATACGCCTTAAAATACTCCCAGGTGAGATCATCAGCTGCAGCACCATCCCGAACCGTGAGCCACCACTAGTATGACTTATCGCGGAGAAGCGACACCACCCTTTTCAGTTTCTCCTCAGCAGTTCGGTCTAAATCGTCCATAATTCGCTCTATCACCTCTAACCAATACTTAGCCGTACTGGGTGCCACACCAGATACACCATGGAATACCTCCGCTCCATTGGCTCGGAGTCGCTCGGGTATAGATTTCTAAGCTCCCATACCTCCACCTGCTCCAGCCACCCTCTCAAGAACTCGTAGCATCGCCTGCGATGCTGCATCATCCCCCGTCTGATCTTGATATTCCATACCAGTAGCTGGTGGTGGTGGCATCTCATTCTCGGACCCTTGACCAGACCTAACGGGTTTCGATACGGTCATTCTGCCTCTACCATGCCCTCGCATATTACGACCACGTCCCCTAAAACTCATTCTTTCGAGTTACATTTATCTGATTTAAAATTTTATGAATCATTATTTCTTTCCACTGATTTATCGCGAACAGTCTTATGATTAATAGTTCTAAAAAAGTAGTTCCTTCGAATTCATACACACACTACAGTCTCAAGTTTATTCATTCAATCATCAACATTCATGAACTCGCGTTCATTACAGAAAAGTGTTGTGGTTGTCTTTGTTGTTATTTTCTACTACCCAAGGGTATTTTCATAATTTTATCCTATATGGGTATTTTCGTAATTTTTCAAAATAGGGTCCTTGGTGATTTTGGTGAAATAAGGGTGTTTTGGTAATTTTGTAATCCCGGGGGTACTTCGATAATTTTGGAAATCTGGGGTATTTTGGTAATTTTCCAAATTAGGGTATCTTGAAATTTTACAAAATAGGGGTTTTAGTATTTTTGCAAAATAAGAATATTTTGATAAAAAGGAATCGAGGGTAGTACGGTAATTTTATAAATTGAGGGTATTTTAATAATTTTTTTACAAACCAGGGGTATTTTAGAAATTTTTTAAATCTAAAATAGTTTTTACGAATCAAAGGGGTAATTCGGTGATTTTAAAACTAAGGTTTTTGTAAAACTATGTAGCTAGTCCCTTTCGGGTTTTAATTACTGAATTTAGCCTGTGGGTAAGTCCTCTTAGTTAGGGTGAACCGTCACTACGCACCACGTAGGATTCGAGTGGAGAGGAGGTGAGTCACTAGGACAGCTTAAATACCAAGCTCCCCCCTGAATCCAATCCTAGACATGCGCACAACAGTTGCCACACCCTTAACTCAGCGACTCACTCACAGGTTTGTTGGATTAGACTTTAAATTTTACGAAATTTTGTGTTGGAGTAAGCTAATCCTAGGGTTCAATAGCCCCTAATCCACTAATCTACATCCCCGTAATACCCACATACAAATCACACAGTAGTTAGGGGTACTTATTAGGTGGACTTCGGGCCGGAAACTCAGGTGCCATGCCAGAAAACCTGCTCAACCTTTAGTAAAACTCGATTTCAAAATAAAAGTGTTTTTGGGCCCAAAAGCCCTCAAGGCCAAGTTTTGAACTGAGCTTTGATACCAAATTGAAACACCCCAAACCCGACCCACAAGCCCTGACCGGATCTGGCATGCTCCTTGAATAAAACGTAGCAAATCCTCGTTTTGTCATGTTGGAAAACTGGTGGTTTTGAAGAAAAATCGGTTTGAGTTATGATCAATTTGAAAACCGTGTTGTTTTTGAAGTTTGTATTGAAACGATATTATCATGTTTCAAAAGTTACAAGTTAATAGAATTGCCGAATTTTAGAGCTTTTTATTATTAACTTGAAAACCGTAGGTGTTTGGGTGTCAAAACAATTGAAGTTGTTTTATGAAAAATGTTTAATCATTTGTTTGTGTGTTCATATCATAATAAAAATTAAAATGTAAACTTAAACTAGCTAAATGATAATGGCCTTATTACATCAAAATATAACCCAAAATAAATCAAATAAAACTTAATAAGAAAAATCTAAAAATGTTGAGCTGAGCATGGCCACCCCTAAGTCCCTGCCAACCCGGTCCATTGACTGGGCATCACCTGCAAAATGTTAGCTCACGAAGGGTGAGTCAACAGACTCGATGTAATTAATGACCATCATAGATTCCCAATCGATAAAACATATTATACCACATATATTAATCATAGGCAATGATGCAACCCAAACCTACCTAGATATCCATCCTCTACACATCACTGTACCTACCAATCACACCGTGGGATTACTAAATTGACCTCCATCCGCTACACACCATCGAAGGTAGTCATTGCGATCAATCGCTCATCGCCTTATAATTGTGGCATAGCCACAGATAACGTGATGAGTCACGGATTCATATTATGTGACATAGGTCACCGATAATGTGGTAAAACCACCGAACACTTCCCTTTATCATTATCACCCATATGCCCATGCAACATACAAGTCATACAGATATCATGCAATCTACCTTACCCCATGGCCATAACAAACTTTCTCATATTTTCATAGCAATGTTCATAAACACGAGTAATAACGTACATACGTGATTACATTGCAAGCATTAAATGGTACTCTTAGTTGTATTCATTCATTGCCTTATTAACATATACATAATCATTATTATTATTAAATGGGAATTTAGGGTGGGTTACACACCTGGTTACTAACACGATTATCGAATCCCGAAAATCTCGATCTCACGCACTAGATCCCCTTTTCTATATTCGGCCAACACTAAGAACATTAGCAAAGAGGCCATTCGGCTATATAGTAAATCCTGAAGGGTTAACACAACCATAATCCTTACCTTGATGCCAATTTGGTTACCAATCTGAATCCCAAAACTATGTGATAAGCCTTCCTTGAAATCGGCCAAACACTAATATAGTCAAACGGTTAGCTTTCGGCTTTTCAGAAAACTAAGAGACGAATTGAATTAGTACAAAACCTTACCACTGACTTACCGAAAACTATTGATTATGGAAAAGATGATTCTGATCTACTTCTTCAAAATCCCTGAGATCCTAAAAGAAACCAATTGCATGGTTGATTAAAAGTCAAGACAAATGCCAAAATTTAGCTTTTGTCCTACACATGTCGACAGAGAAGAAATAAGGCAGAATAATGGAGATTCGATCATGACAGACTTACCTATTCCAAACCGATTAGAGAAGAAAGCAAAGGAGATGTCTGCTTGATTGATATTCGGCCAAAAACTAAGGAGATTAAGAGATTTTGGCAATGGCTTTAGGAAAAACTATAGAGATTCGACCAAAGTGAAAGGAGAGAATAGGAGAAAAATAGATGGTATTCGGCTTTAGTTTAGAGAAAAGGGATGAAGGAGTTTTGACAAGAATGAAAAGAAGAAGAAGATTTTAGGCTTTAGCAGAATAAAAAGGAGAAGAGAAGATGCACACTTTCACTTTCAATTTTGGTCAAAAGAGAAGAAAAGAATTTCGGCACTAACTCCCCTATACATGACCGAATAACGCCCTCTCCAATGTCCTTCTACCGGCCAACTCTTCTTCTCTCCACCCAATCCCCCTTTTCACTCCTACTTAGCCAAATCTTTAAGCTTTTGACCCAATCTACACTTCATCCATGAAGTGTCCTTGTGCCGTCCATCACTGCATCTCCTTGCTAAAAAATAAAAGCTCCAAAATGCTTCCCTTGCTGCTCGAACCTAGGCCCCTTTACACTCCCTATGGCATCACCTTACAAGGCCCTAAGTGGCGCCTCTTTGCCACCTTACCAACTTAATTCTTGTGTCCTAAGCCACACAATTAACTCCTTAAGGCCTAGCTCCCTTAGTTCCCCTTTTTAGGCTTAAAAATCAGATATTTTTCCTAAGGCTTCTACCTACAACCCAAGGTTCCTGAAGCCCCAAAACACATTCAAAACACACTCAAGCATGCAATCACATTCATTCAAGTGAAAATGCACAACCCCTAAATCCCGGATATTACATGGTCTCCCTTGGTTTGGTATATTTTCCACTTTAGGCCTTTAAATTTTGATAAATTTGAGTAAGTGATAAAATTTCTATTTTAACCTCCTAAAATCTTTTAGTTTAATTTCGACCCCTCCACTATAAAATTTCTAACTTCACCCCTGGACTAACTTAGACCTTTTTCACTTGATTTAACTCACCCTTAGTTGAATAAAATAAATCTTCTTAATAAATCTTCATAATGATGTTATTCATTTCAAGATCTTTAACAATTTTTTCATTAATTTTAAGTTGCTCATTGTACATTGTCTTATACATGTCAACTTTGTATTGGAAAATTTTAAAATATTTATAGTGTTTCAATAACTATAAATGAAATGATATAATTAATTGAAAGATAAATCTTTTGATTATTGGTCAAGAGTCATATCACTTGTTTTTTATTAAAATTATAACTATTCAAACAATATTATTTGAATAGTTATAATATTAAATGAATAATTATGTGCTTTTTAAAGACATTATTACTCGTAAAAAACACATATTGAAAGATGTCTCTATGAAGAGACATGAAAATTACTATAAATAGGAATGTGATTTCATTTGGAAACCACACCAACAAATTCTAAAATTCTTTCTTTCCTGCCTCCATTTTCTAATATTATTAGATTATTTTATAAAGTATTACTGTAGAAACCATTTGTAGAAATTGAGTTTCTTGTTATACATTGTTCAATGCTTAGTGGACTTGTCAGTGCAAAACACAAATAGTCATCGATTTCATTGTATCCTCGAGGTTAATTTGCTTGAAACTCTTTTGCACATTAAATATAGGTGGGGGAAAAATATAACCTTAAAGATAGTGGTTTGATACATGCCTTGGAGTATTGTCCTATTTCTTCATTTGCTGTTCAAGTTTCTTCATGTGTTCAAGATTTTTCCTCAGCGGAGTTTGTACTAACACTTCGCACTATAGTTGTTGGGTTGCTCTCGCATCAAATTAATTCTTCAAATCCTTAATGGATGATTCCATTCTATTATATTAATGTAAAAAAAAAAGTAGATAATAAATCATGTTAAAAGAAATGGTGCAAAATAAAATTTTAAAAATAGAAAATAAGATTAAAAACCTTAAAATGAGAGTGGTTTTTTATATTATAATTATTTATTGTGTTTCATCATCTCGGAAGAATCCTATTCATAATCCTTCATGCATACATAAAATGGAAGGAAGAATGGTGGGCATTGAAAACTAATTTTATTTGATACAATTTATTCCTTAATTGTTATGGTTTTATTTCTCATATTTTTAAATGTATTTATTGTTGTATATAACATTAATTTACTTAAAATGAAATTTTAGCTAGTTTCAAATACAAATGTAGCAAATAAGGTTAAATATGAAATGAGTGGTTGACAATATATGTGGTAAATATTTCCACTATATGTTATATGATAATTAATCAACTTAGTTGTAAATTATGTTATTAGTAAAATACAATTCAAAATAGAGTACTAGAGACTAATAATACAAATACAAAAAGTGATTGATCTATTGTTTTATTAGTTGTTAATTCGGTGGCTATCACTATTTTAATAAATTAGAATCCATTTGTTTTTCATCAAAATAATACATCATTATTGTTAATGGTAAAAAATAATTGTAACACCCTTAATTTGTATCCGTCGTCAGAATAGGGTTATAGAGCATTACCGAATAAATGTAACCTAAATCATTCATTTCAAAACATTACAATAAACATAACATAATCTAACATTAAACATGCATATCGTCCCTTATTCAATCGCTTGAGGCCTTAAAATCACTTTAGAAACGATTCGGGACTAAATCGGGAACATTTGAAAAATTTAGGAAAAAGTTAGAAAAATTCAACTGCAGGGGTCACACACCCATGTGGCCAGGCAGTGTGACTCACACGACTGAGACACACTCCGTGTCTCAGGCCATGTAACTTTTGAAATAGGGACACACAACCGTGTCCCAGCCCGTGTCCGTGCCCATGTACTCTAGCTTGGGTCACACGGCCAAGCCACATGCCTATGTGCCAAACTGTGTAACTCTCAAAATGGCCTCACATTCCGTGTGCTAGCTGACTTGTTCCCTAAGCACTAAATAGATGACACACTACCGTGTCACCCAGCTGTGTGTCTCATATGGCCAAGTCACACGCCCGTGTGTCTGGCCATGTGGACATAAAATGTACCTTAAACAACAAGTTTACCATTTCTTACTTGCTTAGGCATTAAGCAACTCAAAAACCAAACATTTAACCTATCCTAAATATGATCAATCATACTCCAAACATGCCAAAACAATCATCTTAGGTGCTTAACCAATGTACCCTTGTTGGTACCACATCATATCATCAAAACCTATCAACAATGCATCATTCAAATCAAAGTTTAAAACATACCAAAATCACTCAATTTAGCCTAGCTTATAACCACCTAAAACATCAAGCTTAAATTCACATACACCTAACAAGCCTTGGTTCAAAACAAAATTCCAAATTATGGCTTCAAACACAAACATATGTTTATATATATACCAAACCAACATTATACTTAAACTTAAATACATCTCATATACCAAATTCACTAACATCCAAACACATCCTAGGTACATGCCATTACAAAAGGTAAACATCACCAAATTTGAGATTGGAATTGTTGTTGGATACTGAGTTGACGATCAAAAGAGAAGTACCTAACCTACACACGGAAAACAAAATCGTACATTGAGTAAAATTCAGTGATATTTCTATAATCCAAACAATTAAAGACATAATGATACAAGAAGGCATAATTTGAATTATAGGAACATACTATTGACTAAGCTTACAATTACCATATACCATCATTTCAAATTCATGCATATTACCGTATCATTTCATACTATACTCAATTTTTACATGCTATTATATTTAATTTGTTTAATATATATCTCAATTCACATCACTTGCTATATAAATATCTTTTCACATATCAATCTATATTTGTTTTACAATGGCATTATCCATTCCATATTCAATTAATGAGTACATAACTCATGTATTTCATTTAATCACAACATATCTCATTTTTCATGTTTCAATTTATTATCTCATTTCAATTTCACATACCATGCCATTTCAATATCGATTATAAAAATTTATTATTTAGTTACCCCTATTAACACGACTCAGACGGATACACGGATCCAACCAATACATCAGTTTGGAACCTAGTGCCTCATTGGATAAATCAAAAGTAATAACTGTGCCCAGCTGGTCGTGTGTCAGAGTCTTAAAAATTTATAATGAATGATCTAGCCTACAAACTAACTGTGACAACGACTTGAGGCAAGCGCACCTATCGAACAGTAGTATAGTTTAGTGGCAAGACCGGATTGTTGAACCCAAAGGAACCAAAAGTACTAATACTAAGTTTTTTTTATTATTTAACCTAACAATTAAAGGGAGTTATTGTTAAACCTAAAATTAACTAACTACTACGCTAAAGATGCTAAGACAAAGAGAATGAATTGGGGAAATACTTGTGGGAAAACCAATTGATTGAGACAATACCCAAGGAAGAATCCACCTAGACTTCACTTGTTATCTAACTCTGAACCAGATGATTTATTCACTTGACTTGATCCGTAGGATTCCCTAACTTATATTAATACCTCTCCCGAGGCTACTAACGTCTAACCCTAGGTTGATTAATTGAAATCTCTATGTAATTAAAACCCGTAGAATTGCACTAACTTGATCTATGGACTCCCATATTAGGTTTGACCCTAATATGGCAGATTTTTTGTCATCCTATCTCTAGGGTTGCAATCAACTCCGCTTAACTATGCTAGATCTACTCTTAAACATGGTCTATTCCTCATCTGCCTAAGTGCATAAATGCTTGGATCAATATCCTGAAATATCAATGTAACATCCTAAAATTTGGAATTTTATGTGTTGCGTTATTTTGGTGCTAAATTGGTTAAATTATTAATTGTGTATGTTTAGGAGGCCCTGAAAAGGTTCGGGATTTAATTGGACCTTGTAAAAAATTTGGCATTTAGCACTTTAATGAGATGGAGAAAGTGATCTTAAAGCATATGGGAATAAGTGAGTAAATGGTTAGCATAAGTGAGCAATTAGTAAAGAGGTTATGGCATTAAGTGAAGTACATTGAGGGAAGAGGTTCAAATCCCTTTGTGTGCAAATTTTGCTTTTATTTTTGCACCCATCCATCATGTGTCAGCCAAACATATTATTATGGTAAGTTGGACTTTTATTTTTATGGTAAGATAGCTAAAGAGATTAAAGAAAGGTTGAAGTTAGGGAAAGGAATCAAAAGGAAAAGGTAAGTAAGGGGAACAAGTGGCTTATTTCATGGTGAATGCTATGGAAAGTTTGGTTGGCAAAAATGTTGACCATTTGGCTATGAACATGGATGATTTTGGGGCTAAGGGGGATGGCTGAATTTTTGTTAGCATTTTGGTTAGGCTTAGGTGATAATTTTGGGTCATTTCCATTAGCATCAAGTGTGTCTTTTTCTCAAAGAAAATTCTAATCTTTTAGCCAAATTTTGTCTTGGGCAATTGGTAAGAGTTGTGAGTATTGTTTTGGTCAAAATCTCTTTATGCCACTTTTGTGACATTTTTCTTTTCTCTCCAAACTTTCTTCTCCTCTTTGCCGAATTTTAGAACTTTGAGTGTGCATACCTTTTTCTTTTCTTTTCTTTCTTCTTACCGAATGGACTTAAGCCATTGAAACCATATTATTCACTCTTTCTCTTTTGAAAAATCGAAACCTCACTAACCTTTCTTTTCATCTCTTTTCTCTTTTTACAAAATTTTCCAAACACCTCTCTTCTTCTTCTCAAATCAATAATTTCCAGAACCAAATATTATTGTTTGTTTTACCCCATAGCCGAATATCATTGCTCATCTTCCCTTATAGTCGAATCTTTGATTTCATACATATTTCTTCTCAACCGTATTACTACTCATACTTTGATCAATCGATAAGTGATCCATTCCAAAATTTTTATTTTTATTCTTTCTCTTAGTGCTGAATCTATGCCTTAGTGTGGGATGGCCTTTTTGATCGAGACCATCACCATACTTTCTCTCATTCGAAATCACTTTTCTTCTTCGTAGAAATATAGTGGAAGGTCGAAACTTGGAGTATCTAAAGTCATCATTTAATCGCTAGAATTCGGTCTTAAAATCTCTAAGGTAAGAGTTCTTCACGGATTCTATAATCACTTTCATTCGTTAAGATAGTGATGATTAACCGATATTATTATAGGGACTCTATCGCTCGATCTTTCATCTTGAGATCATACGGATTTTTGTGGTAAGCCGACCCTATTCCTCAAATCAATCATTCATAACAACATAATAATAGTTTTGACTAATATTTGATTTCAATGGAGTCAAGCAATATTGAATCGAAAGGGATAGTGATTGGAGATCGATAAAGGAGCGGACTAGTGATCCCTACTCCTAAATTTAAATGGAGGGCAAGATCAGCGATTCGGGACTTCCCACGGGGTGTGGACCCTCATCCAGTGAGAATCAACTATTCGAGGTCGTTCGCAATTTTGAGGCATCAACGATTCGGGATTTTCCATCGGGTTGTGAGCCGTTAACCGGGAAAACGACAAATTGTGGTCATTCACGATTCCAAGGGTAAGCATCGTAGATTGTTCATTTCGTGTTGATAAATCGCGTATGTCAACTAATCAAGCGTTGTAATATTTTAGGTGTTGACGATCGAGTGAGCGTAGTACTTACAGTAATCAGGTGTGTTTTCTCACACTGTATTCTGTGGGTTGAAAACTATTATCGTATTGGTAGTAAATTGCTTGATTAAGTCGTAATTTGAGAGATCGAAAAAATTGGCTTTGATCTCATTATTTGATAAAATCGTGAAAGATTACAAAAAATGCCTTAAATGGGCGAATCGATATATTTTGTTTTGTGGGCCAAATCGATACATATATTTGATAAATGGGCCAAATCAAAATGTGACTAAGTGGGCTGATTGAAATATGACTATGTGGGCTGATTGATAAATGACTATATGGGTCGATTGATAATTTGCTATATGGGCCGATTGATAATTTGCTAGATGGGCCAATTGATAATTTGCTATATGGGCTGATTTAAAAATTTGCAAAATGGGCCAAGTTGATAATTGCTTAATGGGCCAACTTTGATAACTTGATGTAATGGGCCATAATTTTAAGTAATAAATGTCCGAATAAATTAGAGTGATATGTTATGCATTATATACATGAATTGCATGGGACGGGATAGTGATGAAGAGAAGTTTTGGTAGCTCTGCACATAATTCTGGTGGCTCTGCCACAAATATGTATAGTGGCAATGCCACATAAAATCTGTTATTCTGGTGGCTTGTCCACAAATAATATGTTATAAATGGCTTAATGCCTGCGATTGGTGTGTTGGCGGGGTGGGTTGACTGATGATCACCTACAGGTGTGTTGGTTGGTACGGGTGGTGTGTAGCGGATGAAATTCTAGGCTTGGTTTGGGAATTGCATTTCATATTCATGTTATATTCATTACATTTTTATTATTGTATGTGGGCTCAAGCCCAAATAATTGTTTAACAGATTTTGGCCCAGTGAATAATGGTAAGTGGGTTACACACTGAGTTCTAGTAACTCACCCTATCTTTCTTACCCTTTTCAGGTAATGATCAGTAATGGAGACTTGGGCCATGAATAACTTGGAGGAGGCCATAGTACAAATAAATGGTTTAATTTGAAATTTGGTTTTCTTTAAGTATTTTAATTATTTTGCTATTTTGTTAAAGATTGTAATAAGGCCTCTGGATTAATTTTTGTTTTATTTATGTTTGGCGAAATTATTAATTGCTCTAAGAATTTCGGATCGAGATTTTACTAAAAATGAAAATAGTCATTTTAATTCGAAAATTATATTCAAATTTTTTTTAACATTTGCGATATTTTTCAAAGTCATGCTTTATAAGATTTTCATATCTCAATTTGTCAGAATTATCAATCAAATTTTTATTCAACAATTTTTTTTTAAAAGTGAGTTGTTTTAATCGACTTATTTATAAAAAGAAATTAGTAGAATTTTCTCAGGTGACATGTCAGATCTAGCCTTAACGCATGGGCTGGGTTTGGGGTGTTACAATCAAAACAAAAATTAAGAACAAATCAAATATTTATCATACAGTTTAGAAAATAATAACAAGATCCATCTTAGGTTTCATCCCCCTTAGGTATTTGATGGCTTTAGTTCATAATCATAAAAGAATACATCTCAGAAGAAAATATAAAACAAAACATAAAGAAAACCCTAAAACCCCTTGAAGGAATTGAAGGAGAGCTCCTCAGTCTGGAGTATGATTCCGACTTCTTGAGATGAATCAACTGGCTTTCTTCGAGTAAATCCCACAACTCGACCCTCTAGCTTGGCTCCTTGGCCTAGCTGAACGCCCCCTAAAGGTTGGCCTCTAGGGTGTTTATATAGGCTTTTGAAATGTCTTTCTTTGCCTCTAAGTACCCTATTCGAATAGAATTCAAATAGGTTACGTCAGGGACATGCCCATGGCACACGCCCGTGTAAGTCGAGGCCAGGCCGTGTGGTCTTGGGCCCAGGCCGTGTTGATTTTGTAATTTGGCCCATTTTCTCCGTTTTCGACCCTTTTCTCATTCTTTTCATCCTCCCGTGATCTCCTTAGTATAAAACATGAAAACAAAGGATTAGGAGCACCTATTTCCATAATTAAAGGGATAAATCATCCAAAAGTATGCTAAATGTGGGATTAAAATAAGTGTATATTATGGTTTATCAAATACCCCCACACTTAAGCTTTTGCTTGTCCTTAAGCAAAATTCTCAACTCACAATTAAAACGAACTTCCTCAATTCATAATATTCATCGATGTTTCATCATAATTTATAGATAATTTATACATGGATAATTTAACTCAAAGAGTCCTAAAGATTCAAACAATCAAAGTCGTAGTTTTTAGCACGAAAAATATAGGGGTTTCCCCTTATCTAAATAATTACCTTTAAATCAAAATTGACAAGAGTTGACATCCTCACTAAAGATTCACTCAAATCACTCCAGGTGTTTAAGGGTCAAAATAAAGTACTCATTAGTCAAACATGAAAAGTTATTACCATAGGCTTCCCTGAAAATCAAATCTCCACCACTATAAAATAAGATGATACATAGATCAAAAGGTCTTTAAAGGGTTGTAATGGGGCTTAGATTAAAGGTGTGGATAAAGGCTGAATTAGAGGGTTAAAATCGAGATTGAATTGACAAATTACCTAACTAGAAAAATGAACTAATCCTAAATAATTACATCAATTGAAAACTTGAAACTAATAATACGAGATTCTATTTCAAGATGTTGAATTTAAACAAACAAGCTCACTTAATCACAGAACTAATAATGAATATACTTTGATTTTTTTTTATTTTTTTAAGAACAAATCAAGTTAAGTACATAATATAAGATGAATTCAACTATTGAAAAAAAATAGGTAACTGATCAAATCAAGTCTCGATAGAAGGGTAGTCAAGAGGAATGGTGATAACAAATACAAGATGGGTTTTGGGTCAAAATTAGTGGGTGAGTCAATAAAAGGGTTGTTAGGATCAAAGGGGTTCACTAGGGGTTAATTGTGAGGGTAGGCTTTTTAGTGAAGTGAGTGGGTTAAATCCCAGGTGCCTTTATCATCTTTGTATATCAATTCAATGGTGTGGTCTTGACATGTATAATCGAAGCAAGTTCTAGAATAACAAATCAATATTGGCACACTCATAATAAAAAAAGTGAGCATGAAAAGAATGCATGCTCTAAAAGGCTCAAAATCTCACAAAAATTATGGTTTTTTATGGCAACCTTGTAAATTTCAAACTTCAAGGTAATAATTAGATTCAGGTAGACAAATTAGCAGAGTTTTTAATTTTGAAAAATAGACTTATCATGCTTGATTCTATAGTCTCCTAAAGTTTAAAACATCAATGCACAATTAACTATGACTTAATCTAAAACATATCAATAGAAATCATAAATCAATCAAAATTTCATTCTAATTAGCGATATGAGAAAATTACTTAAGACAAGATATCATTCAAGGATTTGAGAATAATGCAAAAAGTTAGGCACTTTTCTAAATAAATTTTCACCCCCCACACTTAAGATGTACATTGCCCTCAATGTACAAAGATATATAATAACATTACAGTAGAAAATCAAAAGATAGGGAGAGAAGTCAACTTCTTGAATTTTTGGATGGATTCCTTGAGAAGGAGGAAGAGGCGTTGGTGGCGGTGGTTACTAGGGTCGTGGTGGTGTGATTCCCAAGCAGCCTGAACAACCTAAATAAACAAAATCAAAATATAGTAATATAGATTTAGCAGAATAGAGATAAAGAGAATGAAATTAAAAGAGACGAGAAAAGAAAAAGAGAAAATAAATGGACTCAAAGGTCCATTTCTTGTTGAGTTAATGAAGCGGTCGGCATTAACTTATGTAAATTGGTCTCGCATAGGGAGACTGGGATAAGGTCCTTTCGTTTCTTCGACATGGATTAAGTGTTGATCAAGAGTTTGGAAGATGAAGAAGGAGGAAAATGAAAGGGGAAAAACTTAAAGGATATGGAAAAAGATAATGGAGAGTGGGTGAGAAGGGGAGTAGGTGCTTTAAATAAAATTTTTAGCTCTGGTACATCCCCACGCCTGTGTTTCATGGGCATTTTGTGTTACATGGCCATATCACACAGCCATGCGGTGGTTCAATCGTTTCTTCCACACCTTTTATTTAGGTCACCACACCCGTGTTGATAAAACAGTGTCAGCCACGGCTGTGTCGCACGGCCGTGGTGTTTAATCGGAGCCCGTGGCTTGAAGATATTTTTTGTCCTATTTCAAACTATCTCTGTCATGCTAGTATGAAAATTCGTAGTACCCACACGGCCATGGCCACCACTGTGTGCAAGGCCGTGTGGTGCAGAAATCTACGCTTCATTAACTTGGTTAGTTTGTAGTTAGGTGGTAAAACAAAGAGAATAAAAATAAATAGGGTTTGAGTCTTAAGCTAGACATACCTCTCATTGAGTGAAAAATCCTTTCTCATGCTATCATTATATAGTTTGAGTCGAGTAGCATTTACCTTAAAAGTGCTGAATGTAGAATTGCTTACTTGATTGTGCCCTATGGGAAGATATTACTTACCTTAAAAGGGATCTCTTTATTTGTAATGAGGTCTGAAGTTGTAATTCAAGGGTATGTTTTCTAACGAAGACTTGATCTCCTATTTTGAAGTGATTTGACGTTCTTATAAGCTCGTCTGGGGGTTCCTTCGATTTCACTTCATGTGGTTTCAATTCCTCCTTGAAATGCGCTTTCCACTCGTCTAGTTCATCAATTTGAAGCCTTTGTTCCTCATTAATTTCTTCTTTATCGGTACGAGGTCTAAGATCTAGCTCAATTATATGGTTCTATGGTGAATAAGGTTTAACCGAATGGTTATCAATAGAATTTACGTTCCCACCTTTGTCGTTCAATGTCCTAGCTGAGTTGAGAGCTTGAAGACTGATTGATTCGTCACCTACACGAAGTGTAAGTTCACCTGTACTAACATCAATTTTAGATCCGCGTTGCTAAAAGGGCCTTCCTAAAATTAAAGGAATCATATTATCGTCATCCATGTCTAAAACAACAAAGTCTACGGGGAATATGAATTTGTCAATTTTAATAGGTACATCTTCAATTATACCCTTAGGAATTCGAATATTCTTATCAGCTAATTGAATACTCATCCTAGTTTATTTGGGTTTCCCTAGACCTAGTTGTTTAAACATTTTATAAGGCATAACATTTATGCTTGCCCCTAAATCAGCTAACGCGTTATTAATAGTTAAACTACCAATTAAACATGGAATTGCAAAACTCCCTGGATCTTTTACTTTTTGTGGTAGTTTGTTTTGCAGCATTGCTGAGCATACTGCGTTTAGTTCCACATGCGATTCCTCATCTAACTTTCGCTTATTTGTCAAAAGCTCTTTTAAAAATTTCATTGAATCTGGCATCTGCGAAAGAGCTTCAAGAAACGGTAAGTTAATATGTAATTTTTTTAAAAGTTTAAGAAACTTACCAAACTGTTCATCTGAATTGTCTTTCTTCATCGCATCGGGATATGGTATACGAGGTTGGTATTATTTAATTACCTATTTTGGCTTTTCTTGGCTTACCTCAACCTTCCCTTCAATTAACACAGGTTCTTGCCTCGGTTCAAGTTCAAAATCTACTAACCCTTCACTATTCTGAGTGGTTATGGCTTGAAGTTGCTTTTTGGGTTAGTCTTAGTGTTACTTGGCAAGCTACCTTGTGGTCGTTCGGAGATCAGCTTAGCGAGTTGCCCTAACTGGTTATTGATTCCTTTAATCGATGCTTGTTGATTTTTAAGTGTTTTTTTTTTTTTGGTGTTCGAGGAGTGAAAAATCCTTTCTCATGCTATCATTATATAGTTTGAGTCGAGTAGCATTTACTTTAAAAGTGCCGAATGTAGAATTGCTTACTTCGATTGTGCCCTATGGGAAGATATTACTTACCTTAAAAGGGATCTCTTCATTTGTAATGAGGTCTGAAGTTGTAATTCAAGGGTCTATTTTCTCTAACAGTACCTGATCTCCTATTTTGAAGTGATTTGACGTTCTTATAATCTCGTCTGGGGGTTCCTTCGGTTTCACTTTGTGTGGTTTCGATTCCTCCTTGAAATGCGCTTTCCACTCGTCTAGTTCATCAATTTAAAGCCTTTGTTCCTCATTAATTTCTTCTTTATCGGTACGAGGTCTAAGATCTGGCTCAATTATATGGTTCTATGGTGCTTCCTGAAAATAAGGTTTAACCGAATGGTTATCAATAGAATTTACGTTCCCACCTTTGTCGCTCGATGTCCTAGCTGAGTTGAGAGCTTGAAGACTAATTGATTCGTCACCTACACGAAGTGTGAGTTCACCTGCACTAACATCAATTTTAGATCTGGCAGTTGCTAAAAAGGGCCTTCCTAAAATTAAAGGAATCATATTATCGTCATCCATATCTAAAACAACAAAGTCTACAGGGAATATGAATTTGTCAATTTTAACAGGTACATCTTCAATTATACCCTTAGGAATTCGAATATTCTTATCAGCCAATTGAATACTCATCCTAGTTTATTTGGGTTTCCCTAGACCTAGTTGTTTAAACATTTTATAAGGCATAACATTTATGCTTGCCCCTAAATCAGCTAACGCGTTATTAATAGTTAAACTACCAATTAAACATGGAATTGCAAAACTCCCTGGATCTTTTACTTTTTGTGGTAGTTTGTTTTGCAGCAGTGCTGAGCATACTGCGTTTAGTTCCACATGCGATTCCTCATCTAACTTTCGCTTATTTGTCAAAAGCTCTTTTAAAAATTTCCTTGAATCTGGCATCTGCGAAAGAGCTTTAAGAAACGGTAAGTTAATATGTAATTTTTTTAAAAGTTTAAGAAACTTACCAAACTGTTCATCTGAATTGTCTTTCTTCATCGCATCGGGATATGGTATACGAGGTTGGTATTATTTAATTACCTATTTTGGCTTTTCTTGGCTTACCTCAACCTTCCCTTCAATTAACACAGGTTCTTGCCTCGGTTCAGGTTCAAAATCTACTAACCCTTCACTATTCTGAGTGGTTATGGCTTGAAGTTGCTCTTTTGGGTTAGTCTTAGTGTTACTTGGCAAGCTACCGTGTGGTCGTTCGGAGATCAGCTTAGCGAGTTGCCCTAACTGGTTATTGATTCCTTTAATCGATGCTTGTTGATTTTTAAGTGTTTTTTTTGGTGTTTTGGAAACGGGTTTCTGACACCGCTATGAATTTTGTCAGTATCTTCTCAAGGTTCAACTTCTTTTCCTGTGGGTAGGGCTGTTGTTGGAAGTTTGGAGGGGGTGGTTGTTGTCTCTGATTTCCTTGACCACCCCATGAGAAATTGGGGTGGTTCCTCCAACCTGGATTATAAGTATTACTATAAGGGTTATTTTAAGATCTAAAATTGTTACCCGTATAGTTTATCTGTTCGATTTCCATGCCAAGATTGTAGGGTGGGTACTCAGGATTCGCCACACCTCCTAGATTTGAATCACATTACATTATTGGGTGTACCTGCGAGGAACCACACAAACCATCAATCTTTTTATTTAACATCTCTACTTGATTTGATAGCATGGTGACTGCGTCGACATTGAAAACTCCAGCTATTTTTGTTGGGCTTGTCCTTTTAACTTGCCACTAATAGTTGTTCAGTGACATCTCCTCTATAAACTCATAGGCCATCTCAGAAGTTTTTTATTCAGGGTTCTGTCGGCTGCTGAATCAATCAGTTGTCTCGTTGAAGGGTTCACACCGTTATAAAAGGTTTGGACCTGTAGCCACAAGGGTAATCCATGGTGTAGGCACCTTCTCAATAGATCTTTGTATCTCTCCCATGCATCGTATGGTGTTTTTAAATCCATCTGCACAAAAGAAGAGATATCATTCTTTAATTTGGCCATTTTGGCCGGTGAAAAATATTTTAATAAAAAATTTTTGGTCATTTTTTCCCATGTAGTGATTGATCCTCGTGGAAGAGAATTTAGCCACTGTTTAGCTTTATTCCTCAAAGAGAAGGGAAATAACCGAAGACGGATGGCATCATCAGAAATTCCATTAATTTTGAAAGTATCACAAAATTCTAGGAAATTTTCCAAGTGATTATTTGGATCTTCATCCCGCAAACCATCAAATTGAACAAATTGTTGTATCATTTGTATAGTATTAGGTTTCAGTTCAAAATTATTAGTAGCTATAGCAGGTCTAACAATACTTGGCTCAGTTCCTATTATATTAGGTTTAGCATAATCATACATAGTTCAAGGAGCATGATTTTCGGCCACCTCTGGAGGTAGCAGATTATTCTCAGCCATCTCTTCGGTAGTATTAATTTCGTCTTCTTGCTCTTCTTGTATGTAGTTTAAGCTTCGCCTTATTTCTCTACAATTTCTGTGAACCGTACCTTCAATATCACTATCGTAAACTAAGGGCCCTTTCGGGTTCTTTCTAGTCATAAACTAGAGGTACCTATCACGAAAAGATAAAAGAAAAAGAAAATTAGAAAAGTAAAAATAAAATTTAATTGCAAAAATAAAAATAAAATATGGCTGAAGTAATAAAAATTGAGCGTTCTTAATATTTCAGTTTCCCGGCAACGGCGCCAAAAACTTGATCACGTGTTAGAGTCTTAAAAATTTATAGTGAATGATCTAGCCTAAAAACTAACTGTGGCAACGACTTGAGGAAAGCGCACCTATCGAACAGGAGTATAGTTTAGTGGCAAGACCGGATTGTCGAACCCAAATGAACCAAAAGTACTAATACTTTCTTTTTATTACTTAACCTAAGAATTAAAAGGAATTGTTGTTAAACGTAAAATTAACTAATTCTCTAAGCTAAAGATTCTAAGACAAAGAGAATGAATTGGGGAAATACTTGTGGGAAAACCAATTAATTGAGACAATACCCAAGGAAGAATCCACCTAGACTTCACTTGTTATCTGACTCTGAACCAGACGATTTATTCACTTGACTTGATCTGTAGGATTCCTTAACTTATATTAATACCTCTTTCGAGGCTACTAACGTCTAATCCTAGGTTGATTAATTGAAATTCTTTCTAATTAGAACCCCTAGAATTGCATTAACTCGATCTATGGGTTCCCATATTAAGTTTGACCCTAATTCGGTGGATTTTCGTTATCCTATCTCTAGGGTTGCGATCAACTCTTCTTAACTATGCTAGACGTACTCTTAAACTCTATTCCTCCTCTGCCTAAGAGCATAAATGCTTGGATCAATATCCTGAAATATCAAAATAAGAATTAATAACACATAGTTAAGATCAAATCAAATATTTATCATACAGCTCAAAAAACAATAACAAGATCCGTCTTAGGTTTCATCTTTCCCTCAGGTATTTGAGGGGTTTAGTTCATAATCATAAAAGAATACATCTCAGAAGAAAATATAAAACAAAACATAAAGAAAACCCTAAAACCCCTGAAGGAATTGAAGGAGAGCTCCTCAGTCTTGAGTATGATTTCGCTTCTTGAGATGAATCAACTGGCTTTCTTCGAGTAAATCCCACAATTTGGCCCCTCTGGCTTGGCTCCTTGGCCTAGCTGAACGCCCCCTAAAGGTTGGCCTCTAGGGTGTTTATATAGGCTTTTGAAATGTCTTTCTTTGCCTCTAAGTACCCTATTCTGAATAGAATTCAAATAGGTCACGTCAGGGACACGACCATGGCACACGCCCATGTAAGTCGAGGCCAAGCCGTGTTCGGGTCTGTTAATGAGGCATAATCGTATGGTCTTATGCCCAGGCCATTTTATTTCGTAATTCTACCCATTTTCCCCGTTTTTGGCCCGTTTCTCGTTCTTTTCATCCTCCGGTGCTCTCTTGAGTATAAAACATGAAAACAAAGGATTAGGAGCACCTGTTTCCATAATTAAAGGGATAAATCATCCAAAAGTATGCTAAATGTGGGATTAAAATATGTGTATATTATGGTTTATCACCAGCGCTATATAAATTGATACCCAGTGTCTCATTGATTAAACCGAAGAAAGTTGGCGCCTAGTGCCTCATCAACTCGAAGTCGAAGAAATCCCCGAACTCTTCCTATCCTATGGCATGCCATCTATATTCGATTCAATTCGATACAGTTAATAGGGTTTCATTTCATTTTTCAAATACAATCAATATCCCATTCTCATATTTGCACATTATCACATTTAAGCATATATTCATTCCAATTTCCAATTTCTCAATACACTCATAACATATTCCAACTCAATTCAATTCAATTAAAAAGCACATTAATTCTCACCTCCAATGCTTACCATATGCAATAATTCAAAATGCAATAATTTACAACTTAGTTCGAATTATAGAAACAGAAACCGTGGATTCTGAGCTATTCGATGTCAATATTATCCTTCCCCTTCTTAGTCGAGGATTTCAGTACGACGTTAGATACGGAATTAAAATATTTAAAATACACCAATACAACATAATTGAGTTCCACATTGAATATTTCAATTTTTACTCAAAATTTGCTTAAATTTCAATTTAGTCCTTAAACTGAGACTAATTTTTAATCTTCACAATTTAGCTCTATATTTTCATACTGATTTCACTTTAAACTAAATTTAACTCTCTATTTTCAATTATACCCTTGAATTTCAAATTTTTCACAAGTTAGCCCCTATTACTCAAAATCAAGAATTAACTTCACCATCTAGTCCTTTTTCACTTTTCACTTAAAAATCTATCAATTTAATCCCTAATACTTAATCTATTCAACAATAGTAACATCTAACATTCTAAACAATACCAAAAATTACAACACGGGTCGACTAGCCTTAAGTACCAGGATTCCAAAAACATAAAAATTACAAGAAAAAAGACTAAATTAACTAACCAATTGAAATTGAAAAGTTTTAAACCCTTGTGGCCGTGGGTTTTTTTTTTTCTTCTTTCTTTTTCTTTCTTTTATTTTATATTTAATTTGCATGTCTTCTCTCACATTTCTCCATTTTCTTTCTATTATAATTTCATTTATTATATATTATATATTATATAAAACATATATACATACCTTTAACTTTTAATTTATTAACTATTATAATATACATAATATGTAACACCCCTTACCCGTATCCTATGCCGAACAAGGCACGAGGCGTTACCTAACTTAATAACATGCATACAAATATTTTTGGGTTATAAAATTTTGTTTCGATTTAAAATTTTCAAAATTCATCTTAAAGTCTCTAATATGGGCCTACGAGGCCCAAAACATACTTTAGAAATGGGTACTAAGCCAGACACTTTAGAAAACTTTGGAAAATTTCACTGAAAATAAAGGGCACATGCCCGTGTGGCAAGGGACATGCCCGTGTGGGCAGACCGTGTGGTCACACACGCCTATGTCCCTAGTTGTGAGGATTTATTTTAAAATTCAAACCTACAGGGGTTTTCACACGGCCTGGCACACGCCGTGTCCATGGCCCATGTCTCTCATAAGGCCATGGCACACCCGTGTCTCAGCCCATGTGTTAAAACCTTGACATTCTATTTCTGACGTCAGCAACATTTTACACTATGTTTGGATGGGGGGAATAGGAATGCATTCCCCCCAATTCGATGGGCCCACCACCATACCTTTGTTTGGTTGGCTGTAATGACATTACAGCCTGATTCCATTCAGTCCTTATTACACCCATTGGCTGTAATAGCCATTCCTTACCTTCAGCACTGATTAGGTATTCCATCCGTCATTTCCTATTTTCTTTTTCCTATTTTCCATTTTCTACCCTCAGCTTCATCTTCTCTTATGTTTCCCTTTTCCTTTCTTTTTCATGCTTCTTCCTTCCACTGTATCAATAAATTCCCAACTTATGAATTTAAATCCTTTTTAATCCTATTTCCTCTTAACCCAATCTACATTTTCTCTTCTTTTTCAACTCTTTTTCTCTTCTTCTTCAACTCTTTTTCTCTTCAATATATTGACAAAGTTGGAAATTCTTGATAGCTTAATCCATTGAAAAAAGAAGTGAAGCGTTTTTCGGGTCGTGTCGCAGGATAAAAGAACTGGTAAGTTTTAATTCAGACCCAAATTTTAAATGCCCTAGATCTGTACAGGTTTTAAGAGGAAAATGAAAAGGGGATTTCAGATAAAACTCTCTTTCGCCTTTTATACATTCCCTATCTAATTAATTTACAGGAAGTGTTTCTATTTTGCATTTTTGGGTTTGCTTCTTTTGCTGGGTATTTTATTTATTTTTCTTGGTTTTGGATTTAATGCCCTTTGGCTTGCTTAGAAACTCCGTTTGGTGTCTGCTAACTTAAACTTACTATCATTTTGGATTCACATAATCTTCATTTTAGTTTAGTGTATGGTATGGCGTCGAATTATGTAATTTTAGTTGAAGCTGTTAATGCTTTAATGGGCTTTGTGTGCTTAAAACAGCAATTTATTCGACGTAAATTATTGATTCTAAACTCTGTTGATCTTTCTAAGGCTTGATATGTATAATATTTTTTTACTATATGTTTCATTTATACCATTGATTACATCTATAGAATTGATGTTTCATAGTATACATGCTTACTGGTGTTGGAATCTTTGATGTTCATTTACACTATTGATTGCATCTATTTTTTTTTACTTAATTTCCACTGGTTCAATTAATTTCTTGTAAGAATGGCTACAGCGAAAATGCAGAGAACAGGATATTAAAACAAGGGTATTTAGTTGCTTTTATTTTTACACTAATATTTCTTATGTTATGGTTGGAACTGTTAACTATCTCTATAGGTTTGGTTTAGTGTAGCACTTTTGAGAAATTAAATGCCATACAGTGTTATGGTTAGATCATTGTCTGCTATTTGTGTATTTGGTTTATGTAACAGGTTAGAACAGTTTGTGGAATGTAATGGTTTGATAGGCTTTGTTACGGCTAATTTTTTAATTTAAGCTATAAAGTCAGTGACTTTTAACTTAATTTAGGCAGTTCGCAGTGCATACTGAAAAGGGTTGAATGTTGATTATGGAACTATTAATAATTTTATTGTTTCTCGACTGTGATATTATTTAGAAAAGCAGCTAGTTAGTAGTTATTGGGAAAGGTATGATTTTGGTGTTGGTATTTGATATAGTTAAGGTAATCATGCTTGTTTGTTTTAGCTGTTGGTCTCTAGTAGTCTGAAAGTTTGCTTCATGTTGCTTGTTTTGCAATTTTTCTTTTCTTTTCATGTAATACCCTTGATTATGGCTTATGCATTATTTGCTTAATTATATGAAATAGCATGCTTATGTGTGTTGTGGATGTGCATTATGAATTTTTGTGAACCTTTGTGTATGGTTAAATGCTTTAGAAATTATTAGATTTTAAATCTAAAAGAGGGAGCTAGTCTGATAAGGCCTTAAAAGAAATAGTAGAGGAATTGTGACATGAAATTGGGCTTGGTAAAGTGGATGCAAGGCGCCACTTAGGGCCTTAGTAAGTGACGCCACAAGGAAAAGAGGAGGGGGCTAGGTTCGAATCACAAGGGAAGCAAAAGGGGGAATTTTATTTTTATTTGCTGCAAGGAGCAAAGGAGATGGACGGCACTAAGGAACTTAAGGGATGAGTTTAATCCTCTCTAAAATTCGGCTAAAATAAGAGATTTATGTTAGATGATTTTTATTAATTTAAATAAATTGATAAATAGAGAAAAGAGGAGAAAAATGAGGATGGTGATAGGGAAGGATGTAGTGGCCGAATGGGGGACTCTTCCTAAGGGTGATTTTCGACCAAATTAGAGAGGGGAGTAGCCGAATTTCATAAAAAGACTTCAGCCTTCTTTCGTTTTCTCTTTTCTCTCCATAGAATCAAATCCCTCAATTCTCTCTTCTTTTGGTCTAGTCGAAATCTCTCTCAAAGTCTCCTCATAGCCGATTCTTCCTAAGGCTCCACACTTTTTCTTTTCTTTCCTTTATTGAAGCCGAAACTGTAACATCCTAAAAAGGGCCTATGCATTTTGGCCTAATTGTACGAAAAGACATGTTTTATGTGTTTTGGAATAAATTTGGAATGATTTTGGAAACCTGAGAATGTATGGAATTGTTACGTTGAAAGTAGGAAAATGACCATTTTGGAAACCTAAGCAAATTAGGAAAGTGAACATTTTGGAAACCTAAGTAAAGTAGGAAAGTGAACATTTTGGAAACTAAGCCAAAGAGGAAAGTAAACATTTTGGAAACTACGCTAAAAGAGGAAACTAAACATTTTGGAAACCCGAAATGTCAAGTTACAAAGCCATGTGAAATTTTTGGAAACTTAAAATGACCCGAAATGTCGAATTTTAAAGTTCAAAGGGAACTTAGGACCGGTGACCCTAAAATATAAAGTACGTGAAATTTGACCCATTAACGGACTTGGAAAAGTGGCTCAAGATGCCACCCAAGGCCTCGTGAAATGGCCCACATGCAAGGGTGTTGGGCTGAGTTGAAGTCACATAAGAAGCAAATAAAATAAGTTTTATTTTGCTTCCATAAGAAGAGAGTTGACGGCACAAAGGATCTTGAAAGGGAGTTTTAATTCCTTTGGAATTTTCGCTAATTAGAGATTTGATGGAATTTAATATTGATAAAATTAAAATTTATCACATAGGAAGAGTTGGCCGATTGAGGGACTCTAAGGCTAATAGTTTCGGCAAAGAGGGAAAGTAAAGAGCCATTCTTCATTCTTTTTTCTTCAAGGGAAACCCCTGCCGAAAATACTCTAGCAAATTAGCATCAATCTTTTCTCCTCTCTTTAGCCGAATTCTCTCTGTCAAAACTCTCTCCTTCTCTTTTCTTTTCTTTTCTTTTCCTTCCTTCTACTATCCCTTCACCAAAAGCCAAAACTTTGTGATCCATAAAAGTGCCATAGCCAAATAGTATAAAGGATCATCCGGGATTTGAAAACGAGGTAAGTACATCTATGTACATTCGGCCAAAAAGGTTTCTTCCATACTTGAATGATAGATCAGATCTAACATGTGATTTCAGCAGGAACCTAAACTAAAAGATCAATTTTGGGATTTGAGAACTCCAAGGTAAGTGTGATCATATATTCGGCCAAGGCCAATCTTAAGTATTTAGTTCAAAAGTGATCAAAAATTAATCGATTCAAGGATTTAGGTTTTGGCCGAATACAAGAAAGAAAAGTGAAGTTTTCGGGATTTAAAATCCATAAGGTAGACACCTAAAAGTATTCGGCCAAGGCTTGTATGATTACATAGATCAGTTCTTTAATTATTAAAAAGCTGAAAACTAAACCATATTGAAATTTAGGGTTGGCCGAATATCAGGTGAAGGAAAACCAAGTTTTCGGGATTTGAATAAACATCAAATCGGCATCAAAGTTAAGTCTTTTTACAAATCCTACTAGGATTTGGATATTATAGCCAAATAGGATTTATGCTAAGTAATAAGTGATAAATCAAATGTAGGGACTAAGGATCTAAACATTAGATCTAGCTTTTCGAAATCTCAAGGAATCGTTAAGCGAAACAGGTGTGTACCCCACACTAATCTTAATAGATTTATGGCTTAAATATGATATATATGTTAATATGAAAGTGTAAGAATGTGGCTAAAGTACCATATTATGGTATAAAGTACTCAGGTACGTTTTCCTACTCCTACTAGGATTTTGAAATATGTTATATTTAACATGTGAAAGTGAAATTAAATATGATATGCATGATATGTATAATTTGGGGCATTCGGGTTATTTGAGAAATGGGAAGTGAATGTGATGACTTCGGTCTCACTAAGTGAAACGTGATGACTTGGTCTCACTAAGAATATGTGACGACTTGGTCTCACTAAGTGAATGTGGTGACTTGGTCACATTAAGTGAATGTGGTAACCGGTTACATCATCTGAATGTGGTGGCTATGCCACAATATTTTAAGTGGGTGATGAGCACGTCATTGCAATGACGCCTTTGATGGTGTGTAGCGGATGGAGGGTTGACTTAGCAAAGTATGAAGGTTGGTACGGTGGAGTGTAGCGGATGGCATATAGGTTTGGGTTGGGTTTGCATCATTATCTTGAATTTTATATGAATATGATATGTATGGTGTGCCTATTTCTATTATGTTTTGGTGTTGGTTACACATTGAGTCTATCGACTCACCCTGCTAGGGAACATGTTTGAGTGATGAGCAAGTAATGGACCGAGACACAGAGCTTATGGTGGCCATGTTCAGATGAAGTTTAATTTAATTTGAATCTTTATTTTATTTTAAGTCTTGTACAATTTTATTTTGGGTTTCGTTTTATGTAATAAGGCCATCGTGACGATTTTATTTTCGCTTTAATTACTATGTTATGAATTTAGGGCTTTATAAAGAATAAGCCCATTTAATTTAAAATAAGTTTAAACATTTTGTCACCGAAACAAATGGGTTTTTGATATAAAATAAATTTGTTTTCAACTCGAGCCCAACCCACAACAAACTATCTTCCAAAACACACGTTTTCAAAGTATTGAATGAATTTGAACTGGTTACTTGAGAACATACCAGATCCGACCATTCTCGTGGGCCAAGTGGGGTGTTTCATTTGGTATCAGAGCCCAATTTTAAACTCTCGGACTGTGGCCTAAGGCCCAAAACGTTTTCAGAATGAGCCCAAATGAGTTTTATGAAACTATTTTTGAAAGTAGACAGGTTTGATGGCATGGTACCCAAGTCTTCCGACCCGCAGTCCACCAGGTAAGTACCTCTATCTATCTGTGTGATTATGTGAATTATAGAAGGGTAGAAAAGGAATGGAACGTAGAATAGCATGATAGGAACTTGAACCCTAGGATTAGTGTACTCAAACACAAATACATAAGACTTAATATACTAAACAAACCTATGGCTAAGTCAATCAAGTTAGGGTGTGGCAACCATGGTACGCATGTCTAGGAGTGGATCTTGAAGAGCTTGGTATTTAAGCAGTCCTAGTGACTCACCTCCTCTTCACAGGAATCCTACCTGGTGCGTAGCTTCGGTTCACCCTAACCTAGAGGACTTAATGGGTGTGGCAACCCCTGTACGCATGTCTAGGAATGGTTTCAGTGGGAGCTTGGTACTTAAGCTGTCCGTGACTCACCTCCTCTCCACTCGAATCCTGCACAGTGCGTAGCTTTGGTTCACCACGACCAAGAAGGCTTGGTCATAAAGCTAAACCCAATAACTAAAACCCGAAAGGAACTAGCCATTTTCAAACCTTAATATTAAAATTCTTAAATCATTTTTTCCTTAATTCACAAAACTATTTCTTATACACAATTTTCTCCGAAAATTTCTAACTTATAAAATTACAAAAATACCCCTAATGGTAAAATTACAAAAATATCCTTGGTTTATAAAATGCCCAACTACTCAACAGCTTTGCCAAAATATCATTATCTCATAAATGTTCAAAATCCTAATTTGCAAACTATCGAAAAAATATATATACCTTGATTTATGGAAAATTACAAAATTGCCCTAACTCACTAAAATTACCAAATGACCTCGATTTCCAAAATTTTTGCAACAGCACTGATTTGGAAAGTACAATTCTCAAAAAAAAAAAAGAAAAGAACCTTCAAAATTTTGCAACTTCTAAAATATCCCGATTTATTAAAATTTTACAATTTACCTGATTTGTGGAAAAATTACCAAAATACCCCAAGGTCCAAAATTTCGACATACCCTGATTTCAAAAATTCTCTAAAATACCACGAGAACTTTAAAATTTCCAAAATACTTTATGACAAAATCACCAAGGAACCTTATTTTGACAAATTATGAAAATACCTTTGTAGGACAAATTACGAAAATACCCCGGGTAGTGGAAAAACAATGGCAAATGAAAACTACAACATTTCTCCGAATGAACTAAGGTTCATAATTGTTTGATGGATGTATGAATGAATGAAAAGATCTGTATGCATGTATGAATACGAAAGAACCACTCCTAAAATTCTTTTCATAAAATTTCTTCGCGAGTAATAAAAGTGAAACAAAAGTACTAATTTATAAAAAACTTTTTAATCAGATCTCGACTTTAGAAATGAGTTCTAGAGGACGCGGTCGTCAAGGACGCGAGAGAGGAAGAATGATCGTGTCGTAACCCGTTAGATCGGGTCAAGGGTCTGACAATGAGTTACCACCGCCACCACCACCCCCAGTTGTTAATGTCGGAAGAAGCTCGGACGGGGATGATGCTGTGTTTCAGGCTATGTTGCGAGTTTTGGAAATAGCGGTTGGCGCGGGTAGAAATACGGGAGCTCAGAAATCTATACCCGAGCGACTCTGAGCCAACGGGGCGAAGGTGTTTCGTGGAGTGTTCGGTGTGGCACCCAATACAGCTGAGTATTGGTTGGAAGCAACCGAGCGTATTATGGATGAGCTCGACCTAACCCCTGAAGAGAAGTTGAAAGGGATGGTGGCACTGTTACGTGATGAAGCGTACCAATGGTGGTTAACTGTCCGAGATGGTACCACGGCTGAGGATCTGACGTGAAAGTATGCTAAGGAGGCATATCAGAAAAAGTATGTCGACACACGATATATTGATGAGCAGAGAAAGCTTTTCTAGGACTAGTTCAAGGAACAAGTCGGTAGAAAGATATGAGGTCAATTTCGAGGTTAAGCCGATATGCTTGAGGAGTAGTCGAATCGAACATGAACGTTGTGTCCATTTTGAGGACGGATTAAGGGATGACCTAAGATTATTGATAGCTCCACATCAGGAGCGGGAGTTTTCCACTTTAGTAGAAAAGGCCAAGGTAGCCAAAGGAATTAAAGATTCTACCAAGCAGACCATGGATCGGAATAGGCCAAAAGAGGTTTTGATCTTCGGAACATCGGAGATGTTCGAAAAGGCCTAGAGATGATGGCCCACGAGGTCGCAAGCTAGATCGGGAGGCGATCGTCCTTGTGAGCATTGTGGAAAGAGGCATTTAGGTGAGTGTTGGAAAAAGACGGAGGATGTTTTAAGTGTGGGTCCAAGGACCATATGCTCAAGGACCGTCCAAAGATATCGATGAAAAGTAGCCAAAGAACTCGTAATGTTAATCAGTCGGTAGAGGAGGACAAGCAATTTCAACGAGGTCGTGATTCAATAATGAGGTAATGGTTTGGCCGAGGACGTTGAGAACCAAGCGGAGGTGCTGAAGGTTTAGATGCAAGGCAGCCAAGGTTGGTTTATGCAGTTGGCCGTTGCGAGGATAGTGATGCGCCAGATGAGACAATGGGTAAGTTTCTTATTTCTGGATTATCCTTCATTACTTTGCTTGCTATAAGATCAGTTTGATCTTATGAAGTATATGGAACCTTGATTGTGAACTTAGAGAATGTGCCTAGAAAGTATGATAGTTCTTTGAGATCAGAGTGCGCAGCAATAGCGTAGTGTAGTGAGTTAGACTGTACGGATGAACAATAGTAAGTAATTTCGAGGGCAAAATTATTTTAAGGGGGTAAACTGTAACATCCTAAAAAGGGACTATGCATTTTGGCCTAATTGTACGAAAAGACATGTTTTATGTGTTTTGGAATAAATTTGGAATGATTTTGGAAACCTGAGAATGTATGGAAATGTTACGTTGAAAGTAGGAAAATGACCATTTTTGGAAACCTAAGCAAATTAGGAAAGTGAACATTTTGGAAACCTAAGTAAAGTAGGAAAGTGAACATTTTGGAAACTAAGCCAAAAGAGGAAAGTAAACATTTTGGAAACTACGCTAAAAGAGGAAACTAAACATTTTGGAAACACAGGAAATGTCAAGTTACTGAGCACATGAAATTTTTGGAAACTTAAAATGACCCCAAAATGTCAAATTTTAAAGTTCAAAGGGAACTTAGGGCCAGTGACCCTAAAATATAAAGTACGTGAAATTTGACCCATTAACGGACTTGGAAAAGTGGCTCAAGATGCCACCCAAGGCCTCGTGAAATGGCCCACATGCAAGGGTGTTGGGCCCGAGTTTGAAGTCACATAAGAAGCAAATAAAAGAAGTTTTATTTTGCTTCCATAAGAAGAGAGTTGACGGCACAAAGGATCCCGAAGGGAGTTTTAATTCCTTTGGAATTTTGGTTAATTAGGAGATTTGATGGAATTTAATATTGATAAAATTAAAATTTATCACATAGGAAGAGTTGGCCGATTGAGGGACTCTAAAGCTAATAGTTTCAGCCAAAGAGGGAAAGTAAAGAGCCATTCTTCATTCTTTTCTCTTTAAGGAAACCCTCACAAGAAAATACTCTAGCAAATTAGCATCAATCTTTTCTCCTCTCTTTAGCCAATTCTCTCGTCAAAACTCTCTCCTTTTCTTTTCTTTTCTTTTCTTTTCCTTTCTTCTACTATCCCTTCACCAAAAGCCGAAACTTTGTGATCCATAAAAGTGCCATAGCTGAATAGTATAAAGGATCATCTGGGATTTGAAAATGAGGTAAGTACATCTATGTACATTCGGCCAAAAAGGTCTCTTCCATACTTGAATGATAGATCGATATAACATGTGATTTGGCAGAACCTAAACTAAAAGATCAATTTTGGGATTTGAGAACTCCAAGGTAAGTGTGTTCATATATTCACCAAGGCCAATCTTAAGTATTTAGATCAAAAGTGATAAAAATTAATCGATTCAAGGATTTAGGTTTTGGCCAAATACAAGGAAGAGAAAAGTGAAGTTTTCGGGATTTAAAATCCATAAGGTAAACACCTAAAAGCATTCGGCCAAGGCTTGTATGATTACATAGATCAGTTCTTTAATTATTAAAAAGCCGAAAACTAAACCATATTGAAATTCAGGGTTGGCCGAATATCAGGTGAAGGAAAACCAAGTTTTCGGGATTTGAATAAACATCAAATCGGCATCAAAGGTAAGTCTTTTTACAAATCCTACTAGGATTTGGATATTATAGCCAAATAGGATTTATGCTAAGTAATAAGTGATAAATCAAATGTAGGGACTAAGGATCTAAACATCGATCTAGCTTTTCGAATCTCAAGGAATCGCTAAGTTAAATAGGTGTGTACCCACACTAATCTTAATAGATTTATGGCTTAAATATGATATATATGTTAATATGAAAGTGTAAGAATGTGGCTAAAGTACCATATTATGGTACAAAGTACTCAGTACGTTTTCCTACTCCTACTAGGATTTCAAATATGTTATATTTAACATGTGAAAAGTGATGTGAAAGTGAAATTAAATATGATATGCATGATATGTATAATTTGGGGCATTGAGGTTATTTGAGAAAGGGAAGTGAATGTGATGACTTGGTCTCACTAAGTGAAACGTGATGACTTGGTCTCACTAAGAATATGTGACGACTCGGTCTCACTAAGTGAATGTGGTGACTTGGTCACATTAAGTGAATGTGGTAACCGGTTACATTATTCGAATGTGGTGGCTATGCCACAATATTTTAAGTGGGCGATGAGCATGTCGATTGCAAATGGCGCCTTGATGGTGTGTAGCGGATGGAGGGTTGACTTAGTAGTCCCCACGGTGTACAGGTTGGTACGGGTGGAGTGTAGCGGATGGCATATAGGTTTGGGTTGGGTTTGCATCATTATCTTGAATTTTTATATGAATATGATATGTATGGTGTGCCTATTTCTATTATGTTTTGGTGTTGTTTACACATTGAGTCTATCGACTCACCCCGTTGTGGGAACATGTTTCAGGTGATGAGCAGTAATGGACCGGGACGGCAGAGCTTGTGGTGGCCATGTTCAGCTTGAAGTTTAATTTAATTTGAATCTTTATTTTATTTTAAGTACTGTACAATTTTATTTTGGGTTTTGTTTTATGTAATAAGGCCATCGTGATGATTTTTATTTCTACTTTAATTACCATGTTATGAATTTAGGGCTTTATAAAGAATAAGCCCATTTAATTTAAAATAAGTTTAAACATTTTGTCACCTGAAACAAATGAGTTTTTGATATAAAATAAATTTGTTTTCAACTCAAGCCCAACCCACAACAAACTATCTTCCAAAACACAAAGTTTTCAAAGTATTCAAATGAATTTGAACCGGGTTACTTCGAGGAACATACCAAATCCGGTCCATTCTCGTGGACCGGGTGTGGGGTGTTTCAGAAACCCTCCAAGTGTTCATCAAAGCCGAATCTCTGTGGTGTCAGGCAAAGGTATTGTCAACTTGGTGACTAAGGGTAAGATCAAATTTGATTTCTATTCTTTTTTTTTCTTTTAGGCTTGTTGAAATTTAGGAACTAATCCCTTTATGTCTTTGGCCGAAACTTTGAGGAAGGTTTTTGGGATTTTCATAGTAGTTGACTATAAGGAGGATTATTCTGGATTCAACATCCAAAGTAAGGCATGTATAATAATCGACCAAGGGCCATCTATTGATATTTAATGTTAGAATTGGACCTAACATGTACTCTGTAGGATTTCAACATCTCATTGGTTACGTGACTATTTCCGGGATTTGGAATCACAAGGGGCAGTCGACAGTGGTATACAAGGATTTCGGGGTTTCAAATCGTAAGGTAAGCACTTATGTACAATCGGCCAAGGCCATATTTGGTGTTTTAAGATCTATTCCTTATTTGTTCAAAAGCCAGAACTAACCAAGTTAAGTGATTTAGCATTGGCCAATTGGAGGGTAGGAAGATCACAGATTTTTGGGGTTTGAGTGAACCCACTAAGTATATCAGGTGTATACCCCGCACTAAATCTTGATAGATTTACGGCTTTTATTTACTATATTTGTTAATATAAAAGTGTAAGATTATGGCTACGGTACCATGTAATGGTACAAAGTACTCATGTACATTTTCCTACTCCTAATATGAGTATATTGTGATAAATATCTATTATGGCACATAAGTGCAACTATAAGAATGTGAATAAAGCATAAAGCACAATATTTGCATGTTTTGTATGACATGGGGCATATGGGTGATATGTAAAGGGGAAGTGAATTGGTGGTTTTATACCCCCAATATCTAAATGTGGTGACTTATGTCACGTAATTTGAATGTGGTGACTTATGTCACGAAATCTGAATGTAGTGACTTATGTCACGAAATAATTATCTGGTGGCTATGCCAAGAATTTCATAAGGGCGATGAGCACATTGACTGCAGCGACTGCCTTCGATGGTGTGTAGCGGATGGAGGGTTGACTTAGTAGTCCCCACGGTGTGATGGTTGGTACGGGTGATGTGTAGCGGATAGCATCTAGGTTTGGGTTCGGAATTGCATCATTTTGTTTAAATGCTATATGAATATGTATGATTTGAGATGCCATACCTGTTGGGACTTAGTGTTGGTTGTACACATTGAGTCTATTTGACTCGCCCCATTGTGGGAATATTTTTCAGGTGACCTCAAGAATGGACCTGTGGCGGGGAGCTTAGTGGTGACCATACTCAAGATTTAATTTTATTAGTTGGACATTTTATTTTATTTAACTACTTTAAATTTTATTTTGGGCTTATTTTTGGTGTAATAAGGCTATAGTATGAACTGTCCATGCATGCACTTAAATTATTTTATTATGGCACGATACTTATCAAATTAAAGTAAGCAAATTTTCTTAATAATAAATGAAAAATGTTTTGACATCTAAAATACAAATGATTTTCAATTTAATTAACAAACTTTAAAGACTCGACTTTTACCGATAACTCATGGTTTTAAAATATAACCACGAACTTTTAACAAAATGAAATCTTTGAAAAATTTTTATGTTTTCAACTTGAACCCTAATCAACTGTTTTCAAAAACACAAAAAATTTTAGCAAAGATTCAAATAAGATTCGAATGGTTTTTCCTAGAAGCATGCCAGATCCGGTCAGGGCTTGTGGGCCGGGTTTGGGGTGTTTCGATTTAGTATCGAGCCGATTCAAAACTTGGCCTTGAGGGTTTTAGGGCCCAAAATGTTTTCTTCTTTTGAAAATGGGTTTTACTAAGAAATAAGGTGTTTTCTAGCATGGCGCTGAGTCTCCAACCAAGTCCACTGTAAGTACTCCTAACTCTTCTGCGAATTGTATGTGGGAATATATAGGGACGTAGATTAGTGGACTAGGAATTAAACCCTAGTACTAGTTTACCGCAACATGTGAATTACATAAAACTTTAATGCCCAATTAAACAAACATGTGTCTAAGTCGTCGAGTTAGGATGTGGCAACCATCGTGCGCATGTCTAGGATTGGTTTCGGTGGGAGCTTGGTATTTAAGCAGTCCTAGTGACTCACCTCCTCTCCACTCGAATCCTACCTGGTGCGTAGTGACGGTTCACCCTAACCAAGAGGGCTCAGCCACAGGCTAAACCCAATAACTAAAACCTGAAAGGGACTAGCCATATTTTTGTAAAAACCCTAGTCATAAAATCACCAAATGACCCCTTTGATGTGTAGGAAAACTATTTTGAAAAAAATTTTTCCAAAATATTCTCGATTTACTAAAATGACCTAAATACCCCGGGTTGAAAAAAGAATTTACTAAAATACCCTTGATTCATAGAATTTCCATACTTGTAATATCCCAGGTTGGGGGCTATTTTGTGGTGGCATTGTTTGCATGTTAATGGCTTGCTATGTTGTTGTTTGTGTGGTTTCGGGGCTTAGTTGTAGGCTAGGGGTATGCCCGAGTAGGTGGGGAAAATTTTAGTTTTGGGCTTAGGTGAGAGGAGTCAAGGAGCTGGGGTTAATATATATTATTTGGTGAATTGTTGCATAAGAAATAAGTTGGTGGAGTGGCGAATAGGTACCACTAAGGGCTTGTGGGTGTGACGCCTTTGACAAGGGGTGAGGTCCCGAGTTCAAGCTACTTAAAATCCCACATTTTTGTTCCATTTGACTGGCATGGAGGGAGGAGTTGTAGGCGGCTCAAACTCCGCCTAAGACCTAGTCAAATGGTGGAATGGTGAGTGGAGAGCGATTGTAGGAAGGAGACTTATTCAAAGTATTTTGAATGGGTGGCTTGGAGTGTTTGAGGTGTTTGGCGAATGTTGGGAGGTTTTGGGGAGTGGATGGCTTGGTTGTGTGGGAGTGGGGAAGTGCCAAAATCCACTTGGATTTTGTGCATTTTCGGTCATAGGAGTAGTAAACAAAGTTCTTTTCTTTTGGTCAAAAACAAGTCGAAATTTCCAAAGAGTTTCTCTCATTTTCTTTACTTCTTGGGAACCAAAACCCAAACACTTGTGTTGTCGAAATTTTGCCTTGTTTCTTCTTCTCTTTCTTCATTTGAACAAAGCCAAACCTAGCATCCCACTTCCATCTCTTTCCTCTTTTGAAACCTTGATAGCCGTAAGTCTCCCCAAAGCTTTCTTCTCCATTTCCTTTTCTTTTCCAAGAAAAACCGAAGGTGATTCTCTTCTTCTTCTCTTTCCATTTCGATTCTGGCCGAATATCAACCCATTTCTTCTCATCTATACTCTCTTTTCTTTTCATACAAAGCCGAAAGTAGGAGTGTTAACATCTAGGCGAATCTTTCTTCTCTCCTAGTGGTGTTTTGTTGGCGAATATTGGTTGTTGTTGGGTGCTTGTTTTCAATCAATTTGGTAGTGGGTAAGAGCTTGGCGAATGGCCATTTTCCCTCTCTCTCGTTCTTATATTGTGGTTTAGATAAGGGCCAACTTTGTTATTGGTTGAAGGGTATTAATCTATTGTGTAAACCAATTTTATTATAGGACATCCAGATTTTGGGAACAATTGAGAGGAGCCTTATTTCTCATTAAGCAATCGGTAAGTGGTGGTAAGAGTAGTTTCTTTTAGTCTATTCATTTAGTCTTCGTTAAGTCAAGTCTGTTAAGGGATTAACCATTTTCTTTCTAGGGTGAGGCCAATTGTCGGAAGAACCATTGTTGGTTCAATTTGGTAGAAAACCAAATCAAGTTTAAGGTAAGGGTTAATCGATATACCCTTTGGTTTAAATGGTTATGGTAGAATGGTTTAAGTGATTAACCCATGGATGGCCGATTGTTTTAGGAGCAATAGGATTGAGGGTTTTAGATCGGGTTTTTGGGATTAAGGCTTGCGATATACGGTGTGTAACTAACACACTCTATACTTAGTAATATGTGTTAATAAACCCGATTGCTTAATAAAAGTGATTCTAAAATCGAGACAGTTTGATGGATTGATATGATACCCTATAGGGTATGAACACGGAATCGAGTAAGCTGTTTCAATATGAGTTTGTTATTGATATATACTAGCATGATTATGAGGTATGTGCTATGAGATGCAATACTAGGCATGTTGGTATGATATGCATGACTTGCATGATATACATGATTTACATGAGTATGGCATGATGATGGGTGAAATGAGAGGAGGGGAGTATGATATCCGTGTCTTTGGGACCTTGTGTCTTTGGGACACCGGAGGTTTGGCACCTCCGGTGGTTTGGTACCACAAATGATATTTTGTGACTTTGGGTCACGGAGGTTTGGCACATCGGCGTCTCGCCCCAAAGTGGCTTAGCACCACGGTAGGTTGGCCCCACGATTGATTATCTGGGATTGACGCCGATGATTTGGTATCACACGATGGGTTGGCCCCATCATCGGATTTGTGATTGCGGTCACTAGTGATTTGGTATCACACTTGTGTCTTTGGTACACGGAGGTTTGGCACCTCATCGCGACTCGTCCTCGTGGTTTGACACCTCCGTGGGTTGGCCCCACTTATGAGATACGGATTGTCGCTAGTGATTTGGTATCACACGATGGGTTGGCCCCATCATTGGATTATTCGTAACCGGGTCACCGGTGGTTTGGCACCACATTATGGATATCGTGACTTTGGGTCACGGTGGTTTAGCACCACCGGTGGTTTGGTACCACACGGGTAGAAGGTGTAATGGATGGTTAGGAGCAGGTGCATTAATTGTATTGCTTTGCTATGATGTGTGTTAGCATGTTGTATTATCGGGAGGATTTATACACCGAGTCTTGCGACTCACTCTCTCCTTTGACATTTCGGGTGACACTTAGACGCTAACATGGAGCCGGATGGACTCGAGGTGCTCATGCCATGCTTAAATAAGGATTTGCTCGGACTTTTATAAAATTTGGTACTTAAGCTTATTTATTACTATTTGGTTTTATTTTGGTTTGTAAATGGCCTTTTAAAATTATGTTTTGCTATGTTTATGTTTAAAATAGGTTCTTGATATGCCTTAATAAATTAATTGGGTTAAGATTTGCTAAAACTTGGAAAGACAACGATTTCAAAACTACAAAAGCGATATTTTAAACTATACCATCGGGTATCACACTAAGATTTGGAATAAAGGGGACTCAAATGTTTTTCTAACTTAAACTCGATTTTCTACTATGTCAAAATGTTGTAGTAACAATCAAAACAACTTGAATTTCTAAATGAAATAAACGTGTTTTTAACTTCATAACCGATTAAGTTTTCGAAATTCGTAAGTTTTCAAACAAAACATCAGTTTTCAAACAATCATGCCCAAGATTTACGCAAGTATGAAATTTACCAAAGGGTTTTATCAAACTTTTAAGCGGAAACCTATCTTCACCAAAACACGATTTCTCCTCAGAACATACCGGATTGACGTGGTGTATTAATAGGGTTTGGGGTGTTACAATTGTGGTATCAGAGCTAAGTTCAAAGGCTCGGCTGTGGGCCTGAGGCCCAAAATGTTTTCAAAAGTCTGTTTTAAGTGTTTTTATGGCTTGAAAGGCATGACATCGAGTCTCCGGCACCAGTTCACCCAGGTAAGTACCCCTCACCATTACTTGTGATTTTGATATCGATGGGATGTGATTGAATGTTTTGTAATAGTATGATGACTTTAGAAAGCAAACCGATAGGATTCTGTGTACTCGCGAAAACAAAGCTTTTGTAATGTTCATAAGACTTTGCTTAAAAATAGTGGAATAAATACTGATGCATAAAACTTCTAAATCAGATACGTAGAGAATTTAGTCATGAGCGCTAGAGGTGGACGTGGTCGTGGACGAGGTCGTGATAGGATGACGGTTTTTGAACCCGTAGGATCCGGTCAGGGGTCAGAAAATGAGATACCTGCATCGGCAATCATCGGTGGAGGTGGTGAGTTCCAAGATCGATGGGGATGACGCAGATGTCACAAAGCGATGTCATGCGAGTTTTAAAAGGGTATTTGGAGTAGGTGGGGGCGCAGGAGTTAGGAAATGCATTCTGGCGGCCGAGCAAGCAGGGCGAATTCTTTCGGTGTCTCGGGTGTTGCTCCTAGCACCGCTGAATTTTGGCCGAAGCGACAGGCGGATCATGGACGATCTAGACCGATTTCTGAAGAAAAGTTAAAGGGATAGTATCACTTCTCGAGATGAGTCATACCATGGTGGGTCACGGTTCGGAACGATCTTTGCAATGAAAGATCGACTTGGGACTATTTGAGGTCGCTATCGAGAAAAAGTACATTGGAGCTAACTACATTAATGAGCAACGGAAAGCATTTACGAGGTTAGTTCGGGAGTAACTGTCGTCGAGTATGAGGCGAGTTCACGAGGTGAGTCGGTATGCGGGAGTATGGTGGCTCCTGAACACGAGAGGTGTGTTCGTTTCGAGGATGGCCTGCGAGATGAATTAAGGTTGTTGATTGCGCCCCAGCAGGAGCGTGAATTTACTGTTCTGGTTGAAAAGGCGAAGGTAGCCGAGGGTATTAAGGAGTCTGTGAGGCAAGGCATGGATAGGAACCGACACAAGAGGAGTTTTGGATCTTCTGGGTCGTCAGGTAATCCGCAGAAAAGGGCTAGACCGAGTGGGCCGAATCAGTCGGGTAGGTTTGTTGCTGCTAGTCAGGGACCGCCGCAGTGTAACCGTTGTGGGAAAGCTCATTGGGGAGGATGTTGGACTGGTGGTAGAGGTTGTTTTGAGTGTGGCTCATTTGGACCACCGTGTGAGGGACCTGTCTGCGCAAGTTGGCTAGGATTCAATCGAGAGTCGTGGTCGTACTCGATAAAGGAATAACGGACCACCACCTGCAGAGGGCCGAGGTAGCAGCAGAGGAGGTAATGGTTACGGTCGGAGCCGTGGAGCACCGCGAGGTGCGAGTAATGCCGAGGCCGATAGCGGGTTAGTGTATGCGGCGAGGCGCCGAGAGAGGGCGACGCGAGGACATCATAACCCAGATGCGTTTTAATCTTTGGTTCTCCATTTACCGCTTTGATTGATGTGGGTTCGACGCATTCATATGTTGCAAGTAGCATAGTAAAGACCATGGATTTAGACTCGAGATATCTTCTAGGCGTATGACCGTAATAAGCCCTTTAGGTGACTCGTAGTTGTAGATAAGTCGTATAGAGATGTACCTCTAGAACTCAAGGGTAGTGTTCGTGGTCGATCCGATGGAGCCGCCGTTTGGGGAGTTCGATCGATTCTCGATGGACCGGTGGTTAAGTACGGTGAAGTTGGATTGCGCTTGCTAAGCGCATGGTTAAAACGACTAAGGGTGATGAGGTAGTTCGATCGGTAATAGGAGAAATTATCATCCAATGTGGTATCTCGCTTTCTGAAAGCCAGAAGATGGTCGAAAGGTTGTGAAGCATATGTGGTTCATGTGTATGCCTTGGAGGCTAAAGAGTCTGCTATGGAGATGGTTCGGACAGTTAGGGAATTTGTTGATGTGTTTCGAGGAGCTTAGGGTTTGCCACCAGATCGTGAGGTAGAGTTCGGGATAGATCTATTACTCGTAATCGCGCTAGTATCTATAGCTCCGTACAGGATGGCTCCTAAAGAGTTAGTGGAGCTTAAGGCTCAGATCCAAGAATTGTTGGACCGAGGCTTTATCGTGCCAAGTGTTTCGCCTTGGGAGCACCGTACTCTTTGTCAAGAAGAAGGACAATTACTATGCGGATGTGTATAGACTACCGCCAATTGAATAAGTCGACGATCAAAACAAGTATCCCGCCTCGGATAGATGACTTGTTTGATCGGTGAAAGGTGCGTCGCTTTTCTCGAAGATTGATTTAAGGTCAGGTATCACCGATTAAAGGTTAAGGGCGGGTATCGCAAGACGGCATTTAGTACTTGATATGGGCACTTTGAGTTCTTAGTTATGCCGTTTGGGTTGACTAACGCTACCGACGGCCTTCATGGATATGATGAATAGGGTGTTCCGACGATTTGGATCGGCCAGTAGTGGTTTTATCGGCGACATCTTGGTATATTCAAGGACCGAGGAGGAACATGATGCGTATTACGGTGGTATTGTAGATTTTGAGGAGAAACGACTTTATGCGAAGTTTAGTAAATCTGAGTTCGGCCAGGAGGTGGCGTTCTTGGGTCATGTAGTATCTATTTGAGGGATTAGAGTGGATCCTCGAAAGATTGAGGCGATTTTGGATTGGAAGCCGCCTAGGTCGAGAGTCGAGATTCGAGTTTTCGGGTTTAGCAGGATACTACTAGAAGGTTTGTAGAGGATTTTCGTTGATCGCAAAGACCGATGACCAAATTATTAAGAAAAGGGTTCCGTTCATTTGACCGAGAAGCGGCGGAGAGCTTCGACAAGTTGAAGAAGATTTTGATGAAGCTCGGTCCTAATTCAACCCGAGGTGGAAAGGAATTTCTGATTTATTACGATGCATCACATCTGAGTTCAAGGTTGTGTGTCGATGCAGAAGGAAGGTTGTGGCTTACGATCTCGGCAATTTGAGGCCACATGAGGTCAATTATCCAACGCACGATCTGGAGTTAGCGGTACGTAGTCTTTTCCTTGAAGATATGGAGGCATTTCTTATACGAGAGAGATCGATAGTCTATACAAATCACAAGAGTCGAAGTACCTTTTGACTCAGAAGGATTTGAATTTGAGGCAGCGCAGATGGGTTGAGTTGCTAAAAGACTACGATTGCTCAATTGAGTATTATCCGGGCAAGGCTAACGTTGTGGCTGACGCGTTGATCCGTAAGGTTGTTTCGGATCTAAGAGTGATGTTTGCCCACTTGAGTTTGTATGGCGACAGTGAGTATTCGGAAGAGCTGCGAGTTAAGCCTACTTGGGTTGAGCGGATCGAGAAAACAGTTGATGGATGAGGTTTTGAGTCGCAGAGGACACAAGTGCGTAATGATGGTTTAGAGGTTCTGATTTGTCCGGTGATGGAGTCTTTGTATTTTGGGGAGAGCTTGTATGCCGAGGATCTTGAGTTAAGGCAAAAGATTCTTCAGATGCACATAGCGACCCTATGCTATGCATCCCTGGAGGTAGCAAAATGTATAGGGATCTCGGAGAGCGATTCGGTGGTCGGTGCAAAAAGGAAGTGATGAGTTTGTAGGAAGTATCGACATGTCGCCAGTCAAGGCCGAGCATCGCCATCGTCGTGGTTGCTTCAACCAAAGTGAAGATTCCTCGATGGAAGTGGGAAAGGATAACCATGGATTTTAAATCGGTGGTTTACCGCCACGTAAGTAACAAAGATTGATTTGGGTAATTGTGGATCGATCGACTAAATCACTCACTTTATTAGGTGAGGTGGATTACTCACTTCAGAGGTTGGCAAAGTTGTATGTGTCAAAGATAGTGAGACTGCACGGGGTGCCAGTATCGATCATCTCGGATAGGGATCCCAGATTTACGTCAAGGTTCTGGAAAGCGTTGCATCGAGCTCGGGTATGCGGTTGGATTTCAAAGATGGCATTTCATCCGCAGATCGACGGGCAATCGGAAAGGGTTATACAGATCTTGGAGGACATGTTACGAGGTTGTATATTGGACTTCAGGGGTAGTTGGGAGGAGTATCTACCGTTAGCTGAATTCGCCTACAACAATAGTTACCAAGCAAGCATCAAGATGGCACCATATGAGGCGTTGTACGGTAGGAAGTGTCGCTCACCTGCGTGTTGGACGGAGTTAGGTGAACGTCAATTGTTGGGACCGAGTTAGTTCTTTGAGATCGAAGACAAGGTTAAGTTGATTCAGGCTCGATTGAAGGAAGCTTCGGACCGGCAGAAGTCTTATGCCGATCTTAAGCGAAGAGATATAGAGTTTGCTGTGGGAGATCAAGTTTTTCTGAAGGTCTCGCCATGGAAGAAAGTGTTGAGGTTCGGAAGGAAAGGTAAGCTAAGTCCAAGATTTATTGGACCGTATAAGGTATTGAGACGAGTGGGACCAGTAGCGTATCAGCTTGAGTTGCCAGCAGAGCTAAGACAGATTCACGACGTATTTCATGTTTCGATGCTTCGGCGTTATCGTTCAAATCCGTCACATGTGGTAGCAGTGGAGGAGATCGAGGTAAATCCAGATTTGACCATGGAAGAAGAACCGGTCTGAGATCCTAGATCGGGATGTGAAGGTCTTTGCAGAAGTCTGTACCTTTGGTTAAGGTTCTTTGGCGGAATCATGGCTGGAAGAAGTTACGTGGGAACCCGAGGATGTGATGAGATAGTAATACCATAACTCTTTCGATCGTGTAATTTCGAGGTCGAAATTATTTTAAGGGGTAGAATCAGTAATATCCTGGTGGGGGCTATTTTGTGGTGGCATTGTTTGCATGTTAATGGCCCGCTATGTTGTTTTTTGTGGTTTGGGGCTTAGTTGTAGGCTAGGGGTATGCCCGAGTAGGTGGGGAAAATTTTAGTTTTGGGCTTAGGTGAGAGGAGTCAAGGAGTGGGGGTTAATATATATTATTTGGTGAATTGTTGCATAAGAAATAAGTTGGTGGAGTGGCGGAATAGGCGCCACTAAGGGCTTGTGGGTGTGGACGCCTTTGACAAGGGGTGAGGTCTGAGTTCAAGTGCGAAAATCCCACATTTTGTTCCATTTTGACGGCATGGAGGGAGGAGTTGTAGGCGTTCAAACTCTACCTAAGACCTAGTCAAATGGTGGAATGGTGAGTGGAGAGTGATTGTAGGAAGGAGACTTATTCAAAGTATTTTGAATGGGTGGCTTGGAGTGTTTGAGGTGTTTGGCCGAATGTTGGGGAGGTTTTGGGGAGTGGGCGGCTTGGTTGTGTGGGAGTGGGGAAGTGCGAAATCCACTTGGATTTTGGTGTATTTTCGGTCATAGGAGTAGTAAACAAAGTTCTTTTCTTTTTGGTCAAAAACAAGCCAAAATTTCCAAAGAGTTTCTCTCATTTTCTTTACTTCTTGGAACCGAAAACCCAAACACTTGTGTTGCCAAAATTTTGCCTTGTTTCTTCTTCTCTTTCTTCATTTGAACAAAGCCAAACCTAGCATCCCACTTCCATCTCTTTCCTCTTTTGAAACCTTGATAGCCGGAAGTCTCCCCAAAGCTTTCTTCTCCATTTCCTTTTCTTTTCCAAGAAAAACCGAAGGTGCTTCTCTACTTCTTCTCTTTCCATTTTGATTCCTGGCCGAATATCAACCCATTTCTTCTCATCTATACTCTCTTTTCTTTTCACACAAAGCCGAAAGTAGGAGTGTTAACATATAGGCCGAATCTTTCTTCTCTCCTAGTGGTGTTTTGTTGGCGAATATTGGTTGTTGTTGGGTGCTTGTTTTCAATCAATTTGGTAGTGGGTAAGAGCTTGGCGAATGGCCATTTTCCCTCTCTCGTTCTTATATTGTGGTTTAGATAAGGGCTGATTTTGTTATTGGTTGAAGGGTATTAATCTATTGTGTAAACCAATTTTATTATAGGACATCCAGTTTTGGGAACAATTGAGAGGAGCCTTATTTCTCTATTAAGCAATCGGTAAGTGGTGGTAAGAGTAGTTTCTTTTAGTCTATTCATTTAGTCTTCGTTAAGTCAAGTGTTAAGGGATTAACCATTTTCTTTCTAAGGTGAGGCCGATTGTCAAGAACCATTGTTGGTTCCAATTTGGTAGAAAACCAAATCAAGTTTAAGGTAAGGGTTAATCGATATACCCTTTGGTTTAAATGGTTATGGCGAATGGTTTAAGTGATTAACCCATGGTTGGCCGATTGTTTTTAGGAGCAAGAGGATTGAGGGTTTTAGATTGGGTTCTTTGGGATTAAGGCTTGCGATATACGGTGTGTAACTAACACACTCTATACTTAGTAATATGTGTTAATAAACCCGATTGCTTAATAAAGTGATTCTAAAACCGAGACAGTTTGATCGATTGATATGATACCCTATAGGGTATGAACACGGAATCGGGTAAGCTTTGTTTCAATATGAGTTTGTTATTGATATATACTAGCATGATTATGAGGTATGTGCTATGAGATGCAATACTAGGCATGTTGGTATGATATGCATGACTTGCATGATATACATGATTTACATGAGAATGGCATGATGATGGGTGAAATGAGAGGAGGGGGAGTATGATATTCGTGTCTTTGGGACACTGTGTCTTTGGGACACCGGAGGTTTGGCACCTCCAGGTGGTTTGGTACCACAAATGATATTTTGTGACTTTGGGTCACGGAGGTTTGGCACCTCGGCGTCTCGTCCAAGTGGCTTAGCACCACGGTGGGTTGGCCCCTGATTGATTATCTGGGATTGACGCTTGGTGATTTGGTATCACACGATGGGTTGGCCCCATCATCGGATTTGTATTGCGGTCACCGGTGATTTGGTATCACACTTGTGTCTTTGGGACACCGGAGGTTTGGCACCTCATTGCGACTCGTCCTTGTGGTTTGACACCACCGTGGGTTGGCCCCACTTATGAGATCTGGGATTGTCGCTAGTGATTTGGTATCACACGATAGGTTGGCCCCATCATTGGATTATTCGTGACTTGGGTCACCGGTGGTTTGGCACCACATTATGGATATCGTGACTTTGGGTCACCGGTGGTTTGGCACCACCGGTGGTTTGGTACCACGGGGTAGAGAAGGTGTAATGGATGGTTAGGAACAGGTGCATTAATTGTATTGCTTTGCTATGATGTGTGTTAGCATGTTGTATTATCGGGAGGATTTATACATTGAGTCTTGCGACTCACTCTCTCATTTGACATTTGGTGACACTTAGAGCGGACATGGAGCCGGATGGACTCGAGGTGCTCATGCCATGCTTAAATAAGGATTTGCTTAGACTTTTATAAAATTTGGTACTTAAGCTTATTTATTACTATTTGGTTTTATTTTGGTTTGTAAATGGCCTTTTAAAATTATGTTTTGCTATGTTTATGTTTAAAATAGGTTCTTGATATGCCTTAATAAATTAATTGGGTTAAGATTTGCTAAAACTTGGAAAGACAACGATTTCAAAACTACAAAAGCGATATTTTAAACTATACCATCGGGTATCACACTAAGATTTGGAATAAAGGGGACTCAAATGTTTTTCTAACTTAGACTCGATTTTCTACTAAGTCAAAATGTTCTAGTAACAATCAGAACGACTTGAATTTCTAAATGAAATAAACGTGTTTTTAACTTCATAACCGATTAAGTTTTGAAATTCTCGAGTTTTCAAACAAAACATCGATTTTCAAATAATCATGCCCAAGATTTACGCAAGTATGAAATTTACCAAAGGGTTTTATCAAACTTTTAAACGAAACCTATCTTCACCAAAACACGATTTCTCCTGTAGAATATACGGGTTTGGTCGTGGTGTATTGACCGGGTTTGGGGTGTTACAATACTACCCACAGTTTTTATCAAGATTCTCTTACCTTACAAATATCCAAAAACCCTATTTTTACAAAATATTAAGATACTCTGATTTGGAAAATTTAAGAAATTACCCCTGATTTGCAAAATGACCAAATTACCCCTAACCTATACAAATGACCAAAATACCCTCAGTGAGGAAAATTACCGAAGTACCCTCAAATTAGAAATCTTTAAAAATAACCTTGTTTTGAAAAGTCACCAAGAACCATGTTTTGCGAAAAATTATCGAAATGACCCTGGCTTGTAAAATTACAAAAATACCCTTAGTGTATGAATTACCATTTTACCCTTGAAATTTTCTTACCAAGTATTTCAATTTTATAAAAATGCCAAAATCTCTACCTTGTGAAATTTTCAAATACCTTAAATTGAAAAATTACCAAAATACCCCTATAGGATAAAATTTCAGAAATACCCCTAGGTAGTGTGAAACAACAAACAACGACAACTACAACATTTCTCTGTAATGAACGTAAGCTCATGTATATGATTGAATGAATGATCTGAGACTATATGTGAATGAATTCGAAAGAACTACCCCTTTAAAAACTATTGAACATAAGTCTGTACGTGATAAATCAGTGGAACAAAACTAATCTACAAAATTCTTTAATCAGATAAACACAAATTGGAAGTATGAATTCAAGGGGATGTGACCGTAACGTGTGAGGCCGTGGTAGAGGCCGAATGACTGTATCGGAACCCGTTAGATTGGGTCAAGGATCTAAAAATGAAATGCAACCACCACCACCAGCCGCTGATGTGGATATCAGGATCAGACGGAGGATGACGCAGTGTCACAAGCGATGCTGCGGGTCTTGGAAAGGGTGGCTGGAGCAGGTGGAGGCATGGGAGCTCGAAAGTCGGTACCTGAGTGACTCCGAACCAACGGAGCGGAGGTGTTCCGTGGTGTATCTGGTGTGGTACCCAGTACCGCTGAGTATTGGTTGGAGGCGACTGAGCGGATTATGGATGAGCTCGATTTAACTGCCGAGGAAAAATTGAAAGGGTTGGTGTCGCTTCTCCGCAATGAGTCATATCAATGGTGGCTCACGGTTCGGGATGGTGCTACAGCTGAGGAACTCACTTGGGATTATGCTAAGGCGGCATACCAGAAGAAGTATGTTGGTACTCATTACATCGATGCACAGAGGAAGGCATTTCTAGGGGCTGGTTCAAGGGAACAAGTCCGTGGTAGAGTACAAAGCTGAATTCCTAAGGCTGAGCCGTTATGCTCGAGGCATAGTGTCAATCGAGCATGAGCGGTGTGTTCGATTTGAGGATGGGCTAAGGGATGACTTGAGACTGTTGATAGCTCCACAACAAGAGTGGGAGTTTACTGTGTTGGTGGAGAAGGCTAAGGTAGTCGAAGGAATTAAGGACTCTGTGAGGCAAAACACGGATTGAAATAGGTAGAAGAGAGGCTTTGGAGCTTCAAGGTCTTCTAGGAATGAGCAAAAGAGGCCTAGAGTTGATGGGCCACGAGGTCAGCAGGCTGTTACTAGAGGGCAGTATCGTAATTGTGCCCAATGTGGGAAGAAGCATTTAGGAGAGTGTTGAAAGAAGACGGGAGAATGCTTCAAGTGTGGGTGCAAGGACCACATGATTAAAGATTATCCTATAAGAACCGAAGGGGGACGACCAGTAAGTCAAGGTCCTAACCAGGCTGGAAGGGGTGGACAGCAGCCTCAGCGGGGTCGTGGTTTGAATGGCAGAGGTAACGGTGCTAGTAGAGGATGGGGAACACCGAGCCGAGGTGTTGGTAACACGGAGGCCAGCAATCGGGTTTGGTTTATGCGATTCGTCGGAGGGAGGACGGAGACGCGTCAGACGTCATAACCGGTACATTTCTTATATTTGGTAAGCCTTATATTGCTTTGATTGATGTGGGCTCGACCAATTCTTATGTTGCATGTAGAGTAGTTGAAACTCTAGGAATAGCCTCTGAACTATCTAGTAGGGAGATGACTGTAGTAAGCCCACTAGGTCAAACTGTAGTGTGCATAAGATGTTTCGGAGAGTACCTTTGGAGCTTCAAGGAGCGGTATTTCCTGCCAACTTAATGGAATTACCCTTCGGGGACTTTGATCTTATACTTGGCATGGATTGGCTAGTGGAGCATCGGGCTGTATTGGATTGTGCAGCCAAGCGAATAGAGTTAAGGACCTCGGAGGATGAGGTGGTAATCTTGATAGTAGAAAGAAAGAACTACTTGTCTAACGTAGTTTCTGCTTTGAAAGCTGATAAGATGGTTCGGAAGGGGTGTAAGGCATTTTTGGCTTTTGTTAGTACTTTGGATACAAAAGAAGGGGGAGTTAGTGGAGTTAGAACCGTAAGGGAGTTTGTGGATGTCTTTCTGGAGGAATTACCAAGAATACCCCCAGACAGGGAGGTGGAGTTTGGAATTGATTTGCTACTAAGTACAGCTCCTGTATCAATTGCCCCGTACAGAATGGCACCAAAGGAGTTGGTTGAGCTCAAGGTTTAAATCCAAGAATTGCTTGATCGTGGGTTTATTCGACCCAGTGTGTCTTCATAGGGAGCACCAGTCTTGTTTGTGAAGAAGAAGGACGAAACTATGCGCATGTGCATAGATTATCGTCAATTGAATAAGCTGACCATCAAGAACAAGTATCCGTTGCCAAGGATAGATGACTTGTTCGATCAACTTAAGGGGGCCGCAATATTCTCAAAGATAGATCTAAGGTCTAGATATCATCAGCTTAAGGTGAAGGAGGCTGATATCCATAAGATGGCTTTCCGAACAAGGTATGGGCATTATGAGTTCTTGGTAATGCCGTTCGGGTAGACAAATGCCCCAGCCGCGTTTATGGACATGATGAATCGGGTTTTCCAACCCTATCTGGACCGGTTTGTTGTTGTGTTCATAGACGATATCTTGGTGTATTCGAAGTCTGAGAAAGAACACGATGAGCACCTCTGAGTTGTGTTGCAAGTGTTAAGGGAGAAGAAGCTCTACGCCAAATTCAGCAAGTGTGAATTTTGGCTTAAGGAGGTTACGTTTTTAGGACATGTGGTATCTGCTGAAGGAATAAGGGTGGATCCTCGGAAGATTGAGGTAGTTTTGGATTGGAAACCCCCTAAGTCTGTGGCAAAAGTTCAGAGTTTCTTAGGATTAGCAGGCTATTACCAAAGGTTCGTGGAAGGGTTCTCATCAATAGCCGCACCTTTGACAAAGTTATTGAGAAAAAAAGTACCTTTCATATGGATCGATAAGAAACAGGAGAGTTTTGAGAAGCTTAAGAGGGTCTTGACCGAAGCTCCAGTTTTGATTCAGTCCGAGGCGGGGAAGAATTTTGTGGTGTATTGTGATGCTTCCCATACAGGATTGGGAGCTGTTCTTATACAAGACGGGAAGGTAGTTGCTTATGCGTCTCGACAACTAAGGCCACACGAGGTTAACTACCCGACGCACGACTTGGAATTGGCGGCAGTGGTCTTTGCTCTTAAGGTGTGGAGGCACTGTCTTTATGGAGAAAAGTCAGTGATCTACACAGACCACAAGAGCCTTAAGTATCTGCTGACTCAGAAAGAGCTAAACTTGAGATAGCAAAGGTGGGTGGAAATGTTGAAGGACTACGACTATTCTATAGAGTATCACCGGGCAAGGCGAATGTGGTAGCAGATGCCCTAAGTCAGAAGGTAGTGACGGATCTGAGGGCGATGTTTGTACATCTGAGCTTGTATGATGATGGAAGTCTGCTGGCAGAGTTGCAAGTTAAACCGACATGGTTGAATGAGGTGAAGGAAAGTCAGTTAATGGATGAAGATCTAAGTGTTACGTTGCAACAAGTGTAGAATGAGAAGTTGGAAGGTTATGGTATTAATGACGAGGGAGTATTGTGCTTCAAGGGTAAGGTCTGTATGCCGAAGGACGAGGAGCTTAGGCAAAGAATTTATGCATCCTGGAGGTAGTAAGATGTATAAGGATCTAAGGGAACAGTTTTGGTGGCCTGGTCTTAAGCGGGAAGTGACTAAATTTGTTAGCAAGTGCTTAACGTGTCAGCAAGTTAAGGCTGAACACCAAGTTCCATCAGGATTGCTTCAGCCGATTAAGATTTTACAGTGGAAGTGGGAGAAAATTACCATGGACTTCGTTAGTGGGCTTCCCCTTACACCTACTAAGAAGGACTCAGTATGGGTGATAGTGGATCGGCTAACAAAGTCCGCGCATTTTATTCCAGTGCGGGTTGACTACTCCCTACAAAAGTTAGCAAGGTTGTATGCAGCGGAGATTGCAAGGTTGCATGGAGTGCTGATGTCAATTATCTTGGATAGGGATCCGAGGTTCACGTCTGGTTTTGGAAAGCCTACATCAGGCTTTAGGCACCAAATTGGATTTTAGCACGGCTTTTCACCCACAATCTAACGGGAAGTCTGAAAGAGTAATACAAGTGTTGGAGGATATGCTGAGGGGCTGTGTGATAGACTTCAGAGGAAGTTGGGAAGAATATTTGCCTCTAGTGAAATTTTCTTACAACAACAACTATCAGGCCAGTATTAAAATGGCACCGTACGAGGCGTTGTATGGATGGAAGTGCTGCACTCTTACGTGTTGGACGGAATTAAGGGAACGTCAGATTTTGGGTCCGAAAATTATGGCAAAATTTGAGGAGAAGGTTAAGATAATTCGGGCACGGTTGAATGAGGCGTGTGATAGGCAAAAGTCATATGCAGATCTCAAACGGAAGGAGATCGAATTTGCTGTGGGAGATCAAGTGTTTCTCAAAGTTTCACCTTGGAAGAAGGTGATGAGATTTGATCGCAAAGGGAAGTTAAATCCTAGATTTATAGGACCTTATCGGGTATTAAAGCGGGTTAGACCAGTGGCATACCACTTAGAGTTGCCTTCGGAGTTGCAACAGATGCACGACATATTCCATGTCTCTATGCTACGTCGATATCGATCAGATCCATCTCACATAGTTTCGGTTGAAGAGGTGGAGCTAAGGCCAGACTTGTCCTATGTGGAGGAGCCGATTCAGATCTTAGAGCAAGATGTGAAAGTGTTGCGGAGAAAATCGGTTCCTCTAGTCAAGGTATTATGGGGAAATCATGGATCGAAAGAAGCTTCGTGGGAGCCGGAAGAGGCGATGTGGCAGCAATACCCTCACCTATTTTTGCCAGGTAATTTTGAGGACGAAATTATTTTAAGGGGGGTAGAACTGTAATACCCTGGATTATGGCTTATGCATTATTTGCTTAATTATATGAAGTAGCATGCTTATGTGTGTTGTGGATGTGCATTATGAATTTTTGTGAAACTTAGTGTATAGTTAAATGCTTTAGAAATTATTAGATTTTAAATCTAAAAGAGGGAGCTAGTCTGATAAGGCCTTAAAAGAAATAGTAGAGGAATTGTGACATGAAATTGGGCTTGGTAAAGTGGTTGCAAGGTGCCACTTAGGGCCTTAGTAAGTGACGGCACAAGGAAAAGAGGAGGGCCTAGGTTGAATCACAAGGGAAGCAAAAGGGGAATTTTATTTTTATTTCTCGCAAGGAGCAAAGGAGATGGACAAGACTAAGGAACTTAAGGGATGAGTTTAATCCTCTCTAAAATTCGGCTAAGATAAGAGATTTATGTTGGATGATTTTTATTAATTTAAATAAAGTGATAAATAGAGAAAAGAGGAGAAAAATGAGGATGGTGATAGGGAAGGATGTAGTGGCCGAATGGGGGACTCTTCCTAAGGGTGATTTTCACCCAAATTAGAGAGGGGAGTAGCCGAATTTCATAAAAAGATTTCAGCCTTCTTTCGTTTTCTCTTTTCTCTCCATAGAATCAAATCCCTCAATTCTCTCTTCTTTTAGTCTAGCCGAAATCTCTCTCAAAGTCTCCTCATAGTCGATTCTTCCTAAGGCTCCACACTTCTTCTTTTCTTTCCTTTGTTGAAGCCGAAACCCTCTAAGTGTTCATCAAAGACGAATCTCTGTGGTGTCAGGCAAAGGTACTGTCGACTTGGTGACTAAGGGTAAGATCAAATTCGATTTCTATTCTTTTTTTTTCTTTTAGGCTTGTCGAAATTTAGGAACTAATCCCTTTATGTCTTTGGCTGAAACTTTGAGGAAGGTTTTCGGGATTTTCATAGTAGTCGACTATAAGGAGGATTATTCCGGATTCAACATCCAAAGTAAGGCATGTATAATAATCGGCCAAGGGCCATCTATTGAGATTTAATGTTAGAATTGGACCTAACATGTACTCTGTAGGATTTCAACATCTCCTTGGTTACGTGACTATTTCCAAGATTTGGAATCACAAGGGGCAGTCGACAGTGGTATACAAGGATTTCGGGATTTCAAATCGCAAGGTAAGCACTTATGTACAATCGGCCAAGGCCATATTTGGTGTTTTAAGATCTATTCCTTATTTGTTCAAAAGCCAGAACTAACCAAGTTAAGTGATTTAGCATTGGGCGATTGGAGGTAGGAAGATCCAGATTTTTGGATTTGAGTGAACCCACTAAGTATATCGGTGTGTACCCAAAGACTAAATCTTGATAGATTCTGCTTTAATTTACTATATGTGTTAATATAAAAGTGTAAGATTATGGCTAAGGTACCATGTAATGGTACAAGTACTCGAGGACATTTTCCTACTCCTACTATGAGTATATTGTGATAAATATCATTATGGCACATAAGTGCAACTATAAAAATGTGAATAAAGCATAAGGCATAATATTTGCATGTTTTGTATGACATGGGGCATATGGGTGATATGTAAAGGGAAGTGAATTGGTGGTTTTATACCCCAATATCGAATGTGGTGACTTATGTCACATAATTTGAATGTGGTGACTTATGTCACAAAATCTGAATGTGGTGACTTATGTCACGAAATAATTATCTGGTGGCTATGCCACAATTTTATAAGGGCGATGAGCAGGTCGACTGCAGCGACTGCCTTCGATGGTGTGTAGCAGATAGAGGGTTGACTTAGTAGTCCCCAGGGTGTGATGGCTGGTACGGATGATGTGTAGCGGATGGCATCTAGGTTTGGGTTCGGGATTGCATCATTTTATTTAAATGCTATAAGAATATGTATGATTTGATATGCCATACCTGTTGGGACATAGTGTTGGTTGTACACATTGAGTCTGTTTGACTCACCCCGTTGTGGGAATATTTTTCAGGTGACGCTTAGTAATGGACCGGGTTGGCAGGAGCTTAGTGGTGACCATGCTTAGCACGAATTTTATTAGTTGGACATTTTATTTTATTTAGGTACTTTAAATTTTATTTTGGGCTTATTTTTGATGTAATAAGGCTATAGTATGAACTGTCCATGCATGCACTTAAATTATTTTATTATGGCACGATACTTATCAAATTAAAGTAAGCAAATTTTCTTAATAATAAATGAAAAATGTTTTGACATCTAAAATAGAAATGATTTTCAATTTAATTAACAAACTTTAAAGACTCAACTTTTACCGGTAACTCATGGTTTTAAAATATAACCATGAACTTTTAACAAAACGAAATCTTTGAAAAATTTCTATGTTTTCAACTTGAACCCTAATCAACAGTTTTCAAAAACACGAAAAATTTTAGCAAAGATTCAAATAAGATTCGAATGGTTTTTCCTAGAAGCATGCTAGATCCAGTCAGGGCTTGTGGGCCGGGTTTGGGGTGTTTCATTTCATCTAAGTGTGTGTATCTCATTTTAACCTTCATAAGCTCTTTCCCAATCTGTTTTCATTTTTCACCTTCTCTCTCGAGAATATATGGTATGGTGTTTATTTACTCATGTTTTGCTTTGTTGCATTTGCTTGATTAGTCTAATTTTTAAATAGAAACTAATATACAGGGACTTCCATGATACTTTTACCAATCTTGTGCATGAGCAGAAAAGAATTACAAATATAGAGCAGAAACTTTTATTTCTAGATTGGCCAATCTTGTGCATGAGTAGAAAAGAATTACAAATTTAGAGCACCATTCTTGTGCACGAGTTGAAACTATGAAATGCATATAAAAGTTACCGTAACTTCATTCATTTACTTTTGTGAATCCTTGACAATCTGTGGGAGAAGTGTTTTATTAAATTACAATACAATTGATAACTTAGTTACCAAACATTACAGCCCATATTACCTTATGAGAAACATAATTATATGTACTAGTACTGCTTTGTTGCATTTCCCAAAATATATAGAAAAAAAAAGAATTAAATGAACCCAATAGGACCAATTTTTTTAAAGTTTTCCTTGTGGAAATCAAATTTGGTGCTGGTCTTCCTTGAAAACTCTTGAGCTAACCTTCTTAGCTCCCCTGTTAATCCTGGTGTACCACAGTAAAATACTCCTGCAGATAAAAGAAAAAAATGTACATGTAAATTGTTACCTAAACCATGTTAAAACTATCCATGGTCTCATTTGACTTTGTCTACATTAAGTAATATTTTGGTAAAAGTATCATGTAGCCTTTGTCTACATTGATAGTTGACAAGGAATTATCTAACTTGAATGAGCAGCCAAGCTATCAAAATTACGTAATATCTCTGCAGTTGAAGGAAACCCATATTCATCAAATCTGCTCAAAGATAAAAATCATAGTTGAAGGAATTATCCCATGGTGCTATTGCCCTTTGTTGTATTATTTTGGTTATGTTCAATATGTTTGTTATTGCCATTGTTGTTTTATTTTTGGTAACAGATGTTAAATTGTTTATTTATCTAGTCTTTTGATCACAATGTTGCAGGTTGCAGAGGGTGCAAAATCAGCTGGCACCTCTAGAGTAATTGGCGTAGTTAGGTTAGGGTAAAAATAGTAAATGTTACGTTGTTTATGTTATTTCATGTATCTAGTTTATGAAACTTTGGTGGTTTTTGAATTATTTTTTTGTATCGTACTAGACTTGTTGAATGATAATTTATTTTCCTTTGATTCATCATGTGTTATAATTGTAATGACCGAATTTTATGGTCATCGAAAAAGTGTATTTTCGGTCTCCATTCTTGAAAAATGGATATGTAAATATCTATTAAAATATTTAAGAAGTTAAGTGATTGGTTAATTAAAGTTTAATAAAGTGAATTAGCTTAAATTAAGGATAATTAGGAGAAAAGGATTAAATTGAATAAAGTGTATAAGTTTAATAAAGTGAATTAGCTTAAACTAATGAAATCATGCAACTTTTGTTAATATATGAAAATTAGCGAAATATAATTCTCAAGTTAATTAATTACTTTTAATATTTTTTGTAGAGTAATTAAATTATTTGTTTCAATAATGATATTTTAACACATATATGTATTGCAATTTAAAAATAATAAAATAGATTATATATATATTTTATAGTATTATATATTTTAATTTTAATTCATATAATAATTATATTAAGCATGTTATTAAATTATATTTTTATTAAATTATATTTAATAATAATTATGTTAAAATATGATTAAATTATTTATTATTTTATTAAATTATTTTCAATAAAAACCTTACTAAAATTTAATAACAATAACAATAATCATCTACCTAACAAAAATTACATTAATGGTATTCTTGAAACACCCCAAACTGGCCCACGAGCCTTGATGGATCTCGGTATGTTCTCCTGTAAACTGCTTTAAATTCTTTTGTTACTTAGGAAAACTTGTGTGTTTTGAAAGAAAGACCGTTTTGGGTTGGGCTTGAATTGAAAACAAGTTTATTTCATTATTAAAATCCTTTACTTTAGGTGACAAAACGTTTGGGCTTCGCTTTTAAAAAAATGATTACTTAATCTTTTAATAAATAAAGGTTTGTAAGCTTAACAAATAAAAGCAGAATGAAATAATTCTACTAAGGCCTTATTACATCAAATAATTCCCAAAATTTAAATTCAAAATACTTAAAGTAAAATAGTCCAAATAAAAGAAATCTGAACTTCACATGGCCTCCACTAATCATCTCCGCTTTTGGTCCATCACCGGTCGTCACCGAAAAGTAATCCCACAACGGGGTGAGTCAACAGACTCAATGTGTAACCAACACTAAAATTTAATATTTCAGGCATACAATATCATTCATGTTCATAAAGCATTTAAACAATATGATGTAACCCGAATCCAAACCTATATGCCATCCGCTACACACCACCCGTACCATGCTGCACACCGTGGGGACTACTAAGTCAACCCTCCATCCGCTACACACCATCAAAGGCAGTCGCTGCAGTCGACGTGCTCATCGCCCTTATAAAATTCGTGGTCTTAGGGCACTACATTTAGAATTCGTGGTCTTAGGTCACCACATTCAGTTTTACGTGGTATTAGGTCACCACATTCAGTTTTCGTGGTCTTAGGTCACCACATTCAGATTTCGTGGTCTTAGGTTACCACATTAACTTCCCCTTTTCATATAACCCATATACCCCCATATTTCATACACAATATGCAAAATCATGCCTTAATTCACATTATTATCACACTTCACATGTTAAAAATAACATATATTCATATTCCTAGTAGGAGTAGGAAACGTACCTTAGTACTTTGTACCATAGTATGGTACCTTAGCCATATTCACATTCTTATAAACATGCACATTTAATTTAAAACATAGCCATGAACATATTAAAACTTAGAGTAGGGTACACACCTGATTCGCTTAACGATTTCACTTGAAATCCCGAATTTTTGATCTTAGATCTTTAAGTCCCTACATTCGGCCCATATTAAATATTTAATGAAAAACTCATTCGGCCATAAAACCAAATCCTAGTAGGATTTGTGTACTAAAACTTACCTTAATATCAATTTGCTTATTACTCAAATCCCGAAAACTTTGCTATTCTCCTCCTTGTATTCGGCCAAACACTGGATCTCTACATAAGTTAGTTTCGGCTTTTTGACATGTAAGAAATAGATCTTAGTATCAATACAGGCCATGGCCGAATGCTATAGATACTTACCTTGTGGATTTTAAATTCTGAAACTCACCGAATAACTAGGGAACACGCGGCCTATGGTGTACATTCGGGAAAAGAACTTCTCCTTCTTGTAGTTGACTTAAGCAAATCCCGAAAAGATCTCTTCAAAGTTTCGGCAACAAGATATTAATGGGGTTAGTCCTAGATTTCGGCAAATCTTAAATGAAAAAGGATGAAAATCTAATGATAACTAGTTCTTACCCTTAATACAGAAGTCGACAACCCCTTGTTTGAAGTCTCAAAACTATTCGGCTATGGCCTTGATTGTAGCAAACTTTCGGCTTTTGGAAGATTATGAAAGAAGAAGAGAAAAGAGTTTGAGCAATTTGGTAACGAAGTTTGGCTACACAAGGTGTATTTTAAACAGCAAAACAATGAAGAAAGGAGATATTTGGCAGAGAGAGAGAGTTAGAAGAAAGAATGAATGGCCCTCTTTTTCTTTTATAGCCGAAATTACTAACTTAGAATCCCTTACTTGTCCATCACTCTTCTATTTTGATAGCTTTATCTCTTTAATTAAAAATTAAAGAATAATCCTCAATTATCTCTTTGAAAATAATCTAAAATAAATCATCATTTATCCACCTATTTAGCCGAAGTTTTAAGGAGAATTAAACTCTTCTCTTAAGAGTCCCTATTGCCATCCATTGCTTCCTCTTTAAGTAATTAAATAAAATTACTTAAAGTCTTAGCTAGATGTCGTCCACCCCTTCCTTTGATGAGCCAATTTAAACTTATTCTATTAGACTCCTTGTGGCCATCACGAGGCCCAAATTATCGACCTAAGTGGCACCTCACTATGATTAGTTTAGCTTTAATAATGAATTGGGCATAAGCCCAATTCGACACAAAAACACTCTCGTAAATGCTCTCCTTCTCGCTCAACCTAAGCTTGCACACATGCTGGTGGCGTCATTTACTGGGCTTTAAGTGGTGCCTCCTTGTCACTTTTCCAAGCCTGTTTTTGTGTCAAATTTCTTCTATTAATTTTCTTAAGGCCACCTTGCCTTAAAACTTATCATTTCTAAGACATTTCCTTACATTTCCAAGTTTCCAAAAATGTTCGTTTCCTCTTTAAACTTATCATTTCTAAAGCATTTCCTTACATTTCAGGACATTTCCTACATTTCCTTACATTTCCTACATTTCCTTACATTTCCATACATTTCCTTACATTTCCATATATTTCCATACATTTCCTTATTTTTCCATATTTCCATACATTTCCATACATTTCCTTACATTTCCTTACATTTCCATACATTTCCTTACATTTCCATACATTTCCATACATTTCCTTATATTTCCATATTTCCATACATTTCCATACATTTCCATACATTTCCATACATTTCCTTACATTTCCATACATTTCCTTACATTTCTATACATTTCCAAGGTTCTAAAAATGCACACCACATATCGCAGTAAACATGCTATTTCATAAAATTAAGTAAAAATGCACACAATGGGATTCGAACCTCTTCCCTCAAAGTACTTCACTTGATGCCATAACCTTTGCACCTTAGGTGGCGTCCCTTGCCACTTTTCCACATCACTTCTTGTTTTTAACTTAAAAACCAATAATTGTCCAAAGTTTTCTCTTCCATCCTAGGATTTTAAAAACCCTTAATTCACTTTCAAACACTGCCAAAACCTACTACTCATGAATTATGCACAAACGAATAACCCCTAATCTAGGATGTTACAGTTCTACCCTCCTTAAAAATAATTTCATCCTCAAAATTACTTACTAACAGTCGTACAATCCTTCTCATCACACTATGCTTACACTGCACACTCTGATCTTAATAGAACCATCATACTTTCCAGGCACTATCTCTAAGTTCACGTCCCTTAGAACTCATTTCTAACGTCACGATTTAATCTGATTAAGAAGTTTTATGTATTAAAAAATTTTGTTTCACTGATTAACCTGCGAAGAAGTTTTATGGAAAGAATTTTTAGAAGTGGTTCTTTCGTATTCATACATGCACACAGTCTTTACATTCATACATCCATCAATCAATTATGAACTTTCGTTCATTCAGAGAAATGTTGTAGTTTTCATTGTTGTTGTTTTTCCACTACCTAGGGGTATTTTTGTAGTTTGTCCTACAGGGGTATTTTTTTGCAATTTATCGAAACAAGGTTCCTTGGTGATGTTGTCAATAAGGGTATTTTGGTAATTTTTTAAAATCCCAGGGGTATTTCAGAAATTTTGAAATTATAGGGGTATTTCAGTAATAAACCAGGGTAAATTTATAAGTCTGACTAAATCAAGGGTATTTCAAAATTTGCAAAACTTGAGGGTTCTTTTTGAGAATTTGTTTTCCAAATTGGTGCTGTTGCAAAAATTTTGAAAATCAGGGGTCGTTCTGGTAATTTTGTAACTTGGGGGTATTTCGGTAATTTGTAGGGTAGGGGTAATTTTGTAATTTTCCAAAATCAAGGTATTTTGATATTTTGCAAATTAGGGTTTTTGAACATTTTATTAAGTAATGAAATTTTGATAAGAACTGCGGGTATTTATAAACCAAGGGCATTTTTGTAATTTTACCACTAGGGGTATTTTTTGTAATTTTTATAAATTGGAAATATTTTGAAAATTTTCCAAAATAAGTTCTTGCTACTATTCAAGGGGTAATTTGGTGATTATAAAACTAGGGTTTTCATAAAAATACGGCTAATCCCTTTCGGGTTTTAGTTAGGGGTTTAGCCCGTGTATAAGTCCTCTTGGTTAGGGTGAACCGAGGCTACGCACCAGGTAGGATTTGAGTGGAGAGGAGGTGAGTCACTAGGACTGCTTAAATATCAAGCTCCCACCAAAACCAATCCTAGACATGTGCACCATGGTTACCACACCCTAACTCAGCGACTTAACCACAGGTTTGTTTATTTAGGCATTTAAGTCTTATGTAATTGTTGGGGTATACTAGTCCTAGGGTTCAAGTACTAAATCTTTATTCTACGTTCCATTCCATGTCTACCCCTCTATAAATCACATAATCACACAGATGGTTAGGGGTACTTACCTGGTGGACTTTGGGTCGGAGACTTAGTGGGCCATGCCAGAAAAACCTAAAAATTTTTCAGAAAATTCCCTTTGGGCTTACTTTGGAAAACGTTTTGGGCCTTAAACCCAAGGTCGAGAGTTTAAAACTGGGCTCTGATACCAAACTGAAACATCCCAAACCTGGCTCACGAGCCTTGACCAGATCTGGTATGTTCCCCGGTGTAAACCGTTTCAAATTCTTTTGTTACTTAGGAAAACTTGTGTGTTTTGAAAGAAAGACCGTTTTGGGTTGGGCTTGAGTTGAAAACAAGTTTATTTCATTATTAAAATCCTTTACTTTAGGTGACAAAACGTTTGGGCTTCGTTTTTAAAAAAAATGATTACTTAATCTTTTAATAAATAAAGGTTTGTAAGCTTAACAAATAAAAGCAGAATGAAATAATTCTACTAAGGCCTTATTACATCAAATAATTCCCAAAATTTAAATTCAAAATACTTAAAGTAAAATAGTCCAAATAAAAGAAATCTGAACTTCACATGGCCTCCACTAATCATCTCGCCATTTGGTCCATCATTGGTCGTCACCGAAAAGTAATCCCACAACGGGTGAGTCAACAGACTCAATGTGTAATCAACACTAAAATTTAATATTTCGGGCATACAATATCATTCATGTTCATAAAGCATTTAAACAATATGATGCAACCCGAACCCAAACCTATATGCCATCCGCTACACACCACATTGCCATCACTCGCACACCGTGGGGACTACTAAGTCAACCCTCCATCCACTACACACCATCGAAGGCGTCCGTGCAATCGACGTGCTCATCGCCCCTTATAAAATTCATGGTCTTAGGTCACCACATTTAGAATTCATGGTCTTAGGTCACCACATTCAGTTTTACGTGGTCTTAGGTCACCACATTCAGTTTTCATGGTCTTAGGTCACCACATTCAGATTTCATGGTCTTAGGTCACCACATTAACTTCCCCTTTTCATATAAACCATATGCCCCCATATTTCATACACAATATGTAAAATCATGCCTTAATTCACATTATTATCACACTTCACATGTTAAAAATAACATATATTCATATTCCTAGTAGGAGTAGGAAACGTACCTTAGTACTTTGTACCATAGTATGGTACCTTAGCCATATTCACATGCTTATAAACATGCACATTTAATTTAAAACATAGCCATGAACATATTAAAACTTAGAGTAGGGTACACACCTGATTTGCTTAATGATTTCACTTGAAATCCCAAATTTTCGATCTTAGATCTTAAGTCCCTACATTCGGCCCATATTAAATATTTAATGAAAAACTCATTCGACCATAAAACCAAATCCTAGTAGGATTTGTGTACTAAAACTTACCTTAATATTGATTTGCTTATTACTCAAATCCCGAAAACTTTGCTATTCTCCTCCTTGTATTCGGCCAAACACTGGATCTCTACATAGGTTAGTTTTGGCTTTTTGACATGTAAGAAATAGATCTTAGTATCAATACAGGCCTTGGCCGAATGCGATAGATACTTACCTTGTGGATTTTAAATCCCGAAACTCACCGAATAACTATGGAACAAGCGGCCTATGGTGTACCTTTGGGAAAAGAACTTCTCCTTCTTGTAGTTGACTTAAACAAATCCCGAAAAGATCTCTTCAAAGTTTTGGTAACAAGATATTAATGGGGTTAGTCCTAGATTTCGACAAATCTTAAATGAAAAAGGATGAAAATCAAATGATAACTAGTTCTTACCCTTAATACAGAAGTCGACAACCTCTTGTTTGAAGTCTCAAAACTATTTGGCTATGGCCTTGATTTTAGCAAACTTTCGGCTTTTGAAAGATTATGAAAGAAGAAGAGAAAAGAGTTTGAGCAATTTGGTAATGAAGTTTCGGCTACACAAGGTGTATTTTTGGCTTGGCAAAACAATGAAGAAAGGAGATATTTGGCAGAGAGAGAGAGTTAGAAGAAATAATGAATGGTCGTTTTTTCCTTTTATAGCCGAAATTACTAACTTAGAATCCCTTACTTGGCCATCACTCTTCTATTTTGATAGCTTTATCTCTTTAATTAAAATTAAAGAATAATCCTCAATTATCTCTTTGAAAATAATCTAAAATAAATCATCATTTATCCACCTATTTAGCCGAAGTTTTAAGGAGAATTAAACTCTTCCTTTAAGAGTCCCTATTGCAGTCCATTGCTTCCTCTTCAAGTAATTAAATAAAATTACTTAAAGTCTTAGCTAAATGCCGTCCACCCCTTCCCTTGATGAGCCGAATTTAAACTTATTCTATTGGACTCCTTGTGGCCACACGAGGCCCAAATTATCCACCTAAGTGGCGCCTCCCTATGATTAGTTTAGCTTTAATAACTAATTGGGCCATAAGCCCAATTCAGACGCAAAACACTCTCAAAATGCTCTCCTTCTGCTCGAACCTAAGCTTGCACACATCTTTGGTGGCGTCATTTATTGGGCGTTAAGTGGTGCCTCCTTGTCACTTTTCCAAGCCCGCTTTTGTGTCAAATTTCTTCTATTAATTTTCTTAAGGCCACCTTGCCTTAAAACTTATCATTTCTAAGACATTTTCTTACATTTCCAAGTTTCCAAAATGTTCATTTCCTCCTTTAAACTTATCATTTCTAAAGCATTTCCTTACATTTCAGGACATTTCCTATATTTCCTTACATTTCCTACATTTCTTACATTTTACATTTCCTTACATTTCCATACATTTCTTATATTTCCATACATTGCCATACATTTCCATACATTTCTTTACATTTCCATTCATTTTCTTACACTTCCATACATTTCCATACATTTCCTTATATTTCCATACATTTCCATACATTTCCATACATTTCTTTACATTTCCATACATTTCCTTACATTTCCAAGGTTCTAAAAATGCACACCACATATCACAGTAAACATGCCATTTCATAAAATTAAGCAAAAATGTACACAATGGGATTTGAACCTCTTCCCTCAAAGTACTTCACTTGATGCCATAACCCTTGCACCTTAAGTGGCGTCCCTTGCCACTTTTCCACATCACTTCTTGTTTTTAACTTAAAAACCAATAATTGTCCAAAGCTTTCTCTTCCATCCTAGGATTTTAAAAAACCCTTAATTCACTTCCAAACACTGCCAAAACCTACTACTCATGAATTATGCACAAACGCATAACCCCTAATCTAGGATGTTACAATTCTAGTCATTTTAGTTCTTTTCCTTATACTATTACAACATCATTCCATTCAACCAAACACAAGAATTCTATTATAGCTCTATTTCATTCCATTCAACCAAACAGTTGAATTACCTATTACAGCTCTATTCCATTACACCTCTATTCAATTATAGTTGTATTCCATTACAACGAACCTAACGTGGTGTTAGTGTCACATGGCCAAGGCACACGCCCGTGTATTATGGCTGTGTCATCCACACAGTTGATGTAACGCCCCAAATTTGGGCCTAGAAGTATTGAGCCTTGAGTATGGGTCCATAAAGAGGTTGTAAATAGGAATTTAATTGTGCAAGGAAATGACACAATTAAATGTCTGCTTCAGTGTTTAAGGGTCTTGAGAAGTGTTGGAAAAGTTTTGGGTTCAAACTGGGCTTTAGCGAAAATTTTGGTTTTAAGTGAATAAAACCCTGAATGCTTGGATGTAGGCCTTTTAAATTATTGTGTTAAAAATATGACACAAGGAAGCATGTGGTCTAGTGGTTGTGGCGTCACTAAGGTTGAAAGGGAGCCTGGGTTCAAGTCTTGGCTCCTGCAAATTGTTTTGGATTTTCTTTTAAAGGAACCTAGACTTTGGATTTAAGATCTTTTAATTTGTTGAAGGTAAAATGTGACACAAAGAGAGTGTGTGGTCTAGTGGCAAGGTGGCATTACAATTGGCAAGAGGTCTGAGGTTCAAGTCTTGGGATAAGCAATGAGTATTTATTTTACTGATGGGATGCTTAGTGTTTGAGTTGGAGTGGAGTTCTGCTAGAGTGGTTGTGGAGTTAGTCTTGGGGGAGTGATTCATGGGATAGAGATAGAAGTTGGTAAAGATTTGGAGGAGAGAACGAGGGAGAAAAATGAGGAATTCGAATTGGAGGAGGTTGGAGCCGAAATTTGAGTGTATCACTCAAGAAATTTGGCCAAAGGGGGATTTTGGTGCACATTTCAGCTTTTTGGAGTTTTGTTTTTCTTTTCTTTTGATCAGTTACTTTTCTCTTTTTCTGGATGCTGCCAAAACTGCACTAAAAGTGACCTCTCATACATTCTTTTTGCTCTATTTCACTCTACTTTCTTCTTAGCCATTTCTGTGGTACCATTTAGGCATCTTTTTGTACCTTTTTGCCTAATTTTTTCCTTATCCGATTGCATCTCTTCTCTTATTCTACATCTTTTCTTTCTTATTTTTCCCCATTTATTTCTCTTGAACTGAATTTTACTTTTTTTGTGTAACATTGTTATCATCTGTGTGTAAAAGTTGAATACCTTTACTTTCTCGCTATCAACTATTGCCGAATATGTTCTCATTTCTTTCACCTTCTATAAAGTTGCGGTTTTCGTCTCTATTTGCCAAGATCGAGAGTAAGTAATGGTGATTCTATTATTTAGTTTTCATTACTGGTATGGTTCCTATCCTTTCTACCGAATCTCCCCTCTTTTATCTTAGTCTGGTGAAGGTTGGTACCTAGGGTTGCTCGAGGTTTGATAGAGGGGCAAGTGACTGGAAGCAATCGACATACTACTTTTGGTTCTTGAACAAAGTAAGTGTTCTTGCCTTGTTTTGGTTAAAGGTCGAATATTCCTGATGGCTCTGTTAACTGTCAAGTGTGGTTTTAACTATATAGTTATAATCTCTTTTAATAAGGTTTATTTAACACAGAATCCGACAAGAGGTTTAATAGTCGCTAACAGTTGGGAAGGACTTAGCAAAGCTAGTTCGATTGAGGTGCGGTGCTAGGGATTCGTAGTGCGCTTCGTAACAAGTGTGTACGCACACCACTTCTTCTAATTGTAGATTGAAAAAATGCCAAAAAGCTAAAATACCAGTGAATGATGCCACACAAGCGTACGATCGCACGTGTGGTGGACCGAGCCCACGAATATGGGCATAAGATGGTTGAGGCCACCATGAGCGTTCTCATGGGCTTAGATCATTTTAGGTCGCGTTGGGGACAGAATGGGCAATGTGGGCCCAATGGGTCGTGGGCCTCACACAGATTAAATTTGCATATTGTGGTAAATGTTAGACCGAGCCGTGTAGTCCAAATGGCTAGGGTCATTTTTGGGCAATATGCCATGTGGGCCTACTAGGCTGGTAAGCCCCACACGGATAAAATGCATGTTATATGGTTTCTATTGGTTTGAATTGTGCTGTTCGTATGGCCGGGGCTATTTCAGGGCTAATTGTGCCACACGAGTGTGTGGGGCCACTTGGGCCGATTAACGGGCTTTAGGCCCATTTACTTCATTGTGACTAGTTAGGCTACTTAAGTCGCTCGAGGCGACGGTGGACTTCTGTTGGGTCATTAAGCCCCGGTTTGTAAAATTACTAAAATACCCCTAATTTGTGAAATTACCGAAATACCTATGATTTGTAAAATTACCAAAATACCCTCGATTTGTGAAATTACTAAAATACCTCGATTGATAAAATTCTTGAAATACCCCCGATTTGTGAAATTATCGAAATACCCAAATTGGTAAAATTATTGAAATACCCCCAATTTGTAAAATTACCAAAATACCCTGATTTGTGAAATTACTCGATTGATAAAATTACCGAAATACCCTTGATTTGTAAAATTATCGAACAACCCTTGATTGATAAAATTATCGAAATACCCCTGATTTGTGAAATTAATGAAATATCCCCGATTGGTAAAATTATTGAATACACTTGATTGGTAAAATTATCGAAATACCCTTAATTTGTGAAATTACCAAAATACCTTCGATTGGTGAGATTATCGAAATACCCCTGATTTGTGAAATTTAAAATACCCATAATTTTTGAAATTACTGAAATACCCTCAATTTATAAATTATTGAAATACCCTCAGTTTGCAAAATTACCAAAATACCTTTATAGGGTAGAATTACCAAAATACCCCTAAAGGGTAGGATTACCAAAATACCCTTATAGGATAAAATGATTGTATTGCCCTTGTGGGTAAATAACTGACTTGTGTTATGATTTGACTGATTTGACTGGGATTGTATGACTGTGTTTTAACTGACTTGATTGTGGTCGTGTGATATACTTTTAATATATGTCTAAATGATTGTTATTGGGCATGGCCATTTTGCATACACGGGTAATGATTGAGCATGACATACACGACATATTGCATGGGGTTGGGATTCTAATTTGGAGGAAGTACTATACTAGTGGCTCTGCCACGTTTTTACTATTCTAACGGCTTCACCACGTATTCGGATATTAGTGGCTGGGCCACGTTTACTATTGCTAGTAGCTTGCTGCGTTACTATTAGCAACTATGCTGTGATATTGGTGTGTTGGCTGGGTGGGTCGACTTAGTCCCCACATGGTGTGTTGGTTGGTACGGGTGGTGTGTTGGCTAGATCGGGTTGGGATGCATCCTCATACTGCTGCATATCTGTTTATGAGATCTGTTACTATACTGGGCTTAGGCCCCTTGTTCTATTATTGGTTTGGGCTAGGCCCAATTGATTCTGTCATGGGCTGTGACCCAAATGATATTGTAGTAGGTTTTGGCCCACGTATGCTCTGAACTAGATTGTCTTTATTCTTGTTAAAGGGCTTTAGACCGGCATTTGATTGTTGTTTCTGTATATTGACTGTTACTCTAGTAAGGGGATTACACACTAAGTTTTTGTAAACTCACTCCATTTTTAACTGTGTAGGTAATCTCAGTGTTAGGAGGTTCGGTGCTACGAGGGACTCGGAGGTGACCACACGACTGTAGCTGTTATGCTTTGGATTTTATATAAGTTTTAAATTCTATTTTGGGTTTTAATTTTGGAAATAAGGCCTCTCTGGGTTTAATTCTGAATTTGGGATTTTGTTACGTTTTATATCTACTAGACGTAGAGAGTTTTCAACCCAATTACTGCTTTTAAAACATATGTTTTAAACTACTTTTCTGTAAATCAGTTTTCGCAACTAAAAGAGATTTTCAAAAAGTTAATAACATTTTTAAAAGTGATTAACTTTTCAATGAACCACATTTTGAAACTGAACGAATAAAAACTGAGACTTTAGATTTTAAATCTTTAAGGAGGGTTTTCAATGAAAACATGGTTTTTGAAAAACACGTCAATGTGACACAAATTTGGGACTAACACAACCATGTTATAGTTGAGTGGTGCCTCAACCCGTGTGTGGGCATTCTATTTTACCAAATTAAGGTCAGGGACACACGGCTGTACTACACAACCATGGGGTGGACCGTGTGTCACACACGGCCTAGACACACGCCCGTGTGTCTACCCGTGTGGACAAAAATAAGGCTATTTACCAAGCCCTTTTGCCACCCTTACTTGCACCAACATAAGTCACAACCAAGACATACAACTCAAGGCCATTACACTCTATTCATGCATTAACACACCATAATTCACCATGCAAATTGCACATTCATGAAAAACATCATCATTTACATATATCAATAACAAATGTTAGCCATCATCCATGGCCTTATACAAAATGAATCAATCTTCAAGATAAGCCGACACATTGGCCCAAAACAATATGACACTTGACAAAAGACCAAGTCCCTATACATGCCATACTCAAAAAGATAAATCTAACTATACCAAATGTTCAGATTGATAGTGTGATCGATAACTCGACGTCCTTTGATCCCCGAGCTAGCTTGGCAGCACTATAAGAAAATGGAAAGAGAGGCGGAAAGCACAAAGCTTAGTAAGTTACATGTAAATAAGTAACATCATCAACAATGCATCTTGAAACACATAGTATATTATAAAGCTGCACAACATTCTTGATTTAACAATAGTAGATTTATTACATATTTACCCATCACAAGGATAAGCCAAGGATTTCAAGATTGTCCCGAAATCATTCTTATAGATAGAACTTACTCAATTTCATCCTTACTATTAAGGCATCATAACTAAGCTCATGTCTCATAAGTTTCAAGTAAGAACATGTACCACTCACAACATGGTTATATATTTTCATATCTTTATTGTAAAATTTAAATAACCCGTGGAACCATTTGGAATACTAAAGGATATCCAATAAGCCTCACACAATAGGGTAAAATGTCAATGCCATGTCCCAGACATGGTTTTAGACTAGCTCACATGTCGAGGTCAATGCCATATCCTAGACATGGTCTTACACTAACTCTCGTCTCAATGTTGATGCCATGTTCTAAACATGGTCTTACAATAGCTCTCATAATGTGGCCGATGCCATGTCCCAGACATGGTCTTACACTAGCTCTCATAATGTGGTCGATGCCATGTCCCAGACATGGTCTTACACTAGCACACGTATCAACGCCGATGCCATGTCCAAGACATGGTCTTACACTAGCACACGTATCACCCAAATGTCATGGGATGGTTATCCAATCTATTCCTAAGGTTCAACCGTGAGTTTTTACTACATCAATTCTCATCATGCATATTTAAAAAAGTAATCAAACACTCTACGCCATATTAATTGTTCAATACATAATAACAATAAAGTTGTAATATTTACGTACAACTTACCTCGATATACAAAAGATGGGTCACTAGTTCGATTTAGCCCAAAAGCTTGGTTTTCCCCTGGTCTAGGTCCAATTCCATTTTTCTTGATCTATAATGACAACATTTACTTATTTAATCACCACATTAATCAAGACATTACAAAATTTATACTTTGGAAAAATTATAGTTTTGCCCTTAGAGTTTCACATAATTACGATGTTTCTCCTAGGCTCGTAAAATGATTTTAATCATATTTCCTCCTTTAACAAGCCTAACCGAACCTTTATCACTCTTATAGCAACTCACAATTCCAATTATTTCACACATTTACTACCCATTATATTACTTTTACAAAAATGTCCATTTTAGCTGTTTTAATGAAAAATCCTTTCACAAAAGTTGTTTATTAAACAACCAAGATTCATTTTCTTCCATAAAATTTTAGCAAACACATGAATACTCACATGGCAAGACCCTAGACTCTCAACCATTTTGCAAAATAGTACAAAAATTATCAAGAATGACCGTTAAAATCACTTACTTGCAAGGGTTTAAGTTGCTGAAAATTTTGAGCTTTCCAAAGCTCCTATTGCTGAAAATTTCGATGATAGTATGAAGAAGACGAAGCTTTTCTTTTATTTTATGACTATTATATCAATTAAGTCACCTAATGCCACCAACTTTGACTATTTATGATTTCTAAATTCCATGTTTAGCTACAACTTATTTTATTGGTCTTTTTACTCAATAAGGACCTCTACTTTAGTGTTTCCTAACTATTTAACACCTTTCGCTTGTAGAACAAAACTTTTAGACTTTACACGATTTAGTCCTTTTTCAAAATTAAGCATGAAATCACTAAAATTAATTCACAAAAAATTTCATGTACTTATAGTATCATGCTATAACATATAAAATAATATTAAAAATAGTTTCTCCAGCCTTGGATTACTTGTTTCAAAACCACTGTTCCTACTAGCCCCAAAATCGGGCTGTTACAATTCTCCCTCCTTATGGATTTTCATCCTCGAAAATCTTACCAATGAAAAGGTTTGGGTGTTGATCTCTCATAGTCTTATCGGGCACCCACGTGGCCTCTTTAACCCCATGTCTATGCCATAGTACTTTCACAAGTGATATACTTTTATTTCTCAATTGCTTGACCTCTTAATCTAAAATCTTAACCGGCTCTTCACCATAGGTCATATCCGGTCAAATTTCAACCTCTGCAGGTGAAGTAATGTGTGAAGGGTCAGAATGATAATGGCATAACATAGACACATGGAAGACATCATGGATCTTCTCTAACTTGGACAGTAAAGCTAATCGGTATGCTACCGGTCTAATTTTCTCAGTCACCTCATAACGTCCAATAAATCGTGGACTTAATTTGCCTTTCCTACCGAATCTGAAGACATTCTTCCACGGGGATACTTTCAAAAACACCTTATCATAGACTTGAAACTCAATTTCTTTTCGTTTCAAATCCGTGTAGGATTTATGTCTATCCAAAGCGGTCTTCAAACAGTCACGAATTACCTTTACTTTCTCTACGATCTCTTTGACTAAGTCAACCCCGTGAATCTAATTTTCTCTAAGTTCGGTCCAATACCTTATAAGGCGCCATTTTCAAACTCGACTGATAACATTGTTGTAGGCAAACTCTACCAACGGTAAGTACCTTTCCCAACTACCTTGAAACTCAAGAACACAACATCGCAACATATCTTCAAGAATCTGAATTACTCTTTCCGACTGACCATCAGTTTGTGGGTGGAATGCAATACTAAAATTCACTTTCCTCCCCAATGCTTCTTGAAACTTTTACCAAAACTGTGTTGTGAACCTCGGATCTCTATCCAAAATGATCGATAGTGGTACCCCGTGAAGTCTCACAATTTTAGAAACATACAAATCGGCCAATTTCTCAAGTGGAAAACCGGTACACACCTGTATAAAATGAACCAACTTAGTTAGCCTATCAACCACAGCCTATACAACATATTTCTTCTTTGGCGTCAACGGTAATCCAGACACAAAATCCATGGTAATACGGTCACATTTCCACTAAGGAACCATCATGGGCTAAAGTAAACCCGAAGGTACTTGGTGTTTGGCATTCACTTGCTGACAAATTAAACACTTAGAGACAAACTCTGATATGTCTCTTTTCATTCCTGACCACCAATACATTTTCTTCAAGTCATTATACATTTTCACACTACCTGGATGGATAGACAAACAACCACTATGGACCTCTTGCAAAATCTTCTGAATAAGCTCATCGTCTTTGGATACACAAATTCTATCTCGAAACATTAAACAACCATTTGAACCAATTCAAAAGTCCGATTCTATACCCGTCTCTCACTGAGTTATCTTAGCTTGCAATTCCTTATCACCACTCTGAGCTTCACAGATCTCTTGCAAAAACATTGGTTTCGCTCTCAACTCGACTAGAATCAAACCATCGTTGGCTACTAATAACTGAATGTTCATAGCCCTCAAGGCAAGCAATGACTTCCTAATCAAAGCATTGGCGACCACGTTTGCCTTCCCCGAATGATATTCGATTACTAGTTCATAATATTTTATGAGCTCCATCTCCATTGGTGAAGGTTCAGTTCCTTTTGAGTCATCAAATACTTTAGACTTTTATGGTTGGTAAATACTTGGCACCTCTTGCCATACAAATGGTGTCTCCAAATCTTCAGTGCGAACACTATGACGGCTAACTCTAACTCGTGAGTCAGATAGTTTTTCTCATGCGATTTCAGTTGTCTCGAGGAATATGCTATTACCTTGCCTTCTTGCATGAGCATGCATCCCAATCCATTCAAGGATGCATCGCTATATATTATGAAATCTTTCCCAATTTTGGTTGCACTAAAATTTGAGCTTCAGTCAACAATGCCTTTAGTTTCTCGAAACTCCGTTGGCATTTTTCCGTCCATTCAAACTTGACATCATTTTGTAGCAACCTCGTCATAGGAGTAGCAATCATGGAGAATCATTTAATGAATCGCCTGTGGTTACCCGCTAAACATAGGAAGCTTCTAATCTTTGATACGTTCCTCGAAAGTTTCCACTCAACAATAGCCGAGATCTTACTTGGGTCAACTCTAATTCCATCACCCGACACGATGTGTCCTAAGAATCTAACCTCCCAGAGCCAAAACTCACTTTTACTAAACTTAGCATACAACTGCTTATCTCTTAAAGTTTGTAAGATAGTTCTCAAATGCTTCGCATGCTCACTTTCATCACGAGAATAAATTAATATGTCATCAATAAAAAAACTACAAACTTATCCAAGTACGGTCAGAAAATACGGTTCATTAAATCCACAAACACTACAGGAGCATTCGTTAGCCAAAGGGCATGACGAGGAACTCAAAATGGCCATACCTCATCTGAAATGCAGTTTTTGATACATCTTGTTCCTTAACTCCCAACTGATAATAACCGGACCTCAGGTCTATCTTAGAAAACACTGTGGCTCCCTTCAATTGGTCAAACAGATCATCGATCCTTGGAAAAGGACACTTGTTCTTCACAGTCACCTTATTGATCTATCTTTAGTCTATACATAACCTCATCGACCCGTCCTTCTTTTTCACAAAAAGTACCGGAGCACCCCACGGAGAATAGCTCAGTCTCACAAAACCCTTACTCGTTAACTCTTGTAGCTGAACCTTCAAATCTTTTAACTCTAATGGTGCCATCCTATACGGGGCAACCAAAATAGGTGTCGTACTAGGGACCAACTCGATACCAAATTCAACTTCCCTAGTTGGAGGCAATCCTAGCCAACTCTTTCAAAAACACGTACTAACTCAATCTTTACTTCTGCACTTGAGTATTGAACACAAATGCGAGATAAGACTCATACCCTTTTCTTATACATTTCTCAGTTGGAAAAGAAGAAATCACTATAGGCAAGCTATCCGATTCACCTGATTCAACCCGAAGGATATCCCCATTATCGCACTTCAGTTCAATAAATTTTCTCCCACAATTTACTCTCACATCATGAGCCGCTAATAAATCCATACCAAGAATCACGTCAAATTCATGAAATGGTAGCAGCATAAGATTAGCTGGAAAACAATGACCTCTAATTTTCAAGGGATAATTTCTATACACTTAGTCAACTAGCACATGCTTGCCTAAAGGGTTTGACACTTTTACCAGAAATTTGGTAGACTCAACATGCATATTCATACTAAGCACCAATTTTATACAAACATACGAATGGGTAGACCATGGATCAATCAAATTAACAATAGAAATATCGTAAAGAGAAAAAGTACCCATAATTACATCCAGTAATGATGCCTCTTCGCGAGCATGAATGGCATAAGTCCTTGCAAGAGCTTCACCCTTTGATCTCATAGTGGAATCTCTAGGCACACCTCTATAGCTACCCCCACTTCCCGGGTTCTTCTGTGGTCTACCTCTAGAAGGAGTATTACTCGCTCGCACATCTTACTTTCTTTCTTTCTCATCCATCTCAGGATAGTTTCGAATGAAGTGGTCTAGTGAATCGCACTTGAAACAACCTTTATTATTTCCTCGACACTCACAGAAATGTCACCTTCCATACTACGAACATTTCGGTTTATTTGGTCGAGCACTACCAACACTCACAATAGAAGTGGTTTGAGCTTTAGATATCATGTACTGCTTATTCTTATTTCTACTCAAGAATCCCACTGAAGCATTTGATCGGGTACTGAATTCTCTCAATTTCTCGTATGAGGATTGAAATGATTTTACCAACTGCCTTTTCTTTGAGTCACGAGACTCAATATCAGCCTTCTTTTCTCTTTGGCCAATTCCTCACCTTGTAAGCTATCTCAACGAGCACCATAAATTCCTTGAGCTCTAGAATACCAACTAAAAGTTGAATGTCTTCATTCAATCCGTCCTCAAATCTCTTACACATGATGGCTTCAGTAGATACGTATTGTAACAGTTCGATTTTGACCCTAATCGAAATAGTGGTTTTGGGACCACAAATCTGAGTCAGAAAAATATTTTAAAATTTATTTTAGTGTTTATTATGTGTGAATTTGCTTGTGTTAAAGTTTCGTGTTTTAATTTCATTGTTTGAGTGTCCGATTAAATAAAAGGGCTTAATCACATAAAATAAAAATTTGATGGTTAGTTGTGAAAGTACCTAATCGCTGTTGTCTTTTTAATATGGAGGATTTATGTTGCAATTAGGCCATTTTATTAAGTAGTGGACGACAACATGCTCATATTGTAACATCCTAAATATTTAAATATCATTATGTTGCTAAGTGTTAGTTCGGGTTTACTTGGAATTAAAATAAATATTAGTAAAGTGTACTTTAGTGTAAAGAAATTAAGTGACCTTGAAACTTAAGTTAATTAAGTACTAAAAGATGGCATAAGATGAGTAATTGGCAAAGTGGTGAAGGCACCATAAGTTGGACTTGAGGGAAGAGGTTCGAATCACCTAGTATGCAAGTAGGGAGTTTTTATTTTTGCTTTATCCTAGCATGTGTCGGCTATGGATAAGATTAGGATGAGTTGGATTGTTTTTTTTTTTTTTTGGTAAGAAGACTAAGGATTATGGAAAGCTAAAGATAGGGGATAGAATGGCTTGAATTGGGGGATTTTGTCTCTCCAACTTAAGGAAAAAGAGGAGGATAAGGCTTAAGAATAGGGAGATGTTTTGGAAACTTCCTAATGACCTTTTGAACATGTATTTGGATGGCATAGAGGCTAGGGGGGATGGCCGGTTTTGGTTGATTGGTTTGGTAAGCTTGGATGTTAGGAGAACACATTCATTTTGGTCATTTTTTTGGCTTAGGCAAAATGTATTTTCTCTTCATCTATCTTTCTCTCTAGCCGAAATTTGCCAACATCCTTGAGTAAGCAACTCATTCTTGTGTCATTTTCTTTTGACCATTTCGGTTTAGAAGCTCTTTTTCTCTCCCAAATCTTTTTCTCATTGTGACCGAAAACACATAAGCAAACAAATATTTCTTCTTTTCATTTTTTTCTCATTTTTCCTCCCCTATGCCGAATGTAAAATTCACTTAAACTCCATTCTCTTTTCTTCTCTTTTCTTTCTCTCTTTCTCTCTTGAAACTAAATCATATCTTTTCCATCTTCCATTCTTTTACTTTCTTCTCAACTAAAGTCTCTTCAACATTTTCTCTCATGGCTGAATGTTAATTTGCTCTTGCATCGAATCTTTCTTTGTTTGGTCATAACTGAATTCTTCTCACTCAATTTTCTTTTCAATCGTGGGCAATAGTGAGATTTCTGGAGGGCAGAAACTCAAAGTGTTCTTGAGTATTGTGGAACATTGGAATCGATCTCAAGAGTTAAGGTAAGGAGTTATTCAAGGATTCTTATTTTATTCATTATATTAGTATAGTTAGTTATTTAATCGATTAGTTATAGGGACGTAATCACTCGATCATTTTTTCGTGGAACTGGGATAATTGTGGTAAGTCAATCTCAAATCTTTTAAAAATAAATTGTTAGCCATATTTCGATAATATTTAGTCGGACTAATGATCTTATGTCTTTAGAGACATTCAAGATAGAGGCGTAAAAGGCAAAGTGCATAGTCTTCAAAAGAGGCGGTTCGCTAATCCCCTAAGTATAAATGAAGGGTCTATTTCGGAATCCGGATTTTCCACTAGGTTGCGGACCTTCATCCGAGGAGAATCAATTGTTTGAGGTTATTCGTACTCCTGAACCTTTGTTCGTTCGTGGATTCTCATAGGGCAACGAACCAACAATCGAGGAGAAACCAAAAATAGAAGTGGTTTGAAATCCAAAGGGTAAAGATTTAGATCGTTTACCAATAGTGTATTTTTAATAAATGATAGTGTTCTAATGGTTCGTGTTACGTTTAGGTATTGACGAGTAGGAAGGTCTAGTACTCACAATATCAAGGTGTGTAACTTCACACTTATCTCGGGTTAGATGTTATATCGTAAGTAGTGAGAAAAATCGTAAAGATGATAAAATCGAAAAAATACATAATAAGTAGTATTTTTGTGAAAATATATGAAAACGGTTAAGTTGTGAAATTTATAAAAACGCCCTCAATGAGTTAGTTGGTAAAATGTAAATTTTATGTCTCAAGTGTAAATGGGCCGAAAAGTATGCTAGATCGTTAAATGGGCCAAAAACTCTGCTAGATCGTTAAATGGGCCAAAAACTCTACTAGATTATTAAATGGGCCAAAAACTCTGCTATATCGTTAAATGGGCCAAAAACTCTGCTAGATCGTTAAATGGGCCAAAGTTGCTAAGATTGCTAAATGGACTAAATGTTATTTTATATTATGGGCCAAAATAAAAACTAGAAATATAGATTCACATGTAAATTGGGCCTTTTGCTAAAATTTATCATATGTATATGGATTGTTATGCATACATGTTGCATGGGTTGGGAAAATGATGAAGAGAAGAAAGGCCTGTTGCCAAAAATCTAGTTCGGTGGCTCTGCCACAAATATTTAAATGGCTTATTGCCTCAGTTCGGTGGCTCTGCCACAATTATTTAAATGGCTTAATGCCTCTAGTTCGGTGACTTTGTCACAATCTAGTTCGATGGTTCGCCACAACATTATTAAAAATGGCTTTATGCCTATGATTGGTGTGTTGGCGGGGTGGGTTGACTTGATCCCCACAGGTGTGATGGTTGGTACGGGTGGTGTGTAGCGGATGGAAATTAGGTTTGGTTGGGAAATTACATTTTGCATGCATTTCATTGATTATATTGCTAAATCAGATATGGGCTCAAGCCCAAAACTTTGACTTGATGATCCGCCCAATGGATATAGTAAGTGAGTTATACACCGAGTTCGAGTAACTCACTCCCTTAAATTTTCCATCTCGTAATGGAAATTGACATGGACTTAATGAGGATGACTTCGTGGAGGCCATCCGCAAACATGGGTTTAATAAACTTTGAACTTTAAATAAATACTTTCTTTAATTTACTATTTTTGAATATGATGTAATAAGGCCTCTATTAATATTTTATGGATTTTATGTGTGGATGGATTTAAATTTTATTTTGATATTTAATATGGGTTTAATGTAAATCCTAAATGTTTCCTTAAAATATTTTGGGTTTTAAAACATATGATATCCTTTAATTTTTCTTATTTTCAAATTCTTCCAAAATTTTTTAAACTACTTAAAGATTTACGAAAATTTATAATTATATTTCAACTAATGTTTCTTAAATTCATCGAATTTAAAGTATTTCTCTTGGTTTTTATTAAACCTTATTTTCAAAAGGTTTTGTAATACCGATTCTCCTAAATCATTAGAAAGATAAAAAGAGAGTTTGATCTATGTAACAAACTAAATCTCGTCTTAATGCATGGACCAGGTTTGGGGTGTTACATTTAATAGTATCAGAGCTAGTTTCAAAACTCGACTGTGGTTGGGTTCAACAAATAACTTCTGTATGAAATTATTTCAATTATGTTTTAAAGATTAGTATGGCACCACAAGCATCCGGCACCAAGTCAAGTAAGTATTCGTTACTGAATGATTATTATGATGATGATATGATCATAGGAACACTCTAGAACTTCTAGTTTTAGATGTTGAAAATCGTAAAGATTAAGACTATAGGATGTGTTTGCGAAAAATAATTTTATCTCTCAAATCTCATAAAATATTTATTAGTAAACACTGAAATAGTATTCTGATTCATAAAACTTGTAATCAGATTAAATCGAATTATTCATTATGAGCACTAGAGGACGTGGTCGTGGACGTGGTAGACGTGGCCGTGGTAGAGGACAAGGTGTTAGAGGTGCAACTGAAGCGCCGGGTCATATGCCGGAAATGGATGCACATACGTCATTTGAGAGTGAGACGGGATCACATGATCATATGGAAGAAGATAATGCTTTAACACGAGCAATGTTGCGAGTCCTTGAAAGGGTCGCTGGAACTAGAGTTGGGCCAACAACTCGTGGGTCAATTTCGGAACGACTCAAGTCTAATGGTGCAGAAGTTTTTAGAGGAGTTTTGGTGTAGCTTTGAATGTGGCAGAATATTGGCTCGAAGCTGTGGAGCGGATTATGGATGATATGGAATGCACTGTCGAGCAGAAACTGAAAGGAGCCGTGTCCTTACTAAGAGACAAGGCGTATCAATGGTGGCTTACTGTTCGAGAAGGCACTGAGGTTGCATTGATTACTTGGGAATTCTTCAAAGCTGCCTTCCAAGGAAATATGTAGGAACAAGTTATGTAGACACCCGAAGGAAGGAATTTCTAAATTTAATTCAAGGGAATAAGACAGTGGCAGTGTATGAGGCTAAGTTTTTACGCTTGAGTCGCTATGCTCGGACAATAGTGTCAACGGATCATGAATGTTGTGTACGTTTTGAGGTTGGGTTGAATGATGAGTTGTGGGTTCTGATTGCCCCACAACAAGTTAGAACTTTTGCCACGCTTGGAGAAAGCCAAGATAGCCGAAGAGGCTAAGAACTCAGAACGTTAGAATCGAGAAAGATTTAGAAGCAAAAGAGATATAAAGCAGTCGGGTTCTTCAAAAAAGTTTCTGAAGAAGCCTCGGAATGATGAACCAGCTCAAGGTAGAGCACCTGTAGCTAATAATCAGAGTCAAAATTGTGCTGAATGTGGAAAAAGGCATTCTGGAGAGTGCTGGAGGAAAACGGGTGCTTGTTATAAATGTGGTTCAATGGATCACCAATATAGAAATTGCCCTCGACGTATGGATACGACTCAGGAAGTTTGTAATCCTGATGTACAGCCGACCAGAGGTACTCAGCAGCCACCGAGAGGTCGTGGACCAGGTCATGGTGGTAATGGGGCTGGACGTGGTCAAGGTGCACCGGGTCGAGGCAATGGTCCTAGAGGTAACACAGATGCAAGACAGCCAGGATTGGTCTATGCAGTTAGACGCCGCGAGGATGGCAATGCACCTGATGTAATAACTGGTACATTCTTCACCTTTGATGTACCTGTTACTACTTTAATAGATATTGGTTCTACCCACTCGTATATTGCTAGCGCCATATCTAAAAACTTGAATCTAGAATCTAAAATTAACGATAGTGAGATGACAATAATTAGTCCTTTAGGACAATCAGTAATTGTAAATAAACTATTTAGGGACGTGCCCTTAGAAATTTAAGAAGAAATATTTCTGGAGAATTTGATGGAATTGCCTTTCGGTGAGTTCGATCTCATTCTAGGCATGGATTGGTTGGTTAAGCATCGGGCGCATTTGGATTGTGCTGAAAAGTGGATGTCATTAAGAACTTTGGATGATAAGGAAGTAATAATGATAGGTGAACAAAGGAATTACTTGGCAAATGTGGTATCTGCATTGAAGGCAAAAAAGTTGGTGCGAAAAGGATATGAAGCATTCCTAGCTTTTATTTGTGCTTTGGATGCCAAAGAGTTATCTGTGGATGATGTGAGAACGATAAAAGAATTTCTAGATGTATTTTCCGATGAACTTCCTGGTATACCTCCAGATCGGGAAGTAGAATTTGGCATTGAGCTTTTGCCAAACGGCTCCAAAGGTCCATTGCTCCTTATAGAATGGCATCAAGGAGTTGGCGAGCTTAAAGCTCAAATTCAAGAATTGTTGGATCGGGATTTATTCGATCGAGTGTGTCTCGTGGGGAGCACCGGTTTTGTTCGTTAAGAAGAAGGATGGATCGATGTTTATGTGTATTGATTACTGGCAACTGAATAAATTGACGATCAAGAATAGGTATCCTTTATCGAGAATTGATGACCTGTTTGATCAATTAAAAGGAGCTTCAGTTTTCTCCAAAATTGATTTGAGATCGGGTTATCACCAACTTAAGGTGAAAGAAGCAGATATTTATAAGACGGCATTCCGAACTCGTTATGGACATTATGAGTTTTTAGTGATGCCGTATAGGTTAACCAATACACCTGCCGCATTTATGGACATGATGAACCAAGTCTTTCAACCATATTTAGACCGGTTTGTGGTAGTGTTCATAGATGACATTTTGGTTATTCAAGAAATGATGAGGAGCATGACACGCATTTGCGTATAGTATTACAGCTACTTTGTGATAAGCGACTTTATGCCAAATTTAGTAAATGTGAATTTTGGCTAAAGAAAGTGACATTCTTGGGTCATGTGGTATCAGCTGAGGGAATAAGGGTGGATCCTCGGAAGATTGAAGCTGTACTGGATTGGAAACCACCAAAGTCGGTAGCTAAAATTCAGAGTTTCTTAGGATTGGCTGGTTATTATAGGCGCTTCGTTGAGGGGTTTTCATTGATTGCAGACCCCTAACTAAACTATTGCGGAAGGGAGTTCTGTATATTTGGACTGAAAAACAACAAGAGAGTTTCAAGAAATTGAAGAAGATTCTGACGGAAGCACCAGTTTTGATTCAGCCTGAGGTCGAAAAGAATTTACCATTTTTTGTGATGCGTCTCACACGGGTTTGGGTTGTGTGCTGATGCAAAATGGAAAGGTGGTGCCTTATGCTTCTCGACAGTTGAGATCGCATGAAGTAAATTACCCTACTCATGATTTGGAGTTAGCTGCAGTAGTATTTGCTTTAAAGATTTGGAGGCACTATCTCTACGGTGAGAAGTCTATCATTTATACGGATCACAAGTCTTAAGTACCTCATTACTCAAAAGGAGTTGAATTTGAGACAACGGAGATGGGTGGAATTATTAAAGGATTATGATTTCTCAATCGAGTATCATCCTAGAAAGGCTAATGTGGTAGTTGACGCGTTAAGTCGTAAGGCGGTATCTGATTTGAGAGTAATGTTTGCTCATTTGAGTTTGTATGAGGATGGTAGTCTGTTAGCAGAACTTCAGGTGAAGCCTCTGTGGTTAGAACAAATTCAAGAAAAGCAGATATCAGATAAAAAGTTGGGACCCTTAATTTAGCAAGTTGGAATGGGTGAAATAGAGGATAACACGAATGGAGTGATGTGTTTTTGGGGAAGGGTTTGTATGCCTAAAGACTCAGAATTGAGGCAAATGATTCTACGGGAGGTGAATAGTAACCCTTATGCTATGCACCCCAGAGGAAATAAGATGTATCGAGATCTCCGTGAACAATATTGGTGGCCAGGGTTGAAGCGTGAGATTTCTGAGTTTGTAGGAAAATGTTTGACTTGTCAACAAGTGAAGGCGGAGCATCAGTTGCCATCAAGTTTGTTACAACCAGTAAAGATTCCTCTTTGGAAATGGGAGCGAATAACAATGGATTTTGTTAGTGGGTTACCTTTAACACCTACTAAGAAAAATTCGTATGGGTAGTAGTTGATCGCTTGACGAAGACCGCCATTTTCTTCCTGTTCAGACGGATTACTCATTACGTAAATTGGCAAAGTCAGTATGTATCTGAAATCGTGAGGTTGCATGGGGTACCAAAGGTTCATTATATCGACAGAATCCTAGATTTACATCACGATTTTGGAAAGCTCGCATGAAGCTTTGGGAACGGTTAAACTTTAGTACGGCTTTTCATCCTCAAACATGATGGTCATCGGAAAGAGTAATTTAGATATTGGAAGACATGTTAAGGGGATGTGTGATTGATTTCAGAGGTAGTTGGGAGGATTTTCTACCATTGGCAGAATTCGCATATAACAATAGCTATCAGTCTAGCATTCAGATGGCACCCTATGAGGCATTGTATGGTCGTAGGTGTCATACTCCTACTTGTTGGACTGAATTGGGCGAACGACAGATGTTGGGTCCTGAGTTGATATCTGAAACAGAGGAAAAGGTAAAAGTTATTCGAGCACGGTTAAAGGAAGCTTCGGATAGACAGAAGTCATATGCAGACCTGAAGCGCAAGGATATCAAGTTTGCTGTGGGAGAGTAGGTCTTTCTGAAGGTCTCACCTTGGAAGAAAATTTTCAGATTTGGAAAGAAGGGAAAGTTGAGCCCTAGGTTCATTGGGCCATATCGTGTGATGAAGCGTGTTGGTCCAGTGGCTTATCAGATTGAATTACCTCCGGAGTTGAGTCAAATTCATAATGTTTTTCATGTTTCCATGCTGAGACGTTATAGATCGGATCCATCTCATATAGTACCGGTAGAGGAGGTGGAATTAAAATCAGACTTGTCTTTTGAGGAAGAACCAGTGGAAATTTTAGACCGAGACGTGAAAGTACTAAGAAAGAAGACCGTGCCGTTGGTCAAAGTTTTATGGCGTAATCACGGAGCGGAGGAAGCTACGTGGGAGCCTGAGGATGCAATTCGGCAACAATATCCTCACCTCTTTTAATCAGGTAAATTTCGAGGACGAAATTTTCTTTAAGGGGGTAGAATTGTAACATCCTAAATATTTAAATATCATTATGTTGCTAAGTGTTAGTTCGGGTTTACTTGGAATTAAAATAAATATTAGTAAAGTGTACTTTAGTGTAAAGAAATTAAGTGACCTTGAAACTTAAGTTAATTAAGTACTAAAAGATGGCATAAGATGAGTAATTGGCAAAGTGGTGAAGGCACCATAAGTTGGACTTGAGGGAAGAGGTTCGAATCACCTAGTATGCAAGTAGGGAGTTTTATTTTTGCTTTATCCTAGCATGTGCCTGCTTATGGATAAGATTAGGATGAGTTGGATTATTTTCTTTTTTTTTTTTTTTTTTGGTAAGAAGACTAAGGATTATGGAAAGCTAAAGATAGGGGATAGAATGGCTTGAATTGAGGGATTTTGTCTCTCCAACTTAAGGAAAAAAGAGGAGGATAAGGCTTAAGAATAGGGAGATGTTTTGGAAACTTCCTAATAACCTTTTGAACATGTATTTGGACGGCATAGAGTCTAGGGGGATGGCCGGATTTGGTTGATTGGTTTGGTAAGCTTGGATGTTAGGAGAACACATTCATTTTGGTCATTTTTTTGGCTTAGGCAAAATGTATTTTCTCTTCATCTATCTTTCTCTCTAGCCGAAATTTGCCAACATCCTTGAGTAAGCAACTCATTCTTGTGTCATTTTCTTTTGACCATTTCAGTTTAGAAGCTCTTTTTTCTCTCCCAAATCTTTTTCTCATTGTGACCGAAAACACATAAGCAAACAAATATTTCTTCTTTTCATTTTTTTTCTCATTTTTCCTCCCCTATGTCGAATGTAAAATTCACTTAAACTCCATTCTCTTTTCTTCTCTTTTCTTTCTCTCTTTCTCTCTTGAAACTAAATCATATCTTTTCCATCTTCCATTCTTTTACTTTCTTCTCAACTAAAGTCTCTTCAACATTTTCTCTCATGGCCGAATGTTAATTTGCTCTTGTGTCGAATCTTTTTCATTTCTTTGTTTGGTCATAACCGAATTCTTCTCACTCAATTTTCTTTTCAATCGTGGGCAATAGTGAGATTTCTGGAGGGCAGAAACTCAAGGTGTTCTTGAGTATTGTGGAACATTGGAATCGATCTCAAGAGTTAAGGTAAGGAGTTATTCAAGGATTCTCATTTTATTCATTATATTAGTATAGTTAGTTATTTAATCGATTCCGTTATAGGGACGTAATCGCTCGATCGTTTCTTCGTGGAACGGGGATAATTGTGGTAAGTCAATCTCAAATCTTTTAAAAATAAATCGTTAGCCATATTTTGATAATATTTAGTCGGACTAATGATCTTATGTCTTTAGAGACATTCAAGATAGGGCAGAAAAGGACAGTGCATAGTCTTCGAAAGAGGGGCGGTTCCACTAATCCCCCTAAGTATAAACGAAGGGCTGTTTCGGGAATCGAGATTTTCCACCGAGTTGCGGACCTTCATCCGAGGAGAATCAATTGTTTGAGGTTATTCGTACTCCTTCATGGATTCTCATCGGGCAACGAACCAACAATCGAGGAGAAACCAAAAATAGAAGTGGTTCGAAATCCAAAGGGTAAAGATTTAGATCGTTTACCAATAATGTATTTTTAATAAATGATAGTGTTCTAATGGTTCGTGTTACGTTTAGGTATTGACGATCGGGAAGGTCTAGTACTCACAATATCAAGGTGTGTAACTTCACACTTATCTCGGGTTAGATGTTATACCGTAAGTATTGAGAAAAATCGTAAAGATGATAAAATCAGAAAAATACGTAATAAGTAGTATTTTTGTGAAAATACATGAAAACGGTTAAGTTGTGAAATTTATGAAAACGCCTTCAATAAGTTAGTTGGTAAAATGTAAATTTTATGTCTCATGTATAAATGGGCCGAAAAGTATGCTAGATCGTTAAATGGGCCAAAAACTCTGCTAGATCGTTAAATGGGCCAAAATCTCTACTAGATCGTTAAATGGGCCAAAAACTCTGCTAGATCGTTAAATGGGCCAAAAACTCTGCTAGATCGTTAAATGGGCCAAAAACTCTGCTAGATCGTTAAATGGGCCAAAGTTGCTAAGATTGCTAAATGGACTAAATGTTATTTTATATTATGGGCCAAAATAAAAACTAGAAATATAGATTCACATGTAAATTGGGCCTTTTGCTAAAATTTATCATATGTATATGGATTGTTATGCATACATGTTGCATGGGTTGGGAAAATGATGAAGAGAAGAAAGGCCTGTTGCCAAAAATCTAGTTCGGTGGCTCTGCCACAAATATTTAAATGGCTTATTGCCTCTAGTTCGGTGGCTCTGCCACAATTATTTCAATGGCTTAATGCCTCTAGTTCGGTGACTTTGTCACAATCTAGTTCGGTGGTTCACCACAACATTATTAAAAATGGCTTTATGCCTATGATTGGTGTGTTGGCGGGGTGGGTTGACTTGATCCCCACAGGTGTGATGGTTGGTACGGGTGGTGTGTAGTGATGGAAATTAAGTTTGGTTGGGAAATTACATTTTGCATGCATTTCATTGATTATATTGCTAAATCAGATATGGGCTCAAGCCCAAAACTTTGACTTGATGATCGGCCCAAAGGATATAGTAAGTGAGTTATACATCGAGTTCGAGTAACTCACTCCTTAAATTTTCCATCTCGTAATGGAAATTGACGTGGACTTGGGCCGAGGATGACTTCGTGGAGGCCATCGCAAACATGGGTTTAATAAACTTTGAACTTTAAATTAAAACTTTCTTTAATTTACTATTTTTGAATATGATGTAATAAGGCCTCTATTAATATTTTATGGATTTTATGTGTGGATGGATTTAAATTTTATTTTGATATTTAATATGGGTTTAATGTAAATCCTAAATGTTTCCTTAAAATATTTTGGGTTTTAAAACATATGATATCCTTTAATTTTTCTTATTTTCAAATTCTTCCAAATTTTTTTAAACTACTTAAAGATTTCGAAAATTTATAATTATATTTTAACTAATGTTTCTTAAATTCATCAATTTAAATTATTTCTCTTGGTTTTATTAAACCTTATTTTCAAAAGGTTTTGTAATACCGATTCTCCTAAATCATTAGAAAGATAAAAAGAGAGTTCGATCTATGTAACAAACCAAATCTCGTCTTAACGCATAGACCGGGTTTGGGGTGTTACACATATTATATATTTTGTTTTTATATGTTAATTTTATAAGTAAAATTTATATTAATATAAAATAAAGTTATAATATAATAAAAAAACATAAAAATGAAAGCCATTATCTTCCATTTTGACTGAAGCAAAGAAAAGAAAAGAAAGAAACTGAGGCTAGGGTATTCAGCCATAACCAAGCTTGATTAAGGTATGTAACTAGCTCGGTTTTTTATAATTTCAAAGTTTTTGTAATCGTTGCTTCAAATGCTACAAGACCCATGCTTGAATTTTCGAAATTTATGATGATTTTGTGTTATGCCATTGATGGTAGTTTGTGATTTTTGTTCTTTGATGATAGAATATGGAAGATATGTTTTGAATTAACATGTTTTGTCATTAGATTTTTTTATAATTTTGAGTAATTTGGACTAAATTGTGAAAATAAATTTTTGAGGGACTAAAACGTGAAAAAAATGAAACATATGGACTTGTATGGAGCTAGTGAATATTCGGCCTAAGCATAGCATATGCAAACTTTGTGTATTTTGTGTTTTATGCAGTAGAGGCTAAATTGTAAAAAAAGTATGAAATATTAAGGGAAAAATGGTAATTTTCCCATTTATGTGTTTCTGGATTAAATTGCATGAATATATGGTTAAATTAGTTAAATTTGAATTTATTTAAATCAAGAACGGAAGAAAATGGAATTAGATCGGGGGAAGTCAAAAGTAGTCGAGTAGTCGATTACATCCGTCGATATCCAAGGTAAGTCTATAAGCATTTAAATGTTGTTAAACTTGAGAATATATAAATGTTATGTGATAAAATGAATTATTCGATTACATATGAGTTTGGCCGAATGTGATTTGAGATAAGGAACTATGTTTTGAGTTCGTTTTGATCGAGATTCAATGTCTGAAAGTCCAGTATAAACCGTAGTAATAGATAGGATACATATTTCATTACATAGGATTCCGTTATGTGTTATCGTGTAAAACCACGTCTGGGACGTTGGCATCGACTTGTGTATACGTGCAAGGCCCTGTCTAGGACAGTGGCATCGTTATGTGATTACATGTAAGACACATCTGGGACTTTTGCATTGTACGATATGTTCGACTATCTAAGTATCCTTTTTAATTTCAAACAGTTCAACGGGCAATGTGAAGTAAAGGCCGAATGTGAAATTGAATTACAGGTTCAGGTATGTGTTAGTTATTTGTTTATATGAAAACAAGGTAAGTTGGTTAATTGAAATGATAAAAGGTCATATGAATGTAGATTTTGAGTTAGCATAGTTGAACATATAAGGGATTTGGCCTATTGATGTAATTGTGATATTAAAAGTGAAAATATATATGTGTATATGAATGTTTATATTACTTTCTATGATATGTATGTTTAATTAAGTATTACCTTTGTAGTAAATGATAACTTTGTAATAGAAATCATGTGTAATTGACTTATTAAAATAAAATGTTAATATGCCTTTATTAATAAATAAGTTTTTGCTTGTGACTTACTAAGCTTAAATAGCTTATTGTGTGTGTTCTTGTTACCTCTATTTTATAGATTTTGGAGGCACGTTACGAGCTTGGGGATCGTCAGCAAAGCCAATCACACTATCGACAATTTTTCGGTATTTTACTAAGTTGAATTTGGGCTTATGGCATGTATAGCATAGATGGAATATTTGATTTTGGAACATGTAAATATATATATAGCCATGCGAAAATGGCTTGATCACTATGTTTAAGTTCGGTTTTATGTGTTCTTGGTTAAGTACTTTATGTGTTTGGTTTTAGCAATTTGGCTTTGGCTTATTACATGTGAACATGGTTGCTATGTTTATGTTTGAATATATGATCTCAGTCAAGGTGAGTTTATGTGTAAATTGGTTGATATGCTTTGCTAATTAGTGCTTGAATTAAGTCATGGTCTATGATAAGTATAAGTCTTGAGGTGCAGATTTGAAAATATAAGTGAGATGCTAAGTATATTATTGATGGAATGTTCATTAAGTTAGGTTATATGATATGTAATAATTTGTACATGTTTGGCCTTATGGGCTACTACAAAATTGGTTATAACGTGCTTGTGTATTCAGATATGTGTTGAATTTAAATTAGCTAAATATATAGTTTGGTTGTGTTGTATGTTTGGATATGTTGTTTGATTATTTAGGGTTGGTTTATAAAGGCATGGATGTATATGTTTTGAATGTTATAAAAGGAAAAGGAAATAACTAAGTTTGGTATGAGGTTCAAATTATATATGTGGTTAGTTTAGTAATTGGTTTATAATGGCATCTGAGATGAAATGAAGTTGATGTGGTTTATTAATGTTTGAGGTTTAGTTTCTTTGATAATGTAAGTGTATTTGTATATATGAATATGGCGTTGGAACTATAAAGATGAGCATGATATTTGGTTTATAGTATATTTATTTAAATATATATTATGTATTGAATGTTATGTAGAATGACCGAATAAGAAACATTTCAGCTTGATTGTGTGAATGAAATTTTGGCACATATTAAAGCATATAAGTTGGCATGTGAACTATGTGTTTTTGTAGTTGTTATTGTGCTTAAAATGGTTTAAAATATCAAGGTCATATGTGCATGATTTTGGTGATTAGGAAAGAAGTAAGTTTAGATTTAAATTATGTTAGTTTAAATGAAATCAATGCCGCATAAAGGAGTGATACCTAAATTGAGTTGTGGTTCATTTTGTTTGGATGTGAATGTGTATCATGTTTGTTAATAATCATGAATATATTCTGCCATAATGTATGATAACCAAAATTGCATTTTGTGGTTGATAATTGACTTTAATATGTGAATCGCTTAGATTTTAAAATGTGATGTTTGATAATTAGCTTATGATAAATAGTTATTATATGTTTGGTATATGATTTGTAATGATATTTATATATATATATATATATATATCTGAATAATTTTTTGAAAATATGCCAATAAAAGTAATATAGTAGATTTAAGTTCATAAGTGATTAAGATAAGTGTTCGATGAGTTTTAAATTACGGTTGGATTTGTAATAAATTACTATTCTGAACTGTGCTATATTCAGTAATGCCTAGTAACCCTAATTCGGCGATGGATACAGGTTCGGGGTGTTACATTTTATTCGTATCAGAGCTACGGTTTAGTCGATTCTAGGACTAGCGTAGCGCTTGTGAGTCTAGCTATACATGTCATATTTTATACTGCGATAGTGTGATGACTTCTGACATCTGAAAATGTGTTTTCGTATAGTAATGGATCTTGATCGAGCCATAGCTGATGATGTCAAAAGTATAACACCGCTCTGTGCAAAGGACAGTAGCCGGTTGAATCTCGATCTGTAACAACCCAAACCCGGGCCAAACACTATGGTCGAATCTGGATCGTTACGAGGAAAAACCTTTTGAAACCATTTCTAAACCCATTAAGCTTTGTTGAAAAACTTTTGGATTGGATTATCTTGATAAAATCATACTTAGTGTTTATTTTAAAAAAATATTTAAGTCAAGTTATGAAACAAATTTCAACTGTGCTGATGGCATTTTAAAATATTTTCGTGTTTAATTGGAAAGCGTGTAATCTAAATTCAACAATAATAATATCCGAGTTTAAAATAATATCCAACATAAGAAAATAAAAAAATAAAGTATCGGAGGCCTTATTACATCCAAATAAAATAAACCCAAAGTAAAATTATTAAACTGAAATTAAAGTCATTTAAATTTAATTCCATTGTATGGCCACCTCGAGTCAACCTTGGCTCCACATCCGCGATCTAAGTGTCACTGAAAAATATAAAGGAGAGGGTGAGTCACCAAGACTCAAGATGTAACCCTTCCCCATTTTAAAGCATTTTCATACACATCAAATAACAATTAATATGCGAGAATAATGTGTACCCAACCTAGCCAACCATACGCCATTGTCTACCCGTTGTGGTACCAAACCACCGGTGGTGCCAAACCACTGGTGACATATAGTCACAATGTGTTACCAAAACACCGGTGTCCGTGGACACAAATCGGGTGATGGGGCCAACCCATCGTGTGATACCAAATCAACGCGGGCGATCCCATATCTCAAGTGGGGCCAACCCACGGTGGTGTTAACCACGAGGATAAGTCGCTATTGAGGTACCAAACCTCGGAGGTACCAAACCTCTGGTGACCGTAGTCACAGTGTGTTACCAAAACATTGGTGCCCGTGGCACATTATCACTGCCCCCTCCACTCATCAACCCATATCACAACCATAACAGAGTTTATACATTTATCATATGTATTAAAATAAAACATGCTTCCCAAAAGCATCACAATAATCTCATATAAACAGAGACTTACCGAGGTTCTCGCTTGTACCATTTAAGGTACCAAATCCATATCTACATCAAGTAGATTTACAAACAACAAATATTTATCACACATATTAACTGCTATAAGTGTGTATGTACACACCTGATATCGATGGTAGTCCTAAATCCCAGAAAAGCGTTGGTCACCACAGATCCACTTGTCCTATATTCGCCAAATCCATGGATTAGTCTTATGGCCTATTCGCCTAATTAACTTATTTGGGAGGGTTCCTTGTGAACCCGAGATCTTACCTTAACACTCTTTGCTATTATCTACCGTACTTGATACTCAAATCGCTCGTCACCATCATTGATTAGCAAGTAAACCAATAACCTTGACTTTTAATCGAATTGCTAGAATAAGGAGATTGATCTTACCACCACTTACGAAATTGAACACTAGAGATCAGTTGTGAGTCATTGTTTTACTTCCCGAATACCTATAAGAAATCGGTTACTAACCATTTAGAAGCCATTGCCGAAATTGGCACCTCTCCCGTAAAAGAAATCGTGAGAAAAAGAAAGAAAAGGGAAGATGGACATTCGCCAAGATCACTTACCACCTTATGAACCGATTGAAGGAGAGTCAGAGGGATTATTCCTACTTGCTATTCGCCAAGTCTTGGAATATGAAGAAGGAAATTCGCTATCGAAAGGAAAAGGAAAGGAAGACAAATGAAGAAATTGGTACTTCCAATGGTATATTCGACGAGAGAGTTAATAGGGAAGGAAAGAAGTTTCGACTAAAGAGCTTGAGAGAATGGTGAAAACGCAAGAGCAAAAGAGGGCTAGGGAATTGGCACTTAGCAAAAATTTGAAGAAAAGAAAACAAGGAGATCAACTCATGTATTTATAGCCACCAAGCACCCTTGCAGTCCACCCTTTCTAATTAATTCAAATAAATTTTGAATTAATCCCAATAATCCTTTGATAATCCAACTAATATCCAATAATTCTTTTAATCTAATAATCCCTCAATTATCCTACATTTATCACATTATCAAAATGATAGTAATATCCTTAATTTATCTTCTTAATATTAAGGAATTAAAACCAATTAAAATGCTCACAATATCTTATTTTCCAAGTAAAAATCTAATTAATAATCCCTTTATAAATAATAATAATATCCTCATTATTATCTCTATTATCTAAATAGATAATAAGAAGAATTAAGGAGAAAAATCTCTCTCCTTGTGCCGTCCAAATAAAGAACAAAAGAGGGATTTCATGACTCGAACACAAGCTCTCCCTTGCTCCTTGGTGGCGTCACATGTAGCTCTTAAGTGGGCTTACTTTGCCACTTAGTCTAGGCTCATTTTATGTCCAAATTATCCCATTTATTCTTATAACACCCTCCCGCTAAGGCTCCCTACCTTAAAAGTTAAAACTAAAATTTCCTACCAAATCGAGCCAACACAAAGCCTTAAATTGATCATTATTATTCCATAAATAATGACACAACAGTTCATACATAAGAAAAATAATTTATTTCCAAATAGCCCCGTTTTGGGATGTTACGATTCTACCCCTTAAAATAAATTTAGTCCAAATTCCTTGATCAAAACAGGGGGGGTATTCTTGCGCATCACATCCTCGGGCCCCACGTGGCCTCTTCCATACCGTGGTTCCGCCATAGTACTTTCACTAAAGGTACTGACTTCCTACGTAAAACCTTCACATCTCGATCCAAGATCTCGAATCGGTTCTTCTTGAAAGATAAGTCCGCATCCACCTCGATCTCTGCCACTGGCACAACGTGCGATGGGTCTGATCGATACCGTCTCAGCATTGATACGTGAAAGACGTTATGTATCGACTCGATTCATGCCGATAGCTCTAGCTGATAAGCTACCGGTCCCACTCGCTTTACAATCAGATATGGGCTAATGAACCTTGGGCTCACTTCCTTTTCGCCCAAATCTCAACACCTTTTTCCAAGGCGACACCTTAATAAAAACCTTGTCACCTACCTCATACTCCATCTCCTTGCGCTTCAAGTCAGCATAAGACTTCTGTCTATCCGATGCTTCCTTAAGACGATCCCGAATCGCCCTAACTTTGTCCTCAGTTTCTGCAACCAAATCTGGACCCAAGACTTGTCTTTCACCTAACTTCGTCCAACATGTAGGAGTACGGCATTTCCGTCCATACAATGCTTCGTATGGTGCCATCTGGATACTCGCTTGATAGCTATTGTTGTAGGCAAATTCCGCTAATGGTAGAAATTCTTCCCAACTACCTCGGAATTCCAAGACACAACCCCTCAGCATATCCTCTAAAATCTGTATCACTCTCTCCGATTGTCCATCAGACTGTGGATGGAAGGCTGTACTGAAATCCAACCGTGTACCCAAAGCTTGATGCAACGCTTTCCAAAACCTCGACGTGAACCTCGGATCCCTATCCGAGATAATCGACATTGGCACACCATGCAATCTGACTATCTCAGCCACATATAACCTTGCTAGCTTCTGGAGTGAATAATCCATTCTTACAGGTACGAAGTGGGCTGACTTGGTTAACCGGTCCACAATCACCCAAACTGCGTCCTTCTTGCTGGGCGTAAGGGGTAGCCCACTGACGAAATCCATAGTGATCCGTTCCCACTTCCATTGAGGGATTTTTACCGGTTGAAGTAGCCCTGATGGCAACTGATGTTCAGCCTTAACCTGCTGACACGTCAAACACTTCCCTACAAATTTCATTATTTCACGTTTCAACCCGCCCACAAGCTTTTAGTAGATCTCCATACATCTTGCTTCCTCCCGGATGCATAGCGTATGGGCTGTTATGTGCATCATGGAGAATTTTCCGCCTCAACTCCATATCCTTTGGCATACAAGCTCGCCCTTGAAAACATAACACTCCATCACTAGACATACTGTATCCTTCCAAACCACCATCCTGGACTTGCATCCTCTTAGCGTTTAACCCTTCATCCACTAGCTGCTTTTCCTTAATCTCGTCGATCCATGTCGGCTTAACTTGAAGTTCTGCCAAGAGACTCCCATATTTCTATCCTGCGTACGATTCTGCCCCTCTGGCTGATTTTTGGCTAGTTTCTGGGGACAATCTCTAACACGATGCTCCACCGACCCACACTCAAAACATCCTCTATCGTCGGTCGAACAACTTCCCCAATGGGTCTTTCCAGCAGCGAGTCTCGGTTAGTAGTCATGGGCCTTGCTGATTTGGCCCACTTGGCCTAGCCTTCGATTGACATTACCACCGACCCGTGGCCCAAATCCTCTCTTCGATTATTCCTACTATAACTTTGCCTCACAACCTCCTTGATCCCTTCGCTACCTTAGCCTTTTCTACCGAGATGAGAACTCACGAAACTTGCATGGGCAAAAAGAACCTCAAATCATCTCAAGGCCATCTTCAAAGCGGACGCTTGGCTGGCTCATGCTCGATGGCTACGATTCCTCCGCATACCTACTCACCTTAAAACTCCGCCTCATACTCGGCCACGGACTTAGTTCCTTGTACTAGACCCAGAAAAGCCTTCCTCTGCGCGTCAGTGTAGCTGGTGCCCACATACTTCTTCTGAAAAGCGGTTTTAAAGTAGTCCCACGTGAGATCATCAGCTGTGGCTCCATCCCGAACTGTCAGCCACCACTGGTACGCTTCATCCTTTAGAAGCGACACCGCCCCTTTCAGCTTTTCCTCCTCGGTCAGGTCAAGATCATCCATTATCCTTTCTGTAGATTCCAGCCAATACTCTGCTGCACTGGGCGCCACTCCTGACACGCCCCGAAATACCTCAGCTCCATTAGCCCGGATTCGCTCGGGAATAGATTTTCGAGCTCCTAGATTTCCACCGGCCCCAGCCACAATCTCCAGAACTCGCAATACCGCTTGCGACACTGCCTCACCACCGGTCTGATCCTGCTCCTCAGCTCTAAAAGTAGGAGGTGGTGGTGGCGGTGGTACTTCATTTTCAGAACCCTGTCCCGACCTAATGTGTTCGACAAGGTCATCCTACCCTACAAGGCGTCCACGGCGTCCTCGTCCTCTAGAACTCATTCTATCTACTTGCGCTTTTAATCGATTAAGAAAATTTTTATCGTTAGCATTTGTTCCACTTTATTACTCGCGAAGAAATTTTATGGATAAGGTTTAATCAGAGATTCTTTCGAGCAAACAAGTTTTCAGTCTTCTATCCTAGTTCATACAAAGGAGTTCATGCATCCATTCCTTAATGCTTTCCATACCTATTCACTCCTGGACATTTACGCCCATTTCTACCCCTGGGTATTTTCGTCATTTTCCTCTGTGGTATTTTCGTAATAAAAGAAATTTTAAAACTTTAGTAAAGTGGGTCGTTTTGAAATTCCCAAAACTGGAGGGTTTTTCTGAAAAAGTTGTAAAATTTTAAAGATACAACATCACTTTGAAACCAGGGGTATTTTGGTAATTTGTCATTTGGGGCAATTTCGTAATTTTAATAAGTCAAGGGTATTTTTAACAGTTGTAAAACTCTGAGGATTCCTTTTTCAAGTTTTTCTTTCCCGAAACGTTGCTGTTTGCAAAAAGTTCAAAAGTCAAGGTTATTTTGGTAATTTTGCAGTTTAAGGACGTTTTCGTAATTTCCAAAACCAAAATATTTTGTTGATGATTTTCAAAACTAGGTGGTTGAATATTTGTGAAATAATTGAAATTTTGAGCAAAACCATTGAACTGATGTTTTATGAACCGAGGGTATTTTAGTAACTTTACCCCAAGGGCATTTTGTAATTTTCCACAAATCAAGTTTTTCGAGGAAAACGTTGTAAAATGAAGTTCTCGATTTGAAAGAGTTATTGCGAAATTTTGAAAACATTAGGGTTCTGTTGTTTCGTTGCTTTCAAAACATGGCTAATTCCCTTTCGGGTTTTAGTCATTAGGTTTAGCCTATGTTGAGCCTTCTTGGTCGGGGTGAACCAAAGCTACGCACTGAGCGAGATTCGAGTGAAGAGGAGGTGAGTCACACGGACCGCTTAAATACCAAGCTCCCACTGAACCTTTCTAGACATGCGCACAGAGGTTGCCATACCACTGAGCCCTCTGAGTTAGGGTGAATCGAAGCTACGCACCAGGTAGGATACCTGCGAAGAGGAGGTGAGTCACGAGGACTGCTTAAATACCAAGCTCTTGGGATCCAATCCTAGACATGCGTACAGGGATTACCACACCCTAGCTCAATGGCTTAGCCATAGGTTGGTTTAGTTCCTTAAGTCTTATGTTCCGTTTGTGTTTGAGTAATCTAACCTTAGGGTCCAAGTCCTATAAGTCTATCTACGTTCCATGCTTCCTACCCTTCTACAGAATATAATTCACCAAGAGGTTTAAAAGTACTTACAGGCGGATCGATCTGGGAGACTCAAGGCCATCTTGCTATAACCCAAAAACAATTCAAAAGGCCTACCAAAACATTTTTGGGCCTTGGGCCCCACAATGAAGCTTTGAACGGGCTCGATACCAATTTTGTAACAACCCAAACCCTACCAAACACTATGGTCGAATCTGGATCGTTCTGAGGAAAAACCTTTTCAAACCATTTCTAAACCCATTAAGCTTTGTTGAAAAACTTTTGGATTGGATTATCTTGATAAAATCATACTTAGTGTTTATTTTTAAAAAAAATATTTAAGTCAAGTTATGAAACAAATTTCAAGCGTGCTGATGGCATTTTAAAATATTTTCGTGTTTAATTGGAAAACGTGTAATCTAAATTCAACAATAATAATATCCGAGTTTAAAATAATATCCAACATAAGGAAATAAAAAAATAAAGTATCGGAGGCCTTATTACATCCAAATAAAATAAACCCAAAGTAAAATTATTAAACTGAAATTAAAGTCATTTAAATTTAATTCCTTTGTATGGCCACTCGAGTCAACCCGGCTCCACATCCGCGATCTAAGTGTCACTGAAAAATATAAAGGAGAGGGTGAGTCACCAAGACTCGAGATGTAACCCTTCCCCATTTTAAAGCATTTTCATACACATCAAATAACAATTAATATGCGAATAATGTGTACCCAACCTAGCCAACCATACGCCATTGTCTACCCGTTGTGGTACCAAACCCTTGGTGGTGCCAAACCACCGGTGACATATAGTCACAATGTGTTACCAAAACACCGGTGTCCGTGGACACAAATCGGGTGATGGGGCCAACCCATCGTGTGATACCAAATCACCGCGCGACGATCCCATATCTCAAGTGGGGCCAACCCACGGTGGTGTTAACCACGAGGGATAAGTCGCTATTGAGGTACCAAACCTCTGGAGGTACCAAACCTCGGTGACCGTAGTCACAGTGTTGTGTTACCAAAACATTGGTGCCCGTCGGCACATTATCACCGCCCTCCACTCATCAACCCATATCACAACCATAACAGAGTTTATACATTTATCATATGTATTAAAATAAAACATGCTTCCCAAAAGTATCACAATAATCTCATATAAGCAGAGACTTACCGAGGTTCTCGCTTGTACCATTTAAGGTACCAAATCCATATCTACATCAAGCGATTTACAAACAACAAATATTTATCACACATATTAAGCGCTATAAGTGTGTATGTACACACCGATATCGATGGTAGTCCTAAATCCCAAAGAAAGCGTTGGTCACCACAGATCCACTTGTCCTATATTGGCCAAATCCATGGATTAGTCTTATGGCCTATTCGGCCTAATTAACTTATTTGGGAGGGTTCCTTGTGAACCCGAGATCTTCTTAACACTCTTTGCTATTATCTACCGTACTTGATACTCAAATCGCTCATCACCATCATTGATTAGCAAGTAAACCAATAACCTTCGCTTTTAATCGAATTGCTAGAATAAGGAGATTGATCTTACCACCACTTACCGAAATTGAACACTAGGGATCAGTTGTGAGTCATTGTTTTACTTCCACGAATACCTATAAGAAATCGGTTACTAACCGTTTAGAAGCCATTGTGAAATCGGCACTCTCTCCTGTAAAAGAAATCGATGAAAAAGAAAGAAAAGGGAAGATGGACATTCGCCAAGATCACTTACCACCTTATGAACCGATTGAAGGAGAGTCTAGAGGAGATTATTCACCTTGCTATTCACCAAGTCTTGGAATATGAAGAGGGAAATTCAGCTATCGAAAGGAAAAAGGAAAGGAAGACAAATGAAGAAATTGGTACTTCCAATGGTATATTCGCCGAGAGAGTTAATAGGAAGGAAAGAAGTTTTGCTAAAGAGCTTGAGAGAATGGTGAAAACGCAAGAGCAAAAGAGGGCTAGGGAATTGACACTTAGCAAAAATTTGAAGAAAAGAAAACAAGGAGATCAACTCATGTATTTATAGCCACCAAGCACCCTTGCCGTTCACCCTTTCTAATTAATTCAAATAAATTTTGAATTAATCCCAATAATCCTTTGATAATCCAACTAATATCCAATAATTCTTTTAATCTAATAATCCCTCAATTATCCTACATTTATCACATTATCAAAATGATAGTAATATCCTTAATTTATCTTCTTAATATTAAGGAATTAAAACCAATTAAAATGCTCACAATATCTTATTTTCCAAGTAAAAATCTAATTAATAATCCCTTTATAAATAATAATATCCTCATTATTATCTCTATTATCTAAATAGATAATAAGAAGAATTAAGGAGAAAAATCTCTCCCTTGTGCCGTCCAAATAAAGAACAAAAGAGGGATTTCATGACTCGAACACAAGCTCTCCTTGCTCCTTGGTGGCGTCACATGTAGCTCTTAAGTGGGCTTACTTTGCCACTTAGTCTAGGCTCATTTTATGTCCAAATTATCCCCATTTATTCTTATAACACCCTCCTGCTAAGGCTCCCTACCTTAAAAGTTAAAAACTAAAATTTCCTACCAAATCGAGCCAACACAAAGCCTTAAATTGATCATTATTATTCCATAAATAATGACACAACAGTTCATACATAAGAAAAATAATTTATTTCCAAATAGCCCCGTTTTTGGGATGTTACACGATCGACTTCGAGTAACCAAGGGGAGAGGCTCGACAAGCCTTTTATCAAATGATGAATGACTGGTTTACTCAATATATCTAGACTAATCTGGCTGCACAACAACCTACACCCCCGACTAATCTTTTTTCGATACCTGTTATGCCTCAGTGATTTGTTGAGATTGCCTAAGCCCCCTGTTGATAAAATAAAAAAACACGGAGCTAAAGAATTCAGAGCTACTGATGATGATGATGCTGAGCGAGCAAAATTCTGGCTCGATAATACTATTCGAGTGTTTGATGAGTTATCTTGCACCCTTGATGAGTGCTTAAAATGTGCCATATCTTTACTACGAGACATTGCATATCACTGGTGGAATACACTAGTATCGGTGGTTCTGAAAGAATGAGTTACTTGGGAATTCTTTCAGACTGAGTTTCGTAAGAAATACATCAATAAGAGATTTATCGACCAGAAACGCAAAGAATTTCTTGAATTGAAACAAGGTCGGATGACAATGATGGAGTATGAGCAGAAATTTGTGAGACTCTGTCGGTATGCCTGAGAGTGTGTTTCGACAGAGGCTATTATGAGTAAAAGATTTGAAGATGGGATGAATGAAGACATTAAACTGTTAGTTGGCATACTTGAGATAAAAGAGTTCGTGGTACTTGTTGAGCGAGCTTGTAAAGCCGAGGAGCTTGGGAAAGAGAAACGAAAAGCTGATTTTGAAGCTAGAGATTCACATAAGAGACCATTCAGTAAGTCATTCCAGTCGACATAGAAGAAGTTTCAAGATGATGCTAGCCGTTCAAAGACTATTTCAGGTTATTCTAGACGTGATCGGGATAGACCACCTGTGAGCTTGAGAGCTACCTCAGTAGCTAGTGTGGGTAATACCAGATCAAATCAACCTGAGTGTGAACATTGTGGTAAATGACATCCCGGTAATTACAGATTTCATGATTGAGCCTGATTTAAATCTAAATCTAGGGGTCGTTTCATCCGTGAGTGCCCAGAGTTAGTGGATCAAAATCTGGTACAGAGTACGAGATCGGGTAACACTGCAGCTCAAGGTAGACCACCCAGAAATACGGCTAATGTGAGTGGCAGTTAGAGAGGGACCAAGGATACAACTATTTGATCCGAGGCTCGCACACCTGCTAGAACCTATACTATTCGCACATGCCTGGATGTTATTATTGGTATTTTCACTCTTTATGATACTAGTGTTATTGCATTGATTAATCCTAGTTTGACTCATTCATATGTGTGTGAGACTTTAGTATTCAGTAAGAATTTGCCTGTAGAGTCTACTGAGTTTGTGATTAAAGTATCGAACCCCTTAGGCTGGTGTGTTTTGGTTGATAAAGTGTGTACAAATTGTCCATTGATGATTCGAGATTCATGTTTTCCGGCCGATTTGATGTTGTTGCCATCCGACGAGTTTGATATAATTCTAGGTATGGATTGGTTAACACTGCATGATGCTATTGTGAACTGCAAATGGAAGACTATTGATCTGCGGTGTCAGAATGATGAGATTATTCGGATTGACTCTAATGATCTAAATGGTTTACCGGCAGTGATATTTTTAGCGTTAGCTCAGAAATATGTGAGAAAGGGTTGTGAAGCATATTTTGCTTATGTGTTTGACTCTAAAGTGACCAAAAAGAAGATCGAATCAGTACCTATTGTATGTGAATATCTGGATGTGTTTCCTAAAGAGTTACCGGGTTTGCCACCTATTCAAGAAGTTGAATTTGGTATTGAATTAGTGCTGGGACGACTCCGATTTCGATAGCTACGTACAGAATGGCACCTACAGAATTAAAAGACTTGAAAGCTCATTTGCAAGAGTTGACAGATAGAGGTTTTGCTCGATCGAGTTTCTCTCCCTGAGGCGCACTAGTATTATTTGTGAAAAAGAAAGACGGAACTATGAGAATGTGTACAGACAACTCAATAAAGTGACTATAAAGAATAAGTATCCATTTCCACGGATTGATGATCTGTTCGATCAGTTGAAAGGGGCTACGGTGTTTTCAAAAATAGATTTGAGATCAGGCTACTATCAGTTGCGACCTAAAGACTCTAATGTGCCAAAGACTGCTTTTCGAATGAGGTACGGACATTATGAGTTTCTAGTTATGCCTTTTGGACTTACTAATGCACCTGTTATTTTTATGGATTTGATGAATTGAATCTTCAGACAGTATCTGGATTGGTTTGTGGTAGTATTCATAAATGACATTTTGATTTACTCCGTGATGAAACCGAGCAAGCCGAATATATGAGACTTGTGTTACAGACTTTCTGAGATAAACAATTGTATGCAAAGTTCACTAAATGTGAGTTCTGGTTACGCAAAGTCATTTTTCTGGGACACATTATATCAGCATCGGGTATTCGGGTTGATCCGAGTAAAATTTCAGCTATACTTAATTGGAAACCTCCAGAAATGTTTCTGAAGTTTGGAGTTTTCTGGGACTTACTGGTTACTATAGACGGTTTTTGAAAGGTTTCTCTATGATTGCAACCCCGATGACAAAGTTATTACAAAAAGATGTTAAGTTCGAGTGGTCAGAAAAGTGCCAGAAAAGTTTTGACTAGTTGAAAGCTCTTTTGACCAAAGCTCCAGTATTAGTTCAGCCAGAATCGAGTAAAGAATTTTTCATTTACATTGATGTATCTTTGAGTGGTCTGGGTTATGTTTTAATGCAGAAAGGCAAAGTCATAGCTTATCCCTCGAGACAGTCAAAGCCGCACGAAAAGAATTATCCGATGCACGATCTGGAAATGGCAGCTATTGTGTTTACATTGAAGATATGGCGTCACTATCTGTTCAGTGAGAAATGTCATGTTTATTCTGATCATAAAAGCCTGAAGTATTTGATGACTCAGAAAGATCTAAATTTGAGACAACGTCGATGGTTGGAGTTATTAAAAGACTACGAGCTTGTGATTGACTATCATCCAGGAAAAGCTAGTGTTGTTGCTGATGCTTTAAGTCGAAAATCATTATTTTCTTTGCGTGCAATGAATACACATATGGTTATATCTGATGATGGTTCGATAATAGCCGAATTAAAAGCAAGACCATTATTTGTTCAACAAATTTATGATGCTAAGAAAGTTGATAATGATTTGTTAGCAAAGTGAGCTCAATGTGAATCGAATGTTGAATTCGAGTTTTGAGTTGATACAAATGATTGTTTGAGGTTCAGAAATTGAATATGTGTTCCAAAAAATTCAGAGTTGATTCAGATGATTTTGAACGAAGCTCATAACAGTCGGTTATCTGTTCACCTGGGTAGTACAAAAATGTATAATAATCTGAAACAGCTTTACTGGTGTCATGGTATGAAATGAGACATTTCTAATTTTGTTTCAATATGTTTAGTTTGTTAGCAAGTAAAAGCTGAGCATTAGGTACCTGCTGCTTTACTTCAGCCGATTATGATACCCGAGTGGAAGTGCGACAGAGTTACAATTGATTTTGTTTCTGGTTTTACCGTTGACACCGAGTAAGAAAGATGCAGTCTGGGTTATTGTGGATAGATTGACTAAATCAACTCACTTTATTCCGGTTAGTACAGATTATTCACTTGATAAGCTGGCTGAATTATATGTTTCTCAGATTGTTAGATTACACGGAGTGCCTATTTCTGTTACTTCGGACAAAGATTCGAGGTTTACATCGCGGTTTTGGAAGAAACTGCAAGATGCTTTAGGTACGAAACTACACTTTAGCATAGCATTCTATCCGCAAATAGATGGCCAGTCCGAATGAATCATTCAGATACTTGAGGATATATTGAGATGTTGCATCCTCGATTTTGAAGGTGTAACACCCCAAACCCGGCCCAAACGCTATGGCCGAATCTAGAATGCTACCGAGGAAAAAGTTTGAAAAGAATTTGTCATAAGGGTGAAAACATAAAAATTTTCTCATCATTTATAAAAACATTGTATATTTAAAATTCTAAGTAAAATTATGTTGTTACAAATTTACTTAATTAAAACTTTAATATAAGTTTTGATGATGTAAATCGCTTTCTAAAATAAAACATTCCAAATATCATCTCGATCATCGATCCAACTCGAACACAATAAAAGTCCCCAAATATTTTAAGTGGCCCTTATTACAATAAATATTTTGCTTAAAATACTGAAAACATAAAGTGCATAAAATAATGAAAAACATCTTCGCATGGCCACCTCGTATCCCTCCAAATTGGGTCCAAGAATCATGTATCACCTGCATTGTTTGGTAAAAAATTGGGTGAGTCAAACCGACTCGGTGTGTATTTAGCCCCTGATTTCACACATGGGCTTAGCCCAAACCACACCAATCCACATATCAAATAATAATGCAAAATGCACCCAACCCGACTTAGGGTCCATCCTCTACACACCCCGTATCCACCACCACACACCGGGGATTACTAAATCAACCCTCCAACCTCTACACACCAATTTGGCAAGCAATGCCATCCACCAAGTGGTCAAGCCACTGGTCCATGTGAAATAAATCACAGTATAATCCACAACGCGACCTCAGTCAATGTCAATCCACGATATAGCTCGTAGCTAACATCAAATCACGATGAGGCACATAGCCATCACCAACCACGATATGGCACAAAGCCGATACCAACCACGATGAGGCACAGAGCCGATCATCAATCCACGTGAGGCTTGTAGCCATCACTAAACCACGTACATAAATGTACACCCTGTCCTTCAATAATCATACCCCAATCCCTATGCATAAGTCAGTATCATGGCCAAAAAAAATTGTAAAATTCCAATGAGCATACATCACATGCTTACCACAATTCCACACATATACCATGGAAAAATAATATCATAAACCGACACAGTTAATGAATACCCACCATGGGTAGCCACCATCTCGACCATTATTTACGGCTATCATACACATCTTATAACGTATATATATACATAACAACAAATACAAACAACGGGAGATCGGTGATAACTACACACCGTTACTAGCGAAATCACTAAATCCCGAAGACCCGATCTACCGCACTAGATTTACCTGTCCTACATTCGGCCAAACCACAAAACCATTAACAAGGCCATTCGGCCATACCAATAAATCTTAGTCTCAATAGCCTTCGGCTTTTTCAACAACTTAATGAATGATGAACCAACATAGATATCCTTACCACTTGACTTACCAACTTCGATCGCTAAAGAGTAGGGGCTTAAATTGACTGCTTCCATAATCCCAAAGAACCTAGGAGAAATCGGTTCCCATTAATGATTAACAACACTATCAACAAATGCCGGATTAGGCTTTCACCTATGTGTGTCGACAGAAAAGAAGAGAAAGTAAGAAGGGAGTTTCGGCCATGGACACTTACCTTCTTAAAATCGATTGAAGAAACAACCAAAAGAGATCAAGGCTTGATTGAGATTCGGCCAAAATAACAAAAAGAAAGAAAGGAAATTCGGCTATGGTTAATTAAAGGCAACAAATAGAATTCGGCTAGAGTGGAAAAAGAGAAAGGAAAAGAAAAATGCAATGGAAGAAGGAGGATTCGGCAATAGAGTATGGTTGATAGAAGAGAAAAGAAATTAAGATTCGGATAAACCACAAAGAAGAGAAAGGAAGAAATATGAATGATATTTGGCTTTGATCAATAATGAGAAAAAGAAAAAGAGAGAGAGATGGGGAAAAAGAGATTCGGCCAAGGAAAAAAAATAAGATGAAAGAAAAATGCCTCCCTTCAATGGTAGAATATTTTTGGCACAAAGAGAAAAAGAGCTTGAGAGGAAAAGAAAACAATACCAATTTGGTTAAAAACCAAAACCAAAACAAAAGCTTACCTATTGCTCAAATTCGGTTTAGGGGAAAGAGTTTTGAGAGAAAAGAAAATGATACACAAAATGCTAAGGAATTTGACCAACTAGTTACCAACCTACCAAAACCTTCAACAAAATTCGGTCACCCCCCTAGACCATAATGCCGTCCACATACATGGACATGTTAGCCAATAAAAAGTTTCCAAAACCTCATCCTTAATCCAAGCCTTATGTCCCCTTATCATTCCTTAATCAAAATGATTCCTTTCCCCAAGTTCAAGCTTACCTAAACTATTAGTCATCTTGCCATAAAAATCAAGCTAATTTGAATTAATCACACTCCTAAATTTTCTCCTTGCCACCATAACAAATTATCTTTACTTATTCCAAGCTTATCTGACAGAGTTTGTGCTGAGTACAACTCCTCCCCCCTTTGGCGTCAAAATAAAAAACAGAAAGTGAGATTTTTGCTGCTCGAACCTGAGCTTTCCCTTCCCTGCATGTGGCGTCACCTTCAAGGCTCTAAGTGGCGCCTCCTTGCCACTTTACCAAGCCCATTCTTGTGCTAAAATTCCCACTTAATTACTCTTAACCCCTAGCTCCTTCAAGCTCCCTCTAACTAACACTTAAAAACAAAAATTTTCCTACAGCTCGAGCCTACCCTTGGCTTAAACCTAGATCTTAAAACACCTTAATAAATGCACAATCAAGCCATACACATGCAAAACAATTCAAACCTAATAGCCCCTATTTCAGGATGCTACAATTCTACCCTCCTTAAAGAAATTTCATTCTCGAAATTTCCAACTAACTAACAGTCGTACATCCTAACTCACCATGCTATGCTCTTGCTGCGCACTCTGATCTTAATAATACTAACATACTTTCTAGGTATAGCCTCAAAGTTCACACTCAAAGTTCTAGATACTTCACTAGCAATACAGGTATGAGTTGACACGATATCTATCAAGGCAATAAAGGGTATTCTGGAAATAAGGAACGTACCCGTTATCACATCTCGCACATCTTCCTCCTCGCGATGCCCGATTGCATAAACTAACGTTGGTCGTCTCGATCTACACCCTCAAGACCTCTCGCCGATGCTCCACGACCTCGACCGAACCATTCCTCCATGATTTGGACCACGACCCTTGTCGCCTATTGACCACCTCCTGCTTGGTCAAGACATAACCCTGGCCTACTGTTCGAGCCCTATCCATCTCCTGAGGACAATTCCTAACCAAATGAACCTTAGACCCACATCAAAACATTCCTTGATATTTCCCCAAAGACTCTCTCAGATGAGCTCTCCCACATCGAGCACATGGACGACTCGATTCCCAAAACGGTACAAGTGCACGTACAAAATTCTCAACCCTTGGTCTTTTCTGAAAATTCCCAGATGATTCTGACAATCCATAACTCCTCTTATCCCGATTCCTATCCCTATCTTTATTCGCCTCTCGACCCTCTTGACCTCCTCGGCTATCCGAGCTCTATCCACTAAGGCGCAGAAAGTCCTCTCCCAATGCGGCGCTTATCAACACTCGCATGACTCATCTCGCAACCTATCCTCAAATCTAACACACCGCTCGAATCGTGAGCTACAATCCTCTAGCATACCGATTTAACCGCAAAACTCCGCTTTATACTCATTCCGACTTATTTCCTTGCACTAAATTTAGAAACGCCTTTTCTCGAGAGTCGATGTAGCTAGCTCCAATGTATTTCCCTTCAAACTTAACCTTAAAATACCCCCAATCCACTCGATCCGCAAGGATACTCTCCTTGACAGTGAGCCACCACTGATAAGCCTCGTCTAGAAGCGACAAAACAAGACCTTTCACTTTTCCTCAAGAAGGTCCAAATCGTCCATGATCCTCTCGACGCCTCTAACCAATACTCCGCTACATTCGAGCTACCCAGATACTCCCTAAAACCTCGGCTCCATTTGATCTAAGTCTCTCGACCATCGACTTTCGAGCCCCATTTCCCATACTAGCTCCTACTACTGCTTTAAAACTCATGAAGATAGCTGCGACATCACATCATCTCCTCGATTTGCTCTTGAAATTTCCCCTCTACATGGTGGCGGTGCCTCATTTTCTAACCCCGACTGCACCCAACCGGTTCGGACACGTACCATCCTACCTCTACCTCACCCACGACGACCAAGTCCCTAGAACTCATGTCTACTTCATGATTTAATCGATTTAAGAAATTTTATGCATTAGTCTTTTGTTCCAATCGATTATCTTGTAACGGTTTTATGTAAAGAAGTTTTAGTAGTAGTTCTTTTGATCAACCAAAGTTTCCATCCCACGTTTACTACCCTAATTGAGAGTCACATTCATTCATCCACAACATCCACTACACTACTATGGGCATTTTATCCATTCCCAACCCAGGGGTATTTTTGTAACTCAACCTACAGGGGTATTTTTGTAATAAATTGGGAATAATTTGAAAATCTTTACAAATCAAAGGCATTCCAGAATTTACAAATTTCGGGGTTATTTTGAAAATTTTTCCAAATCAAAGGTATTTTTGGAAATTCCAGAAATCGGGGTTATTTTAGTAATTTTGTAAATTACGGGTAATTTAGTAAATTTTCCAAACCAGGATAAGGTTTGTATTCAATCTGAGGTAATTTTTTACAAAACAGTGTAGCTGGTCCCTTTCGGGTTTTAATTATCGGGTTTAGCCGGTGAATAAGTCCTCTTGGTTAGGGTGAACCGCCGCTACGCACCAGGTAAGATTCGAGTGAAGAGGAGGTGAGTCACTAGGACTACTTAAATACCAAGCTCTTCAGAATCCAATCCTGACATGCGCACAACTATTGCCACACCCTAACTTTCGCGACTTAGTCATGTGTTTGTTTGGTTGTACTTGAGTTTTATGTATTTTGTGTTGGAGTAAACCAGTCCTAGGGTTCAATAGATCCTAATCTACTAATCTACGATCCCGTAATGCCCATAAAGTTTCACATACCAATCACTTCAATAGTTAGGGTACTTACCTCATGGACTCGAGCGGAGATACAAAGGTGCCATGCCGAATAAACTGAAATAGTTCATGAAAGTCTATGTTTTGAAAAGCCCATCTTTGAAAAATGTTTTAGACCCAAAACCCTCAAAGTCGAGTTTTGAATCGGACTCGATACCAAATTGTAACACCCCAAACTCGCCCAAACGCTATGGTCAAGAGGAAAAAGTTTGAAAAGAATTTGTCATAAGGGTGAAAACATAAAAATTTTCATCATTTATAAAAACATTGTATATTTAAAATTCTAAGTAAAATTATGTTGTTACAAATTTACAATTAAAACTTTAATATAAGTTTTGATGATGTAAATCGCTTTCTAAAATAAAACATTCCAAATATCATCTCGATCGTCGATCCAACTCGAACACAATAAAAGTCCCCAAATACTTTAAGTGGCCCTTATTACAATAAATATTTACTCAAAATACTGAAAATATAAAGTGCATAAAATAATGAAAAACATCTTCAAAGATGGCCACCTCGTATCCGCTCGGCCGGTCCAAGAATCATGTATCACCGCATTGTTTGGTAAAAAAATTGGATGAGTCAAACCGACTCGATGTGTAATTAGTCCCTGATTTCCACACATGGGCTTAGCCCAAACCACACCAATCCACATATCAAATAATAATACAAAATGCACCCAACCCAGTCTAGGGTCCATCCTCTACACACCCCCGTATCCAGCCACCACACACCAGGGGATTACTAAATCAACCCTCTAACCTCTACACATCAATTTGGCAAGCAATGCCATCCACCAAGTGGTCAAGCCACTGGTCCACATGAAATAAATCACAAGATAATCCACAACGCGACCTCGGTCAATGTCAATCCACGATGTAGCTCATCACTAACATCAAATCACGGTGAGGCACATAGCCATCACCAACCACGATATGGCACAAAGCCGATACCAACCACGATGAGGCACAGAGCCGATCATCAATCCACGTGAAGCTTGTAGCCATCACTAAACCACGTACATAAATGTACACCCTGTCCTTCAATAATCATATCCCAATCCCTATGCATATGTCAATAGCATGGCCAAAAAAAATTGTAAAATTCCAATGAGCATACATCACATGCTTACCACAATTCCACACATATACCATGGAAAAATATTATCATAAACCTGACAGTTAACCGAATACGCACCATGGGTAGCCACCATCTCACCATTATTTACGGCTATCATACACATCTTATCGTTATACGTATATACATAACAACAAATACAAACAATGGGAGATCGATGCAGATAACTACACACACGTTACTAGCGAAATCACTAAATCTCAAGACCCGATCTATTGCACTAGATCTCCCTGTCCTACATTCGGCCAAACCACAAAACCATTAACAAGGCCATTCGGCCATACCAATAAATCTTAGTCTCAATAGCCTTCGACTTTTTCAACAACTTAATGAATGATGAACCAACATAGATATCCTTACCAACTTCGATCGCTAAAGAGTAGGGGCTTAAATCGACTGCTTCCACAATCTCAAAGAACCTAGGAGAAATTGGTTCCCATTAATGATTAACAACACTATCAACAAATGCCAGATTAGGCTTTCACCTATGTGTGTCGATAGAAAAGAAGAGAAAGTAAGAAGGGAGTTTCGGCCATGGACACTTACCTTCTTAAAATCGATTGAAGAAACAACCAAAAGAGATCAAGGCTTGATTGAGATTCGACCAAAATAACAAAAAGAAAGAAAGGAAATTCAGCTATGGTTAATTAAAGGCAACAAATAGAATTCGGCTAGAGTGGAAAAAGAGAAAGGAAAAGAAAAATGCAATGGAAGAGGGAGGATTCGGCAATAGAGTATGGCTGATAGAAGAGAAAAGTAATTAAGATTCGGCTAAACCAAAAAGAAGAGAAAGGAAGAAATATGAATGGTATTCGGCTTTGATCAAGAATGAGAGAAAGAAAAAGAGAGAGAGATGGGGAGAAAGAGATTCAGCCAAGGAAAAAAAATAAGATGAAAGAAAAATGCCTCCCTTCAATGGTAGAATATTTTTGGCACAAAGAGAAAAAGAGCTTGAGAGGAAAAGAAAACAATACCAATTTGGTCAAGAATAAAAACCAAAACCAAAACAAAAGCTTACCTATTGCTCAAATTCGGTTTAGGAGAAAGAGTTTTGAGAGAAAAGAAAATGCTACACAAAATGCTAAGGAGTTTGACCAACTAGTTACCAACCTACCAAAACCTTTAACAAAATTTGGTCACCCCCCTAGACCATAATGCCGTCCACAAACATGGACAGGTTAGCCAATAAAAATTTTCCAAAACCTCATCCTTAATCCAAGCCTTATGTCCCTTTATCATTCCTTAATCAAAATGATTCATTTCCCCAAGTTCAAGCTTACCTAAACTATTAGTCATCTTGCCGTAAAAATGAAGCTAATTTGAATTAATCACACTCCTAAATTTTCTCCTTGCCACCAAAACAAATTATCTTTACTTATTCCAAGCTTATCTGACAAAGTTTGTGCTGAGTACAACTCCTCCCCCCTTTGGCGTCAAAATAAAAAGCAGAAAGTGAGATTTCTGCTGCTCGAACCTGAGCTCTCCCTTCCCTGCATGTGGCGTCACCTTCAAGGCTCTAAGTGGCGCCTCCTTGCCACTTTACCAAGCCCATTCTTGTGCTAAAATTCCCCACGAATTACTCTTAACCCCTAGCTCCTTCAGCTCCCTCTAACTAACACTTAAAAACAAAAATTTTCCTACAGCTCGAGCCTACCCTTGGCTTAAACCTAGATCTTAAAACACCTTAATAAATGCACAATCAAGCCATACACATGCAAAACAATTCAAACCTAATAGCCCTATTTAGGATGTTACAATTTCTACCACCTTAAAGAAATTTCATTCTCGAAATTTCCAACTAACTAACGATCGTACATCCTAACTCACCATGCTACGCTCTTCACAAGACTCGATCTTAATAATACTAACATACTTTCTAAGTATAGCCTCAAAGTTCACACTCAAAGTTCTAGATACTTCACTAGCAATACAGGTATGAGTTGACACGATATCTATCAAGGCAATAAAGGGTATTCTGGAAATAAGGAACGTACCCGTTATCACATCTGGCACATCTTCCTCCTCGCGATGCCTGACTGCATAAACTAACGCTGGCTGTCTCGCATCTACACCCTCAGCACCTCTGCCTGATGCTCCACGACCTCGGCCAGAGCCATTCCCTCCATGATTTGGACCACGACCCCTTGTCGCCTATTGACCACCTCTTGCTTTTTGCACATAACCACCGCCTCTTGTTCGAGCCCTATCCATCTCCTGAGGACAATTCCTAACCAAATGAACCTTAGACCCACACTGAAAACATTCCTTGATATTTCCCCAGCACTCTCCTGTATGAGCTCTCCCACACTGAGCACATGGACGACTCCGATTCCCAAAAACTGGTACAAGTGCACGTACAAAATTCTCAACCCTTGGTCTTTTCTGAAAATTCCCAGATGATTCTGACAATCCATAACTCCTCTTATCCCGGTTCCTATCCCTATCTTTATTCTGCCTCTCGGCCCTCTTGACCTCCTCGGCTATCCGAGCTCTATCCACTAAGGCTGCAAAGTCCCTCTCCCAATGCGGCGCTATCAACACTCGCAGCTCATCTCGCAACCTATCCTCAAATCTAACACACCGCTCGTAATTAGTAGCTATAATCCCTCTAGCATACCGATTTAACCGCAAAAACTCTGCTTCATACTCAGCTACCGACTTATTTCCTTGCACTAAATTTAGAAACGCCTTTCTCTGAGAGTCGATGTAGCTAGCTCCAATGTATTTCCCTTCAAACTTAACCTTAAAATACCCCCAATCCACTCGATCCGCAAGGATACTCTCCTTGACAGTGAGCCACCACTGATAAGCCTCGTCTCAAGCAAACGAAACTTGACACCTTTCGACTTTTCCTCAAGATGCAGTCCAAATCGTCCATGATCCTCTCGACTGCCTCTAACCAATACTCCGCTACATTCGGAGCTACCCCAGATACTCCCCTTAAAACCTCAGCTCCATTTGATCTAAGTCTCTCACTTATCGACTTTCGAGCCCCATTTCCCATACTAGCTCCTACTACTCGCTCTAAAACTCGAAGATAACTGCGATCATGCGTCATCTCCTCCGGTTTGCTCTTGAAATTTCGCCTACAGTAGGTGGCGGTGCCTCATTTTGAACCCCGACTGGACCCAACCTGGTTCGAACACGACCATCCTACCTCTACCTCGCCACGATGACCAAGTCCCTAGAACTCATGTCTACTTGGCGATTTAATCTGATTTAAGAAATTTTATGCATTAGTCTTTTGTTCCATCGATTATCCATGAGCAGTTTTATGTAAAGAAGTTTTTAGTAGTAGTTCTTTCGATCAACCAAAGTTTTCATCCCACGTTTACTACCCTAATTCAGAGAGTCACATTCATTCATCCACAACATCCACTACACTACTATGGACATTTTATCCATTCCCAACCCAGGGGTATTTTTGTAACTCATCCTACAGGGGTATTTTTGTAATAAATTGGGAATAATTTGAAAATCTTTACAAATCAAAGGCATTCCAGAATTTACAAATTTCGGGGTTATTTTGAAAATTTTTCCAAATCAAAGGTATTTTTGGAAATTCCAGAAATCGGGGTTATTTTAGTAATTTTGTAAATTACGGGTAATTTAGTAAATTTTCCAAACCAGATAAGGTTTGTATTCAATCGAGGTAATTTTTTACAAAAGCAGTAGTATTTGGTCCCTTTCGGGTTTTAATTATCGGGTTTAGCCGGTGAATAAGTCCTCTTGGTTAGGGTGAACCGCCACACCTGTAAGATTCGAGTGAAGAGGAGGTGAGTCACTAGGACTACTTAAATACCAAGCTCTTACCGAATCCAATCCTAGACATGCGCACAACTGTTGCCACACCCTAACTCGGCGACTTAGTCACAGGTTTGTTTGGTTGTACTTCAGTTTTATGTATTTTGTGTAGGAGTAAACCAGTCCTAGGGTTCAATAGATCCTAATCTACTAATCTACGATCCCGTAATGCCCATAAAGTTTCACATACCAATCACTTCAATAGTTAGGGGTACTTACCTCATGGACTCCGAGCCAGAGATACAGGTGCCATGCCAGAATAAACCTGAAATAGTTCATGAAAGTCTATGTTTTTGAAAAGCCCATCTTTGAAAAATGTTTTTAGACCCAAAACCCTCAAAGTCGAGTTTTGAATCGGGCTCTGATACCAAATTGTAACACCCCAAACTCGGCCCAAACGCTATGGCCGAAGAGGAAAAAGTTTGAAAAGAATTTGTCATAAGGGTGAAAACATAAAAATTTTCTGTCATTTATAAAAACATTGTATATTTAAAATTCTAAGTAAAATTATGTTGTTACAAATTTCTGAATTAAAACTTTAATATAAGTTTTGATGATGTAAATCGCTTTCTAAAATAAAACATTCCAAATATCATCTCGATCGTCGATCCAACTCGAACACAATAAAAGTCCCCAAATACTTTAAGTGGCCCTTATTACAATAAATATTTACTCAAAATACTGAAAATATAAAGTGCATAAAATAATGAAAAACATCTTCAGCATGGCCACCTCGTATCCGCTCCAGCCCGGTCCAAGAATCATGTATCACCTGCATTGTTTGGTAAAAAAAAATTGGATGAGTCAAACCGACTCAGTGTGTAATTAGTCCACAGATTTCCACACATGGGCTTAGCCCAAACCACACCAATCCACATATCAAATAATAATACAAAATGCACCCAACCCAGTCTAGGGTCCATCCTCTACACACCCCCGTATCCAGCCACCACACACCAGGGGATTACTGAATCAACCCTCTAACCTCTACACACCAATTTGGCAAGCAATGCCATCCACCAAGTGGTCAAGCCACTGGTCCACATGAAATAAATCACAGTATAATCCACAACGCGACCTCAGTCAATGTCAATCCACGATGTAGCTCATCACTAACATCAAATCACGGTGAGGCACATAGCCATCACCAACCACGATATGGCACAAAGCCGATACCAACCACGATGAGGCACAGAGCCGATCATCAATCCACGTGAAGCTTGTAGCCATCACTAAACCACGTACATAAATGTACACCCTGTCCTTCAATAATCATATCCCAATCCCTATGCATATGTCAATAGCATGGCCAAAAAAAATTGTAAAATTCCAATGAGCATACATCACATGCTTACCACAATTCCACACATATACCATGGAAAAATATTATCATAAAACTGACCTGGTTAACCGAATACGCACCATGGGTAGCCACCATCTCAGCCATTATTTCTGGCTATCATACACATCTTATACATATACGTATATACATAACAACAAATACAAACAACAGGAGATCAGTGTGATAACTACACACCTGTTACTAGCGAAATCACTAAATCCCGAAGACCCGATCTATTGCACTAGATCTCCCTGTCCTACATTCGGCCAAACCACAAAACCATTAACAAGGCCATTCGGCCATACCAATAAATCTTAGTCTCAATAGCCTTCGACTTTTTCAACAACTTAATGAATGATGAACCAACATAGATATCCTTACCACTTGACTTACCAACTTCGATCGCTAAAGAGTAGGGGCTTAAATCGACTGCTTCCACAATCTCAAAGAACCTAGGAGAAATTGGTTCCCATTAATGATTAACAACACTATCAACAAATGCCAGATTAGGCTTTCACCTATGTGTGTCGATAGAAAAGAAGAGAAAGTAAGAAGGGAGTTTCGGCCATGGACACTTACCTTCTTAAAATCGATTGAAGAAACAACCAAAAGAGATCAAGGCTTGATTGAGATTTGACCAAAATAACAAAAAGAAAGAAAGGAAATTCAGCTATGGTTAATTAAAGGCAACAAATAGAATTCGGCTAGAGTAGAAAAAGAGAAAGGAAAAGAAAAATGCAATGGAAGAGGGAGGATTCGACAATAGAGTATGGCTGATAGAAGAGAAAAGTAATTAAGATTCGGCTAAACCAAAAGAAGAGAAAGGAAGAAATATGAATGGTATTGGCTTTGATCAAGAATGAGAGAAAGAAAAAGAGAGAGATGGGGAGAAAGAGATTCACCAAGGAAAAAAAAAAGATGAAAGAAAATGCCTCCCTTCAATGGTAGAATATTTTTGGCACAAAGAGAAAAGAGCTTGAGAGGAAAAGAAAACAATACCAATTTGGTCAAGAATAAAACCAAAACCAAAACAAAAGCTTACCTATTGCTCAAATTAGGTTTAGGAGAAAGAGTTTTGAGAGAAAAGAAAATGCTACACAAAATGCTAAGGAGTTTGACCAACTAGTTACCAACCTACCAAAACCTTCAACAAAATTTGGTCACCCCCCTAGACCATAATGCCGTCCACAAACATGGACAGGTTAGCCAATAAAAAGTTTCCAAAACCTCATCCTTAATCCAAGCCTTATGTCCCTTTATCATTCCTTAATCAAAATGATTCATTTCCCCAAGTTCAAGCTTACCTAAACTATTAGTCATCTTGCTGTAAAAATCAAGCTAATTTGAATTAATCACACTCCTAAATTTTCTCCTTGCCACCAAAACAAATTATCTTTACTTATTCCAAGCTTATCTGACAAAGTTTGTGCTAAGTACAACTCCTCCCCCCTTTGGCGTCAAAATAAAAAGCTGAAAGTGAGATTTCTACTGCTCGAACCTGAGCTCTCCCTTCCCTGCATGTGGCGTCACCTTCAAGGCTCTAAGTGGCACCTTCTTGCCACTTTACCAAGCCCATTCTTGTGCTGAAATTCCCCACGAATTACTCTTAACCCCTAGCTCCTTCAGCTCCCTCTAACTAAAGCTTAAAAAAAATTTCCTACAACTCGGGCCTACCCTTGGCTTAAACCTAGATCTTAAAACACCTTAATAAATGCACAATCAAGCCATACACATGCAAAACAATTCAAACCTAATAGCCCCTATTTCAGGATGTTACAGAAGGAACGTGGGAACGATACTTACCTTTGATTGAATTTACTTATAATAATAGCTTTTAGTCTAGTATCAAAATGGCACCTTACGAAGCTTTGTACGACTGTAAATGTTGTATGCCATTGTATTGGACTGAGTTCAGTGAAAATAAGATACAGGTTCGATTTGATCAAAGAGACTGAACAAAAAGTGAAAGTGATTCGCGATAGTCTGAAAACAGCATCATATCGTTAGAAATCGTATGCAGACTTGAAAAGAAAAGATATAGAGTTTCAACTTGGAGATAAAGCCTTTTTAACGTATCATCGTGGAAGAAAATACTCAGATTCGGTCGTAAAGGCAAATTGAGTCTGAGATTTATTAGATCGTATGAGATTATAGAGCGTATCGGGCCGGTTGCTTATAAACTGCTGTTGCCACCTAAGTTAGAAAAGATTCACAATGTATTCCATGTTTCGATGCTACGTAGATACCGATCCGATCCTTCATATGTGATTAGTCTAACAGAGGTTGAGATTAAGTCCGATATGACATATGAAGAAGAATCGATTCGTATTCTACTTCGTGAGATTAAAGAATTGCGAAATAAGAAAATTTTGTTAGTTAAGGTGCTGTGGCATAAGCACAGAGTTGAGGAAGCAACTTGGGAGTCAAAGGATACAATAAAAGAGCGTTATCCAAACCTATTCACAGGTACGATTTTCGGGGACAAAATCCTTAAGGGGGAGAGTTGTGACAGCTCAATTTTGACCCTACTTGAAATAGTGGTTTCAGGACCACAAATCTGAGTCAAAAATATTTTAAAAATTATTTTCAGTGTTAATTATGTGTAAATTTGCTTGTGTTAAATTTTCATGTTTTAATTTCGTTGTTTGAGTGTCCGATTAAATAAAAGGGCTTAATCACATAAAATGAAAATTTGATGGTTAGTTGTGAAAGTACCTAATCATTGTTGTCTTTTTAATTTGGAGTATTTATGTTGCAATTAGGCCATTTTATTAAGTAGTGGATGGCAACATGCTTATATTATATGTTTTGTTTTTATATGTTAATTTTATAAGTAAAATTTATATAATATAAAATAAAGTTATAATATAATAAATAGAAACATAAAAATGAAAGTCATCAACTTCTATTTTGACCGAAATTGTAACACCCCAAACCCGGCCCAAACATTGCGTAAGAAACGGTATGTTCTGAAGAAAATTTGTCAAAAACCCCATTTAGTTACTTTAAATTTTTGGTCAAAGAATAAAGTATTGTTTAAAACATTTGAGGTGTATAAAAAGACAACACTTAGCTTTGTTATTTAAAATCTGTTAAGTCATGTTGTTACCAATTGTCAATGTACCGATGGTGCGAAGAAAATCATTTACGTTTGAATTTAAGAAACTTGTGTAACCATTTTAAAGTCATTAAACATTTAAATAATTCATCCAAAACATGTAAAATAGTAAAAATAAAATCTTAGGAGGCCTTATTACAACTTGAACAAATAAAACCAAAAATAAAATAAAAATAATTCAAAGTTTGTCTAATCCATATTTTCACTTTGCATGGCCACCTCGAGTCCATCCGTAGCCTCATCCGCGATCTACGAGTCACTGAAAAATATTAAAGGAGAAGGTGAGTCACCAAGACTCAATGTAACCCTTCCCCGGTTTAGTGCAACATCATACACAATTTATAACTAAATTTAACATGCACTAAGTTTAACATGCACCCAACCTAGCCAACCAAAACACCTTTCTCTACCCGTGTGGTACCAAACCACCGGTGGTGCCAAACCACGGTGACTCAAAGTCACGATATTCATCAATATTGTGGTGCCAAACCTTTGGTGACCAAGTCACAAATAACAAGTTGTGGGGCCAACCCACGTGTGATACCAAATCATGGCGTCAATCCCATAATATCATCTGTGGGGCCAACCCACTGTGGTGCTAAGCCACGGGGACAAGACGCTATGAGGTGCCAAACCTCTGGTGACCATAGTGACGAAATGTGGTACCAAACCACTGGTGTCCGAAGACACGGATATCACTCCCCCCTCCACTCGTTTAACCCACATATTTATGATATGCACTTAACATAAATCATGCCAAACATGTTTATTTAATAACTTATACTGAATTTATCAAAAGCCAATCTTCTTATATGCCACATATACCAAATATTTCAAGCATCAAAGTCAAACTCATATTGACAAGGACTTACCTGGATCCTTGCTTATACCTTTATGATATTAAATCCAAATCTACACAATCCAGTTTAGCATACACAATATATTCAACACATTAATTAGTTATAAAGTGTGTATGTACACACCTGTTACTATCGGTAGCCCTAAATCCCGAAGAGTCAATCGGCCGCACTAGATTTCTTGCTCCTAGACGCCCTTGAGTACAACTTCAGCACACGATATACGAATCTACTTCGCCTTCCAAGACTAATTGCTAACGAATGGAGGCTTGACTGAATACTTCAAAAATCCCGGAGTACCTTCACAATCGATTGGACAAAGAAATCCCGAAAGCACCTATGCCTTCCTGATATTCGGCCAAATGGATCTAAATAGAAGAAAGGAAATTTTGGCACAAAGGTAAGGAGTAGATTCGACAAGAGAGGAAGAAAAGAGATGGAAGAAAAGACTTAGGGGATTTCAGCAAAAGGCTAAGAAGAAGAAAAGAAGAAAAGACTTTGAAAAAATTTGGCACTTGAAGACTAAGGAGAATTCGGCAGCAGCAATGAAAAAAGAAGAAATTTTCTGAATGATTTTTGGCACTCCCTTGTTTAACATCAAACCGAAATAGATGGCCCTAGAGAGTCCCTATTTTGGCCATCACCTTCCATTTTGTGATAATTTCCAGCCTTTAATTATCACAAATAAATCTAGCTTTATCTCACCTTTAATCTCCTAATCACCTCATCAAACAATTAAAATGAAATAAACTACTTCACTCTTACCCTCCAGCCAAAAATAGGCAAAAATTTAAGCTTTATCTCTATCAATTCAAGAGTCCAAAATTAGATCACTAACTTACCCTTCTTCACGCCAGCTGCATAAAATAAAAATAAAAACATTTGCTGCCTCTTAGGTTCGAACCTGGGACCTAAAGGAGTGACTGCCACAGCCCTCCCTTAAACGCCCCATACCATCTCTCCCCATTAGACTTTCATGTCATAAAACCCCCCTCATTAAACTTTAAAGCCTTACTACTTAAGCCCATCACCTCATATACAAAACAACAAAACGCAAAACACCCCTTACGCCACTCGAACACGTGACTGCGCCCCTCTTCACCTCCAACACTTAAGTGGCGCATGGAACCACTTAGCCAATTAGTTCTTTGTGTCAAGTTCCTTTGAAAATTTTCTTAACCCCTATCTTACCTAGCTTCCTCCTTTAAGCACTTAAAAGAAATTTTAACCCTAAGTCGGCCTAGCTCGGGTTTATTTCTAGACCTTAGAACATGCAAAATAAATCATAGTATCTATTTCTTCAAGCACACACACATGGGAACAAATAAATTTTAAATTTCAAACAACCCCTAATTCAGGATGTTACAGTTCTACCCCCTTAAAAGAATTTTGGCCTCGAAATTACCTAGATTAGAAGAGTTGGGGGTATTGCTGCTGCATCACATCCTCGGGTTCCCGTGTGGCCTCCTCCGTACCATGATTTCGCCATAACACATTTACCAAAGGCACTGACTTCCTACGTAGAACTTTGACATCACGATCCAAGATTTGTACCGGCTCCTCCTCGAAAGACAAGTCTAGGTTTACTTCAATTTCCTTAATCGGCACAACGTGTGAGGGATCTGATCGATAGCGCCTCAGCATCGAGACATGGAAGACATCATGGATCTGGCTCAACTCTGCCGGCAACTCAAGCTGGTAAGCTACCGGTCCCACGCGTTTCAACACTGTGTACGGTCCGATGAATCTAGGGCTTAGCTTCCTTTTTCGCCCAAATATTAATACCTTTTTCCAAGGCGACACCTTCAGAAAAACTTTATCTCCTACTGCATATTCCATCTCCTTGCGCTTAAGATCAGCATAAGACTTCTGCCTATCTGACGCTTCCTTAAGACGAGCCCGAATCACCTTAACTTTATCTTCAGTTTCTATTACCAATTCTGGACCCAAAACTTGTCGTTCACCCAACTCCGTCCAACACGTAGGAGTACGGCATTTTCGTCCATACAGTGCTTTATATGGTGCCATCTGGATACTCGCTTGATAACTATTGTTATAAGAGAATTCTGCCAGCGGTAGGTACTCTTCCCAACTACCACTAAAATCTAGAACACAACCTCTTAGCATATCTTCTAAAATCTGTATGACCCTTTCCAACTGCCCGTCAAACTGTGGATAGAAAGTTGTACTGAAATCCAATCGTGTACCCAAAGCCTGATGCAACGCTTTCCACAACCTTGATGTAAATCTGGGATCCCTATCTGAGATGATCGATACTAGCACTCCATGCAACCTCACTATTTCTGACACATACAGCTTAGCTAGCTTCTGAAGTGAGTAATCCACCCTTACCGATATGAAGTGAGTGATTTAGTTAGACGGTCCATAATTACCCAAATCTGCGTCCTTCTTCTTTGGGCGTGAGGGTAGCCCAACGACAAAATCCATAGTGATCCTCTCCCATTTCCACCGAGGATCTTCCTTTGGTTGAAGTAACCACGATGGCAATCGGTGTTCGACTTAAACTGGCGACACGTCCGACACCTTCCCACAAATTCGTTACCTCGTGCTTCCACAGCCACTAGAACATTTTCTGCAAATCTCCATACATCTTGCTACCTCCAGGATGCATAGCGTATGGGCTGCTATGTGCATCTTGAAGAATTCTTTGCCTCAATTCAACATTCTTCGGCATACAAGCTCACCCTTGAAAACATAATACTCCATCACTAGACAAACTATACCCTTCCAAACCACCATCTTGAACTTGCAATCTCCGCGCATTCAAACCTTCATCTACTAACTGTTTTTCCTTAATCTTCTTGATCCAAGTTGGCTTAACTTGCAACTCTGCCAAAAGACTTCCATCGTCGTATAGACTGAGTTGAGCAAACATTGCCCTTAAGTCTGTCACAACTTTTCGACTCAAAGCGTCGTCACTACCATGTTAGCCTTGTTCGGATGGTATTCAATTGAGCAAATCGTAGTTCTTTATCAGTTCAATCCATCGTGTACGCCTCAAATTCAAATCCTTCCGAGCCAAAAGATACCTCGATTTTTGTGATCCGTAGACTATCGACTTTTCCCCATACAAGTAATGCCTCTATATTTTCAAAGCAAAGACTCTCGCCGCTAATTCCAAGTCGTGAGTCGATAGTTAACCTCATGCGGTCTTAGGCGATGGGATGCATAGGCCACTACCTTCCTTCCTCGCATCAATACACATCCCAACCCAGATGGGACGATCACAAGAAATCGTAAACAACTTCCCCGCCTCAGTACGTGCGTAACTAGGGCTTCCGTCGAATCTTCCTTAGCTTATCAAAACTTTCTGCTTTGTTTCTCCGACCATACAAATGGAACTCCTTTTCTTAATAACTTAGTTAGTGGTGCTGCGATTAAAGAGAACCTTCCACAAATCTTCGATAGTACCGCCGGACCGTAAAACTTCTAATTTCGCCATCGACTTAGGCGGTTTCCACTCCAACACCGCTTCAACCTTGCGAGGGTCCACTTTAATCCCTTCCGCTGACACCACGTGACCTAAGAATGCCACCTTCCTAAGCCAAAATTCGCACTTATTGAATTTGGCATATAACTGCTCCTCCCTCAGTACTTGTAGAACTATACGTAAATGCATGTCATGCTCCTCCTCAATCTTTGAATAAACCAATATGTCATCTATAAACACCACAACAAATTGATCCAAGTACTGCTGAAACACCCTATTCATTAAGTCCATGAATGCTGCAGGTGCGTTGGTCAACCCAAATGGCATCACCAAAAACTCGTAATGCCCATACCGAGTACGAAATACCGTCTTGTGAACATCACCCTCCTTCACCTTAAGTTGATGATAACTCGACCTAAGGTCTATCTTCGAGAAAATTAATGCACCCTTCAGTTGGTCAAACAAGTCATCAATCCGGGGCAACGGATACTTGTTTTTGATCGTTAACTTGTTTAGCTGATGGTAGTCGATACACATCCGCATTGACTCATCTTTCTTCTTGACAAACAGCACAGGTGCTCCCCACAGAGATATACTTGGTCGGATAAACCCTCGGTCCAAGAGTTCCTGAATTTGAGCCTTCAGCTCCACCAATTCCTTTGGTGCCATTCGATAGGGTGCTATAGACACAAGCGTCGTTTCGGGTAATAAGTCTATACCAAACTCAACTTCCCGATCTAGTGGCAAACCCAGAAGTTCTTCTGGAAACACATCAGCAAATTCCCCTACCATTCGAACCTTCTCAACTGCTGACTCCTTAGCCTCCAAGGCACATATTCGGACCAAAATGCCTCACACCCTTTCCCGACCATCTTCTCGCTTTAACGCAGACACCACGTTGGATAGGTAATCTCTTCTATTACCTATCATGACCACTTCATCACCCTCACCATCTTTAGAACCATGCGCTTAGCAAATAATCCAAATTTTGCACGATACTTAACCAACCGGTCCATTCCAAGAATCAAATCGAACTCCCCAAATGGCGTTCCATCGATCGACCACAAACACTACCCTTAAAGTTCTAAGGGTACATCCCTATATAGCTTGTTTACAACTACAGAGTGACCTAGAGGGCTAATTACTGTCATCTCCCTAGAAGCAGTCTCAAAGTCTAGGTTCATAGTCTCTACCACGCTACTAGCAACGTAAGAATGCGTCGAACCCACATCAGTTAATACAACATATGGAAGACCAAAAATTAGAAACGTACCGATTATGACGTCTGGTGCGTCACCCTCCTCTCGACGCCTCTGCCCAAAATTTTGCGACCTCGACTAGAACCATTGCCTCCTCTACCATTACCACGACCCATCTGTGGTGGTCCTACATTTCTAGCCTGAGCACGGTTCTGACCCTCTGGCTGGTTCTTAGCTAACTTTTGAGGACAATCCCTTACACGGTGATCCAAAGATCCACATTCAAAGCATCCCCTTTCACCGGTCCAACATCCTCCCCAATGTGATTTCCCACAGCGATTGCACTGATTGTACTGAGCTGGTCTCGATTAGTAGCCATGGGCCTTCCTACCTGATTCGGCCCACTCTGCCTAGCCCTCTTCTGTGCATTACTACCCGATCCAGACGACCCAAATCCTCTTTTCTGCTTGTTCCTATCGTAATTCTGTCTCACGGACTCCTTGACCCTTTGGCTACTTTAGCCTTTTCTACCAAAACAAAAACTCATGCTCCTTGTGGAGTAATCAAGAACCTTAAATCATCCCTAAGTCCATCTTCAAAGGACACAACGATCATGCTCGTTGACACAATTCCCGAGCATAGTGGCTCGACCTCGTAAATTCCGCTTCATACCCGACACGGTCTTATTTCCTTGTACCAACCCCAGAAGGCTTTCTTCACAAGATCGTTGTAGGTGGTGCCCACATACTACTTCGATAAGCGGCTTTGAAATACTCCCAAGTAAGGTCATCTGCCGTGGCACCATCCCGAACCGTGAGCCACCACTGAAATGACTCATCCTTTAGAAGTGACACCGCTCCCTTCAGCTTCTCCTTACTTGTCAGATCGAGATCATCCATGATCCTCTCTGTCGATTCTAACCAATATTTCACTGCACTAGGTGCCACTCCCGATACACCCTAGAATACCTCAGCCCCGTTGGATCGGAGTCACTCGGGTACAGATTTTTGAGCTCCCATACCTCCATTTGCCCCAGCCACCATCTCAAGGACTCGTAACACAGCTTGCGACACTGCCTCACCTCCCGTCTGATCCTGCTCCTTAGCACCAAAAGTCGGGGGTGGTGGTGGTGGTGGTGGTACCTCATTCTCGAACCACGATCCGACCTCACGGGTTACGACACGGTCATCACGCCTACTGGCGGCCCACGATGGCCACGTCCTCAGAGCTCATTCTTAACTATTGCGCTTTAATCGATTAAGAAATTTTATGGATTAGTACTTGTTTCACTTGGTTACCCGCGAAGAAATTTTATGAAGAGAGTTTAATAGAGATTCTTTCGACCAATCAAAGTTTTAAGTCCTCTATCCTAGTTCACAGAGGAAAGCACATCCATTCCCTAAGTGGCGCATGGAACCACTTAGCCAATTAGTTCTTTGTGTCAAGTTCCTTTCGAAAATTTTCTTAACCCTATCTCACCTAGCTTCCCTCCCTTAAGCATTTAAAAGAAATTTTTAACCCTAAGTCAAGCCTAGCTCGGGTTTATTTCTAGACCTTAGAACATGCAAAATAAATCATAGTATTTATTTCTTCAAGCACACACACACATGGGAACAAATAAATTTTAAATTTCAAACAACCCCTAATTCAGGATGTTACAGAAACAAAGAAAAGAAAAGAAAGAAAATGAGGCTAGGGTATTTGGCCATAACCAAGCTTGATTAAGGTATGTAACTAGCTCAGTTTTTGATAACTTCTACACTTTTGTAATCGTTGCTTCAAATGCTACAAGACCCATGCTTGAATTTTTGAAATTTATGATGATTTTCCGTTATGCCATTGATGGTAGTTTTGATTTTTTTTTTGTTTGATGATAGAATATGGAAGATATGTTTTGAATTAACATGTTTTGTCTTTGGATTTTTGATAATTTTGAGTACTTTGGACTAAATTGTGAAAATAAATTTTTGAGGGACTAAAACATGAAAAAATGAAACATATGGACTTGTATGGAGTGAATATTTGGCCTAAGCATAGCATATGCAAATTTTCTGTATTTTGTGTTTTATGCAATAGGGACTAAATTGTAAAAAGTGTAAAATATCAGGGAAAATGGTAATTTCCCCATTTATGTGTTTTTGGATTGAATTGAATGAATATGTGGTTAAATTAGTTAAATTTGAATTTATTTAGATCAAGAACAGAAGAAAACGGAATTAGATCAGGGGAAGTCAAAAGTAGTCGAGTAGTCGATTACATCCGTCGATATCCGAGGTAAGTCTATAAGCATTTAAATGTTGTTAAACTTGAGAATATATAAATGTTATGTGATGAAACGAATTATTCAATTATATATGAGTTTGGCCGATTGTGAGTTGAGATAGGGAACTATGTTTCGAGCTCATTTTGATCGATATTCAATGTCCGAAAGTCCTGTACGAACCCTAGGAATAGATAGGATACATATGTCATGACATAGGATTCCATTATGTGTTATCGTGTAAGACCATGTTTGGGACAGTGGCATCGTTATGTGATTACATGTAAGACCACGTTTGGGACATTTACATTGTACGAGATGTTCGACTATCCGAGTATCCTTTTTAATTCCAAACGGCTCAACGGGCAATGTGAAGTAAAGACCGAATGTGAAATTGAATTACAGGTTCAGGTATGTGTTAGTTATTTGTTTATATGAAAACAAGGTAAGTTGGTTAATTGAAATGATAAAAGGTCATGTGAATGTAGATTTTGAGTTAGCATAGTTGAACAAATAATGGATTCAGCCTATTGATGTAATTGTGATATTAAAAGTGAAAATATATATGTGTATAAATATTTATATTATGCCCTATGATATGTATGTGTAAATAAAGTATTACCTTTGTAGTAAATGATAACTTTGTAATGGAAATCATGTGTAATTGACTTATTTAGTAAAATGTTAATATGCCTTTGTTAATATATATAAGTTTTTGCTTGTGACTTACTAGGCTTAAATAGCTTATTGTGTGTGTTCTTGTTACCTCTGTTTTATAGATTTTGGAGTCATGTTACGAGCTCGAGGATCGTCAGCAAAGCCAATCACACTATCGGCAATTTTTCGGTATTTTACTAAGTTGAATTGGGGCTTATGGCATGTATAGCATAGATGGAATGTTTGATTTTGGAACATGTAAATATATATATTTATAGCCATGTGAAAATGGCTTGATCACTATGTTTAATTTTGGTTTATGTGTTCTTGGTTAAGTACTTTATGTGTTTGGTTTTAGTAATTTGGCTTTGGCTTATTACATGTGAACATGGTTGCTATGTTTATGTTTGTGTATATGATCTCAGTCAAGTTGATTTTATGTGTAAATTGGTTGAGATGCTTTGCTAATGAGTGCTTGAATTAAGTCATGGTTTATGATAGGTATAAGTCTTGAGGTGCGGATTTGAAAATATAAGTGAGATGCTAAGTATATTATTGATGGAATGTTCATTAGGTTAGGTTATATGATATGTAATAATTTGTACATGTTTGGCCTTATGGGCTGCTACAAAATTGGTTATAATGTGCTTGTGTATTTGGATATGAGATGAATTTAAATTAGCTAAATATATGATTTGGTTGTGTTGTATGTTCGGATATGCGATTTGATTATTTAGGGTTGGTTTATAAAGGCATGGATGTATATGTTTTGAATGTTATAAAACGAAAATGAAATAAATAAGTTTGGTATGAGGTTCAAATTGTATATGTGGTTAGTTTAGTAATTGGTTTATAATGTCATATAGATGAAATGAAGTTGACGTGGTTTATTAATGTTTGAGGTTTAGTTTCTTTGATAATGTAAGTGTATTTGTATATATGAATATGGTATTGGAACTATAAAGATGAGCATGATATTTGGTTTATAGTATGTTTATTTAAATATATATTATGTATTGAATGTTATATAGAATGACCGAATAAGAAACATTTTAGCTTGATTGTGTGAATGAAATTTTGGTACATATTAAAGCATATAAGTTGGCATGTGAACTATGTATTTTTGTAGTTGTTATTTGTGCTTAAAATGGTTTAAAATATCAAGGTCATATGTGCATGATTTTGGTGATTAGGAAAGAAGTAAGTTTAGATTTAAATTATGTTAGTTTAAATGAAATCAATGCCCCATAAAGGAGTGATACCTAAATTGAGTTATGGTTCATTTTGTTTGGATGTGAATGTGTATCATGTTTGTTAATAATCATGAATATATTCTGCCATAATGTATGATAACCAAAATTGCATTTTGTGGTTGATAATTGACTTTAATATGTGAACTGTTTAGGATTTAAAATGTGATGTTTGATAATTAGCTTATGATAAATAGTTATTATATGTTTGGTATATGATGTGTAATGATATAGATATATATATATATATATATCTGAATAATTTTTAAATTATGCCAATAAAAGTAATATAGTAGATTTAAGTTTATAAGTGACTAAGATAAGTGTTCTGATGAGTTTTAAATTACAAAGCTAGATTTGTAATAAATTACTGTTCTGAACTGTGCTATGTTCGATAATGCCTCGTAACCCTAATTCAGCGACAGATATGGGTTAAGGGGTGTTACACGCAATCCCTAGTGTATTTGCTGAGTCTCACGAACTCATGCTCATACTCTATTACTGTCATTCGGCCTTGCTTCAATTCTAAAAATTCCTTCCTTTTCTGGTCTATAAACATCTGACTAATATACATCTTTTGGAATTACTCTTGGAAAAACTCCCATGTAATCCTTTCCCTTGGTACAACCAACATAAGGGTTTTCCACCATTGGTAGGCCGAGTCTCGCGGAGTGACACAACACACTTCATGCACTCCTCAGGTGTGTAAGACAATTCATCGAATACCCTAATGGTATTTTCTAGCCAGAACTTTGCCCTCTCTGGGTCATCATCTATATTTGATTCTGAAATCAGAGCTTTAAAATTTATAATGAATGAGATCGAATATTGAAACTAACTCTGATCAACGATTAAAGGCAAGTGTACTTATCAAACAGTAGTATAGCTTAGACAAGACCGGATTAACGAACCCAAAGGAACTAAAAGTACTACTACTCACTTTCTTTTTATTATTTAGCCTAAAATATGGAGTGATTGGTTAATTTTATCTAGTTTAATGACTATTAAGCTAAAGACAAAGACAAAAAGAACAAATTGGCAAATAACTCAAAGAAACTCAATTGATTACGACGATACCCTCGGGAAGAATCCACCTAGACTTCACTTGTTACTTATTACTGAATCATATGATCTCTTTACTCAGCTTGATCCGTAGGACTCCCTAACCTATATTAAACCCTCTCTCAAGGTGAATAACGTCTAACCCTTGGTTAATTAGTGGAACTCTCGTTCGCTTATTAGGTTTCACCCTAATCCAGTAAAATCTCATAACCCTATCTCTAGGCACTCGATCAACTCCGCTTAATTATGCTAGATCTACTCTTAGGCAGGGTATATTCCTCTTTCACCTAAGCACATCAGATTTGGATTAAGCAACATAATTAAGAACAAACTAAGTATTTATCATATGATTCAGAAAATAAATAACAAGGTTCATCTAGGTTTCATCCCCTTCGGGTATTCGAATGGTTTAGTTCATAACAAATAAAGAAAACATCTCAAGAGAAAAGATAAAACAAAACATAGAAAATCCCTAAAACCCCCTAGAGGAATTGAAGGGGAAATCCACCATCTTGAGTATAATTCTGGCTTCTTGAGATGGATCCACTTGGCTATCTTTGAGTGACTCCCACAAATGTGATCCTTCTGACTCGGCTCCTTGGCCTAGCTAATGTCTTGACAAAAGCCACAGCGGAAGGCTTGTAGAACTCCTCTTAAGTTGCACCCTTAGGTGTTTATATAGACTTTGAGATGCCTTACTTGGCCCCTAAGTATCCTAATTCAAGTATAATTCCTACTCGGGTGTTTGAATAGGCTTTGGAATGTGTTTCTTTGCCTCAAAGTATCCTATTCCGAGTAGAATTGCTTTTTTCAGCAGGGGACACAGCCATGATACACGCCCGTGTAAATCATCTTCAGGCCTTGTCTCGATTCCATCAATTGGGGCACGGCCGTGTAAATCGTGGCATGGCTGTGTCTTAATTAATTTTGAGGCACGGCCGGGTGGCTTGAAGTCCAGGCCGTGTCGATTTCCTCTTTGGCCCAAATGGGCCCATTTTAAGTTCGTTTCTTGTTCTTTTTGTCCTCGGGTGCTTTCCTGAGTAAAAACATGAAAAGAAAGGATTAAGAGCACCTTTTTACATAAATCAAGGGCTAAATCATCCAAAAGCATACTAAATGTGGGCCTAAAATATGTTACTTTTACGGTTTATCAAATACCCCACACTTAAGCTTTTGCTTGTCCTCAAGAAAAATTCTTAACTTACAATTAAAATGAACTTTCCACAATTCATAATTCCTATCAATAATTCCTCATCATAATTCATAGATAATTCATACATGGATAATTTTAACTTAAGGACTCGTAAAGATTCAAACAATTCTAAGTCATATATTTGTAGCACGAAAAACATAGGTGTCTCCCCTCTTCTAAATATTTACCTTTGATTCAAAACTGACAAGGATTGACATCCTCACTAAAGATTCAATCAAATCACTCAAAGTGTTTAAGGTTCACAATTAAGCACTCAACAGTCGAACCTGAAAAGTTAATCCCATAGGCTTGCCTGAAAATCAAATCTTCACCACTGTAATATGAAATGATACACAAATCAAAAGGTCTTTAACAGGGTTGTAACGGGGCTTGGGTTAAAAGGTGTGGATAAAGGCTGAATTAGAAGAGTTAGAATCAAGATTGATTTTGACAAATCACCTAACTAAAAACAATGAACTAGAAAATAAATGATTACATCAATTGAAACTTTGAAACTAATAATACTACGAGCTTTTTTCTTTGATAATTGAAATTTAAATGTACAAGCTCATTAATACTGAATATACTTTGATTTTTCAATTTTTTTTCAAACAAACTACATACTAAAGAAAGAAATTTATCAATCGAAATAAACTAATTAGGCAACTGATCAAATCAATTCTCGATAGAAGGGTAGTCAAAAGAATGGTGATAACAAATTCAAAGGATTTTCGGGTTAATATTAGCGTGTAAATCAATAAAAAGGGTTGTTAGGATTAAAAAGGGTTCACTAGGGGTTAATTATGTGGGTAGGCTTTTAGTGGTGTGAATGGGTTAAAACCTAGGTGCCTTTATCATCTCAGTATATCAAATCATATATGTGGTCTCAACATGTATAATCGAGGCAAGTTCTAGAATAACAGTTCAAAGTTGACACACTCATAATCAATAAAGTGAGCATGAAAAAGAATATATGCTCTCTAAGGCTCAAAATCTAACAAAAGCTATAGGTATTTGACATCAATCCCTATAAATTTCAAACTTTAAGGTAATATTCAAATTCAGTTCAACAATCTAGAAATTTTTTTTTATTCTTGAAAAATAGACTTATCATGCTTGATTCTCTAGTATCTTAAAGTTTAAATCATCAATGCACAATTATCAATGACTTAATCCAAAACATATCAATAAAAATCAAAATCATTAGAAATTTCATCCTAATTAGCAATATGAGAAAAATACTTAAAACAAGATTTAAAATTTAGGATTTTTGAATAATGCTTTAGTTAACCCCCCCACACTTAAGTTATACATTGTCCTCAATGTACAAAGCAAGATAATAATAAAGTCATAAGATAGGGAGAGAAGTGAAACTTCCTGAATTATGGATGAAGTCTTTGAAAAGAAATCGGATAGGATTAGAGGTAAACGTGGGGAAGCATCTCAAACCATTTGAAATTGAATCATCAAAGTAGCCAGTCTGATTTTATTGTATCCTAAACTAAATCTAAATAGCACGAAGAATAATAAAGAAAGTAAAAATAAAAATAGGAATAAAAATAATTAAATAGAGATACGATCCACGCCCATGTGCCTAGCCGTGGTGCCCACACGGTCACGGCCACGGCCGTGTGCTCTGGAAATATGCACTTTTGGTTTATTTGAATGCTTGAAAAGGGAAAATAAAAATAAAAATAAAAATAAAAATAAAAATGGGGTTAGTGCTCGGGTTGCCTCCCGAGAAGTGCTCGTTTATAGTCTTAAGCTAGACTTACCTGTTATTTGCGTAATCATCGTGTTTTAAGGAGGTGGAAATCCTTTCTCATGCGATCAACTCGGTTATGGATATAAAGTTTAAGTCGAGTAGTGTTTACCTCAAAAGTGTTGAATTTGGGATTGTTTACCTCGACTGTGCCTATAGGAAGACATTAAGTGTAACATCCTGAAATTGGGCCTAGGAGAATTGAGCCCAATGGGCCTTGAGCGTAGTAGCATTTAAATTTTTTTTGGAGAATAAGAGATCGGCTTAAATGCAAGTTGGACCAATTAGATAAGTGAGTTTGGAAGGTTAGGGGCTTCATGAAGTCCGGGTTCAAGTTAGGCCTTAGGAAAATTTTAGTTTTAGGTGAAAAAACCTTGGAGGTTGGCGGGTAGGCCTTAAGAATAAAATGTGGAGGAAAATGACACAAGTGGAGTGTGTGGTGTAGTGGCAAAGTGACGCCACTTAAGGACAAGGGAATGATGCCACAAGGAAGGAAGGAGGTCAAGGTTCTAGTTGTAGCATTTGCATTCCTTTTAGATTATTTTTATTAAATGAATTTAGACCTTGGCCATAGGGTTATATTTAGTTGCGCATGGTTTAAGACACAATGAGCTAGTTGGTAAGGTGGCTAGCAGTGTGGATTATGTTACAAGGGAGCCTAGGTTCGAATCTCATGAGAAGCAAGGGAGTATTTATTTTACGGATTGGACGGTAAGAGTTTCAGTTGAATTTAAACTCTACTGATGGAGGGATCCCACATCGGAAAGATACAAAGAAGGAAGGTGAAGAGCTAGCTATATAAAGAGCATTCCAGGAGGAGAGTTAAGATACCTTGGTGGGCGTTTGGGCACAGGAGTGGTCGCAGCGCGGTTTAACACCATCCTCCTATCAGGTGTGTAACTCTCTCTTTACTCTAGCTGTAGAGCGACAAATGCCAAAGTGTCGATCATGGCAATAGTAGCCACACGAGCGTGTGAGCGCACGTGTGGGGCTTCGATGCGATAGTTGAGGCCATCATTAGTATTCTTGTGGGTTGGGGCTGCTTGGGCCGCGATGGGTCGAAGTGGGCCCAATGGGCCTATGGGCTCAATTGGAATAAATTGTATGATGATATAATATATAGTGAACTAGACTAGATGGAACCTATATACGTGGCTAGATTTGTGTTAGGTGGGCAACACGAGCGTGTGGGCCTGAATGGGCCAAAATCGGGTTTTAGGCCCAATAGTCTAGTAACGATCGGAAATAGTAGTCGAGTCGCTCAGGGTAACATTAAACCTTCGGGAGGGCCATTGCAGGTCCAAAATTACGAAAATACCCTTGGTGTATAAATTACAAAAATACCCTTAGTAGGTAAATTACGAAAATACCCTTGGTAGGTAAATTACAAAAATACCCTTGATGGGTAAATTTTGAAAATGCCTTTGGTAGGTAAAATTACGGTTATACCCTTAGAGGTTGATTAGTTTGATTATGCCGTATTTGTTATTCTGATTATGATGGTAATTCGTTTCATACGTTATCTTTGATATATAATTTGCATACATGTCATACTGCATACACAAATTATTATGACTGATGAACATGGCATGAAAATGGGTATGATGAGAGGAGGGGGAAGGATGATTTTAGACTGTCACTAGTGGTTTTGACCACACAGTGGGTTGGCCCCACTTTCCTTATTATTTGTGACTAGTCTTAGTGGTTTTGACCACCAGTGGTTTTGACCACACGGATATTATTTGTGACTACGGTCACCAATGGTTTTGACCACACATGGATTATTGTGACTCGTCCCAGTGGTTTGGTACCACAGTGGGTTGGCCCCACATGTTGATTATGGGATTGTCATCAGTGGTTTTGACCACACGGTGGGTTGGCCCCACCATATGATTTGTGACTACGGTCACCAGTGGTTTTGACCACCAGTGGTTTTGACCACACGGGGTAGACATAGGAGTTCGGTTGGTTAGGTTGGGTTGCATGATTTGCATATTGACATATCAAATGTGTAAGTGCCTTGTTATTATCGGGATGGGGATTTACACACTGAGTCTCGGTGACTCACCCCTTTCCCTTTACATTTTGCAAATGAGTAGATCGCGGAGATGGAGCTGGAGAGGACTCGAGGTGGCCATGCTTGTCGTTGGATTTGCTGTTACTTTGCTTAAGTCAAATTATTTATTTTCTAAGTTTTTATTTTGGGTTGTAATAAGGCCGCTAATTATTGTTGGATGTTTATTTATCGCTTTATTTTTACTCATGTTATATTACAAATGGAAATTTATAAATATTAATTGAACCGGTTAAAAGCAACTTTTTCAACTAATTAACTACTACGAGTTTTCAAGGAAGTACCATCGGGTAACAAAATTTACCAAGTCACCAATAACTCAGGTGATTTCAAAATGCTACTTGATCAAATGTTTTCAAAAGGGGTTTCTCAGCCCAACCGTATTTATAAAAAGCCCAACTAAGTTTTTAAACCCTGTTTTCATACCTTAGCTAAATTTTACCGAGTTTTCACCAAACTTTCAAAATGACTCAAATTATTTTACTCTATGACATACCAGATCCGGTCAGGACTCATGGGTCGGGTTTGGGGTGTTACATTAAGTACCTCAAAAGTGATTTCTTTGTTTGTCTTAAGGTCTGAATTGGTGATTCGAGGGTCTTCCTTATTCAACAATATCTGATCCTCTATTTTTATGTGATTTATTGTTCCTATTAGCTCGTCTAAGGTTTCCTTCAGGTTGACTTCGTGTGGCTCTAGTTCCTCATGTAATTCTTCTTTATTGACACGAGGTCTATGATCCAGCTCATGTTTGTAGCCTTGTGGTGTTTCCTGTAATGAAGGTTGAACAAGTTGGTTATCAACTGAATTTACTTTCTCACCTTTATCACTTGATGTTCTGGCCGAGTCAAGAGCTTGAAGAGTGACTATCTCGTCACCTACACGAAGTATGAGTTCTCCTGCATAGATATCAATTTTAGCTCTGGTAGTTGCTAAAAAAGGGTCTTCCTAAAATTAAGGGGATCGTGTTGTCCTCATTCATGTCTAAAATGAAAAAGTCTACTGGGAATACGAATTTATCAATTTTGATTAGAACATTTTCTATTATACCCCAAGGAATTCTTATAGTTTTATCAGTTAATTGAATGCTCATCTTAGTTTGTCTGAGTTTCCCTAGACCTAGTTGTTTAAACATTTTGTAAGGCATAACATTGATGCTTGCCCCTAAATCCGCTAATGCATTATCAATAGATAAACTACCAATTAAACATGGAATTGTAAAACTCCCTGGATCTTTTAATTTTCATGGAAGTTTATTTTGTAGAATTGCTCAGCACATTGTGTTTAGTTCCACGTGGTGCTCTTCATCTAATTTACGTTTGTTGGTCAAGAGCAGTCTTAATTTGGTATCTGAAAAAGAGCTTCAAGAAGAGGTAAGTTAATATGTAATTTCTTTAAGAGTTTAAAAAACTTATCGAACTGTTCCTCTGAATCGTCTCTTTTCATTGCTTCGAGATAAGGTATGCGAGGTTGGTACTCCTTGATTATCGATTTTGACTTTTCTTGTGTTACCTCTACCTTACCTTCGTCTATCTTGGCTTTTTGTATTGGATTAGGTTCATCTAACCCCTTCGGCATGGGTTAAGATGGCTTGAATTTGCTCATTCGGTTTAATCGGTGTTACTTGGTAGACGTCCTTGCGGTCGTTCTGGCATTAGCTTTGTGAGTTGTTCAACTGCATTAGTGGCTGCATTGACTGACTTAGTAAGTTCCCCGAATCGGTTCTCGTTGCTTTTAAGTGTTTTCTCAGTTTCTTGGAAATGATTTTCTGTGTTTGCCATGAATTTTGTTAGCATCTCTTTAAGATTCGGCTCCTCTTCTTGTTGGTGAGGTGGTTGTTGAAAATCTGGAGGAAGTTTTGATCTGTGGCTATTTTGATCATCCCACGAGAAATTGGGATGGTACTTCCAACCTACATTATAAGTGTCACTATAAAAATTATTTTGATATCTAGAATAGTTACCTGCATAGTAGGCTTGCTCGTTTTCCATGCCATATCCGTAGGGTGGGTACTCAGGATTCATCACGCCTCCTAGATTCAAATCATATTGTATTTCTAGATGTACCTGCGGGACTATACCAATCATCAATCTTTTTATTCATCATCTCTAACTGATTAGATAACCTGGTGACCACGTCGAGGTTGAAGACACTAGCTGTTTTAGTAGGAATTGTCCTCATGACTTGCCACTGATAATTATTCAGTGCCATCTTTTCTATAGACTAAAATTTTCTACCAAAAGAAAAATAGAGGAAAATTAGCAAAGTAAAAAAAATTAATAATAAAAAATAATAATAAATAATAATAAATAAATTGGCTAAAGTAATAAAAATTAAGCTTTCTTAATATTTTAGTTCCCCGGCAACGACGCCAAAAACTTGATCGCTGAATTTAGAGTTTTAAAATTTATAATGAATGAGATCGAACATTGAAACTAACTCTGACAACGATTAAAGGCAAGTGTACCTACCGAACAGCAGTATAGCTTAGGCAAGACCGAATTATCGAACCCAAAGGAACTAAAAGTACTAATACTCACTTTCTTTTTATTATTTAGCCTAAAATATGGAGTAATTGGTTGATTTTATCTAGTTTAACGACTACTAAGCTAAAGATAAAGACAAAAAGAACAAATTGGGAAATAACTCAAAGAAACTCAATTGATTATGATGATACCCCAAGAAGAATCCACCTAGACTTCACTTGTTGCTTATTACTGAATCATATGATCTCTTTACTCGACTTGATCCGTAGGACTCCTAACCTATATTAAACCTCTCTCGAGGCTTAATAACGTCTAACCCTAGGTTAATTAGAGGAACTCTCGTTCGCTTATAATAACCCCCTAGAATAGCAGTAAATCGATCAATGGATTCCCATATTAGGTTTCACCATAATTCGGAAAAATCTCGTAACCCTATCTTTAGGCGCTCGATCAACTCCGTTTAATTATGCTAGATCTACTCTTAGGCAGGGTCTATTCCTCCTCCACCTAAGCACATCAGATTTGGATTAAGCAACATAATTAAGAACAAACTAAGTATTTATCATATAATTCAGAAAATAAATAACAAGGTTCATCTAGGATTCATCCCCTTCGGGTATCCGAATGGTTTAGTTCATAACAAATAAAGAAAACATCTCAAGAGAAACGAAAAAACAAAACATAGAAAATCCATAAAACCCTTTGGAGGAATTGAAGGAGAAATCTGCCCTCTTGAGTATAATTCCGGCTTCTTAAGATGTATCCACTAGGCTATCTTCGAGTGACTCCCACAAATGTGATCCTTCTGGCTCGACTCCTTGGCCTAGCTAACTGTGCTGACAAAAGCCCTGGCAGAAGGCTTCTATCGAACTCCCTCTTAAGTTACACCATTAGGTGTTTATATAGACTTTGAGATGCCTTACTTGGCCCCTAAGTATCCTAATTCAAGTATAATTCCTACTCGAGTGTTTGAATAGCCTTTGGAATGTGATTCTTTGCCTCAAAGTATTCTAGTACGAGTAGAATTGCTCTTTTCTGTGGCAAGGAACGGCCATGGTACACGCCCATGTAAATCGTCTTTAAGCCGTGTCTCGATTCTGTCGATTGGGGCACGGCCGTGTAAATCATGGTATGGCCGTGTCTTAATTAATTATCGAGGCACGGCCGTGTGGCTTGAAGTTTAGGCCGTGTTGATTTCCTTTTTGGCCCAAATGGGCCCGTTTTAAGCCTGTTTCTTGTTTTTTTGTCCTCGGGTGCTTTCTTAAGTAAAAACATGAAAAGAAAGGATTAAGAGCACCTTTTTACATAAATCAATGGCTAAATCATCCAAAAGCATACTAAATGTAGGCCTAAAATATGTTACTTTTACGGTTTATCAATATTTGCTCTAAATTCCTTAGCCCCTTGCTTCCAAATTCTGTCAACTGGAGGTTTTCCTCCTTAACATCTCCACCACTTGGGGAGCTACAAGGGTAGACTGGGGAATTAGAGAGGGTGGAGGAGGTGGAGTGTTCTAGTTTGCACGAACAAATTCCGAATACCAAGCATTCATCATATGGAGGTAGGCTTCTCTAGCCCCTCTACCCTAACTCAGTGTCACGGGCCCACTTTCGACCGATGCGGTCCCTTCTATGGGAGTCGGTGCATTACTTTTCACATCATCCACCACTGCTCCATCGGGATCCATTTACTATATAAAAACACATTTTAAATTGTCAGGATTCTTAACACTATCACAATTCATATATGGCATGTATAGCTAGACTCATACTCATGCTAGGTTAGTCCAAGAATTGACTAAACCATAGCTCTGATACCACTAAATGTAACACCCCTTACTCAAATCCTATGCCAGAACAAGGTACGAGGCGTTACCTAACTTAATAATATGCATACAGATATTTTGGGTTATGAAATTTTGTTCCGATTAAAAATTTTTCAAAATTCATCTTAAAGTCTCTAATATGAGCCTACGAGGCCCAAAACATACTTTAGAAATGGTTCGGTACTAAGCCAGACACTTTAGAAAACTTTGGAAAATTTCACTAAAAATAAGGGGCACACGTCCATGTGGCAAGGGACACGCCCGTGTGGTCTCACATGCCCATGTCCCTAGTCATGAGGATTTATTTTAAAATTTGAACCTACAAGGGTTTTCACACGGCCTGGCACACGCCGTGTCCATGCTCGTGTCCCTCACATGGCCATGACACACCCGTGTCTCAGCCCGTGTGTTAAAACCTTGACATTTTGTTTCTGACGTCAGCAACATTTTAGTGCCACATGGCCAAGGCACACGCCCATGTATTATGGCCGTGTCATCCACACGGTTGAGACACACGGCCGTGCCTCAGCTAGTGTGGTTACTACTGGGCATTCTGTTTTACCAAATTAAGGGGCAGGGGACACACGGCCAGACTACACGCCCATGGGGCGGACCATATGTCACACACGGCTTAGACACACACCCGTGTGTCTACCCGCGTGGACAAAAACAAGGCTATTTACCAATCCTTTTGCCAACTTTACTTGCACCAACATAAGCAACAACCAAGACATACACACGTCAAGGCCATTACACTCTATACATGCATTAACACACCATAACTCACCATGCAAATTGCTCATTTATGAAAAACATCATCATTTACATATATGAATAACAAATGTTAGCCATCATCCATGGCCTTATACAAAATGAATCAATCTTCAAGATAAGATGACACATTTGGCCCAAAACAATATGACACTTGACAAAAGACCAAGTCCTTATACATGCCATACTCAAAAAGATAAATCTAACTATACCAAATGTTCAGATTGATAGTGTGATCGATGACTCCAACGTCCTTTGATCCCCGAGCTAGCTTGGTGGCACTATAGGAAAATGGAAAGAGAGGGGGTAAGCATAAAGCTTAGTAAGTTGCATGTAAATAAGTAACATCATCAACCATACATTTTTAAACACATAGTATATTATAAACCAGCACAACATTCTTGATTTAATAATAGTAGATTTATTACATATTTACCCATCACAAGGATAAGCCAAGGATTTCAAGATTGTCCCGAAATCATTCTCATAGATAGAACTTACTCAATTTCATCCTTACCATTAAGGCATCATAACTAAGCTCGTGTCTTATGAGTTTCAAGTAAGAACCTATACCACTCATAACATTGTTATATCCTTCCATATATTTTTTGTAAACTTTAAATAACCCATGGAATCATTTGGAATACTAAAGGATATCCGATAAGCCTCACACAAGAGGGTTAAATGTCAAAGCCATGTCCCAGACATAGTCTTACACTAGCTCACATGTTGAGGCCGATGTCATATCCCAGATATAGTCTTACACTAGCTCCCGTCTCAATGTCGATGCCATGTTCCAAACATGGTCTTACACTAACTCTCATAATGTGGTCGATGCCATGTCCTAGACATGGTCTTACACTAGCACACGTATCAACGTCGATGCCATGTTCCAAACATGGTCTTACAGTGGCTCTCACAATGTGGCCGATGCCATGTCCCAAACATGGTTGTCTGGTCTTACACTAGCACACGTATCAATGCCGATGCCATGTTCCAAACATGGTCTTACACTGGCTCTCATAATGTGGCCGATGCCATGTCCCAAACATGGTCTTACACTAGCACACATAACACCCAAATGTCATGGCATGGTTATCCAATCTATTCCCAAGGTTCAACCAGGAGTTTTTACTACATCAATTCTCATCATGCATATTCACAAAAGCAATCAAACACTCTATGCCATATTAATTGTTCAATACATAATAATAATAAAGTTGTAATATTTATGTACAACTTACCTCGATATACAAAATATGGGCGACTAGTTCTATTTAGTCCAAAAGCTTGGTTTTCTCCCGGTCTAGGTCCGAATTCTGTTTTTCTTGATCTATAATGACAACATTTACTTATTTAATCACCACATTAATCAAGACATTACAAAATTTACACTTTGGTAAAATTACTATTTTGCCCTTAGACTTTCACATAATTATGATTTTACCCCTAGGCTCGTAATACGATTTTAATCATATTTCCTCCTTTAACAAGCCTAACCAAACCTTTATCACTCTTATAGCAACTCACAATTCCAATTATTTCACACATTTACTACCCATTATATAACTTTTACAAAAAGGTCCATTTTCGGTGTTTTCATGAAAAATCCTTTCACAAAAGTTGTTCATTAAACAACCAAGAAGAAAACACGTGAATACTTACATGGCAAGACCCTAGGCTCTCAACCATTTTGCAAAATAGTCCCCTCATTAGCTAGATTATGCTACAAGCGTCCCAAAAGTACAAAAATTATCAAGAATGACCATTAAAATCACTTACTTGCAAGGGTTTAAGTTGCTGAAAATTTCATGCTTTGCAAATTTCCTCTTTGCTGAAAATTTCGGTGGTAGTATAAAGAAGATGAAGCTTTTTCTTTTATCTTATGACTATTATATCAATTAAGTCACCTGATGCCACCAACTTTGACTATTCATGATTTTTAAATTCCATGTTCAGCCACCACTTATTTTATTGGTCTTTTGCCTCAATAAGGACCTTCACTTTAGTGTTTCCTAACTATTTAACACCTTTCGCTTGTAGAATAAAACTTTCACACTTTACGCGATTTAGTCCTTTTTCAAAATTAAGCATGAAATCACTAAAATTAATTCACCAAAATTTTCATATACTCATAGTATCATGCTATAACACATAAAATAATATTAAAAATAATTTCTCCGGCCTCAGATTAGTGGTTCCGAAACCACTGTTCCAACTAGCCCCAAAATCAGGCTGTTACATAATAAGTTTACATATATGTTATATGCATATTTCATTAATGTCGTCCACTAAATAAAGCAAATGTATATTTGCTACTTTAGTGCTTTAATAATTTTTAATTTATAATTCAACTTTTACCTTATACGCGATTTAGTCATTATACATTAATAACTCTTAATTCATGCAAATTCACTTAATCAAAATCTAATTGACTACACAACTAACTTCATAAATATTTTTATGATTTACGAGAACAAAGTCCCAAGAATGCACTTTTGACACCCCGACTATAGAATCGTTACAATAATATTTAAAATTTAATTCTAAGAATGAGACTCACCTTATATATAACTAAAAGAGAAGTATTTTAGAACTCAAAGAACTAACTCAAAACTCAATGTTTCTATAAATACTTTTGTTACTTTTTTATATTATATATATTATATGAATCTAGACTAAGTAAAGATACATATAAAATTCAATATCTTCCTACTAATTAAAATCATTTCAAGCAATAAACACATTAACAAAGTCATATTAAATATAACAAATATAACAATTTAGTACAATTTAATATTAAATGGAAGCAAGAAAAAAGTATTTGAACTAATGGCACATGCATACATACCGATACACATTCATAAATTAAAAGTTGTTTTATCTTTAGCTCAAACAAAAGTCATCAATTTTTTTAAAAATTTTAGATGAATTCAAAACTCACCTTAAACTTAATATTTATTTTAAATTGAAAATCTTTATAATTTGATTCTTTTCATTCGACTCCAAATTAAATCTGATTGAGAATTAAGTTTTTCCATAGATTCATTTAGGTTTTGGTTTCTGTACATTTTTCTTTCTTTCTTTCTTTATTTTTAGTTTTTAATTTTAACTTGGGTAAGATATTAAGGATTTGGACCAAAAATATGTTATTGGAAAATAAATATAACAAATCGATTTCACTGATTTTTTGACCTATTAATCAGTTCTATTTTAGATTCAATTGTAATTTCAAACAATTTACTTAAAATATACCGATCGGTCAATTTAATCAACCAAACCCTCAAATTTAGTCCAGTTCTAACCACATTTTCAATTTCGAAGTGATTGTCACTACAATTCAATTTTCCTTATTTGAATGACCCTTTTTTACTTAATGAAAGGACACTTTTTTTTTTTTTTTGTCTACGTGCAGGTGTTTGAAACTTATTTGCCTGTCCTACTTTCCACCACCTTGTTTGAACTTGAATGCTTTTAGTTGGGAAAGGCAAACCAAGATGTTGGTACATGCCATGACCCTATATGATAAAACTATAGATTAGTCATTCAATATAGGTTAAATTCTCAGCTTGTTGTTGCTCGTTTAATGTACCGTTATAACGAATCTATTTATCTAATTGTTTCATCGTTTTGGGTCTTATACGAGTTTTGACTGAGTTAAGTGTGGTCCATTTGATTATGACATGTTTGACAAAATAGTAGCATGGGTCGACTAAGAGATCTTAGTCTCCCAATCAACTTCTTTGAGGTAATTTGATAAGCATGGAAGTCTTATTCTTTCTTGATAATTAAATTTGTAACACCCCAAAAATGTGAGTTTTCTGTTTAGGTTATGTCAATGGAAATGTAGGTGCTTCTATGGTAATGTGCTATGGTTGCTTATTGTAGGTTTGAGGTCCGAGTCGCATCTTTTGAAGTTTTGCATATTCTTTAATTGAACTTTTAGACTTGTAAGTATCACTTAAGTTAGATTTTGTGCGTTGAGGTCTTAAGAATAAGCCTACTGGTTCAATGGTTAAGCATCTATTTGTGTTAGTGGTTCTATGTTTGAATCTCTGCATGTGTACTAACGAATATTATTTTTGCACTTCTCTATAAATATCAATCTTAAGATTTTAAATGAATTTTCTTACATTAACTCTTTCTTAAGATTTTAAATGAATTTTCTTACATTAACTCTTTCTTAAGATTTTAAATGAATTTTCTTACATTAACTCTTTCTCCCTCACTGTTCATTTTTATTTTTTTCCTTTTTTGGCATCATTCTTGAATTTCTCTTTGTATGTGTTCTGTTGGGTTAATCGTTGTATCGTATCGTACCGTTGGTTATTATGATGCTTAAAGGTAAGATTTAATCCTTGTAATTTTGGTCGTTATGTATGAATTGCGAATTTCTTGAAATCCCGAAGTGAGGGTATTGATTGGTTTTGTTTTGTTTTGTTTGGTTGTGGTTACAAAAACTTAGGGGAAGGTTAAGAGACGCCTAATGATTCTCTTGTTGTCTAGAACTCGAGTGTGCACTATTGAACTTCTAGTAAGTAAGTTTTGTTCGTTCTAAGTTTGGGCATTGAAGGTTTCGGTGTTGATTGTTGTTGGAATTTAATGTATCTCTTTGTATTTCTATTAATTGAGTGGTTGAAATTTTAGTTTCTAGGCTCTAAGGGGCCCAGGCTTGCTTCAAGGTTGTCATTATTTTTAGCTGGGGCATCGAAACCCTTTTCTTCTGCATTTTGTCGTCAAAAACAAGATAGTCGACGCCATATGGGTTGCCACACGGGCGTGTGCTAACCATATGAGGTACACAGGCAGCTCACAGGCCTGTGCCTAGACCGTGTAACTCACTGACTTGGTGAATAAGGGGCACATAGGCAACCATACGGTCATGTTCCAGACCGTATTGAGTCACACGGGCAACCACATGGCATGTGAACCCAAATCGTCAAATTTTTGTTAACGCCATAATTGTTGTATGAGGCGAGTGTAAGCTGTCTGTAAGATATGTATGAACTAAACTAAACCGTATGATCTGTTTTATCATGACTATAGACGAGTTCTACATACCTGTATAAGACAATTTGTAAGAAATTCAACCCTCTATTATACTAGTGTATCACCCCTTACCTATAATCCCCGCTGAAATAGGGTACGAGGCGTTATCGTACAAAAGTACTTAATTGCCACTTAGGCTCAACACGACTACTCTTCTTGAGCCACTTCAACAACTCCATATTCGACCTACGAGACTTCACTCGCACCTACGTGGGCTATCAAAATTATGTCAAAAACCTTATGATCCATAAAATTTTCCTTCCATCCAAACAGGGAGTACACGCCCATGTTAGTTGGCACACACGCCCATGTGTAGTCACACACGACCATGTGCTCACACCGTGCTCAAAAATCCCAACATTTTGCCAAAACTCCCACGGTTAGGGCACATGCCTGTGTGGAATGGGGGCACGCCCGTGTACCCACACAACATGCCCGTGGCTTTGAACCGTGGGAAGTTACTGACTATATTCACACGGCGTTGACACGCTTGTGGGCCTAGACCGTGTGTTAATCCTTGGTATATTGACTTGTTCACATGGTCTGAGGCACACACCTATGTCCAAACCGTGTGTCCTACACGGCTCATACAAACGGCCATGGGGTTTGACCGTGGCCTATCCTGACTTAAAACAATAATGTGCAGGTTACGCACGGTCTAGACACATGCCCGTGTGTCTAACCGTGTGGGCACTTAGAGGCTATTGACCAAGCCAATTGCCACCTTAAAATCAAGATCATATTCATCCTCAATTCAATACATTTCATACCTCATCACATAATTACAGATAGCATCGATATTACTCTTGAATTAAAGACATTTAATCATAAAAGAAATAAGGTCTTCATCCCATATACTAGGGAGAACTATTTCCCATGTAATTACAAATAGCTTAGGCCCTCATCTATGGCTCTAACAAAACATAAGCTCTCTTAGGCCAACATAATTTGGCTACATCAACAATGACTTAATCAACCTTAAATACTAGCCCTATACATGCCATAACTCATGGGGACTTGGTACCTCATACCGAGTGTCTGCATGATAGTGTGAAAATACCTCCAGCCGTCTCCAACCCGAGTTAGCTAAATTAACCTATAAGAGATGAGAGAAATAAAAGAAGTAAGCAAAATGCTTAGTAAGTTCATCTACATATAATAATAAACACTGATATTCATTGAACATACATAACTGCAAATTATCATGATAAGCTTTTCTCATGAACTCATGGTTACTTACTCAATCATCCTTAAGCTTACTCATTCTACCTCTTACCATTTTCTTACCATACTATAAGCCAAATGCTCGTTTAATTAGCATACATTCCTGCACTTATCATCACAAGATCATGTAAAACAACACATCAAACATTTTCAATAAGCTACTCATATTACAAATCTCTCAGTGGTTACGCACTTAGCCCACCATTGAATCTCTTATAGGGTGGTATCACACACAGCCCACTAATCAATAATATTTATGGTGATTTCACACTTAGCTCACCAATCATTTATAAGCGATGGTATGACACACAGCCCCCTAATTTCTAATTAAACAGGTGGTAACGCACTCAGCCCAACAATAGTAATATAAATGATGGTATCGCACATAGCCCATCAATTAATAATATATCAGGTGGTATCGCACACAACCCACCGATATTATACATTCTTGAATAGTCATCCACATGCATTTATCTATTTCAAATGTTTACTCGGAACTTCTTCACCCACTACCATTCTTACTTAGCTTTCTACTATAATTGTTCACATTCACACAATGCAATAATAATTATAACTTATGCAACTAAAGTGCATCATTTACACATCACCCACTATGGGTTCATCAAATACTGAATCCATCTCAATTCAGTTCTAACACGTTCTGTCTCTCTCATGTACAACACATTCATTCTCAATTCTCAAATACTTATTGAGTCACTAACATCGTTAAGTAACTCCTTAAGTCTCATGTACATAATGTCACATTAACATTATACATAAATTAATTCTATTAATGCCATGTTCCCGACATGGTCCTATAAAAAATCTCTCACCGAGGCCATATTTCAATATGGGCTTACACGGGACCTTAACTATCATCATTTCATAATATTTGCATTTCTTACTATTCTTAGGTTCCAATTCTTTTAACAACTCATTAACACTTATATAATACATTCATTGCATAATTATACATTCCATACAACATTGGAATATTAAACAACCCGTATGTACTTGCAAGGTTTGCATACGAACTTACCTCGATGACGAAAAGGCAAAAAAGAACTTTTTGCCCATATTTCTCTTTATCCCGTTCTAGGTCCAAATCTCGTTTTCTTCGATCTAGAACTATAAAATTTACTCATTTAATCACTTAATGATCATATTACAACATAATATCCACTTAGGCAAAAAATGACCATTTTGCCCCTATATTTTGGTAAAATTACAATTTTGCCCCTAGTTTCGTAAATAAATTATCATCACATTTTCTTGTTGAACAAGCCTAGTTGATCATTTACTCCTCTTACAACTATCTACAATTCCAACTATTTCATTCCTTAATGAACAATTTACAACTTTTGCATTTTAGCCCAAATTAGGTGTTTTTATGACAACACCTTTCACAAAAGTTGTTTCTCATCATCTTATCATTCATTTTCTCCCATAAAAACTTAGAAACCAGCATAAAATCTCTAATGGCAAGTCCTTAGACTCTCAACCATATTGCAAAATAGTCCCTTCATTAGTTAATTTAAGCTTTGGGGACTCCAAAAGTACAGTTTTTAACAAGAAAAGTCATCAAAATCACTTACTACTAAGGGAGATAGCTTGCCTGAAATTTCAAACCCCCAAAGCTCCATTTCTTCTTCAAATTTTGGTGGAGAGAAGATAGATGAATAGTGAAAGATGATAACATCTTTTACTCATCTTATTTTATTCATTTTTATCACCTAATTCCCACCTATTTTGACCAAAATTAAAAATTCTTGTCCCCTATGTCACATAGATGGCCCACTCACTTAAAATAAAGCTAAATTTCACAATTGGGGCCTCAAATTAATAGCCCATAGCTATTTGGCACCTTTTGCAAATAAACTAGAACTTTCACACTTTATGTGATTTAGTCCTTTTTCACAAATTAGCTAGAAATTGCTAAAATTAAGGCACCAAAATTTTCATGTATCCTTATAAACATGTTATAACACATAATATAACATGTATATAATTTTCTCTAACCTCGAATTAGTGATTCTAAGATCACTGTTCGACTATCCCTTAATTTGGACTGTTACAATTCTTCCCTCCATAGGGATTTTCGTCCCCGAAAATCTTATCAAGAGGACTCGCTACCAACATTCTTAAAATGTTTCCATCAATTCTTCAAAGTCACATATCCACTTAGCTCAAGTTTCTTTTGCCAACAACCTATAAGTTATAATACACAAGGTCGAAACGTAACTTGAGACCTAGGTATTTTCTTCCTCCAAGGCATATACTCAGTAGTCCACTAGTTTATAACTCTGTACACGTCCAAACGATCGTTTGGATCTTTACTGACTGGTTTATAACTTTTTCATTAAAGCATTCACCGACCATAATAGTTTTGACTTGTACTCTGAGGAAACTCAGCTTTTAATGGTCAACTACTTCTGACCATAAATGTAACATCCCAAAGTTGGGCCTAGTAGGATTGGGCCCATTGGGCCTTGGGCGTAGTAGCGATTAAAATTTTAGAGAATAAGAGAACAGCTTTAATGCAAGTTGGATCTAATAGGTGAGTGATTTTGGAAGGATAGAAGGCTTCTATGAAGTCCCAGGTTCAAACTTTGGCTTTAGGGAAATTTTGGTTTTAGGTGAAAAGAACCCTGGGAGTTAGTAGGTAGGCTTTAAGAATAAAATGTGGAGAAAATGACACAAGTGGAGTAAGTGGTGTAGTAGCAAAGTGACGACACATAAGAGACAAGGGGGTGACGCCACAAGGAAGGAAGGAGGCCCATGGTTCAAGTCTTGGCTCTTGCATTTTGGTTTTCTTTTTATATAGACTTTAGAATTTGGCCATAGGTTTATATTTAGTTGCGCATAATGTTAGACACAAGAGGAGCTTATGTCCAAGTGGCTAGTGGCATGTTGAGCTATTGAAGGGAGCAAGGGTTCGAATCTCATGGAAAATAAGGGAGTATTTATTTTGCGGATTGGACGACAAGAGTTTGATTGGGATTTAAACTCTACTGACAGAGGGATCCCACATCGGAAAGATACAAAGAAGGAAGGTGAGAAGCTAGCTATATATAGAGTTGTCTAGGAGGAAAAGGGGCATACTTGGTTGGTGTTGGGCATAGGAGTGCTTGGAGAGCGATTTAGCAACTTCAAATTCCCCTATCAATTGTGTATTCTCTTTACTCTAGCTGTAGAGTGGCAAATGCCGAAATGCCGGTCACACGACGATGGTAGCCACACGAGTGTACGCACGTGTGGGAGCTTCAACACGATAGTCGAGGCCACCATGAGTATTCTTGTGGATTGACGTTGTTTGGGCCATGATGGGTCGAAAGGGGCCAAGTGGGCCCAACGGGCCCGGGCCCATATGAATAAATTGTATGATTGTGTAGTAGATAGTGAACTAGACTATGTGAATCTCATATATGTGGCTAGGTTTGGGCTGAATGGGCCACACGAGTGTGTGGGCCCACTTGGGCCGAGAATGGGCCTTAGGCCCATTCGCTTTATTATCTCTATTTAGAATACTTGAGTCGTTCGAGGCGATAGTGGATTTTCTGTTAGGCCGTTAACACCTTGATTTGTGAAATTATCAAATTACCCCTGGTTTGTAAATTACCGAATTACCCCTAATTTTCAAAATTACCAAATTACCCCTAGTTTGTAAATTATCGAATTACCCCTAGTTTGCAAAATTACTGAATTACCCTTGGTTTACGAAATTATCGAATTACCTTTGATTTATGAAATTACCAAATTACCCCTAGTTTTTAAATTATCGAATTACCCCTGGTTTGTAAAATTACCGAATTACCTCTGGTTTGTAAAATTATTGAATTACCCCTAGTTTGCAAAATTACCGAATTACCCCCGAATTAGAAAATTATCGAAATACCCTTAGTGTGTAATTATCGCTTTACCCTTAAATGACAAATGACCATTGTACCCTCGTGGTAGTACTAATGTTGTCTGTGTTAATTGTATGATTGATTATGTTCGAGATTGGCCACCAGGTTATGGGTCAGCTTCTGAGCAAAGTCGTAGGCAGATAGTAGTAGTTCCGATTAGCGATAGTGTCGACGTAGACAGTGTGACATTATGTGTTATCAGGTGTGTAACTCTTACACACTTTATATGTTAAATATGTTATTATCTGTGTATTGCTAAAAGCCGAAGTGATGGCATGGATCACTATGTTACCCTTGTGGGTAAAAGCGAGGACTCCGGGTAAGTCTACTATGTTTTGTTATCAGTAAATGTGTGTATTATAAGCCTGAATGTGCTATGTTAGTTGATTGTTAAGCATGATCATACTATGATGTAAAGCATGTGTATAAAAATGGGATATGATGAGAAGAGGGAGGAAACTTGATCTTTTCAGACTGTCACCAGTGGTTAGGTACCACAAGTGGGTTGGCCCAAATAATCTTATTTGTGACTAAGTCTCAGTGGTTTGGAACCACCAGTGGTTAGGTACCACATATATGCTATTCTGTGACTGGTCCCAGTGGTTTGGTACCACAGTGGGTTGGCCCACATATTGATGATTCGGGATTGTCACCAATGGTTAGGTACCACAAGTGGGTTGGCTCCACATATTATTATTTGTGACTTTTGTCACCAGTGGTTTGGAACCACCAATGGTTAGGTACCACCAGTGGCTAGGTGCCACAAATGTTAGGTAGATACAGGAGATACAATGGATATAAATATTAGGTTGGCTGGGTTGCATTCAATACATTATCTGCTGTGACATATGCTATGGGTTAAGGCTCAACCAAGGCTATTTTGCGCTAAGGCCCAATTGCCCCCGTTACTGTAATGGGCTTCGGCTCGGATTGTTGTGATGCATGTTCTTATCGATGAGGGTTGTACACACTGAGTTTTCGTAAACTCACCCCTCTTTTTACTAAATGTTTCAGTTAATGTCCAGCGATTGAGGATTGGGAGCCCTGGAGGACTCGAGGGTGGCTATACATCGAAGATACTACTCGTGAACTTTAGTGATTTCGATTTTTGCCTTTTCTTTTAGATTATTTATTTTGGGTTAATATTTTGTAATAAGACCATTGGTTTATTTTTTCTAAGTTTTCATTTATAACTGTTAAACTTATAAATACGGGGTTTTCTTAAAACATTAGCAATCATTTTCTAAAATATCATGTTTACGCAACGATGCAAGTTGAACTTTCATAACAAAACAATTTTTCAAAATAATAACAACTTTTAACCGGTCATTTAGTAAATCATGTTTTTCTTAATCAAACAGCGAACTTGGAGTTCAAAAATCTGATAAAACTTTTCTAAACAATTGCTTAGCTTTTCAACTTCCTTCACTATGACATGCCAGATTCTGGCCTAACTTTTAGGCCGAGTTTGGGGTGTTACAATAAACTCATTCATATCGTGAAATGTACTCTGTTGTCAAACATTTATGCACCTAACTGTATTTCCTTATTCTTACATTAGTAGATATGCTACTGCTAAATCTCATACCAAAACTTCTATATAAGTTCTGGATTCATCAATATTCAAATTTTATCTCGAGAAAGCGTCAACGACAAAAAACTTATCCAACCTGTATTTTGTCTACTATTTGAGAAGTATCACCATAACTGTACTCTTCATTGTAATAGCTCAAGCCATTTCCACTATTTTATTTTCAAGATCTTCTGTAGCATAAGATACCCCTACTCATTAAAATTCAGAAAGTACACATCGAGTTTCCCATGAATCATTTCATGACACCTAACTCATAACACAGACACAAAAGTGATCGTCTCAAGATCACTAATCGGTCAACTCTTTTTCTCGATTTTAGACTGAACTCAGTACTAGAACTTTCAATTAATAGTCCCTTATATAGCTTTCAACTCAACCATTATGGTCCGGACATTACCAATGAGCATATCTTTGTATCATGCTCCTTACTCGCGTACACACAAAATTTTATTCTCTTTACTGACTCATGCGTGAATATACACAAAACTTGAATCATACCTAAACACAATAATCCACTTTTTCTCCATACTGAGAACATATTTTAAGCACATTCTCATCTGAGTTTCTCTTGCTATGCTAATCTAAAACATTTACTATCGTTATATCTCATGATAGTAGGGATACCTTGATTGAATCCATTAATTTTACTCGGCTTGTTCGAAAGCCCATCACACAACATGAAACTCATGATTTCACTCTTTATACTAGAATCATCACCAACTTCCTCCTCAAAGTACCTGAATAAGGTTACGATGAGATAAAGAAATGTCAATTCCAATTACTAAATCGACAACCGTTTAATCTAATTTTGAAAATTAGCTAACTTTCTCGCACGATCTCGATTCATGAGATAAACAACTAAATCACCCCTCAAAAGGCAAAAGATATTAACACGTAATACTTAAAGAGATCATTATTATCCATACAATTATGGTTATCATGATTGAACACTCTCACAGTTCAAACATTGCGTCTCTAACCATTTCGTCCTCAACTCCTTAATAATTCCTTTCATTAGTGAACATCAATTTAAGAAGACTTCGATAATCATAAACCTTAAGCTTCCTACTCTCTTTCAATTACCTCTATTAAGCACATACCGTGCCACATTTCGTACTCATTTCCTTGTGACTCGTTCACGAGTGCTTGTATTCACTCATTCACATGACTTTAGTACAATTCTCCTCTCTACCTATAGACTCATCTATCTGTCCCACTGATTACTGGAGATAATCAAAGACACACATCCATTATCATTCATGTAGGCACGAAATCAATGCCACACTCCCGAGGTGGTCTTATATGGATTCACGTCTAAATGCCAATGCCATAACCCGATTAAGCTCTTATATGGACTTCCGCATCAAGCATCGATGCCATATTTCAAATATGGTCTTATACGATTCTCATATCCATTACCGAAGCCACATTCTGGATGTAGTCTTATACGGAATCATAACTTGGTGCTGAGGCCATGCCTCGAACATGGTCTTATACAGGACCTTATCTATTTCATATCCTAATGGTAGCCTTTTCATTACAGTCCCCTAGGACTTCAACCCCATGTTCAACAACAATTACTCTATCTAGCAGAGTGTCATGTATCAATGTGATACAAAGTATTCCCAGAATGCTAACATAAATACTGTGTTAATCACATATACACATTACTCAATTTGACTCTTATAACATCTCATCATAATTCGACAGTGGTACGGAGGGTGAGGTCACAGATCCCCTTGACTTGACTCTCGTGACTACATACATACGATTTAAGAATTTCATCATAGTCACACAACTCGTCCCAATTGAGTTTTCACATTCAACATGCTACATTTGTTTCTATCCCTCATACTTTTGAATAGTGATTTCAATTACTCAAGTTCCACATTATTATCTACTTGAGTACTCAACATTTAACTCTACTTTCTCTTACCGTCACTTATCAATTTAAAGAATGTCTTACAGGTTTGAGTACGTCGTTTACCTGATTGCCATAGTCGAACTATGGTCTTACATGAAGTCTCGTCTAGGTACCAATGCCATATCCCGGACATGGTCTTATATGGGATTACCCTTAGATGCTAATGCCATATCCCAGATATGGTTTTACATTAGCTCTCGTCTCAATGCCGATGCTATGTTCCAAACATGGCCTTACACTAGCTCACATATAGTCATCAATGCCATGTCCCAGACATGGTCTTATATGGGATCACATGTACCGCCATGGTCCAACCATAGTCCTATTCATCATTTTATCATTGGACAACCGTACTCATCCCTGCATTCTACTTAGTCAAACTTCCCAGTTTAACTCTCACACCATAATACTTGTAGTTTCATACAGAGTCACGAAATAAAACATTATACCTCATCTACTTTAGTATTCGCACATGAGATTTAACTATGTATACATATTGATCATACATCATTCAGACAATTGTACATACATGTATACCCCATTCTCTGGGTAAATTTACTCACTATATGCACCTAACCCAATAGGTTGAGTATATAACACCTATGCATATTCCGCCAATATGGATAAGCTTACCACTTTATAACTCCCATTTCATGCATTTTCACACACACGTCATATACTTCTACTCATACCTCTTTGAATCTCATCCATGCATTAGAGCATTTCAATTTCCCCATTATCACTTACACCATTATTGAATTTACCTCGGTTGGGAACCAACTCTGTCTTAACAAAACAATTCCGTTAGTGCTGGGAGACATCACACTATCACAGTCCATCTATGGCATGTATAGCTAGACTCTTACTCACACTAGGTTAGTCCGAGAACCAACTAAACCATGCTCTGATACCACTAAATGTAACACCCCTTACCCGTAATCCCCGTCAAAATAGGGTACGAGGTGATACTGTATAAAAGTACTTAATTGCCACTTAGGCTCAACACGACTACTCTTCTTGAGGCACTTCAACAACTCCATATTCGACCTACGAGACTTCACTCATACCTACGAGGCTATCGAAACTATATTGGAAACCTTATGATCCATAAAATTTTTCTTCCATCTAAACAGGGAGTACACGCCCGTGTTAGTTGGCACACACGCCCGTGTGTAGTCACACACGACCATGTGCTCACACCGTACTCAAAAATCCCAACATTTTGCCAAAACTCCCACGGTTAGGGCACACGCCTGTGTGGAATGGGGGCATGCCCGTGTACCCACACAACATGCCTGTGGCTTTGGACCGTGGAAAGTTACTGACTATATTTACACAGCGTCGACACGCCCGTGGGCTAGACCGTGTGTTAATCCTTGGTATACTGACTTGTTCAAACGGTCTGGGGTACACGCCCATGTCCAAATCGTGTGTCCTACACGGCTCATACAAACGGCCGTGGGGTTTGACCGTGGCCTATCCTGGCTTAAAACAATAAGGTATAGGTTACACACGATCTAGACACACGCCCGTGTGTCTAACCGTATGGGCACTTAGAGGCTATTTACCAAGCCAATTGCCACCCTAAAATCAAGATCATATTCATGCTCAATTCAATACATTTCATACCTCATCACATAATTACACATAGCATTGATATTACTCTTGAATAGTCATCCACATGTATTTATCTATTTCAAATGTTTACTCGGAACTTCTTCACCCACTACCATTCTTACTTAGATTTCTACTATAATTGTTCACATTCACACAATGCAATAATAATTATAACTTATGCAACTAAAGTGTATCATTTACACATCACCCACTATGGGTTCATCAAATATCGAATCTACCTCAATTTAGTTCTAACACATTCTCTGTATCTCTCATGTACAGCACATTCATTCTCAATTCTCAAATACTTATTGAGTCACTAACATCGTTAAGTAACTCCCTTAAGTCTCATACACATAATGTCACATTGACATTATACATGAATTAATTCTATCAATGCCATGTTCCCGACATGGTCCTATACAAAATCTCTCACCGAGGCCATATTTCAATATGGTATTACATGGGACCTTAACTATCATCATTTCATAATATTTGCATTTCTTACTATTCTAAGGTTCCAATTCTTTAAACAACTCATTAACACTTATATAATACATTCATTGCATAATTATACATTCCATACAACATTGGAATATTAAACAACCCGTACGTGACTTGCAAGGTTTGCATTCGAACTTACCTCGATGACGAAAAGGCAAAAAAGGACTTTTTGCCCACATTTCTCTTTATCCCGTTCTAGGTCCGAATCTCGTTTTCTTCGATCTAGAACTGTAAAATTTACTCGTTTAATCACTTAATGGTCATATTACGACATAATGTCCACTTAGGCAAAAATGAGCATTTTGCCCCTACACTTTGGCAAAATTATAATTTTGCCCCTAGGCTCGTAAATAAATTTTCATCACATTTTCTTGTTGAACAAGCCTAGCTGATAATTTACTCCTCTTACAACTATCTACAATTCCAACTATTTCATGCCTTAATGAACAATTTATAACTTTTGCATTTTAGCCCAAATTAGGTGTTTTTATGACAACACCTGTCACAAAAGTTGTTTCTCATCATCTTATCATTCATTTTATTCCATAAAAACTCAAAAACCAGCATAAACTCTCTAATGGAAAATCCCTATACTCTCAACCATATTGCAAAATAGTCCCCATCATTAGCTAGCTTAAGCTTTGGGGACTCCAAAAGTACAATTTTTATCAAGAAAAGTCATCAAAATCACTTACTACTAAGAGAGATAACCTAGCTTAAATTTCAAACCCCCAAAGCTCCATTTCTTCTTCAATTTTTGGTGGGGAGAAGATAGATGAATAGTGAAAGATGATAACATCTTTTACTCATCTTATTTTATTCATTTTTATCACCTAATTCCCACCTATTTTGACCAAAATTAAAAATTATTGTCCCCTATGTCACATGGCCAGCCTACTCACTTAAAAAAGGGCTAAATTTCACAATTTGGGCCTCCAATTAATAGCCCATAGCTATTTGGCACCTTTTGCAAATAAACTAGAACTTTTGCACTTTATACGATTTAGTCCTTTTTCACAAATTAGCTAGAAATTGATAAAATTAAGGCACCAAAATTTTCATGCATCCTTATAAACGTGTTATAACACATAATATAACATGAAAATAATTTTATCTAACCTCAAATTAGTGATTCCGAGATCACTGTTTCGACTAGCCCCTAATTTGGACTGTTACAAGAACTATATGATTGTATCTGTATAAGAACATATCTATATATTGGTCATTTATTCACCGTATTTGCATGGGGTGGGAATTATGAATTGAAAGAAGTTTTCAGTACTGATTTGGTAGTCAAATCAAATCGCTTGTAATTATATCTTATCTGGCAGTGAGACTGTAAACACTGCAACGTGTCATACTAACACTATGAGATGTGTAAGGCTGGATAGGTATTATGTACCTACTGGTGTGTTGGGTTGGTCAGATATGGTGTGTCATTGATGGGGGTAGGATAACTACATCTGTATTTGTATTTATAACTAAATTTGTTTCTGTATTTGATCTGCTGTGTATTTGAACTATTCTGTATCCGAAACTATTGTGAATTGTTACTCTGATCGAATAGGATTGAAGGTGTTTTCTGAATTCTTGATGATATCTGAGTTATTTTATGAACGTTAAGTATTTATATTTTACATTAGGTTGTAACGTACTAACTAGATTAAATGAATTTCAGGAACCTCCCAAAAATATTTGCACGTGTGTTTAAAATTGTTATATGTTTTCCGACTTTAATTTTAAGATTGAATTATGTTGAATGGTTGATGGTTTTAAGACTTATCTATGTATCAATTAAAACAACATTAAGTGCATATGTTTTCGAGTAAATTCTTTTAACATCCTAGACTTGGTCTTTCCGTCTAAGCCGAGTTTAGGGTGTTACAAAATTTCTATTTTTTAAGGATAATTATTAGCTTTATTCAAGGAGTTTTTCAAGGATTTATTTGTTGATTTAAAAGAGTTTATCTTGCTGCTATAATAGCCTATAAATAGGTTTCATTCTCTCTCTGTAAATCATAACAAAGAGAGCTAGAAAATCTTCACTTTCTTGAAGGTCATACCTAAAAGAGTTTCTTTATTGTGTTGAGGGTAGTTTTTTTAGTGTATTTGTTAACAAATTTACTATTTTCTTGTAGTTATTTTATGATAATCTTTTAGGTATTCTTTGAAGAGTTTATTAATTGTATTGTGAGATATTTGGGTGAGTGATTTGTGTCAATTGGGGATGGTATTGGGGCTACAAGTAGGGTAGATTGAGTTTAAACAACAAATGATCTGGACCATTGTTGAATAAATCATTCATTGGGTGAGGCTTTGAAAATGTCTGATCATTGTGTTTGAATTGAGTTAACAAAGATTGGTTATGTCGATTTTTTTCTGCTCTTATTTTTTTCGCTACCTATTTTTATTCTAACTGTCGTTACAACGAGGGTTAAGCAAATTTGATTTATCATACCGATAAACTAATTATTTTTCATTACTATTCAATTATAAAATCTTACATTTTTATGGTTAATGTTATCATATTATTATATTTTGATCACCGATCTATTAATTATTGTTATCCCTTTAATGAAATGAAGTTATATACAAGAATTTAAAAGTTAACATCTAATTTATACTCTAAATTATAATTAAAATATCCAATTTGATTCTTTTATATTCTTTTACATAACTTTAAATATATATAAATTCCAAGAATATAAAAAAATTCCTTAAAAAAATTCAAAATTCATATTTTTGAAATAATAAAATACTTTTAAAATTATAATTATTTAAAATTTTAAAACAGATAAATTATAAAAATTAAAAAGTGCCAAATATATATATATATAATCTCTCTCTCTCTACTCTATCTATCTATATATATATATATATATATATATATTACTTGTAAAAATTCATAATAGAGTGGGTTGTGAGAGCCAATTCACATTTAGACAGCGAGACACTATATACCCTATAAAAAAATCGACACACATCCATTTTCAGCATTAATATAGTCTCAAATCCCAATCCCCACATCCCTCTCTATATACGTATCTAATCTAGTACATTATCCCAATATTAAAAAACAAAAAAAGTCACTTTCTTGGTGAAGACCTAGTTTTGGGATGGGGTTCCTAGTTTCTCAAGTAAATGTTGAATTACCTATTTGAGATTTTTTTTGATAAATTATAAAATCAGTTATTTTTATTTTTTTTTATATTTTCATTATTATATTTAAAATGTTATATTTTAATCACTTACATTATTGTTTTATTACGAAGTGGTTACTCACCATTAATCTTTATTACCTTTTAAATGTCAACTTTAATGTCCTACGTGGCGATCTAAATTAAATTTATTTAATTAAAAACTTTATTTTATTCCAGCAACTGGATATCTAAGTTAGCATTTAAAACTTATTTGGACTGTCATGTAGGACTATCGTTAAGAAAGTAACGAAGTTTAATAGTAGAGTGACCACTTCATAACAAAATAATAATGTAAGCGACTAAAACATTACATTTTAAATATAAATGACTAAAATATAAGTTGAGACAAATAAAAATAACTAATTTTATAATTTAATTTTTTTTTTTTTACCATTCTCTAATCTTTTGTTAGTTGTTAGGAGTTATTTTTGTTAGTTTAATAGTAGAGTTCTTTTAGAATTTTATGGGACTTTACTTTTATGCTAGCCGCGTGGAAATAGTGTACACAATTTTAGTAATTTGTGATTAAATAATTGTAAATTTTATAACCATTTTAGGTATTTTAGAATTTCTTTTACAATTTTGTAAATTTTATTTTTACATATTATTATTTTAAAATATGATTTATGATTTTCAAAAAAATATAAATTTCAGATTTTTAAAAAATTAATTGTTTTAGAACTATCATAAAAATTATGAAAGAATCAAAGTTAATATTTTAACAATAATTCAAAAGTCAAATTAGATATTAGTGTCGAAACCATTTTAAAAATCGGGTTTTAAAGAATGAGGATCGACTTTTAAATCAATAACGAAAGTGGGAGTCGCTACCAATCCTTTTTACTTAGGTGTGATTGGATCACCTTATAAAGCATTTTATTTTAAAAACATATTTGGTCCACAAAATAAGAAAACGAGTTCGAGTCGATTGATGTATGAGGAAGGGTTAGCACCCTCATAATGCCCAAAAATTGTTACCAAATCGATAAGATCATGTCCAAATGTTGAAAATAAAGAAAATTACAAAATATGATCCTTTTATTAGAAAGGAAACCAAGACTTACCTATCTTAAAGAAATAAAATACTTTACCCAATAAGTTAAGGTATAGCACCTCGTGATTTTGAAACTAAGCTCGTCTTTATTTTAGGAAATCCCTATCTCGAAATGTAAAATGTCGAACCCAATAAGTTAAGGCACAACACCTTGAATTCCCAAGAATAGGTTTTATATTTAAAACTTGAGATTTATTTTTATTCCGAAGGAATATAAACATCACATCCAGTACGTTAGGACACGACATTTTTTAAACCCTCGTAATTAAAGTCATCTTATGATTTATAAAACTTGTTAAAAGGGTATTTAGTTATTTAGCTAAATGTAAAATCGCAACCCAAAGACGTTAGGGCACTATTTTCTAATTTCTAAATACCAAAACATTGCCTTATTTCAAAACCTTTAAATAAAATATCAATTTTGCAAAATGTTTTTTATATTTTAAATAATAACCATATAACAATATTACATTTATACACTATCGAACATAAATATTAAAAGTAATTAAGACATACTAACATTTCATATTTACAATAATGTAGACAATGATTAATAAAAATAATTACGTAATGGCAATCATAAATAAATAAGTAAGAGATTATAGGCGATAAAATATATACATAAAACTATAAATATCAAAATAGAAATTACCTAATAAATATGAAAATTTTCATGCAAGATTAATAATAGATAAATAAATAAGAATAAATAAAATTACATACTTAAGTGATATAAACAAGATAAACAATGCATAAATAAAAAAATATGTAATGATTTTAAATATAATATAAACAATATGAATAAAACATGTTTTTCAAGATATTTTATAAGAATAAAAATATGATATAATAATATTTTACAATGTATATAAAAAAATATTATATTAATAATACATAATAAAAATATTAAATCATATAAAATAATAAATAATAATTAGATTAGTATATATATATATATAAACCTATACTATTAATAAATTAATATACAAATAATAAAATATTTAATATGACAAAACAATTAATATAATAAAAATAATTTAAAATAAAAAATTTAGGATTAAATAAATATAAGGGTTAAACAAGAATTAAGCAGATTAATAGAATTAAATAAAAAACTTGCATAAATAATGAGGATCAACACGGAAATAAATCCTTTTTCCAAAATGACGTCGTTCAACTTTTAGCCTTTAAAGCAGCCCAAGGGTTAAATTGAAACAAAAGATATAATTCGACATAATTGAAAAATTATGAAAATAACAGACATAATTGTGTAATTAAAATAGTGCGGAAGGATCAAGGGCATAAATAGCCCAATTTTAAAAACACGGATCTCCGGAGTGGGTCGGGTCAACACACGGATCCTCTTGAAGCGACATTTTTTGGCCTTAAATGGAACCCTCCAAAACGGCGCCAGATAAAAGGCCTTATATAAATAAACATAAACAAAAAAAAAATCCATTTTCAAACACTATTAAAAAAACGAAAGAGAGCTTTGAGGAACTCTCCTTTCTCTACCGAGGCGATTTTCAATGAGCTCTCCAATGATGCTCAAGGTCGCGTCATCCACGCATACGGTGGCCGGAACCCTAAAAATGTAATCTTTTCTCTTCTTTTTTTTAAAAAAATGTTTTATATGTATATTATGTGTAGATAAAATAAAATAAAACAAAAATAAAAAAAGTAAATGAACTCGTAAAAAAATAAAAGAAACCTTTTGATTTCAGATTATTTTTGGATCTCTGAATATATGCGTATAAAAATATCTTTTTCTCTCTTCTGTCTTTTTTTCATCCCCTTTTTACAGATTTTGCAAGGATTTTTATAACCCAAAAAAAAAAAAAACAAAAATAAAAGGAAAAGCATATCTTTCAATATTTGTTCTTCCCTTTTTTGCTACGATTTGCTCCTTTCTACTTTGATACTTTCCTTTGCATGTTGGAGATCTCGCGACGATGGGCATGAATCATGGCACGATCGAAGGCCGGACAAGACTATGGCGCAACAGTTGGTCTCCGGCTGAAGCGGCGCGATTGTTGGCCTGGCATTGCGACGTGACGATTGGAGTAGCCCTGCCTGCGGTGCCTAGGGTTTCCTCAGAAACCCTAGGTTTCTGAGCTTAGCTTAGGAATTGGGCCATTTTGGGCTTTTTGGGTTTGTAATTGGGCCACTGGTATCGGGTAGTTTAGTGTTTTGGGCTACCGCCAATTGATTTTGGATTTTTGTAAAAGGATTATTAAAAACATTGGTTTATTTTTAATGGGCCCGGCAAAATTGAGTACTTACATTAGCCTTTGAGGTCGACTTAATTATTTTGTTAAAGGTTAACAAGAGTTAATAGAAAGTGATCAAAGTATTACAATCCGATAACATTATTGACAAAAATGTAATATTTCATAGTTGAGTAGCAAAAAAAAAAAAAAAAAAGGAATTTAACTTAAGTTGATTGACTATTTCTATAGTTTACTGTATATAGTATCACTTTTTGTAACACCTCAAACCCGACCTAAATGTTATAACTAGATCTGAAGAAGCTATCGTGATACTTTTCGAAAGACCCAAAAATTTGTTAGACTTGCAGAACAACGCCAGATTTTATTAAAATAATTCTAGTTTATTTTCAGTGAAAACATCCTTCTTAGTTAATTCATAAATTGTAACCACTAGACTTATATTTTTAAAACGCATTTATTTTCAACGGAATCCCTTATTTAAATTCATTTTGAAAGCATGGGTCGTATTTTGAGAATTTCAACATTTTGTTGTCAGTGAATTTTAACTTTTAAATCGGAAAAAAGTTTTAAGCAGTAAGTAAAAGTTCAAAACCAAGCAATCCCAAAATGTTCAAATAGTCCAACAAATTCAAAACAGAATAAATCAAAAACTTAAAGTAGCAAAATTTATCAAAAGGGTTTAACCGAGCTTCCACCGCACCAACCCGTCCTAAGTTTGTGTGTTACCTAAGAATCAAACAAACTGAGAGTGAGCTTACAAGCTCAATGTGTAGCTTAAATAAACAAAAATGTGAGATATAATTTTCAAACATACTTTTAGAAGTTGAACAAATATATAAATCATATACAAAAAAAAAAAAAAAAAGAATCAGAATAGATCAGATGCATATTTAAATTCCTACCCCTATCCACCACACACCATCTCCGATCATCCCTACACACCATATAGGGTATTAAATACTCATCCAGCCCTACACACCACCTAGTGTTGGTAAGGCACCTTTCAGATTATTTGCAGCTTAGCTTCCAGATCAATAGGCGATTTAACGCCAAATACGAATATATGTGTGGTTGTGCCACCAAATACGACAGGTTATTAAACTGCCCACACTTCCTCCATATCACAAATCCCATCCCAAATGCACATACAAAATTACTAGGTAACAGAACATACATGCCATACATGCTCTAGTAACAGATACAATTCATGCTTGACGATAAACAAATTAGACTTATCATTTTACAAATCATACTGAGCTAACAACATACTAAACATGCATACACATATTGAATTTTAAGCTAATAGAGTATCACAAACCATGCTTTATATCTTAATTTATAATATACGAATCCTACTGAAGGCCTACGTTCCATCCAAACGAAACTTACGTCCCCAGGGTAAAATTTCAGAATTTTGGGTTCACATGCCCATGTGGCCCACATGACCCAATTGGCCTACCGTGTGTCTCACATGATATAGCGCACGACCATATGTCTCACACGATCTAGCGCACGGCTGTGTGGCATTGACTGTTTTAGTTTTTGGCTTTCGCCATTCACTATTTTTTTGGGCTTTGTTATACACTTGGATGATCTCTGATGTGGGTTCCAAAAACACGTATTCGAATATCTGTAGATGAATCAACAACTACACAAAGCTTAAGTCACTAGAGGAACACCAAAAGCCTCTCAATTTTCCCTTAAAACATATTAGATAAATTAGGTAACATAAAATACAGATTTTTGCACCACAATCTTGAAATTTCAAAATCCCCAAACATTCAACGACTAATATAATTAAAAGAATAGAAACGAACGAACGAAACCTTACCTTCATAGATTGAAACCAAGGTAATAGGACCAAGAATAGCTTGCAAACAACAATAAAATAGAAAGGAGGCAACAAGAAACAAAAACACAACGAAAGTGGAAATTTGGGATGAAAGAATAATAACAGTTTGGAAACAAAAATTAAAAATAAAAATCAAGGAATAAAGAAAATAAAAGGGTGAACAAAAATAAGAAATAGAATATGAAAAACAAAATGGGAAACGTTGGGGAAAACATGAAAAGATTGGAATAGATTTTTTGGAAAAAAACAATAAAATAAAATGATAATATTTTAATATTACTATACTATTGTTAATTTAAAATAAAACAAAATCCTAACCAACTAACCCCTTGATAGCTTATCATTTTTTCAAGAGTTCTAATTTAATTTGAACTCCACCATCTTGGACAACAACTAAGGACTAACAAATTAATAAATTCAGTTTTTCTCATGTAAGGATTCGAACACAAGACCATAGCTAACACCTTACCACTAAACCAACAGGCTCATTCTAATAGAGGTTGATTAAAAATAATATTTAAGCCCAACGAATAGAAATAGGCTTAAGAATAGAAATAATTGAATTTTCCCAAAAATTGTGACTTGAACCCAAGACCTTAAGCACACAATCAAGGCATTTAACCATTGAAACAAATACCTAATTATAGCATAATTTTAACATATCAAAAATTAAATTTTTGGGGTGTTACAACTCTCTCCCCCTAAAAGAAATTTTAACCTCGAAATTGACCTTATTGAAACAGATGCGAATATTGCTGTTGAATCGAGTCATCAGATTCCCAAGTGAATTCCTCAGTGCGATGATTCCACCATGGAACCTTAACCAAAAGAATGGTCTTCCTACTCAAGACCTTAACGTCTCGATCCAGAATCTAAATCGGCATTTTCTTGAAGGTCAAATCCAGTCTTACCTTTATCTCCTCAACAAATACAATGTGAGATGGTTCCGAGTAACACCACCTCAACATAAAAATATGGAACACGTCATGAATACGATCTAACTCTGGAGGTAGCTTTAACTGATAAGTGATCGGTCCAACCTGTTTTAGAATTCGGTACGGCCCAATGGACCTAGAGCTCAATTTGCCCTTATGTCTGAACTGAATAACTTTCTTCCATGGAGATACCTTAAAAAGGACTTGGTCACCCACAAAATACCCGATATCTCTCCTTTTCAAATCCAAACAATACTTCTATCTATCAGAAGCTGCCTTAAGGTGATCCCGAATTAATCTAACATTATCTTCAGTCTCAGACACCAACTCAGGACCTAAAATCCACCTCTCCCCAACTCGGTCCAACACAAAAGGGTATGATACTTATGACCATAAAAAGCCTCGTAATGTGCCATCTAAATACTGGACTAGAAAATATTATTATAAGAAAATTCTACCGGTGGCAGAAACTTCTCCCAACTACCTTGAAAGTCGATCACACAAGTCCGTTACATATCCTCCAGTATTTGAATCACCCACTCAGATTGTCCATTTGTCTGAGGATGGAACGCAATACTGAAGTCCAATCAAGTACCCAGAGCCTCATGAAGTTTCTTCTAGAATTGAGAAGTGAAACGAAGATCCCTATTAGAAATAATCGATACTAGAACCCCATGAAGTCTAGCAATCTTGAAAATATACACTTTAGCCAATTTCTAAAGGGAATAGTCTGCTTTGCTGGAAGGAAATAAGCTAACTTGGTCAAACGATCCACAATGACCTAAACAAAATCCTTCTTCGTGGATGTTAAGGGCAACCCACTAATGAAGTTCATAGTCACCTATTCTCATTTCTGAAGAGGAATCTTAATGGGTTGAAGCAAACCCGAAGGTAGTTGGTGCTTAGCCTTAACTTGGTGACACGTCAAACAACAAGAGATGAAATTTGTTACCTCCCATTTCAAACTAGGCCACCAATATAACTCACAAAGATCCCAATACATCTTATTTCTGTCGAGATGTATGTAACACCCCTAACCTGTATCCATCGCCGGATTAGGGTTACGAGGCATTACCGATCAAAACACAACTTAATACAATCATTCAATTCAAATCACGCATAAAGTTATAATAACTTATTTACAATAAATTTTAACTTCAAATAATAACAATCAAATTAATCGTATAAATCACATTCAATCTTATTAAACACATAACAAACAAAATCAAAACATGCTTATTTAACTATTTCACATATACAAATTATGCTCCAAAAATTCAATCATTTTAACATCAATTTTTTTTTCTTAATCACATATTCGAATCAACTAGCCTGCCACAAGTCATGTTACACATACTTTATAACTCCACTATTCAAACCATACATACACCTCACTCATGGCATTCGACTTATCAAATTATAAGAAAGCTTATTTTACTACAACTCCATGCACATACATTAATATATTCAAGCATATGTCCTTACAACTTCTGTACATGCACATATTTAAACAAATCAAATCATATTACACTACTTAATATGCATTCACATATGTGACATAGTAACATTACAGCATAGCCGAACATACTTTTGATGCTATCCTATTATGCGCAGATTACCTTAAAAACAAAAGTCATTTCTATGCACAATTACCCGAGTTAATACTATCCTATTCTATTTACTAATTAATGACTATACCAATTCACATGTTATGCACATTTGTGTGTTAATCTAAATCAAGCTATCCCACACGGCTTAGTAGACAAAATAATATAAGCATAATCATGCATTACCGTAAGACCGAATTTCAATCGTATTTATAACTAATTCATGCACCACTCACTTGACTAGCAGTAGTCATTTTCTAAGTACCATTGCCTAATCTAAACATATCAATTTCATATGCTATGCATCATGCCAAAATGTCATTTATATAACCAATTTTTTTCATCTATTGGGCTAGCAAATTAACTATAAAAAAATATATATCAATTTCATAACCAAATAGTCATATTAACTAAACACATTATACTTGATTCAATAACCAACAAATCAACCATAATTCATGAACATTCTTTGTCTCCATAAACCACACCAACAAATCCAATTACACAAGCAATGATATATTTATAACTTAGCTTATCCAATTAAGCCACAACCGAAAATATATTCATCAATTGCATTGACATTACTCATGAAACACCCCAAACCCGGCCCACAAGCCCCTGACCGGATCTGACATGTTCCTTAAGAAAAACTTAGCTTAATTTTATTTCATCTTCTTATAAAATGAGTCAATTCAAAACCAGGTCAAAATTTTAATGAGTTGGAAACCAAGTTGCCATTTGAGTTTGTATTTTGTTAAAATCGTTTCTTTCATACTCAAAGGGGTTTGTCAGATTTTAGAGTTCCTTTGAAAAAACTCGTTAGTTCGATTGAATGATAAAACATTGATGTTGCTTTAAGAAAAATATTTAAATACTTGTTTGTTGGTTTTCGTATGGAAATAAAATTTAATGCGCGAAATTAAGCAGTTAAGTAATGGCTTTATTACATATTAAAAACCAAAGTAAATCCCGGAATAACGTATTAAAGAAAACCAAAAAAAAAGTTCAACCATAAGTAAACCAAAATTTGCTGAGAATGGCCACCACATAGTCCCTGCCGACCCGGTCCACAACACTATGCTTCACCTGCAAAATGTTAGCCCACGAAGGGTGAGTCAACAGACTCAATGTGCAACTACCAACACCGATCCCAACAGATTAAAGCCTTTACTACAAACGTTTTGGGTAAAGCCCATCTTCAATCATAATCGGCCATAAGCCCATATCATAGCATATAATTAATAATGCAACCCGAACCCACCTAGATATCCAACCTCTACACACCACCCGTACCTGCCAATCACATTAGTGGGGATTACTAAATCGACCCTCCATCTGCTACACACCCTCGAAGGCGTCATTGCGATCACACCGCCATCGCTTTAATATGTGGCATAGCCACCGAATAATGTGACAACATCACTGAATCATAATATTGTGACATGAGTCACCGAATAATGTGGTAAAACCACTAGAACACTTCCCCTCTTCATTGTACCCCTCGTGTCCATGCAACATACATAATATTACAAGTATCATACTATAGGTTTAATCCCAAGCCCATATCAAAATTCACATGCGTTCATACAAATAATTGCAAACACTATTAACAGAGCATTAGATGTAACGTACCTGAACGGACTGTTCCATTGAATGGTACCCTTAGCCATGATTATTCATATCCTTATTAATATATATTTAATATTATTAATCTATCGGGAAAGGTGTGGGGTTACACACCTGAAAACATGGAGAACGACACTCTCAATCTCACTGACACCCTCACTTGCAGGGATCACCATGATTTGCTTATCCCTTTTTGACTCGCCCACAACTCGATGGCTAATCACGTCTGGTGACACGCCCGCTTCTTGAATCTAGGGTAGGGCGCGCCCAACCCCTCCTTTAATTGGCTAGACCCGACTCCATGAGATTAACTTAATCAAAAAAACCTGATTGAGTGAATGGATCTAAGAACATTCATCTAAGTGAACAGAGGCTTACCTATATCTGCAGAATACCAAAGTTTTCGGCTTTTGCTTCCGGAGCCGATTGTGTACCTACATAATACCATATGAGTAATCGACTAACACTGAGGGTATGGCCTTTGGCGAATAGCATTATCTCCTTACCTTGCCTGTTTAAATCTCGAAAGCTTTTAGATTACCCCTAGCGTTGGCTTCCAAGAAAGTTACGAATCCAAAACCTTACATAGATTCAGCCATACACAAAAATATAGGATTAAGCCTTTGATTTTGGTAGACCAAAATAATAAAGAGAGATTTAGACCAAAAGAGATCCCTTACCCCAATACTCACCCGATTTTGCTTACTGACATCCCTTAGAGACCAATGCAAAAGAAGAGAATGGAAGAAGAGCGTAGACGAAAATAAAAGAAGAGAAAAAGAAACGATGGATGGGAGGTTCGGCCAAGGTACTATTCGGCCTTTCATGAAAAGCAAGATAAGAAGAATTAGTGAAGAGACTCAAGGAGGTTCGGCTATGGTCTCAGCAAGTGGGAAAGGTTCTTTTGGATTTTGAGGATGGAGGAATCGGTGCAAAGAAGAAGAGAAAGGGTTGGGGTTTGTGAGGTTTCAGCTTTTAGAGGGTGAATGAAGAAGAAAAGGGATAACTTGCTAAGATGAGAAAAAATGCATGAATGGTTCTTCAATTTCGGCTTTTAATCAAGAGAGAAAAGAATGCAAGTTTCGACAAGAAGCACAAATGAAAAGAAAACTTTCGAAAGAGAGAAAATGGCTACACACTCTCCTTATTTCGGCACCTAAAGCCCCTAGCCTAGCCACTTCCCTCTTGGCCGAAAATATCATCCCAAGACCCCTCCATTCGGCCAACTCCTTTTCTCTCTCCCAAATTCCTTGTTTTTCTCCTATTTCTCCTCTTCTCCTCCCATTCAAAAGAGTTTGAATGAGTCACACTCTTATCTCCCTTCTTAGCCGAAAATTTGAGCTGTTTGACCCAATCTACAGTTCATCCATGAAGTGTCCACGGCAACTCCAACTCTCCCTCTCATTGACGCCAAAAAGAAACCCCAAAATGCTTCCCTTGCTACTCGAACCCTATCCATCTAGCTCTTTGAGCCGTCACACCCCTATGAACAAAGTGGCGCCTCCCTTGCCACTTTGCCAACTGGATTCTGGTGTCATAACCCACACGCAAATTTTCTTAAGGCCTAGCTCCCTTAGCTCTCCCTTAAAGGTTTAAAGTCCAATATTTTCCTAAGGCTTCTACCTACACCCTAAGGTTCCCAAAGCCCCCAAACACACACAAACAACACACTAAGCATGCTACTACATAAAAATGAGTTAAAACGCATAACCCCTAACTCCCGAATATTACAGTTCTACCCCTTTAAAAATAATTTCTACTCAAATTACTCGCTAAAATAGGTGAGGGTATTACTGTCGCATTGCTTCCTCTAGTTCCCACAAAGCTTCTTCCGATCCATGGTTCCTCCATAACACTTTGACTAGAGGAACTGATTTCCTACGTAATACTTTCACATCCCGTTTCAAAATCTGAATCGGCTCTTTCTCGTAAGACAAGTCTGGTCTCAACTCCACTTCTTCCACTAGTACCACATGCGATGGATCTGATCGGTAACGTTGTAGCATCAAAATGTGAAACACATCGTATCTGTTTTAATTCCAAAGGAAACTCCAGCTGATACGCCACTGGTCCAACCCACTTCAAAACCCGATAAGGCCCTATAAACATGGGCCTTAGCTTATCCTTTCGGCCAAACCTCATCACCTTCTTCCATGGCGAAACTTTCAGAAACACCTGATCTCCCACTACAAACTCTATCTCCTTCTGCTTGAGATCTGCATACGACTTTTGTCTGTCAGATGCCTCCTTCAACCATGCCCGAGTTACCTTAACCTTTTCTTCCGATTCTGCCACAATCTCTAGACCCAAAACATGACATTCCCCCAACTCTGTCCAACACGTAGGAGTGCGACACTTCCGTCCATATAGTGCTTCATACGGTGCCATCTGAATGCTTGCTTGATAGCTATTGTTATACGCAAACTCCGCTAAAGGCAAGAACTCCTCCCAACTTCCTCTGAAATCTATCACGCAACCCCTCAACATATCCTCTAACACTTGAATTACCTGTTCAAACTGGCCATCTGACTGCAGATGAAATGTCATACTGAAGTCCAACCTGGTGCCCAATGCCTGATGCAATTCTCTCCAAAATCGAGACGTAAACCTCGGATCCCTATCTGAGATAATCGACACCGGCACCCCGTGCAGCCTCATAATTTTTGCCACATACAACTTTTCCAACCTCTGCAGAGCATAGTCAACCCGCACCGATATGAAATGTGCAGACTTTATCAACCGATCCACTATTACCCATACCAAATCTTTCTTAGTGGGCGTAAGGGGAAGCCCACTAACGAAGTCCATAGTGATTCTCTCCCACTTCCACTGCAAAATCTTTATTGGTTGAAGTAACCCCGAAGGTACTTGGTATTCAGCTTTAACCTGCTGACATGTTAAGCACTTCCTCACAAATTCTATAACTTCCCATTTTAGACCAGGCCACCAAAACTGATCCCGTAGATCCCTATATAACTTATTTCCTCTAGAATGCATAGCATAAGGGCTACTATGTGATTCCCAAAGAATTTTCTTCCTTAACTCCTCATCCTTCGGCATACAGACCTTGCCCCAAAAATACAGCACTCCGTCACCGTTTACACCATAGTCTTTCGATTCCCCATTCTGCACTTGCAGTAGCTTAGCACTCAGATCGTCATCTACCAACTGTTTCTCCTTTACCTGACTTAACCACGTCGGCTTCACCTGCAACTCCGCTAGCAAACTTCCATCATCATAAAGACTAAGATGTACAAACATCGCCCTCAGATCCGACATTACTTTCTGACTTAGGGCATCTGCCACCACATTCGCTTTACCCGGGTGATACTCTATTGAACAGTCGTAGTCTTTCAACAACTCCACCCACCTTCACTATCTCAAATTCAGCTCCTTCTGAGTTAACAAATATTTCAGACTCTTGTGATCCGTGTAGATCACCGACCTTTCTCCATACAAATTGTGCCTCCACACTTTTAGAGCGAATACTATCGCAACCAACTCCAGGTCATGCGTCAGATAGTTAACCTCATGTGGCCTTAATTACCGAGACGCATAAGCGACCACCTTCATCTTGCATTAGAACACATCCCAATCCTATGTGAGAAGCATCACAATACACCACAAAGTCTTTCACTGCTTTAGGCTGAATCAAAATCGGAGCCTCTGTCAATACTCTCTTAAGCTTCTCAAAACTCTCTTGCTACTTATCCGCCCACACGAAAGGTACCTCCTTTCTCAACAACTTCGTCAAAGGTGCTACTATCGATAAGAACCCTTCAACAAATCTCCTGTAGTAGCCCGCTAACCCCAAGAAACTGCGAACCTCTGCCACAGACTTAGGTGGTTTCCAATCTAGCACCGCCTCAATTTTTTGAGGATCTACCCTTATCCCTTCCGAAGATACCACATGTCCCAGAAATGCAACTTCCTTTAACCAGAATTCATATTTGCTGAACTTGGCATATAACTTCTTTCCCCTTAAAACCTGCAGCACTACCTAGATATGTGCATCATGCTCCTTCTCAGACTTAGAATATACCAAGATGTCATCTATGAACACAACGACGAACTGATCCAAGTAGGGTTGGAAAACCCAGTTCATCATATCCATGAACGTAGCTGGGGCACTCATCAATTTGAACGGCATTACTAAAAACTTATAATGTCCATATCTAGTCCGAAAAGCTATCTTATGGATATCTGCTTCCTTCACCTTAATCTGATGATATCCCGACCTTAGATCTATTTTTGAAAATATCGCAGCCCCCTTGAGCTGATCAAACAAGTCATCTATCCTTGGCAACGGGTACTTGTTTTTTATCATCATCTTATTCAACTGCCGGTAATCTATGCACATGCACATAGTTCCATCATTTTTCTTCATGAACAACACCGGCGCCCCCCACGAGATACACTTGGTCAAATAAACCCACGATCTAATAGCTCTTGGATCTGAGCTTTAAGCTCTACCAACTCTTTTGGCACCATCTTATACGGAGAAATTGACACAGGAGCTGTACCTAGCAGTAAATCAATTCTGAACTCCACCTCCCTGTCTGGGGATAACCCTGGCAGCTCCTCCAAGAAGACATCCACGAATTCTTTTACTGTTCTAACTCCACTAACCCCCTCGTCTTTTGAATCCAGAGCACTAATGAAGGCCAAAAATGCCTTGCACCCTTTCCGAACCATCTTATCAGCCTTCAACGCGGAGACTATGTTAGACAAATAGTTTTTTCTTTCTCCTATCATAGTTATCTCCTCATCCTCCGGAGTTCTCAATTCCATTCGCTTAGCTGCGCAATCCAATTTAGCACGATGTTCCACTAGCCAATCCATGCCTAGAATGAGATCAAATTCCCTGAAAGATAGTTCCCATCAAGTCGGCAGGAAATACCACTCCCTAAATCTCTAGAGGCACACTCCGGAATATCCTATTCACCACTACCGTTTGACCTAATGGGCTTACTACAGTCATTTCCTAACAGACAGTTCAGATGCTACACCTAATGTTTCAGCTACTCTATATGCAACATATGAGTGGGTCAAGCCAACATCAATTAAAGTAAAGAAAGGCTTGTCAGCTATAAGGAACGTACCGGTTATGATGTCAAAAGGCCACAATCCTCCCTGATGAACTGCATACACCGACCCGATCGTCTCGCTCTATGTTACCAACACCTCTCGCCGTGTCCCCCGACCTCTACCGTAACCATTACTCTCGCTAATCGGACCACGACCCCTCGACGGCTGTTGTCCACCTCTTCCAATCTGATTAAAACCTTGACTTGTTGGTCGGCTCCTGTCCGTTTCCAATGGACAGTTCCTAATCACATGGTCTTTGGACCCACACTTAAAACATCCCCCTGTCTTCTTCCGATACTCCCCGGTGCATCTTTCCACATTGAGCACACGTACGATACTGACCTCCCACAGTAACCTATCGATCTCACGAGCCATCAACTCTAGGTCTTTTTAGAAACTCCGGATGACCCCGATGATCAATAACTCCTCTTGTTTTTACCTTAACCTCTATTCCGGTTCTGTCTCTCTGTTCGCTTAACTTCCTCCGCTATCCAAGCTTTTTCTATTAGAATGGCAAAGTCTCTTTCTCTCTGAGGAGAAATCAACACCCGCAGCTCATCCCGTAATCCATCCTCAAATCTAACACAATACTCATAATCAGTAGCAACCATCCCTTGGCATACCGACTTAATCGCAAGAATTCTGATTCGTATTCGGCTACCGACTTGCCTCCTTGTACTAAATTCAGGAATGCCTTCCTTTGTGTGTCCACGTAACTGGCTCTGACGTATTTTCCCTCAAACCTTATCTTGAAGTAACCCCAGTCTACTCGATCTGCCAGAGTTCCCTCTCTAATAGTGAGCCACCACTGGTAGGCCTCATCCCTAAGTAGTGACACTGCCCCTTTTAGTTTTTCCTCAGCCGTGCAGTCCAGGTCATCCATAATCCTTTCGACTACTTCCAACCAATATTCAACAACGTTTGGGGCCACCCCAGAGACCCCCCTAAACACCTCCGCTTCGTTAGCCCGAGTCGTTCAACCACAGATTTGTAGGCTCCCGCACCCGCAGCCGCCTCGACAACCCTTTCTAGTACTCGCAGCATAGCTTGAGAAATTACGTCGTTTCCACCCGTTTGATCCTGCTCCTCGCGCCTACAGCTGGTGGCGGCACATCATTCTCGGACCCTTGACCAGACCTAACTAGTTCCGATACGGTCATTCTACCTCTACCACACCCACGCACATTATGACCACATCCCCTAGAACTCATGTTCACGATCGTGATTTAATCGCTTAAGAAATTTTATGCATTAGCTTCGCTCCATCGATTACCCACGAACAAGTTTTATGTAAAGAAGTTTAGTAGTAGTTCTTTCGATCATTACAAAGTTTTCGTTTCAAGTCTTCCACCCTAACTCAGAAAATCTCATTCATTCATCAATAGTATCCACTACACACGTTCACCACTTTGAATATTTTTGTCTGTTCCCAACCCAAGGGTATTTTCGTAATTTATCCTATAGAGGTATTTTGGTAATTTTCCAACTTAGGGGTATCTTGTAATTTTGCAAAATAGGGGTATTTTGGTATTTTTGCAAAATAGGGATACTTTGGTAAAAATCGAGGGTAGTATGGTAATTTCATAAACTGAGGGTATTTTAGTAATTTTTACAAATCGGGGTACTTCGATAATTTTACAAATCGGGGTAATTTGATTGTTTTGTAAAACCAAGTGTTTGGTCCCTATCGGGTTTTATGTATAGATTTGGCCCGTTAATGAGTCTTCACGATTAAGGTGAACAATCACCGCACACAGGTAGGATTCCAGAAAAGTGGAGGTGAGTCGCCAGGACTGCTTAAATACCAAGCTCATTCGGAATCCATGCCTAGACATGTACATGCTTGTTACCACACCTGAACTCCATGACTTATTCCCGGTTTGGTGAAATAAGTTAAGTCTTATGAAATTTAGTGTTGGGGTACACTAATCCTAGAGTTCAATAGTCCCCAACTTACTAATCTACGAACCCATATCACCTTACATACAAATCATGCAATGGTTTGAAGTACTTACCTGGTGGACATCGGGCCAGAGACTCAGGTGCCATGCCAGAAAACCTGAACATCTTGTGAAAATACAAGTTTTAGTAAAACTCACTTTTGAAAGATGTTTTGGGCCCAAAAGCCCTCAAAGCCGAGCTTTGAACCTGGCTCTGATACCAAAATTGAAACACCCCAAACTCGGCGCACAAGCCTCCGACCGGATCTGACATGTTCCTTAAGAAAAACTTAGCTTAATTTCATTTCATCTTCTTATAAAATGAGTCAATTCAAAACCAGGTCAAAATTTTAACGAGTTGGAAACCAAGTTGCCATTCGAGTTTGTATTTTGTTAAAATCGTTTCTTTCATACTCACAGGGGTTTGTCAGATTTTAGAGTTCCTTTGGAAAAACCCATTAGTTCAATTGAATGATAAAACATTGATGTTGCTTTGAGAAAATATTTAAATACTTATTTGTTGGTTTTCGATGGAAATAAAATTTAATGCGCGAAATTAAGCAGTTAAGTAATGGCCTTATTACATATTAAAAGCCAAAATAAATCCTGGAATAACGTATTAAAGAAAACAAAAAAAAAAGTTCAACCATAAGTAAACCCAAAATTTGCTGAGCATGGCCACCACATAGTCCCTGCCGACCCGGTCCATAGCACTATGCATCACCTGCAAAATGTTAGCCCACGAAGGGTGAGCCAACAGACTCAATGTGTAACTACCAACACCGATCCCAACCGATTAAAGCCTTTACTACAAACGTTTTGGGCAAAGCCCATCTTCAATCATAATCAGCCATAAGCCCATATCATAGCATATTAAAACACATATATATATAATTAATAATGCAACCCGAACCCACCTAGATATCCAACCTCTACACACCACCCGTACCTGCCAATCACACCAGTGGGGATTACTAAATCGACCCTCCATCCGCTACACACCCTCGAAGGCGCGCCGTTGTAATCAATCGCTCATCACCCTTAATATGTGGCATAGCCACCAGATAATGTGACAACGTCACCTAATCATAATATTGTGACATGAGTCACCGAATAATGTGGTAAAACCACCGAAACACTTCCCTCTTCATTGTACCCCTCGTGCCCATGCAACATACATAATATTACAAGTATCATACTATAGGTTTAATCCCAAGCCCATATCGAAATTTACATGCGTTCATACAAATAATTGTAAACACTATTAAAAGAGCGTTAGATGTAATGTACCTGAACGGACTATTCCATTGAATGGTACCCTTAGCCATGATTATTCATATCCTTATTAACATATATTTAATATTATTAATCTATCGAGAAAGGTGTGGGGTTGCACACCTGAAAACACGGAGAACGACACTCTCAATCTCACTGGCACCCTCACTTGGAGGGATCACCACGGATCTTTCCCGCCCACAACCGGTGGCTAATCACATACCGACACCGACACCGCTTCTTGAATCTAGGGTAGGAACCGCGCCCAACCCCTCCTTTGATTGGCTAGGACCCGACTCCATGAGATTAACTTAATCAAAAAAACCCGATTGAGTGAATGGATCTAAGAACATTCATCTAAGTGAACAGAGGCTTACCTAGATCGGCAGAATACCAAAGTTTCTGGTTTTTGCTTCTGGAGTCAATTATGTACCTACATAATACCATATGAGTAATCGACTAACACTGAGGGTATGGCCTTTGGCCGAATAGCATTATCTCCTTACCTTGCCTATTTAAATCCTGGAAGCTTTTTAGATCACCCCTAGCGTTGGCTTCCAAGAAGAGTTACGAATCCAAAACCTTGCATAGATTCGGCCATACACAGAAATACAGGATTAAGCCTCTGATTTCAGCAGACCAAAATAATAAAGAGAGATTTAGACCAAAAGAGATCCCTTACCCCAATACTCATCCGATTTGGATTACTGACAGCCTTTGGAGGCCAACGCAAAAGAAGAGAATGGAAGAAGAGTGTAGACGAAAATAAAAGAAGAGAAAAAGAAACGATGGATGAGAGGTTTGGCCAAGGTACTATTCAACCTTTGATGAAAAGTAAGAGAAGAAGAATTAGTGAAGAGACTCAAGGAGGTTCGACTATGGTCTCAACAAATGGGAAAGGTTCTTTCGACTTTTGAGGATGGAGGAATCGGTGTAAAAAAGAAGAGAAAGGGTTGGGGTTTGTGAGGTTTCGACTTTTAGAGGGTGAATGAAAAAGAAAAGGGATAACTTGCTAAGATGAGAAAAAGTGCACGAATGGTTCTTCACTTTTGACTTTTGATCAAGAGAGAAAAGAATGCAAGTTTCGGCAAGAAGCACAAATGAAAAGAAAACTTTCGAAAGAGAGAAAATGGGCACACACTCTCCTTATTTTGGCACCTAAATCCCCTAGCCTAGCCACTTCCCTCTTGGCCAAAAATATCATCCCAAGACCCTCTATTCGGCCAACTCTCTTCTCTCTCCCAAATCCCCTGTTTTTCTCCTATTTCTCCTCTTCTCCTCCCATTCAAAAGAGTTTGAATGGGTCACACTCTTATCTCCCTTCTTAGCCGAAAATTTGAGCTGTTTGACCCAGTCTACAGTTCATCCATGAAGTGTCCACGGCAACTCCAACTCTCCCTCTCATTGACACTAAAAAGAAACCCCAAAATACTTCCCTTGCTGCTCGAACCCTGTCCATCTAGCTCCCTGAGGCGTCACACCTCTATGCACAAAGTGGCGCCTCCCTTGCCACTTTGCCAACTAGATTCTAGTGTCATAACCCACACGCAAATTTTCTTAAGGCCTAACTCCTTTAGCTCTCCCTTAAAGGTTTAAAGTCTAATATTTTCCTAAGGCTTCTACCTACACCCCAAGGTTCCCAAAGCCCCCAAACACATACAAACAACACACTAAGCATGCTACTACATAAATATGAGTTAAAACGCATAACCTCTAACTCCGGATATTACAACTCAAACTGGTTTATATATAAAGCACACCACACATAAGTACCATGAAACATAGATCCCAACATGAACTTATATTATGATCAAAACTCTATAAACATAAGCATCATTTCTAGCCATTTTCGCATGGCTTTATATTTACAATTTCAAAATCAACCAAAACATATGCTAGCCTATACATGCCATAAGTTCATAATTCAAGCTTTTCAAATACCAAAATAATGATCGATAGTGTGACGGACTTCCTTGACGATCCCCGAGCTCGAAACTAACTTTCCAAAATCTATAAAACAATGAACAAACACACACAGAGTAAGCTTAAATAGCTTAGTAAGTCATATGCAAATAAATTATCAAATGAACATTAGCATTATTATTTCAACTTGGCCAAATATGAACAATCTCATGTACATAATGATTACACCTTTAACATGCATAGTTCATATCATCATCTCAAGTACTATACTTACCTTATTTTCATAAACATTTAACTTTGCATGTACATGAACTATTTAGCTAGATTTCACATTCTATCTTAACTCAACATTGCCCGTTGAACCATTTGAAATCAATAAGGATACTCGGATAGCTCGAAAAGCTCGTACAATGCCAACGTCCCAGACAAGGTCTTACATGTAATCAAATATCGAGCCACTGTCCCAGACAGGGTCTTACACGTAAATCTCAAATCAATGTCAGCGTCCCAGACGTGGTCTTACACAAAATCACTTATCAGAATCCTATGTCATGATATATGTATCCTAAATATTCCTATGGTTTGTACGGGGCTTTTAGACATCGTAATTTGATCATTTCAAGCTCGTAGTTACTTCTCCCATACTTATATCAATTCGGCATACACATATATAGTTACTAAAATTCAATTTGGCACAATTAAATGCATTTTCATATAGATTTAACAACAATTATTTACTTATGAACTTACCTCGTACAAAAAACGAACGGATGGAATCGACTACTCGACCACTTTCGACTTCCCCCGATCTAATTTCATTTTCTTTTGTTATTGATCTATATAAATTCAAATTTGGCTATTTAATAACACATTTCATTCAATTCAAACCACAAACACTAGGGCATTTTGCACTTAAGCCCTTAAAATTCACATTTTTGACATTTTAGTCCCTATTTAATAAAATCACAAAATACACAAAATTTCATATTTCCCATGCTTGGCTGAATATTCATATAGTTCATACAAGCCCATATCTTTCATTTATTTCATATTTTGACCCCTAAATTTTCAAATTTCACAATTAAATCCTTAATACACATTTTTACCAAAAATCACTTAATTAAACATAATAATCTATCACCAAGGATTTATTTTTCATCATAAAACAACAAAAATCTCAAGATATCAACAATGGAAAATCACAAAATCCATAACCAATTAAAAAATTTAAGCATGGGTTAGCTAATATTCGAAGTAACGATCTCAAAAATGTAAAAATTATCAAAAATCGAGCTAAACACATACCTAATTCAAGCTTCCAAGGTGTCGAATACACAAAAGTTCAACAGGTATTTTTCTTTCTCAATGTTTCGACCAAAAATATGAACATGCATAGCCATTTTCATGTTTTGTTTATTTAATTACATATTAATAAACCATTTACCCTTTTAACCTTAATGGAATAACATTAAAATTCACCTAACCTTCTCCAATATTGTCCACCACTATTATAAATGGTATATTTGACATTCAAGTGCTCCACACATCCATTTAATAGCCATTAAACACCTTTAACAATTTGAAAGCCACTTTTACATTTTATGCGATTTAGTCCTTTTAATCAAATTAAGTAACCAATCGATAAAATTTTCACACGAAATTTTCACACATATCACATATCATGCTGTAAACACAAAAATAATATTAATATATTTTTTTGACTCAAATTTGTGGTCTTAAAACTATAGTTTTGACTAGGGTCTAAACCAGGCTGTTATAATGTATAACAAAAAGGCTACTGTGCACTTCCCACAGAATAGATTGCCTCAACTTAGAATCATTAGGCACACAAACTCATCCTAAAAAATAGAATCCCATCACTGTTTAGTCCCAAATCAAAAGTACTACCTTCCTCAGCCTGACGAAATTGGGGAACCAAAGAGTCATCCCTTAACTGTTTAACCCAAATCTGCCAACCAAAATCGACTTAACTTGCAATTCAGCTAATAGATCCCCATCATCAAACAGACTTAGGTGAGCAAACATCGCCTTCAAATCAGTCATCATTCTACGTCTAAGAGCATCGACCACAATATTGGCCTTACCCTGATAGTATTTAATAGTACAGTCGTAGTCCTTAAGTAACTCAATCCATATACGTTGCCTAAGGTTCAACTCCTTCTGAGTAAGAAGATACTTGAGGCTCTTGTGATCTGTGTAAGTGATACACCTCTCACTATACAAATAGTGCCTCCAAATTTTTAAAGCGAAGATAGTCGCATCTAACTCAAGATTGTACGTGGGATAGTTGGCCTTTGTGTGACTTAATCTATTAGGATGCGTAAGCCACTACCTTACCATCTTACATCAGAAATACAACCCAATCCAACAAGTGATGCATCACCATAAACTACAAACTCTTTGCCATATTCAGGTTGTATCAAAATGGGAGTCTGTGTCAAAATAGATTTGAGCTTCTCAAAGCTCTACTACTGCACATCAATACAGACAAATGGTGCGTTCTTGCGCAACAGTTTAGTTAATGGAGCTGCAATAAGTCAGAGCCCTCAACAAATCTTCTATAATAACCTGCTAAACATAAAAAGCTGCAGATCTCAGATACATTACTAGGTTATTTCAACTCAAGCACCTCTATCATTTTCGGATCGACTCAGATCCCCTCAACAGAAAACACATGTCCTAGAAATCATGATATTAATCAACTGATTGATGATCTCCTGAAATTAGATGATTATGATGATGATGAGGTGCCAATCAATCAGCTCATACGGAAGTAGCGCTATAAGCACACTACTAGGAAATCCACCCATCCCAACTAAAGTAACACAAATCCTTTCCAAGCTTTTGTTTTTACTTTTCATTTGCATATTTTTTTTCATTTTTACATGTGTTTTTCATGCATTCATAATTGTTTTCATTGTATTTTCTACATATCTATTTGTTTTTGCATAAGTGAAATTTTGTGTCTGATCATGCATTAAGGAAAATGCATCCCTTAAGTTTGGGGGTGTGTTGCACATATTGCGTGCATGACATATTTTGTTTAAACATTAGATCATTTTGTCACTCATTTTGCCATGACATACAAATGCTAAATAACTGTTAGACCATGAGAAATATATTGTTATCTATGATGTTCAATGAGGATAATAACTCTTCAAACTGTGAAAATTGTGATAGTTGATTAGATATGTTTAGCTTAGGATGGTCATGTGAAAATAGATGCCTAGAAGTAGAATGACCTAAGTATAATCACACTTATTCTATATGAAACACCCCAAACCCGGCCCACGAGCCTTTACAGGATCTGGTATGTTCCTCGATGTAACCCGGTTCAAAATTCTTTTGTGGCATTGGAAACAAAACGATGTGTTTGAAAAGATAGATTGTTTTTGGGTTGGGTTCAGGTTGGAAAACAAGTTAGTTTTATATTTGAAATCCTTTGATTTTAGGTGACAAAGCATTTAAGGTTTGTTTTTAAATGAAATAAACTTGGTCGTTAATTTAAGAAAAAGTTCGCATCATAATGAAATAATTTAACGTGCATGCATAAAATAAAATTCATACTATGGCCTTATTACATCAAAATAAACCCAAAATAAATTAAAGTGCTTAAACAAAATTTAAAATGTCTAAATAAATAATTTCTTCATTGCATGGCCACCTTTAAGCTCCTCGTCGACCGGTCCATTACCGATCGTCACACCTAAAAAGGTTCCCACAACTGGTGAGTCAAGCAGACTCAATGTGTACATAAACACTAAGTCTTAACAAATTCAGCACAACAAATCATGTTCATACATATCATAATTTACATTTAATGATGCATTCCTAAACCCAAGCCTATATGCCATCCGCTACACATCACCCGTACCATCCTGCACACCATGGGGACTACTAAGTCAACCCTCCATTCACTACACACCATTGAAGGCAATCGCTGCTGTCGATGTGCTCATCGCCCTTATAAAATTCGTGGCATAGCCACCAGATACATACTTTGTGTCATGAGACACCATATTCGAGATATCGTGGTCTTAGGTCACCACATTCGGATATCGTGGTCTTAGGTCACCACATTCACTTCCCCTTTTTCATAATATCCTATATGCCCATGTCATACAAAATCATGCAACATAATGCCTTAGGCCCGATTTCACATTCTTATCATATTCATATTCATGGCATAACAAGCCTTATCATACTCATAGTAGGAGTAGGAAACGTACCTTAGTACTTTGTACCGTTGTATGGTACTTTAGACATACTTTTCACATTCTTAATATCGCATATATATATATATATATAACATGCCATAAAACTTATTAAGAAGTAGTGTGGGGTACACACCTGATACATTTAGTAGTTTACTTAAATCCCGAAAAATTCGATCTAAAGCCTTAGATCCTTTAGTTCCTATAATCAGCCATTAGTAGACATATTAGAAAAACCTATTCGACTAGATTATTAAATCCCGAAGGACTTTTGAAACCATACCTAGTTGCCGATTGGGTTATCAAACAAATCCCGAAAACGTTGTGTTGGTTCTTCTTGCAATCGGCCTATACTAGATCACCTAAAGGATTTGTTTTGGCTTTTTAATCAATTAAGAAATAAATCTAGATACCCAAATTAGGCCTTGGTCGATTGTACTTATTACACTTACCTTGAAATTCTCAAATCCCAAATCCTTGTATACCGTCAAATCCCTATAGACTCATATATTAGATCCAAATCACTTAAACATGATAAATGGCCTTTGACCGATTGACTTACCTTAGATCCTTGAAAGTCCCGAAGATCTCCTCCTTGTAGTTGATAACTATTAAACTCAAACCTCCTTCCATAATTCGCCAAGATCAATGATAGGGTTAGTCCCTAAATTTCGATAAGTCTAAAAATATAAAGGAATGGAAACCGAATTTCAATCTTACCCTTACTTGAAGAAATCGACAGCCATTTTGCTTAAAGCCCCTCAAAGATTTAGCTTTGAGATCAACAATGGTGGTTCGGCCCTTTATGATATCAAGAGTAGAAAAGAGAAGAAGAAAGCTTTAAGATTCGGCTAAGGCTTTAAATCACAAGAAATATTCAGCTATAAGGGAATTTGGGGTTGGAAGAAAGAAACAAAAGAAGATTAGGAGAAGAGTAGAAGAATTTTAGCAATAGAGGATGCTAATGGAGTTTCGGCTTTGAGAAAAAGGAGAGGATTTCCTTGACTACAAAATTTGACAAGAGACACTTAGGGGTGAAATAACAAAATTCAGCACTTAAGCCCCCTTTCAAAACCGAAAATACCAACCTAAAGAGCCCCCTATTCGGCCATTACCTCAACTCTTGATCAACTCCCTTATTAATCTCCTCATTATCTCTTATCTCTTAAAAAAATATCAATAATTATCCATCGCTTATCTATCTATTTGCTGAATTTTAACAAAAATAAAACACCTCCCTTTTAATGCCTTAATGCCGTTCACTTCTCCCTCTTAATGCCAAAAATAAAAACTCCTTTTTGCTCACCTTATGGCTTGAACCGAGGCCCATTTGCATAGCTTGTATGCCACTTACACGGGCTTTAAGTGGCGTCCTATAGCCACTTTACCAAGCCTATTTGTATGTCATAGTTCACATACATTTCCTCTTAAGGCCCTATTCACTTAGCTCCCTTAATAAGACTTAAAATCTAAGGTTTTTCTAAGGTATTTCCCTACATTTCAAAGTTCACGATATTCATAGATCACATTCAGAAAGTTTATAGACATGATATTTCATATAATTAAGCATGAATGCACAAGCCCATTTCTAGGATATTACAGTTCTGCCCCCTTAAAATAATTTTGTCCTCGAAATTACTTGGCTAGAATAGGTGGGGGTATTGCTGTCACATTGCTTCTTCTGGCTCCTAAGAAGTTTCTTCCGATCCATGATTGTGCCATAACACCTTGACCAAAGGAACTGATTTCCATCGTAACACTTTCACATCTCGTTCTAGAATCTGAATCGACTCCTCCTCATAGGACAAATCTAGCCTTAGCTCCACCTCTTCAACCGGGACTATATGAGATGGATTCGATCGATAACGGCATAGCATGGACACATTGAATACGTCGTGCATTTGTTTTAACTCCAGTGGCAACTCCAACTGATATGCCACTGGTCTAATTCATTTCAAAACCTTATAAGGTCCTATAAACCTTGGACCTAACTTCCCTTTTCAGCCAAATCTTATTACCTTTTTCCAAGGCGAAACCTTAAGAAACACTTGATCTCCCACATCAAATTCTATTTCCTTTCACTTGAGATCCACATAAGACTTCTGTCTATCAGATGCTTCCTTTAACCGTGCCCGAATTATCTCAACCTTTTCTTCGGATTCTGCCACTAACTCTGGACCCAAAATTCGACGTTCTCCCTGTAACATCCTGAATAGGGCCTATGCATTTCCAGTTTAATTGTATGAAATGACAAGTTTCAAGTACTATGAATAAACTTTTGATACTTTTGGAAACCTAGAAATGCATGAAAATGGAAATGAAAACGGAAATGAAAATGGAAATGGAAATGGAAATGGAAATGGAAATGGAAATGGAAATGGACATTTTTGGAAACTTAGACATTTTTGGAAAACCTAAGTAAATTAGGAAAGTGAACATTTTGGAAACCAAGCCAAAATAGGAAACTAAACATTTTGGTAACCAAACCAAAATAGGAAACTGAACATTTTGGAAACCAAGCCAAAATAGGAAACTAAACATTTTGGAAACTTAGAAAATACAGAGCCGCGCGAAAATTTTAGGAAACTTAAAAATGACCCCGGAATGTCAAATTTAAGAGCCCAAAGGGGAGCTTAGGGCCAAGTGACCCTAAAAATATAAAGAACATAAAATTTGACCCAATAACGGACTTTGAAATGTGGTTCAAGATGCCCTAAGGCCCTAGGAAAATGGCCCAAATGCAAGAGGTTTTGAGCCTCGAGTTTGAGTCATCAAGGAAACAAATAAAAGAAATAAAATTTTGTCTCCATGAGTGGAGAGTTGACGGCACAAGGAATAGGAATTTCTATTCAATAAAAACTCTTGGCTAATTAGAGATTTGATGGAATTTCATATTGATAAAACTAAAACTTATCACAAGTGAAGAATTGGTCAATTAGGACTCTAAGGCTAATAGATTCTACCAAAGAAAGAAAAGAAAAGAGCCATTCTCTTCTCTTCAACATCTTGCCAAAACCTCCCGGAGAAAGTAGCAACAATCTTTCCTCTCTCTTCAAATTAAATTCCCTTGTCAAAACTCTCCATCTTTCTTTCTTTTTCTTCTTCTACTATTCATCCACAAAAGCCAAAGCTTGAGATCCACAATAGTGCCATAGCCGAATAGCATAAGGGATCTTCCGGGATTCAAAACAAGGTAAGTACATCATTATACAATCAAAAAGATCCCTCCATGATTTAATAGCAGATCAAATCTAACAAGTGATTCTACAGAATTTGAAATAAAGATCAACTTCTGGATTTGAGGTATGTGAGTCATACATTCTACCAAGGCCAAATCTTAGTCAATTAGATCAAATTGATCAAAACTAATCTATTCAGAGATCTAGGAAGTTGTCAATTTCAAGGAAAAGGAGGTGAAGTTTTGGATTTAAAATCCATAAGGTAAGCCCTAAAGGTATTCTACCAAAGTTTATGTGATTACCTAGATTAGATCCGTAATTATTAAAAGCCGAAAACTAATTTATGTTGAAGTTTCAAGGTTGGTCAATATCAAGTGAAGGAAAACAAAGATTCCGGATTTGAATAAACATCAAATCGGCATCAAAGGTAAGCTCTTTACAAATCCTACTAGATTTGGATATTATAGCCCAAAATAGAATTTATGCTAAGATATATATTTGATAAACCAAATGTAGGAATTAGGATCTAAACATTAGATCTTGCTTTCAAATCTCAAGGAATCGCTAAACAAATGTGTGTGTATTCCACACTACTCTTAATAGTTTTATGGTTTAAATATGTTATATATGTTAATGTGAAAGTGAAAGAAAGTGGCTAAAGTGCCATATTATGGTACAAAGTATTCAGTATCGCTTTTCCTACTTCTACTAGGATTTCAAGTAAATGTTATACAAGTGAAAAGTAATGTGAAAGTGAAATAAAAATATGTTATGCATGATATTTATAATTTGGGGCATCTGTGATTTATGTGAAAGGGAAGAAGGTGTTGACTACGGTCTCACCAACGTTATAAGTGAAAGTGATGACTTCGCCTCACTAAGTGAATGTGATGACTTCAGCCTCACTAAGTGAATGTGATGACTTCGGTCTCACTAAGTGGTAACTTCGGTTACATTACAGTGGTGGCTATGCCACAATATTATCATGGGTGATGAGCACGCCGACCGCAATGATTGCCTTCGATGGAGTGTAGCGGAAGGAGGGTTGACTTAGTAGTCCCCACTGCATGCAAAAGTTGGTACGGTGGAGTGTAGCGGATGGCATATAGGTTTGGATTCGGTTTGCATCATGATATTGAAATTTTTATATGCATATGATTTTATGGTGTGCCTATTTCTATTATGTTTAGTGTTGGTTACACACCGAGTCTATCGACTCACCCCGCTGTGGGAATATGTTTCGTGATGAGCAAGAATGGACCGGACTACAGAACTTGTGGTGGCCATGATCGATTTGAAGTTCAGCTTTAATTTGAATATTTATTTTATTTTTAAAGTATCTGTATAATTTATTATTTTGGGTTTCATTTTATGTAATAAGGCCACCGTGACGAATTTTATTCCTACTATAATTACTATGTCATGAGTTTAGGGCTTTATAAAGAGTAAGCCCACTTAATATGGAATAAGGCTAAATATTTTGTCACTTGAAACAAATGGGTTTTTGTTATAAAAAATAAATTTGTTTTCAACTCAAGCCCAACCCACAACAAACTATCTTCCAAAACTCATAGTTTTCAAAACATTCGAATGAATTTGAACCGGGTTACTTCGAGGAACATACCAGATCTAGTCCATTCTCGTGGGCGGGTTTGAGGGTGTTTCATTTGGTATCGAGCCAGCTCAAACTTCCTACTGCGGCCTAAGGCCCAAAACATTTTTTTTAAAACAAGGCCAAATGAGTTTTATGAAAGTATTTTTACAAATGGACAGGTATAAAGACATGGCCCCTAAGTCTCCCAATTCGCAATCCACCTGTAAGTACCCCTAACTCTATGTGTGATTCTCGTGATTTATATAAGGGTAGAAAAGGCATAGAACGAGAATAGAATGATAGAACTTGAACCCTAGGATTAGACTACTCAAACACAAGCACATAAGATTTAAGGCACTAAACCAACCTATGACTAAGTCAATTAAGCTAGGTATGGCAACCATGGTATGCATGTTCATGAGTGGATCCTCAAGAGCTTGGTATTTAAGCAGTCCTAGTGACTCACCTCTCTTCTTGAATCCTACCGGTGCGTAGCTTTGCTCACCCTAACCTAGAGGACTTAATCTGTGTGGCAACCCCAGACGCATGTCTAGGAATGGTTTCTGGGAGCTTGGTATTTAAGCACTGCGTGACTCACCTCCTCCACTCGAATCCTCGCCTGGTATGTAGCTTTGTTCACCCCACCAAGAAGGCTCCTGGCCATAGGCTAAACCTAATAACTAAAACCCGAAAGTGAATTAGCCATTTTTTAACACTTAATATTAAAATTTTAAATCACTTTCTTTCTCTCATCCTTAATTCAATAAAAACTATTACAAAGACACATTTATTTTCAAAAAAATTTGATCCATACAAATTACAAAAATGCCCTTAGTGGTAAAATTACCAAAATGCCCTTAGTTTATAAAATGATTCAACTACTCAACAAATTTTACCAAAATTTCAACATTTCATAAACATTCAAAAACCCTAACTTGTAAAATACCAAAATACCGTGATTTTGGAAAAATTTACAAAATTACCCCTAACTTACAAAATTACCAAATGACCTCGATTTTTAAAATTTTGCAACATCCCATTTTTAAAGGAACCATTTTTAAAAAAAGAATCCCAAAGTTTTGCAACTTTTGAAATACTCGAAATTTATTAAATTTTACAAATTTACCCTGATTTGTGAAAAATTACCAAAATACCCCTGAGGTCGAAAATCACCGAAATACCCCCAGATTTCAAAATTTTTAAATTACTCCGAGACTTTGAAATTTTCAAGAATAATTGTTGATAAAATCACCAAGGAACTTTATTTTGACAAATTACGAAAATACCCCTGTAGGACAAACTACGAAAATACCCTGCAGGAAAACAACAAAACAAAAACTACAACGCTTTCTCGAATGAACGAAAGTTCATACTTGTTTGATGGATGAACGAATGAATGGAAAAGATCTGTGTTTGTATGAATACGAAAGAACCACTCTTAAATCCTTTTCATAAAACTTCTTCACGATAAATAAGTGGAACAAAGACTAATCCATAAAATTTCTTAATCGATCTCGACGCTAGAAAATGAGTTCTAGAGGACGCCATCGTCAAGGACGCAGAGAGGAAGAATAACCGTGTCGAACCCGTTAGATCGTGTCAAGGTTCTCGACAATGAGTTACCACCGCCACCACCACCCCCAATCGTTAATGTCGAGCAAGAGCCTGGACGGGACGAGGCCGTGTCGCAGCCATGTTGTAGTATTGAAATGGTGGCGCGGTGGAAATTTGGGAGCTCAAAATCTATACCCGAGCGACTCGATCCAACGGGGCCGAGGTGTTTCGTGGAGTGTCCCAGATGGCACCCAAGATCACGAGTATTGGTTGGAAGCAATCGAAGCGATTATGGATGAACTCGACCGACCCCGAGGAGAAGTTGAAAGGGATGGTAGCCTCATACGTGATGAAGCATACTAATGGTGGCTAATCGTTCAGGATGGTGCCACAGCAGAGGATCCGACGGGAGTATGCTAAGGAGGCATATCGTAAGAAGTATGTCAAGACTCTAGATATTGATGAGCAATGAAAGCTTTTCTAGGACTAGTTCAGGGAACAAATCACATGCATATGAGGCTAAATTTCGAGGTTGTCGATATGCTCTGGGAGTAGTCACGATCGAACATGAACGCCGGTCCGCTTTTGAGGATGATTAAGGGATGACCTAAGGTTATTGATAGCTCCACATCGAGAGGAGTTCTCCACGTTGGTTGAAAAGGCTAAGGTAGTCAAGGAATCAAGGACTCGACTAGGCGTAACTCCGACAGAATAGACCCAAGAGAGGTTATGGATCGTCGGAAATATGCGTAAAAGGCCCGTAATCGAGGGGTCAAAGGTCGCAAGTTGATACCAGAGGCGATCGCCCTTGTGAGTATTATGGAAGGAAGCACCTGTGAGTGTTGGAAAAGATAGAGCATGTCTTAAATGTGGGTCTAAGGACCATATGCTCAAGGATTGTCCAAAGATATCGATGATGATAGCCAAAGAACTCGTAATGTTAATCAGCCGGTAGGGGAGGACAAGAAATTTCAACGAGGTCGAGGTTCAATAACAGAGGTAATAGTGTCGATAGAGGACGTGGCGAGGTGCCACCAATACCGAGGCAAGACAAATTGGTTTGGTTTATGCGGTTCGCCGTAGGAGGATGAAGACGCCACGGACGTCATAACCCAGACGCTCCTCATTCATGGTAAACCCTATTATACTTTAATTGATGTGGGCTCGACCCATTCTTATGTTGCTCAGAGTGTAGTTGAGACACTAGGCCTAGACTCGAACTTTCGATAAAGAGATGACGGTAGTAAGCCCATTAGATCAAACTATAGTGGTAAATAAGATCTTTTGAATATGCCCCTAGAAATTGTGGAGTGAGCTTTCGGTCGACTTAATGGAATTATTCTTCTGGAATTTGACCTTATACTTGGTATGGATTGGTTAGTAGAACATCAAGCCGTGTTGGATTGTGCGGCTAAACGAATGGAACTAAGGACCCCTGAGGATGAGGTGGTCATTATGATAGGAGAGAGAAGGAACTATTTGACTAATGTAGTTTCGGTGCTTAAGGCTGAAAGGATGGTACGTAAAGGGTACGAGGCGTTCTTAGCCTTTGTAAGCGTTGGATGGAAGTGAGGAAGGTGTCAAAGTAGTCAGAACAGTAAGGGACTTTGAGGATGTGTTTCCAGAGGAATTACCAGGAATACCCCCAGATAGAGAAGTTGAATTTGGAATAGACTTACTACCAGGAACAGCGTCTGTGTCAATTGCTCCATACCGAATGGCGCCAAAGGAATTAGTGGAGCTTAAGGCTCAAATCAAGGAATTATTGATCGGGTTTATTCGACCCAAAGGTGTCTCCGTGGGAGCACCGGTCTTGTTTGTGAAGAAGAAGGACTAACTATGCGATGTGCATAGACTATCGTCAATCAATAAGTCGACCATCAAGAACAAGTATCCCTTGCCAAGAATCGATGACTTGTTCGATCACCGAAAGGAGCCGCAGTTGTTTTTGAAGATCGATTTACTGGCCGGATACCATCATTGAAGGTGAAGGAGGTCGATATCCATAAGACCACTTTTAGGACAAGATATGGTCACTTTGAGTTTGTAGTAATGCCGTTTAGTTGACAAACGCCCAATGCTGCTCATGGATATGATGAATCGAGGGTTCCAACCTTACTTAGACAAAGTTTGTTGTGGTATTCATCGATGATATCTTGGTATATTCTAAGTCCAAGAGGAGCATGATGAGCATCTCCAATTGTGTTACAAGTATTAAGGAGAAGAGCTTTATGCCAAATTCAAGAAGTGTGAATTTTGGCTTAGAGAAGTTGCTTTAGGACACGTGGTGTCCGCCGAGGAATAAGGGTGGATCCTAAGAAAATCGGCGGTGTTGGATTGGAAACCACCTAAGTCGCAAGAGAGATTCGTAGTTTCTTAGGGTTGGCGTGCTATTATCAAGGTTCGTGGAAGGATTCTCGCCGATAGTCGCGCCATTAACAAAATTGTTGAGGAAGGAAGTACCTTTGTGTGGACAGATAGCAACAAGAGAGTTTTGAAAACTTAAAAGGTATTAACTAAGCTCCTGTTGATTCAACCTCGAGGTGAAAGGATTTTTAGGTATATCGTGACGCGTCACATACGGGGTTAGGATGTGTTCTTATGCAAGATGGCAGTAGTCGCTATGCGTCCCGACAGCTTAAGGCCGATGAAGTGAACTACCCAACCCATGACTTGAATTGGCAAGCAGTGGTCTTCGCCTCAAGGTGTGGAGGCATTATCTCAGACGGAGAAAGGTCAAGGATCTACACGCACTACAAGAGTCTCAAGTACCTATTGACTCAAAAGGAGTTAAACTTGAGGCAACGAAGGTGGGTGGAATTACTGAAAGACTATGACTGTTCGATAGAATATCATCCGGGCAAGGCGAATGTAGTAGCTGATGCTTTAAGTAGGAAGGTTGTGATGACTTAAGAGCAATGTTCGCCATTTAAGCTTATATGAGGATGAAAGTTTGTTGGCCGAAGTTACAAGTCAAGCCAACATGGTTGAAGGAAGTAAAAGAGGGACAGCTTGGTTGATGAAGATTTAAATGTTAAGCTACAAAAAGCATGTAATGTAGAGTTGGAGGACTATGAGATTAATGATGAATGAGTATTATGCTACAAAGGGAAAGTATGTATGCCAAGAGACAAGGAGTTAAGACAGAAGATCCTTCGAGAAGCGCATAGTAGCCCTTATACTATGCATCCCGAGGCATTGTCAGTACAGAGACTTAAGAGAACAATTGCGTGATCTTAAACGAGAAGTTACGTAATTTGTGGGAAGATGTCTGACGTGTTAAAGTTAAGGTCGAACACTAAGTTCCATCGGATTGCTTCACCAATCCAGATTCCACAAAGGAAGTGGGAAAGAATTACCATGGACTTCGTTAGTGGGCTTCCCTCACGCCTACTAAGAAGGACTCAGATGGGTGATAATGGACCGCTTGACCAAGTCCGCACATTTTATCCCAAGAAGAATAGACTATCCTCTTCAAAAGCTAGCCAAGTTATATGTGGCGTAAATTGTGAGGTTACATGGATTACCAATGTCGATCATCTCGATAGAGACCCAAGGTTTACGCCTCGATTTTGGAAGGCACTTCATCAAGCTTTAGGCACCAAGTTGATTTTACTACTACTTTCCATCCACAATCGACGGGCAATCGAACGAGTAATACAAGTGTTGGAGGATATGTTGAGAGGATGTGTGATGGATTTTCGAGGAAGTTGGGAGGACTACTTGCCTTTAGCAGAGTTCGCCACAACAACAAAGCTTATCGTGCTAGCATTCAATGGCACCATATGAAGCATTGTACGGACGGAAGTGTCGACTCCTACTTGTTAGACCGAAGTTAGAGAACGTCGAGTTTTGGGACCGTAGATTGTGCGTAAATGTAAGAGAAGGTTGAAATAATTCAACACACGCTAAAAGAAGCCTTAGATAGATGTAAGTCTTATGTCGACCTCAAATGGAAGGAAATAGAATTTGAAGTAGGAGACCAAGTGTTTCTAAAAGTCTCACCATGGAAGAAAGTGATGAGGTTTGGCCTGAAGTGGAAATTAAGCCCAAGATTTACTCGTTCCCTATCGTACTAAAGCTTAGTGGGACCAAGCATACCAGCTAGAGTTGCCACCAGAGTTGCAACAAATACATGACGTGTTCCATGTATCCATGCTACGTCGTTACCGATCGGATCCCTCTCACATAGTACCAGTAGAAGAAGTGGAGCTAAGGCCGACTTAACTTACGAGGAAGAGCCGATCTGATTCGAACGTGACGTGAAAGTACTAAGAAGGAAGACAGCCTCTAGTTAAAGTATTATGGCACAATCATGGATCTAAGAAGCTTCGTGGGAGTCGAGGAGGCCATGAGACAACAATACCTCAACTATTTTAGTTAAGAAATTTCGAGGATAAAATTTTGTTTAAGGGGTAGAATCAGAACATCCCGAATAGGGCCTATGCATTTCCAGCTTAATTGTATGAAATGACAAGTTTCAAGTACTATGAATAAACTTTGATACTTTTGAAACCTAGAAATGCATGAAAATGGAAATGAAAACTAAATGAAAATGGAAATGGAAATGGAAATGGAAATGGAAATGGACATTTTGGAAACTTAGACATTTTTGGAAAACCTAAGTAAATTAGAAAGTGAATATTTTGGAAACCAAGCCAAAATAGGAAACTAAACATTTTGGTAACCAAACCAAAATAGGAAACTGAACATTTTGGAAACCAAGCCAAAATAGGAAACTAAACATTTTGGAAACTTGGAAAATACAGAGTCACAATAAAATTTTAGGAAACTTAAAATGACCCCTGAATGTCAAATTTAAGAGCCTAAAGGGGAGCTTAGCCAAGTGACCCTAAAATATAAAGAACATAAAATTTGACCCAATAACTGAGTTGGAAATGTGGCTCAAGATGCCCCTAAGGCCCTAGGAAAATCGCCCAAATGCAAGAGGTTTTGGGCCTAAGTTTGAGTCATCAAGGAAACAAATAAAAGAAATAAAATTTTGTCTCCATGAGTCGAGAGTTGACGCACAAGGAAGAGGAATTTCTATTCAATAAAAACTCTTGGCTAATTAGGAGATTTGATGGAATTTCATATTGATAAAACTAAAACTTATCACAAGTGAAGAATTGGTCAATTAGGGACTCTAAGGCTAATAGATTCACCAAAGAAAGAAAAGAAAAAGCCATTCTCTCTCTTCAACATCTTGTCAAACCTCCTAGAGAAAGTAGCAACAATCTTTCCTCTTCTTCAAATTAAATTCCCTTGTCAAAAACTCTCCATCTTTCTCTTTCTTTTTCTTCTTCTACTATTCATCCACAAAAGCCAAAGCTTTGAGATCCACAATAGTGCCATAGCCGAATAGCATAAGGGATCTTCCGGATTCAAAACAAGGTAAGTACATCATTATACAATCCAAAAAAGATCCCTCCATGATTTAATAGTAGATCAAATCTAACAAGTGATTCTACAGAATTTGAAATAAAGATCAACTTCGGATTTGAGGTAAGTGAGTCTATACATTCTGCCAAGGCCAAATCTTAGTCAATTAGATCAAATTGATCAAAACTAATCTATTCAGAGATCTAGGAAGTTGCCGATTTCAAGGAAAAAGGAGGTGAAGTTTTGGATTTAAAAATCCATAAGGTAAGCCCTAAAGGTATTCGGCCAAAGTTTATGTGATTACCTAGATTAGATCCGTAATTATTAAAAGTCGAAAACTAATTTATGTTGAAGTTTCAAGGTTGGTCGAATATCAAGTGAAGGAAAACAAAGATTCCGGATTTGAATAAACATCAAATCGGCATCAAAGGTAAGCTCTTTACAAATCCTACTAGGATTTGGATATTATAGCCCAAAATAGAATTTATGCTAAGATATATATTTGATAAACCAAATGTAGGAATTAGGATCTAAACATTAGATCTTGCTTTCGAAATCTCAAGGAATCGCTACACAAATCAGGTGTGTATTCCACACTACTCTTAATAGTTTTATGGTTTAAATATGTTATATATGTTAATGTGAAAGTGAAAGAAAGTGGCTAAAGTGCCATATTATGGTACAAAGTATTCAGGTACATTTTCCTACTTCTACTAGGATTTCGAAATAAATGTTATACAAGTGAAAAGTGATGTGAAAGTGAAATAAAAATATGTTATGCATGATATTTATAATTTGGGGCATTCAAGATTTATGTGAAAGGGGAAGAAGGTGTTGACTACGGTCTCACCAACGTTATAAGTGAAAGTGATGACTTCGGTCTCACTAAGTGAATGTGATGACTTTGGTCTCACTAAGTGGTAACTTTGGTTACATTACGTTGGTGGCTATGGCACAATATTATCGATGGCGATGAGCACATCGATCGCAATGAACGCCTTCGATGGAGTGTAGCGGAAGGAGGTTGACTTAGTAGTCCCCACTTGCAAAGTTGGTACTGGGTGGAGTGTAGCAGATGGCATATAGGTTTGGGTTCTTGTTTGCATCATGATATTGAAATTTTATATGCATATGATTTTTATGGTGTGCCTATTTCTATTATGTTTAGTGTTGGTTACACACCGAGTCTATCGACTCACCTCGCTGTGGGAATATGTTTCGTGTGATGAGCAAGAATGGACCGGACGGCAGAACTTGTGGTGGCCATGATCGACTTGACGCTCAGCTTTAATTTGAATATTTATTTTATTTTTAAAGTAATCGTATAATTTATTATTTTGGGTTTCATTTTATGTAATAAGGCCACCGTGATTTAATTTTATTCCTACTATAATTACTATGTTATGAGTTTAGGGCTTTATAAAGAGTAAGCCCACTTAATATGGAATAAGGTTAAATATTTTGTCACTTGAAACAAATGGGTTTTTGTAATAAAAAATAAATTTGTTTTCAACTCAAGCCCAACCCACAACAAACTATCTTCCAAAACTCATAGTTTTCAAAACATTCGAATGAATTTGAACCGGGTTACTTCGAGGAACATACCAGATCTAGTCTATTCTCGTGGGCCAGGTTTGAGGGGTGTTTCACTCCCAATTCCGTCCAACATGTAGGAGTTCGACACTTTCGACCATACAACGCTTCATATGGTGCCATCCAAATACTTGCCTGATAGCTGTTATTGTAGGCAAATTCCGCCAGAGGTAAATATTCTCCCAACTTCCTAAATCCATCACACCCCTCAACATGTCCTCTAACACTTGATTACCTGCTCAGATCGCCTCACGACCGTGGATGAAAAGTCAGAGTGAATCCAATTTAGTGCCTAAAGCCCGATGTAACGCTTCCGTAATCGGAAGTAAACCTGGGTCCCTATCCAAATAATCGATAGTGGAACTCCATACAACCGCATAATTTTAGCCACATACAATTTTGCCAACTTTTGCAGAATAATCGACTCATCGAATAAAGCGCGGACTTGGTTAAACGGTCCACTATTACCCATACCGAGTCCTTCTTAGTAGGCGTAAGGGAAGCCCACTAACGAAGTCCATGGTAATTTCTCCCACTTCCATCATGAATCATGATTGGTCAAGCAACTCGATGGGACTTGGTGTTCACCTTAACTTGTCGACACATCAAACACTTGCCAACAAATTCAAGAATTCCTTTTCGACTAGGCCACCAAAATTGTTCCTCAAGTCTCAGTACAACTTAGTGCCTCCAAGATGCATAGCATAAGGGCTACCATGCGATTCCTGAAGAATCCTTCGTCTAAGTTCCTTATCCTTGGGCATATAGACCTTGTTCTTGAAACATAACACTCCTTCGCCATTAATGCCATAATCTTCCAACTCTCCATTTTGTATTTGCTGTAGCTTAGCACTTAGGTCCTCATCAGCCAACTGTCCCTCTTTCACCTCATTCAACCATGTCGGCTTGACTTGCAATTCTGGCAACAGGCTCCCATCATCATATAAACTCAAGTGTGCGAACATTGCCCTCAGATCTAACACAACTTTTTGACTTAGAGCATCCGCCACTACATTCACCTTGCCTAGATGGTACTTTATTGAACAATCATAGTCCTTCAGTAATTTAACCCACCTTCACTGCCTTAAGTTTAACTCCTTCTAAGTCATCAAATACTTAAGGCTCTTGTGGTCTGTGTAGATCGTTGACTTTTCACCATAAAGATAGTGCCTCCATACATTAAGGGTGAAGACCACTGTCGCCAATTCCAAGTCATGCGTCGGGTAATTCACCTCATGTGGCCTCAACTGTCGGGACACATATACAACTACTTTCCCATCTTGCATCAATACATAACCCAAACCTGTATGGGAAGCGTCACAATACATCGTAAAATCTTTTTTCGCTTCCAAATTAATCAACACCGAGCCTCTATCAATACCTCTTAAGTTTTTCAAAACTCTCTTGTTGCTTATCCGCCCATACAAAGGGTACTTCTTTCCTTAATAACTCATTAAAGGGCGCTATTGACGAAAATCCTTCCACTAACCTTCGTAATAGCCTCGCCATTCCCAAGAAACTATGAATCTCGCCACCACTTAGGTGGTTTCCAATCCAACACCGCTTGATCTTTCTAGGATCCACCTTATTCCTTCAAGCAGACATCACATGCCCTAAGAATGCAATCTCCTTAAGCCAAAATTCACACTTGGTCAATTTGGCATGAGCTTCTTTTTCCTTAACACTTGCAAAGACAATCCGGATATGCTCATCATGCTCCTCCTCAGTCTTGGAGTATATAAAGATGTCGTCGATGAACACCATGATGAACCTATCCAAGTAAGGTTGAAAAACTCGGTTCATCATATCCATGAACGCGACTGGGGCATTTTTTAACCCGAACGGCATTACTACAAACTCATAGTGGTCGTATCTTGTCCTAAAGGCTGTCTTATGGATATCTGTCTCTTTCACCTTCAACTGATGATATCCCGACCTTAAGTCAATCTTTGAGAACATTACTGCCCCCTTAAGATGATCGAACAAGTCATCTATCCTTGGCAAGGGATACTTGTTCTTGATGGTCAGCTTATTCAATTGACGATAGTCTATGCACATACGCATAGTTCCATATTTCTTCTTCACAACAGACCGGTTCTCCCATGGAGACACATTGGGTCTAATAAACCCACGATCTAGCAATTCCTGGATTTGAGCCTCGAGCTCCACCAAATCCTTTGGTGCCATTCTCAGATGGGTAATTGACACGTGAGCTATTCCCGACAAAGAAATCAATTCCAAACTCCACCTCCCCGTCTCGAGGTATTCTTGTAATTCTTCTGGAACACATCTTTGAACTCCCTTACCATTCTAACTCCACTAACACCTTTTCATTTCCATCTAGCGACTTACGAAGGCTAAAAATGCCTTGCACCTTTACTTAACCATCTTTTCACTTTTATCGCCAAACTACATTAGATAAGTAGTTTCTTCTTTCTCCTATCATAATGACCATCTCATCCTCCCGGTCCTTAACTCCATTCACTTAGTCGACAAATTCAACACAACCGATGGTCCACTAGCCACCTATACTAAGTATGAGATCGAACTCCAAAGGGAAGTTCCATCAGTGTAGAAAAACCACGCCTTGAATTTCTAAAGGTACACTTCGAAGACCTTATTTACTACTACAGCTTGACCTAGTGGGCTTACTACAAACCCATCTCCTACAAGAAGGTTCAGAGGCTATGCCTAGTGTTTCAACTACACTATAGGCAACATAAGAATGGGTCGAGCCCACATCAATCAAAGCATAATAGGTTTCCCAAATACAAGAAACGACGATTATAATGTCCGCTGCTTTTATCCTCCCTACTTGAACTGCAGATAAACCAAACTCGGTCAGCTTTACCTCAAGAGTTAGCAAAGACTCTCAATCTTGTTCCACGCCCTCTACCAATATTATTACCTCTACCATTCTGACCATGACCTCTCCGAGGTCATCGTCCACCTCTACCAAACCGATTAACATTTTGAGCTATTGGTTGATTCTCATATGGTCTCATCGGACAATCCTTGATCATATGGTCCTTGACCCACATTTGAAACACCCACTGCCTTCTTCCAAAGATTCGCTAAGTGTTTCTTCCCACACCGCTTCACAAGCACGATATTGCCCTCTAGTACTGCTTATCGACCTTGCGCCCATCGCTCTAGGCCTTTTTTGAGCATTCCCAGATGATCCAGATGACCCAAATCCTCTCTTCTGCTTATTTCGATCCGTGTTCTACCTCACAGAGTCCTTAATTCCTTCCGCTATCTTAGCTTTCTCTACCAAATCAGAAAACTCCTGCTCTTGATGTGGAGCGACAACCAACCTCAGGTCATCCTTTAGTCTATCCTCAAACTGAACACACGGATCATGCTCTGTTGCCACCACTCCTCGAGTATACCAGCTTAACCTCAAAAATTCAGCTTCATATCTGCATCGACTTGTTCCTTGAACCACCCCAAAAATGCCTTCCTATGCTCATCAATATAACGCAGCCGACATACTTCTTCCGATATGCCGCTTAACATAGTCCTGTGTCGATCCTTAATGTGGCACCATCCCGAATCGTTAACCACCATTGACACGCTTCATTATGAAAGGCCACCATTCCTTTCAACTTCTCCTTAGGAGTCAAATCGAGCTCATCCATAATGCGCTCGTCAGCCCAACCAAGATTCAACAGACTGGTGCCACACCAGATAGTCCATTAAACACCTCATTCGCTGGCTTAGAGTCGCCAGTATAGATTTTGAGCTCTCATATTCCCTCCAAGACCAGCCACCATTTCAAGAACTCCTGCAAGATGCCCTACGATACAAGATCTTCTCCCATCCGATCTTGTCAGCCAACACCAACAAAGTGGTGGTGGTGGCAATGGTACCTCATTCTCATATCTTTGACTGATCTTACGAAGTTTCAAGACGGCCATTCTACCTCGATCGCTTCTCGACATTGCTACCACGCCCCTAGAGCTCATTTCTACGATCGCGCTTTAGTCCGGTTTAAGAAATTTTATGAATTAGCCCTTATTCCACCGATTATCCACAAGAAGTTTTATAAGGTGAAGTTTAATAGGGTTCTTTCGATCATTCAAAGTTTCAAGTCTTCTATCCTAACTCACGTAAAAGCACATCCATTCCATAGTATCTCACATACACATTCACTCTTCTGACAATTTCGTCTGCTCCAACCTGTGGGTATTCTCGTAATTTATCCTACAGGGGTATTTTCGTAATTTGTCAAAATAAGGTTCTTTGGTGTTTTTGTCAATAAGGGTATTCTAGAAATTTTGCATTCCCAGGGGTATTTTGGAAAATTTGGAAATCTGAGGGTATTTTAGTAATTAACCCGTAAATTTGTAAATCTTAATAAATCAAGGGTATTTTGGGAATTTTACAACACTTGGGGGTTGTTTTTGAGAATTTATTTTCCAAATTAGTGTTGTTACAATAATTTTTGAAGATCGGGGGTCATTCTGGTAATTTTGTAACTCGGGGGTATTTCGATAATTTGCAGGTTAGGAGTAATTTTGTAAAATTTTTTTCCATAATCAAGGTATCTTGATATTTTGTAAATTTAGGGTTCCTTTAAGCAAAGTAGTGAAATTTTGATAAGAAATGTGGGTATTTTGAAAATTTTCATAAACTAATGACATTTTTGTAATTTTACCACTAGGGGTATTTTTGTAATTTTATAAATCAAAAATATTTTGAAAATTTTCCAAAATAAGTTTTTGCTACTATTCAAGGGGTAATTTGGTGATTATAAAACTAGGGTTTTCATAAAAAAATACGGCTAGTCCCTTTCGGTTTTAGTTAGGGTTTAGCCTGTATAAGTCAAGTCTCTTGGTTAGTGGTGAACCGAGGCTACGCACTGTAGGATTCGAGGAGAGGAGGTAAGTCACGGACCGCTTAAATACCAATCTCCCAATCAAACCAATCCTAGACATGCGCACCATGGTTGCCACACCCTAACTCTGCCACTTTAACCATGTGTTTGTCTAATTAGGCATTTAAGTCTTATGTATTTGTTGGGGTAACTAGTCCTAGGTTCAAGTACTTATCATGCTAATCTACGCTCCATTCCATTTCTACCCATTCTACAAGTCATAATATAAATCACACAAGAGATCGGAGTACTTACTTGGTGGACTTCGTGTCGGAGACTTAGTGGGCCACGCCATAAAAACTTGCTTAATTCACAAAATTTCTTTTGGGCTTAACTTTGAAAACATTTTGGGCCTTAACCCAAGGCCGAGAGTTCAAACTGGCTCGATACCAAGCTAAAACACCCCAAACCCGCCCACGAGCCTTTACCGTGATCTCGTATGTTCCTCGATGTAACCCTACCAAAATTCTTTTTTGGCATTGGAAAAAATGATGTGTTTGAAAAGATAGATTGTTTTTGGGTTGGGTTCTGTTGGAAAACAAGTTAGTTTTATATTTGAAATCCTTTAATTTTAGGTGACAAAGCGCTTAAGGTTTGTTTTTAAATGAAATAAACTTAGTCGTTAATTTAAGAAAAGTTTGCATCATAATGAAATAATTTAACGCATGCATAAAATAAAATTCATACTATGGCCTTATTACATCAAAATAAACCCAAAATAAATTAAAGTGCTTAAACAAAATTTAAAATGTCTAAATAAATAATTTTTGTCTGCATGGCCACCTTTAAGCCCTCGCCGACCCTTGGCCCATTACCGATCGTCACCAAAAAGGTTCCTACAACGGGTGAGTCAAACAGACTCAATGTGTACACAAACACTAAGTCTTAACAAATTCAGCACAACAAATCATGTTCATACATATCATAATTTACATTTAATGATGCATTCTAACCCAAGCCTATATGCCATCCGCTACACATCACCCGCATCATCCCGCACACCATGGGGACTATTAAGTCAACCTCCATCCGCTACACACCATCGAAGGCAACAACTATAGTCGACGTGCTCATCGCCTCTTATAAAATTCGTGGCATAGCCACCCGATACATACTTTGTGTCATGAGACACCATATTCGATATCGTGGTCTTAGGTCACCACATTCGTATATCGTGGTCTTAGGTCACCACATTCACTTCCCCTTTTCATAATATCCCATATGCCCATGTCATACAAAATCATGCAACATAATGCCTTAGCCCGATTTCACATTCTTATCATATTCATATTCATGGCATAACAAGTCTTATCATACTCATAGTAGGAGTAGGAAACGACATTAGTACTTTGTACCGCTGTATGGTACTTTAGACATACTTTTCACATTCTTAATATCGCATATATATATCTATAACATGCCATAAAACTTATCAAGAAGTAGTGTGGTACACACCGATACACTTAGTGGTTTACTTAAATCAAAATCTGATCTAAAGCCTTAGATCCTTTAGTTCCTATAATTAGCCATTAGTAGACATATTAGAAAACCTATTCGCTAGATTATTAAACTCAAGGACTTTTGAAACCATACTTACCTAGTTGCCGATTGGGTTATCAAACAAACTCAAAACGTTGTGTTGGTTCTTCTTGCAATCTACTATACTAGATCATCTAAAGGATTTGTTTCGCTTTTTAATCAATTAAGAAATAAATCTAGATACCCAAATTAGGCCTTGGCCAATTGTACTTATTGCACTTACCTTGAAATTCTCAAATCTCTAATCCTTGTATACCTCCGAAATCCCTATAGACTCATATATTAGATCCAAAATCACTTAAACATGATAAATGGCCTTTGACCAATTGACTTACCTTAGATCCTTGAAAGTCCCGAAAGATCTCCTCCTTGTAGTTGATAACTATTAAATCCCTAAACCTCCCTTCCATAATTCGACCAAGATTAATGATAGGGGCTAGTCCCTAAATTTTGATAAGTCTAAAAATATAAAGGAATGGAAACCGAATTTGGATCTTACCCTTACTTGAAGAAATCGACAGCCCTTTTTGCTTGAAGCCCCTCAAAGATTCGACTTTGAGATCAACAATGGTGGTTCAGCCCTTTATGATATCAAGAGTAGAAAAGAGAAGAAGAAAGCTTTAAGATTTGGCTAAGGCTTTAAATCACAAGAAATATTCGGCTACAAGGGAATTTGGGGTTGGAAGAAAGAAACAAAAGAAGATTAGGAGAAGAGTAGAAGAATTTCAAAGAATGGAGGATGCTAATGGAGTTTCAGCTTTGAGAAAAGGAGAGGATTTCCTTAACTACAAAATTCTACAAGAGAGACTTAGGTGAAACAACAAAATTCTAAGACTTAAGCCCCTTTCAAAACCGAAAATACCAACCCAAAGAGCCCTCTATTCTACCACTACCTCAACTCCGATCAACTCCCTTATTAATCTCCTTATTATCTCTTATATCTTAAAAAAAATACCAATAATTATCCATCACTTATCCATCTATTTGCCAAATTTTAACAAAAATAAAACACCTCCCTTTTAGTGCCTTAATGCCGCCCACTTCTCCTCTTAATGTCGAAAAATAAAACTCCTTTTGCTCACCTTGTGGCTTGAACCTAGGCCCATTTGCATAGCTTGTATGCCACTTACCTGGCTTTAAGTGGTGCCCTATAGCCACTTTACCAAGCCTATTTGTATGTCATAGTTCACATACATTTCCTCTTAAGGCCCTATTCACTTAGCTCCCTTAATAAGACTTAAAATCTAAGGCTTTTCTAAGGTATTTCCCTACATTTCAAAGTTCACGATATTCATAGATCACATTCGTAATGTTTATAAACATGATATTTCATATAATTAAGCATGAATGCACAAGCCCATTTCCGTGATATTACACTATAGTAGGTTTCTTTTAATTCACTTAGAAGTTTTGGAACTAAGATCATTATATTATTATTGTGTAATAATAAATACCACTAAAAGTCAATGGTAAATGAATTAATAAAATGAAATTTAAAAGACACTATAAAGCACTCCAATGTTTGAAATTGTTGAGTAGGCCAGTAATACTCTATTTGCTCCATTGTATTATTGATTAGAAATGCAAGATCAAATAAGAGTGATAAAAAAATTAGTTTGGGGGCATTCCACTATAGTAGGAGGCTGAGTAGCTAAGAGGGTAGTTGTTTACTCCATCCATCTTTTTAGTCAAAAACCTTAGCTTCATGAGTGAATCTCATTCAAATTGTTGCGTGATGTAATACCGATAATCTAGTGTATGCTCTATTGAGATTGTCAAGTAAAGAAATCATGTGTCAAGATGAATTTCTAAAAAATTGTATATAATGCAATGATAGAGTAAGTATGAGAAGAAAAACTAAGTTTAGTGGAAAGATAAACTAAGTACACTAGGAAGTGCTTGTTATAGTCATAATTGCATGAATAATTCATTTTACATGCATGCTATTAATTATGTTATTCATTATATTATTTTGCTTATGGGCTCAAGGCCCAAACCCCGTAAATTGAAAATCTGGCCCAGTGGACAAGTAAGTGAGTTATACACTGAGTTCTAAGTAACTCAACCCCTTAAATTTTTCCATCTCAGGTAATGGAAATTCACGTGGACTTGGGCCGAGGATGACTTCGTGGAGGCCATACTGCAAAACATGGGTTTGTTAAACTCTGAACTTTTTAATAAGTATTTTACTATTTTGGGCTAATGTAATAAGGGCCTCTATAAATAATTTATGGATTTATATGTGTGTTTGGTTTTAAACTATATTTTGGACTTTTAAATATGGGCTATGATTATATGATGTTTTATTAAAATAAATTTGGGTTTTCAAATATATGAAATTCCTTTATAAATATTTTATTATTGTTAACTCTTAAACAAATTACCTAAGGGTTTTAATATTACAATGTTAATAATGTTTTTCAACTAACGTTTTCTAATATTCATCAAATTAAAATTACTCTTGATTTTTATTAAACCCGTAATTAAAAATAATATTGTAGTTTTCAACTTATTGAAGATTTTAAAATAGCTCGATTCATGTAACAAACCAAATCTAGTCTCAATGCATAGACCGGGTTTGGGGTGTTACACTTCGGGTCGGAGACTTAGTGGGCCATGCCATAAAAACCTGCTTAATTCACAAAATTTCTTTTGGGCTTAACTTTGAAAACATTTTGGGCCTTAACCCAAGGCCGAGAGGTTAAACCTGGGCTCTGATACCAAGCTAAAACACCCCAAACCCGGCCCACGAGCCTTTACCGGATCTGGTATGTTCCTCGATGTAACCCGGCTCAAAATACTTTTGTGGCATTGGAAAAAAATGATGTGTTTGAAAAGATAGATTGTTTTTGGGTTGGGTTCGGGTTGGAAAACAAGTTAGTTTTATATTTGAAATCCTTTGATTTTAGGTGACAAAGCGTTTAAGGTTTGTTTTTAAATGAAATAAACTTAGTCGTTAATTTAAGAAAAAGTTTGCATCATAATGAAATAATTTAACGTGCATGCATAAAATAAAATTCATACTATGGCCTTATTACATCAAAATAAACCCAAAATAAATTAAAGTGCTTAAACAAAAATTTAAAATGTCTAAATAAATAATTTTTGTGCTGTGCATGGCCACCTTTAAGCCCCTGCCGACCCGGTCCATTACTGATCGTCACCGAAAAAGGTTCCCACAATGGGGTGAGTCAAAACAGACTCAATGTATACACAAACACTAAGTCTTAACAAATTCAGGCACAACAAATTATGTTCATACATATCATAATTTACATTTAATGATGCATTCTCGAACCCAAGCCTATATGCCATCCGCTACACATCACCCGTACCATCCTGTACACCATGGGGACTACTAAGTCAACCCTCCATCCGCTACAAACCATCGAAGGCAGTCACTATAGTCGACGTGCTCATCGCCCTTATAAAATTCGTGGCATAGCCACCAGATACATACTTTGTGTCATGAGACACCATATTCAGATATCGTTGTCTTAGGTCACCACATTCAGATGTCGTGGTCTTAGGTCACCACATTCACTTCCCCTTTTTCATAATATCCCATATGCCCATGTCATACAAAATCATGCAACATAATGCCTTAGGCCCGATTTCACATTCTTATCATATTCATATTCATGGCATAACAAGTCTTATCATACTCATAGTAGGAGTAGGAAATGTACCTTAGTACTTTGTACCGCTGTATGGTACTTTAGACATACTTTTCACATTCTTAATATCGCATATATATATCTATAACATGCCATCAAACTTATTAAGAAGTAGTGTGGGGTACACACCTGATACACTTAGTGGTTTCCTTAAATCCCGAAAAATCTGATCTAAAGCCTTAGATCCTTTAGTTCCTATAATTAGCCATTAGTAGACATATTAGAAAAACCTATTCGGCTAGATTATTAAATCCCAAAGGACTTTTGAAACCATACTTACCTAGTTGCCGATTGGGTTATCAAACAAATCCCAAAAACGTTGTGTTGGTTCTTCTTGCAATCGGCCTATACTAGATAATCTAAAGGATTTTTTTCAGCTTTTTAATCAATTAAGAAATAAATCTAGATACCCAAATTAGGCCTTGGCCAATTGTACTTATTGCACTTACCTTGAAATTCTCAAATCTCGGAATCCTTGTATACCTCTGTCGAAATCCCTATAGACTCATATATTAGATCCAAAATCACTTAAACATGATAAATGGCCTTTGACCAATTGACTTACCTTAGATCCTTGAAAGTCCCGAAAGATCTCCTCCTTGTAGTTGATAACTATTAAATCCCGAAACCTCCCTTCCATAATTCGGCCAAGATCAATGATAGGGGTTAGTCCCTAAATTTCGATAAGTCTAAAAATATAAAGGAATGGAAACCAAATTTGGATCTTACCCTTACTTGAAGAAATCGACAGCCCTTTTTGCTTGAAGCCCCTCAAAGATTCAGCTTTGAGATCAACAATGGTGGTTTAGCCCTTTATGATATCAAGAGTAGAAAAGAGAAGAAGAAATCTTTAAGATTCGACTAAGGCTTTAAATCACAAGAAATATTCAGCTACAAGGGAATTTGGGGTTGGAAGAAAGAAACAAAAGAAGATTAGGAGAAGAGTAGAAGAATTTCAGCAATGGAGGATGCTAATGGAGTTTCAGCTTTGAGAAAAAGGAGAGGATTTCCTTAACTACAAAATTCGGCAAGAGAGACTTAGGGGTGAAACAACAAAATTTGGCACTTAAGCCCCCTTTCAAAACTGAAAATACCAACCCAAAGAGCCCCCTATTCGGCCACTACCTCAACTCCTGATCAACTCCCTTACTAATCTCCTCATTATCTCTTATCTCTTAAAAAAATACCAATAATTATCCATCACTTATCCATCTATTTGCCAAATTTTAACAAAAATAAAACACCTACCTTTTAGTGCCTTTATGCCGTCCACTTCTCCCTCTTAATGTCGAAAAATAAAAACTCCTTTTTGCTCACCTTGTGGCTTGAACCTAGGCCCATTTGCATAGCTTGTGGCGTCACTTACCTGGGCTTTAAGTGGTGCCCTATAGCCACTTTACCAAGCCTATTTGTATGTCATAGTTCACATACATTTCCTCTTAAGGCCCTATTGACTTAGCTCCCTTAATAAGACTTAAAATCTAAGGTTTTTCTAAGGTATTTCCCTACATTTCAAAGTTCACGATATTCATAGATCACATTCAGAACGTTTATAAACATGATATTTCATATAATTAAGCATGAATGCACAAGCCCATTTCCAGGATATTACACTATAGTAGGTTTCTTTTAATTCACTTAGAAGTTTTGGAACTAAGATCATTATATTATTGTTGTGTAATAATAAATACCACGGAAAAGCTGCGGGTAAATGAATTAATAAAATGAAATTTAAAAAGACACTATAAAGCACTCCAATGTTTGAAATTGTTGAGTAGGCCAGTAATACTCTATTTGCTCCATTGTATTATTGATTAGAAATGCAAGATCAAATAAGAGTGATAAAAAAATTAGTTTGGGGGCACTCCACTATAGTAGTAGGCTGAGTAGCTAAGAGGGTAGTTGTTTACTCCATCCATCTTTTTAGTCAAAAACCTTAGCTTCATGAGTGAATCTCATTCAAATTGTTGCGTGATTAATACCTGATAATCTAGTGTATGCTCTATTGAGATTGTCAAGTAAAGAAATCATGTGTCAAGATGAATTCTCTAAAAAAAATTGTATATAATGCAATGATAGAGTAAGTATGAGAAGAAAAACTAAGTTTAGTGGAAAGATAAACTAAGTACACTAGGAAGTGCTTGTTATAGTCATAATTGCATGAATATTTAGGAACATTTATTTTTAGGTAACATTTTCTGCACTTCCTATGCTAAATAAACATATAAAATTTGAACCAATTTTTTAGACAGAAAACTTCTGAGAATGGTGGTATAAAATATGTTTCGTTTGGTTTAGTAGTACAAGAGGCAATTGTGCATTTATGGCAAATTCATGCATTCATGCATTCATACATATTTTGCTTGAGGACAAGAAAGAACTTAGGTTTGGGGGTGTGATAACTCTTGAAAAGAGTTATATTTTGAACCTCTAAGCTTGATTAAATGCATGTGCTTAAGTAGATATATTTTCATTTTTAGGTTATTTTTAGAACATTGCATAATAACGCTTGGATTGTGCCTTAAATGTCATTTCATGTTACTTTTACTGTTGGGAAGAAAGGAATTGGTTGTTGTATGCAACAGGTGCAGGAAGGATGAAGAAAAAGAGGAAAAGGAGGAAGATAATGAAGAAAGTGAAATATTGCCATGGCAAAAGGTTGGGTAGATTGCCAACACAAATTCCATCACAATTCTAGGAAAATGCTGACGTAACACTCAATCCTTGTTACTCTCAGCTAGCTGGACATGTACCAGATAAATCCACTTGGAAAAATGGAATAAAGAGTGTGTTGAGAGAGGGGGACCTAACCTATAAAAGAGGAAAGAGAAAATAAAGATTTTGGATGGGGATTATACACGAGGATTTTTTAGGGGAATTTGGGAGAGCAATTTTCTTTCTAGAAAAACACGTGAAAAGTTCTAGAAAAAATGAGAGGGTAGCAACTTAAGAGGAGAGCAAAAATGCAAGGAAAGGGATGAACAATCAGCCTTGGGTCTTGCACGATTCAGCAGCATCGAAGTGAAAGCTGGAGTGGCAAAAGGTTCCTGCAATTCTACCTTCACTCTGTTGATTAATTTTTACGGTTTCTAAACTATTAATGATGATGTTGAATGTTATTCTGATTTTGGATTTTAAATCCCAACCCATTAGCTAATTTTATTTGGGTTGGAATTACTGGATCTATCTTGATATCCTTAATGATCATGGTGATATTTTGAGTAGATCTACTATTTTATTCAGTTTGGATTATTTTAAATATAAGCATGGAAGCTCTAGACATAGACGAATGCATGGTATATCTTAGACTTGATTTAATTTTTAAAAGTTTAAATAAGTTGGATTGTAAACGAATGATACGAGCGACAACTCGAGTGTATACGTATAGCAATCTAGACATAAAGTTGTGATCTATACAGAGTAAGGAAGAATATTGTTAGGTATCTTCTTTTAGACTTATAGACATACAAAGGATTAGAATGATAGCTTTAGTTCTAGCTCTTGAAAGAAGTAGAATCAATAGTTATACTTTGAATAGTAATTTGGTCAAGATTTTTCCATGACATTATTATGTTAGTAAGATATAATCCAAGTAATTCCAACCTTCTCATTCAACAGCATCAATCCTTTCAACTTTGTCTCATAGAATTGCCAAAACATTTCATTTATTATTTGATTTTCATATTTCATATACTAAAACTTCACTTAAAATCATTATTCTGTTTACTTTGTCATAAGCCTAATTAGTATAGTTTATAGTAATAACTCAGCCATATTTTTTACCTTTTCCGATCCTTGTGGAGACGATGTCACTTATCACTTTATTACTTGATTCGACATGTATACTTGCACATTCGCATTATATATTCACGCGTAACATGATGATAATATGAATGATCAAGAAAATTCGAGTTAAACCATTTGTGAAGACAATAAATGTGATTTTGTGTCTATTGTTGAGTCTAGATCTAACATTGCACCTTGTTCCAAAGCTAATGTCAAAGAAGTTGATAGTAATGGTGTGAACTCTGATAATAGTGATAATGAAATTTGTGAACTAGAAAAAGTTGATAGTGAGGATTTGGAACGATAGATATGTGCAAGTTTATACAATCACAGCAAGTAATAAAGTGAAAAGTAAATGTCGAATTATCGTACCCACATGGACTGTAAAAGAATTTTTTATGAAAGTAATTTTAAACAATTTGGTGAAGGAAAAATATTTAGTTTTAAAAAGAGATAAAAAAAACGAGAGTTAAAAACTAAGTGAAATAATTAAAATAAAACAAAGAAATTCTAGTGCACGATTCCAAATATGATTTAATCAAGATGATATAATTGTGTTGGATTAATTATATTTCCTTGCCTTAAAATTATTAAACTTATGCTTATACTTGTTACGAATAAATCACATAAACTCGGTAATTTGCTAACTTATGAACATATTTACAAATAAAAATCCATTCATCTCTTATTCATATTTCTATGCCAATTCAAACAACTAAACAGATTTATAAAGGTAAACATGTTATTACACATACATACTTATTAAATTAAACAATCTCTTGCATATTCCTATGTTGATTCAAACGATTAATTCAACCTAATAAACATATAAAAGACTATGTGAGGTAACAAAGTATCCTTACCTTGAAACAGTTTAATCACAATAATCTTGCAAGTTATGTAAGGCATATGTATCGCCAAACACAATGCTAATCTAATCTTTAGCTACCTTAGAAGAATTAAACATGCACTAATTAAGTACTGTGTCCATTAATTACAATTTCAATGCATTTAAATAATTAATTCTTTAGTTATCTAAACAATTATAATGCCATAATAACATAGGCATGATTTTACTTAATCAAGCATTTTACCGAAGCCTATAACAGCATAAACATAAATTTAACAAATCAAGAGGATGAAATGCAATAAACCCAACACGACTTAATTCAAGCTAGATTGATTAAAATAACCATTTCAAAGACATGAATATTCATAGATATGTTCATAATAAAAACAACAGAAATTAAAAAGATAGGGAACAAGAAACAAATCCGATGTTTCTTCGTGGCTTGACTGATTGTTCCTTCTTTCGTCTTTGTTGTCCTCGCTGATCAAGGCTTCTACGAACACTCGCTTGCTGTCCCAAATGGCTGAGAAAACATCTCTTTTCCAAGAGGGTAAATCGGCACAAGAAGGCTTGGTTTTTTGGAGAAAAAGAGAGAATGGATAAAAGAGAAGTGATGAGAGAATGAGAGTGTTGAGGGATGATTTGAATGGGCAAAAAAAAGGGGTTTATATAGCTGAAGATGGCTGCTAAATATAACAAATTTCAGCAGCTAAACAGCCCCCTCATGGCTGGCCATGTTATATGGCAAAGTTGAGACTTTCAACTTTTCTAAAATTAGCCTGGGGCAAATCTGTAAAGCCTTAATTTAAGGTGGGGTTTGAATGCAATTTGGAAGTCTTCCAAGGGCCTTTTTTCAAGCTCATTTAATCAGCTAAAATGCTGATTTGGGTCAGCATTTGAGCAGTTCTAGGCTGCCCAATTGGTGGCTGGTTCGGTTCACTCAATTTGGTTCAACTGGTGCGGTTCAACTGGGCCCTTTTTCCATAATTAGTTAAAATTAATTTATTTAGCCCAAATTAAATTGGGAATAAATTAAAATTAGTTATATTATGAATTAATACACATATTTGGACCGTCTTAGGCTGGAAATTATTTCACCTTGTTACTTCGAATTGCTTCTCAGTTTTGTTCTTCTAACGGTGTCTGCCGGGTCAATTTTTGCCCTTTGTACGAATCTGTCAAAATAATCAAAATTCACTAAAAATAATTGTAAAATTGACTAAAAATTAACATGTTTAAATTTTTAATAAAAATTAATTATTTTATAAAAATTAATTATTTTATGACAAAAATTCTATCGAAAATGAATGATTTTAAGTAAAATTAGGTATGAAAAAGTATATAAATGTTTGTGTTTCTAGAATTTTTTCCTAGAGCCTATGGATTTGGGCAAGTTACACATTTATTTTCTTCTTAAAGATTTGTATTATAATGCATTCTATGTTAAAAATTCTTGTAAGAGGTTAAAGGAAAGTACGGATGATTCATGCTAAAAGACTGAGGGAAAAGAGACCTTGAGCAATAAAACTCAATTTGATGGTCCAACTTTGGTGAGTGAGAATTTCTGTGAGGTAAAATTAGAGATTTCAATTCTGATTGAAAAAAAGAATGGAAAGAAAGAGAAAACCTATCCGAAAGAAAGGAATGATTATGTTTTCACTAACCTTAACTTGAATTCTTCTAGTGGACTTGTTTCATTCTTTCAGGAATTTGTTTATCCTTTGAGAGGAGCTCCATTAAACCATTTCACCTATGATAAAAATTATTTCTTATTCTATCAAATATTGGATCAAGGAAAAATATTTTTGAGGAAAGGGGGAATGATACATGCACAGATGGGGTGAAATTTATTAAATTTCACTCACTGAAGGTGCCAATTTTCAAATTTAGAAATTCACCTATGATAAATATTATTTCTTATTCTATCAAATATAGGATCAAGGAAAAATATTTTCAAGGAAAGGGAGAATGATACATGCACAGATGGGGTGAAATTTATTAAATTTCACTCACCGAAGGTGCCAATTTTCAAATTTAGAAAATCAGTTGACTTGTGATGCATTTTTTAATGGGATGCATGCATTTCTGGGTTGAGATGTCTCATAACATTCAAACATCTATCTTTTATCTTTGAAATTCAATTTAAATCACTTGGTTTTGAGTTTGGGAACTCATGTTATGGCCATTTTAGTGAAAACTACGCGAGCGGAATTTCTAGATAGTATTATTATGAAAATTATGAGTTTCAGGCTTTTAATTTGAGTCTAAACCATATTGGGTTAAATTTTTAGACTTAATTTTTATTATATACAATCTCAATATTGTACTCATTTGGTGTTATTATAACAGCCCGATTTTGGGGCTAGTCAGAACAGTGGTTTCGAGATCTCTAATCCAAGGATGAATAAAATTAATTTAATATTATTTTATGAGTTATGGCATTAATATATGACTATATGAAGATTTTTCTGCTTTAATTTTAGCGATTGAATGCTTAATTGTGAAAAAGGACTAAATCGCATAAAGTGTGAAAGTTTTATTTTTCAAGCTAAAAGTCTCTAATAGACATAGACTATCAAATTACAGGTCCTTAAAGTGCAATTAGACCATTAGGAGGGTATGGCCAGCCATAGGAAATAAGGGAGACAATAGCATTAAATTTTGGTCAAAATTTGGTGGAATTAGGTGATAAAAAAATGAATAAAATAAGATAAATGAAAGAGATATCATCTTTCACTATTCATGCTTCTTCTCCACTGAAAATTGAAGGAAATTAGAGGGTTTTGGAGTCCAAACTTTCAGCCTAGCAACTCTGTTGCAAGTAAGTGATTTTAGAGGTCTTGATAATTTTTGTACTTTTGGAACCCCCAAAGCTTAAGCTTTAGCTAATGAGGGGACTAAATTGCAAAATGATTGAAAGTTTAGGGACTTTCCATGAGAGTATTCATGTTTTTTTTTTTTTAGTTTTTATGGAAGAAAATGAATGCTAGTTGGTTGAAAAACAACTATTGTGAAAGGTGTTGTCATGAAAACACCTAAATGGGACCAAGTTGTAAATGTTGTGATTTAGTAATAAATGAATGAAATAGTTGGAATTGTGACTAGTTGTAGGAGAAATAAATGTTCAGCTAGGCTTGTTTAATGAGAAAATGTGTTGAAAAATGATTTACGAGCCTAGGGGCAAAATCATAATTTTGCCATAGTATAAGTGAAAAATGGTCATTTTTGCCTAAGTAGAGATTATGATGCATTATGATTATAAAATTATTTAAATGAGTGAATTTTGTTGTTATAGATCAAGAAGAGCGCGGAATTAACCTTGACCAGGGAAAAGGAAAGGTTTCAGAATAAACCGCAAATCAACACATTTTGCACCGAGGTAAGTTTATGTGTAAACGATGCATCCTAAATACATATTTTGTTGCTTATTGGTGCATTGTATGATTGAGAACACTTACGATTTAATTGGATTGGATTTGGTAGATAATGAATAAATTTTGTATTAATATTGAAATAGATATGTAGGTGTGGAATATTACCCGTAGTAAATAGTGGTGGGCTATATGTGATACCACCTTATTACTTAGTCATGATGGTCTGTGTGCGATACCATCGTTTATATTATCATTTGGTGGGCTATGTGTGATACCACCTTAATTATTCTTGTTGGTGGGCTATGTGCGATACCACTCAATTAAAGATAAATGGTGGGCTAAGTGCGAAACCACCGAGTGTTTTGTAATACTATGAATGGCTTATTGTGAAATTGTTAAGTGTTGTCTCATGAGGTCATGTGGTGATAAGTGCAGGGTTGTATGTTTAATAAAATGAGCATTTGGCTTGTGATATAGTTGGAATGTGATAAAAGATGAAATGAGTAAGCATGATCATGGAATGTGGATTGTTCTTGCTTAGTATGTAATGCTATTTATTGATTAGCATATAGTATGATGTTTATTGTTTACATGTAAACTTACTAAACTTAAAGCTTACCCTCTTTCTTTTCCTTTGTTTTATAGTGTCAAAGATCCGGGTCGGGATACAAAGATAATTGGAAGATCATTCACATTATCAGCTCATCTCGGTATATCTAGAATTATCATTTTAAGTATGGCATGTATAGGGGCTAGACTAGGTGAATTGTTTTGTTATCTTGGCCAAGTATGTATTGGCTCCCTTAAGGATGAACTCTTTTGTATATTGCGATAGTTGATGGCTCATTATGATTAATTTATGAAATACGAGGTTATTCAAAAAAAGTGTTTGTTGCACAAATTGACTTACTTGGTGATTTTTTGCATGGGATCATGTTATGTGAGCTAGGGTGACAAAAAAGCTTGGAAAATAACCTTGTTCATGTCCACACGAGTAGACACACGGGCGTGTGTCTAGGCCGTGTGAGACACACGGTCAGTCCCATGGGTGTGTGACTAGGCCATGTGTCCCCTACATATTAAGGTTGCAAGTCAGTGTAAACCACAGGCTAACCACACGACCGCGTGCCTAGGCCGTGTGTCCCTTATATAGTTGCTGATGTCACAAACAAAATGCTTAGGTTTTACACACGGACAAGGACACGGGCATGTCTAGGCCGTGTGGAGCACACGAGTCAAGAATACGGGCGTGTGTCCTGCTGTGTGGAAACCCCTGTAGGTTCTAAATGAAAATAAATCCCACACGGGTTAGTGACATGGGTGTGTGTGACCACACGACCTGCCCACACGAAAGTGTCCCATTTCACACGAGCGTGTGGCCCCTATTTAGACAAAAATTTTAAGTACACAAATGTTCCCGATTGGGTTCCAAAATTCTCCGTAAGCATGTTTAAGGCCTTGTATGCCCATAATGAGAGTGTTTTGAGGGTGAATGAGATATGTCAAATTGAAATGAAATTTGATAGTACAACTTTATGTGTTCAAGTGAGATAAGTCCAGTAACGTCTCGTACCCAGTTCTTGTGTCGAATATGGGTAAGGGGTGTTACATTTAGTGGTATCAGAGCTATGATTTAGTGGTTCTCAGACTATTGTAGCTTGTGTAAGAGTTTAGCTATAATGCCATAACTGTATATTGATAGTGTGGTGACTTCTGACAATTCTAAACTTTGTTTTTATATAGTAAATAGATCCCGATCAAGCGGGTGCTGATGATGCAGCTAGTAACGCATTGTCTCCCATGCAAGGGACCACGCCTGTAGAGAGTGGACCGGAGACTATGGGTCAAGGAGAAGAGGCTCGAAAAGTCTTTCTCCAAATGATGAGTAATTGGTACACAGAGTATGTACGAGCGAACCCTAATGCTCAACCTCCTCCACCCCATCCTATACCTCAGCCAGTTCCAGTGGCTCCTCAATGTATAGATTTAGTGAGGATGACCAAACCCCGGTAGACAAGATTCAGAAGCAAGGGGCAGAGGAATTCAAAGCTAAAATAGATGATGATCATGAGAGGGAGGAGTTCTGGCTTGACAACTCAATAAGAGTATTTGATGAACTCTCTTGCACACCTGAGGAGAGCTTAAAATATTTCGCGTCTTTGCTGAGGGACTCGGCATACCATTGGTGGAAAACATTGACATCGATGATTCCAAGGGAGAGAGTGATGTGGGACTTCTTTTTGGAAAAGTTCCAAAAGAAGTATATAAGTCAGAGGTTTGTGGACCAAAAAAGGAAAGAATTCTTAGAATTGAAGCAAGTAAAAATAACTGTGGTAGAAAACGAGTGCAAGTTTGTTAGGCGCAGCAAGTATACACAAGAGTGCGTGTCTACAGAAGCTATCTTATGCAAGAAGTTTGAAGATGGACTGAATAAAGATATTAGACTTCTAGTTGGGATTTTAGAATTAAAAGTGTTTGTAGTGTTGGTTGATAGGGTATGTAAGGCCGAAGAACTGAATAAGGATGTAACGTCCCAAATTAGGGGTTGTAAATTTTTCTGCATAATTTCATGTTGTGCTTGCTCAGCTAGTTATTTGAGTGTTCTTAGGGGTCCTAGGGAGGCCTGAGTTCGAGTTTGAGCCTGGGAAAAATTTTAGTTTTTGGCTTTTTAGTGGAGAGGGTTGTTGGCGGTAGGGCTTAAGTATAATTATGTGCATTTAGGAGACACAAGTTGAGCATGTGGCAAGGTGGTTGTGGCGTCAATAGGAGAGCAAGGAGGGAAGGGGTTCGAATCCCACAGGTTGCAAATAGAGGCTTTTATTTTGTGACTTGAAAAGGGAGGAAGCAGATTTCAAATCAAAATCTTCAAGGGGAGTTGGAGACTTGGTCAAAGGTTTCAAATGGATGGAGGAGAGCAATAGTAGGAGGGAAGATTGGAGAGAATCAAGGGATGGATGAGTGTGCAAGTGTTGGCCGAATATGGGGAAGTGGTGATAGGGAATTTCAGCCAAGGTTGGTGAGTGGAGGAGTGCATATTCGATTTGGAGAGGGGAAAGTGTCCCGAATTTCATTGGTCTTCTTTTGAGAGTTTTACATTTTAGGTTTTATTTTCACCAACATTTTGGGTCGTTTTCTTTCTTCTCGACTTCTGCCGATTTCATCTTGCTCTTATTTTTCTTTCTTCTTTATTTTTCCTAATTAAGTGCCAAATTGGTAAGCCTTACTCTGATATTCTTTCCTTCCTTCTTCTTATTTCTCTTCTTCCTAATCATTAACCTCTTTTCTTTACCTCTAAGTCGTAGCCACACTTCTCACTTGTTGATTTCTCCTTATGCTGAATAATTTTCCTAAGGTGTGGGTTCTTCTTTTGCTGGCCGAATTTTGTAAGCTAAACATTCACTTTCTCTTTTTGGTTCCTCTTTAGCTGAATACCCAACCCTTCTCTTTCTCTCGTTCTTCTCTTAGCCTTGCAAAGCTAATCAAATAGTAAGCCTTGACATTTTGTGTAGGCCGAATCCTCTAGGGTACAAATACTTTCTTCTTATTGGTTCAAACTGCTTCTGAATCTTTTTCGCTTGTTGGTAAGTGGTGGCCATGGCCGAATAGGGGTGGTAGTTTTTCTCTTTATCATTTTGAATTCTTTGGGTCCGAAAGGCCATTTCTCTTGTTGTCTTGGAACAATGTTTCTAACATGTTCTTTTCGCTAGAGACTCGATTCTTTAATCAGGAGGTGTAGGTCGAATACTCTTCCATAGCAAGGAGTCTGCCGTTCTCTAGTACATAAAGCCAGTAGATAAGGTATTTCTATATTTTGGATTACCAAGGATGAAGACTAACTAGTGGGCAATTGTGATCTCAGGTGCCTCAGAAAGTGTCGCGAACCGCAATCCGTAACAAGTGTGTAATCTCACACCACTGTTAATCTGCTAATGCTAAAATCTGTGAATTGGCTAAAAGCTGAAATATTGAAAAGCCAAAATATCAGCAACTGAGATCACTCAAGCGTATGAGTGCTCGTAGAAGTAAACCGAGGCACTAGTGATGGCGATAGACCGTGGAGAGTGTCACAAACTCTCTCGTGATACTGAGGTCATAATGGGCCTTGTTGAGCCAAAGCGGGATAAGTGGGCTCAACGAGTTAACGGACCCACATGAGTGAAAACGATGAAAAGTGCTAGAGGATTAATGCGACTGTGAAGTCCGCATAACCGAGACTAAAAAAGAGCTGAATGGGCCACATGAGCATGAGGGCCCATTTGGGTCGAAATTGGACTTCAGGCCCAAGTGCACCGTTATGACCAAAAATGGAACTTGTGTCACTCAAGGCGACAGTAGGCCTTCGAAAAGGCCGTCATAAGGGGTAAATTACTAAATTACCCTTGGTGGGTAAAATTACCATATTACCCTTGGTGGGTAAAATTATCAAATTACCCTTTGTGGGTAAAATTACCAAATTACCCTTGATGAGTAAAATTATCAAATTACCCGTGGTAGGTAAAATTATCGAAATACGCTCGAGGGACGAAATTATCGTTTTACCACCAAATAATTATTTTACCCTTAATGGTAGGATCATTGATGTATGAGTAGTAACTGTATGATTGATGTTGATGATGATGCACTGTTAACATGGTTTAACATGGGTTGGGTTATGGATTTGGAGGAAGCACTATATTGGTGGCTCTGCCACGTTATACTGATTTAGTGGCTCAGCCATGTATACTGTTATTAGCAACTAGTCTATGTTATTAGTATGCTGGTTGGGTGGGTTGACTTGGTCCCCACAGGTATGTTGGTTGGTACGGGTGGTATGTTGGTTGGACTGGGTTGGGTTGGGTACATATATGTTTTGCATACCATAGGGCTTGACCTAGATTGTTACTGAATAGGGCTTCCGTCCAGATTATTATTGAATAGGGCTTCGGCCCAGACTAATACTGAATAGGGCTTCGTCCCAGACCGTTACTGAATGGGGCTTAGGCCTAAATTGATACTGTATGTGCTTGGGCCCAAATTGTGTTTGTAATAAGGGGATTACACACTGAGTTCTCGTAACTCACCCTTTCTCTTTAACTGCGTAGGTAATCTCTAACCTTAGAAGATTTGGAGCTGCGAGGGACTCGGAGGTGGCCACCCGTCCTGTATATTGTTGGGGTTAATTTAGCTACTTTATTTTAGTTTACTTTTGTAACACCCCTTACCCGGGTTCTATGCTGGAACCAGGCCCGAGGCGTTACCGTACTAAAACCTCATGACGTCACTTGGGCTTATTGAGACTACTCACTTAAGCCACCTTTACAACTTCATTTTTGACTTACGAAGTCTCACTCATATTCCCGAGGACCCTCGAGACTATCACGAAGCTTTTTCTATTCTTAATTTTTTTCTCTTCTATTTTGGGTTCGCACACCCATGCATGTTGAGACACATTCGTGTGTAGACACACTATAACACCCTGAAAATGGGCTTATGCATTTTTTGATTTAATTATACGAAATGGCATGTCTTATGTGTTATGAATGTATGGTGAACATTTTTGGAAACTTGAAAATGTAAGGAAATGTTTTAGAAATGTTAAGTTTAAAAGAGGAAACTAAAACAAGGTGGCCTTAAGAAAATTAATAGAAGAAATTTGACACAAGAACGGGCTTGGAGTAGTGGCTAGGAGGCACCACTTAAGGCCCATGTAAGTGACACCACAAGCTATGCAAATGGGCCTAGGTTTGAGCAACGTGGGAAGTAAATAAAGGATTTTATTTTGCTACAGAGCAAAGGAGGTGGACGGCACTAAGGAACTTATGTGAGGAGTTTTATTCTCTTTAAAATTCGCCACAGGTGTGCTCAAGTGTGATTAAATTCCTTTTATTTTAAGTGGATAAAGAAGAGATAATTGTGGATGGAGAGAAAAGCTAGAAAATTGATAGAGTTGGCCGATTGGGGGCTCCCTGAGGTGATAATTTTGGCCAAAGGAGGGAATATAAGCCATTATTCATTATTCATTCATCTCTAAGTCCCTGCCGAATTCTCTCTTTCTTTGTAAATCATCATCCTCTTTTCCTTTTTGATTCTCCAAAAGTCGAACCTTCAACATCAACCTACTCTCCTTCTTTTGCAAATTCAATCAAAGCTGAACCCTCAAGGTAACCATTAGCCGATTTCTTCATAGTTACAAAAGCCAAAATTTGCTGATCACACTTAGTCTATAGCCGAATCTCTGTGGGTTCAAACAAGGAGCAGTCGACTTCTGTATTAAGGGTAAGAGCTAGTTATCATTCGGGTTTCATTCTTTAATTATAGACTTTTTGAAATCTAAGACCTAACCCAATGGTATTTCCATCTTGGCTGAATCTTGGAAGGTGGCTTCAGGATTTAGTGGTTGTCGACTACAGGAAGAGATCTTTCGAGACTCTCAAAGATCTAAGGTGAGTTAATCGGTCTAAGGTTATTTCTCATGTTTAAGTGTTTGAGAATCAGATCTAATATAAAAGTCTATAGGGATTTCAACAGAGGTATACAAAGGATCTTTTGGGATTTTGTCTATTGTCGACTACCAGGGAGAAGAGACTACTTTTCGGGATTTAAAGATTCAAGGTAAGACATATGAACATTTGGCCAAGGCTTATTTTAGCACTAAATCTATTTTCTTAAATGATTTAAAAGCCAAAAACCAATCTATGAAGGGATTTAATACCAGTCGATTACAAGGAAGGAAGTCTACAACATTTCGGGATTTGAGAATTTCAAGGTAAGTCCATATGTACATTTGGCCAAGGCCTTAGTTGTTGATTAAGATCTATTTTTGTTTAAAAAGGTTGAAACTAATTTGTTAAAGTGATTCAAAGCTTGGCCGAATGCACGAAGAGTATAGTGAAGATTTCGGAATTGGCACCAAGGTAAGTTTTAGTGTACTAATCCTACTAGGATTTGGATTTATCGTCGAATGGCTCTTTACTAAGTATTAAATGATTTATTAAATGTAGAGATTTAAGATCTAAGGCATTAGATCAAGCTTTTGAGGATTTCAAATGAATTTGTTAAGCGAATCAAGTGTGTACCCCACACTATTTCTTAATAAGTTTTATGGCAATGTTTAATATATGTATGTGTATAAGAATGTGAATATGGCTAAGGTACCATGTCATGGTACAAAGTACTTAGGTACATTTCCTACTCCTACTAGGATTATGTTAAATATCTGTTACGACACACATATGACATTATAAGAATGTGAAATAAGAATTTGGCATGTTAATGCATGATATATATGATATGGGGCATATGGGTTATATGAAAAGGGGAAGTGAATGTGGTGACCTAAGACCACGATATCTGAATGTGGTGACCTAAGACCACGATAACTAAATGTGGTGACCTAAAACCACGATATCTAAATGTGGTGACCTAAGACCACGATATCTGAATGCGGTGACCTAAGACCACGAATTTTATAAGGGCGATGAGCTCGTCATTGCAAATGATCGCGCTTCGATGGTGTGTAGCGGATGGAGGGTTGACTTAGTAGTCCCCACGGTGTGCAGGATGGTACGGGTGATGTGTAGCGGATGGCATATAGGTTTGGGTTCGGGTTGCATCATTATTTTATATCTGCTATATTATTATGTATGTGATTTGATAATATGCCTGAATCTATTTGGACATAGTGTTTGTGTACACATTGAGTTTGTTTGACTCACCCCATTGTGGGAACATTTTTCAGGTGATGATCAGTAATGGACCGGGTCGGCGGGAGCTTAAAGGTGGCCATGCACAGCAAGAAATTTTACTATTCGGACTTTTATTTTTAATTAAGTACTTCCAATTATTTGGATTTATTTGATGTAATAAGGCCATAGTGAACAATTTTATTTTATTTTACTTTTAAAGTATTATGTTACGAAAATTTTTATGAATTAAAGACTAAATAAATTTATTTTAAATTAATTCCTAAGTGTTTTTGTCACCCAACCTAAAGGGGTTTCCAATATAAAATAAACTTGTTTTTAACTCGAACCCAACTCAAAAATAATCGTTCTTTCAAAAACCCAGATTTTCCAAAGTAACAAAAGAATTTGAAACGGTTTACACCAGGGAACATACCAAATTTGGTCAAGGCTCGTGGGCTGGGTTTGGGGTGTTTCAGTTTGGTATCAGAGCCCAATTTTAAACTCTCGGCCTTGGGTTTAAGGCCTAAAATGTTTTCAAAATTAAGCCCAAAAACAATTTTTGTAAATTAAGCAGGATTTTCTGGCATGGCCCACTAAGTCTCCGACCCGAAGCCCACCAGGTAAGTACTCTGATCTCTTGTGTGATTTATAGTATGACTTGTAGAAGGGGTAGAAATGGAACGTAGAATAGAGATTTAGTACTTGAACCCTAGCGCTAGTTACCCCAACAATTACATAAGACTTAAATGCCTAATTGAACAAACCTGTGGTTAAGTCGCCGAGTTTGGGTGTGGCAACCATGATGCGCATGTCTAGGATTGGTTTTGGTAGAAGCTTGGTATTTAAGCAGTCCGCGTGACTCACCTCCTCTCCACTCGAATCCTTCCTGGTGTGTAGCCTCGGTTCACCCTAACCAAGAGGACTTATACACGGGCTAAACCCCTAACTAAAACCCGAAAGGGACTAGCCGTATTTTTTTTTATGAAAACCCTAGTTTTATAATCACCAAATTACCCCTTGAATAGTAGAAAAAACTTATTTGGAAAATTTTCAAAATATTTTTGATTTATAAAAATTACAAAAATACCCCTAGTGGTAAAATTACAAAAATGCCCTTAGTTTATGAAAATTTTCAAAATACCCACAGTTCTTATCAAAATTTCACTACTTTGCTTAAAGGAACCCTAAATTTACTAAACATCAAAATACCTTGATTATGGAAAGAAAGAAAATTACAAAATTACCCCTAACCTGCAAATTATCGAAATACCCCCGAGTTACAAAATTACCAGAACGACCCCCGATCTTCAAAAATTTTTGCAACAACACTGATTTGGAAAACAAATTTTCAAAAACAACCCTCAAGTTTTGTAAATTCCAAAGTACCCTTGATTTATCAAGATTTATAAATTTACCCGGGTTAATTACCAAAATACCCTCAGATTTCAAAATTTCCAAAATACCCCCGAGAATGCAAAATTTATAGAATACCCTTATTGATAAAAACACCAAGGAACCTTATTTTGACAAATTACAAAAAATACCCCTCTAGGACAAATTACGAGAATACCCACGGTATAGGGCAGATGAATATCCGAAGAGTGAATGTGTATGTGAGATACTATGGAATAGATGTGCTTTTCTGTGAATTAAGGTAGAAGACTTGAAACTTTGAATGATCGAAAGAACCCCTATTAAACTTCCTGCCATAAAACTTCTTGTGGATAATCAGTGGAATAAGGGCTAATTCATAAAATTTCTTAACCCAGACTAAAGCTCGATCGTAGAAATGAGCTCTAGGGGACGTGGTCACAATGTACGAGGATGCGATCGAGGTAGAATGATCGTTTTGGAACCCGTTAGATTGGGACAAGGATCTGAGAATTAGGTACCACCGCCACCGCCACCGCCACCACCAGCTGTTGGTGTTGAGTAGCAAGATTAGATGGGAGAAGATACTGTATCGCAGGCTGTACTGCGAGTTCTTGAAATGGTGGCTAGTGCTGGAGGGAATATGAGAGCTCAAAAATCATGACCGAGCGACTCGAGCCAACAGAGTGAGGTGTTTCGTGGAGTATCTGGTGTGGCACCTAGTCTATTGAATCATTGGTTGGAGGCGACCGAGCGCATTATGGATGAGCTCGATCGACTCAAGAGAAGTTGAAAGGAATGGTGGCACTGCTACATGATGAAGCGTATCAATGGTGGTTAACGATTGGGATGGTGCCACGGTGAGGATCGACCTAGGAATATGTTAAGGCGGCATATCAAAAGAAGTATGTCGACACGTTATATTGATGAGCGAGAGGAAGGCATTTTGGGGTGGTTCAAGGAACAAGTCGATGGCAGTATGAAGCTAAATTTACGAGGTTAAGCCGGTATGCTCGAGGAGTGGTGGCAACAGAGCATGGAGCAGTGTGTCCGTTTGAGGACGGACTAAGAGATGACTTGAGGTTGTTAGTTGCCCCACATCAAGAGCGGGAGTTCTCTGCGTTAGTGGAGAAAGCTAAGATAGCGGAAGGAATAAAGGACTCGTGAGGTAGAACACGGACCGAAATAAGCGTAAGAGAGGATTTGGGTCATTTGGATCTTCTAGGAATGCTAGAAAAGGCCTAAAGGCGATGGGCATGAGGTCGACAAACTAGTACTAGAGGGCATCTCTGTACTTATGAGCGGTGTGGGAAGAAAGCAGTTAGGCGAATCTTTGGAAGAAGATAGGTGGGTGTTTCAGATATGGGTCAAAGGACCATATGATCAAGGATCGTCCGATGAGACGGATGGGAATCATCCAAGAGCTTCGTAATGTTAATCAGGCTGGTAGAGGTGGATAGCAGCCTCAACGAGGTCGTGGTTTGAATAATCAAGGAAATGGTGCTGGTAGAGGACGTGGAACACTGGGCAGAGGTGTTGCAGAAGCTAGACAGTCGGGATTGGTTTACACAATATGCCGGAGGGAGGATGGAGACGCACCGGATGTCATAACCTGGTACGTTCCTCATTCATGGCAAGCCCTATTTTGCTCTTATTGATGTGGGATCGACCCATTCTTATGTCGCATGTAGTGTAGTGGAAACACTAGGCCTAGACTCTGAACTTTCTGATAGGGAGATGACTGTAGTAAGCCCATCAGGCCAAATAGTAGTGGTGGATAAGATCTTTCAGAGTGTATCCCTAGAAATTCAGGGAGTGATTTCGGGTTGACTTAATGGAGTTACCCTTCGGAGAATTTGACCTCATACTTGGTATGGGTTGGTTAGTAGAGCACCGGGCCATGTTGGATTGTGCTGCTAAACGAATGGAACTAAGGACCTCGAAAGATGAAGTGGTAGTAATGATAGGAGAAAGAAGAAACTACTTGTCTAATGTAGTTTTGGCATTGAAGGCGGAGAAAATGGTTCGGAAAGGATGCAAGGCATTTTTGGCCTTTGTTAGTGCTGTAGATGCGAAGGAAGGGGGAATTCGTGGAGTTAGAACGATAAGGGACTTCGTGGATGTTTTTTTGGAGGAGTTACTCGGAATACCCCTAAATAGGGAGGTGGAATTTGTAATAGACTTGCTATCGGGAACAGCTCCTATGTCAATCGCTCCATACCGAATGGCGCCAAAAGAGTTAGTTGAGCTTAAGGCTCAAATTCAAGAATTACTTGACCGTGGGTTTATCCGGCCCAGTGTGTCTCCATGGGGAGCACCGGCCTTGTTTGTGAAGAAGAAGGACGGAACTATATGAATATGCATAGATTATCGTCAGTTGAATAAGCTGACCATCAAGAACAAGTATCCTTTGCCAAGGATTGATGACTTGTTTGATCAGCTTAAGGGGGTGGTAGTGTTCTCAAATATCGACTTAAGGTCAGGATATCATCAGTTGAAGGTAAAAGAGGCGGATATCCATAAGACAGCCTTTAGGACAAGATACGGCCATTTTGAGTTTATAGTAATGCCGTTTGGGTTGACCAATGCCCCAGCCGCGTTCATGGATATGATGAATCGGTTTTTCAACCCTATTTAGATTGGTTCATCGTTGTGTTCATCGACGACATCCTAGTGTACTCCAAGTAGGAAGAGGAGCATGATGAGCATCTCCGGATTGTGTTGCAAGTGTTAAGGGAGAAAAAGCTTTATGCCAAATTCAGCAAGTGTAAATTTTGGCTTAAGGAGGTGGCATTCTTAGGACACGTGGTATCTGCTGAAGGAATAAGGGTGGATCCTAGAAAGATTGAAGCGGTGCTGGATTAGAAACCACCTAGGTTAGTGGCTGAGATTCGCAGTTTCATGGGATTGTCAGGCTACTATAGAAGGTTTGTAGAAGGATTCTCATTGATAGCCGCGCCTTTAACAAAGTTGTTAAGGAAGGAAGTACCCTTTGTATGGGCGGATAAGCAATAGGAGAGTTTTGAAAAACTTAAGAGGGTATTGACGAAAGCTCTAGTGTTGATTCAGCCAGAGGCAGGAAAGGATTTTGTGGTGTACTGTGACACTTCACATACGGGATTAGGATGTGTTCTGATGTAGGATGGTAAAGTAGTCGCTTATGCGTCTCGACAGTTAAGGCCGCATGAGGTTAACTACCCAACCCATGACTTGGAGTTGGCGGTAGTGGTCTTTGCTTTGAAGGTGTGGAGGTACTATCTTTATGGAGAAAAGTCGATAATCTACACAGACCACAAGAGCCTTAAGTATCTATTGACTCAGAAGGAGTTAAACTTAAGACAGCAAAGGTGGGTGGAATTACTGAAGGATTATGACTGTTCGATAGAGTATCACCCGGGCAAGGCGAATGTGGTAGCAAATGCGCTAAGTCGGAAGGTGGTGTCGAATCTGAGGGTGTTATTCACACACTTGAGTTTGTATGATGATGGAAGTCTGCTGGCAGAATTGTAAGTCAAACCAACATGGTTGAATGAGGTAAAGGAAAGTCGGTTGGTGGATGAGGACCTATGTTTTAAGTTATAACAAGTCTGAGCGGAGAGTTAGAGGACTATGGTGTTAGTGATGAGGAGTATTGTGCTTTAAAGGAAAGGTCAGATATCGAGGGATGAGGAGTTAAGACAGAGGATTCTTCGAGAAGCGCATGGTAGCCCTTATGCTATGCATCCTGGAGGCACCAAGTCTGTCTGAGGATCTAAAGGAAGAGTTTTGGTGGCCTGATCTTAAGAGGGAAGTTACTGAATTCGTGGTGAAATGTCTGACGTGTCAGCAAGTTAAGGCTGAACACCAAGTTTCATCGAGATTGCTTCAGCCAATCAAGATTCCGCAGTGGAAGTGAGAGAGAATTACCATGGACTTCGTTAATGGGCTTCCCCTTACGCCTACTAAAAAGGACTCGGTATGGATAATAGTGGAACGTCTGACCAAGTCTGCGCACTTTATCCCGGTAAGAGTTGATTATTCTCTTCGAAAATTGGCTAAATTATATGTGGCAAAAATTGTGAGGCTACATGGAGTGCCAGTGTCAATCATTTCGGATAGAGACCCAAGATTTACGTCTCGATTTTAGATGGCACTTCATCAAGCTTTAGGCACTAAGTTGGATTTCACTACGGCTTTTCATCCACAATCAGACGGGCAGTCTGAACGGGTAATCTAGGTGTTAGAAGATATGTTGAGGGGCTGTGTGATGGATTTCAGAGGAAGTTGGGAAGAATATTTGCCTCTAGCGGAATTTGCATACAACAACGGCTATCAAGCTAGCATTCGAATGGCACCGTATGAAGCGTTGTATGGTCGGAGGTGTCGAACTCCTACATGTTGGACTGAATTAGGGGAACATCGAGTTTTGGGACCAGAATTAGTAGCAAAGTCTGAAGAGAAGGTTGAGATAATTCGTACATGGTTGAAGGAAGCATCTGATAGGCAGAAGTAGTACGAAGATCTTAAAAGGAAGGAAATCGAATTTGATGTGGGAGACCAGGTATTCCTTAAGGTTTCGCCTTGGAAGAAGGTGATGAGATTCAATCGCAAAGGAAAGTTAAGTCCAAGGTTTATAGGACCCTATCGAGTGTTGAAGCGAGTTGGACCGATGGCATACTAGCTAGAGTTGCCACCAGAGTTGTAAAGAGATGCACGACGTATTCCATGTATCCATGCTACGTCGCTACCGATCGGATCCATCTCATGTGGTACCAGTTGAAGAAGTGAAGCTAAGGCCAAACTTATCCTACGAGGAAGAGCCGATTCAGATCTTGGAACGAGACTTGAAAATATTACGGAGGAAGTCAGTTCCCCTAGTTAAAGTGTTGTGGCGCAATCATGGATCGGAGGAAGCTTCGTGGGAGCCAGAAGAGGCAATGTGACCGCAATACCCTCATTTATTTTAGCTAGGCAATTTCGAGGATGAAATTATTTTAAGGGGGTAGAAATGTAACACCCTGAAAATGGGCTTATGCATTTTTTGATTTAATTATACGAAATGGCATGTCTTATGTGTTATGAATGTATGGTGAACATTTTTGGAAACTTGGAAATGTAAGGAAATGTTTTAGAAATGTTAAGTTTAAAAGAGGAAACTAAAACAAGGTGGCCTTAAGAAAATTAATAGAAGAAATTTGACATAAGAACGGGCTTGAAATAGTGGCTAGGAGGCACCACTTAAGGCCCAGGTAAGTAACGCCACAAGCTATGCAAATGGGCCTAGGTTCAAGTAACGTGGGAAACAAATAAAGGATTTTATTTCGCTACCAGGAGCAAAGGAGGTGGACGGCACTAAGGAACTTAAGTGAGGAGTTTTATTCTCTTTAAAATTCGGCTAAAGGTTGTGCTCAAGTGTGGATTAAATTCCTTTTATTTTAAGTGGATAAAAGAAGAGATAATTGTGGATGGAGAGAAAAACTAGAAAATTGATAGAGTTGGCCAATTAGGGGGCTCCCTGAGGTGATAATTTCGGCCAAAGTAGGGAATATAGGCCATTATTCATTATTCATTCTTTTCTAAGTCTCTGCCGAATTCTCTCTTTCTCTGCAAATCATCATCCTCTTTTCCTTTTTGATTCTCCAAAAGTCGAACCTTCAACATCAACCTACTCTCCTTCTTTTGTAAATTCAATCAAAGCCGAACCCTCAAGGTAACCATTAGCTGATTTCTTCATAGTTACAAAAGCCAAAATTTGCTGATCACACTTAGTCTATAGTCAAATCTCTGTGGGTTCAAACAAGGAGCAGTCGACTTCTATATTAAGGGTAAGAGCTAGTTATCATTCGGGTTTCATTCTTTAATTATAGACTTGTCGAAATCTAGGAACTAACCCAATGGTATTTCCATCTTTGCCGAATCTTGGAAAGTGGCTTCAGGATTTAGTGGTTGTCGACTACAGGAAGAGATCTTTCGGGACTCTCAAAGATCTAAGGTGAGTCAATCGGTCTAAGGTTATTTCTCATGTTTAAGTGATTGAGAATCGGATCTAATATAAAAGTCCATAGGGATTTCGACAGAGGTATACAAAGGATCTTTCGGGATTTTGTCTATTGTCGACTACCAGGGAGAAGAGACTACTTTTCGGGATTTAAAGATTCAAGGTAAGACATATGAACATTCGGCCAAGGCTTATTTTAGCACTAAATCTATTTTCTTACATGATTTAAAAGCCGAAAACTAATCTATGAAGGGATTTAATACTAGTCAATTACAAGGAAGGAAGTCTACAACATTCCGGGATTTGAGAATTTCAAGGTAAGTCCATATGTACATTTGGCCAAAGCCTTAATTGTTGATTAAGATCTATTTTTTGTTTAAAAAGGCCGAAACTAATTTGTTAAAGTGATTCAAAGCTTGGCCAAATACAAGAAGAGTATAGTGAAGATTTCGGGATTTGGCACCAAGGTAAGTTTTAGTGTACTAATCCTACTAGGATTTGGATTTATGGCCGAATGGCTCTTTACTAAGTATTGAATGATTGATTAAATGTAGAGATTTAAGATCTAAGGCATTAGATCAAGCTTTTCGAGATTTCAATAATTTGTTAAGTTTAATCGGTGTGTACCCACACTATTTCTTAATAAGTTTTATGGCAATGTTTAATATAAGTATGTGTATAAGAATGTGAATATGGCTAAGGTACCATGTCATGGTACAACTTACTCGTGCACGCTTCCTACTCCTACTAGGATTATGTTAAATATCATTACGACACACATATGACATTATAAGAATGTGAAATAAGAATTTGGCATGTTAATGCATGATATGTATGATATGGGGCATATGGGTTATATGAAAAGGGAAGTGAATGTGGTGACCTAAGACCATGATATCTAAATGTGGTGACCTAAGACCACGATAAGCCGAATGTGGTGACCTAAGACCGCGATATCTCGAATGTGGTGACCTAAGACCACGAATTTTATAAGACTACGAATTTTATAAGGCGATGAGCACGTCGACCGCAATGAATCGCCTTCGATGGTGTGTAGCGGATGGAGGGTTGACTTAGTAGTCCCCACAAATTGTGCGTGATGGTACGGGTGATGTGTAGTGGATGGCATATAGGTTTGGGTTCGGGTTGCATCATTATTTTATATCTGCTATATGATTATGTATGTGATGTGATAATATGCCTGAATCTATTTGGACATAGTGTTTGTGTACACATTGAGTCTGTTTGACTCACCCCGTTGTGGGAACATTTTTCAGGTGATGATCAGTAATGGACCGGGTCGGTGGGAGCTTAAAGGTGGCCATGCACAGCAAGAAATTTTACGATTCGGACTTTTATTTTTAATTAAGTACTTTCAATTATTTGGATTTATTTGATGTAATAAGGCCATAGTGAACTATTTTATTTTATTTTACTTTTAAAGTATTATGTTACTTAAAAATTTTATGAATTAAAGACTAAATAAATTTATTTTAAATTAATTCCTAAGTGTTTTTGTCGCCCAACCTAAAGGGTTTCAATATAAAATAAACTTGTTTTTAACTCGAGCCCAACCCAAAAACAATCGTTCTTTCAAAAACCCAGATTTTCCAAAGTAACAAAAGAATTTGAAACGGTTTACACCGGGGATCGGTCAAGGCTCGTGGGTCGGGTTTGGGGTGTTTCATACACACACGCCCATGTCCCCAAACCGTGCTTAAAACTTGAGCATTCTGCCAAATGCTCCATTGCCAAGGCACACGTCCGTGCTAGTCCAGGGGCACGCCTGTGTACCTCTAAGGCACCCCATGTCCAATGCCCATGGAGAGCTACTGACTTGGTCCACACGTTCGTGTCGCCCAACCATAGGGAGCTACTGACTTAATCCACACGGCTTGGGTACACGCCCATGCTCAAACCGTGTGTCTTACACGACTCATGCACACGGCCATGGGACTCACCTGTGGTCTATTCTTTCTAATAACAATAAGGTGCAGGGTATGTACGGCCTAGACACACGTCTGTGTGTCTAACCGTGTGGGCACTTAGAGGCTATCTACCAAGCCTTTTACTACTCTCAATTACATACATACATATATTAATTCAATGGGAATTCACATCACCAACTAAAATACATGAATTTATACATTTGATTCACGAAAATAAGGTTTTCCTCTCATACAATTACAACAACTTAAGCCATCCTCAATGGCCATACACATTTAAACTATAAACCCTCTTAGGCCAACACAATTAAGCACACTAACAACAAATCAATCAACCTTAAATTCTAGCCCTATACATGCCATGACTCAATAGGACTTGATACCTCATACCTAGGGTCTGTTCGATAGTGTGAAAACATATCCGGCAATCTCCAATCCGAGCTAGCTAAAATAACCTATAAAAGATGAGGAAAGAAGAGGAGTAAGCAATAATGCTTAGTAAGTTCATTTGCATATACTGATTGCATATACTGACAAACACTGATATTCATTGAATATACATGACTACAAGTTATTATAATAAGCTTTCCTCGTGAGCTCATGGTTACTTACTCAACCATTGTTGAAACTTACTCATTCAATATTTTATGACACTATTATCCTATCACAAGCCAGCTACTCGTGCTGAATAGCATTCATTCCTACACTGATCACCATTTAATCGTATGAAACAACACATCTACCATCTAGATAAATCGCTCATACTACTAATCTCTCAGTGACTGAATCTCTAATGGGGTGGTATCTCACACAGCCCACAATTCATAAATACTCATGGTGATTTCGCACATAGCTCACCAATCATTTATAAGCGATGGTATCGCACACAACCCATCAATTTCTAATGTATGAGGTGGTAACGCACACAACCCACCTATGACAAGATAATTGATGGTATCACACACAGCCCATCAATTAATAGTTTATCAGGTGGTAACGCACACAGCCCACCGATAATAATATAGTTGACGGTGACATATGTAGCCCATCAACAAGTATCAATGAGGTGCATTTGCACAAGCTCACCGTTACTATACATTCCCAAATATTTACCCTTATACATTTCTCAAATTCAATTGTTCATCCGGGAACATCCCCACTTACTATTATTCTTACTTGACTTTCTATGATACTCATTCGCATTCACGCAGTACAACAATAAATCTATCTCATGCAACTAAGGTGCATTAATAACACATATCCTACTAGGGGTTCATCATATATTGAATTCATCTCAATTCAGTTCTAACACTAACTTGTACTTCTCGTTGTACAACCACCTACACTCAAATTGTTAAATAACTCTCTTGAGTCTCATACACATAATTCTCATCGACATCATACCCCCAATAGGGTCTTTCATATATTAACATATCAATCCTTGTCATGGTCTTATACGAAATCCTACACCAAGACCATATTCCAATATGGTCTTACTCGAGACTTTAACCATCATCATATCATTCTATATACATTTTCCATTACTCTTAAATTCAATTCTTTCGACATCTCATCAAGGATGTTTCATACATTCACAGTGTAAATCTACTTTCCATACAACATTGGAATAATAAATTATCTCATATATAGTCGCAACAATCGCACATGAACTTACCTCGTTGTCGAAATAGCCGAAAATAACCTTTTTGCCCACATTTCTCTTTTCACTCGTTCTAGGTTTGAAACTCATTTTCTTTGATCTAGAACAATGGAATTTAATGATTTAATCACTTATAAATCATAACTCACAATAAACTACACTTTAGGCAAAAATGACTATTTTGCCCCTACACTTTGGCAAAATTATGATTTTGCCCCTAGGCTCGTAAATAAATTTTTATCACATTTTTTTGTTAAACAAGCCTATCTAAACATTTAATCCTCTTACAACTATCCTCAATTCCAACTATTTCATGCCTTAATGGATAAATTACAACTTTTGCATTTTAGCCCAAATTAGGTGTTTTTATGACAACACCCTTCACAAAAGTTGTTTCTCATCATCTTATCATTCATTTTCTTCCATAAAAACTCAGCAACCAGCATAAACTCTCTAATGGTGAGTCCCTAGACTCTCAACCATATTGCAAAATAGTCCCCTCATTAGCTAGCTTAAGCTTTGGGGACTCCAAAAGTACAATTTTTATCAAGAAAAGTCATCAAAATCACTTACTTGAAAGGAGATGAGTTGCTGAAATTTTAAGCTTCAAAAACCCCCTTGTTGCTGCCCATTTTTGGTGGAGAGAAGGTGGAGAAAAATGATAGCTTCTTTTCTTTATTTTTCCCTTATTTTATTCCTTTAGTCAACTAATGTCACCAACCCTTGTCTAATTTTAAATTTCTTGTCCCCTTGACCGTCCATCACTTATAGGAAGGCATAATTGCACTTTAAAGACCTCCAATTCACATTCTATAGCTATTTGGCACTTCTAGCAAATAAAATAGGACTTTTGCACTTTATGCGATTTAGTCCTTTTTCACAATTTAACTAGAAATTGCTTAAATTAAGGCATCAAAATTTCCATACATCCTTATAAACATGTTTTAACGCATAGAATAACATGTAAATAATTTTATTTAACCTCAAAGTAGTGATTTTGAGATCAATGTTCCAACTAGCCCCTAAATCGGTCTATTACAATTCTCCCCCTTAGGGATTTTGTCCCCGAAAATCTTATCAGGAGGATTTACTACTAACATTCTTAAAACATTTCCATAAATTCTCCTAAATCACAAATTCAGTTATCCACAAGTTTCCTCTGACAACAATCTTTAAGCTATCATACATAAGGTCGAAGCACCACTTGCGACCTAGGTACTTATTTCTCTTAGGCATATACTCAATGATCTACTAATTTGGAACTCTTCACAAATCTGAAAAATCATTCGGATCCTTATAGGTCAATTTACTACAACTCGAATGTCATTCCCCTTCTTGGGAATTTTGTCAAATCACATTGGAAATCTGTAAGGTTTTACCTCACTTTCTCATAAAGCATTCACCAGCTATGAATAATCCTAAACTGAGCGCTTTTAAAACTCAGCTTTCTGTGGTCAACCACTTCTGAACATAAACTCATTCATCTCATGAAAAGTACTCTATTGTCAAACATTTATGCACATAACTGCATTTCCTTATTCTTGCATTAGTAGATATGCTACTACTAAATCTCATGCCAAAATTCTTTTGTATAAGTTCTGGATTCATCATTATTCCAGTTCTATTTCGAGGAAATATCAACAATAGAAAACTTATGCAACCCGTATTTTACCATCACAAATAAACTAACTCAGAACTTATTCGATAATACCATTTGTTATCTCACTCTTGAACTCTTCTGTTCTGAAAAGAAAACTCGCTCTTGACATTAATCTCACTGAAATTAAGATATTACCAACTAAGATTCACCGAGTAACCAACTCGCTTGGCTTAACTTGGATCTTTCACTCAACACCCATACTAGGTCTACTATCTGGGAAGTATAATAGCAACTATACCCACTATGGTAATGGCTCAAGTCGTTTCCACTATCTCACTATCATAAGATGTTATTACTCAAGAAAATTCAAGAAAATACTCATCGATTTTCCAATAGATCATCACAACACATACAATTTTCATACAAATACGAAAAAGATCGTCTCAGGATTACCAATCTGGCAACTACTTTTCTCAATACAGATTGAACTCATTACTAAAATTTTCAATTAATAATTCATTCTATAGCTTCAACTCAACCATCATGGTTTAAACATTTCGACGAGCATATCTCTGTAATATGCTTCCTACTCATGAATACATAGAAACTATTCTCTTTACTGACTCATGTGTGAACATACACAGAACTTGAATCATATCTCAATACAATAATCTACTCTTTTCTCCACACAGAGAACATTTTCTAGCACACTCTCATCTGAGTTTCTTTTGCTGTGCTAATCTAAAACTTTTACTAGCATCGTACCTTACAACATTAAGGACATCTTGATCGAATTTATTGATTCCATTTAGCATGTTTGAAAACCCATTGTAAAACGTGAAACTTGGGATTCCACTTCTCATACTAGAAGCACCATGAACTTTTTCCTCAAAATACCCAAATAAGGTTACGAGAAGACAAAAGTATGTCAATTTAAGAAGATCTCGATAAACATACACCTCAGGCTTCCTACTCACTTGAGTCAATAGCCCAGGCTAACTTTCTCTTGTTCATAACATTGTATAATCAATACAATCGCTAAAACATTCGGACATACTTTCTTACAATTGCCTTTATTAAGCACCTACCGTGCCACACATCGTACTCCTATCTTCATGACTCATTCACAAATGCCTATTTTTTACCCATTCACATAGCTTTAATAAAATTTTCATTTCTACCCCTAGACTCATCTAAGTGTCCCATTAATCACTAGGGATAATCAAAGACGCATATTCATCATCATTCATATAGGTACAAAACCAATGCCACATCCCTGAGGTGGTCTTATATGGAGTCAACTCTAAATGCCAATGCCATATCCTGGATATGGTCTTATATGGACTTCATGTCGTGTATCGATGCCCTATTCTAAATATGGTCTTATACGATTCTCATATCCATTTCTAAAGCAATTTTCTAGATATGGTATTATATGGAATCATAACTTAGCACCGAGGCCAAGCCTCGAACATGGTCTTATACAGGACTTTATCTATTTCTTATCTAAATGGTAGCCCTTTTTAACATAGTCCCCTAGGACTCCAACTTCATGTTCAACAACAATTACTCTACCTAGTAAAGTATCATGTATCAGTGTGATACAAAGTATTTTCAAAATGCTAACACGAATACTGCATTAATCACATACAAATTTACTCAATTTGACTCTCATAACATCTCATCATAATTCAGCGGTGGTAAGGAGGGTGAGGTCACAGAGCCTCTTAACTTGACTCTCGTGACTACATGTATATGATTTACGATTCATCATTAATAAAATATCATCATAGTCATACAACTCATCTTAAGTGAGCTTTCACATTTATCACGCTACAATTGTTTCTATCACAAATACCTTAGAATAATGTATTCGCTTACTCAAGTTCTACATTACTATCTACTTGTGTAATCAACATTTAATTCTACTTTCTTTTACCATCACTTATTAGATAAAGAATGTCTTACGGATTTGAGTACGTCATTTACTTGATTACCATAGTCCAACTATGGTCTTACTCGTATCTTATCCTCATAGCCCAGCTATTACTTTACATGTCATCACAATGACATAGCCTCGCTATGGTCTTACACGAAATCTCATATCAAGACCAATGCCATATCCCTGATATGGTCTTATATGGAACTCATGTCAATGCCGATGCCTTATCCCAGATATGGTCTTACACCGGCTATTGTCTTAATGTCGTTACCATGTTCCAAACACAGTCTTATACTGGCACTTATAATACTGCCATGTCCCAGACAAGGTCTTACATTGACCCTCATAATATGGCCGATGCCATGTCCCAGACATGGTCTTACACTGACCCTCGTAATATGGCCGATGCCATGTCCCAGACATGGTCTTACACTGACCCTCATAATATGGCCGATGCCATGTCCTAGACATGGTCTTACATTGGCTCTCTCATTGCCATGGTCCAACCATGGTCTTATTCATCTTTTCATCGTTGAACGACCGTACTCATCTCCTGCATTCTACTTAATCAAACTTCTCAGTTTTAGCTTGCATACCACAATATAGGTGGTTTCTTGCTCTTCCTGCTTCTCGCATACATCATGGTGCTTACTATTCTCATGTCTGTGAGGTAAACAAGGTACCTGTAACATTTGATAAAAAAGATCAGTATACTTTACTATAATAAACATAATCTCAGCATCACAATTCATAACATGAATTATACTTGTTAGTCAGCCTTAACTAGCATGACATAATATCAGCTTTACTACTACCCTTCTTGCTATCTCATTTAAGCTTTACTCTTTTGCCCGATAAATTACTATGAATAATCGAGGATACCAAATCTCGTCCCACATAACTTGATGCCAAAGCCATATCCTAGATATGGTCTTACATGGAATATCTCTTCTTCAATCAATGCCAAGCTTACCTTAGACTTACGTGATAACTTGCTCAATTTCTGATGCCATGCCTTGGCTTGGCCTTAAACAGACTTTCTTATCTCAAGTGGTAGATCAAGTATCCTAGAAAATTCATCTCCAATCGGGACTTACTCATACTTAATCTTATTGATTTTTTTGTTTATCAGATCATTGAACATTTTCATAGAAATAATGTGTACATAGCAATATCACAAGCAGTTCAACGAAATGTTCATGAAACATGGAAATCGTGCAACTTACTGAAATTAGCTCGGTTGGAATCATCACTGTTTTAACAAAACAATTTTGTTAGAGCCGAGAGACATCACACTATCACGGTCCACATATGGCATGTATAGCTAGACTCTTACTCTCGCTAGGTTAGTCCTAGAACTGACTCAACCATAGCTCTGATACCACTAAATGTAACACCACTTGCCCGGGTTCTACGCCGAACCAGGCCCGAGGCGTTACCGTACTAAAACCTCATGACGTCACTTAGGCTTATTGAGACTACTCACTTAAGCCACCTTTACAACTTTGTTTTTGACTTACAAAGTCTCACTCATATTCTCGAGGACTCTCGAGACTATCACGGAGCTTTTTCTATTCTTAAATTTCTTTCTCTTTTATTTTGGGTTCACACACCCGTGCATATTGAGACACGCCCGTGTGTAGACACACACACGCCCATGTCCCCAAACCGTGCTGAAAACTTGAGCATTTTGACAAATGCTCCACGGCCAAGGCACACGTCTGTGCTAGTCTAGGGGCACGCCCGTGTACCTCTAAGGCACCTCCATGTCCAATGCCCGTGGGGAGCTATTGACTTGGTCCACATGGCCCTGACACGTCCGGGTAGCCCAACCATGAGGAGCTACTGACTTAATCCACACGGCTTGGGTACACACCCATGCTCAAACCGTGTGTCTTACACGGCTCATGCACACAGCCGTGGGACTCACCCGTGGTCTATTCTTTCTAATAATAATAAGGTGCAGGGTATGCACGGCCTAGACACACGCCCATGTGTCTAACCGTGTGGGCACTTAGAGGCTATCTATCAAGCCTTCTACCACTCTCAATTGCATACATACATATACTAATTCAATGGGAATTCATATCACAAACTAAAATACATGAATTTATACATTTGATTCTTGAAAATAATGTTTTCCTCCTATACAATTACAGTAACTTAAGCCATTCTCAGTGGCCATACACATTTAAACTATAAACCCTCTTATGCCAACACAATTAAGCACACTAACAACAACTCAATCAACCTTAAATTTTAGCCCTATACATGCCATGACTCAACAGGACTTGATACCTCATACCAAGGGTTTGTTCGATAGTGTGAAAACATCTCCGGCGATCTCCAATCTGAGCTAGCTAAAATAACCTATAAAAGATGAGGAAAGAAGAGGAGTAAGCAATAATGCTTAGTAAGTTCATCTACATAAACTGACAAACACTGATATTCATTGAATATACATGACTACAAGTTATTATAATAAGCTTTCCTCGTGAGCTCATGGTTACTTACTCAACCATTATTGAAACTCATTCAATATTTTACCACACTCTTACCCTATCACGAGCCAATCGCTCGTCTTTGAATAACATTCATTCACGTGACCGATCACCATTTAATCGTATGAAACAACACATCAACTGTAACACCCTAAACCTAGCCTAAACACCCCGATCGGATCTGGCATGTCACTAAGAAGATTTCTTAAAATATGTTGCATTTTTTTCCAAAAAGCATGGTTTAAACATTTATACGGAAAAACTTAATAATTTGATAATTTGTAAAAGAAATAAATTTTAATTAATGCCTTAATGAGTAAAAGCTAAAATTTTGCCTCTAAGTTTTATTACTTGAACACATGCCTTAGTTTCAATTAATCATAAAGTCTAAGTGTATGAAAACCCGAAAACCAAAAGCATAAAATCAATAAACAATAGCCAGTGGCCTTATTATAACAAAATATATATAACCAAACAAATTGAAAATATAAAGGGAAAATAATTAAAACAACGTCCTTTATTGAGTCGAAATAAATCCATGCATGGCTACCTTACGCTCATTTCCAGCCCGGTCCGATGTACTAAGTGCTACCTGAAAAATGTTAAACAACGGGGTGAGTCACAAGACTCAGTGTGCAATCCCTCGTGCACCGTCAGACTGGGCCTTAGCCCCATAGAACAAAATAACAGAATATCACATATCGAATTAAGCAAAGCCCATCCTAATACTAGATCCATCCGCTACATACCACCCTTACCTGCCAATCACACCAATGGGGATTTCTACAATCACCCTCACCGCTACACACCACCGATGGCAGTCATGCTGTAGTTAGCTGCTCATCGTTAGATTTGTGACATAGTCACCAAAACAGATCGTGGCAGAGCCACACAACAGATCGTGACAGAGCCACTACAACAGAACACTTCCCCTTTCATATACATCAATCATCCAAACCCCGAGCAAACATAGAAAAGGGCATGCATGTATATCTTATCAACTCAACAGAATCATTTTACTCAAAGAAAATCATAGAAATCACTAACCTGATGAGTCGCCATTACCCTTCACGGGTTTTCAATAGCCATACCGGGATTTCAACATTTAACAGAATATAAAAAGATCTTTGAATATACTAACAGACAATAGAGATGGTGTGAGAAATTACACACCTGATTATGCTCAACGCTATACTACCAAGGTCGACGCTCTCTCTAGTCGAAATCGCAACTATCAGACCACTATTCTGCCGGACAAAATTCACTAAATCGATTAAAGCCCGAAGTTGGCAGACTTGGATTGAAACGTTGATTGCATACCTATACCGAAACCAAATAAGATTCGATCTAAAAGAGATTTAGATTAGAGGAGATGACCTTTCGGCCAACAGGGGATATGGGTCCCTCCTTCACCAATCAGCCAACCACACCAACCACTTACCTTCGACTATCTTCAGGGTTCGGTACAAGTAGCTACAGCAGTGAAGATTCAGCTTTTAAGAGAAGAAGAATAGAACCACTTATCAAGGTTTAAGAGACTATTCTGCCAAAAAGGAGAAAAGAAAAGAAAACAGGAAATAACATAGAACTTACCAAATTGTAGAATAGGAGTTTAGCTATGATGAACACTTCGGGAAAAGGAACCAAAAGGAATGATGTTAAGACTTAGAGATTTCAGCTACAAGATCAAACAAGAGCGTAGTTTCGGCTTTTAGTGAATGGGAGAAGAATAACAATAGGGATCAGAAGATTCGGCTAAAAGAGAATTTCAAAAAAAAAAAAAGAAAGGGTAAGGGAGGTGGTGATTTTCGGCTTTTAGAAGAGAAAAGATGAGAAAAGAAAACAAATGAGATGGCCTTCAAAATTTTGGCACACCCCTTGCCATACTAAACCGATTCTCCCCCCTCTCCTATGTTTGATTTTCTGCCAACTCTGCAACCAAATGATAGCTCCTATCTAATATGATCACCCATCGTAAATTCCAACTATTTCTGCTTTAGATCCACATAAGATTTTTCCGATCAGATGCTTCTTTCAATCGAGCCCGAATCAACCTAACTTTCTCTTCGTTTTTGAAACAGTTTCAGACCCAATATCTGTCGCTCACCCAATTTTTTCCAACAAGTAGGAGTACGACATCTCCGTCCGTATAACGCTTCATAAGGCACCATCTGAATACTAGATTGATAGCTATTATTGTATGCGAATTCTGCCAGAGGTAAATACTCCCCCAACTACCCCTGAAATCAATGATGCAACCTCTTAACATATCCTCCAAGATCTGGATTACCCTCTCAGACTAACTATCAGTCTGTGGATGGAAAGCGGTACTAAAGTCTAACCTTGTTCCCATTGCCTGATGCAGAGCCTTCCAGAATCGTGATGTGAACCTAGGGTCTCTATCTGATATGATCGACACGGGTACACCATGCAGTCTCACAACCTCAACCACGTACAGCTTAGCCAACCTTTGTAGAGAATAGTCGACCCGAACTGGTATGAAGTGGGCAGACTTCGTCAGCCGATCGACAATCACCCAAATCGAATCCTTCTTAATGGGCGTAAGAGGTAACCCACTAACAAAATCCAACGTGATTCTTTCCCATTTCCACTGCGAAATCTTCACCGGCTGCAACAACCCCGAAGGCAACTGGTGTTTTGCCTTTACCTACTGACACGTCAAACATTTACGCACGAATTCTATTACCTCTTGCTTCAAACCTGGCCACCAGAATTGCTCTTGCAAATTCGATACATCTTAACCTGAAACACCTCACATCGGCCCATGAGCCTAGACCGGATCTGGTATGTTCCTTGATGTAAACCGGTTCAAAATTTTTTTTGTTACTTTGAAAACTGTGTGTTTTGAAGATAGTTTATTTGTGGGTTGGGCTCGAGTTGAAAACAAGTCAACCCTGCACACCGTGGGGACTACTAAGTCAACCCTCCATCCGCTACACACCATCGAAGGCAGTCGATGTGCTCATTGCCCATATAAAATTCGTGGCATAGCCACCAGATTAAATAATTGTGTCATGTGACACCACATTCAGATAATGTAACCGAAGTTACCACATTCAGATAATGTGACCGAAGTCACCACATTTAGATAGTGAGACCGAAGTCACCACATTCACTTCCCTTTCTCGTATAACCCGAATGCCCCATATTATTTATATCATGCATATCATACTTAAATTCACATTCATGTCACTTTTCACATGTTAAATATAACATATTTCGTAATCCTAGTAGGAGTAAGAAATGTACCTGAGTACTTTGTACCGTAACATGGTACATTAGCCATATTCACATTCTTATAAACATGCATATATTTATTATAGCAATGAATCTTATTAAAAGTAGTGTGGGGTACACACCTGATTCGCTTAACAATTTCACTTGAAATCCCAAAATTTGATCTACTGCCTTAGATCTTTAACTCCCTACATTCGCCCATATTAAAGGTTTAATGAAAACTCATTCGGTCATATAAACCAAATCCTAGTAAGATTTGTGCACTAAAACTTACCTTGTTGCCGATTGAATTAAAATTCAAATCCCGAAAACTTGAATTCTTCCCCTTTGAAATCGGTTACTCACTAGATCCCTTGAATCATTTAGTTTTCGATTAAAACAAATAGATCTAAGTACTTAAGATAGGGCCTTGGTCGAATATGTAAGTACACTTACCTTGAAATTCTCAAATCCCGAAATTTTGCTTATGCTCCTTCCTTGTATTCTACCAACTCTAGATCATTTTAACATATTAGTTTTCGCTTTTAAGATAATAAAAGATAGATCCAAACACTAAAATAAGCCTTGGCGAATGCTATAGGTACTTACCTTGTGAATTTTAAATCCCAAAACTCACCGAATAACTAGGAACATGCGACCTATGGTGTACCTTGGAAAAGAACTTCTCCTTCCTTGTAGTCGACACTTAGTAAATCCCGAAAGATATCTTCAAGGTTTGACAACAATATATTGAGGGTATTAGAATCTTAATTTTGATGGACTTAAATGAAATAGAATGAGAATCAAACCTAATCTTACCCTTCTTGAAGAATTGATGGAACTCTTGCTTGAACCTTTAGCAATATTCGGCTATGGCCCCGATATGTATCACAATTTTGGTTCTTGAGGCTTAGTGAGAAATCGGCTAGGGCTATTGGCACTTTTGGCTTTTGATTGTGTTTGTAATAGAAGAAGAAAAGAAAAGAGAAGAAGAGAATAATGGCGAGAGAAGAATTGGAGAGGAAAGAAAGAAAAGAATGGAGAAATTTGCTAGAGAATTTGTGCAGAGGCTTCCTTGAAGGAAAAGAATAAATGAAGAATGGCCTTATTTTCCTTCTATTGCCGAAATTCCTAGGCTAGAGTCCCTACTTGGCCACCACTCTTCCTATGTGATAAATTTTTATCTTTTAATTATCACTTTATTCAATAATAGACTTAATCCCCCAATTATCTCTTATCTCTTAAAAATAACAATAATTATCCATCAATTATCCACCTATTTAGCCAAATTTTAAAGAGAATTAAACTCTTAACTTAGGTTCCCTTGTGCCGTCCACCTCCTTTGCTTCTAGTAGCAAAATAAAATTTCTTTTATTTGCTTCCCAAGTGACTCGATCCCTGGCCCAAATACACAAGCTTGTGGGATCACTTGTTGGGCTTTTAAGTGGTGCCTTCAAGCCACTTTAACAAGCCTGTTTGTGTGTCAAATTCCTCTTATTAATTTTCTTAAGGCCACCTTTCCTTAGTTTCCTCTTTTGAAACTTAACATTTCCATACATTTCCAGGTTTCCAAAATGTTCACTTTCCTCTTTTAACTTAAGTTTCCAAAATGTTCACTTTCCTCTTTTAACTTAAGTTTCCAAAATGTTCACTTTCCTCTTTTTGAAACTTAACATGTCTAAACCATTTCTTTCATTTCCAAGTTTCCAAAAATGTTCATAATACATTCATAACACATAAGACATGTCATTTCGTACAATTAAACTGAAAATGCATAGGCCCATTTTCAGGATGTTACAGTTCTACCCCCCTTAAAAATAATTTTGTTCTCGAAATTACTTAAATAATCGTACATCCTAACTCACCACACTACACTACTGCTGCGCACTCTAATCTTAAAACTAACACATCTCCTATGCACAATTCCAAAGTTCACATCCAAGGTTTCATACCATTCACTAGCAATACAAGAACGAACTAGCTCTATAATAAGCGGGGCAATAAAGGCATTCCAAAATAAGAAACTTACCGTTGTCATATCGGCACATCACTCTCCTCATGACTACCAACCGCATAAACCAACCTTGGTTGCCTTGCATCAGAACCTTCAACACCTCTGCTTGGTGCTCCACGACCACGACCGAAACCATTTCCTCCATGGTTTAGACCACGACCTCGCTGAGGCTACTGTCCACCTCTACCAGCCTAATTAATATTCTAAGCTGCTGATCGACTTTCATCTGGTTTCTTAGGATAATCTTTGAGCATATGGTCCTTGGGCCCACACCTAAAACATCCTCCCATCTTTTTCCAGCACTCCCCTAAGTGCTTTTTTCCATAATGCTCACAAGGGCGATCATCGCCTCCCCGCACCCACTTGCGACCCATGCCCATTATTTAGGCCTTTTCTACACATTTCGACGATCCTGATGACTTATAATCTCTCTTGGGTCTATTCCTATCAGAGCTCTGCTTAACCGAGTCCTTGATTCCCTCGGCTACCTTATCCTTTTCTACCAATGCAAAAAACTCCCACTCCTAATGTGGAGCTATCAGTAACCTTAGGTCATCCCTTAGAACGTCTTCGAACGCACACAGTGCTCATGCTCCGTAGCCACTACTCCTCGAGCATATCGGCTTAACCTCAGAAATTTAGCTTCATATGCTGCTACTGACTTATTTCCTTGAACCAGCCCCAGAAAAGCTTTCCTCCGTTCATCAATATATCGTGTCGACATACTTTTTCTGATATACCTCCTTAGCATACTCCTAGGTCAGATCCTCAGCAGTGGCACCATCCCTCACCGTTAACCACCATTGATACGCTTCATCGTGTAGTAGTGCCACCATTCCTTTCAACTTCTCCTCCGGGGTCAGATCGAGCTCATCCATAATGCGCTCGATTGCTTCCAACTAGTATTCAGCTGTACTGGGTGCCACACCGGATACTCCATGGAACACCTTAGCTCCGTTGGCTCAAAGTCGCTCGGGTACAGATTTTCAAGCTCCTGTATTTCCACCTGTGCCAGCCACCATTTCTAAAACTCGAAGATAGCATAACTGCGACACAAGATTATCCCCGATCGAGCTGAGCTTTGCCGACACCAACAAATTGGGGTGGCGGTGGCGGTGGTAATTCATTGTCGGACCTTTGACCCGATCTAACGAGTTTCAAACACGATCATTCTTCCTCTCTGCGTCCATGATGACGCGTCCTCTAGAACTCATATTTAACGATACGCTTTAACTGATTTAGAAAGTTTTTATAAATTAGCCTTTATTCCTCGATTAACCGCGAAGAAGTTTTATGAAAAGAATTTTAGGAGTGGTTCTTTCATATTCATACATGCACACAGTCTTCACATTCATACATTCATCAATCAATTATGAACTTCCGTTCATTCAGAGAAATGTTGTAGTTTTCATTGTTGTTGTTTTTCCACTACCCGGGGGTATTTTCGTAATTTTCCCTATAGGGGTATTTTCGTAATTTATCAAATAAGGTTCCTTGGTGATTTTGTCAAAAAGTATTTTGGAAATTTTAAAATCCCGAGGCTTTTCGATAAATTTGGAAATTCCAGGGGTATTTAGGTAATTTTGAATTTTGGGGGTATATTGGTAATAAACCAGGGTAGATTTGTAAAGTTTAATAATTCAGGGATATTTCAAAATTTCCAAAACTTTGAGGGTTCTTTTGAAAATATATTTTCCAAAACGATGAAGTTCGAAAGATTTTGGGAATCAAGGTCATTTTGGAAATTTTGGTAGGTTAGGGGTAATTTTGTAATTTTCCAAAATCAAGGTATATTTGATATTTGGCAACTTAGGGTTTTTGGACATTTTATAAAGTATTGAAATTTTGATAAGAATTGTGGGTATTTGAAATTTTCATAAACCAAGGGCATTTTTGTAATTTTACCACTAGGGGTATTTTAGTAAATTTGTAAATCGAAATATTTCAAGAAAATTTATAAAATAATCTTTTCAAATCAAGAGAGTAATTTAGAAATTTTTAAAACTAAGGTTTCCATGAAATTACGGCTAGTCCCTTTCGGGTTTTAGTTAGGGGTTTAGCCCGTGTGTAAGTCCTCTTGGTTAGGGTGAACTGAGGCTACGCACTAGGTAGGATTCAAGTGGAGAGGAGGTGAGTCACGCGGACTGCTTAAATACCAAGCTCCCACCAAAACCAATCTTAGACATGCGTACCATGGTTACCACACCCTAACTCAGCGACTTAACCACATGTTTGTTTAATTGTGCATTAGAGTCTTATGTAATTGTTGGGGTATACTAATCCTAGGGTTCAAGTACTTAATCTCTATTCTACGTTCCATTTCTACCCTTCTACAAATCATAATATAAATCACACAATGGATAGAAGTACTTATCGGGTGGACTTCGGGTCGGAGACTTAGTAGGCCATGCCAGAAAAACATGCTTAATTCACAAAAATTCTTTTTGGGCTTATCTTGGAAAATGTTTTGGGCCTTAAACCCAAGGTCGAGGGTTTAAAACTGGGCTCTGATACCAAACTAAAACACCCCACACTCGACCCACGAGCCTGGACCGGATCTGGTATGTTCCTTGATGTAAACCGATTCAAAATTTCTTTTGTTACTTTGAAAACTGTGTGTTTTGAAGATAGTTTGTTTGTGGGTTGGGCTCGAGTTGAAAAAAAGTTTTTTTATATTGAAAACCCATTTATTTCAGGTGACAAAATATTTAAAGTTCAGTTTAAATTAAATTGACTTAATCTTTACATAACATAAATTAAGTAACATAGTAATTAAAACAACAATAAAATCATCACCATGGCCTTATTACATAAAACAAACCCAAAATATAATTGTAAAGTGCTTAAATAAAATAAAATGTCCAAATTAAATAAAACTTCAAGCTGAGAATGGCCACCACAAGTTCTTCCGTCCGGTCCATCACCGCTCATCACCAAACATGTTCCCACAACGGGTGAGTCAAGCAGACTCAATGTGTAACCAACACTAAAATTTAATGATTTAGGCATACCATACATATCATGTTCACATAATACTAATGATGCAATCCGAACCCACACCTAGATACCATCCGCTACACATCCCCGTACCAACGCACACCGTGGGACTACTAAGTCAACCCTCCATCCCATTGCACACCATCGAAGGCGATCATTGCGGTTGGCGTGCTCATCGCCTATATAAAATTCGTGGCATAGCCACCAGATTAAATAATTGTGTCATGTGACACCACATTTAGATAATGTAACCGAAGTTACCACATTGGATAATGTGACCAAGTCACCACATTCGGATAGTGAGACCAAGTCACCACATTCACTTCCCTTTCTCGTATAACTCGAATGCCCAATATTATTTATATCATGGATATCATACTTAAATTCACATTCATGTCACTTTTCACATGTTAAATATAACATATTTCGTAATCCTAGTAGGAGTAGGAAACGTACCTGAGTACTTTGTACCGTAACATGGTACCTTAGCCATATTCACATTCTTATAAACATGCATATATTTATTATAGCCATGAATCTTATTAAAAGTAGTGTGGGGTACACACCTGATTCACTTAACAATTTCACTTGAAATCCTGAAATTCAATCTACTACCTTAGATCTTTAACTCCCTACATTCGGCCCATATTAAAGGTTTAATGAAAAACTCATTCGATCATAAAACCAAATCCTAGTAGGATTTGTGCACTAAAACTTACCTTGTTGCCGATTGAATTAAAATTCAAATCCCAGAAACTTGTATTCTTCCCCTTTGAAATTAGCTACTCACTAGATCCCTTGAATCAGTTAGTTTTCGGTTAAAACAAATAGATCTAAGTACTTAAGATAGGGCCTTGGCTGAATATGTAAGTACACTTACCTTGAAATTCTCAAATCCCGAAACTTTGCTTATGCTCCTTCCTTGTATTCGGCCAACTCTAGATCCTTTTAACATATTAGTTTTGGCTTTTAAGATAATAAAAGATAGATCCAAACACTAAAATAAGCCTTGGCGAATGCTATAGGTATTTGCCTTGTGAATTTTAAATCCAAACTCATCGAATAACTAGGGAACACGCTGCCTATAGTGTACCTTCTGAAAAGAACTTCTCCTTCCTTGTAGTCGACACTTAGTAAATTCCAAAAGATATCTTCAAGGTTTCGGCAACAATATATTGAGGGTATTAGAATCTTAATTTCGACAGACTTAAATGAAATAGAATGAGAATCGAACCTAATCTTACCCTTACTGAAGAATTTGATGGAACTCTTGCTTGAACCCTTAGCAATATTCGGCTATGGCCCTAATATGTATCACAATTTCGGTTTTTGAGGCTTAGTGAGAAATCGGCTAGGGCTATTGGTACTTTCGCTTTTGATTGTGTTTGTAATAGAAGAAGAAAAGAAAGAGAAGAAGAGAATAATGGTAGAGAGAATTGAGAGGAAAGAAAGAAAAGAATGGAGAAATTTGCTAGAGAATTTTCGGCAGAGGCTTCCTTGAAGAGAAAAGAATGAATGAAGAATGGCCTTATTTTCCTTCTATTGCCAAAATTCCTAGGCTAGAGTCCCCTACTTGGCCACCACTCTTCCTATGTGATAAATTTTTATCTTTTAATTATCACTTTATTCAAGAATAGACTTAATCCCCAATTATCTCTTATCTCTTAAAAATAACAATAATTATCCATCAATTATCCACCTATTTAGCAGAATTTTAAAGAGAATTAAACTCTTAACTTAGGTTCCCTTGTGCCGTCCACCTCATTTGCTTCTAGTAGCAAAATAAAATTTCTTTTATTTGCTTCCCAAGTGACTTGATCCCTGGCCCAAATACACAAGCTTGTGGGATCACTTGTTGGGCTTTTAAGTGGTGACTTCAAGCCACTTTGACAAGCCTGTTTGTGTGTCAAATTCCTCTTATTAATTTTCTTAAGGCCACCTTTCCTTAGTTTCCTCTTTTGAAACTTAACATTTCCATACATTTCGTGTTTCCAAAATGTTCACTTTCCTCTTTTAACTTAAGTTTCCAAAATGTTAACACAAAATGTTCACTTTCCTCTTTAACTTAAGTTTCCAAAATGTTCACTTTCCTCTTTTTGAAACTTAACATGTCTAAACCATTTATTTCATTTCCAAGTTTCCAAAAATGTTCATAATACATTCATAACACATAAGACATGTCATTTCGTACAATTAAACTGAAAATGCATAGGCCCATTTTCAGGATGTTACATAACCCCTCCAGGATACATAGCGTATGGCTACTATGCGCCTCCTGAAGAATCATCTACCTTAACTCAACATCCTTTTGCATACAAATTCTCTTAGGGAAACATAGAACCCCATCACCATTCAAACTATAGTCCTCTCCTTCACCATTTTGTACTTTCCAGAGTCGAGCACTCAAGACCTCATCTAGAAGTTACTTCTCTTTGATCTGACTTGTCCACACTGGTCTCACTTGGAGTTTGGCCACCAAACTACCATCTTCATACAGGCTGAGACGAGAGAACATCGCCCTTAAATCTGCTATCGCCTTCCAACTCAACGCATCCGCCACAACGTTCGCATTGCTCGGATGATATTCGATCGAGCAATCATAGTCCTTCAAAAGTTCAATCCACCTACATTGTCTTAGATTCAACTCCTTCTGGGTAAGGAGATACTTCAAACTCTTATGGTCAGTGTAAATAACAGACCTCTCCCCATACAAGTAGTGTCTCTATATCTTCAAAGCAAACATTACTGCAGCCAATTCCAAATTATGCGTAGAGTAATTTAATTCATGCGGTCTTAACTGTCGGGACGCATATGCAACAACTTTCCCATCTTGCATTAGCACACATCCTAAAATCGTGTGTGACGCATCATAGTAGACGATAAAATATTTTCCCGCCTCTGGCTGAATTAACACCGGTGCTTCTATCAAAATTCTCTTTAGCTTCTGAAAGCTCTCCTGCTGTTTGTTGGTCCAAAAAAATGATACTCCCTTTCTTAACAACTTAGATAGAGGTGTCTTAATTAATGAGAATCTCTCAACAAACCTTCTATAGTACCCTGCCAATCCCAAGAAACTTTGAATCTCTGCCACAGACTTCGGCGGTTTTCAATCCAATACAACTTCTATCTTCTGAGGGTCAACCCTAATTCCCTCTACAGAAACCACATGTCCTAAGAAAGTTACTTCGTTAGCCAAAACTCACACTTACTGAACTTAGCGAACAACTGCTTCTCCCTCAGAACTTGCAACACCACACGAAGATGTGCATCATGCTCCTCCTCGGACTTGGAATAAACCTGGATATCATCAATGAACACCACAACAAACTGATCAAGGTATGGTTGGAACACTCGGTTAATCATATCCATAAATGCTGCTGGCACGTTCGTTAACCTGAACGGCATCACCAAAAATTCATAATGACCATAGCGAGTTCGAAACGTTGTCTTATGAATGTCCCCATCCTTTACCTTTAATTGATGATAACCCGACCTTAAATCAATCTTAGAGAAAATCGAAGCTCCTTTGAGCTGATCAAACAGATCATCGATTCTCGTCAGCGGGTACTTGTTCTTAATCGTGAGCTTATTTAGTTGACAGTAGTCCATACACATACGCATGGATCAATCCTTCTTCTTCACAAATAGGACCGACACTCTTCATGGAGACACACTCGGTCAAATAAAACCTCGATCCAATAGTTCTTGGATTTGAGCTTTGAGCTCCACCAGCTCCTTTGGTGCCATTTTGTAAGGAGCAATGGACACCGGAGCTATACCCGAGTGTAGCTCAATCCCAAACTCCACTTCGCGATCCAGAGGTAACCTTGGCAACTCCTCTGGAAAAACATCTGCGAAATCCTTTACTGTTCTAACCTCAACAACGGTCACCTCCTTAGCATCCAAAGCACTGATAAAAGCTAGAAATGCATTGCATCCTTTCCAAATCATCTTAACAACCTTCAACGCAGATACTACGTTGGACAAATAATCCCTTCTTTCCCCTAGCACAACCACCTTCCCGCCTTTCGGGGTTATCAACACCATGCGCTTAGTCTCACAATCCCGCTTAGCACGATGTTTAGCCAACCAATCCCAGGATAAGGTCAAACTCCCCAAAGGGTAATTCCATTAAGTCAGCTGCGAACACTACTCCTTGAGTCTCTAAAGGTACACTCCTAAATAGTTTTTCCACTATCCTAGATTGTCCTAACGGACTAACCACAATCATCTTCCTAGCAGTTATTTTAGATTCTAAACTTAAAGTCTTAAATACCGAGCATGTAACATAAGAGTGGGTTGATCCAATATCAATCAAAGTAAGAAATGGATTACCAATAACAAGGAACATACCAGTTATAACATCCGGTGCGTTATCATCGTCCCGTTGACGAACTGCATAAACTAGACCTGGCTGTCTTGCATCTACATTACCAGCACCTCTACTAGGTGCTCCACGACCCCGACCGAACCCATTTCCTCTTCGATTGGGCGGACCCTTGGTAATGGTTGACCACCCTCCCTAACCAACAGTCAGTACACGATCCACCTGTGGATAGTCTTTCACCATATGATCCATGGATCCACATTTGAAGCATCCACCAGGTTTCCTTCTGCACTCCCCGAAATGTACCTTTCCACATGAGGAACATGATCTGTTCTGACCCCTTGTAGTAGATGTCGGTACCCCAACTGGCCCATTAAACCTAGGCCTTTTCTCAAAACTTCTCGATGATCCCGATGGCATAAACTTTCTTTTATTCCTACTCTGATCCTTATCCTTATTTTGCTTCTCAGTCCACTTCACCTCCTCAGATATTTTATCTTTCTCGACCAAAATGGCAAAGTCCCTTTCTCGCTACATTGCTACCAACACTCTCAACTCGTCCCGCAATCCATCTTTGAATCGTACACAGTGCTCATAGTCAGTCGCTACAATTCCTCAAGCGTAACGGCTCAATCACAGAAATTTTGCTTGATATTCAGACACAGATTTGCTTCCCTGCACGCGTCCACATAGCTAGCCCCAACGTACTTTCCCTGAAATGACTCCTTAAAGAAATCCCAGTCAATCCGGTCTGCAGTAGTACCCTTCTTTACCATGAGCCACCACTGATAGGCCTCGTCTCGAAGAAGAGACACGACCCCTTTCAACTTTTCCTCCACCGTGAAGTCTAGGTCATCCATTATGCGCTCACTCGCTTCTAACCAATACTCAGCTGTGTTAGGGGCTATGCCAGAAACACCCCTAAACATCTCCTTTCCATTGGCTCGGAGTCGTTCAAACATAAATTTTGAGCTCTTGAACCCGTGCCTTCCCCAGCAACTCTCTCCAGAACCCGCAACATTGCCTGAGACATTGCTTGTCTTCACCCATTTGGTCTTGAAATTTTTCCTCCACAGCTGGCAGATCTGGCATCTCATTTTCTAACCCATGGCCAGACCTTACTGGCTCTGACACGGTATCCTACCCCTACCACGACCATGCAGCGGACGTCCTCAACCCTTTGTACTCATTCTTCCAATTGGCGTTTATCTGATTAGAAATTTTATGAATTATTAATTCTTTCCTCTGATTATCCACGAACAATCTTATGAAAAGTCATTTCGATAGTGGTTCTTTCGAATTCAGATTTATGTCTATAGGTTCCAGTCTCAAGTCTACTCCTCCTAGTTCTGGGAACTACATACATTCAATAATCAACATACAAACAACATCCATGAACCCACATTCAACACATAGGGGTATTTTCGTCATTTCACTACCCAGGGGTATTTTCGTAATTTTATCTTATAGGGGTATTTTTGTAATTTTCCAAAACAGGGTATCTTGGTGATTTAATTTTTTTAAAATAAGGGTATTTTGGTAATTTTGCAAACTAGGGGTATTTCAGTAATTTTACAAATTTTGATAATTTTCAAATCAAGAACGTTTTGGTAATTTTTCAAATTAATGGTGTTTTGGTAATTTTTCAAACCAAGGGCGTTTTGGAAATATTTTTTTACAAAATTAGGGCACTTTAGTAATTTTATGAAAATAAGGTGGCTGGTCCCTTTCGAGTTTTAGTTAGAAACTTTGGCCTGTCTACAAGTCCTGTGGCTAAGGTGAACAGTTACTGCGCACCAGGTAGGATTCCAGCGAAGAGGAGGTGAGTCGCTAGGACCGCTTAAGTACCAAGCTCTCCCTGGATCCAATCCTAGACATGCATATAACTGTTGTCACACCCTAACCTTGTGACTTGTTCACGAACATGTTTAATTAGATTAAGTCTTATGTGATTTAAGAAGTTGTCTAAGCTAAGCCTAAAGTCCATCAAGTTCTAATTAAGATACTCTACGTCCCATAAAGCCCATCAAGCCCACATACATATATAACATACAGTGAGTTCAGATTACTTACCTGGCAGACTTGGGCCGGAGACGCAGGTGCCATGCCGAGAAAACCATCCTGTATTATTTATAAAAATGCATGTTTTCAAAACCCATCTTTAGAAAACGTTTTGAGCCCAAAACCCTAAAGCTGAGTTTTAAATCGGGCTCTGATACCAATTTATAATACCCCAAACCCGGCCCAAACACCCGACTGGATCTAGCATGTCACTAAGAAGATTTCTTAAAACATATCGCATTATTTTTTTTTCCAAAAAGCATGGTTTAAACATTTATACGAGAAAACTTAATAATTTGATAATTTGTAAAAGAAATAAATTTTAATTAATGCCTTAATGAGTAAAAATCGAAATTTTGCCTCTGAGTTTTATTACTTGAACACATGCCTTAGTTTCAATTAATCATAAAGTCTAAGTGTATGAAAACCCGAAAATCAAAAGCATAAATTTCAATTAATCATAAAGTCAGTGTAAAACCGAAAAGCATAAAACCAATAAACAATAGTGGCCTTATTACAATAAAATATATATAACCAAACAAATTGAAAATATTAAGGGAAAATAATTAAAACAACGTCCTTTATTGAGTCAAAATAAATCCATGCATGGCCACCTTGCACTCCTTTCCAGCCCGGTCCGATGCACTAAGTGCTACCTGAAAAATGTTAAACAACGGGGTGAGTCATAAGACTCAGTGTGCAATCCCTCGTGCACCATCAGACTGGGCCTTAGTCCCATAGAACAAAATAACTGAATATCACATATCAGAATTAAGCAAAGCCCATCCTAATCCTAGATCCCTCCGCTACACACCACCCTTACCTGCCAATCACACCAATGAGGATTTCTGCAATCACCCTCACCGCTACACACCACCAATGGCAGTCATGTTGCGATTAGTGCACATCGTCGGTTGTGACATAGTCACTAAAATGATCGTGGCAAAGCCACTACACCTGATCGTGGCAGAGCAATTGCAACAGAACACTTCCCCTTTCATATACATCAATCGCCCAAATCCAGAGCAAACATAAAAAATGGCATGCATGTATATCCTATCAACTCAACAGAATCATTTTACTTAAAGAAAATCACAGAAGTCACTAACCTGATGAGTTGCCCTTACCCTCCACGGGTTTTCAACAGCCATGCTGGGATTTTGGTATTAAACAAAATATAAACAGATCTTTGAATATACTAACAGATAACAGAGATGGTGTGAGAAATTACACACCTGATTACGCTCAACACTATATTACCCAGGTTGACACTCTCTATAGCTAAAATCGCAACTATCAGACCACTATTCTGCCGAACAAAACTCACTAAATCGATTAAATCCCGAAGTTGGAAGACTTGGATTGAAACATTGATTGCACACCTATACCGAAACTAAATGAGATTCAATCTAAAAGAGATTTAGATTAGAGGAGATGACCTTTTGGCCAACAGGGGATATGAGTCCCTCCTTCACCAATCGGCCAACCACACCAACCACTTACCTTCGACTATCTTCAGGGTTTGGCACAAGCAGCCACAGCAGTGAAGATTTAGCTTTTAAGAGAAGAAGAATAGAACCACTTAACAAGGTTTAAGAGACTATTCTGCCAAAAAGGAGAAAAGAAAAGAAAACAAGAAATAACAGAGAACTTACTGAATTATAGAATAGGGGTTCGACTTGTAACACCCATTAACCCATACCCGTCGCCGAATTAGGGTTATGAGGTGTTACTGAACTAGACACAATTTTTCACAATCATTTATGGAATAAACCCAATACGCACATTTACGTTTTTTTCCATATCCACAAATAATGAACAAGACTTACTTTACAAACCATGTTCCATAATGCAATACATCATAACTCCTAATCTATACAAGTTTCGAATCAAGTTTACACCTAACAACCCCAAATTTCATAAGTCACACATATAAGATACATCCATCTCATTAACCGAATAATAGCATATTATTTTATACATTCTGCAAATATGCATATTAAAAAAATAGGTCCATGATACTTAAATAGCTTATCATTCACACATATGACACTTTCGGACTGTATAGCATGACCAAACAAACACATCATACTACCATAATATGCAATGTCCCTAAAACATAAGCCATGTCAATCCATAATTTTCAATTTATTTTACCTTATTAATTCATGGATACAAGATCATTGAATAACCTACCAAACACACATGATATGTGACTAATTCAAATTATAAATATAAATACAGCCCATCCATTGACCATATATTCGGTTCTCAATATAAAACTTCAATGATCAACCCAAAGCATTAGTATATACATTTTCATGATCATCTCTGAATTATACCAAGCACATAATAATTTAAGTGGAGATATTCGCACGACATAATAAGCATACTTATATATATATATGATCATTTCTATACAACTACATTTAACTTCCAAGCATTATAAGCATACGTCTTATACCAAAGATTAAAACAGATCATTATATCAAACATATAAACGATGCTTAATCCGAAAGTAATAGCCTTATTCGCAAGGCTATGTATATACATTTACAAAACCGAACATCATTCATTACTTATCAAAATACAACCTATACATGCCTTTGATTCAAAAAGGAAACATATATATATACCAAAGAGAGTGATAGTGTGGTCGACTTTCTTGATGATCCCCTGAGCCCGTAGTTGAATCAATGATCTATAAAATAGAAATACAAACACATACAGAGTAAGCTCACTAGCTTAGTAAGTCTTAAGCAAAAGATAATTCACTAATCCAGCACTTTAACATTTTAATCAATAAATGTAGGACATTGTATATGTATATTTCGATATGCAACTGATACAAAAATGAATACTAGTAATGTATTTACTCAATTACTTATACTTCACTACCATCAACCTGCAACTCATCAAAGCACAAAGTACATATATTACATGAATCGCATGTTTATAATCATGTAAATTCAACATTCATATCCATTACATTATCCCACTAAAAATTCTATTATTTCTATCTATATTCATACACGTCGATTATAAGCTCAAATTCACATAACACCATTCTTAACATAATATTTCAACTCAAGTAACATTAATCACAACTTACCTTACTTCTGATGAATTCAAATGGGACTTATGCTTACCTGAGTTTTTAACTCAATAGATTCACTATGTTACACCTCGAGCAATTTATGGTTTCTTTGTTTTAAAGTATCAAAGCATTAAGCCCGCTAGGCATGAAGCTTTGAATATATCACCCAAGACTAAGCTCGCTAGGCACAAAGCCCTGAATATATCACCGACACTAAGCCGCTAGGCACGAAGCTTCTGAATATGTCACCAAGACTAAGCACCGCTAGGCACGAAGCCCAAAATATATCATCGGCACTAAGCCTGCTAGGCATAAAGCCCAAAATATATCACCAGCACGAGGCCTGCTAGGCTCAAAGCCCGATCTATTTATCAAATCAATTCATTAACTTATATTCCTTAACACTTACATCACTATCAATTCATATACATAAACACATTCATATATCATATCAAATGTACTAATTCACATGGCATTTTAGCATATCCAACCCAATAAAGAACATTTACATTCGGCTATCACCTATTTCCTTACTCAAATTAATCAAATAATATCATTGAAAATATTCATATTTATCTCTTTAATATACTTTAACTTAAGAACTTACCTCGACTGTCGACGAACAACTTAGACAGGCTATTCAAGAACTTTCGTCTTTCCTCGATCCAATTCCGTTTGTCTTTTCTCTTGATCTAAAACACATTAAATTCAGCTCATTAAAGTACATTTCACTTCAATTTAGTCCCAAAACACATAAACATGCAAATTACCATTTTACCCCTAAGGTTTCACATTTTTACTATTTAGTCGTAATTGCACAAAACACAAAATACACACAATTTGCCAACACTATACAAGGGCTGAATATTCCAAGGGAATTTACAAGCCCTCTCATTTCATTTATTTTGCAAAAAGTCCCTCTAAAATTTTATTTTTATAAAATAGCCCTAAATACAAAAATCTCACCAAAATTTCTTATACAAAACTTGTAAATCTTTAACACATCTTTAATCTAAAACCATCAAATATCAAAACCATTTAAAGATGTTAATGGCCAAATCCTATATACATACAAATTCCAAAAATTCAAGCATGGGTCGGGTAATATATGAAGCAAAGATCTCAAAAACGTAAAAATTGTCAAAAATCGATAAAAAAACTAACCTTGAATCAAAGCTTGAAGTGGCCAAAATTTAAACAAGGTTTTCTCCCTTTTCTTTAACACATTCGGCCATGAAAGGAAATAAGATTATAATGGCTTTTCTCATGTTTTATTTAACATATATTATAACATTTAATTAATTACCTATTTAACCTTATAACATAAAATTATATAATATAAAACTAAAGGTTAATCTTGTCATATAGCATCCACTAACTTAAAAATGAGTTATTTACCCATTTGACACCTCATATGAAAAAGCCATCATCATTCTAACACTTTTACACTATAGCGTGCAACTTTTACACTTTACGCGATTTAATCCTTTTTGTTTAATCGAACATGCAAACGATTAAATTTTTCCACGAAACTTTCACACACCTTATTTCGCATATAATAAACACAAAATATAATATTTAAATATTTCTCAAACTCGGATTCGTGGTCCCGAAACCACCATTCCAATTAGGGTCAAATTCGGACTGTTACAACTCTCCCCCTTAAGGATTTTCGTCCCTGAAAATCTTATCGTTAAACAACTTCGGATATTCTTGCCTCATTGAGTCCTCAGGCTCCCACGTAGCCTCTTCAACTCCATACCGATTCCACAGTACTTTCACTAATGGAATCTTTTTGTTTCTTAACTCTTTCATTGCCCGAGCTAAGATACGGATTGGTTCTTCCTCATACGTCATATCGGGTCAGATTTCAATCTCAGATGGAGCAATCACATGTGATATCTGATCTGTATCTACGGAGCATCAAAACGTGAAATACATCATGTATCTTTACTAATTCAGAGGGTAACTTCAATTTATAAGCAACAGGCCCAATACGTTCGATGATTTTATACGGTCCGATAAATCTCGGACTCAGTTTGCCTTTCCGACCAAAATGAAGTACTTTCTTCCACGGAGATACTTTCAAGAATACCCGATCTCTGAGTTGAAATTCTATATCTTTACGTTTCAAATCAGCGTAAGACTTTTGACGATCTGATGAAGCTTTCAAACTATCTTTGATTATAGCCACTTTCTATTCAGTCTCTTTAATCAAATCAACCCCTTGTATCTTGTTCTCACTGAGCTCGGTCCAGTACAATGGCTTACGACACTTGCGGCCATATAGAGCTTCATAGGGTGCCATTTTGATACTTGATTGAAAACTATTATTATAAGAAAATTCAATCAAAGGTAAGTACTTTTCCCATGTACCTTCAAACTCGAGAACTCAACATCTCAACATGTCCTCAAGTGTTTGAATGGTTTGCTCAGACCGACCAAATGCATGCTCATGGGTGAAAAGCGGTGCTAAAATGAAGTTTAGTACCTAAAGCATCCTGCAACTTCTTCCAAAATCGCGATGTGAATCTCGAGTCTCTTTCTGAGATAATAGAACTCGACACACCATGTAATCTCACAATTTGAGATATATACAACTCAACAAGTTTATCGAGTGAATAATCTATACTAACCGGTAGAAAATGAGCTGATTTGGTTAGTCTATCTACTATAACCCAGACTGGATCTTTCTTGCTCGGTGTCATAGGCAAACCAGATACAAAATCCATAGTGATTCTATCCCATTTCCATTCAGGTATCATGATCGGTTGAAGCAACCCAGAAGGCACTTGATGCTCGGGTTTTACTTGCTGACAGATTAAACACTTTGAAACAAATTTAGATATATCTCGTTTCATGCTAGGCCACCAATAGAACTGTTCCAAATCGTTATACATTTTCGTGCTACTCTGATGTATCGATAATCGACCACTATAAGCGTCACTCAGAATCATCTAAATCAAATCTGAGTTCTTCGGAACACACATTCGGCTTTTAAAGTTCAAACAGACATTTGTATCAATTTGAAACTCTGATTCCGTATCTTTTTCACACTGAATTCGTCTAGCAATCAAATCTTTGTCAACTTTCTGTGCATCACAAATTTGCTGAATAAACATTGGTCTTGCTTGTAACTCGACTATGAACGAACCATCTCCAGACATAACCATCTGTGCGTTTATCGCACGAAGAGCAAATAATGATTTTTGACTTAACGCATCTGCAACAACATTGGCTTTTCCCGGATGGTAGTCAATCACCAACTCATAATCTTTCAACAATTCTAACCATCTGCGTTGTCTCAAGTTCAGATCTTTCTGAGTCATCAAATACTTTAGACTTTTATGATCCGAATAAACGTGACATTTCTCGCTGAATAAGTAATGACGCCAAATTTTCAATGCGAAAACAATGGCTACTAATTCCAGATCGTGAGTCAGATAATTTCTTTCGTGCGGCTTCAATTGTCTCAAAGCGTAGGCTATAACTTTCCTTGCTACATCAAAACGCAACCCAACCCATTCAAAGAAGCATCACTAAAAATGACAAATTCTTTACCCGATTCAGGCTGAGTTAATATTGGAGCTTTGGTTAGAAGAGCTTTCAGCTGTTCGAAACTTTTCTGACACTTTTTGACCACTCAAACTTGACATCTTTCTGTACTAGCCTTGTCAAAGGTGTAGCTGTCATAGAAAAATCTTTTACAAACCGTCTGTAGTATCCCGTAAGGCCTAGAAAGCTTTGAATTTTGAAAACATTCTTTGGTGGTTTCCAATCGAGTATAGCCATTATTTTGTTTGGATCCACCCGAATACCTGATGCTGAAACAACATGACCCAAGAAACTGACTTCATCCATCCAGAACTCACATTTACTAAACTTTGCATACAGCTATTGATCTCGCAAAGTTTGTAGCACTAATCTCAAATGCTCGGCATGCTCGGTTTCATCTTTGGAGTAGATAAGTATATCATCAATAAACACTACTACAAATCGATCCAAAAACTGTCTGAAGACCCGATTCATTAAGTCCATAAAGATAGCAGGTGCATTAGTGAGTCCAAAAGGCATAACCAGAAACTCAAAATGTCCGTACCTCGTCTGGAATGTAGTCTTTGGCACATCTGTATCTCTGACTCGTAACTGATAATAACCCGATCTCAAATCTATTTTGGAAAATACCGAAGCCCCTTTGAACTGATCAAACAAATCATCAATCCGAGGTAATGGGTACTTATTCTTTATAGTTACCTTATTCAGTTGCCGATAATCAATACACATTCGCATCGTTCCATCTTTCTTCTTCACAAAAAGAACTGGTGCACCCCAAGGAGAGAAACTCGGTCGTGCAAAGCCCCTATCTTTAACTCTTGCAACTGTGCTTTCAACTCTTTTAACTCAGTAGGTGCCATCCGATACAGAGCTATCGAGATTGGAGTCGTTCCTTGCTAATTTAATGCAGAACTCAATCTCTCGTCTTGATGGTAAACCCAGAGTTCTTCCGAAACACATCCGAGTATTCACACAACCGTGCATGATTCAATATGCTTTTCAGACACTTTATTATCCAGTACATAGGCCAAATAAGCTTCGCACCCTTTTCTCACATACTTTCGGGCTAACATCGAGGATATTACTGTAGGAAACCCACTTAAATCACTGGATTCAATTCTGATGATCTCACCGTTCTGACATCTCAAATCAATAAGCTTTCTTTTGCAATTCACCACTGCATCATGTGAAGTTAACCAGTCCATTCCCAAAATTATATCGAACTCATCGAAGGGCAACAACATTAAATCGGCTGGGAAGCAAGAATCCCGAATCATCAATGGGCAACCTCTACACATTTTATTAACAAGTACACATCTACCCAAAGGGTTGGACACACGAATCACAAACTCAGTAGACTCAACTGGTAGAGTCTTACAAAATACTAGAGTTTCACACACATATGAATGAGTCGAACTAGGATCAATCAATGCAATCACAGTAGTATCATAAAGGGTGAAAATACTGGTAATGACATCGGGGGAGGAAGCATCCTCTCTGGCTCGTGTAACATAAGCTCTAGCTGGAGCTCTAGCCTCTGATCATATTGTGGTGTCCTTCGTCCCTCTCTGACTGCCACCTACATTGCCTAAATGTCTGAGTGGTCTACCCCGTGCTGGCGCACTGCTCGGTCTAGTATTCTGAGTTGCATTTTGCTCGGCTAACATCGGGCACTCTCAAATAAAATGATCCGACGATCCACATTTAAAGCAGGACCGATCACGAACTCTACAACTCCCAGGATGCCATTTCCCACAATGTTTACACTCGGCCCAGTTCTGTGGAACATTACCGACACTAGTTATCGACGTGGCTCGGGATTTCTCTGGAGGTCGATCACCTCTAGGCAAGTCTGAAGTGGCTTTATGTCGACTGGGGTCATCTCTGAACTTCTTATGCATAGAATGGAAAATTTTACTCGATGATCTTTTTCGAGTGTCTTTAGCTTCTACTTCAGCTTTTCTTTTCTTCTTTTCGAGCTCTTTGGCTTTACAAGCTTGTTCGACTAATGTCACAAACTCTTTGATTTCAAGAATGCCAATAAGTAACTTTATGTCTTCATTCAGGCCGTCTTCAAATCTTTTACACATATAGGCTTCGGTAGATATACACTCCGAGCATAACGGCTCAATCTGACAAACTTTCGCTCATATTCCTTCATAGTCATGCGACCCTGTTTTAATTCTAGAAATTCTTTCTGTTTCTGATTGATGAATCTCTGACTGATATATTTCTTACTGAACTCAATTTGGAAGAAGTCCCAAGTTACTTTTTCTTTCGAAACTACGGATACCAGTGTGTTCCACCAGTGATAGGCAATATCCCGAAGTAGAGATATAGCACACTTTAGGCATTCATCTGGAGTACAAGATAACTCATCGAGTACCCGAATAGTGTTATCAAGCCACATCTCGGCTCACTCTGCGTCATCATCATCATTGGCCTTGAATTCCTCGGCCCCGTATTTCTGATTTTATCAATAGTAGGCTGCTAGATCTCATCGGATCTATCATCTGAGGTGCTAAAAGTACGGAGTTAGATTATTCGGGGTGGAGGTTGTTGTACAGCCGGATTAGTCCGAATAAAGCTGGGTAAACCATTCGTTCATCATCTGATAGAAGGCTTGTTTAGCCTTCCCCTCATGGCTACCCGAAACTGGTCAAGAGTCTAATGGCACTGATCCACACGTGGGACCAGGCGCAACGCTCTCCACATCATCAGCTGCGGCTCTATCGGGATCAGGATCTATTTACTATATAAAATACAATTAAAATTGTCAGAAGTCACCACACTATCATATATACAATTCAAAGGCATGTATAGCTAGACTCATACGCACTACGGTAGTCCTAGAATCGACTAAACCGCAGCTCTGATACCAATAAATGTAACACCCCTTAACCTGTACCCGTCACCGAATTAGGGTTATGAGGCGTTACTGAACTAGACACAATTTTTCACAGTTATTTATGGAATAAACCCAATACGCACATTTACGTTTTTTTCCATATCCACAAATAATGAACAAGACTTACTTTACAAACCATGTTCCATAATGCAATACATCATAACTCCTAATCTATACAAGTTTCGAATCAAGTTTACACCTAACAACCCCAAATTTCGTAAGTCACACATATAAGATACATAGATCTCATTAACCGAATATCAGCATATCATTTTATACATTCTGCAAATATGCATATTAAAAAAAATAGGTCCATGATACTTAAATAGCTTATCATTCACACATATGACACTCGGACAGTATAGCATGACCAAACAAACACATCATACTACCATAATATGCGCAATGTCCCTAAAACATAAGCCATGTCAATCCATAATTTTCAATTTATTTTACCTTATTAATTCATGGATACAAGATCATTGAATAACCTACCAAACACACATGATATGTGACTAATTCAAATTATAAATATAAATACTGACCCATCCATTGACCATATATTCGGTTCTCAATATAAAACTTCAATGATCAACCCAAAGCATTAGTATATACATTTTCATGATCGTCTCTGAATTATACCAAGCACATAATAATTTAAGTGGAGATATTCGCATGACATAATAAGCATACTTATACATATATATGATCATTTCTATACAACTACATTTAACTTCCAAGCATTATAAGCATACGTCTTATACCAAAGATTAAAACAGACCATTATATCAAACATATAAACGATGCTTAATCCCAAAGTAACAGCCTAATTCGCAAGGCTATATATATACATTTACAAAACCGAACATCATTTATTACTTATCAAAATACAACCTATACATGCCTTTGATTCAAAAAGGAAACATATATATATATACCAAAGAGAGTGATAGTGTGGTCGACTTTATTGGTGATCCCCTGAGTCCGTAGTTGAATCAGTGATCTATAAAACAGAAATACAAAACATACAGAGTAAGCTCACTAGCTTAGTAAGTCTTAAGCAAAAGTAATTCACTAATCCAAAGACTTTAACATTTTAATCAATAAATGTAGGACATTGTATATGTATATTTCGATATGCAATCGATACAAAACCGAATACTAGTAATGTATTTACTCAATTACTTATACTTCACTACCATCAACCTCGCAACTCATCAAAGCACAAAGTACATATATTACATGAATCACATGTTTATAATCATGTAAATTCAACATTCATGTCCATTACATTATCCCACTAAAAATTCTATTATTTCTATATTCATACACGTCGATTATAAGCTCAAATTCACATAAAACCATTCTTAACATAACATTTCAACTCAAGTAACATTAATCACAACTTACCTTACTTCTGATGAATTCAAATGGGACTTATGCTTACCTGGGTTTTTAACTCAATAGATTCACTATGTTACACCTCGAGCAATTTATGGTTTCTTTGTTTTAAAGTATCACCGGCACTAAGCCTGCTAGGCATGAAGCCCGAATATATCACCGGCACTAAGCCTGCTAGGTACGAAGCTCGAATATATCACCGACACTAAGCCTGCTAGGCACAAAGCCTGAATATGTCTCCGGCACTAAGCCTGCTAGGCACGAAGCCCGAAATATATCACCGGCACTAAGCTTGCTAGGCATAAAGCCCGAAATATATCACCGGTACGAGGCCTGCTAGGCTCGAAGCCCGATCTATTTATCAAATCAATTCATCAACTTATATTCCTTAACACTTACATCACTATCAATTCATATACATAAACACATTCACATATCATATCAAATGTACTAATTCACATTGCATTTCAGCATATCCAACCCAATAAAGAACATTTACATTCGGCTATCACCTATTTCCTTACTCAAATTGATCAAATAATATCATTGAAAATATTCATATTTATCTCTTTAATATACTTTAACTTAAGAACTTACCTCGACTGTCGACAGACAACTTAGACAGGCTATTCAAGAACTTTCATCTTTCCCCGATCCAATTTTGTTTTTCTTTGCTCTTGATCTAAAACACATTAAATTTAGCTCATTAAAGTACATTTCACTTCAATTTAGTCCCAAAACACATAAACATGCAAATTACCATTTTACCCCTAAGGTTTTACATTTTTACTATTTAGTCCTAATTGCACAAAACACAAAATACACACAATTTGCCAAGACTATACAAGGGATGAATATTCCTAGGGACTTTACAAGCCCACTCATTTCATTCATTTTGCAAAAAGTCCCTCTAAAATTTTATTTTTATAAAATAGCCCTAAATACAAAAATCTCACCAAAATTTCTAATACAAAACTTGTAAATCTTTAACACATCTTTAATCTAAAACCATCAAAATATCAAAACCATTTAAACATGTTAATGGCCGAATCCTATATACATACAAATTTCAAAAATTCAAGCATGGGTCGGGTAATATACGAAGCAACGATCTCAAAAACGTAAAAATTGTCAAAAATCGATAAAAAACCCTAACCTTGAATCAAAGCTTGAAGTAGCCAAAATTTAAACAAGGTTTTCTCCCTTTTCTTTAACACATTCGACCATGAAAGGAAATAAGATGATAATGGCTTTTCTCATGTTTTATTTAACATATATTATAACATTTAATTAATTACCTATTTAACCATATAACATAAAATTATATAATATAAAACTAAAGGTTAATCTTGTCATATAGCATCCACTAACTTAAAAATGAGTTATTTACCCATATGACACCTCATATTAAAAAGCCATCATCATTCTAGCACTTTACACTATAGCATGCAACTTTTACACTTTACGCGATTTAATTCTTTTTGTTTAATCGAACACGCAAACGATTAAATTTTTCCACGAAACTTTCACACACCTTATTTTGCATATAATAAACACAAAATATAATATTTAAATATTTCTCAGACTCGGATTTGTGGTCCCAAAACCATCGTTCCGATTAGGGTCAAATTGAACTGTTACACGGCTATGATGAACACTTCGGGAAAAGGAACCGAATTGAATGATGTTAAGACTTAGAGATTTCAGCTACAAGATCAAACAAGAGTGTAGTTTCAGCTTTTAGTGAATGGGATAAGAATAACAATGGGGATCAGAAGATTCGGCTAAAAGGGAATTTCAAAGAAAAAGAATGGTGAGGGAGGTGGTAATTTTCGGCTTTTGGAAGAGAAAAAATGAGAAAAGAAAAGAAATGAGATGGCCTTCAAAATTTTGGCACACCCCTTGCCATACTAAACCGATTCTTCCGCTCTCCTGTGTTTGATTTTCGGCCAACTCTACAACCAAATTATAGCTCTTATGTTTCTTCCTTATATTAATCTACTAACTCCTCCAAAAGAGGCCTAATTAGCACCAACTCCTCCCTCCTTTATCAGCATAAAATCCACATATTTTAAAACATTAAAATCCCCTAAATTCTAGCCTTGATGCTGTCCCCCCTTGCTCCCTTTTAAGTGCTGAAATTGGCCCAAAAGCTTGGGCTCCAAGCGGCCAACCTTGGGCCCCTCTCCATCCATTAGTGACGCCACCCTCTGCTCCTTTGTAGTGCCACATAACTTTGGGCCACAAGCCTATTTTGACATTTTAACCACAAATACCTACCTTTAAACCTGTAGTGTCCCAACAAAAAATTTAAAGCGAGGCCTCAGTGTCCCTAATACTCAAAAATTTAACCATGTCTACACAGGCCTAAGACCCAATTTGAACCTCTAATACTCAACATGTCACAACACATTAACCATGTAAAAAGCTTGTACATTATAGTTGTTGTAAAAATTGAGCCTATTAAGTTTATTATCAATCCATGATCTAATGATTACCTACAAAATTTAACTAAGGGGTGAGTCATCAAGACTCGATGTGTAAATCCCCATCCAACAGTGTTAAACCCTACACAATTTCATATGAAAATATGCATGTCATGCAACCCAAAACCTAACCATCCAAAACTCCCGATTCTACCCGTGTGGTACCAAACCATTGGTGGTGCCAAACCACCGTGACCCAAAGCCACCGATATCAATATAATGTGGTGCCAAACCACTGGTGACCCAAAGTCAAGAATAATCCATGTGTGGGGCCAACCAGCGTTGTGATACTAAATCACTGGCGACAATCCGTTTATCAAATGTGGGGCCAACCCATCAGAAGTGAAAACCAACTGGACGAGTCGCTATGAGGTACCAAACCTCTGGTGACCCAAAGTCACGAATATTAACTCGTACCAAACCCTTTGGTGGTGCCAAACCCTTTAGTGACCCAAAGTCACGAGATATCAATCTTCCCCTCCTCTCATCATACCCATGCAATATGACATAATAATTAGTGTATGTAGTATGTCATGTATGCTGAACATATATCAAATAACGATGAAACGAATTACCATCATAATCGAATAATAATATACAACATAATCAAGCTAACCAACCTCTAAGGGTATAGAAGTAATTTTACCTACCAAGGGTATTTTCAGTAATTTACCCATCAAGGGTATTTTTGTAATTTATCTACCAAGGGTATTTTCGTAATTTATCTACCAAGGGTATTTTCGTAATTTACACACCAAGGGTATTTTCGTAATTTACCCACTAAGGGTATTTTCGTAATTTACCCACCAAGGGTATTTTCGTAATTTACCTACCAATGGTATTTTCATAATTTACCCACCAAGGGTATTTTCATAATTTACCCACCAAGGGTATTTTCATAATTTACCTACCAATGGTATTTTCATAATTTACCCACCAAGGGTATTTTCGTAATTTACCCACCAAGGGTATTTTAGTAATTTCGCACCTGCAATGGCCCTTCCGAAGGTCTAATGTTATCCTGAGCGACTCGACTACCATTTCCGGTCGTCACTAGACTATTGGGCCTAAAACTCGATTTCGGCCCATTCAGGCCCACACGCTTGTGTGGCCCACCTAACACAAATTTAGCCACCTATATAGGTTCCACCTAGTCTAGTTCACTATATACTATATCATCATACAATTTGTTCCAATTAGGCCCACGAGCCCATTGGGCCCACTTCGGCCCATCGCGGCCTAAGCAGCCCCAACCCACAAGAATACTACTGATGGCCTCAACTATTGCGTCGAAGCCCCACACGTGCTCTTGCACGCTCATGTGGCTACTATTACCGTGACCGGCACTTCGGCATTTGTCGCTCCACAACTAGAGTAGGGAGAGTTACACACCTGATAGGACTCTGGTGTTAAACCGCGCTGCGACCACTCCTGTGCCCAAACGCCCACCAAGGTCTCTTAACTCTCCTCCTGGAATGCTCTTTATATAGCTAGCTCTTCACCTTCATTCTTTGTATCTTTCCGATGTGGGATCCTCCGCCGTTGAGTTTAAATTCAATTGAAACTCTTACCGTCAATCCATAAAATAAATACTCCTTGCTTCTCATGAGATTAGAACCAGACTCTCTCAGTAGCATAATCCACGCTAGCCACTTTACCAACTAGCTCCTTGTGTCTTAAACCATGCGAACTAAATATAACCTTATGTCTAAGGTCTAAATTCATTTAATAAAAATAATCTAAAAGGAATGCAAACGCTACAACTAGAACCTTGGACCTCCTTCCTTCCTTGTGGCGTCATTCCTTGTCCACTAAGTGGCGTCACTTTGCCGCTCCACCACACACTCCACTTGTGTCACTTTTCTCCATATTTTATTCTTAAGGCCTACACCTTAACTTTGGGGTTTTTCACCTAAAACCAAAATTTCCCCAAAGCTAATATTTGATCCCGAGACTTTATAAGCCCCTAACCTTTCAAAATCACTTATCTAAAAGGTCCAACCTGTGCTTAAGCCGATCTCCTATTCTCCAAAAAAAATTTAAACCCTACTACGCCTAAGGCCCATTGGGCTCAATCCTACTAGGCCCAATTTCAGGATGTTACAAACTACCCTCCTTAAAGAAATTTCGTCCTCGAAATTTTCAACTACTAACAGTCACACATCCTAACCCACCATACTACGCTCTTGTTGTGCACTCTGATCTTAATAAAACTAATATACTTTCTAATTAAATCTTAGAACCCCTTCACATAACCAACTATCTACCAAAAGCAAGCAGATATTTTCACACATACATACAATTTCTATATCACATCCACACAACGAAGAATAAATACAATCATTCAAACATATAACGAAATATAGTAAAAAGGAAACTTACGGATTTGGTGCCGGAGACTCGGGTGCTATACTTACAGAAAAGAGATATATATATTTTCAAAACCATCCTTTGAAAACATTTTTGAACCTAAACCCACAATGAGTTTTGAACCTGAGCTCGATACCATAATTATAACACCCCAAACCCTACCTAAGCGTTACGTAATCGAATCGGCATGTCACATGAAAAGAATGTATAAATCGTATGCGTTAGTTAAAAAGCTTGTATTCTTTATAGTTGTTCTAAAAATTGAGTTTAAGTAATTTTGAATAAGAAACGGTTTATTATCATTTTAGGAAAATCTGATATTGATCATTTAATAATAAGCAGTAACTAAATTAAAAGCTGAAACCAAGCAAAATACCCAAGGCCTTATTACATAACAAAAACCCAAATAAAAATAAGTACAAATAAAAGAAACGAATTTACGAGTAAACATATGTATGGCCCCACGAGTCCACCTCAGCTCCCAAATCCGCGATCTAATGATTACCTACAAAATTTAACTAAGGGTGAGTCATTAAGACTCAGTGTAAATCCCCATCCAACGGTGTTAAACCCTTACACAATTTCATATGAAAATATGCATGTCATGCAACCCAAAACCTAACCATCCAAACTCCCGATTCTACCCGTGTGGTACCAAACCTTTGGTGGTGCCAAACCACTGGTGACCCAAAGTCACCGATATCAATATAATGTGGTGCCAAACCTTTGGTGACCCAAAGTCACGAATAATCCATGTGGGGCCAACCCACGTTGTGATACCAAATTATCTGGCGACAATCCGTTTATCAAATGTGGGGCCAACCCTTTGTAGTCTTGAAACCAACTGGGACGAGTCGCTATGAGGTGCCAAACCTCGGTGACCCAAAGTCACGAATATTAACTCGTGGTACCAAACCACCGGTGGTGCCAAACCACTGGTGACCTAAAGTCATAGATATCAATCTTCCCTCCTCTCATCATACCCATGCAATATGACATAATAATTACGTGTATGCGTTATGTCATGTATGCTAGACATATATCAAATAACGTATGAAACGAATTACCATCATAATCAGAATAATAATATACAACATAATCAAGCTAACCAACCTCTAAGGGTATAGCAGTAATTTTACCTACCAAGGGTATTTTCGTAATTTACCCACCAAGGGTATTTTTGTAATTTATCTACCAAGGGTATTTTTGTAATTTACCTACCAAGGGTATTTTCATAATTTACACACCAAGGGTATTTTCGTAATTTACCCACTAAGGGTATTTTCGTAATTTACCCACTAAGGGTATTTTCGTAATTTACCTACCAATGGTATTTTTGTAATTTACCCACCAAGGGTATTTTTGTAATTTACCTACCAAGGGTATTTTCGTAATTTACCTACCAATGGTATTTTCATAATTTACCCACCAAGGGTATTTTCGTAATTTACCCACCAAGGGTATTTTAGTAATTTTGCACCTGCAATGGCCCTTTCGAAGGTCTAATGTTATCCTGAGCGACTCGACTACCATTTTCGGTCGTCACTAGACTATTGGGCCTAAAACTCGATTTTGGCCCATTCAGGCCCACACGCTCGTGTGGCCCACCTAACACAAATTTAGCCACCTATATAGGTTCCACCTAGTCTAGTTCACTATATACTATATCATCATACAATTTATTCCAATTATGCCCACGGGCCCATTGGGCCCACTTCGCCCATCGCGCCTAAGCGTTTCAACCCACAAGAATACTACTCGATGGCCTCAACTATCGCGTGAAGCCCCACACGTGCGCTTGCATGCTCGTGTGGCTACTATTCTTAGTAATGAGCACTTCGGCATTTGCCGCTCCACAACTAGAGTAGGGATAGTTACACACCTGATAGGACTCTGGTGTTAAACCGTGCTGCGACCACTCCTGTGCCCATACGCCCACCAAAGTCTCTTAACTCTCCTCCTGGAATGCTCTTTATATAGCTAGCTCTTCACCTTCCTTATTTGTATCTTTTCGATGTGGGATCCTCCGTCGAGAGTTTAAATTCAATTGAAACTCTTACAGTCCAATCCATAAAATAAATACTCCTTGCTTCTCATGAGATTGAACCAGACTCTCTGTAGCATAATCCACGCGCTAGCCACTTTACCAACTAGCTCCTTGTGTCTTAAACCATGCGCAACTAAATATAGCCTTATGTCTAAGGTTTAAATTCATTTAATAAAATAATCTAAAAGGAATGCAAACGCTACAACTAGAACCTTGGACCTCCTTCCTTCCTTGTGGCGTCATTTCCTTGTCCCCTAAGTGGCGTCACTTTGCCACTCCACCACACACTCCACTTGTGTCACTTTTCTCCATATTTTATTCTTAAGGCCTACACGCCAACTTTCGTGGTTTTTTCACCTAAAACCAAAATTTCCCCAAAGCTAATATTTAATCCCGAGACTTTATAGAAGCCCCCTAACCTTCTAAAATCACTTATCTAAAAGGTCCAACTTGCGCTTAAGCCGATCTCCTATTCTCCAAAAAAAATTTAAACCCTACTACGCCTAAGGCCCATTGGGCTCAATCCTACTAGGCCCAATTTCAGGATGTTACATGTTACATCAACCATCTAGATAAATCGCTCACATTATTAATCTCTCGTGATTTCACACTTAGCCCACGACTGAATCTCTAATGGGGTTGTATCGCACACAGCCCACCATTCATAAATACTTATGGTGATTTCACACTTAGCTCACCAATCATTTATAAGCGATGGTATCGCACATAGCCCATCGATTTCTAATGTATCAAGTGGTAACGCACACAGTCCACCTATGACAAGATAATTGATGGTATCGCACACAGCCCATCAATTAATAGTTTATCAGGTGGTAATGCATACAGCCCACCGATAATAATATAGTTGACGGTGATGCACACAGCCCATCAACAACTATCAATGAGGTGCATTTGCACAAGCTCACCGTTACTATACATTCACAAATATTTACCCTCATACATTTCTCAAATTCAATTGTTCATCCGGGAACATCCTCACTTACTATAATTCTTACTTGACTTTCTACGATACTCATTCGCATTCATGCAGTATAATAATAAATCTATCTCATGCAACTAAGGTGCATTAATAACACATATCCTACTAGGGGTTCATCATATATTGAATTCATCTCAATTCAGTTCTAACACTAAATTGTACTTCTCGTGGTACAACCACCTACATTCAAATTTTTAAATAACTCTCTTAAGTCTCATATACATAATTCTCATCGACATCATACTCCCAATAGGGTCTTTCATATATTAACATATCGATCCTTGTCATGGTCTTATACGAACTCCTACATCGAGGCCATAATCCAATATGGTCTTACTCGAGACTTTAACCATCATCATATCATTCTATATACATTTTTCATTACTCTTAATTTTAATTCTTTCGACATCTCATCAAGGATATTTCATACATTCACAGTGTAAATCTACTTTCCATACAACATTGGAATAATAAATTATCTCATACATAGTCACAACAATCGCACATGAACTTACCTCGTTGTCGAAATAGCCAAAAAAGGACCTTTTTGCCCACATTTCTCTTTTCACTCGTTCTAGGTTCGAAACTCATTTTTTTATCTAGAACAATGGAATTTAGTGATTTAATCACTTATAAATCATAACTCACAATAAACTACACTTTAGGAAAAAATGACTATTTTGCCCTACACTTTGGCAAAATTATGATTTTGCCCCTAGGCTCGTAAATAAGTTTTTATCACATTTTCTTGTTAAAAAAGCCTATATGAACATTTAATTCTCTTACAACTATCCTCAATTCCAACTATTTCATGCCTTAATGAATAAATTACAACTTTTGCATTTTAGCCCAAATTAGGTGTTTTTATGACAACCCCTTCACAAAAGTTGTTTCTCATCATCTTATCATTCATTTTCTTCCATAAAAACTCAGAAACCAGCATAAACTCTCTAATGGCAAGTCCCTAGACTCTCAACCATATTGCAAAATAGTCCCCTCATTTGCTAGCTTAAGCTTTGGGGACTCCAAAAGTATAATTTTTATCAAGAAAAGTCATCAAAATCACTTACTTGAAGAGGAGATGAGTTGCCAAAATTTTAAGCTTCAAAAACCCCCTTGTTGCTGCCCATTTTCAGTGGAGAGAAGATGGAGAAAAGATGATAGCTTTATTTTCTTTATTTTTCCCTTATTTTATTCCTTTAGTCAACTAATGTCACCAACCCTTGTCTAAATTTAAATTTCTTGTCCCCTTGACCTTCCATCACTTATAGGAAGGCATAATTGCACTTTAAAGACCTACAATTCACATTCTATAGCTATTTTTCACTTTTAGCAAATAAAATAGGTCTTTTGCACTTTATGCGATTTAGTCCTTTTTTTACAATTTAGCTAGAAATTGCTAAAATTAAGGCACCAAAATTTCCATACATCCTTATAAACATGTTTTAACACATAGAATAACATGTAAATAATTTTCTCTAACCTTGAAGTAGTGATTCTGAGATCACTGTTCCAACTAGCCCCTAAATCGGGCTATTACAACTTTATTCTAAATTTTGGGTTAATAATTTTTGTAATAAGGCCATTGGAATTGTTTTTTAACTTTTATATGGTATTTCCTTACAAATGACTAATTCATTAAACACAGGTTTTAAAACAATAACTACTATTTTTAAAAATATCATATTTTCGCAATTGTTTAAACCAAACTTTTGTAACAGATAAGGTTTCAAAATCAAAATAGTAGATGCATAGTAATATTTTTGAAAGGGAATGATTTAGAGTGAAACTTGTTTTGTTAATAAGCAACGGAAATTGAGGTTTTTAAATGGTAGAAAGTTTGATTTGTAGACGAGTTTTCCAATGAACACAAAGTTTTCAAACAACACCTGATGTGGCACGCTAGATCCGGCCATAATGTCTAGGCCGGGTTTGGGGTGTTACAAAGGAAAAGAGGAAAGCTATGAGTGAGGCCCCGAATGCAAGGAAAAGGCCGATGAGTAAATCATACCAAGCTCAGTCGAGGAGGTCCAAGGATTTGAACCCTAGGACAACTGTGTCAGTTGGATATTCACATAGAGATCGAGGTAATACCTACTCGGGCTTGAGAATTCAAGCCACTTTGATGGCAAGTGTGGGCAATCTGAAGTCCAAACCAGAGTGTCCAAATTGTGGTAGGCAGCACACTGGGGAGTGTTGAGGAAACAACCGAAATTTTTATTAGTGTGGTTCCCCCTATCATTTAATTCGAAATTGTCTTGAGAGGGATGAGAAGGAAAAGAAGCAAGAGATAAGATCCAACAATGTATCTTTTGTAACACCCCTTACCCGCGTTCGAAATTGGAACTGGGTTCGAGGCATTACCTAACTTACCTCGCTTATAATCTCACATTGGGCTATAAAAATTTCATTTAAACCTATCCCTTGCTTATTCTCAGCATACGAGACCCTAAACATACCTCCAAGAGGTTTCAGAATTTAACCAGGAACTTTTATGAACTTGGAAAACTTTCCATCAAAATAAGGGCCATACGCCCGTGTTGACCTAGGGATATGCCCTGTGCCCCTAAGACATGCCCATCTCTTCCACCCGTGGTCGACACTGACTTATATAACACGTCCGGACACACGCCCGTGTCCCTCCCACGGCCTTGACACACTCGTGTGCCAAAATCTTGGCATTCTGATTATGATATCATCATCTCATTATGGTCACACGATCAAGGCACACGCCCATGTCCTTAGACCGTGTGTCGAACTAAATTCCACATTTAATGTGCAGATTTCACACGGCCTGGGCACACGCCCATGTCCTAGGCCATGCCTCCCACACGGCTGAGACACATGGCCGTGTCTCTGCCCATGTGTTTACTATAGGGCATATTGACTCACAATTCAAGCATGCATGGGGACACACGATCGATCCTCACGCCCATAGGGCTAACCTTGTGTCACACACGGCTGAGACACACGCCCGTGTGTCTACCCATGTGGATGATTTGATGGCTATCTACCAAGCCTTTTTGCCACCCTAACAAGAAATCATACTCATACCAAACATTCCAATATAAAAGATGACCAAATGATATCTCTAGGAACTCAAAGAATCAAGACATACACAAGGGCATACACTTCATGAAATTCATTTTCTTTAAGCAATAGAATTTGCCAAGTATTGGCCTAACTTGTAAGACCTTTTACAAAATGACTTTAATAACATACATAGCCAACACTTTGGCTAACAATTACAACCTAACAAAAACCCAAGTCCTATACATGACATACTCAAAATAAGTCTAAATTGTTATACCAAAGTGATGTCGATAATGTGATCTCTAACCTCCTACATTCCTCGTTCCTCGAGTTATCTCGGTAATACTACAAGGAAAAAGGCAATGAAAATGGGTAAGCATAAAGCTTAGTAAGTTTGCATGGAAATAAATGGAAATAATAAGCTCATAATATAACCCATCCATGGCATTAACTAACCATACACAAGGTATTAGGCTTCTAGCTGGCTTACTCATACTTTCCTTATATAACCCAAACCATGACACATATCTCCGTCGTGAATTTCTCACGAGTACCTGTATTCACTCATTCACATGACTTAAGTACTAATCTCATTTCTACTTCCAAACTCATCTACTTATTCCATTAATCACTAGGGATACTCAAAGATGCATAGTATCATCATTAATATAAGTACGAGGTTAATGCCACATCCCAAAGGTGGTCTTACATGGAGTAACCTTTAAATGCTGATGCCATATCTTGGATATGGTCTTATACGGAATTTCAAATCAAGTATCGATGCCACATCTCAGATATGGTCTTATACGATTCTCATATTCAATACCAAAGCCATATTCCAAATATGGTCCTATACAAAAATCTTAATTCGATGCTGAGGCCATGCCCCAGACATGGTATTATACGAGACGTTATATACTTCATAACTCGATGATAGCATTTCCATATTCATTATAGTTCACTAGGACTTCAACAACTCAACATAATAGAGCATTATATATATCAATATAATACTAAGCATTCTCAAACATGCTAACATAAATGTTGCAATAATCACATACAAACCTACCTCGATCTCAAAATGAGCTAGCTCGTCGGTCTAGTCCGAGACTTTGTTCTTTCCTCGATCGAGGTGGATTCTTGGTTTTTCATGCTTAGAATGGAGGAGAGCTTGCTGAAAATTTGAGCATTCAAAACCCTTATTTTTCTTGCTATTTTTGGTAGAGAAAGATGGAGAGAAAAGATGATATCTTTTCTTTCTTTATTTTATTAATACAAGTCAAATTAGTCACCAACTACCATCAACTTTGACCAATTTTTGTCCATCTTTGTCTCCTATGATAGCCTATGGCTGGCAACCATTTAAAAAGGGATAAATTGCCTTTTAAAGACCTCCAATTAACAATCTATGGCTATTTAGCACCTTTAGCTTATAAAATGAAACTTTCGCACCTTATGCGATTTAGTCCTTTTCGCAATTAAACATGAAATCGCTAAAATTAAACCACCAAAATTTTCATGCACTAATGTAATCATGCTCTGACTCATAAAGAATCATGAAAATAATTTTCTCTAACCTCATATTAGTGATCCCTAGATCACTGTTCTGACTAGCCCCTATATCGGGCTATTACAATTCTCCCCCTTAAGGATTTTCGTTTCGAAAATCTTACCGATGAAAAGGTTGGGATATTGGTTTCTCATCATTTCCTCAGGCTCCTATGTAGCCTCTTCTATTCCGTGTCTTTTCCATAGAACTTTCACAAGGGCTATACTTTTGTTCCTTAACTGTTTGACCTCTCGCACCAAAATTTTAACGGCTATTCACCATAAGTCAACTCTAGTTGTATCTATACCTTTGTCAGTACTATGACATGTGAAGGGTCTGAACGGTATCGACGCAACATGGATACGTGAAAAACATCATGAATCTTTTTCTGATCAGGTGGCAAGGTCAACCGATAAGCTACCGGTCCTATCTTATTTGCCTTTCTGGTCAAATCTAAGAACCTTTCTCCATGGCGATACTTTCAAGAACACTTTATCACTGACTTTGAATTCAATCTCTTTCCTTTTTAAATTCGAATGGGAATTCTGTCTACCAGAGGAAGTTTTTAGACACTCACTTATCACCTTTACTTTCTCTTTAGTTTCCCTAATCAAATAAACCCCATTTATCTATTTTTCTCTAAGTTTTGACTAATACAATAGAGTTTGGCAATTACATCCATACAACGCCTCATAAGGAACCATTTTCAAACTTGATTGAAAATTGTTGTTGTAGGTGAATTCTACCAATGACAAGTATTTCTCCCAATTACCTTGGAATTCCAAAACACAACATCGAAGCATGTCTTTGAGTATCTGAATTATTCTCTCCGACTGCCCATCGATTTACAGATGGAAGGTTGTACTGAAACTCAACTTCGCGCCCAAGGCCTCTTGTAACTTTTTCCAAAACCGTGACATGAATCTCAGATCCCTATCCGAAATGATCGACAATGACACACTATGAAGTCTTACTATTTCTGACACATACAAGTCAACCAATTTATCAAGCAAATAAACGATTCACACTGGAATGAAATGGGTTAACTTTGTGAGTCTATCAACCACTACCCATACCACATCTTTCTTCTTTGGAGTCAATGGTAAGCCTGTCATGAAGTCCATGGTAATACGGTCCCATTTCCACTCAAGAACCATAATGGGTTGAAGTAAACCAAAAGGTACTTCATGTTCGGCCTTCACTTCCTGACAAATCAAGCATCTCGATACAAACTCGAAAATGTCTTTCTTCATGCCAGGCCACCAATACCATTTCTTTAAATCATGGTACATTTTGTGCTCCCCAAGTGCACAGTTAAACATCCACTATAAGCTTCATGCAATACCTTATGAATAAGTTCATCACTTCTGGGTACACTGACCGTATCTCAAAACGTCAAACATCCATCAGGATTTACTCGAAAGTCTGATTCAACATTTGACTCACATAAAGCTCTTTTGGCATGAAAATTGCTATCCTCTTTCTGTGCTTCACAAGTCTCTTGAAGGAATAATGATCTAGCCCTCAACTTGACTAGAATGGAACCATCATCCAACAAAGCCATCTGAGTATTCTTGGCTCTCAGTGCGAACAATGATTTTTTGCTCAAAGTATCCGCGACTACGTTCGCCTTTCTTGGATTGTAGTCAATCACTAACTCGCAATCCTTAATCAGTTCCAACCATCTTCATTGCCTTAAATTCAAATCCTTTTGAGTCATCAAGTATTTTAGGCTTTTATGGTAGGTGAAGATCCGACACCTTTCACCATATAAATGGTGTCTCCAAATCTTCAATGCAAACACAATTGCGACCAACTCTAAATCATGAGTCATATAATTCTTTTGATGTGGCTTTAATTGTCTAGAGGCATAAGCAATCACCTTTCCCTCTTGCATAAGTACAAAACCCAATCCATTCATGGATGCATCGCTGTAAACTACAAATTCTCTTCCTGGTTTAGGTTGCAGCAAAATAGGAATCCCAGTCAACAACTCTTCAGTTTCTCAAAACTCTATTGACATTTTTCTGTCCAATCAAACTCACGTCTTTTTGTAATAATCTCGTCATCGGGGTAGCTATCATGGAAAGCCTTTTGACAAAATGCCTATAATAGCAAGCTAGGTCGAGAAAACTCTTACTTTAGTTACGTTCCTCGGTGATTTCCAATCAATAATTACTGAAATCTTACTCGGGTCTATTCTAATTCCATCTCTTAAGACAATGTGCCCTAGAAATCCCACTTCCTTGAGCCACAATTCACTCTTATTGAACTTGGCATATAATTGTTTTTCTCTTAAAACTTGCAGAACCATACTCAAATGCTCAGTATGTTCGTTCTCATCTCGAGAGTAGATCAGTCTATCGTCGATGAAGACCACGACAAATTTATCCAAGTATGGTCAAAATATGCGATTCATCAAATCCATGAAGATTGTAGGGGTATTCGTTAGACCAAAAGGCATGATAAAAAATTCATAGTGGCCATACCTAGTCCTAAATGCAGTTTTCGGTACATCTAAGTCTTTGACTCTCAGTTGATAGTACCCGGACCTCAAATCTATCTTGTCAAATATTGTAGCTCCCTTCAATTGATCAAACAGATCAACAATTCTCGGTAATGGGTACTTGTTCTTCACAGTTACCTTGTTGAGTTGTCGATAGTCTACGCATAATCTCATAGAACCATCTTTCTTCTTTACAAATAAAATAGGAGCACCTCACGAAAAAAACTCGGTCTTGCAAAACCTTTATCTATTAGTTCTTACAACTGCGCTTTTAGCTCTTTTAGCTCGATTGGAGCCATTCTATAAGGAGCAATAGAAATAGTGGCGGTACCCGAAGCTAACTCAATCCTAAATTCCATCTCTCTAACGGAGGTAGCCCTAGCAATTCTTTTGGGAAAACATCTGAGTACTCGCATATTACGGGTACCGACTCCATTTTCAAATCAATCTTTTTAGTGTTTCAACAAAAGGCAAGGTAAGCCTCGTACCCCTTCCTTAAATACCTCTGAGTCGACAAGGATGATATCACTATCGATAATCTATCTTGCTTATCTGATTCAACACGAATAAAATCCCCATTTTCATTTTTCAATTCAATAAGCTTCTTTCCATAATTCACAATTACACCATGAGTAACTAGCCAATCCATCCCAAGGATGACATCAAACTCATCAAACGACAATAACATAAGATCAACCAGGAAACAATGACCCTTAATCATCAAAGGGCATCCATTGCATACTCTATCAACCAACACATACTTGCCTAGATGATTAAACACTCTTATTAAGAATTTAGTAAACTCTATAGGCATGCTCATGCTAGAGACCAATTTCATGCATATGTATGGGTGGGTAGATCCTGGATCAATTAAAGCTATAACACGAGTATCATAAAGAGAAAATGTACCCGTGATTATGTCGGGGAAGATGCCTCTTCACGAGCACGAATCGCATATGTTCTTGCTGGTGCTCGACCCTCGACTCTTGTAGATTGCTCTCTAGATGAATTTTTGTTACCCATTTCATTTCCTGGGTTTCTCTGTGGTCTTCCTCTAGCAGTACTTCCTGGTATTGCATTCTGAGACTTCTCTTTCTCGCCCACCTCAGGGTAATCTCTAATAAAGTGGTCTAAGGACCCATATCTGAAACAAGATTTTTCATTTGCTCAATACCCACCAGAATGGTGCCTGCCACACTGTGGGCATTTCGGTCTACTTGGTCGAACATTGCCCACACTAGCAACTGATGTGGTTTGCCCTTTAGACCCCGAAAATTGTTTTCCCTTACTTTGGTTTGAAAACTCGACTGAGGTGACTGATCGAGCAGCAAAATCCCTCGATCTCTTAGATGAGGATTGGTAGGACTTATTCAACTATCTTTTCCTCGAGTTACGAGACTCATTTTCAGCTCTTCTTTTCTCTTTAGCTAACTCTTCGGCTTTACAAGCCCTATCTACCAACACTACAAATTCTTTTAGTTCTAGGACTCTAGCATATAGATGGATATCCTCATTCAACTTGTCCTTGAACCTCTTACACATGATAGCCTTGGTAGACATGCACCCCAAGCATGCTTGCTAAGCCTTACGAACTCTCGTTCGTAATTAGTCAATAACATATGGCCTTATTTCAGTTCCAAGAACTCCTTCCTCTTATGATCGATGAATCTCTGGCTGATATACTTTTTTTGGAATTCCTGTTGGAAGAATTCCCAGCTAACTCTCTCCCTTGGTACCATCGACACAAAGGTGTTCCACCACCGATAGTCTAAATCTCTCAAAAGAGATACCGCGCACTTTAAGCACTCTTCAAGTGTGCAGGACAATTCATCGAATACCTTGATGGTATTCTTGAGCCATAATTCTGCCTTCTCTAGATCATCATCCTTACTGACCCAAAATTCCTTGGCTCCTTACTTTTGGATCTTATCACTGGAGGCCTTTCTCTTCTCACAACCTTAACCACTTAAGGAGCTATCGTAGCAGGTTGAATAATTGGTGGGGTGAAGGGGGTTGAGCATTAGGATTTGCTCGGGTATACTCAATATACTTGTTGCTCATCATATGGAGAAAGGCTTCTCGGGCCTCTTCTCTTGACCCAAGGTCTCAAGTTTACTATTCCTTAGCCCGGTCCTTTAAGCGGGAGATGGTGCATCACTCGCAGTATCATCAGCTGTAGTTCAATCTAGATCAGAACCCATATACTACATTAAACACAATTTTGAAACTTTAGGAGCCATCACACTATCATTACACAGGTACTCTTACATATGGCATGTATAGCTAGACTCATACTTACACTATATTAGTCCTAGATTCGACTAAACCATAGTTCTAATACCAATAAATGTAACACCCCTTACCCATGCCTCGAACCTGGTTCCGGCTTCGAACACGGATAAGGGGTGTTACATCTTTAAGGAGTATATCACAAAAGAACCCGAGAGGTGGGACTAGTGGTAGAGGTGCACCTCGAGATTCTGCTGTGAGACCAGAGGGTCGGGCACCTACAAGGACTTATGCCATTTGCGCTCGTGAAGAGGCATCATCTCTAGATACTTTTTCTCTTTACAACACCTCCATTAATTATTTGATTGATACGGGGTCTACCCATTCTTAAATTTGCATGAAATTGGCATCTAGTCTATGAAATTTGTAGTAAAAGTGTCAAACCCGTTAGGCAAACATATGCTAGTTGACAAGGTGTGTATGAATTGTGTAACAGCCCGATTTTGTCCCTAATTGAAATAGTGGTTTTGGGACCACAAATCCAAGTCTAAAAAATACTTTAAAACTATATTGTGTTAATTATGTTTGAATTTATATGTGTGAAAGTTTCGTGAATTAATTTTATTGTTTGTGTGCTTAATTTGAGAAAAGGGCTTAATCGCGTAAAATAAAAATTTGATGGTTAAATAGGAAAGTGCCTAATTGTTGTTGTCTTTATAATTGGAGGTTTTATGATGCAATTAGACCAAAAATAAGGTTAGTGGAAGGAAATGGACTAAAGTGAACTTAATATATATGTTTTATATATTTGATAATAAAGGTTAAAAATGTAATATGTATATTAAGTTAATATATCATAAAACATAAGAAAATAAAGCCATGTTCTTCATCTTTTCATCACCAAAAATAAAAAAAAAAAACTAGGTATGAAGCTTTGAAAAATTTAGCTATTGAAGGTCTTGATTGAGGTTAGTTTTTGTTTCAATTTTTGATAATTTTTACGTTTTTGTAATCATTGCTTCAAATACTACAAGACCCATGCTCAAATTTTTGAAATTGATGATGACTTTGTGTTATGAAATTGATGATAGCTTGTGATTTTTGTTGTTTGATGATGAAATATTAAAGATATGTTTTGGATTAATATGTTTTGTATTGGAGTTTTTGATGATTTTGAGTTATTAGGACTAAATTGCAAAAATAATAAATTGAAGGACTAAAGTGAAAATAAATGAAATATATGGATTATTATGAGCATAAGGAAGATTCTGCTTAACTATGATGTGGTGAGATTTTATGTATTTTGTGTTTTGTGTAATTAGGACTAATTTGTAAAAGTATTAAATATTAGGGGTAAAATGGTAATTTTCTCATTTATGTGTTGATGGATTAAATTGAATGAAATTGTGTTTAAATGAGGTTAATTTGAAATTATATATATCAAGAACAAAAGAAATCAAACTTGGATCGGGGAAAAGCAAAAATAGTCAAATAGCCGATTTACATTGTTCGTCAATATTCGAGGTAAGTTTATAAGCAATAGACATTGTTGAATTTGAATGTGTATGATTTGTCTATATTCGGTTCAATTGATATATGAATTATGAATAAGAATAACTTTGTAACAATGATATATATCAGGCTTATTGCCTAGTAGGCTTTGATGCCGATGTATGATATCAGGCTTATTGCCTAGTAGGCTTTGATGCTGGTGTATGATATCAGACTTATTGCCTAGCAGGATTTGATGCCAGTGTATGATATCAGGCTTATTGCTTAGTAAGCTTTATGCTAGTGAATTGAATAAGGTTTCTTACCTAACGGGCTATGTGTCGGTGTTTTATACAAGGCTTTATGCTTAATGAATTTTATGTAAGCAACGGTAAAAGCAATTAAATGAGTTAAGTGAGCTAAAGCATTCAGGTATGTGAATATGGTTTTTCTATTGAAAATGAAAGTTAATTGATTGAAAGGTATGTGATAGAAATGTTTTGTGATGATATTGAAAATGTATGAAACTATGAGTAAGGTATTCAGTTTTATGATAAGTATAAATATGTGTTTTAAAAGTTTGATTCATGTGATTGTATATATATATGAATACGTATATATAATTGATTATCTATGATATTATGACTTTGAAATTGGAGAATATATTAATAATTTATATATATGGTATATTCGACCATGGTATATTGATGTATAAATATATGTTTAATTTGAGTTATTTTATATATAGAGAGGTTGTTAATTTGCTTAAATTGCTTATAACTTACTAAGCTTGGAAAGCTTATTGTGTGATTTGTTTCTCTGCTTTGTAGTGCTAGTAAAGTCAGCTCGAATCTGGGGATCGTCAGCATCTCTATCACACTATCGGTAATCTATTTTGGTACTCCTGAAGATGTGCATATTTGAATTTGGCATGTATAGGCTACTCACTTTGTGTTATGCTTGAGATGTGTAAATAGCCATGTGATGTGGCTAGTTTAATGTTGATATTATGCATTTGTAAATGTGGTAGTTGATGTTGCTTTTAGCATGATCTCATGACCATGAAATGGAAAAGTTTATGGTAATCATATGAATGCATTATGAGTTAGTATGTTTGATCAAAGGTATGGTTCTATGAAGGGTAAATGTGGTTAAACCATGCTTATAGATATATGTGAATTAGTTGTGCAATTTGGCAAGATTAGAAATGAGATTGAATGTGGAGAATTATTGATTATTTGATATGTTTTTGGTTGTTAATTGTACATGAAATGGATTGGTACATTACTTGTAGGTATTACCCAAGTAAGGGTGACACTTTGGCCTTGCAAACCTGTGCCAATACACAGACGTTTGTAATCATGTGAGGAAGACAATAGCTAGCCTATAGTTACACGGCCATGGCACATGGGCATGCTTGGTGGCTGTCGTGTGGTTAAGTCAGTATACTTGCTCTGATTGGCACGGCCAAGACACATGGTTGTGTCTAGTAGCCATGGGAGGCACACGGCCTGGCCACATGGGCGTATGACCTCTATAATATAGAAAATTTTAAATTTCTAAGAACTCTCATATGTGTTCGGTTTAGTCCCGACCCTATTCTGAAACATGATTAAGGTCTCGTTGACCTATAAAAAGTGACACTTGGTTGTGAATGATGATTTGTATTATAAAATATCTATAAAAGTTTTCAATTTGTCAGGTAACGCCTTTAACCCTATTTTGACTAAGGATACGGGTTAGGGTGTTACATTTTATTGGTATCAGAGCATGGTTTAGTCGATTGTCGGACTAACCTAACGTGTGTGAGTATAGCTATATATGCCATATATGAAATTGCAATAGTGTGATGAATTTTGACAATTGAAAATGTGTTTATGTATAGCAAATGGATCTCGATCGAGCAATTACTGATGATGCAGGGAGTAACGCGCCTACTTTTCCTCAAGGCCGGCCACATCTAGGCTAAATGAAAGTAGTGAGGGAGGAGAGGCTAAGCAAGCCTTCTTCCGTATGATGAATGAGTGGTTCTCGGAGTTCGTTCAAATGAATCCGGCTATACAACAACCTCCACCCCTGAATAATCCATCTCCGATACCTGTGGTACCATCGATGATTGATCCGATGAGATTTAACAGGCCTCTATAGATAAAATCAAAAACATAAGGCCGAAGAGTTTAAAGCTAATGATGATGATGATACTGAACGAGCTGAGTTGTGGCTTGATAATGCTATCCGTGTGTTTGACGAGCTATCTTGTACTCCAGATGAGTGTTTAAAGTGTGCCATATCTTTATTACGAGGCACTACATATCAATGGTGGAATACACTAGTATCGATGGTCCCAAAAGAGATAGTGACCTGAGAATTCTTTTAGACTAAGTTCCGTAAGAAATACATCAGCTAGATATTTATCGATCAGAAACACAAAGAATTTTGAAATTGAAATAGTGTCATATCACCGTAACCGAGTACGAGTAGAAATTTGTGAGACTTAGTTGATATGCTCATAAATGTGTTTCAACCGAAGCCGTCATGTGTAAAAGATTTGAAAATGGTTTAAATGAAGACATTAAATTGCTAGTTGGTATACTTGAAATTAAAGAGTTCGTGGTACTTGTTGAACGAGCTTGCAAAGTCGAAGAACTCGGGAAAGAGAAAAGAAAAGATGATTTTGAAGCTAGGGATTTCCGTAAGAGATCAACAAGTAAGACTTTTCACTCAGCATCGAAGAAGTTCAGAGATGGTTCTAGTCAATTTAAAACTACTTCAGACTTTTCTAGACGAGATCGAAATTGACCTCATGTGAGTTCACGAGCCACTTTGATTTCTAGTGTTGGCAATGATCGGCAGAATCGATTCAAGTGTAAGCATTGTGGTAAATGGCATTCTGGAAATTGTAGATTGCATGATTGGTCTTGTTTTAAATGTGGATCGATGGATCATTTTATTCGAGATTGTCCGATGTTAGCTGAACAAAACACTGTTCAGAACGCGAGACCAAGTAACATGTTAGTACGAGGCAGACCACCTAGACATTCGAGTAATGTAAGTGGTAGTCAGAGAGGGACGAATGATACAGTGGTTCGATTGAAGGCTCGTGCACCTACTAGAGCATATGCTATACGTGCTCGTGAGGACGCTTCTTCCCCAGATATTATTATTGGTACTTTCACTCTTTATGATACTAGTGCTATTGCATTGATTGATCCTGGTTCAACTCATTCATATGAGTGTGAAACATTAGTATCCAGTAAGGCTTTGCCTGCTGAGTCTATTGAGTTTGTGATTCGAGTGTCAAACCTCTTGGGCCAGTTTGTTTTGGTTGACAAAGTGTGTAAAAATTACCCGTTGATGATTCAAGATTCATGCTTTCCAGTCGATTTGATATTGTTGCCTTTCGACGAGTTTGACAAAATTTTGGGTATGGATTGGTTGACTTTACATGATGTCGTTGTTAATTGCAAAAGAAAGACCATTGATTTGATATGTTAGAACAATGAGATTATATGAATTGAATCTAATGATTTGAATGGTTTACCAACAATAATATCTTCGATGTTAGATCGAAAGTATGTGAGACAAGGGTATGAAGCTTACTTTGCTTATGTGCTTGATAGTAAAGTGACTGAAAAGAAAATTAAATTTGTACCAGTTGTGTGCGAGTATTTGGACGTGTTTCCTAAAGAATTGTCGGGTTTGCCACTTGTCGAGAGGTAGAGTTTGGTATTGAGTTAGTACTGGGGGTGACTCCGATTTTGATAGCTCTGTATCGGATGGCACCTACTAAATTAAAAGAGTTAAAAGCATAGCTGCAAGAGTTAACAGATAGAGGTTTTGCGCGATCGAGTTTTTCTCCTTGGGGTGCGCCAATTCTATTTGTGAAAAAGAAAGACGGAACTATGAGAATGTGTATTGATTACCGCCAACTAAATAAGGTGACTATAAAGAACAAATATCCATTGCCTCGTATTGATGATCTGTTCGATCAGTTAAAAGGGGCTTCAGTGTTTTCAAAGATAGATTTAAGATCGGGTTATTATCAGTTGCGAGTCAGAGACTCCAATATGCCAAAATCTACTTTTTTATGGATTTGAGGTACAGACATTATGAGTTTCTAGTTATACCATTCGGACTTACTAATGCACCAGCTATTTTTATGGATTTGATGAATCAATTTTCAGGCAGTATTTAGATCAATTTGTGGTTATGTTCATTGATGATATACTAATCTACTCCCAAAACGAAACTGAACATGCGGAGCATTTGATACTTGTGTTACAGACTTTGCGAGAAAAATAGCTGTATGCGAGGTTTAGTAAATGTGAGTTCTGGTTACACGATGTTAGCTTTCTGGGACATGTTGTTTCAGCATTAGGTATTCGAGTTGATCCGAGCAAAATATCAGTAATACTTGACTAGAAACCTTCGAGAAATGTTTCTAAAGTCAAAAGTTTTCTGGGACTTGCTGGTTACTATAGACGGTTTGTGAAAGGTTTCTCTATGATTACCACCCCGATGACGAAGTTGTTGTAGAAAGATGTTAAGTTTGAGTGGTCAGAAAAGTGCCAGAAAAGCTTTGATCAGTTGAAAGCCCTATTGACCGAAGCTCCAGTGTTAGTTCAACCAGAATCGGGTAAGGAATTTGTTATATATAGTGATGCATCTTTAAATGGTTTGGGTTGTGTTTTGATGCAAGAAGGCAAAGTTATAGCTTATGCCTCGAGACAGTTAAAGCCGCATGAAAAGAATTATCCGACGCACGATATATAATTGGCGGCTATTGTATTTGCATTAAAAATTTGGTGCCACTATTTTTTGGTGAAAAATGTCATGTTTATTCCGATCATAAAAGTTTGAAGTACTTGATGACTTAGAAAGATCTGAATTTAAGACAACATCGATGGTTAGTGTTGTTAAAAGATTACGAGTTAGTGATTGACTATCACCTGGGAAAGGCTAATGTTGTTGCTGATGCTTTAAGCTGAAAATCACTATTTGTTTTGTGTGCAATGAATGAGCATATGGCTATGTCACATGATGGTGTGACAATATCTGAGTTAAAAGAAAGACCATTATTTATTCAACAGATTTGTGAAGCTCAAAAAATCGACAATGATTTGATAGTGAAACGGGTTCAATGTGATACAAATACGGATTCAGAGTTTTGAGTTGATGTTGATGACTGTTTGAAAATCAGAAATCGAATATGTGTTATGAGAAATACAGAGTTGATTTAGATGATCTTGAATGAAGCTCATAATAGTCGACTATCTATTCATCTGGGTAGTACGAAGATGTATAATGATTTGAAACAACACTATTGGTGGCAAGGTATGAAACGAGAAATATCTGACTTTGTTTTGAAATGTTTAATCTGTCAACAAGTAAAAGCCGAGCATCAAGTACCTTCTGGGTTACTTCAGTCGATTATGATACTTGAGTGGAAGTGGGATAGAGTCACGATGGATTTTGTATCTTGTTTACCGTTGACATCGAGCAAGAAAGATGCAATTTGGGTTATTGTGGATAAATTGACTAAATCAGCTCACTTTATTCTGATTTGCAGATTATTCGCTTGATAAACTGGCTGAATTATATGTTTCTCAGATTGTGAGATTACACAGAGTGCCTATTTCTATTGTTTTGGATTGAGATCCGAGGTGTACATCTCGATTTTGGAAGAAATTGCAAGATGCTATAGGTACGAAACTACACTTTAGCACAGCTTTCCATTCGCAAACAAATGGTCAGTCCGAACGAATCATTTAGATACTTGAGGATATGTTGAGATGTTGCATTCTCGAGTTTATAGGTACGTGGGAACAATACTTATCTTTGATTGAATTTGCGTATAATAATAACCTTCAATCTAGTATCAAAATGGCACCTTATGATGTTTTGTATGGTCCTAAGTGTCGTACACATTGTATTGGACTAAGCTCAGTGAAAATAAGATACACGGGGTTGATTTGATCAAAAAACTGAACAAAAAGTGAAAGTGATACGTGACAGTCTAAAAACAGCATTGGATCGTCAAAATCATATGCATATTTGAAACGAAAAGATATAGAATTTTAGATTGGAGATAAAGTCTTTTTGAAGGTATCACCATGGAAGAAAATACTCAGATTCGGTCGTAAAGGAAAATTGAGTCCAAGATTTATTAGGCAGTATGAGATTATAGAGCGTATCAGGCCGGTTGCTTATAGACTGCTGTTGCCACCAGAGTTAGAAAAATTCATAATGTATTCTATGTTTCGATGCTCCGTAGATATAGATTTGATCCTTCACATATGATTAATCTGATTGAGGTTGAGATTAAGCCAGATATGACATACGAAGAAGAATCGATTCTTATTCTGGCTTGTGAGATTAAAGAATTGAGAAATAAGAAAATTTCATTAGTTAAGGTACTGTGGCATAAGCATGGAGTTGAGGAAGCAACTTGGTAACCAGAGGATACAATGAAAGAGCATTATTTGAACCTATTCATCGGTAAGATTTTCAGGGACGAAAATCTCTAAGGGGGAGAGTTGTAACAGCCTGATTTTGACCCTAATCAAAATAGTGGTTTCAAAACCACAAATCTGAGTCCAAAAAATACTTTAAAATTATATTCTGTGTTAATTATGTGTGAAAGTTTCGTGAATTAATTTTATTGTTTGTGTGCTTAATTTGAGTAAAGGGCTTAATCGTGTAAAATGAAAATTTGATGGTTAAATGGAAAAGTGCCTAATTGTTGTTGTCTTTATAATTGGAGGTTTTATGATCCAATTAGCCCAAAAATAAGGGTAGTGGACGGCAATGGACTAAAGTGACCTTAATATATATGTTTTATATATTTGATAATAAAGGTTAAAAATGTAATATGTATATTAAGTTAATATATCATAAAACATACGAAAATAAAGCCATGTTCTTCATCTTATCATCACTAAAAATAGAAAAAGAAAACTAGGTTTGAAGCTTTGAAAAATTCATCTATTGAAGGTCTTGATTGAGGTTAGTTTTTGTTTAGATTTTTGATAATTTTTACGTTTTTATAATCGTTGCTTCGAAAACTACAAGACCCATGCTCGAATTTTTGAAATTGATGATGACTTTGTGTTATGCCATTGATGATAGCTTGTGATTTTTGTTGTTTGATGATGAAATATTAAAAATATGTTTTGGATTATTATGTTTTGTATTGGAGTTTTTGATGATTTTGAGTTATTAGGACTAAATTCCAAAAATAATAAATTGAAGGACTAAAATGAAAAATAAATGAAATATATGGATTAGTATGAGTATAAGAAATATTTGTCTTAACTATGATGTGGTGAGATTTTGTGTATTTTGTGTTTTGTGCAATTAGGACTAATTTGTAAAAGTATTAAATATTAGGGGTAAAATGGTAATTTGCCTATTTATATGTTGCTGGATTAAATTGAATGAAATTGTGTTTAAATGAGGTTAATTTGAAATTATATAGATCAAGAACAAAAGAAATCAGACTTGGATCGGGGAAAAGCAAAAATAGTCGAATAATCGATTTACATCGTTCGTCGATATCCGAGGTAAGTTTATAAGCAATAAACGTTGTTGAATTTGAATGTGTATGATTTTTATATATTCGATTCAATTGAGATATGAATTATGAATAAGAATAACTTTGTAACAGTGATATATATCAGGCTTATTGCCTAGCAGGCTTTGATGCCGGTGTATGATATCAGGCTTATTGTCTAGTAGGCTTTGATGTAGGTGTATGATATCAGGCTTATTGCTTAGTAGGCTTTATGCCGGTGTATTGAATCAGGTTTATTACCTAGCGGGCTCTGTGCCGGTGTTTTATACAAGGCTTTATGCTTAATGAATTTTATGTGATCAACGGTAAAAGCAATTACATGTGTTAAGTGAGCTAAAGCATTCAGGTACGTGAATAAGGTTACTCTATTCGAAATGAAAGTTAATTGATTGAAAGATATGTGATAGAAATATTTTGTGATGATATTGAAAATATATGAAACTATGAGTAAGGTATTCAGTTTTATGATAAGTATAAATATGTGTTTTAAAAGTTTGATTCACGTGATTGTGTGTGTATATATATATATATATATGAATACGTATATATAATTGATTATCTATGATATTATGACTTTGAAATTGGAGAATATATTAATAATTTATATATATGGTATATTCAGCCATGGTATATTGATGTATAAATATATGTTTAATTTGAGTTATTTTATATATAGAGAGGTTGTTAATTTGCTTAAATTGCTTATAACTTACTAAGCTTTGGAAAGCTTATTGTGTGATTTGTTTCTCTAATTTGCAGTGTTAGTAAAGTTAGCTCGGATCCGAGGATCATCAGCATCTCTATCACACTATCGGTAATCTATTTTGGTACTCTTGAGGATGTGTATATTTGAATATGGCATGTATAGGATAGTCACTTTGTGTTATGCTTGAGATGTGTAAATAGCCATATGATGTGGATAGTTTAATGTTGATATTATGCATTTGTAAATGTGGTAGTTGATGTTGGTTTTAGCATGATCTCATGACCATGAAATGGAAAAGTTTATGGTAAGCATATGAATGCATTATGAGTTAGTATGTTTGATCAAAGGTATGGTTCTATGAAGGGTAAATGTGGTTCAACCATGCTTATAGATATATATGTGAATTAGTTGTGCAATTTGGCATGATTATAAATGAGATTGAATGTGGAGAATTGTTGATTATTTGATATGTTTTTTGTTGTTAATTGTACATGAAATGGATTGGTACATTGCTTGTAGGTATGACCCAAGTAAGGGTGGCACTTTGGCCTTGCAAATGGCCTGTTTTGCCTACACGATTGTGGCACACAGATGTGCCTAGTGACCGTGGGATTAAGTTAATAGCCAGCCAAAGTGTGCACGGCCATGGCACACGAATGTGCCAGGTAATCGTATGAGTAAGACAGTACCTAGCCTATAGTTACGGCCGTGGCACAGGCGTGCCTGGTGGTCGTGTGGATAAGTCAGTATACTTGCTCTGATTTGGCACGACCAATACACATGGTTGTGTCTAGTAGCCGTGGGAGGCACACGGCCTGCCCACACGGGCGTGTGACCTCTATAATATAGAAAAGTTTTAAATTTCTGAGAACTCTCATATGTATTCAGTTTAGTCCCGACCTTATTCTAAAGCATGGTTAAGGTCCCGTTGACCTATAAAAAGGGACATTTGGTTGTGAATGATGATTTTTATTATAAAATGTCTGTAAAAGTTTTCGATCTGTCAGGTAACGCCTTTAACCCTATTCCAGCGACAGATACGGGTTAGGGGTGTTATAAATTGTCTTTTGACAATTAGATGTAATTGTTTTTCGAAAAACCTTCTATTGTTTCCGTTTGATGAATTTGACTTGATTCTTGGTATTGATTGGTTGACTTTCTATAATGTTTTAGTGAACTGTGGTAGCAAGTTTATTGAATTGAAATGTGAAAATAGAGATGTCATTCGGGTTGAATCAGGTAAATCGGATAGTTTCCTATGATAATTTCGACTATGGTAGTCGAGAAATACTTGAGGAAAAGATATGAGTCCTATCTCACCTTTATGCTGAATACTCAAGATTCAGAGGTAAAGATTGAATCAGTGCCAGTGGTATGCTAATACCCAGTTGCATTTTCGAAAAAGTTACCCGGATTACCTCTAGTTAAAGAGGTTGAGTTTGGGATTGAGTTAATTTCGGGTACGACACTTATTTTGGTTGCTCTGTATAGGATGACACCATTAGAGTGGAAAGAATTGAAGGTTCAGTTGCAAGAGTTAACAGACAAGGGTTTTGCAAGACTGAGCTATTCACCATGGGGTGCCCCGGTACTTTTTATAAAGAAGAAAGATGGGTCGATGAGATTGTGCATAGACTATAGACAACTAAACAAAGTGAAAGTGAAGAATAAGTATCCTTTACCAAGGATAGATGATTTATTTGACCAACTGAAGGGAGCTACAGTGTTCTCCAAGATCAATCTAAGGTCTGGTTATTATCAGTTGAGGTTTAAGAAGCAAGATGTGCCGAAAATTGCATTTTGGACGTGGTATGGCCATTATGAGTTTCTTGTCATGCCATTTGGTTTAACAAATGCTTCTTCAATTTTTATAGATTTAATGAACTGTGTCTTTCGACCGTATTTGGATAAATTTGTAGTCGTTTTTATCGACAACATCTTAATTTATTATCAGAATGAAAGTGATCATGCAGAGCACCTGAGAATTGTTTTGTAGACTTTAAGGGATAGACAATTGTATGCTAAATTTAGCAAGAGTGAGTTTTGGTTCCAAGAAGTCGGATACCTAGGACACATTGTGTCGAGTTATGGTATTAGAGTTGATCTGAGTAAGATCTCGACTATTATAGAGTGGAAATCACCAAGAAATGTGTCGGAAGTCAGAAGCTTTTTGGGTTTAATGGGATACTACAAATGGTTCGTAAAAGGGTTTTCCATGCTTGCTACCCCAATGACGAAACTGTTGCATAAGGATGTCAAGTTTGAATGGACTGAGAAATGCCAACAGAGCTTCAAGAGATTGAAAACATTATTGACTGAAGTGCCAATTTTAGTAACAATGAGTCGGCAAAGAGTTTGTGGTCTACAGCGATGCGGTCATTAAATGGCCTCGGTTGTGTGTTGATGCAAGAAGGTAAGGTGGTAGCTTATGCCTCGAGACAGCTAAAACCGCACGAGAAGAATTATCTGACTCATGATTTGGAGTTGACTGCAATTGTTTTTGCATTAAAGATTTGGTGTCATTATTTATATGGTGAGAAGTGTCAAATCTTTACCGACCATAAGATTTTGAAGTAGTTAATGGACCAAAAGGATTTGAATTTGCGACAACGGCGGTGGCTTGAATTATTGAAGGAGTATGAGCTAGTAATTGATTATCATCCGGGGAAAGCAAATGTAGTGGCGGATGCCTTGAGTAGAAAATCTCTTTATGCTTTAAGGGCCACAAGTACGAGCTTAGGATTGTCTAATGATGGTGCTATATCAGCCGAGTTGAAGGCTAGACCATTATTTATTCAACATATATGTGAGGCTCAAAAGAATGATAGTGAGATGCAAGCTAAAAGAGCTAAGTGTGAATCGGGAAATGAATCTGACTTCCGGGTGAGTTCAGATGATTGTTTGATGTTTCACGATAGGATTTGTGTACCAAAAGATGATGAGTTGATTCAAAATTTTTTACATGAAGCACATAGTGATCACTTGTTAGTATATTCCGGTAGTACAAAAATGTACAATGATCTAATGAAGTTTTACCGGTGGCCGGGTATGAAAAAAGGCATCTCTGAGTTCGTGACATGATGTTTGATCTATCAACAAGTGAAAGCCGAGCATTAAGTACCTTCAGGATTACTTCAGCCGGTGATGGTTCCCGAGTGGAAGTGGGATCAAATCACCATGGATTTTGTAACGGGGTTGCCTATGAATCCGAAAAAGAATGACGACGTATGGGTTATTGTTGATAGACTAAAGAAGTCGGCTCACTTTGTACTGGTGCGAGTAGATTATTCGCTTGATAAGCTGGCTAAGTTGTATATTGTTGAGGTAGTGAGACTTCATGGGGTGCCTATATCTATTATCTCGGATAGAGATCCAAGATTTACTTCAGGATTTTGGAAGAAGGTGCAAGAGGCCTTTGGTACAAGGTTAAATTTTAGTATTGCATTCCATCCTCAAACTGACGGCCAATCTGAAAGAGTGATTGATCGTGTGTTAGAGTTTTAAAATTATAATGAACGAGAATGATCGAACCTAGAAACTAACTATGGCAACGATTGAGGCAAGTGCACCTATCAAACAGTAGTATAGCTTAGGCAAGACCGGATTGTCGAACCCAAAGGAACTAAAAGTACTAATACTAACTTTCTTTTTATTATCTAGCCTAAAATAAGTGAAGTTGTTTGTTTAATCTAAATTTAACTAACTAATAAGCTAAAAACGCAAAGACAAAAAGAATGAATTGGGGGAATACTATTGGGAAAACTCAGTTGATTAAGACGATACCCTTAGGAAGAATCCACCTAGACTTCACTTGTTATCTAACACTGAACCAGACGATTTATTCACTTGACTTGATCCGTAGGATTCCCTAATTTATATTAAACCCTCTCTCGAGGCGAATAACGTCTAACCCTAGGTTGATTAATTAAAATCTCTTTCTAATTAAAACTCCTAGAATCACATTAACTCGATCTATGGACTCCCATATTAGGTTTCACCCTAATCCGGTAAAATCTCGTCACCCTATCTCTAGGCGCGCGATCAACTCTACTTAATTATCCTAGATCTACTCTTAGTCAGGGAGTTTTGATCCACCACCTAAGCACATTCAACTTGAATCAATATCCCAAAAATATTATCACAAGAATTAAGTGCACATATTTAAAAACTAATCAAATATTTATCATATAGTTCAGAAAACAATAACAAGATCCGTCTTAGGTTTCATCCCCTTCAGGTATCTCAGGGGTTTAGTTCATAACAATAAAAGAAAACATCTCAGAAGAAAAGATAAAACAAAACATAAAAAATCCCTAAAACTCCCTGAAGGAATTAAAGGAGTGATCCACCGTCTTGAGTAGAATTCTGGCTTCTTGAGATGGATCAACTGGCTATCTTCGAGTGATTCCCACAAATTTGACCTTTCTGGCTCGGCTCCTTGGCCTAGCTAACCGCCCTTTTCAGTTTATACTTAGGGTGTTTATATAGGCTCTTGTAATGCTTTATTTGGACCCTAAGTATCCTAATCTGATCGGAATTCCTACTAGGGTGTTTGAATAGGCTTTGGAATGTGTTTCTTTGCCTTCAAGTATCCAAATCCGAGGAAAACTCCTCTTGGCCGTGGTAAGGACACGGCCATGGCACACGCCCGTGTGAATCGATTTTAGGCTGTGGTCGAGTATGCTAAAGAGACACGCCTGTGTGTTTCGGGGTCTAGGCCGTGTTAGAGTAAATTAAGGAGGCACGGCCGTGTGGTCTTGGGCCCAGACTGTGTCGATTTCTTCTTTGGCCCAAATTGGTTTGTTTTAGGCTTGTTTCTCATTCTTTTCATCCCTAGGTGCTTTCCTTAGTGTAAAACATGAAAAGAAAGGATTAAGAGCACCTTTTTACACAATTCAGGGAATAAATCATCCAATAGTATGGTAAATGTGGGATTAAAATATGTTACTTTTACGGTTTATCACATACCCCCACACTTAAGCTTTTGCTTGTCCTCAAGCCAAATTCTGAACTTACAATTAAAATGAACTTTCCACAATTCATTATTCTCATTAACAATGGCTCATCATAATTCATAGATAATTTATACATAGATAATTTAACTCAAAGACTCATAAAGATTCAAACAATTCTAAGTCATATATTTGTAGCATGAAAACATAGGTGTCTCCCTTTATCTAAATAATTACCTCTAATTCAAAACCGACAAGGATTGACATCCTCACTAAAGATTCACTCAAATCACTTGAAGTGTTTAAGGTTCAGGAAAGGAGCACTGTAACACCCCAAACCCAGCCCAAAACACCACGGCCAAATTTAGAATGCTACTAGGAAAAATGTTTGAAAAGAATTTGATTTAAGGGTGAAAACACGTTTTGAGTTTAATATACTTTCCTTAGTTTTACAAAAGATGACGGGTCTATAATATGTTCGTCATTTTGAAAATACGTTGCCGAGGGTAATGAAAAACTTTGAAGGTCGTGTGCGGTTTAAAACCATCGTACGTTTGGAAACTCAAGAGAAATCGAGTTGTTATAAGTATCCGGATTTTAAAACTTTAATGTAAGTCTTTAAGTTGTAAATTGTTTCCAAAACCATTTCCAATTATTAACCGATATTCAATCTAATTAAATATAGTAAAAATCCCCAAATATTTAAAATGGCCTTATTACATGAAAGAGAAATTAACCCAAAAGCAATTAAAAATCCAAGTGCATAAAGAATTAAAACAACTTCTGCATGGCCACCTCGAATCCACTCTAGCCCGGTCCATATATCACGTATCACCTGCATTGTTTAAGAAAATAGGGTGAGTCGAACAGACTCAGTGTGCAATTATTCCATATGTTTCCCAAATGGGCTTGGCCCAAACCACACCATCCATATACCACACACATGATGATGCAAAATGTTACCCATCCCAACCTAATATCCATCCGCTACACACCTCCATATCCTGCCGTCACACACCAGGGGATTACTAAATCGACCCTTCATCCGCTACACACCTCATTGGCAGCTGAGCTGCTCAAAGCTAATACAACGTGGCCTAGCCACCGATCACCATGTGACCAAATCTCAATATCCACGATGTGACCCATGGTCATCATCAACCACGATGAAGCACAAAGCTAACATCATCCCTCGATGTGGCACATAGTAGACATCAAGCCATGATATGGCACATAGCCAATCATCACCACGTACATAAATGTACACCCTATCCTTCATTGAATATATACATCCCGACCCCATGCATATGCAACATGTTATAATGATATGATAGAATAATGTATGGACATATTAGATAGGCATACGGCATGCTCACAAGTATTCATAGAAATCAACCACAACCACACCTCAAATAGAGTACTAACCTGGTTATCGAAATGTCCAATTAAGAGTAACAATTTCCCCTATAACCACTGTACCGGTTATCACACACATAACACATATAATTAATTGACTAACAGGAAACAACGAATTAACCACACACCTAATAACTTGAAGCACTAGACTCTCGATTCCCCTAGCGTCCTCACTCGAAGAGACTACAACAATCTGCTTGTCTCTTTTCGATGCTGGCCCACACCCCGGTGGCCAATCCCGAACTGTATAAACTGAACGTTTATTGAACTTAGGGGTAGGGACAACCCCTTTCTCTCCTTATCTGGAACTTGCATCCATTGAATGGCACTTAATCAAGAGATCCGATTAAACATTAAATAAAAAATTAAACGAGACAACACCAAATCTAAATTGAATACTCTTACCGAAATAGATCCAAATCCCGAAGGCTCTTACTCGATTATGAGAGTTGTCAAAATCCCTACACAACTTATGTTAGATTTGATTCTAACATTAAATCAATGAAAAGAAGTGGCCTTCGGCTAAAGGTTGCATCTTGTTTACCTTTACTGATCAAATCCGGAAGATCCTTAATCCCCCTCAACTCTAGCCCAACAGAGATCCCGAAATCAGCCTTTCCAAGATTCGGCCACCCACAGACATATACAAAGTTAGCCATTTAACTTTTGGCAACCAAAAGAGAAAGAAGAAAATCGAATAGAAGAGACCTTACCAACTATTAGAATCGATTGGAACAGATCCTGACAGATTCGGCCTAGAGTAAAAGGTTTGAGAAATAGGAGAAGAACGCAAAAAAGAAAGAGAAGAGATGCCTTAGAAGATTCGGCCAAGGTATAGAGAGGTTTTCGGCTTCTAGCAAATGAGAAAAAAGAAAGGGTTGGGGTTTATGGGTGTTTTGGCTATGGTGGAAGTAAAGAGAAATGTTTGGCTTTGGTGAGAAAGTGAATAATTCCAAGAGAAAAGAAAGAAAAAGATGAATGCCCCAAATGGAAATCTCACTTTCGATTTTGGCCTCTAAAAACAGAGAGAAAAGAACCACACACTTACTAGCTTTTGGTACACCACTTTTCGGCAAATAGCTAAAAGAAAAGAAAAGAAAAGAGACCGAAAGTAAAATGATCCCTAAATAAGTAAACACATTCGGCACCTATCACCCCTCCATATGACCGAAAATGTCACTCCCCCCTTTAGCATCCAATATTCGGCCAACTCCTCCTCTCTCTCCCAAATCCCTTCTTTTCCTCCTATTTTTCCTCCCCTCCACTTATTCAAATGAGTTTGAATGAATCAAACTCCTACCTCCTATCTTAGCCACAAATTTAAGCTGTTGACCCAATCTACACCTCATCCATGCAGAGTTTGCTTGCCGTCCAACTCTTCCTCCTCTCTTGACGCAAAAAGCCACCTCCAAAATTCTTTCTCCGCATCTTGAACCTTGCCCCACTAGCTCCCTGAGGCGTCACTCCCCTATGCACTAAGTGGTGCCTCCCTTGCCACTTCACCACATCAATCCTTGAGTCTTAAACTCCATAAGAACTCTTAAGGCCTATCTCCCCTAGCTCTCCCCTAAAGGCTCTAAACCAAAAATTTACCTAAGGTCTAAACTTAGCCCCAAGATTTCTAGAAACCCCCAAACACATACAAACAGCATATAGAGCACACTACCACATACATATAACTTAAGAAGAAATGCAAGACCCCTAACCCTAGATGTTACAGCTCTACCCCCTTAAAAATAATTTTGGCCTCAAAATTACCTGATCAAAATAAGTAAGGGTATTACTGTCGCATCGCTTCTTTCGGTTCCCACGAAGCATCTTCTGAACCATGGTTACGCCATAATACTTTGACTAAAGGAACTAATTTATTTCAAAGTACCTTCACATCTCGCTCTAGAATCTGAATCAGCTCTTCTTCGTAGGACAAATCTGGTCTCAACTCAACTTCCTCAACTGGCACTACGTGAGATGGATCCAAACGATAACGACGTAGCATTAACACGTGGAACACATCATGCATCTGCTTCAATTCTGACGGTAACTCCAACTGGTAAGCCACTGGCCCCACTCGCTTCAAAACCCTATAAGGTCCTATAAACCTGGCACTCAGTTTACCCTTGCGTCCAAATCTCATCACCTTCTTCCACGGTGAAACTTTTAGGAATACATTATCTCCCACGGCAAATTCTATCTCTTTCCGCTTAAGATCCGTGATACGACTTCTGTCTGTCAGATGCCTCTTTCAATCGTGCTTGGATTACCTTAACCTTTTCCTCTGATTCTACCACTATCTCTGGACCCAAAGCATAATGTTCACCTAATTCTATCCAACACGTAGGAGTCTGACACTTCTGCCCATATAGTGCTTTATACGGTGCCATCCGAATGCTTGCTTGGTAACTGTTGTTGTATGCAAACTCTGCCAAAGGCAAGAATTCTTCCTAGCTACCCCTAAAGTCGATAACGCAATGCCTCAACATATCCTCCAACACTTGAATTACCCTTTCAGACTGGCTGTCTGACTGTGGATGAAATGCTGTACTAAAGTCCAACCTAGTACCCAAAGCTTGATACAACTCCTCCAAAACCTCGACGTAAATCTAGGATCCCTATCCGATATGATCGACACGGCACTCCATGCAGTCTTACAATTTCTACTACATACAGCTTCGCTAATCTTTGCAGAGAGTAATCAAGTCGAACAGGTATGAAATACGCGGACTTTGTCAACCGATCCACAATCACCCATACCGAGTCCTTCTTAGTAGGCGTAAGAGGAAGCCCATTCAGGAAATCCATTGTGATCCTCTCCCACTTCCATTGCAGAATCTTCACTGGTTGTAGTAACCCCGAAGGTACTTGGTGTTCAGCTTTGACTTGCTGACACGTCAAGCACTTTACCACAAATTTTGTAACTTCTCGCTTCAATCCAAGCCACTAAAACTATTCTCGTATATCCCTATACAACTTACTTTCCCCAGGATGCATAGCGTAAGGGCTATTATGCGAGTCTCGAAGAATCCTCTACCTCAATTCCACATCCTTCGGCATACATACCCTACCACGGAAACACAGGACTCCGTCACTGTTCACACTATAATCCTCTAACTCCCCACTCTAAACTTGCTGAAGTCAAGTACCCAAAACCTCATCCACCAATTGTTTCTCTCTTACCTGACTTAACCACGTCGGCTTCATCTGTAGTTCTACTAACAAACTTCCGTCATCATAGAGACTAAGATGTGTGAATATAGCCCTCAGATCCGGTACTACCTTCTAACTTAATGCATCCGCCACTACATTTGCTTTACCCGGGTGGTATTCAATCGAACAGTCGTAATCCTTTAGCAGCTCCACCCACCTTCGTTGTCTCAAGTTCAGCTCTTTCTGAGTCAACAGATACTTCAGGCTCTTATGGTCCGTGTAGATCACCGACTTCTCTCCATATAGATAATGCCTCCACACTTTTAAAGCAAAAACTACTACCGCCAACTCCAGATCGTGCGTTGGATAGTTAACTTCATGCGGTCTCAACTGCCTAGACGTATAAGCAACCACCTTCCCTTCCTGCATCAGTACACAACCCAACCCCGTGTGAGAGGCATCACAATACACCACAAAGTCTTTCCCCGCCACTGGCTGGATCAAAATTGGGGCTTCAGTCAAAACTCTCTTTAGCTTCTCGAAACTCTCCTGCTGCTTATCCGTCCATACAAAAGGTACCTCCTTTCTCAATAGCTTAGTCAAAGGTGTCGCTATTGAAGAAAAACCCTCGACAAACCTCCTATAGTACCATGCTAGCCCCAAGAAACTACGAATTTTTGCTATCGACTTAGGTGGTTTCCACTCCAGTACTGCCTCAACCATTGAGGATCCACCCTTATTCCCTCCACGGATGCCACGTGACCCAAAAAAGCAACTTCACTCAACCAAAATTCGCACTTGCTAAACTTGGCGTACAACTTCTTTTCCCTTAAAATTTGTAGCACCACCCGCAGATGTGCATCATGTTCTTCCTCTGACTTTGAATACACCAAGATGTTGTCTATGAACACCACGACAAATTGATCCAAGTAAGGTTGGAAAACTCGATTCATCATATCTATAAATGCAGCCAGTGCGTTAGTCAACCCGAATGGCATTACCAAAAATTCATAGTGCCCGTATCGAGTCTGAAACACCGTCTTATAGATATCAGCCTCCTTCACCTTAAGCTGGTGATACCCCGACCTCAAATCTATCTTTGAAAAGACCACAGCTCCTTTGAGCTTGTCAAACAAGTCGTCTATCCTTGGCAGGGGTACCTTCTTGATCGTTAGTTTATTCAACTGGCGGTAATCTATGCACATACGCATAGACCCGTCTTTCTTCTTACTTAACAACACCGGTGCTCCTACTGAGACAAAGCGGGTCAAATAAACTGCGATCCAAAGAACTCTTAGATTTGGGCTTTCACCAACCAACTTCTTTGTTGCCATCCTATAAAGAGCAATGGACACTGGCGCTGTTCCTGGCAACAGGTCGATTCCAAACTGCACCTCCCGATCCGGAGGTAAACCTAGAAGTTCTTCTGGAAAAACATTCACAAACTCCTTCACTGTCCTGACCTCTCCCACCGCTGCCTCCTTAATATCCAAGGCACTAACAAAAAATCAGAAAAGCCGAGCACCCCTTCTTCACCATCTTCACCTCCTTAAGAGTAGACACTACATTAAATAGGTAGTCTCTCCTCTCACCTATCACTGCAACTTCATAATTCTCGGGAGTCCTCACTGGCATGCACTTAGCAGCACAGTCTAGATTTACACGATACGTTACTAACCAATCCATCCCTAGGATCAGGTCAAATTCCCCGAATGACAGCTCCATCAAGTCAGCTGGGAATACTACCCCCTGAACCTCTAAAGGCACGTCTCTAAAAAGTTTATCTACTACCACAGATTGTCCTAAAGGACTAAGTACAGTCATCTTCCTAGGGACAGTCTCAGAGTTCACATTCAAGGTTCCAGACACCATGCTAGCAATGTACGAATGCGTTGACCCAACGTCAATTAAAGTAGTAAAGGGTAATCCATAAATAGGAACGTACCCGTGATAACATTTGGTGCGTCCCCCTCCTCATGACGTTTGGCTGCTTGCACTAACCCTGGCTGCCTTGAATTTGAGCTTCCAGCACCTCTACCCGATGCTCCATGGCCTCAGCCAAAACCATTTCCTCCTCGGTTCGGCCCACGACCTCTCGACATCTGTGGACCACCCCTTCATGACTGCATATGCCCCTGACCTACTGTCTAGTCCCTATCCGCATTCTGAGGATAATTTTTCACTAAGTGAGCCTTGGACCCACACCTGAAACACTCCCTGATCCTTCCCCAGCACTCGCCTACATGAGTCCTCCCACACTGAGCACATGGACGAACCTGATTCCTAGCAGCTGGCATAGCATCACGAGTAGAATTGTCAACCCTAGGCTTTTTCTAGAAACCCCTCAAAGACCCTAACGATCCAAAACCCCTCTTGTTCTGACCTCTGTCTCTATCTCTGTTTTGCCTTTCAGTTTGCTTAACTTCCTCGGTGATCCAAGATTTCTCCATCAAAGTGGCAAAGTCCCTCTCACGCTGAGGAGCTATCAACACTCGCAGTTCATCTCATAGCCCATCCTCAAACCTCACGCAGTGCTCATAATCAGTAGCAACAATCCCTCTGCCATACCGAGTTAACCTCAAAAATTTTGCCTCATATTCCGCTACTGACTTACCTCCTTGTACCAGATTAAAAAATGCCTTCCTCTGTGTATCCACGTAACTAGCTCCGACATACTTTCCCTCAAACTTTACCTTAAAGTAACTCCAATCCACTCGGTCCACTGGAGTACCCTCTTTGATGGTAAGCCACCATTGATAGGCCTCATCCCGTAGTAAAGACACAGCGCCCTTTAGCTTTTCTTCAGCCGTGCAGTCCAAATCATCCATGATCATCTCGACTGCCTCCAACCAATACTCTACCACATTCGGAGCCACCCTCGAGACACCTCTAAATATCTCAGCTCCATTTGCTCGAAATCTCTCAGAAATAGACTTTCGAACCTCGGTACCCACATTCGCTCCCACAACTCTTTCCAAAACTCACAGCATCGCTTGAGATACTGCATCATCTTCACCCGTCTGATCTTGAAACTCATCTTCTACCGCAGACGGCATCGTTTCATTCCCCGATCCATATCCAGACCCAATTGGTTTTGATATTGACATTTTGCCCCTACCACGTCCACGCGTATTACAACCTCGTCCCCTAGAACTCATGTCTATCGCTGCATTTTAATCTGTTTTAAGAAATTTTATGCATTAACTTCTTGTTCCACTGATTACCCATAAGTAATTTTATGTAAAGACATTTAATAGGAGTTATTTCGATCATTTAAAGTTTTTGTCTCAAGTCCTCCACCCTAACTCAGATAACAGCATTCATCAATACTATCCACTACCCACGTTCACCACTTTGAGCATTTTCGTCCCAACCCAGGGGCATTTGCGTAATTTGTCCTATAGTGGTATTTTGGTAATTTTGTGAATCAGGGATATTTTGGTAATTTTGGTAAATAGGGGTATTCTAGTAAGAAATCGAGGTAGTATGGTAATTAGTCAATTTTTTTCTTTTGAAATCGAGCTAATTTGATTATTTTGAAAATCGGGTATTCGGTCCTTTTCGGGTTTTAGTTATAAATTTGGCCAGTTAACAAGTCCTCACAGTTAAGGTGAACGCGCACCAGGTAGGATTCCAGCAAAGAGTAGGTGAGTCGCTAGGACTACTTAAATACCAAGCTCATTTGGAATCCATGCCTAAACATGCGCATGCTTGTTACCACACCTGAACTCTGCGACTTATTCCCGGGTTTGGTAAAATAAGTTAAGTCTTATGAAGTTTAGTATTGGGGCAAGCTAATTTTAGGGTTCAATAGTTCCTAACTTACTAATCTACGATCCCATATCACCCTTCACCTTAAATACAAATCACGCAACGGTTTAAAGTACTTATTTGGTGGACATCGGGCCGGAGACTCAGGTGCCATGCCAAAAAACCTGAATAGCTTGTAAAAAGAAAATACATGCTTTAGTAAAATCCATCTTTGAAAGATATTTTGGGCCTAAAAGCCCGCAAAGTCTGAGTTTTGAACCTAGCTCTGATACCAAACTGTAACACCCCAAACCTGGCCCAAAACACCACGGTCGAATTCGAAATGCTACTAGGAAAAATGTTTGAAAAGAATTTAATTTAAGGGTGAAAACACGTTTTGAGTTTAATATACTTTCCTTAGTTTTACAAAAGATGATGGGTCTATAATATGTTCATTGTTTTGAAAATACGTTGCCGAGGGTAATGAAAAACTTTGAAGGTCGTGTGCGGTTTAAAACCATCATACATTTGGAAACTCAAGAGAAATTGAGTTGTTATAAGTATCCAGTTTTAAAACTTTAATGTAAGTCTTTAAGTTGTAAATTGTTTCCAAAACCATTTCCAATTATTAACCGATAGTCAATCTAACTAAATATAGTAAAAATCCCCAAATATTTAAAATGGCCTTATTACATGAAAGAGAAATTAACCCAAAAGCAATTAAAAATCCAAGTGCATAAAGAATTAAAACAACTTTTGCATGGCCACCTCGAATCTACTCCAGCCTGGACCATATATCACGTATCACCTGCATTGTTTAAGAAAATAGGTTGAGTCAGACAGACTCAGTGTACAATTATTCCACATGTTTCCCAAATGGGCTTGGCCCAAACCACACCATCCACATACCACACACATGATGATGCAAAATGTTACCCATCCCAACCTAATATCCATCCGCTACACACCTCCGTATCTTGCCGTCACACACGGGGAATTACTAAATTGACCCTCCATCCTCTACACACCTCTTTGGCAGTTGAGCTACTCAAAGCTAATACAACATGGCCTAGCCACCGATCACCATGTGACCAAAGTATAACGTGGCCTAGCCACCGATCACCATGTGACCAAATCTCGATATCCATGATGTGACCCATGGTCATCATCAACAACGATGAAGCACAAAGCTAACATCATCCCTTGATGTGGCACACAGCTGACATCAAGCCATGATATGGCACATAGCCAATCATCACCACGTACATAAATATACACCCCGTCCTTCATTGAATATATACATCCAGACCCCATGCATATGCAACATGTTATAATGATATGATAGAATAATGCATGGACATATTAGATAGGCATACGGCATGCTGACAAGTATTCATAGTAATCAACCATAACCACACCTCAAATAGGGTACTAACCTGGTTATCGAAATGTCCAATTAAGGGTAACAATTTCCCCTACAACCACTATACCGATTATCACACACATAACACATATAATTAATTGACTAACAGGAAATAGTGAATTAACCACACACCTGATAACCCGAAGCACTAGACTCTCGATTTTCCTAGCGTCCTCACTCGAAAAGACTATAGCGATCTGCTTGTCTCTTTTCGATACTGGCCCACACCCCAGTGGCCAATCCCGAACCACAGAAATTGAACGTTTCTTGAACTTAGGGGTAAGGACAACCCCTTTCTCTCCTTGTCTGGTACTTGCATCCATTGAATGGCACTTAATCAATAGACCCGGTTAAACATTAAATCAAAACTTAAACGAGACAACACCAAATCTAAATCAAATACTCTTATCGAAATAGATCCAAATCCCGAAGGCTCCTACTTAATTATGAGAGTTGTTGAAATCCCTACACAACTTGTGTTAGATCCAATTCTAACATTAAATCGATGAAAAGAAGTGGCCTTCGGCCAAAGGTTGAATCTTGCTTACCTTTACTGATCAAATCCCAGAAGATCCTTAATCCCTCTCAACGCTAGCCCAACAGAGATCCTAAAATTAGCCCTTCCAAGATTCGACCACCCAAACACATATACAAAGTTAGCCATCTAACTTTCAACAACAAAAAGAGAAAGAAGAAAATTGAATAGAAGAGACCCTTACCAACTATTAGAATCAATTGGAATAGATCCTGACAGATTTGGCCTAGAGTAAAAGGTTTGAAAAATAGGAGAAGAACGCGAAAAAGAAAGAGAAGAGATGCCTTAGAAGATTCGACCAAGGTATAGAGAGGTTTTCGGCTTCTAGCAAATGAGAAGAAAAGAAAGGGTTGGGGTTTATGGGTGTTTCAGCTATGGTGGAAGTAAAGAGAAAGGTTTGGCTTTGGTGAGAGAGTGAACAATTATAAGAGAAAAGAAAGAAAAAAATGAATGCCCCAAATGGAAATCTCACTTTTGGTTTTGGCCTCTAAGAAACAGGGAGAAAAGAACCACACACTTATTAGCTTTTGGTACACTACTTTTCAGTAAATAGCTAAAAGAAAAGAAAAGAAAAGAAATTGAAAGTAAAATGATCCCTAAATAAGTAAACACATTCGGCACCTATCACCCCTCCATATGATCGAAAATGTCACTCTCCTCTTTAGCATCCAATATTCGGCCAACTCTCCCTCTCTCTCCCAAATCCCTTCTATTCCTCCTATTTTCCCTCCCCTCCACTCATTCAAATGAGTTTGAATGAATCAAACTCCTACCTCCTATCTTAGCCACAAATTTAAGCTGTTGACCCAATCTACACCTCATCCATGCAGAGTTTACTTACCGTGCAACTCTTCTTCCTCTCTTGATGCAAAAAACCACCTCCAAAATGCTTTCTCCGCAGCTCGAACCTTGCCCCACTAGCTTCTGAGGCGTCACTCCCCTATGCACTAAGTGGCACCTCCCTTGCCCCTTTACCACATCAATCCTTGAGTCTTAAACTCCACACAAGAACTCTTAAAGCCTATCTCCCCTAGCTCTCCCCTAAAGGCTCTAAACCAAAAATTTACCTAAGGTTTAAACTTAGCCCCAAGATTTCCCGAAATCCCCAAACACATACAAACAACATATAGAGAACACTACTACATACATATAACTTAAGAAGAAATGCAAGACCCCTAACCCTGGATGTTACAAGCACTCATAAGTCGAACCTGAAAAGTTAATCCCATAGGCTTGCCTGAAAATCAAATCTCCACCACTGTAATATGAGATGATACACAAATCAAAAGGACTTTTAAGAGTTGTAACGGGGCTTGGGTTAAAGGTGTGGAAAAAGGCTAAATTAGAGGGTTAGAATCGAGATTGTCTTGACAAATTACTTAACTATAGAAAAAGAATTGAACTAATAATCTGAATAATTATATCACATGAAAATTTAAAATACTAATGATAAGAGCTTTTTCTTCAAGATGTTGAATTTAAACATGTAAGCCCTCTTAATTACAGAACTAATAATGAATATACTTCAAATTTTTTTTAAGAACAAACTAAATATTTACATAATATAAGAAAGAACTTTATCAACTGAAATAAAGTAATTAGGCAACTGACCAAATCAATTCTCGATAGAAAGGTAGTCAAAGGAATGGTGATAACAAATACGATTGGGGTTTTGGGTTAATATTAGTGGATGAATCAATAAAAAGGGTTGTTAGGATCAAAGAGGTTCACTAGGGGTTAATTATGTAGGTAGGCTTTTTAGTGGAGTGAGTGGGTTAAAACCTAGGTGCCTTTATCATCTCAGTATATCAAATCAATAATGTGGTCTTGACATATATAATCGAGGCAAGTTCTAGAATAACAATTCAGTTTTGACACACTCATAATCAATAAAGTGAGCATGAAAAAGAATATATGCTCTATAAGGCTCAAATCTCACAAAAATTATGGGTATTTGACATCAATCCCTGTAAATTTCAAACTTCAAGGTAATATTCAAATTCAGTTCAACAACCTAGAAAATTTTTTATTCTTGAAAAATAGACTTATCCTGCTTGATTCTCTAGTATCCTAAAATTTAAATCATCAATGCACAATTAACTATGACTTACTCAAAAACATATCAATAAGAACTATAAACCATCATAAATTTCATCCTAATTAGTAATATAAGAAAATTTCTTAAGAATAAGATATAATTTCAGAGATTTGAGAATAATGCAAAAAGTTAGGCACTTTTATCCCTCCACACTTAAGATGTACATTGCCCTCGATGTACAAAGATTGATAAATAATCATGTGATACTGAAATCAAAAGAGAAAGGGAGAAGTGACACTTCCTAAATTTTTTCTGGGATCACTATTCATGGTTTGATTTGGAAGAGGAGGCGGTGGTACTGTGGTGGATGCCAATAATCACTGTGCTAGAAGAAGAAATTGGAAAACTCGTGATGGATTAGCCAAGAATTATTAAGAAACATTTAAAATAAACTAATTATGTATTTAAGGATAAGAAAACTAAAGGGAAAGAAAGCACAAAGCAAGATAAAATTAACATAAAAGATGAATGGACTGAGGAGTCCTTATGTTGGATGGTTTACGAGGTGGGTGTGATTCCTAAGGCTGTGTTGAGCCAGTGGTTATGGTTTCGGTGTGATTCCCTAGTAGCCTGAAGAACCTAAAACCAAGAAACTAGAATAAAATAAACTAATTATGCATAAGAGAGTCAAAGAGAAAGAAATTGAAGCAAAAGAGAAAAGTAGAATAAAAGTTAAATGGTCTCAAATACCCTTGGCTTGTAGAGTGGATGAAGTAGCTGTCATGAACTTATATAGATCGATCTCCTTCTGGGAGATTATGCTTGGCTTTTTCCGCTTCTTTGACATGGATATGTGTAGGCTCAAGATTTTAGAGACTTGTTATGGAGAAGAGAGAAATTTGAGAAAAAGAAGGAAGGAAGAAGATGGAGAGTCGGTGAGAAGGAAGGGAAGAGGGGTGGCTTTAAATATAGTTTCAAGTATGGTACTTCCCCATGCCCGTGTACCTTAGGTGTGTTGTTTCATATAGCCACCTCATACGGTCGTGTGTCTAGGCGTGTTGGTTCACCCACGTCCATTTTACAGATTGCCATGCTCGTTGATGATAAGTCAGTGTCATCCACGGCCACATAGCAGGGTCGTGGCATTTTGTCGGTGCCCATGTGGTAGTGGTTGGAATTTGTGACTCGAAGATTTGATTATTTCTGACTCGCGTTCTCTTCTGCTATTGTCAGTACGAAGATTATGTACTTCTACAAGGCAACGGCCACGATCGTTTGCAAGGCCGTATGGTCTAGAAATCGCACTTTTAGTTAGTTTAAAACTAGGTGTTTAAGACGAAGAGAAGAAAAGAAACTAAAATGAAAACAAATTTGTAAATAAATAGGGTTAGTGCTCGGGTTGCCTCCCGAGAAGCGCTCGTTTAAAGTCTTAAGCTAGACTTTAATCATATTTGCAAAAATCAGGGTGGTTTAAAAGTTTGGATATCTTCCCTCATGCTGTAAATTCTATTTTTATGGTAAAGTTTAAGTCAAGAAGCATTTACCTTAAAAGTACCAAATATGGGATTTCTTACCTCGACTGTTCCGTATGGGAAGATATTACGTACCTCGAGAGGGATTTCTTCATTTATATTTAGGTCTGACATGGTAATTCGTGGATCTTCCTTTTTTAACAGTACCTGATCTCCTATTTTGAAGTGGTTCAACATTCCTATGATATATTCTAGGGGCTCATTTGGTTTTGCTTCGTGCGAATCTGGTACCTCTTTACAGTGTGTCTTCCATGCTTCTAATTTGTTGACCTTAAGGCTTCATTCCTTATATAGTTCTTCTTTATTTTCATGAGGTCTAATATCCGGCTCAGGTCTGCGGCTTTGTGGTGGATCCTGTAGTGAAAGGTAAACAAATTGGTCATCAACTAAATTTACTTTCTCACTTTCATCAATTGATGTCTTGGTCGAGTCAAGAGCTTGTAGACTGATCGATTCATCACCTACACGAAGAATGAGTTCTCCTGTGCCAACATCAATTTTAGTCCTGGCAATTTCTAAAAAGGGTCTTCCTAAAATTAAAGGAATCAAATTATCCTCATCCATGTCTAAGACAACAAAATCTACTGGGAAAATGAATTTATCAATTTTTATGAGAACATCTTCGATAATACCCCTAGGAATTCTAACATTTTTATCAGCTAATTGAATACTCATTCTAGTTTGTTTGGGTTTCCCTAGACCTAGCTGCTTAAACATTTTATAAGGCATGACATTTATACTTACCCTAAATCAGCCAATGCGTTATCAACTATTAGTCTACCAATTAAACATGGAATTGTAAAACTTCTTAGATCTTTTAGCTTCCGTGGTAGTCTATTTTGTAGAATGGCTGAGCACATTGTGTTTAATTCCATATGTGGCTCCTCGTCTAACTTACGCTTGTTCGTCAAGAGTAGTTTTAAAAATTTCCTCGAATTTAGCCTCTGTGAAAGAGCTTGAAGAAGCGGTAAGTTAATATGTAATTTCTTTAAAAGTTTAAGAAACTTACCTAACTATTCCTCTGTATCATCTCTCTTTATCGCTTCGGGATAAGGTATGCGAGGTTGGTACTCTTTGATTACCGGTTTTGGCATTTCTTGTGTTACCTCAATTTTACCTTTTTCTACCTTATTTTCTTGTATTGAATTGGGTTTATCTAACCCTATACTATCGTGGGCTGATGGATTGGATTTGCTCTTTTGGGTTAATCTCAGTGTTGCTTGGTAGACGCCCTTGCGGTCGTTTGGAAATTAACTTTGCAAGTTGTCCAACTGACTTAGTAATTTCTCCAACTGACTTAGTAACTGACTTAGTAAGTTCCCCAACTTGGTTCTTGATCCCTTCAATTGATGTTTGTTGGTTTTTAAGTGTTGTCTCACTGTCTTGGAAATGGTTTTCTGTGGCTGCCATGAATTTTGTCAGCATCTCTTCATGGTTCAGCTTCTTTTCTTATGGATATGGCTGATTTTGAAAATTTTGAGGAGGTTGTTGCTTTGATTTCCTTAACCGCCCCATGAAAAATTTGGGTGGTTCCTCCAATCTGGATTATAAGTATTACTATAAGGGTTATTATTAGATCTGAAATTACTACCTATATAGTTCATCTGTTCGCTTTATTTGCCCGGTTGGTAGGGTGGGTACTCAGGATTCGCCACAGTTCCACTTGCGTCGCACTACATTACTGGATATACCTACGAAAAACACAAACTATCAAGCTTTTTATTCATCATCTCTACCTGCGTTAATAGCATGGTTATTGCGTCGAGGTTGAAAACTCCGGCTGATTTTGTTGGTTTTGTCCTTGTAACCTGCCACTGATAGTTATTCAGTGACATCTCTTCAATAAATTCGTAGGCTGCCTTAGGAGTTCTGTTGTTCAGGGTTCCACCGATGGCTGAATCAATTAGTTGCCTCGTTGAGGGGTTTACACCATTATAGAAAGTTTGGACTTGGAGCAAAAGGGTAAACCATGATGCGTACACCTTCTTAAGATACCTTGTATCTCTCCCATGCATCGTATAATGTCTCTAAATCCATATGCACAAAAGAAGAGATATCATTCGTAATTTGGCCGTTTTGGCCGGTGGGAAATATTTTAATAAAAATTTTTTGGTCATTTAATCCCATGTGGTGGTTGACCCTCATGGTAACAAGTTCAACCATTGCTTGGCTTTATTCCTTAATGAAAAGGGAAATAACTTAAGACATATGGCATCATCAGAAACGCCATTTATTTTGAAGGTATCGCAGAACTCTAAAAAATTAGCTATATGGGTAGTCGGGTCTTCATCCTGCAAACCATCAAATTGAAAAAATTGTTGAATCATTTGTATAGTGTTAGGCTTTAATTCAAAATTATTAGCAGCTATAGTTTAATTCAAAATTATTAGCAGCTATAGCAGGCCTAACAATACTCGATTTTCTCCTATTAAATGAGGTTTAGCATAATCATACATAGTACATGGAACATTGTTTTCTGCCACATCTTGTGGTGGTGGATTATTCTCGTCCATCCTTTCAGTAGGATTGGATCTACCTTCTCGCTCTTCTTCTGTGTAATTTAGGGTTCACCTAATTTCTCTGTGATTCTTGCGAGCGGTAGCTTCAATATCACTGTCGTATACTAGTGGTCCATTCGGGTTCCTTCTAGTCATAAACTAGAGGTACCTACTAGGAAAAGAAAGAAAACTTAGCTAGACTAAAAATAAAAGTAAATTGCGAAAAATAAAAAAATAATAAAAAATGGCTAAAGTAATAAAAATTAAGTTTTCTTAATATTTTAGTTCCCCAGCAATGGCGCCAAAAACTTGATCGTGTGTCAGAGTTTTAAAATTATAATGAACAAGAATGATCAAACCTGGAAACTAACTATGACAACGATTGAGGCAAGTGCACTTATCGAATAGTAGTATAGCTTAGGCAAGACTGGATTGTCGAACCCAAAGGAACTAAAAGTACTAATACTAACTTTCTTTTTATGATCTAGCCTAAAATAAGTGAAGTTGTTTATTTAATCTAAATTTAACTAACTATTAAGCTAAAGACGTGAAGACAAAAAGAATGAATTGGGGAAATAATGTTGGAAAAACTCAGTTTATTAAGACGATCCCCTTAGGAAGAATCCACCTAGACTTCACTTGTTATCTAACACTGAACCAGATGATTTATTCACTTGACTTGATCCGTAGGATTCCCTAATCTATATTAAACCCTCTCTCGAGGCGAATAACATCTAAACCTAGGTTGATTAATTGAAATCTCTTTCTAATTAAAATCCCTAGAATCACATTAACTCGATCTATGGACTCCCATATTAGGTTTCACCCTAATCCGACAAAATCTAGTCACCCTATCTCTAGGTGCGAGATCAACTCCACTTAATTATGCTAGATCTACTCTTAGACATTGACTTTTGTTCCACCACCTAAGCACATTCAAGTTGAATCAATATCTCGAAAATATTAACACAAGAATTAAGAACACATAATTAAGAACAAATCAAATATTTATCATATAGTTCAAAAAAAAAAACAAGATCCATCTTAGGTTTCATCCCCTTCAGGTATCTGAAGCGTTTAGTTCATAACAATAAAACAAAACATCTCAGAAGAAAAGATAAAGCAAAACATAAGAAATCCCTAAAACTCCCTGAAGGAATTGAAGGAGAGATCCGCTGTCTTGAGTAGAATTCCGTCTTCTTGAGATGGATCAACTAGCTATCTTTGAGTGATTCCCACAAATCTAACCTTTCTGGCTCGGCTCCATAGCCTAGCTAACCGCCCTTTTCATGTTATACTTAGGGTGTTTATATAGGCTCTTGGAATTCTTTATTTGTCCTATAAGTATCCTAATCTGATTGGAACTACTACTAGGGTGTTTGAATAGGCTTTGGAATGTGTTTTTTGCCTTCAAGTATCCAAATTTGAGTAAAACTCCTCTTGTCCGCGTCAGGGACACGGCCATGGCATATGCCCGTGTGAATCAATTTCAGGTCGTGGTCGAGTCTGCTGAAGAGACACGCCCGTGTGTTTCGGCACGACTCTATAGTCTTGGGCCCAGGCCGTGTCAATTTCTTCTTTGGCCCAATTTGGTTTGTTTTAGGCTCGTTTCTCATTCTTTTCATCCTTAGGTGCTTTCCTTAGTGTAAAACATGAAAAGAAAGGATTAAGAGCACCTTTTTACATAATTCAGGGAATAAATCATCCAAAAGTATGCTAAATGTGGGATTAAAATATGTTACTTTTACGGTTTATCAATGATTAAAGTTCTTGAGGATATAGTCCGATGCTGTGTGTTAGAGTTTGAAGGTAGTTGGGAAAGATATCTACCTTTGGTTGAGTTTACTTATAAAAATAGTTATCAGTCGAGTATACGGATGGCACCGTACGAAGCCTTGTATGGTCGCAAGTGTCAGACTCCCTTGTATTGGACCAAGCTTAATGAGAAGCAAATTCATGGGGTTGATCTAGTTAAAGAAACTGAAGAGAAAGCGAAAGTGATCTGTAATAGTCTAAAAGCTGCATCGGACCGACAAAAGTTGTACGCAGATTTGAAAAGAAAAGAAATCGAGTTTCTAGTGGGCAACAAGGTATTTCTAAAGGTATCTCCGTGGAAGAAAATACTAAGATTTGGTCATAAGGGCAAATTGAGTCCACGATTCATAAGGTCGTATCAGATTACCGAAAAGATTGAGCCTATGGCATACCGGTTAGCTTTACCGGTGGAGTTAGAGAAAATACACAACGTGTTTCATGTGTCAATGTTGCGACGATATCGTTCCGATCGTTCGCATGTGATTCCTCTATCAGAAATTGAGATACGATTGGATATGACTTATAAAGAGGAGCCAATTAAAATATTGGCTCGGGAGGTTAAATAGTTGAGGAATAAGAGCATAGCTTTAGTAAAAGTGTTGTGGAAAAACACTGTGTGGAAGAGGCTATGTGGGAACCTGAAGAAGTCCTGAGGGAACAATACCCAAACCTTTTTACTTGTAAGATTTTCAAGGACGAAATCTCTAAAGGAGGGGAGAGTTGTAACAGCCAGATTTTGAGGCTAATCGGAATAGTGGTTTTGAGACCGCTAATTCAAGGATGAAGAAAATTATTTTAATATTATTTTATGAGTTATGGCATTAATATATGACTATATGAAGATTTTGGTGCTTTAATTTTAGCGATTGCATGCTTAATTGTGAAAAAGGACTAAATCGCATAAAGTGCAAAAGTTATATTTTTCAAGGTAGAAGTGTCTAATAGACATAGAATATTAAATTGGAGGTCCTTAATTTACAATTAGGCCATTAGGAGGGTATGGCTGGCTATAGGAAATAAGGGAGACAATAGCATTAAATTTTGGTCAAATTTTGGTGGAATTAGGTGATAAAAAAATGAATAAAATAAGATAAATGAAAGAGATATCATCTTTCACTATTTATGCTTCTTCTCCACCGAAAATTGAAGGAAATTAGAGGGTTTTGGAGTCAAAACTTTCAGCAAGCAAATCTCTTGCAAGTAAGTGATTTTAGGGGTCTTTCTTGATAATTTTTTTACTTTTGGAACCCCCAAAGCTTAAGCTAGCTAATGAGAGGTCTAATTTGTAAAATGGTTGAAAGTTTAGGGACTTTCCATGAGAGTATTCATGTTGTTTGCTAAGCTTTTATGGAAGAAAATGAATGCTAGTAGGTTGAAAAACAACTTTTGTGAAAGGTGTTGTCATGAAAACACCTAAATGGGACCAAGTTGTAAATGTTGTGATTTAGTAATAAATGCATGAAATAGTTGGAATTGTGAGTAGTTGTAGGAGAAATAAATGTTCAGCTAGGCTTGTTTAATAAGAAAATTTGTTGAAAAGTGATTTACGAGCCTAGGGGCAAAATTATAATTTTTCCATAGTACAAGGGCAAAATGGTCATTTTTCCTAAGTAGAGATTATGATTCATTATGATTATAAAATGATTTAAATGAGTGAATTTTGTTGTTATAGATCAAGAAGAGTGCCGAATTAACCTTGACCGGGGAAATGGCAAGGTTTTAGATTAAACCGCAAATCAACACATTTTGCTTCGAGGTAAGTTTATGTGTAAACGATGCATCCTAAATACATATGTTGTTGCTTATTGGTGCATTGTATGATTGAGAACACTTACAATTTAATTGGATTGGATTTGGTAGAAAATGAATAAATTTCGTATGAATGTTGAAATAGATATGTAGGTGTGGAATATTACCCGTAGTAAATAATGGTGGGCTGTGAGCGATACCACCTTATTACTTACTCACGATGGGATATGTGCGATACCACCCAATTAAAGATAAATGGTGGGCTAAGTGTGAAACCACCGAGTGTTTGGTAATACTATGAATGGCTTATTATGAAATTGTTAAGTGTTGTCTCATGAGGTCATGTGGTGATAAGTGCAGGGTTGTATGTTTAATAACGTGAGCATTTGGCTTGTGATATGGTTGGAATGTGGTAAGAGATGAAATGAGTAAGCATGATCATGGAATGTGGATTGTTCTTGCTTAGTATGTAATCCTATTTATTGATTAGCATATAGTATGATGTTTATATTTTACATGTAAACTTACTAAGCTTAAAGCTTACCCCTTCTCTTTTTCTTTGTTTTATAGTGTCAAAGATCCGTGTCGAGATACGAAGATAATTGGAAGATCACCCACACTATCAGCTTATCTTGATATATCTAGAATTATCATTTTAAGTATGGTATGTATAGGGGCTAGACTAGGTCAATTGTTTTGTTATTTTGGCCAAGTATGTATTGGCTCCCTTCAGGATGAAATCTTTTGTATATTTCCATAGTTGACGGCTCATTATGATTAATTTATGAAATATGAGGTTATTCAAAAAAAAAGTGTTTGTTGCACAAATTGACTTACTTGGTGATTTTGGTATGGGATCATGTAATGTGAGCTAGGGTGACAAAAGAGCTTGGTAAATAGCCTTGTTCATGTCCACACGGGTAGACACATGGGCATGTGTCTAGGCCGTGTGAGACATACGATCAGTCCCATGGGTGTGTGACTAGGCCGTGTGTCCCCTGCATATTAAGGTTGAGAGTCAGTGTCAACCACAGGCTAGCCACACGAGTGTGTGCCTAGGTCGTGTGTCCCTTATATGGTTGCTGACGTCACAAACAGAATGCCCAGGTTTTTACACATGGGCGAGAACACGGTGTGTCTAGGTCGTGTGGAGCACACGGGCCAAGAACAAGGGCGTGTGTCTGGCCTTGTGAAAACCCTTGTAGGTTCAAAATAAAAATAAATCCTACAAGGGTTAGGGACATGGGCGTGTGTGACCACACGGCCTGCCCACACGGGTATGTGGCCCCTATTTAGATAGAAATTTTACGTACACAAAAGTTTCTGGTTGGGTTTCAAAATTCTCCGTAAGCATGTTTAAGGCCTTATAGGCCCATAATTTAACACCCCGCACCCAAAACCGATACTAGGTCTGGATACGAGACATTATTATGCTTGAACTCACTGAAACATGTACTTACGGGCTATAAAATTTTGTTTTGACTTAAAAACTTCACTTTCTTAGTCAACACATATAACAAGGGCCTATGAGGCCTTTAACTCATGTCAGAAAATTTTCGAAATTAAATCAAATAACTCTTTTTTGGAGCAGGGTTCACACGTCCGTGTGACTTGGAACACGCCCGTGTACCCTTAAGCACGCCTATGCCCTCAAACCGTGGAGAGCTACTGACTATTTCCACATGGCTTAGACACGCCCATATCTTCCAACCGTGAGAGTTACTGACTAATTTCAAACGGCCATGACACGCCCGTGGGCTTAGATCGTGTGCTAATCCTTGATATGCTGACTAAATTAACATGGTATGGGCACACCCAGATCCAAACTGTATATCTTACACGGCATACACACACGGCCATGGAATTTGCCCGTGGCCTATTCTGATTGATAACACTAAAATGCAGGGTTAACACGGCCTTGACACACGCCCGTGTGTCCAACCTTGCCGGAACTTAAAGGCTATTTACCAAGCCATTTGCCACCCTGAAAAGAACATCATACTTGAACTCAAATCAACAATGCAATAACAACCGATCTTTCATGATTAATACTACATGCTTCATTGATCTCAATAAACATACATACTTAGTCAAACACAAAAGAATAATGAACTTGATGGCCTATACAATGGCCTTTCTTAAAGCATATACACAAAATGAATGCTTCTATACATGCCATACTTAGTAAAGTAACTTGGCTATACCAAAATAAGAGTTGATAGTGTGTTGCGAGCTCTGACTTTAATGATCCACTAGTTAGCTTGGCGAGACTGCATAGTAAGAAAGAATCATGACGTAAGCATATAGCTTAGTAAGTTTGTATGTACAACAAATATCAATATACTTGCTTAACATAAACCATTTAGCTTACAGTTGTATAATAATTTCAGCTATAAAGCTTACTTACTCATACTTGATTCTTACATGTCTTATGATACTTAACATTCTCATACTTATAAGGTAAACATGGTACCTGTATCACTTGATCACATTGATCAGTATACTTTAATAATAATAATCATAATCTTTACTTCCTCATTCATAAAATGGATAATACTCAATTTCATCTTGATACTAACTTTGCTTTCTTAGCTTTCTTGATAACTTCTTTTTGATTTACTCGTTTGCCCAATGAATTTCTGCGAATAACCGAGGATACTAAATCTCGACCCACATAACTTGATACCAAAGCCACATCTTCATTATGGTCTTACATGGAATATCTCATCTTGGTTTCAAGGCCATGTCTTAACATGGACTTATATAAAGTCTTGCTCTTGATAACAACTCAATGCCAAGCTTGCCTTGGACTTACATAATAACTTGCTTGCTAAATTGATCAATGCCAAGCTTGCCTTGGACTTACATGATATCTTGATCAATTCCAAGCTTGCCTTGGACTTACATGATAACTTGCTTGCTAACTTGATCAATGCCAAGCTTGCCTTAGACTTACATGATATCTTGATCAATGCCAAGCTTGCCTCGGACTTACATGATAACTTGCTTGCTAACTTGATCAATGCCAAGCTTGCCTTGGACTTACATGATATCTTGATCAATGCCAAGCTTGCCTTGGACTTACATGATAACTTGATCAATGCCAAGCTTGCTTTGTACTTAAATGATATCTTGTGTGGTAGATCGAGTATCCTGGGAAATTCATCTTCAATCGAGATTTGCTCGTACTTATTATCGTGATTTCTTGCTTGAACATAACATGATCATTTCATACAATTATTGTACATTATACTAAGCAAATTAATGATAAAATCATAAAGCTTAGAAATCATACAAACTTACCTCAATACACAAAATGTATGTAGATATGCAATTTAGTCCACAACTTTGTTCTTGCCTCGGTTTTGATTCGGGCTTCATTTTTCTTGATCTATAATCATAAATAAATCATTTAATAATCATATTGACTAAATTAACACATAACTCATATTTTGGCAAAATTACTATTTTGCCCTTATACTATCTAATATTTGCATTTTTGCCCCAATTCTCGTAAACTGATTTTTATGCAACTTTCTTAAACTTCATGCTTAGCTGAATCATTTTCTCTTCTATAACAATCATCAATTCTCACTATTTCTAGTAGGTGTGACCAATTTTATAACTATTACAAAATGGTCCCTACTACCATTTTTCATGAAACTCTTTAAGGAAAAGATGTTTATCTAACATCAAACTCTCTTAAACTTCCATAAAACATCATTTAACAAGCATATCATTCAAGGGTAAATTTTTGAACATGCATCTTAGATCATTTTATGGCTAAAATTAGCTAATTCATGATACGAGAACTTCAAAAATACGAAGAATATTAAAAAACGGGCTAAGATGAACTTACTATGAGTTTGAAAAAAAATGAAGAACCCTAGCTATGGTGTCTTCGAATTTTCAGCAGCACAAGGAAGAAGATGAGTGAACTTTTCTCATCTTTTTCCCATTTAAAACACTTAATAGGCAAATGACCAAAATGCCCTTCCTCATAAAAATTCTATTTAACACCATCTCAAGGTCAATTTTGTCCAAAATTTTATTTTTGGGCAAATTGCTATTTAAGGGCTCATAATTATTATTCTAAAGCTATTTCATGCAAAAAGCTTCTAGAAACTCATATATTGCAACTTTTACAAATTAGTCCTTTTTAGACCAATTGACTTTAACTTAATAAAATTGCTTTACAAAACTTTCATACTAACGTGCAAACATGGCATAAACTTGAAAAGCTCATAAATTCACCTCGGGTTCATGGCCTTGCACCACTATCCCTACTAGGCCCTAAATCGGGCTGTTACAATTCTCCCCCTCTTAGGGATTTTCGTCCTCGAAAATCTTACCAGGAAAAAGGTTTGGATATTGGTTTCTTATACTCTCTTTTAGTTCCCATGTAGATTCTTCGATTCCATGTCTTTGCCACAATACTTTTACTAAGGCAATACTCTTATTCCTCAGTTGCTTGACTTCCCGATCCAAAATCTTGACTGGTTCTTCACCATAAGTCATGTCAGGGCGAATCTCTATTTTTGAAGGGGTAATTACATATGAAGGGTCTCGATGCAGAAGCGTCATAACATTGACACGTGAAACACATCATGTATCTTTTCTAATTCTGAGGGCAAAGCCAAACGGTAAGCTATCAGTCCAATTCTCTCAATAATCTCGTAAGGTCCAATGAAACGCGGAATTAATTTGCCTTTTCGGCCAAATTTGAGGACTTTTCTCCTTGGTGACACTTTCAAGAAAACTTTATCTCCAACTTGATACTCTATCTCTTTTCTCTTTAAATCCAAATAGGATTTTGCTTGTACGATGACCTTTAAACATTCTCGAATCACTTTCACTTTCTCTTCAGCTTTTTTAACCAAATCAACCCCGTGAATTTGGTTCTCTTTAAGTTTAGTCCAAAACAAAGGAGTTCTGTACTTATGCCCATATAGGGCCTCATAAGGCGCCATCTTTAAACATGACTGAAAGCTATTATTATAGGCGAATTCTACCAATGGGAGAAACTTTTCCCAACTGCCTTGGAATTCCAAAACACAACATCTGAGCATGTCCTCGAGTACTTGAATTAACCTTTCGATCGATCATCGATCCGAGGGTGAAAAGTCAGGCTCAAACTCGATTTTGTACCAAAAGCTTCTTGCAGCTTCTTCCAAAATCTGGATGTGAATCTCGGATCTCTATCCGATATGATCGATAAGGGAACTCAGTGAAGTCTTACTATTTCTGAAACATACAAGTTTGCCAACTTGTCTAGTGAGTAATCCACTCGTACAGGTCTAAAGTGGGCTCACTTTGTGAGTCTATCAACCACTACCCAAACAGCATGTTTCTTGCTCAGAGACAACGGTCAACCCGTTACGAAATCCATGGTGATATGGTCCCATTCCCACTTGAGAACCAAGATAGGCTGAAGCAAACCTGAAATGTCTTTCTTCATTTTCGGCCACCAATACTATTGCTTTCAATCATTATACATCTTGGTGCCATCCGGATGTATAGATAAACATCCCTTATGTGCCTCGTGCAAAATTTTTTGAATAAGCTCCTCTTTTCTTGGCACACAAACTCTATCTCTAAACATTAAATATCCATCAGAATTAATCTGAAAGTCGAATTCAGCACCTGACTCGCACTGAGCTCTCTTAACTTGAAATTCACTATCTTCTTTTGAGCCTCCAAGATCTCTTGAAGGAACATTGATCTAGCTCTCAACTCGGCTAAAATAGAACCATCATCGGATAAAGATATTTTTAATTCAATGCTCTCAAGGCAAAAAGGGATTTTCTGCTTAAAGCATCTGTGACCATATTCGCCTTTCCAAGATGGTAATCAATGACCAACTCATAGTCCTTTATCAACTCTAACCATCTTCGTTGTCTTAAGTTCAAATCTTTCTACGTCATCAAGTACTTCAAACTTTTGTGATCGATAAAAATCGACATCGTTCACCATATGAATGGTGTCTCCAAATCTTCAAAGCGAATACTATGGCAGCCAATTCAAGATCATGCATCGGATAATTTTTCTCATGAGGCTTTAACTATCTGGAGGCATAAGCAATTACCTTGCATTCTTGCATGAGTACATAGCCTAGTCCATTTAAGGATGCATCGCTATAAATTATGAATTCTTTCCCTGCCTCGAATTGTACTAAAACTGGAGCTTCTGTTAGCATTGCTGTCAACTTCTCAAAACTTTGTTGGCATTTTTTCGACCACTCAAACTTCCCATTCTTCTATAGAAATTTAGTCATCAGGGTTGCAATCATAGAAAACCCCTTGACAAATCGTCTGTAGTAGCTAGCTAGGCCCATAAAACTTCTAATCTCAGTGATGTTCTTCGGTGGTTTCCAGTCTATTATAGCTAAGATCTTTCTTGGATCTACTCGAACTCCATCTCTCGAGACAATATGTCCCAGGAATCTCACTTCCTTGAGCCAAAACTCACTTTTATTGAATTTGGCATACAACTGATTTTCTCGAAGAGTCTATAAAACTATCCGTAGATGATCATCATGTTCATTCTCGTCTCGGGAATAAATTAGTATGTCGTCAATAAAAACGACTACAAGCTTGTCAAGGTATGGTTTGAAAATACGGTTCATTAAGTCCATGAATACTACAGGAGCATTGGTCAACCCAAAAGACATGACTAAAAATTCATAATGCACATACATTGTTCGAAAGGCAGTCATGGATACATCTGAATCTTTCACTCTCAGCTAGTAGTACCCTAATCTCAAGTCTATTTTAGAGAACACAGTCACTCCTTTCAATTGATCAAACAAATTGTCGATCCTAGGTAATGGGTACTTGTTCTTTACTGTCACTTTATTAAGCTGACAGTAATCAATGCACAATCTAATGGTGCCATCTTTCTTTTTCACAAACAAAACCGGAGTACCCCATCGTGAACAACTTGATCTTGCAAAGCCTTTGTCTGTCAACTCTTGGAACTGTAATTTCAACTCTTTTAGCTCTGTTGGAGCCATTCTATAAGGAGTAATGGATATTGGTACAATCACGGAGTTAGCTCAATCTTGAACTCAACTTCTAAGCGGTGGTAATCCTGGTAATTCCTCGGGAAAAACATCCACATACTCACATAGTCAAGACCGATTCAATCTTTAACTCGTCTCTTTATCATTCATTACAAAGGCCAAAAATGCCTCATATCCTTTTCTTAGATATCTCTGTGCCATCATGAGAAATTATTATCGACGATCTACCTTTCTCATCTGATTCTACATGAAGAGTATCCCCATTCTCACATCTCATCTCAATGTATTTCTTCCCACAATTTACAATTACATTATGAGTAGTCAACCAGTCCATACCAAGAATGACATCGAATTCATCAAATGGTAACAACATAAGATTTGATTTAAAGCAATGACCTCTAACCATTACTGGACAATCTTTACAAACTTTATCAACTAACATACTCTTGCCTAAAAGATTAGACACCTTAATCACAAATTCTGTGGTATCTATGGCACACCCAAACTGGGTAATAGTTTTATGAAAATGTAAGAGTGTGTGGATCCGAGATCTATTAAAGCAATACTTTAGTATTGTAAAGAGAAAAGGTACCCGTATTAACATCAGGGGAAGATGCCTCTTCACGAGTGCGAATGGCATAAGTCCTTGTAGGCGCTCTACCCTCGAGTCTTACAACCTGCTCACTAGGGTTACCTCTTCCACTTGCCCCACTTCCTGGGTTCCCCTCTGACCATACTCCCGGATCTCGGGTTTTGAATTCTCTCTTCTTTAGTCATCTCTGGACAATCTTTTATGAAATGGTCTTTGGAACAACATCTAAAACATACATTTTCATGTGCTCAGCATTCTCCCAAATGGCGTCTACCACATTATGGACATTCAGGTCTGTCAGGTCTAAAATTCCCAACGTTTGCAACTAAAGTCGTCTGTGCTTTATTTCCCAAATACTGCTTACTCTTGTCTTTTCTTGAAAATCCAGTGGAAGTAGCTGTTCGAGTAGAGAAATCTCTTGACTTCTTGGATGATGATTGGAATGACTTGTTCCATTGTCTCTTTCTAGAACTGCGAGACTCCATTTCAAATTTCTTCTTCTCTTTTACTAGTTCTTGGGCTTTACAAGCCCTTTCTACTAGCACAACAAATTCTTTTAATTCGAGAACATCAACAACTAGCTTAATGTCCTCGTTTAAACCATCTTCAAACCTTTTACTCATAATGGCCTCAGTGGACACACATTCATGAGCGTACTTGATGAGTCATACGAACTCTCGCTCATAATTAGTCACTGACATCTTGCCTTACTTCAGCTCTAGAAATTCTCTCCTCTTCTGGTCTACAAATCTCTGGCTGATATATTTTTTCTTAAACTCTACTTGGAAGAATTCCTATGAAATCTTTTCCCTTGGTACCACCGATACAAGGGTGTTCCACCATTGGTAAGCATAATCTCTTAAGAGAGAGAGTACACACTTCATGCATTCATCAAGGGTGTAGGACAGCTCGTTAAATACCCTGATGGTATTTTCTAACTAGAACTCAGCTCTTTCTGGATCATCATCTTTTCTAGCTCAGAATTCTTCTGCCCCATGCTTCCTGATCCTATCAATTGGAGGTATACCTCCTCTTACCACCTCTACTACTTGAGGGCTACTGAAGTAGGTTGTGGAACAGGCGGGGGTCGAGGGGGTTGTGCATTCGGGTTTGCTTGAACGAACTCCGTGTACCAGGCATTCATCATATGGAGGAAGGCTTCTCTAGTCTCTTCTCTTCCTCCTTTTTGACTCACCGTAGTGGGTCTATTCTCATTCTCATACGGCACCGTCTCTTCTGCGGGAGCTGGTGCGTTACTTTCTACATCATCTGCCTCAGCTTTTTCGGGATCCATTTAATATATGTATAAACATAATTTAAATCATCAGGAGTCATCACACTATCATTATAAAAACATTCTTACGTATGGCATGTATAGCTAGACTCATGCTCATGCTATGTTAGTCCTAGAACCAACTAAACCGTAGCTCTAATACCACTAAATGTAACACTCCGCACCCAAAGTCAATACTAGGTCTGGATACGAGGCATTACTATGCTTGAACTCACTGAAACATGTACTTATGGGCTATAAAATTTCATTCCGACTTAAAAACTTCACTTTCTTAGTCAACACATATAACAAGGGCTTACGAGGCCTTTAACTCATGTTAGAAAATTTTTGGAATTAAATCAAATAACTCATTTTTGAAGCAGGGTTCACATGCCCGTGTGACTTGGAACACACCCATGTACCCTTAAGCATGAAACACCCCGAACCCGGCCTACAAGCCCCGACGGATTTGGCATGCTCCTTGAGTAGAACGTAGCTAAGTCTCGTTTTGTCATCTTGGAAAAAATTGGTGGTTTTGAAGAAAATAGATTTGTGTTATGATCAAGTTGAAAATCGTGTTGTTATTAAAGTTTGTATTAAAACGTTATCTTTATGTTTCAAAAATTATAAGTTAAAAGAAATGCCAGATTTTAGAGCTCATCATTAAGTTGAAAATCGTAGGTGTTTAGGTGCCAAAACATTTGAAGTTGTTTTACGAAAAATTGTTTAACCATTTGTTTAATGTTGATCGTATCGGAATAAAATTTAAAATGCATGCATAAAACAGTTTAATAGTAATGGCCTTATTACATCAAAAACAAAACCCGAAATAAATCCTGAAAACATAATAAGAAAACGTGATAAGTTTAATTATGTGAAAACCCAAAAATGCTGAGCTGAGCATGGCCACCACTAAGTCCCTACCAACTCGGTCCATTTCACTAAGTATCACCTACAAAATGTTAGCCCCGAAGGGTGAGTCAACAGACTCAGTGTGTAACAACCAACACAGATTCCCAATCGATTAAGGCATACCAATTCACATATAATCATGTATAAGCAATGATGCAACCCAACCCACCTAGATATCCAACCTCTATACACCACCCGTACCTACCAATCAAACTGTGGGGATTACTAAATCGACCCTCCATCCGCTACACACCCTCGAAGGTAGTCGCTGCAATCAACTGCACATCGCCCTTATAATTGTGGTATGGCACCAAAAATGTGACAGAGTCACCGGATTCATAATATGTGACATAAGTCACCGGATAATGTGGTAAAACCATCGAAACACTTCCCCTTTATCATTATCACCCATATGACCATGCATCATACAAAACATACAGATATCATGTAATATACCTTACCCCATGGCCATAACAAAATTTCACATATTTTCATATCAATGTTTATAAACATTATTAACGAGTATTAAGGGGTAACGTATCTGAATACACTATACCATTGAATGGTACCCATAGCCATGTTTATTCGTCACTTTATTAACACATGCTTAACATTATTACTATTAATCTATCGGGAAATTAGTGTGAGGTTACACACCTGACAACACTGAGAACGACACTCTCGCTAGTAGGGGTAACAGAGATCGACAGAATACTAAAGCTTCTGGCTTTTACTTCGGGAATTGATTGAGTACCTATACAACCCTTTTATAAGAAATCGGCTAAAAGAGAATAGGGCCTTTGGCCGAATATCACTATCCCTTACCTTGCTTGCTTAAATCTTGAAACTATCGTTTGCCCTTGAAGATGTCGAAATCCCTATATAACTTATGTCAGATTCAAATTATTGCATAAGATCTATAAGAATGGCCCTTGGCCGAATGTTACATTCTGCTTACCTTGGATATCCAAATCCCGAAAGGTCTCCTTCTACTCGTTGACTACAAGGATTCCGAACCCACCTTCATGGTTTCGGTTAAAAGAATAAAAAGAATTAGAGTTTTTGATTTTTAGCTAACCAAAGGAACAAGAAGAGAAATTGAAATGAGAAACCCTTACCAACTATTAGATCCGATCGAAATAGATCCTAATAGATTGACCTAGTGATCAATCTTGAAGAACAAATCGAGATGGAAGAAGAGAAAGGAAGGGTATAAATGTAAAGTGAAGAGGAATTGTGGATAGTAGATTCAGCCAAGATTTCAAAGACTAGAAGGGCTATTCGGTTTTGAAGGTGAAGTGTAAGTTTAAGGCTACCAACATAGAAAGAAAAGAGGAGAAGAAAGAGAGGTATGGTTGACGAGAGAAGAAATAAAAGGAAGGAAATAGTCAAATGCACCAAATGGTCACCTTCAATTTCTACCGAGAAACAAAAGAGAAGAAAAGAAAAAAAAAAAACTTAAAGATGCCAAATGAATTTCGGCACCCATTCCCCCTACATGACCGAAACTACCACCCCAAGACCCCTCCATACGGCCAACTCTTCTTCTCTCATCCAAATCCCCCTTTTTCCTCCTACTTAGCTGAAAATTTGAGCTATTTGACCCAATCTACCTAGGCCCTTTCACACTCCCTGAGGCATCACTCTCCTGTGTTCTAAGTGGTGCCTCCTTGCACTTTAGTAGCTCAGTACTTGTGTCATATGCCACGCACTATACTCTTTAAGGCCTAGCTCCCTTAGCTCTCCTTTAAGGCTTAGAAATCAAATATTTTTCTAAGGCTTCTACCTACATCCCAAGGTTCCCGAAGCCCCCAAAACACATTCAAACCACACATAAGCACATAGCCACATATATTTAAGTTAAAATGCATAACCCCTAAATCCCGAATATTATAGTTCTACCCCCTTAAAATAATTTCAACCTCAAAATTACCTGGCTAAAATAAGTGAGGGTATTGCTGTCGCATTGCTTCCTCTGGCTCCCACAAAGCTTCGTCCGGTCCATGGTTACGCTATAGCATTTTGACTAGAGGAACTAATTTCCTCCGTAGCACCTTCACCTCCTGTTCCAGGATCTGAATCGGCTCTTCCTCATAGGATAAATCTGGTTTAGCTCCACCTCCTCAACCGGTATTACATTAGATGGATCCGATCAGTAATGACGTAGCATCAAAACATGGAACAAATCGTGCATCTATTTCAACTCCGAAGGCAACTCTAACTGATATGCTACTGGTCCAACCCTCTTCAAAATCTGCTAAGGTCCTATAAACCTGGGACTTAACTTTCCTTTGCGACCAAATCTCATTACCTTCTTCCATGGCAAAACTTTTAGAAACACTTGATCTCCCACAAGAAACTCTATCATCGAATTACCTTAACCTAAGATCAGATATGACTTACGCACGCCGATGCCTCCTTCAACCAGCCCGAATTACCTTAACCTTTTCTTCAGATTCTGCCACAATCTCCAGACCCAAAACATGACGTTCTCCCAACTCTGTCCAACACGTAGGAGTGCGGCACTTCCGTCCATACAGTGCTTCGTATGGTGCCATCCGAATACTTGCTTGATAGCTGTTATTGTACGCAAATTCCGCTAAAGGCAAGAACTCCTCCCAGCTTCCTCTGAAATCTATCACGCAACCTCTCAACATATCCTCTAGCACTTGAATTACTCATTCAGACTAGCCATCCGTCTGCGGATGAAGTGCCATACTGAAGTCCAACCTGATGCCCAGTGCTTGATGCAATGCTCTCCAAAACCAAGACGTAAACCTCGGATCCCTATCCGAAATACCGTGCAGCCTCACAATCTCTGCCACATACAATTTTGTCAATCTCTGTAAAGAATAGTTAACCCGCACTGGTATGAAATGTGCAGACTTCGTCAATTGATCTACTATCACCCATACTGAGTCCTTCTTAGTAGGCGTAAGGGGAAGCCCACTAACGAAGTCCATAGTAACTCTCTTCCACTTCCATTGCGGAATCTTTATCTATCAAGAAATCCCGAAGGTACTTGGTGTTGACCTTAACTCACGACACATTAAGCACTTCCCCACAAATTTCAGAACTTTTCGTTTGCATCGGGCCACCAAAATCGATTTCAGAGATCCTCAGATAACTTACTTCCTCCGGGATGCATAGTATAAGGGCTACTATGCGATTCTCAAGAATACTCTGCCTTAACTACTCATCCTTTGGCATACAGACCTTGCCCCAAAAACACAGCACTCCATCGCTGTTTACACCATAGTCTTCCAACTCTCCATTCTGCACTCGCAGCAGTTTAGCACTTAGTTCCCCATCTACCAATTATTTTTCTCCCACCTGACTTAACCATGTCGGCTTCACTTGCAACTCTGCTAGCAAACTTCCTTCATCATAAAGGCTAAGATGTGCAAACATCGCCCTCAGATCCGACACCACTTTCCAACTTAGGGCATCTGCCACTACATTTGCCTTGCCCGGCTGATACTCTATTGAACAGTCGTAGTCTTTCAACAACTCTACCCACCTTCGTTGTCTCAAATTCAGCTCCTTCTGAGTCAGCAAATATTTCAGACTCTTGTGGTCCGTGTAGATCACCGACCTTTCTCCATATAAATAGTGCCTCCATACCTTAAGAGCAAAGACTACCACTGCCAATTCCAGATCATGCGTCGGATAGTTAACCTTATGTGGCCTCAATTGCCGAGACGCATAAGCAACCACTTTCCCGTCTTGCATTAGAACACATCCCAATCCTATATGGGAAGCATCACAATACACTACAAAGTCCTTCCACGCCATCTATTTGAATCAAAACCGAGCCTTTGTCAATACTCTCTTAAGCTTCTCAAAACTCTCCTGCTGCTTATCCGCCCATACAAAAGGTACCTCCTTTCTTAACAACTTTGTCAGAGGTGCTGCTATTGACGATAACCCTTCAACAAATCTCCTGTAGTAGCCTACTAACCCCAAGAAACTACGAACCTCTGCCACAAACTTAGGTGGTTTCCAATCTAATACTGCCTCAATCTTCTGAGGATCCACCCTTATCCCCTCCGCGGGCACCACATGCCCTAAGAACGCAACTTCCTTCAGCCAAAATTTGCACTTGCTGAACTTGGCATATAACTTCTTTTCCCTTAACACTTGCAATACTACCCGGAGATGCTCATCATGCTCTTTCTCGGACTTGGAATATACCAGGATGTCGTCTATGAACACAATGACGAACTGGTCCAAGTAGGGTTGGAAAACTCGGTTCATCATATCCATGAACGCGGCTGGGGCGTTCATCAATCTGAATAGCATAACTAAAAACTCATAATGTCTGTATCTAGTCCGAAAGTTGTCTTATGGATATCTACTTCCTTCACCTTGAGCTGATGATACCTTGACCTTAGATCTATCTTTGAAAATACTGCAGCTCCCTTAAGCTGATCGAACAAGTCATCTATCATTGGCAATGGATACTTGTTCTTGATGGTCAGCTTATTCAACTGCCGGTAATCTATGCACATACGCATAGTCCCGTCCTTCTTTTTCACAAATAGGACCGGTGCTCCCCATGGAGACACACTGGGTCGAATAAACCCACGATCGAGTAACTCTTGGATCCGGGCCTTGAGCTTACCAACTCCTTTGGCGCCATCCTATACTGAGCAATTGACATAGAGTCATGCACAGCAAAGCAAATCAATTTCAACTCCACCTCCCTATCCAGGGTAACCCAAGACTCCTCAGAAAAGACATCCACGAATTCTCTTACCGTCCGACCCTCCCATACCGCTTCCTTAGCCTCTAAGGCACTGACCAACATCAGAAAAGCTACACACCCCTTTCTTACCATCTTCTCCGCCTTAAGGGCAAATACTACATTTGACAAGTAATTCCGTCTCTCGCCCATCACCACAACCTCATTGTCGTCAGAAGTCCTCAATGACATGCGCTTAGCAGCACAATCCACATTCGCACTGTACTTCACTTGCCAGTCCATGCCTAAGATTAGGTCAAATTCCCCGAATGGCAACTCCACTAAGTCAGCTGGAAACTGTGCCCCCTGAACTTCCAAAGGCACTGCCCTAAAGAGTTTGTCTACTACTACTGATTGCCCTAAAGGACTAAGTACAGTCATCTTCCTAGGTACGGTCTCAGAGTTCACATGCGAGTTCCGGATGCCTCACTAGCGATGTATGAATGAGTTGACCCTATATCTATCAAAGCAATAAAGGGTAATCCGAAATAAGGAACGCACTGCATGATGACATAGGTGTATCACCAACCTCCTTCCGATTTAACCGCATAAACTGGACTTTATTGTCTCGCCTCCGCGTTACCAACACCTCTGCCCGGTGTCTCGCGACCTCTACCAAAACCATTACCTCTGCCAACCAGACAACGACCCTGCGGTGGCTATTGTCCACCTCTTTCAGCCTGATTGAAACCCTGACTTACTGGTCGGCTCCTGTCTGTTTCCATAAGACAGTCCCTAATCATGTGATCTTTGGATCCACACTTAAAACATCCCCTTGTCTTCTTTCAACACTCCTCCGGGTGCATCTTTCCACACTGAGCACAAGTATGGTACTATCCTCCCGTAACAACCTGCTAACCTCGTGGCCCATCAACTTTAGGTCTCTTTTGAGCATTCTCGATGACCGCGATGATCTAAAACCTCTCTTTTGTCTATTCCTATCCAAATTCTGTCTCAAAGATTTCTTGACCCTTCGGCTATCTTAGCCTTCTCTACCAACACGGCAAACTCACGCTCCTGCTGTGGAGTAATTAGCAATCTCAGGTCATCCCTCAGTCCGTCCTCGAACCTGACACACCGTTCATGCTCTGTAGCCACGATACCTCGAGCATACTAGCTCAACCTTAAGAATTTTACCTCGTACTCTACTACGAACTTACTCCCCTGAACTAGCCTCAGAAACGCCTTCCTCTGCGCATCAATATAACTAGTCCCAATATACTTCTTCTAATATGCCGCCTTGAAATACTCCCAAGTGAGATCATCCGCTGCTGCACTATCCCGAACTGTGAGCCACCACTGGTATGACTCATTCCGGAGAAGTGACACCACCCCTTTCAGTTTCTCCTCAACAGTTAGGTCCAAATCATCCATGATTCACTCCGTTGCCTCCAACCAATACTCAGCCGTATTGGGCACCACACCAGATACACCTCAAATACCTCAGCTCTATTGGCTCAGAGTCGCTCAGGTACAGATTTTGAGCTCCCATGCCTCCACCTGCGCTAGCCACCCTCTCCAGAACTCGCAGTATCACCTGCGATACTACATCATCCCCCATCTGATCCTGATATTCAACACCAGTAGTTGGTGGTAGTGGCATCTCATTGTCGGACCCTTGACCCGACCTAACAGGTTTCGATACGGTCATTCTGCCTCTACCATGCCTACACACGTTATGACCATGTCCCCTAGAACTCATGTCTATGATCACGATTTAATCTGATTTAAGAAATTTTATGCATTAGCTTCTGTTCCACTGATTACCCATGAACAAGTTTTATGTAAAGAAGTGTAGTAGTAGTTCTTTCGATCATTACAAAGTTTCCTACCCTAACTAAGAGAATCACATTCATTCAATAGTATCTACTGCACATGTTCACTGATTTGAGCATTTTCGTCCGTTCCAACCTGGGGTATTTTTGTAATTTTCCAAATCAAGGTATCTTGAAATCTTGCAAAATAGGGGTTTTTGGTATTTTTACAAAATAGGAATATTTTGGTAAAAATTGAGGGTAGTATGGTAATTTTATCAATTGAGGGTATTTTAGTAATTTCCACAAATCGGGGTACTTCGGAGAATTTTTTTTCCAGATCTATGGTAGTTTTTTCAAATCAGGGGGTAATTTGGTGATTTTAAAACTAGGTTTTTTTTTTATAAAATAGTGTAGCTAGTCCCTTTCGGGTTTTAATTATTGAATTTAGCCCGTGGGTAAGTCCTCTTGGTTAGGGTGAACCGTCACTACGCACCAGGTAGGATTCAAGTGAAGAGGAGGTGAGTCACTAGGACTGCTTAAATACCAAACTCCCCCTGAATCCAATGCTAGACATGCGCACAACTATTGCACACCCTTAACTCGGTGACTTACTCACAGGTTTGTTTAATTAGTCTTTAAATTTTATGTGATTTTGTGTTGGAGTAAGCTAATCCTAGAGTTCAATAGCTCCTAATCTGCTAATCTATAATCCAGTAATACCCACATACAAATCACACAATAATTAGGGTACTTACCTGGTGGACTTCGGGCCGGAGACTCAAGTGCCATGCCAGAAAACCTACTCATCTTTTAGTAGAACTCAGTTTCAAAAAAAAAATATTTTGGTCCCAAAAAGCCCTCAAGGCCGAGTTTTGAATCGGGCTCTGATACCAAGTTGAAACACCCTAAACCTAGCCCACAAGCCCCGACCGGATCTAGCATGCTCCTTGAGTAGAACGTAGCTAAGTCTTGTTTTGTCATCTTGGAAAAAATTAGTGGTTTTGAAGAAAATAGATTTGCGTTATGATCAAGTTGAAAACCGTGTTGTTATTAAAGTTTGTATTAAAATGTTATCTTTATGTTTCAAAAATTACAAGTTAAAAGAAATGCCGGATTTTAGAGCTCATCATTAAGTTGAAAATCGTAGGTATTTAGGTGCCAAAGCATTTGAAGTTGTTTTACGAAAAATTGTTTAACCATTTGTTTAATGTTGATCGTATCGGAATAAAATTTAAAACGCATGCATAAAACAATTTAATAGTAATGGTCTTATTACATCAAAAACAAAACCCGAAATAAATCCCAAAAACATAATAAGAAAACGTGACAAGTTTAATTATATGAAAACCCGAAAATGCTAAGCTGAACATGGCCACCACTAAGCCCCTACCGACCCGGTCCATTTCACTAAGTATCACCGCAAAATGTTAGCTCACGAAGGGTGAGTCAACAGACTCAGTGTGTAACAACCAACACAGATTCCCAATCGATTAAGGCATACCAATTCACATATAATCAAGTATAAGCAATGATGCAACCCAACCCACCTAAATATCCTACCTCTATAGACCACCGCATCGCCAATCACACCGTGGGATTACTAAATCGACCTCCATCCGCTACACACCCTCGGCGATCGCCGCGATCACTCAGACATCGCCCTTATAATCATGGCATGGCCACCAAAAAATGTGACAGAGTCACCGGATTCATAATATGTGACATAAGTCACCGGATAATGTGGTAAAACCATCGGAACACTTCCCCTTTATCATTATCACCCATATGACCATGCATCATACAAAACATACAGATATCATGCAATATACCTTACCCCATGGCCATAACAAAATTACACATATTTTCATATCAATGTTTATAAACATTATTAACGAGTATTAAGGGGTAACATACCTGAATACACTGTACCATTGAATGGTACCCATAGCCATGTTTATTCGTCACTTTATTAACACATGCTTAACATTATTACTATTAATCTATCGGGAAATTAGTGTGAGGTTACACACTTGACAACACTGAGAATGACACTCTCGCTAGCAGGGGTAACAGAGATCGAAGAATACTAAAGCTTCCAGCTTTTACTTCGAGAATTGATTGAGTACCTACACAACCCTTTTATGAGAAATCGGCTAAAAGAGAATAGGGCCTTTGGCCGAATATCACTATCCCTTACCTCGCTTGCTTAAATCCTGAAACTATCATTTGCCCTTGAAGATGTCAAAATCCCTACATAACTTATGTCAGATTCGGATTATTGCATAAGATCTATAAGAATGGCCCTTGGCCCAATGTTATATTTTGCTTACCTTGGATATCCAAATCCCGAAAGGTCTCCTTCTACTCATTGACTACAAGGATTCTGAACCCACCTTCATGGTTTCGGTTAAAAGAATAAAAGGAATTAGAGTTTTTGATTTTAGCTAACCAAAGGAAAAACAAAAAAAGAAATTGAAATGAGAAACCCTTACCAACTATTAGATCCGATCGAAATAGATCCTAACAGATTCAGCCTAGTGATCAATCTTGAAGAATAAATCGAGATGGAAGAAGAGAAAGGAAGGGTATAAACGTAAAGTGAAGAGGAATTATGGATAGTAGATTCGGCCAAGATTTCAAAGACTAGAAGGGCTATTCGGTTTTGAAAGTGAATTGTAAGTTTAAGGCTACCAACATGGAAAGAAAAGAGAGAAGAAAGAGAGGTATGGTTCTACTTGGAGAAGAAATAAAAGGGAAGGAAATAGTCAAATGCACCAAATGGTCACCTTCAATTTCTATTTGAGAAACAAAAGAGAAGAAAAGAAAGTAAAAAAAAAAACTTAAAGATGCCAAATGAATTTCATCACCCACTCCCCATACATGACCGAAACTAGCACCCTAAGACCCCTCCATACGGCCAACTCTTCTCCTCTCATCCAAATCCCCATTTTCCCTCCTACTTAGCCGAAAATTTGAGCTATTTGACCCAATCTACACTTCATCCCTTCAGAGTCCTTGTGCCACCCACCACTGCACCTCCTTGCCGCAAAAAGACAACTCAAAAATGCTTCCCTTGCTGCTCGAACCTAGGCCCCTTTCACACTCCCTGAGGTGTCACTCTCCTGTGTTCTAAGTGGCGCCTCCCTTGCCACTTTACTAGCTCAGTACTTGTGTCATATGCCACGCACTATACTCCTTAAGGCCTAGCTCCCTTAGCTCTCCTTTAAGGCTTAGAAATCAAATATTTTTCTAAGGCTTCTACCTACATCCCAAGGTTCCCGAAGCCCCCAAAACACATTCAAACCACACATAAGCACATAGCCACATATATTTAAGTTAAAATGCATAACCCCTAAATCCTGGATATTACAAAGCACGCCCATGCCCTCAAACCGTGGAGACCTACTGACTATTTCCACATGGCTTAGACATGCCCATGTCTTCCAACCGTGGGAGGTTACTGACTAATTTCACATGGCCATGACACACCCGTGGGCTTAGACCATGTGCAAATCCTTGATATACTGACTAAATTAACACGGTCTGGGCACACGCCCAGATCCAAATCGTGTGTCTTACACGGCATACACACACGGCCGTGGAATTTGCCCATGGCCTATTCTGATTAATAATACTAAGATGTAGGGTTAACACGGCCTTGATATACGCCCGTGTGTCCAACCGTACCGGCGCTTAAAGGCTGTTTACCAAGCCATTTGCCACCCTAAAAAGAATATCATACTTAAACTCAAATCAATAATGCAATAACAACCGATCTTTCATGATTAATACTACATGCTTTATTGATCTCAATAAATATACATACTTAGTCAAATACAAAAGAATAATGAACTTGATGGCCTATACAATGGCCTTTCTTAAATCATATACACAAAATGAATGCTTTTTATACATGCCATACTTAGTAAAGTAACTTGGCTATACCAAAAATAAGAGTTGATAGTGTGCTGCGAGCTCCGACTTTAATGATCCACTAGTTAGCTTGGCGGGACTGCATAGTAAGAAAGAATCATAACGTAAGAATATAGCTTAGTACGTTTGTATGTACAAAAAATATCAATATACTTGCTTAACAAAAACAATTTAGCTTACAATGGTATCATAATTTCAGCTATAAAGCTTACTTACTCATACTTGATTCTTACATGTCTTATGATACTTAACATTCTCATACTTGTAAGGTAAACATGGTACCTGTATCACTTGATCACATTGATCAGTATACTTTAATAATAATAATCATAATCTTTACTTCCTCATTCATAACATGAATAATACTCAATTTCATCTTGATACTAACTTTGCTTTCTTAGCTTTCTTGATAACTTCTTTTTGATTTACTCATTTGCCCGATGAATTTCTGTGAATAACCGAGGATACTAAATCTCAACCCACATAACTTGATACCAAAGCCATATCTTCAGTATGGTCTTACATGGAATATCTCACCTTGGTTTCAAGGCCATGTCTTGATATAGACTTATATGAAGTCTTACTCTTGATAACATACTCAATGCCAAGCTTGCCTTGGACTTACATAATAACTTGCTTGCTAAATTGATCAATGCCAAGCTTGCCTTGGACTTACATGATATCTTGATCAATGCCAAGCTTGCCTTGGACTTATATGATAACTTGATCAATTCCAAGCTTGCCTTTGACTTACATGATATCTTGATCAATGCCAAGCTTGCCTTGGACTTACATGATATCTTGATCAATGCCAAGCTTGCCTTGGACTTACATGATAACTTGATCAATTCCAAGCTTGCCTTGGACTTACATGATATCTTGTGTGGTAGATCGAGTATCCTGGGAAATTTATCTTCAATTGGGACTTGCTCGTACTTATTATCGTGATTTCTTGCTTGAACATAACATGATCATTTCACACAATTATTTTACATTATACTAAGCAAATTAATGATAAAATCATAAAGTTTAGAAATCATACAAACTTACCTCAATACATAAAATGTATGTAGATATGCAATTTAGTCCACAACTTTATTCTTGCCTCGGTTTCGATCCGAGCTTCATTTTTCTTGATCTATAATCATAAATAGATCATTTAATAATCATTTTGACTAAATTAACGTATAACTCATATTTTGGAAAAAATTACTATTTTGCCCTTATGCTATCTAATATTTGCACTTTTGCCCTATTTCTCGTAAACTGATTTTCATGCAACTTTCTTAAACTTCATGCTTATCTGAATCATTTTCTCTTCTATAACAATCATCAATTCTCACTATTTCTAGTAGGTATGACCAATTTTAAAACTATCACAAAATGGTCCCTACTACCATTTTTTATGAAACTCATTAAGGAAAAGATGTTTATCTAACATCAAACTCTCTTAAACTTCCATAAAACATCATTTAACAAGCATATCATTCAAGGGTAAATTTTTGAACATGCATCTTAGCTCATTTTGTAGCTAAAATTAGCTAATTCATAATACAAGAACTTCAAAAATACGAAGAATATTAAAAACGGGCTAAGATGAACTTACTATGAGCTTGAAAAAAAATAAAGAACCCTAGATATGGTGTCTTCAAATTTTTGGAAGCACAAGGAAGAAGATGAGTGAATTTTTCTCATCTTTTTTCCCATTTAAAACACTTAATAGGCAAATGACCAAAATGCCTTTCCTCATAAAAATTCTATTTAACACCATCTAAAGATCAATTTTGTCCAAAATTTTATATTTGGGCAAATTGCTATTTAATGGCTCATAATTATTATTCTAAAGCTATTTAATGCAAAAAGCTTCTAGAAACTCATATATTGCAACTTTTGTAATTTAGTCCTTTTTGGACCAATTGACCTCAACTTAATAAAATTGCTTTACAAAACTTTCATACTAACGTGCAAACATGGCATAAACTTGAAAAACTCATAAATTCACCTCGGGTTCGTGGTGTAATATCCCGAATTATTGCTTATGTATTTTTGCTTAATAATATGAAATAGCATGCCTTTGTGTGTTAAGAATGTGTTGTATGAAATTTGTGAACTTTAGAAAATAAGAGAGTGCCTTAGAAAATATTAGATTTTTAAATCTAAAAGAGGAAGCTAAGTAGGGAGGCCTTAAGAAAATTTGTAAGGGAAATTTAACATGAAATTGGGCTTGTTAAAGTGGTTGCAAGGCGCCACTTAGGGCCTCTGTAAGTGACGCCACCAACAGGTGTAAATGGGCCTAGGTTCGAGTCACAAGGAAAGCAAATAAAAGATTTTATTTTGTTATAAGGAAGAGATGAAGTGGACGGCACATGGACTCTGGAGAAGAGGAAGTGGACGGCACAGGGACACTTCAAGATTTGGCTAAGGGGGAGTGAAATAAGGATTTGATAAGAGAGGATGTAGTGGCCGAATAGAGGACTCTAGGGGCTTGCATTATTTTGACTTTGATGTGTAGCAAGGGTGTGAGTGTCGAATTTTCTTTTAATGAACACCTATCTTCTCTTTCTTTCTCTATTTTGCTTCTTGGCTGAACCTTATAGCGTCAATCTTTTCTCTCTTTCTTTTTCTATTCATTCGAATCATCATCCTCCCCAAGACCAATCTTTCTCTCATTATTGACAAAAGTCAAAACTTGGAGTTGGTTCTACTCTTTGATAGCCGATTTCTCCATAGTTTCAAAAGCTAAAACTTGTCAATTCCTATCTAAGTCCACATAGCCGAATCTCCCCACTCTTTCATTTTCTCTCTTCACCATTAAAGTGCCGAAATCCTTCTCTTTGGGATCTAGAAGCCGCTTCTCTGAGGGTGCTTGAGTATTGGTAAGTATTTTCTATCCTAACAATTAGTTCTCTTCCAATTGTGAGCCAAAATCAAGTGATTAGGCTTTGGACTAAGGTTGGCCGAATGATCTTTAAGGCCATAGTAATGTGTTCTCTTGTGTTTTGTGTATAGCCAGCGTTAAGGAGCATCAAGGGAGGTCTTGGATTTAATATCTCAAGGTAAGCCTGTGTAGTATTCGGCCATAAGCCACTTCTCATGAGTTTAAGTTGAAGGCGATTCTAACAATGGTTTAGTAGCGATCTCGACAATTTTAGGAAGCAAGTGCGGTTTTGGGATTTTAGATTCGCAAAGGTAAATAAAGAAACCAATCGGCCAAGGCCATATTCAGTAACTAGGATCTATTTCTTACTTATTCAAAAGCCGAAAACTAATCATTTAGGTGATCTAGTGTGTGGCCGATTGCTAGGAGGGGATATCACAAAATTTTGGGATTTAAGAAGTACTCAAATTGGTAAGCAAGGTAAGATTTCGATTACGTTTCCTTTGGGATTTGATCATATAGACGAATAAGTTTTGGTAATATGTCTAACAATGGCTGAATTTAGGAACTAAGATCTAAAGTGTTAGATCGGGATTTTCAGGATTTCAATTAAGCGCTAAGTAAATCAAGTGTGTGCCCCACACTAAGCTTTAATTAATTGACGATTATGTTTTAATTAATATGTTACAAGAATATGTTATGATGTGGCTAAGAGTACCATGCAGTGGTACAAAGTACTCAGGTACGTTTACCCACTCCTACTATGAGTATGATAAGATTCGTTATGACACATATGTCAATAGTGATAAGAATGTGAAATAAAGCATGATATTGCATGATATGTTTGACATGGGGCATATGGGTGATATGTAAAGGGGAAGTGAATTGGTGGTTATATACCCTAATATCTGAATGTGGTGACTTATGTCACAATATCCGAATGTGGTGACTTATGTCACAATATCTGAATGTGGTGACTTATGTCACAAATATTTATCTAGTGGCTATGCCACAAATTTTATAAGGGCGATGAGCACATTGACTGCAGTGATGGCCTTTGATGGTGTGTAGCCGAAGGAGGGTTGACTTACTAGTCCCCACGGTGTGATGGTTGGTACGGGTGATGTGTAGAGGATGGTTATCTAGGTTTGGGTTCGGGTTTGCATCATTAATTATATATGTTATTATGTATGATTTGACATGCCTGAATTTAATTGAGACTTAGTGTTGGTTGTACACATTGAGTCTGTTTGACTCACCCTGTTGTGGTAATATTTTTCAGGTGACACTCAGTAATAGACCGGGTCGGCAGGAGCTTAGTGGTGACCATGCTCAGCACGAATTTTATTAGTTGGACATTTTATTTTATTTAAGTACTCTAAATTTTATTTTGGGTTTATTTTTTATGTAATAAGGCTATAGTATTAACTGTTCATGCATGCACTTAAATTATTTTATTATGACACGATACTTATCAAATTAAAGTAAGCAAATTTTCTTAATAATAAATGAAAAATGTTTTGACATCTAAAATACAAATGATTTTCAATTTAATTAACAAACTTTAATGACTCGACTTTTATCGGTAACTCATGGTCTTGAAATATAACCACGAACTTATAACACAACGAAATATTTGAAAAATTTCTATGTTTTCAACTTGAACCAAAATCAACTATTTTCAAAAACACGAAAAATTTTAGCAAAGATTCGAATGGTTTTTCCTAGAAGCATGCCAGATCTGGTCAGGGCTTGTGGGCCAAGTTTAAGGTGTTTCAGTTTGGTATCAGAGCCCAATTCAAAACTCGGCCTTGAGGGCTTTTCGGACCCAAAATGTTTTCTTTCTTTTGAAATTGGACTTTTCTAAGAAATAAGTAGGTTTTCTAGCATGGCTTTGAGTCTCCTACCAAGTCCACTGTAAGTACTACCAACTCTTCTGTGAATTATATGTGGGAATATATAGAGACGTAGATTAGTAGACTAGGAATTAAACCCTAGGACTAGTTTACCCCAACATGAGAATTACATAAAACTTTAATGCCCAATTAAACAAACCTGTGTCTAAGACGCCGAGTTAGGGTGTGGCAACCATCGTGCGCATGTCTTGGATTAGTTTTGGTGGGAGCTTGGTATTTAAGCAGTCCTAGTGACTCACCTCCTCTCCACTCGAATCCTACCTGGTGCGTAGTGACGGTTCACCCTAACCAAGAGGACTCAGCTACAGGCTAAACCCAATAACTAAAACCCGAAAGGGAGTAGCCATATTTTTTTAAAAACCCTAGTTTTAAAATCACCAAATTACCCCTTTGACGTATAGGAAAAATATTTTGAAAAAAAATTCAAAATATTCTCGATTTACTAAAATGACCTAAACACCCTTGGTTGGAAAAAAATTTACTAAAATGCCCTTGGATCATAAAATTTTCAAACTACCCACAGTTTTTATCAAGATTCTCTTACCTTACAAATATCAAAAAACCCTACTTTTACAAAATATTAAGATACTCTGATTTGGAAAAAATTTACGAAAATACCCCTGATTTGTAAAATGACCAAATTACCCCTAACCTGTACAAATGACCAAAATACCCTCAGGGAGGAAAATTACAGAAGTACCCTCAAATTAGAAATCTTTAAAAATACCCTTATTTTGAAAAGTCACCAGGAACCATATTTTGCAAAAAATTACCGAAATGACCCTGACTTGTAAAATTACAAAAATACCCCTAGTGTATAAAATAACCATTTCACCCTTGAAATTTCTCCAGCAAGTATTTTGATTTTATAAAAATATCAACAATCTCTATTTTGCAACATTTTCAAATATCCTAATTTGAAAAAAAATTACCAAAATACCCCTATAGGATAAAATTACGGAAATACCCCTAGGTAGTGAAAAACAACAAACAACGACAACTACAACATTTCTTTGTAATGAACGCAAGTTCATGTATGTGATTGAATGAATGATCTGAGACCGTATGTGAATGAATTCGAAAAAACTACTTCCTAGAACTATTAAACATAAAACTGTTTGTGATAAATCAGTGGAACAAAACTAATACATAAAATTCTTTAATCAGATAAACGCAAATTGGAAGTATGAATTCAAGGGGACGTTGTCGTAATGTGCGAGGCCGTGGTAGAGGCCGAATGACTGTGTCGAAACCCGTTAGATTGGGTCAAAGATCTGAAAATGAAATGTCACCACCACCACCATTACCGATGTGGAATATCGAGGATCGACGGGATGACGCAGTTGTCAAAGCGATCGTGCGCGGGTCTTGGAAAGGGTGCTTGAGTAGGTGGAGGCATGGGAGCTCAAAAGTCGGTACCTGAGCGACTCCGAGCTAATAGAGCTGAGGTGTTCCATGGTGTATCTGGTGTGGCACCCAGTGCCACTGAGTATTGGTTGGAAGCGATTGAGCGGATTACGGATGAGCTCAATTTAACTGCCGAGGAAAAACTGAAAAGGTTGGTGTCGCTTCTCCGCGATGAGTCATATCATTGGTGGCTCACAGTTAGGGATGGTGCTACAGCTGAGGAACTCACTTGGGATTATGCTAAGGTGGCATGCCAAAAGAAGTATGTCGGTTCCCATTACATTGATGCGCAGAGGAAGGCATTTCTGGGGCTAGTTCAAGGGAATAAGTCCATAGCGGAGTACGAGGCTGAATTTCTAAGGTTAAGTCGATATGCTCGAGGGATAGTAGCTATAGAGCATGAACGATGTGTCCGGTTTGAGGATGAATTGAGGGATGATTTGAGACTGTTGATAGCTCCACAGCAAGAGCGAGAGTTTGCTGTGTTGGTGGAGAAGGCTAAGGTAGCCGAGGGTATCAAGGATTCTATAAGGTAGAACACCGATCAGAATAGGCAGAAGAGAGGATTTAGATCATCAAGGTAATCTGGAAATATTCAAAAGAGGCCTAGAGTTGATGGGCCGTGAGGTCAAGAAGTTGCTACTAGAGGCGATCGCATTTGTGCCTAATGTGGGAAGAAGCATTTAGGAGAGTGTTGGAAGAAGACGGAGGATGCTTCAAGTGTGGGTCTAAGGACCACATGATTAAGGATTGTCTGTGAGAACCAAGGGGACGACCAGGAAGTCAAGGTCCTAATCAGTGGAAGAGATGGACAAGCAATTTCGGTAGGGCGTGGTTTGAATGGTAGAAAAAGCAGTCTTTGGTAGAGGACGGGAACACCGGCCGAGGTGTTGGTAACAGAGGCCAGCAGCGGTAGGGTTTAGTATATGCGGTCATTTCGGAAGGAGGATTTGAGACGCACCGAACGTCATAATCGATACGTTTCTTATTTTTGGCAAGCCTTATGTTGCTTTGATTGATGTGGGCTCGACCCATTCTTATGTTGCATGTAGAGTAGTTGAAACTCTAGGAATAGCCTCTAAACTTTCTAATAGGGAGATGACTGTAGTAAGCCCATTAGGCCAAACCTAGTAGTGAACAAGATATTTTGGAGTGTGCCTTTGGAGCTCTAGGGAGCGGTATTTCTTGTCGACTTAATGGAATTACCCTTCGGGGAATTTGATCTTATACTTGGTATGGACTGGCTAGTGGAGCATCGGGCTATATTAGATTATGTAGCCAAACTAATGGAGTTAAACCTCAGAGGATGAGGTGATAGTTATGATAGGAGAAAGAAGGAACTACTTGTCTAACGTAGTTTCTGCTTTGAAGGCTGATAAGATGGTACAGAAAGGGTGCAAGGCATTTTCGGCCTTCATTAGTGCGTTGGATGTGAAAGAAGGGGGAGTTAGTGGAGTTGGAACCGTAAGGGAGTTTGTGGATGTTTTTCCAGAAGAGTTACCTGGAATACCCCCAGATAGAGAAGTGGAGTTTAGAATTGACTTGCTGCCAGGTACAGCTCCTGTGTCAATTACCCCGTACAGAATGGCACCAAAGGAGTTGGTTGAGCTCAAGGCTCAGATCTAAGAATTACTAGACCGTGGGTTTATTCGACCCAGTGTGTCTCCATAGGGAGCACCGGTCTTATTTGTAAAGAAGAAGGACGAAACTATGCGCATGTGCATAGATTATCGTCTGTTGAATAAGCTGACCATCAAGAACAAGTATCCGTTGCCAAGGATTGATGACTTGTTCGATCAGCTTAAGGGGGCGCAGTATTCTCAAAGATAGATCTAAGGTCTGGATATCATCAGCTTAAGGTGAAAGAGGCTGATATCCATAAGACGGCTTTCCGCACAAGGTACGAGCATTATGAGTTCTTGGTAATGCCGTTCAGATTGATAAATGCCCCAGCCGTGTTTATGGACATGATGAATCGAGTTTTCCAACCCTATCTGGACCGATTTGTCATTGTGTTCATAGATGATATCTTGGTGTATTCGAAGTCTGAGGAAGAACACGATGAGCACCTCCAAGTTGTGTTGCAAGTGTTGAGGGAGAAGAAGCTCCACGCCAAATTCAGCAAGTGTGAATTTTGGCTTAAGGAGGTTACGTTTTTAGGACATGTGGTATCTGCTGAAGGGATAAGGGTGGATCCTCGGAAGATTGAGGTAGTTTTAGATTGGAAACCCCTAAGTCTGTGGCAAAAATTTAGAGTTTCTTAGGATTAACAAACTATTACCGAAGGTTTGTGGAAGGGTTCTCATCGATAGTCGCACCTCTGACAAAGTTGTTGAGAAAGGAAGTGCCTTTCATATGGACCGATAAGTAACAGGAGAGCTTTGAGAAGCTTAAGAGGGTCTTGACCGAAGCTCTAGTTTTGATTTAGCCTGAGACAGGGAAGGATTTTGTAATGTACTGTGATGATTCCCATACAAGATAGGGAGGTGTCCTTATGCAAGATGGGAAAGTAGTCGCTTATGTGTCTCGACAACTAAGGCCACACAAGGTTAACTACCCGACCCACGACTTGGAATTGGCAGTAGTGGTCTTTTCCCTTAAGGTGTGGAGGCATTATCTTTATGGAGAAAAGTCAGTGATCTACACAGACCACAAAAGCCTTTATATCTGGCGACTCGTAAGGAGTTGAATCAGAGGCAACAAGGTGGGTGGAATTATTGAAGAACTATGATTGTTCCATAGAATATCACCCGGGCAAGGCGAATGTAGTGGCAGATGCCTTAAGTTGGAAGGTAGTGTCAGATCTGAGAGCTATGTTGGCACATCTAAGCTTGTATGACGATGGCAGAGCTGCAAGTAAAGCCGACATGGTTGAATGAGGTAAAGGAAAGTCAGTTAATGGATGAGGATTTAAGTGCTAAGTTATGGCAAGTGCATAATAGAGTTGGAGGATTATGGTATTAATGATGAGGAGTATTATGCTTCAAGGGTAAGGTCTCAGATGTCAAGGACGAGGAGCTTAGGCAAAGAATTCTTCAGGAATCGCATAGTAGCCCTTAGGCTATGCATCCTTGAGGCAGTAAATTGTACAGAGATCTGAGGGAATAGTTTTGGTGGCCTAGTCTTAAGCGGGAAGTTACTGAATATGTTGGCAAGTGTTTGACGTGCCAGCAAGTAAAGGCGGAGCACCAAGTTCCGTCAGGGTTACTTCAGCCAATACAAATTCCGCAGTGGAAGTGGGAGAGAATTACCATGGACTTCGTTAGTGGGCTTCCCCTTACACCTTCTAAGAAGGACTTGGTATGGGTGATAGTGGATCGGTTGACAAAGTCCGCGCATTTTATTCCAGTGCCGGTTGACTATTCTCTACAAAAGCTAGCAAGATTGTATGTAGCAGAGATTGTAAGGTTGCACGGAGTGCAGGTGTCGATTATCTCGAATAGGGATCCAAGGTTTACGTCTCGATCTTGGAAAGCTCTACATCAGGCTTTAGACACCAGATTGGACTTCAGTATGGCTTTTCATCCACAGTCAGACGGTCAATCTGAGCGAGTAATGCAAGTGTTGGAGGATATGCTAAGAGGCTGTGTGATAGACTTCAGAAGAAGTTGGGAAGAATATTTGCCTTTAGCAGAATTTGCTTACAACAACAGCTATCAGGCCAGTATTAAAATGGCACCATACTAAGCGTTGTATGGATGGAAGTGTCGCACTCCTACATGTTGGACGGAATTGGAAGAACGTCAGATTTTGGGTCCGAAAATTGTGGCAGAATCTGAGGAGAAGGTTGAGATAATTCGGGCACGATTGAAGGAGGCTTCTGACAGGCAAAAGTCTTATGTAGATCTCAAATGGAAGGAGATCGAATTTGATGTGGGAAATCAAGTGTTTCTTAAAGTGTCGCCTTGGAAGAAGGTGATGAGATTTGGTCGGAAAGGGAAACTAAGTCCAAGGTTTATAGGACCTTATCTGTATTGAAGTTTAGCCGGACCAATGGCATACCGATTAGAGTTGCCTCCAAAGTTGAAGCGGATGCACGACGTATTCCATGTTTCCATGCTACGTCAGTATCGATCGGATCCATCTCATGTAGTGCCGGTGGAAGAGGTGGAGCTAAGGCCAGACTTGTCCTACGAGGAGGAGCCGATTCAAATCTTAGAGAGAGATGTGAAAGTGTTATGGAGGAAATCAGTTCCTCTAGTCAAAGTATTATGACGAAATCATGGATCGAAAGAAGCTTCGTGGGAGCCGGAAGAGGCGATGCGACAGCAATACCCTCACCTATTCTAGCCAGGTAATTTCGAGGTCAAAATTATTTTAAGGGGGTAGAACTGTAATATCCCGAGTTATGACGTATGCATTTTTTCTTAATAATATGAAATAGCATGCCTTTGTATGTTAAGAATGTGTCGTATGAATTTTGTGAACTTTAGAAAATAAGAGAGTGCCTTAGAAAATATTAGATTTTTAAATCTAAAAGAGGAAGCTAAGCAGGAAGGCATTAAGAAAATTTGTAAGGGAAATTTGACATGAAATTGGGCTTGTTAAAGTGGTTGCAAGGCGCAACTTAGGGCCTCTATAAGTGACGCCACCAACAGGTGTAAATGGACCTAGGTTCGAGTCACAAGGAAAGCAAATAAAAGATTTTATTTTGTTACAAGGAAGAGAGGAAGTGGACAGCACATGGACTCTGGAGAAGAGGAAGTGGACAGCACAGGGACACTTCAAGATTTGGCTAAGGGGGAGTGAAATAAGGATTTGATAAGAGAGGATGTAGTGGCCGAATAGAGGACTCTAGGGCTTGCATTATTTTGGCTTTGAGAAGTAGCAAGGGTGTGAGTGCCAAATTTTCTTTTAATGAACACCTATCTTCTCTTTCTTTCTCTATTTTGCTTCTTGGACGAACCTTATAGCCTCAATCTTTTCTCTCTTTCTTTTTCTATTCATTCGAATCATCATCCTCCCCAGGACCAATCTTTCTCTCATTATTGACAAAAGTCAAAACTTGGAGTTGGTTCTACTCTTTGATAGCCGATTTCTCCATAGTTTCAAAAGTCGAAACTTTTCAATTCCTATCTAAGTCCACATAGCCGAATCTCCCCACTCTTGCATTTTCTCTCTTCACCATTAAAGTGCCGAAATCCTTCTCTTTGGGATCTAGAAGCCGTTTCTTTGAGAGTGCTTGAGTATTGGTAAGTATTTTCTATCCTAGCAATCGGTTCTCTTCCAATTGTGAGCCAAAATCAAGTGATTAGGCTTTGGACTAAGGTTGGCCGAATGATCTTTAAGGTCATAGCAATGTGTTCTCTTGTGTTTTGTGTATAGCCAGTGTTAAGAAGCATCAAGGGAGGTCTTGGATTTAATATCTCAAGGTAAGCCTGTGTAGTATTCAGCCATAAGCCACTTCTCATGAGTTTAAGTTGAAGCGGATTCTAACAATGGTTTAGTAGGGATCTCGACAATTTCGTGAAGCAAATGCGCTTTCGGATTTTAGATTCGCAAAGGTAAGTAAAGATACCAATCGCCGAGGCCATATTCAAGAATTAGGATCTATTTCTTACTTATTCAAAAGTCGAAAACTAATCATTTAGGTGATCTAGTGTGTGTACGATTGCTAGGAGGGATATCACAAAATTTTGGGATTTGAGAAGTACTCAAATCGGCAAGCAAGGTAAGATTTGATACACGTTTCCTTCTGGATTTGATCATATAGCCGAATAAGTTTTGCTAATATGTCTAACAATGGTCGAATTTAGGAACTAAGATCTAAAGCGTTAGATCGGGATTTTCAGGATTTCAATTAAGCGCTAAGTAAATCAGGTGTGTAACCCACACTAAGCTTTAATTAATTGACGGTTATGTTTTAATTAATATGTTACAAGAATATGTTATGATGTGGCTAAGAGTGCGATGCAGTGGTACAAAGTACTTAGATATGTTTACCCACTCCTACTATGAGTATGATAAGATTCGTTATGACACATATGTCAATAGTGATAAGAATGTGAAATAAAGCATGATATTGCATGATATGTTTGACATGGGGCATATGGGTGATATGTAAAGGGAAGTGAATTGGTGGTTATATACCCCAATATTCGAATGTGGTGACTTATGTCACAATATCCGAATGTGGTGACTTATGTCACAATATTCGAATGTGGTGACTTATGTCACGAATATTTATCTGGTGGCTATGCCACTAATTTTATAAGGCGATGAGCACATCGATTGCAATGTAACGTCTGCTTCGATGGTGTGTAGCGGAAGGAGGGTTGACTTAGTAGTCCCCACGGTGTGATGGTTGGTACGGGTAATGTGTAGCGGATGGTTATCTAGGTTTGGGTTCGGGTTTGCATCATTAATTATATATGTTATTATGTATGATTTGACATGCCTGAATTTAATTGAGACTTAGTGTCGGTTGTACACATTGAGTCTGTTTGACTCACCCCTGCTAGGGAATATTTTTCGTGTGACGTTCAAGAATGGACCGGCCGGTAGGAGCTTAGTGGTGACCGTGCTCAGCATTTAATTTTATTAGTTGGACATTTTATTTTATTTAAGTACTCTAAATTTTATTTTGGGTTTATTTTTTATGTAATAAGGCTATAGTATGAACTGTTCATGCATGCACTTAAATTATTTTATTATGACACGATACTTATCAAATTAAAGTAAGCAAATTTTCTTAATAATAAATGAAAAATGTTTTGACATCTAAAATACAAATGATTTTCAATTTAATTAACAAACTTTAATGACTCGACTTTTACCGATAACTCATGGTCTTGAAATATAACCACGAACTTATAACACAACGAAATCTTTGAAAAATTTCTATGTTTTCAACTTGAACCAAAATCAACTGTTTTCAAAAACACGAAAAATTTTAGCAAAGATTCAAATAAGATTCGAATGGTTTTTCATAGAAGCATGCCAGATCCGATCAGGGCTTGTGGGCTGGGTTTGGGGTGTTTCACGTGGCCTCGCACCACTATCCCTACTAGGCCCTAAATCGGGCTATTACATATAATGAGAGTGTTTTGTGGATGAATGTGATATGTCAAATTGGAATGAAATTTGATAGTACAAATTTATATGTTCAAGTGAGATAAGTCTGGTAACGTCTCGTACCCGATTCCGGGGTCGAATAGGTAAGGGTTGCTACAATTATTATATTATTTATGTATTCCAAATTTTGGATTTTTTTAATTATTTTAAGTTATTTAGGAGTTTAATGTTTCTTAGTCAAACAAGAAAGTACTTCTTGTTTAGATTAATTAGGTTTCAGTATAGTTGAGAGTTTTATTTGAATGTTCCTAACTAGCCTATATAAAGACTTCTTCATTATTCATGAAGCATACAATTGTTTTCATTAATAAAGTTTTCAACTCGAGGTTAGTTTCTTTGTGCAAGATTTCTTTCTTGTAATTTTTAGAAGTAGTTTTCTTCTCAATTTTCTTTAAAGAGTCGTGGGTATTCATTATTAATCCTTCACTTTTCCAATGAATTATTTCTTAGAGGGTTGATTAGATTCATCAATTGAGTTTGTTGGGTTTTGTACCTTAAAGGGTTCAATTGGATACTTATCCATCTATGCATCATATTCATCAATTTACTCGTTCCATCTTCCACTTTACTTTTTTTTAAAAAAATTCATTTCATTTTATTTATTATTTATTCTTTGTTCTCAAATTTCTTCTTTTAGTGTTTTCATTTTCTTTATTTCTAAATTTGTTTATTTTTTCTTTACAGGTCAGATCTAAATCCTTATTTCTTAAGTCGAACAACTTGAATACGATCTTGGTCTATTGTTTCTTATCAAAGTGCATAACCCAAAATAAACCATGTTAACTAATGTGCCAATATAATATCAACTAACTCAATTAATTTGTTTATTCGACTATATCAAAATACGAAATTCAACCAACAAAGTGACATCCACAAATAAGACAACAACTGTTAGGATTTTGTGCCCTTAATGTAGTGATTTTGCCATTATACTTGTAATTTTCTCAACGGATTGATTAAATAAAATTACATAGTTAAATTATTATTTTTGTGTGTATGTCCTCAATGATTTTTACGAGAAAAGTAAAATCTCAATGGTTTTTGCAAGAAAAGAAAAATGAATAAGTAAATATTCATTAATTACCTAATGTTTAACTAATCTTAAGTTGTATCATAGTGGTGTGTTATGATGCAAAAAGAAAACTTATATTAGTAGTTAATCTAAATTGTTCATAGTTTGAGGAATCAAAATAAGAAATTAATTCACAGGACTATTATATTGTCCATTAAGTCCAGTTGGAGAGATACCTTGTTATAGGTATTGGAGAAGATGACTCCCAAAAATTAGAGACATAGGTGTGATTGTCTGAATTGGAAATATATCGAATAGGACCCAAGTTGAATTTCTCCAAGATATGTTTATGCTTTATTCACTTTTTGTGACACCCTTTACCCATCCTGATGAATCAGTGTGGATATGAGATGCCACAGTGTCATTTTTTAACTAAAACAAAATCAAATTTTTATATAAAGTAGCCTTTTTTTTTGAAATATACTTGTTCTTTAGAAAAAGTAAGCACAGTTATAAAGGTTTGGATATATTTTAAGGTCATTCTAGGTTGTTTAGTACATCTAGGGACATGTTTAATTCAAAAAAAGAATGTGTAGCCCAACAACTTAAATTGAAGTATTTTAACTTTAGAAAGTTAAGGGCTTTGTCATAGTTCAAACTTTAAAATAATTTGAAAAAATCATATAAATAGTATAAAAAAATGAAAGGCCTTGAAATAATCTTAAAACCATTTAGAAACTTTTTGTGGGTGACCGGAGGTGTCTAGGATCATGTACAAGCTCTAGACAACTCAAAAGGACCAAAATAATGTAAGGAAGCTTCTCCAAGGGCTAGGTATCAACATCTATACTAAAGGCTCGGTACCTAGGCTTAGAACTATAGCATTTTGGCTACTATCAAGCCATGTTACGTACGAGTTAGGGATAGGAACCAAGGTTTTCTAGGGCAAAAACTAGTCCAAAATGTAACAGCCCGATTGAGGGGCTAGTCGAAATAGTGATTTCGAAACCACTAATCTGAGGTCAGAGAAAATTATTTTAATGTTATTTTATGAGTTAGACCATGATTATATAGGTGCATGAAAATTTTGGTGCTTCAATTCTAATGATTTCATGCTTAATTTTGAAAAATGACTAAATCGCATAAAATATGAAAGTTCTATTTTACAAGCTAAAGGTGTCTAAAAAGACATAGAGTATTAATTGGAGGCACTTAAAGTGCAATTGACCGCTCTAGTAATGGTTGACCGGCCATAGGAGACAAAAAGATGTCAAAATTGGTCAAGTAGGTGGATTAGGTGATAAATTGTCTAAAAATAAAATAAAATAAAATAAAGAAAGAAAAGATATCATTTTTTCTTCTCCTTTCTTCCACCAAAAAAATAATAGTAAAAATAGGGGTTGAGAGCTCAAAAATTTTAGCAAGCTTCTCTCTTTTCAAGTAAGTGATTTTATGATCATTTCTTGATAATAATTGTACTTTTAGAACCCTAAAGCTTGAGTTAGCTAAAGAGGGGACTATTTTGCAAAATGGTTGAAAGTTTAGAGTTTTTCCATGTGAACATTTATGTAGTTTGCTGCATTTTTATGGAAGAAAATGAGTCTTAGTTGTTAGATAAACAACTTTGGTGAAAGGTGTTATCATGAAAAAACCTAAAAGGACCTTTTTGTAAAGGTTGTAAATATCTGGTAAATGTGTGAAATAATGAGTATTGAGGGTTGCCACAAGAGCAATAAATGTTCACCTACGCTCGTTAAAGGAAGAAAGTTAATTAGAATTGATTTTCGAGCTTAGGGGTAAAATAGTCATTTCATGAAAGCTTAAAGGAAAAATAGTCATTTTGCGAAAATTTGATTATTAAAATGTGTTTATTAATGTGGCAATTAAATGAGCCAATTTGTTATTATAGATCAAGAAGAACGAAGAATTAACTTTGTGTAACACCCCTATCCCGTGGCCATCGCCGGATTAGGGTTAGAAGTGTTACCGGACAGATTGAAAACATTTACAGAATTTCGCACAATCATTCATCAATATCATTCATAATGTCCCTTAAAGAGGTCAACGAGACCTTAAACATGCTTATGAACCGAGTCGGGACTAAACTGAAACACATATAAAATTTGATGAAAATTTGAAACTTTTCTAGAATACATAGCTTAGTAAGTCATAATACAAATAAACTTAGCATAAAGGCATATACGCATAAATTACATTGACACATAACATTTACTTAGCAAACTATCACATATTGCTTTGGTTCATATACTTGGACACAATTGCCACATTCATTCATACAAGAATCATATGTATATATACAACTCTTTCTTAAACATTCTTGCATCTCATTCTCGTTCGAATATTCAATCATACCTTTCTTCAAATCAAAGTTATATAGGTACTTACCTTTTATACACACTTAATGTACATGCCAAACGTATTTGAAACGAATATACATTCTCGTAATTGTCCATAGCTCAGATTTACTCATTGAACAGTTTGGAATCTAATAAGATACTCGTAAACTCAGAATGATTGTACAATACCAACGTCCCGGACATAGCTAAAATACTCATTCACTCATTCATAGCTCGTTTATAACTTATCAACCACAGAGGATCAATACATACCTTATCTAACACATACTTATTCAACTTCCAAGCTATTCAATGCTCGATATTACATGTTGATCGTACTTTAATATTCATTCAACTTAATCGCACACTCAGTGCTATATACATAATTGAAGCATATTAATCATCGCACACTTAGTGCCTATTTTTTTGATAAACTTGTCTTGATGTCGCACACACAGTGCCAATTCAATAAGCCGAAGCTTTCATATCATCGCACACACAGTGCTATTCATTTCTTATAATCGCACATTTAGTGCCTATTCTTTTAATCGACTTGTCTCGATATCGCACATATAGTGCCAATTCAATAAGCCGAAGCTTTCATATCATTGCACACACAGTGCTATTCACTCCTAATAATCGCACACTTAGTGCCTATTCTTTGAATAGACTTGTCTTGATGTCGCACACAGAGTGCCAATTCAATAAGTCAAGCTTTCATATCATCGCACACACAGTGCTATTCATTTCTTATAATCGCACACTTAGTGCCTATTCTTTTAATCGACTTGTCTTGATATCTCACACACAGTGCCAATTCAATAAGCCGAAGCTTTCATATCATTGCACACATAGTGCTATTCCTTTCTTATAATCGCACACTTAGTGTTGTGATTTGTTGTCAAAACTTAAATGACATCGCACACTTAGTGCATTTATACAAAATCGAACTTAATTAACATCACACACTTAGCGCCTTTATTTTAAACCGAGCGTATCTCGATATCGCACACACAGTGCCAACTCATTAAGTCAAAGCTTCTATTGTTTCGCACACACAGTGCTAATCGTCTCTATCTTTTTTCTAAATTCGCACACTTAGTGCCTCAATACTCAAACTCATACATAACACATTTCATTAATATACATTCATTCATTTTTCATCACATAGATATAAATTTAATGGCAAGTATTATATCCGAACTTACTTACTAGATTAAAGTTATCATGAAATTTATATTCATAATCCTCTCATAAGCATCCATTATCAACATTAGTCATATAAACAACTACAATTTCATGCAAGTACGTTTATTTGCAAAGTGACTTACCTCAGATTCGGTTTATCAAAATGAAAATGGCTACTCTGTTACTTTCGTTTTTCCGCGATCTAAGTCCGTTTTCCTCGATTCTTGATCTAAACATATTCAGAATTAACCCTTTTATTCACTTTTTCATACAATTCAATCCATGGATACACATTTAGGGCTATTTGCAAATTAACCCTCATATTTGTACATTTTATTGATGTAGTCCATTTTTCTCAAAACATCAAATTCACAAAATCCATACATATACATGCTTAGCTGAATGCATATACATCTCACACAAGTACATATTTTCCATCAAATTTTCTATTTAGTTCTTCAAATTACCATATTCTCAATTTAGCCCTATTTAGCTAAATTCATCAAAAATTCTTGAACAAAATATGTTCCTCTAGCTCATTTCTTTCATTTGACACCAAAAATCATCAAAAAGCTTGTCATATTATCAATGGCTTATCACACAAACATCATCAATTCACAAAATTAATACATGGGTTTTGTAGCTCTCAAAGCAACGATTGCAAAAATGTAGAAATTATCAAAAACCGACCGAAAACACATACCCGATTTTATGCTTGAACCATGGCCAAATGAACAAGCTTAACCCCTCTCTTTTTCTTTTACTTTTGGCACCCCCAAAGAAAGGTGATAATGTTCATCTTTTTCTTTTATTTATTACAAACAAAATAATATTCATTTACCATACTATCCCTTTTTCTAAACATTTAATAACAAACATGCATTAATGGCAGAATTGTCCACATAATGCCCACTATCTTAAAAGTGGTCTATTTGCCACTTAAGGCCACAACTTTACAAAGCCACAACACATTGATACTTTAACAAATAGCAAGCAACTTTCACATTTGATGCAATTTCATCCTTTCTCTTAATTCGACACACAAACGATCAAATTATCACACAGAATTTTCACATAGACTATGTTACATATCATGCACACAGAAAATATCATTAAAATATTTTTACGACCTCAGATTTGTGGTCTCAAACCACTGATCTGACTAGGGTCTAAATCGGACTGTTACAATTCTTCCCCTTAGGGATTTTCGTCCCCAAAAATCTTACCGTTAAATAGAATGGGATTTCAATCTCAAATTCTATATCTTTTCTTTTTAAGTCTGCATAGGACTTCTAACGATCAGATGCTGCTTTCAAACAATCTCGGATCAGTTTCACTTTCTGTTTTTAATCTTTTATCACATCAACCCCAAGTAACTTATTTTCACTGAGTTCAGTCCAATACAGAGGTGTACGACATTTACGTCCTTGCAAAGCTTCAAATGGTGCCATTTTGATGCTCGTCTAAAAACTATTATTATACGCAAATTTGATCAATGGAAGATACTGTTCCCATGAACCATCAAACTCAAGTATACAGTATCTTAGCATGTTTTCTAGAATCTGTATGATCCATTTAGACTGACCATCTATTTGCGGATGAAAAGCTACACTGAAGTGTAATTTCGTGCCCAAAGCTTCTTGCAATTTCTTTCAGAATCTCGATGTAAACCTCAGATTTCTACCTGACACAATAGATAGTGACACCCCATACAATCTCACAACCTCAGAAATATAAAGCTCGACTAATTTTTCAAGGGGATAATCAGATCTTCCCAGAATAAAATTGGCAGATTTCATCAATCGATCAACTCTGACCCAAATCATATCTTTCTTTCTCAGAATCTGAGGCAAAATAGAAACAAAATCCATTATCACTCTATCCCATTCCCATCCAGGAATCAAAATTGGTTGTAGCAAACCAAGCAAAACTTGATGTTCAACTTTCACTTGTTGTCAGACTAAACATTTTAACACAAAGTTAGATATGTCTCGTTTCATTTCAGACTACCAACAATGTTGCTTCAGATCATAATACAGTAGCTCCTTTCTAATTGATCAAATAAGTCATCAATTTTGAGAAACAGATATTTGTTCTTTATTGTCACCTTATTCAACCGTCGATAATCAATACACATCCTCATCATGTCATCTTTCTTTTTCATAAACAGGACAGGAGCACTCCAAGGTGAGAAACTCGGTCTAGCAAACCCTCTATCAGTCAACTCTTGCAACTGCGACTCCAACTTTTTCAACTCTGTTGGTGCCATTCTATATGGAGCTATTGAAATAGGGTCGAAATCCCGAAATGTAAAAATTAAACCCAAACCCAAACGTTATGACCGAATTTGGTATGCTCAGAGAAAACATTTTTTGAAAAATCCTTTAAGCCATTTTAAATTTTTGATAAAAGATATTGTTTTGGTTTAATAATTTATTAGGTCGTTGTTATTCTGATTCTAGGCAAATGATCTATACCAAATTCAACTTCAGAATCAAGGCAATCCCGTAAATTCATTTCAAAGGACACATCGAGAATACACAAACAATAGGCACTTACTCAACTTTCTTCTACACTTTCAATCAATCACATAAGTAAAATATGCCTCGTAACCTTTTTTTTTCACATAACTTTGAGCTTTCAAAATAGATATCACAAAGCTTCACTATTACATAGTAATCCATTCAAATCATTAAACTCAACTCGACAATCTCATCATTCTGGACACCTCAAATTAATTGTCTTTCTTTTACTACGTTGGATAGATAATCTCTCCTATTACCTATCATGACCACTTCTTCACCTTCAACCGTCTTCAAAACCATGCGCTTAGTAGCTTAATCCAAACTTGCTTGGTACTTGGCCAACCAATCCATCCCAAGAATCGATCAAACTCCTCAAGCGGTAGTTCCATCGGATCGGCTACAAACACTACCCCTTGGAGTTCTAGGGTACATCTCTATACATCCTATCTACTTATACAGAGTAACCTAAAGAACTAAGTATCTGTTATAACAAACGAAGTTTTAAGTCTTCTATCTAGTTTACATAGAAAAGTACATCCATTCCTAATACCTTTCATACCTATGCACTCTTGAGGCATTTCTATCCGCTTTCTAACCTGGGGTATTTTCGCCATTTTCCTCTGTATTATTTTATAATAAATCAAAGAAATATGAAAACTTTAATAAATCAAATCATTTTGTAATTTCTAAAATTGAGGAGTATTTTGAAAAATTCTTCAATTTAAAGGTATGTGAATTTTAAAACTGAGGTATTTTGGTAAATTTTTTTTTAACCGAGAATATTTGATAATTTCCAAGATAAATTTGTCCTACTATCTAAAAGAGATAATTTAGTGATTTTAAAACTGAAGTTTTCCTTAAAACATGACTAGTCCATTTGGGTTTTATTTAGGTTTTGCCTATGACCGAGTCCCTCTTAGGAACTGAGCTACGCACTGTAGGAATCCCCCAAGAGGAGGTGAGTCACGAGGACCGCTTAAATACCAAGCTCTTTGGATCCAATCCTAGACATGCGCTAAGGTTACCACACCCTAACTCGGCTGACTTGGTCACGGGTTGGTTTAATTAGGCCATTAAAGTCTTATGAGTTTTGTTGGGGTGGACTAGCCCTAAGGTTCAACACCTATCACACTAACTACATTCCCTACCTACCCTTCTACAATAATAATCCATACAAAGAGTTAGAGGTACTTACCAGGCAGGATTGGTCTGGGAGACTGGTGCCATGCTTATTCAAACCAAAATATTTCAAATAGGCCTACTAAAACATTTTTGGGCCTTGGGCCCCCACAAAAGCTTTGAATTGGGCTCGATACCAATTTGTAACATACCTCAAACCCGCCCAAACGTTATGACCGAATTTGGTATGCCACAGAAAACATTTTTAAAAATCCCTTTAAGCCGTTTTAAATTTTTGATAAAAGATATTGTTTTGGTTTAATAATTTATTAGGTCAGTTGACAGATCCAAGTGTACCCGATGGCACAATAAAACATTTTTTGTATTAATTTGAGAAAACATGTGTATCCATTTTTCAAGTCATTAAGTTATTAAACAAATTATCCACAATGTATAAAATAACCAAAATATAATCCTAGTAGGCCTTATTACAATTTAAGCAAAATAACCAACAATAAAATAAAAGTAGTTCATAAATCATTTAATCCAAATGTTCACCGCATGGCCACCTCGAGTTCTTCCCAGGCCTTATCCGTGATCTATGAGTCACTGAAAATTTAAAGGAGAAGGTGAGTCATCAAGACTCAAGGCATAATCCCTCTCCGGAGTAAAAGCCACATTCTTACACAAATTATAACAAGCAACATATATGTATTATGCACAACCTAGCCATCCATAACTCCTTTTCTACCCCAGTGTGGTACCAAACCACCGGTGGTGAAACTGGTGACTTAAAGTCACATATGTGATACCTAGCAAATCTCGTGTCCCTCTATTTACCCAATATATATAAAAAAACATGTCAATTTTCATAAATCGTAGATCATGATTTCAATCCTCATGTATTAACAACATATCGAAACGGTGCCATTCTATATGGAGCACTAGGCAAAACTTAGTCTTTCAAAAAAATGATGAATCGACAAGAATCCTTATCTCACCAACCTTTGACCAAATTCAACTCAAGGTAAATCGAAGGCAATCCCGAAATTCTTTAAGGGACACATCGGAGAATACACAAACAATAGGCACTTACTCAACTTTCTTCTCGGACACTTTGAATCAATCACATAAGTAAAATCATAAAGAGCAATCCATTCAAATCATTAAACTCAACTCGATACAATGTCTTTCTTTTACAGTTTACAACAGCATCATGCATAAACAACCAATCCATACCCAAAATAATATCAACCTTATCAATTGGCAAAAGCATCAGGTCAAAAGGAAAATAGATATCTCGAAACATTAACAGACAGTTCTTGCATACTTTGTCAACCAAAATACTTTTTACCTAAGGGTTCGATACTTTTATAGTAAACTCAATAGACTCTACAGGCAAAGTCTGGCTAAATACTAAATTCATACATATATACGAATGCATAGAACCAGGGTCTATCAATGTAATCACAAAAATATCATAAAGAGTAAATGTACCCGTAATAATATCTGAAGATGAGGTTTCCTCACAAGCTCGAGTAGTATACGTTCTAGTTGGCTCTCTATAAATTCAGATTTTGCAACAGTATCCCTCATAGACTTCTTACTACTACTAACATTTCTTGTATTTCTGGAAGGTCTATCTCTCTCTGGAACGTTATCTACTCTTGGATTCTGAGTAGTCTTTTGTTCAACAGACTTTGGGCAGTCTCGAATAAAATGATCTAACGATCCACATCTGAAGCAAACTTGATTATTCAATCTATAATTCTCCGGATGTCTTTTACCACAACGTTTACACTTTAGTCGCTCAGATCTGACATTTTCAACACTTACCATCTTTGGGCAATCTTGAATGAAGTGATTTTGTGATCCATATATAACAAACTCTATTGTTGTACTTTCCCCAACATTTTCCCACATGTCGTCTTCCACACTGTCTACACTCAGGTTTGTTGCTTTTAGAACTTCCATCATTTGATTCAATTTGAGCTTGAGTTCCTGACCAACATTTGGTCTCACACGATCTCTACTCGTATGTCCAATTGAAACATTTAATCTATTGCTTGCATCTCTATATTTCTTCATCAAAGGTTGAGAGAAATTACTTATCGATCTTTTTTTCATTACAAGCTTCAGAATCGACTTTCTCGATATTATCATCATTAGTAGCCCTGAACTCACCAGCCTCATACTTACAAATTTTGTCAACCGAAGACATGTTCATCAAATTCAGATTCATAGTCAATAGCATAACAGATGTCTGAGGGAAATTAACCGGGGGCGGAGGTTGTAAACCAGTTGGGTTATTTCTCACAAATTGAGTGAACCACTCACTCATCAACTGGAAGAAAGTTTGTTTAGCTTCTCTCTCATGACCGCTCGTAGACGGCCTTGAATCAGAAGGCACTGTCCCTTGGCGGGAGCAGGAGCATTACTTTCTATGTCATCAACTACAACTCTTTTGGGATCCATTGCTATATAGAAACCACATTTATACGTCAGGGTTCATCACACTATCACATTTCAGACATTATGGAATGTATAGCTAGACTCTGACATGCTACGCTAGTCCGAGAATCGACTGAGTCGTAGCTCTGATACCAACCAAATGTAACACCCTATCTTATGGCCGTCGCCGGATTAGGGTTAGAAGTGTTACCAGACAGATCGAAAACATTTAAAGAATTTCACACAATCATTCATCAATATCATTCATAATGTTCCTTAAAGAGGTCAACAAGACCTTAAACATGCTTATGAACTGAGTCGGGACTAAACCGAAACACATATAAAATTTCATGAAAAATTGAAACTTTTCTAGAATACAGGGGAGACACGCCCGTGGGGGTAGGCCGTGCCTCTCCCACGGCTACATGACACACTCGTGTGACCTCCCCGTGGTTACATACTGCCAAAATCAACACGGCTAACAAGTACGCCCGTGTGCTAAGACCGTGCCCTATAAGGTCATATACTGCCATTTCTCGCACGACCTGTATGCGCGCCCATGCCATGGTTGTGTACTATTAAAGCCACCTACTGAGTTGTGCACCACGGTTAGATGACACCCCCGTGTCGAGGCCGTGTGCAGTTTAAGTCACATTCTGCCAATTTACCCACGGTCTGAGGCACGCCTGTGTGCCCCAACTGTGTGACATTATAGGCCATTTGCAAGTTCAAAATGCCACCCAAATGGGTCATACCTACAAGCAACCATTCTCATCACATGTCATGCATATATGGCAACCAAATACATACCAAAATGATCATTTCATATGCATCAAGCCATACCAAAACATAAATCATATGAATCATTCATTCAAACCTTAAAACAACCCAAAACTTGCCAAAACACATGGTTAAGTTCACTTCTTATATCTATCCAATACATGCGATAATTAGCTATATACATTTTCAAAAGGGTACCAAAATGAGTTTAGTAGTATGATGACGATCCTTAACGGTCCCGAGCCTTTAGTAGCTTTGATGACCTATTAAACAGAGAAAAACACATGCACAGAGTAAGCTTTATATAGCTTAGTAAGTCATACTACAAATAAACTTATCATAAAGGCATATACATATAAATTACATTGACACATAACATTTACTTAGCAAACTATCACATATTGCTTTGGTTCATATACTTGGACACAATTGCCACATTCATTCATACAAGAATCATATGTATATATACAACTCATTCTTAAACATTCTTGCATCTCATCCTCGTTCTAATATTCAATCATACCTTTCTTCAAATCAAAGTTATATAGGTACTTACCTTTTATACACACTTAATGTACATGCCAGACGTATCTAAAATGAATATACATTCTTGTAATTGTTCACAGTTCAGATTTACTCATTGAGCAGTTTGGAATCTAATAAGATACTCGTAAACTCAGAATGGTTGTATAATACCAACGTCCCAGACATAGCTAAAATACTCATTCACTCATTCATAGCTCGTTTATAACTCATCAACCACAAAGGTTCAATTCATACCTTATCTAACACATAATTATTCAACTCCCAAGCTATTTAATGCTCGATATTACATGTTGATCGTACTTTAATATTCATTCAACTTAATTGCACACTCAGTGCTATATACATAATTGAAGCATATTAATCATCGCACACTTAGTGCCTATTCTTTTAATAGACTTATCTTGATGTCACACACACAGTGCCAATTCAATAAGCCGAAGCTTTCATATCATCTCACACACAGTGCTATTCATTTCTTATAATCGCACACTTAGTGTCTATTCTTTTAATCAACTTGTCTCGATATCGCACATACAGTGCCAATTCAATAAGCAAAACCTTTTATATCATCGCACACACAGTGCTATTCACTTCTTATAATCGCACACTTAGTGCCTATTCTTTAATCGACTTGTCTCGATATCGCATACACAAGTGCCAATTCAATAAGTCAAGCTTTCATATCATCGCACACACAGTGCTATTCATTTCTTATAATCGCACACTTAGTGCCTATTCTTTTAATCGACTTGTCTCGATGTCGCACACACAGTGCCAATTCAATAAGCTGAAGCTTTCATATCATCGCACACACAGTGCTATTCCTTTCTTATAATCGCACACTTAGTGTCGTGATTCGTTGTCGAAACTTAAATGACATCGCACACTTAGTGCATTTATACAAAACCGAGCTTAATTAACATCGCACACTTAGTGCCTTTATTTTAAACCTAGCTTATCTTGGTATCGCACACACAGTGCCAACTCATTAAGTCGAAGCTTCTATTGTTTCGTACACACAGTGCTAATCGTCTCTGTCTTGTTTCTAAATTCGCACACTTAGTGCCTCAATACTCAAACTCATACATAACACATTTCTATTTCATTAATATACATTCATTCATTTTTCATCACATAGATATAAATTTAATGGCAAGTATTATATCCGAACTTACTTACTAGATTAAACTTATCACGAAATTTATATGCATAGTCCTCTCATAAGCATCCATTATCAACATTAGTCATATAAACAATTAGAATTTCATGCAAGTACGTTTATTTGCATAGTCACTTACCTTGGATTCGGTTTATCAAAATGAAGATGGCAACTCGGTTACTTTCGTTTTCCCGCGATCTATGTCCGTTTTCCTCGGTTCTTGATCTAAACATATTCAGAATTAATCCTTTTATTCACTTTTTCATACAATTCAATCCATGGATACACATTTAGGGCTATTTGCAAATTAACCCTCATATTTGCACATTTTATGATATAGTCTATTTTCTCAAAACCTCAAATTCACAAAATCCATACATATACATGGTTAGCCGAATGCATATACATCTCACACAAGTCCATATTTTCCATCAAATTTACTATTTAGTCCTTCAAATTACCATATTCTCAATTTAGCCCTATTTAGATAAATTCATCAAAAATTCATGAACAAAATATGTTCATCTAGCTCATTTCATTCATTTGACACCAAAAATCATCAAAAAGCTTGTCATATTATCAATGGCTTATCACACAAACATCATCAATACACAAAATTAATACGTGGGTTTTGTAGCTCTCAAAGCAACGATTGCAAAAATGTAGAATTTATCAAAAACTAATCAAAAACACATACCTGATTTTATGCTTGAACCATGGCCGAATGAACAAGATTAACCCCTCTCTTTTTATTTTACTTTCGGCACCCCCAAAGAAAGATGATAATGTTCATATTTTTCTTTTTTTTATTACAAACAAAATAATATTCATTTACCATACTATCCCTTTTTCTAAACATTAAATTGCAAACATGTATTAATGGCATAATTGTCCATCTAATGCCCACTATCTTAAAAGTGGTCTATTTGCCACTTAAGGCCACAACTTTACAAAGCCACAACACATTGATACTTTAACAAATAGCAAGCAACTTTCACATTTGATGCAATTTCATCCTTTCTCTTAATTCGACACATAAATGATCAAATTATCACACAGAATTTTCACACAGACTATGTCACATATCATACACACAGAAAATATCATTAAAATATTTTTACGACCTCAGATTTATGGTCTCGAACCACTGTTTCGACTAGGGTCTAAATCGGACTATTACACTTTGACCGTAGAAAGGGCAACGTATCAGATTAGATCGACCATTTAGCTTATTTTGAAATCGAGGTAAGTATGTGTGTAATAAGTTCAACACCATAGTAGTATATTTTGAAATGTTTGATATTTAGGAATATGTATAATATTTCTATGAATTTGAGTAATGGTGTTGAATGAGAAAATGATGAGAATTGTGATGTTGAAGTCCCGGTTGGACTTAAATAAATGAGTGAATAGTATCATCAAGACTCGAGATGGGAAAGGTCTCATATAAGACCAAGTCTGGGACATGGCCTTGACATTGAATTGAGATCCCATATAAGACCGTATCTGGGATATGGCATCGGCATCAAATATGAGAATCGTAAAAGACCATATCTGGGATATGGCATCGATAATTGATATGAGATCCCGTATAAGACCATATTTGGTATATGGCATCGGCATAAAAAGGCGGCCCCATGTAAGACCACATTTGGGATGTGGCATTGGCGTCGTATTTATGTGAATGATAATGATCATGTATCTTTGAGTACCCCAAGTGATTCAATGGGATAAATAGTTAAGCATACAATAGAAATAAGATTAGTGCTAAAGCTATGTGATGAAGTGATACAGGCATATGTGAGTAATTCACGAGAATGATTTACGATATATGGCATGAAATGTAAGTTATGGCAATGTGCTTAAGATCTTGTGTTTTTATTCAACGAAATTGATGGATGACATTATGAGTCTTATTATTGTTACTTATTTCATGCAAATTTACTAAGCTTTATGTTTACCCTTCTCATTTCCCTTTTCATTGTAGTATTGCCTAGCTAACTTGAGAATCACACTATCGACTACTCTTTGGTACATAGCAATGTTAGATTCATTTTGAGTATGGCATGTATAGGACTTGGTCATTTTGTTATGTCATATTTGTTAGCCAAAACATTTAAGAACAGTTCTGCAAATTTTGAGAGATAAACAATTATATGCCAAGTTTAGTAAAAGTGAATTTTGGCTTAAGGAAGTTAGATTTTTGGGTCGCATTGTCTCGAGAGATGGAATCAGAGTTGACCCGAGTAAGATCTCAGTAATTGTGGATTGAAAGCCACCAAGGAATGTAACTAAGGTTAGAAGTTTTCTGAGCCTAATTGGCTACTATAGACATTTTGTCAAGGGATTTTCCATGATAGCTACTCTGATGATGAGGCTATTGCAAAAAGATGTAAAGTTTGAATGGAAAGAAAAGTGCCATCAGAGTTTTGAAAAATTGAAGGCATTGTTGACCAAGGCTCTAGTTCTAGTACAACCTAAGCCAGGAAAAGAATTTGTAGCTTACAGCGATGCATCCTTGAATGGATTGGGTTGTGTACTCATGCAAGAGAGTAAGGTGATAGCATATGCCTCTAGACAGTTAAAGCTGCACGAGAAGAATTACTCGACCCACAATTTGGAGTTAGTTGTAATTGTATTTGCACTAAAGATTTGGAGACACCATTTGTATGGTGAGAAATGTCGGGTGTTCACAGATCATAAGAGCCTAAAGTATTTGATGACTCAAAAGGAGTTGAATCTAAGGCAGAGAAGATGGTTAGAGTTAATAAAGGGTTATGAGCTAGTGATTGACTACCATCGGGAAAGGTAAACGTGGTCGCCAATGCCTTGAGCAGGAAATCCTTGTGTGCGCTGAGAGCCATGAATACACGGATGATTTTTTCAAATAATGGTTCTATCCTAGCCGAGTTGAAAGCTAGACCAATGTTTCTCTAATAAATTTGTGAAGCTCATAAAGGCGACAGGGATTTGCAAGCCAAGAGAGTTCAATGTAAGTCGGGTCCTGAGTCAGATTTTTGGATTAATTTCGAAGGGTGTTTGATGTTCGAAGATAAAGTCTGTGTACCGAGGAATGATGAGCTTGTTTAGAATATTTTACACGAAGCACATAATGGATGCTTGACTGTACATCCAGGCAGCACAAAGATGTATAACAACTTGAAGAAATGCTATTGTTGGCTGAGTAAGAAGAAAGACATTTTCGAGTTTGTTTCGAGATGTCTTTGTCAACAAGTGAAGGTTGAACATCAAGTACCTTCGGGTTTACTTCAGCTATTATGGTTCCCGAGTGGAAATGGGACCTTATTATTATGGACTTTGTGACGGGTTTACCATTGACGCCTACAAAGAAAAATGTTGTATGGATCATTCGATAGACTCACAAAGTCAGCCCATTTCATACCAGTACGGGTTGACTACTCACTTGATAAGTTGGCGGATTTATATGTGACAGAAATAGTAAGACTTCGCAGAGTACCGTTGTCGATTATTTTAGATAGAGATCTGAGATTTACGCCACGATTTTGGAAAAAGTTGCGAGAGGCCTTAGGCACAAAATTGAGCTTTAGTAGAGCTTTCCATCCGCAAACCGATGGGCAGTCAGAGAGATTAATAAAGATACTTGAATATATGTTTCGATGTTGTGTTTTGGAATTCCAAGGTAATTGGGAGAAATACTTACCGCTGGTGGAGTTCACCTACAATAACAACTTTTAGTCAAGTTTGAAGATGGTGCCTTATAAGGCATTGTATGGGCGTAAGTGCCGAACACCCCTGTATTGGACCTATCTCAGAGAGAGTCAGATTTACGGGGTCGACTTAGTCAGAGAAACTGAGAAGAAGGTAAAAGTGATACGTGAATGTCTAAAAGCTACCTCAGACAGACAAAAGTCCTATTCGAATTTGAAATGAAAGGAGATTGAGTTCCAAGTAGTTGATAAAGTGTTTTTGAAAGTATCACCATGGAGAAAAGTGCTCAGATTTAGCTAGAAAGGAAAATTGAGTCTGCGTTTTATTAGTATGAGATTATCAAGAGGATAGAGCTGGTAGCTTATTGTTTGGCTTGGCCACCAAAGTTGGAGACGATTCATGACATCTTCCACGTGTCTATGTTGTGTCGCTACCGTTCAGACCCTTCACATGTGATTGTACAATCAGAGGTAGAGATTTGACCGGACATGACTTATGGCGAAGAGTCGATTAAGATTTTAACCCAAGAGGTCAAACAGTTGAGAAACAAAAGAATAGCCCTAATGAAAGTGCTATGGGAAAGACATGGAGTAGAAGACGGTACATGGGAACCCAAGGAGACTATGAGAAACCAATATCCTTACCTTTTCACGGTAAGATTTTCGAGGATAAAAATCTTGAAAGGGGAGAATTGTAACAGCCCGATTTAGGGGCTAGTCAAAATAGTGGTTTCAAAACCACTAATCTGAGGTCAAAGAAAATTACGTTAATGTTATTTTATGAGTTAGAGCATGATTATATAGGTGCATGAAAATTTTGGTGCTTTAATTCTAGCGATTTCATACTTAATTTCGAAAAAGGACTAAATCGTATAAAATGCAAAAGTTCTATTTTACAAGCTAAAGGTGTCTAAAAACCATACAATATTAGTTGGAGGCCCTTAAACTGCAATTGACCCCTCTAGAAATGGTTGACCGGCCATAGAAGACAAAAAGATGTCAAAATTGGTCAAGTAGGTGGATTAGGTGATAAATTGTCTAGAAATAAAATAAAATAAAGAAAGAAAGATATCATATTTTCTTCTCCTTTCTTCCACTGAAAAATAGCATCAAAAATAGGGTTTGAGAGCTAAAAAATTTCTGCAAGCTTCTCTCTTTACAAGTAAGTGATTTGATGATCATTTCTTGATACTAATTGTACTTTTGAAACCCGTAAAGCTTGAGCTAGCTAAAGAGGGGACTATTTTGCAAAATGGTTAAAATTTTAGAGTTTTACCATGGGAGCATTTATGTTTTTTGCTGCATTTTTATGGAAGAAAATGAGTCTTAGTTGTTAGATAAACAACTTTGGTGAAAGGTGTTATCATGAAAACACCTAAAAGGACCTTTTTGTAAAGGTTGTAAATATGTGGTAAATGTGTGAAATAATGAGCATTGAGGGTGAGTCCCTTTATTCCAAATCTTAGTGTGATACCAGATGGTATAGTTTAAAATGTCACTTTTGTAGTTTTGAAATCGTTGTCTTTCCAAGTTTTAGCACATTTTAACCCAATTAATTTGTTAAGGCATATTAAACATCTACTTTGAGCATAAACAGAGCAAAACATAATTTTAAAAGGCCTTTTACAAACCAGAATAAAACCAAATAGAAATAAATAAGCTAATGTACCAAATTTTATAAAGTCTGAGCAAATCCTTATTTAAGTATGGCACGAGCACCTCGAGTCCATTCCGGCTCCATGTCCGCGTCTAAGTGTCACCTGAAATGTCAAAGGAGAGAGTGAGTCACGAGACTCAGTGTATAAATCCCTCTCCCAGTATCACATGCCAACACATATCATAGCAAAGTAATGCAAGTAATGCACCCGATCCTAACCAACCATATCACTTTTTCTACCCCGTGTGGTACCAAACCACTGGTGGTGCCAAACCACTGGTGACCCAAAGTCACGATATCCATAATGTGGTGCCAAACCACTGGTGACCCGAAGTCACAAATAATCCAATGATGGGGCCAACCCATCGTGTGATACCAAATCACTAGCGACAATCCCGTATCTCATAAGTGGGGCCAACCCACGGTGAGTGTCAAACCACGAGGACGAGTCGCAATGAGGTGCCAAACCTCCGGTGTCCCAAAGACACAATGTGATACCAAATCACGGTGACCGCGATCCACAAATCCGATGATGGGGCCAACCCATCGTGTGATACCAAATCACTGGCGTCAATCCCGTATAATCAACTGTGGGGCCAACCCACCGTGGTACTAAGCCACTGGGACGAGACGCTGAGGTGCCAAACCTCTGGTGACCCAAAGTCACAAAATGTCATTTGTGGTACCAAACCACTGGAGGTGCCAAACCTCTGGCGTCCCAAAGACACAGTGTCCCAAAGACACGGATATCATACTCCCCCTCCTCTCATATCACCCAATAGCATATCATACTAAATGCAAAATCGTGCAATCATGCTCACATGCTTAATATGGCATCTCAAAGTATATACACCAATAATCATGATATCACATACCATTACATATCTCATAATGAAATGGACTTACCCGAGTCCGTATCCATGCCTCAATGGATATTAAATCAGTCAACCACACTGTTTCATTTACACAATCAGGTTGTCACATTACCCAGTTAAGAAAGTGTGTTGGTTTTCACACGATATATCGCAAGCCTTAATCCCAAAGAACCCGATCTAAAGCCCTCAATCCTCTTGCTCCTAAAACAATCTACCAACTATGGGTTAATTTCTTAAACCATTCGGCCAAAACAGTAACATACCAAAAGAGTCAACACTTGAAACCCGAGACCTACCTACACGCTTTTGAACACTAGCCCACACCAAGTGCTTCGCCCACTTCCTACAATAGGCAACCAACCAAAAATAATAGCCCTCGGCTTAAACAAATACCAAACGATTAGGCTATTAAAACAATCCCTTACCACCACTTACCAACCGATCAACAGAGAAGCTGCGGCTATGCTTGATCGCTTGAAATCTCAATGCCCTACGATAAAACGATTCCAAACAAATGATCACTATACTTCCAAACAAACACCAAAACCAACTCTTACCTTTGAAGATACCGATAGAGAATAGAAGATGAACATAAGCATTCGCCCTACCTACTACCTTCTCCAATGATTGGAAGCGGAACCCCAAAATGATCCACACCACACCTCACAATCGGCCAAGATGGAAGAAAATAGAAAAAGGAAATTTCAGTGAAGGGGATGATGGTTCGGCTAAAGGGTTTGGGAAAAACAAAGTAAAAGATGAATAAAGGGGGGTTACTTTCGATTTTGTAAAGATAAAAAATGGAGAAGGTGTTTTGGAGGATGAGTTTCGGCTACTAATGGTTCCAAGAGAGGAAAAATACGAGCAGAAAAAGGAGAGTTCAAGAAACTAGTTTCGGCTCAATGTTGAAGAGAAAACAAAAGAAAATATGGGAGAAAGAAAGCTAGTTTCAGTTTCCAAGAAAAAGAAATGAAAGAAATTTTTTGAAGTCTCGGCTTGTCTTCCAAGGGAATAAAGGTGCTTGAGGTTCCGGTTTACACAAGATGCAAAGCAATTTTGGCAAGAGCTACTTGAACTTTCGGTTTAAGGAGGAATAGAGAAGAAATGATGTTGAAGCTTTTTGCTAGCTTTTGACTAAAAGAAATTGGCTTACCAAAGGACCAAAAGAAGAACTTGTTTGACACTAGCTAAGACCGAAAAAACACAAATTGCCTAAGTGGAAAATTCGGCACTCACCAACACTTACCAATCGGCCACTCATTTCCCTCCCCCAAACTCTCTCCAAATCCGGCCAAACTCCCCCCAGTCACTCCCAAGCCACTAATTCAAACTTGTTGAACTAGTCTCCCTCCTACATTCACTCTCCACCCATCATTTGAATGAGTTGACATAGTCCATGGTAGAGTTTGAACTACCAACAACTCCTCCCTCCATGCCGTCAACAAGAGTAATGCTCACCTAGGCTCATTAAAGGAAGAAAGTTGATTAGAATTGATTTTCTAGCCTAGGGTAAAATAGTCATTTTGTGAAAGCTTAAGGGCAAAATGGTCATTTTGCCAAAATTTGATTAATAGAATGTGTTTATTAATGTGGCAATTAAATGAGCCAATTTGTTATTATAGATCAAGAAGAACAAAGAATTAACCTTGACCAAGGAAATGGCAAGGTATCGACTAGATCGACAAATTAGCCTATTTTGAAATCGAGGTAAGTTTGTGTGTAATAAGTTCAATACCATACTAGTATATTTGTAAATTTTTGATATTTGTGAAGATTTATAATATTTCTATGAATTTGAGTAATGGTGTTGAATGAGAAAATGATGAGAATTGTGATGTTGAAGTCCCGATTGGACTTAAATAAATGAGCGAATTGTATCATCAAGACTCGAAATGGGTAAGGTCCCGTATACGACCATGTTTGGGACATGGCCTCAACATTGAATTGAGATCCCGTATAAGATCATATCTGGGATATGGCATCGGCATCGAATATGAGAATCGTATAAGACTATATCTAGGATATGGCATCGATAATCGATATGAGATCCCGTATAAGACCATTTTTAGAATATGGCATCGGCATTAGAGGCGACCCCATTTAAAACTGATCGTCTAATTTTCGAGTTTTAAAATTTATAAAGAGAATGATTGAACCTGGAAACTAACTCTGACAATGACTTAAGGCAAGTGCACCTATCGAACAGTAGTATAGTTTAGGCAAGACCGAATTGTCGAACCCAACAGAACTAAAAGTACTAATACTTACTTTCTTTTTGTTATTTAGCCTAAATATGAAGTGATTGGTTGATTAAATAAAAAAAACTAATTGCTAAACTAAGACGCAAAGACAAAAAGAACAAATTGAAGAAATAACTTTTAGAAAAACTCAGTTGATTACGACGATGCCCTTAGGAAGAATCCACCTAAACTTCACTTGTTATCTAACACTGAACCAGACGATTTGTTCACTTAGCTTGATCCGTAGGACTCCCTAATTTATATTAAATCCTCTCTCGAGGCGAATAACGACTAACCCTAGGTTGATTAATCAAAATCTCTTTCTAATTAAAACCCCTAGAATTGTATTAACTCGATCTATGGACTCCCATATTAGGTTTCACCCTAATCTGGAAAAATCTCGTCACCCTATCTCTAGGCGCGATCAACTCCACTTAATTATGATAGATCTACTCTTGAGCAGGGACTTTTGTTCCACCACCTAAGCACATCACACTTGAATTAATATCCCGAAAATATCAACACTAGAATTAAGCACACATAATTAAGAACAAACTAAGTATTTATCATACAGCTCAGAAAACAATAACAAGATTCATTTAGGTTTCATCCCCTTCAGGTATCTAAAGGGTTTAATTCATAATGATAAAATAAAACATCTCAAGTGAAAAGATAAAACAAAACATAAGAAATCTCTAAAACCCCCTGAGTGAATTGAATGAGAGATCCGCCGTCTTAAGTAGAATTCTGGCTTCTTGAGATGGATCAACTGGTTATCTTCGTGTGATTCCCACAAATCTGGCCTTCTGGCTCGACTCCTTGGCCTAGCTGACTGCCTAACTGACCTCCCACTTTCAGGTTGCACTTAGGATCTTTATATAGGCTCTCGGAATGCATTTCTTTCTCCCTAAGTATCCTTTTCTGAGTGAAATTCCTCTTTTCCACAACAGGGGCACGGCCATGGAAAACGCTCGTGTGAATCGACTTTGGGCCATGTTTGGGTCTGTTGATGGAGGCACGGCCTTGTGAATCATGGTTAGGCTGTGTTCTAGTTTATTTTCGAGGCACGACTGTATGGCTTAAAGTCCAGGCCATGTCGATTTCCACTTTGGCCCAAATTAGCCTATTTTAAGCCTATTTCTTATTCTTTTCGTCCTCGGGTGCTTTCCTGAGTATAAAACATGAAAAGAAAGGATTAAGAGCACCTTTTACATAAATCAAGGGCTAAATCATTTGAAAGTATGCTAAATGTGGGATTAAAATATGTTACTTTTACGGTTTATCAAATACCCCCACACTTAAGCTTTTGCTTGTCCTTAAGAAAAATTCTCAACTTATAATTAAAATGAACATTCCATAATTCATAACTCATATCAATAATGTCTCATCATAATTCATCAAAAATTTATACATGGATAATTTAACTCAAAGACTCCTAAGGATTCAAACAATTCTAAGTCATATATTTGTAGCATGAGAACATAGCTGTCTCCCCTTATCTAAATAATTACCTCTAATTCGAAACCGACAAGGATTGACATCCTCACTAAAGGTTCAATCAAAGCACTCGAAGTGTTTAAGGTTCAAGAATAAGCACTCATGAGTCAAACCTAAAAAGTTAATCCTATAGGCTTTCCTGAAAATCAATTCTCCATCACTGTAATATGAGATGATACACAAATCAAAAGGTCTTTAAAAGGGTTGTAACGGGGCTTAGGTTAAAGGTGTGTATAAAAGCTGAATTGGAAGGTTAAAATCGAGATTGAATTGGCAAGGCACCTAACTTTAGAAAAAATGAACTAATAATCTAAACAATTACATCACATGAAAATACTAATAATACGAGCTTCTTCTTCAAGATATTGAAATTAAACATATAAGCTCACTTAATTACAGAGCTAATAATGAATATACTTTGATTTATTTTTATTTTTTATTTTTTTAAAGAACAAATCAAGTAAATACATAATATAAGAAAGAACTTTATCAACTAAAATAAAGTAATTAGGCAACTGATTAAATCCATTCTCGATAGAAGGGTAGTCAAAGGAATGGTGATAACAAATACGAGCGGGGTTTTGTGTTAATATTAGTGGGTGAATCAATAAAAAGGGTTGTTAGGATCAAAGGGTTCACTAAGGGTTAATTTGTGAAGGTAGGCTTTTTAGTGGAGTGAGTGGGTTAAAACCTAGGTGCCTTTATCATCTCAGTATATCAAATCAAAAATGTTGTCTTGACATGCATAATCGAGGCAAATTCTAGAATAACAATTCAGTGTTGACACACTCATAATCAATAAAGTGAGCATGAAAAAGAATATATGCTCTATAAGGTTCAAATCTCACAAAAATTATGGGTATTTTTTATATCAATCCCTATAAATTTCAAACTTCAAGGTAATATTCAGATTCAGTTCAACAACCTAGAGAATTTTTTATTCTTAAAAAATAAACTTATCATGCTTGATTCTCTAGTATCTTAAAGTTTAAATCATCAATGCACAATTAACTATGACTTAATCAAAAACATATCAATAAAAATCATAAATCATCAGAAATTTCATCCTAATTAGTAATATGAGGAAATTACTTAAGAAGTAGATATAATTCAGGGATTTGAGAATAATGGAAAAAGTTAGGCACTTTTACCCCCACACTTAAGATGTACATTGTCCTCAATGTACAAAGATAGATAATTATGTGATACTGAAATCAAAAGAGAAGGGGAGAAGCGACACTTTCTGAATTTTTTCTGGGATCACTATTCCCAGCCCGATTTGGAGAAGGAGGCAGTGGTGCTGTGGTGGATGCCAACAGTCACTGTGCTAGATGAAGAAATTGGGAAACTTGTGACGGATTACCCAAGAATTATTAAGAAAATTTAAAATAAACTAGTTATGTAACTAAGGACAAGAAAAATAAAGAGAAGGAGATTAAGAAAGAAAATAAAATTAAAAGAAAATACGAATGGAATGAAGAGTCCTTATTGATAGATGGTTCACGAGGTGGGTGTGACCTCTAAGGCTGCGGAGGTGCTGGCGGCGGTGGAGGTGGCGTGATTCTCAAGTAGCCTGATGAACCTGACACTAAGAAACTAAATTAAAATAAGCTAAACTAAGCATAAGATAGTCAAAGGGAAGGAAATTGAAGCAAAAGAGAAAAGAAAAATAGAAATTAAATGGTCTCAAAGACCCTTGGCTTGTTGAATAGCTGAAGCTGCCAGCAAGAACTCATGTGAATCGGTCTCCTTTGAGGAGACTGTGTTTGGCCTCTAACGCTTCTTTGGCATGATGTAGCTTTAGGGTCTAGAGAATTTGTAAGGAGAGGAGAGAAATCTGGTAGAGGGAAGGGAGGAGGGAAGAAAGAAGGAAAGAAGGAGGGTAGGGGAGAAGAAGGAGGGGTGATTTGAAATAATTTTTTTTTACCTCAGACGTGTTCCCACACCCGTGTACCAAGGGTGTGTCGATTCACACGGCCACCTTGCACGACTGTGTCTCAAGGCGTGTTGGTTCACCCACACCGTTGGTGACAAGTCAGTCTCGTCCAAGGTCGCGTCACACGACCGTGGCATTTTGTCAGTACCCGTGGGGGAGTGGTTGGGTCTGTGACTTCAAAATTAGTTGGGTCTGATTTGTACCATCTTTGTCATGTCTTTATGGAGATTTTGTGCTTCCACACGGCCACAAATACGGTCGTGTGCAAGGCCATGTGGTCTGGAAATCTGCATGTTTGGTTAATTTCAAACTAGGTGTTTAAGATGAAAAGGAGAAAACAAACTAAAATGAAAAAAATGTGTAAATAAGTAGGGTGAGTGCTCAGGTTGCCTCCCGAGAAGCGCTCGTTTAATGTCTTAAGCTAGACTTTCCTCGTATTCACAAAAATCAGGGTGGTTTAAAAGTTTGAATATCCTCCCTCATGCTATCAGTTTTATTTTCATGATAAATTTTAAGTCTGGAAGCATTTACTTTAAAAGTACTGAATATGAGATTATTTACCTCGATTGTTCTGTATGGGAAGATATTTCGTACCTCAAGAGGGATGTTTGCATTTGAATTCAGGTTTGGTGTGGTGATGCGAGGATCTGCTTTATCTAACCGTACATGATCTCCTATTTTGAAGTGATTCGATGTCCATATGAGCTCTTCTGGAAGTTTTTTTGGTTTTTCTTTGTGTGGTTCCAGTTCCTCTTTAAAGTGTGTCTTCCACTCTTTTAGTTTGTCCACCTTAAGGCTTTGTTCCTCATATAATTCTTCTTTGTTGGGACGAGGTTTATGGTCCAGCTCAGGTTTGTAGCTTTGTGTTTTTTCCTGTGGTGAAATTTGAACAGAATTGTTATCAACTAAATTTACTTTCTCACCTTCATCATTTGATGTTCTGACCGAGTCAAGAGCTTGTAGTCTGATCGATTCATCACCTACGCTAAGTATGAGTTCCTCTGCACCAACATCAACAGTTACTAAAAAGGGTCTTCCTAAAATTAAAGGAATCGAATTGTCCTCATCCATGTCTAAGACAATAAAATATACTGGGAAAATGAATTTATCAATTTTTACAAGAACGTCTTCGATAATACCTAGACGAATTCTAACAGTTTTATCAGCTAATTGAATACTCATCCTAATTTGTTTGGGTTTCCCTAGACCTAGCTGTTTAAACATTTTATAAGGCATGACATTTATGCTTGCCCCTAAATCAACTAATACATTATCAACGATTAGTCTACCAATTAGACATGGAATTGTAAAACTCTCTGGATCTTTTAGCTTTCGTGGTAGTTTATTTTGCAACATTGCTGAGCATACTGTGTTCAGTTCCACATGAGGCTCCTCCTCTAACTTATACTTGTTCGTCAAGAGTTGTTTTAAAAATTTTCTTGAATCTGGCATCTGAAAAAGAGCTTCAAGAAGCGATAAGTTAATATGTAATTTCTTTAAAAGTTTAAGAAACTTACCGAACTGCTCCTCTATATCGTCTCTCTTCATTGCTTCAGGATAAGGTATGCGAGGTTGGTACTATTTGATTAACGTTTTTGGCTTTTCTTGTGTTATCTCTACCTTACCTTCTTCTACCTGGTTTTCTTGTATTATGTCGGGTTCATCTAACCCTATAATATCATGAGTTGAGTTGGCTTGGATTTGCTCCCTTGGGTTTTTCCTAGTGTTGCTTGGTAGACGCCTTTGTGGTCGTTCAGAAATCTCTTATTGAGTTTCAAAAACTTTCTTATTAAGTTGACCAACTAACTTAGTAAGTTCTCCAACTTGGCTCTCGATCCTGTTGATTGATGCTTGTTGATTATCGAGCGTTGTCTCGATTTTTTTGGAAATGAGTTTCTGTGGCTACCATGAATTTTGTCAGCATCTCTTCAAGGTTCGGCTTCTTTTCTTATGGATAGGGCTGATTTTGAAAATTTTGAGGAGGTTGTTGTCTTTGATTTCCTTGATTTCCTTGACCTCCCCATGAAAAATTTGGATGGTTCCTCCAACCTGGATTTTAGGTATTACTATAAGGGTTATTACTAGATTTGAAATTGTTACCTATATAGTTCATCTGTTCACTTTCTGTGCTCGGTTGGTAGGTGGGTACTCAGGATTCGCCACACTTCTACTTGCGTCGTACTGTATTACTGGATGTACCTGCAAAGAACACAAACTATCAAGCTTTTTATTTATAATCTCTACATGTGTTGATAGCATGGTTATTGTGTCGAGGTTGAAAACTCTGGCTGATTTTGTTGGTTTTGTCCTTGTAACTTGCACTGATAGTTATTCAGCGACATCTCTTCAATAAACTCGTATGCTACTTCAGAAGTTTTGTTATTCAGAGTTCCATCGGCGGCTGAATCTATTAGTTGCCTCATTGAGGGATTCACACCGTTATTGAATGTTTGGACTTGGAGCCACAAGGGTAAAGCATGGTGTGGACACCTTCTCAAGAGATCCTTGTATCTCTCCCATGCGTCGTATAATGTCTCTAATCCATCCGTACAAAAGAAGAGATATCATTCCGTAATTTAGCCGTTTTGTCCGGTGGGAAATATTTTAATAAAAAAATTTCGGTCATTTGATCCCATGTAGTGATTAACCCTCATGGTAACGAATTTAACCATTGTTTGGCTTTATTCCTTAATGAAAAGGGAAATAATCAAGACGTATGGCATCATCAGAAACGCCATTTATTTTGAAGGTATCATAGAACTCTAAAAAATTTGCTATATGAGTATTCGATTCTTCGTCCTGCAAACCATCAAATTGAACAAATTGTTGAATCATTTGTATAATGTTAGGCTTTAATTCAAAATTATTAGCAGCTATAGCAGGCCTAACAATACTTGATTCTGCTCCAGTTAAATGAGGTTTAGCATAATCATACATAGTACGCAGAGCATTGTTTTCTGCCACATCTTGTGGTGGATTATTCTCATCCATCCCTTCAGTAGTATTGGATTCGCCTTGTTACTGTTCTTCTCGATAATTTAAGGCTCGCCTAATTTCTCTGTGATTCCTACGCGGTAGCTTCAATATCACTGTCATATACTAGAGGTCCTATTGGGTTCCTACTAGTCATAAACTAGAGGTACATGCTAGGAAAAGAAATAAATAAAATTAGCAAAAATAATAAAATAAAATAAATTACAAAAAAGGCTAAAGTAATAAAAATAGAGCTTTCTTAATATTTTAGTTCCCAAAAGCGGCCAAAAACTTGATCATCTAATTGTCAAGTTTTAAAATTTATAAAGAGAATGATTGAACCTGGAAACTAACTCTAACAACAACTTAAGGCAAGTGCACCTATCGAATAGTAGTATAGTTTAGGCAAGACCGGATTGTTGAACCCAAAGGAACTAAAAGTATTAATACTCACTTTCTTTTTATTACTTAGCCTAAATATGAAGTGATTGGTTCATTAAATAAAAAAAAACTAACTAATTACTAAACTAAGACAAAAAGACAAAATGAACAAATTGAAGACATAACTTTTAGAAAAACTCAGTTGATTACGACGATACCCTTAGGAAGAATCCACCTAAACTTCACTTATTATCTAACACTAAATCAGATGATTTATTCACTTAGCTTGATCCATAGGACTCCCTAATTTATATTAAACCCTCTCTCGAGGCAAATAATGTCTAACCCTAGGTTGATTAACCGAAATCTCTTTCTAATTAAAACCCCTAGAATTGCATTAACTCGATCTATGGACTCCCATATTAGGTTTCACCCTAATCCGGCAAAATCTAGTCACCCTATCTCTAGGCGCGATCAACTCTGGTAAATTATGATAGATATACTCTTAAGCAGGGACTTTTGCTCCACCACCTAAGCACAACACACTTGAATTAATATCCCGGAAATATCAACACTAGAATTAAGCACACATAATTAAGAACAAACTAAGTATTTATCATACAGATCAGAAAATAATAACAAGAATCATTTAGGTTTTATCCCCTTCAAGTATCTGAAGGGTTTAGTTCATAATGATAAAATAAAACATCTCAAGAGAAAAGATAAAACAAAACATAAGAAATCCCTAAAACCCCCTGAGGGAATTAAAGGAGAGATCCGCCGTCTTGAGTAGAATTTCGCTTTTGAGATGGATCAACTAGCTATCTTTGAGTGATTCCTACAAATCTGGCCTTCTGGCTCTGCTCTTTGGCCTAGCTGACTGCCTAACTGACCGCCCTATTTCATATTACACTTAGGGTCTTTATATAGGCTCTTGGAATGCGTTTCTTTCTCCCTAAGTATCCTTTTCCGAGTTAAATTCCTCTTTTCCACAATAGGGGCACGGCCATGGCACACGCACATGTGAATCGACTTTAGGTCGTGCTTGGGTCTATTGATGGAGGCACGGCCATGTGAATCATGGTTAGGCCGTGTTCTAGTTAATTTTCAAGGCACGGCCGCGTGGCTTGAAGTCCAGGCCGTGTCAATTTCCACTTTGGCCCAAATTGGCCCATTTTAAGCCCGTTTCTTGTTCTTTTCATCCTCGGGTGCTTTCCTGAGTATAAAACATGAAAAGAAAGGATTAAGAGCACCTTTTTACATAAATCAAGGGCTAAATCATCCGAAAGTATGCTAAATATGGGATTAAAATATGTTACTTTTATGGTTTATCAATGACCACATCGGGATGTGGCATTGGCGTCGTATTTATGTGAATGATGATGATCATGTATATTTGAGTATCCCAAGTGATTCAATGGGATAAATGGTTAAGCTTATAATAGAGATGAAATTAGTGCTAAAGCTATGTGATGAAGTAATACAGGTATATGTGAGTAATTCACGAGAATGGTTTACGATATGTGGCATGATATGTAATTGGTAAAGATATGCATGAGTAAGTTATGGCAATGTGCTTAAGATCTTGTGTTTTTATTCAACGAAATTGATGGATGACATTATGAGTCTTATTTTTGTTACTTATTTAATGCAAATTTACTAAACTTTATGCTTACCCCTCTCATTTCCCTTTTCATTGCAGTATTGCCTAGCTAACTCGAGATTTCGTGGAATGTCGGAGCTTAGAAATCACACTATCGACTACTCTTTGGTATATCAATGTTAGAATCATTTTGAGTATGGCATGTATAGGACTTGGTCATTTTGTTATGTCATATTTGTTAGCCAAAGTGTTGACAATTAATGTTTTTCAATTCATTTTGTAAGTGGTCATTGGAATTGGGCCAATACATGACAAGTTTATATATATTCAAAGATGATGAAATTCATGAAGTGCATACTTGTATGGGTGTTTTGATTATGGGTTTTAGAAGTGTCTTGTGGGCATGATATATGTTGAATTGAATTGGTATAAGTATGGTTGCTATGTAGGGTGGCATTTGGCTTGGTAGATAGCCTTACAAATGTCCATATGGGTAGACACACGGGCATGTGTCTAGGCCGTGTGTGACACACGATCAGCGCTATGGGCATGTTGATAGGCCGTGTGTCCCCATGCATGCTAAGTTGGCAAGTCAGTATGCTCAGTAGTAAACACACGGGCAGAGACACGACCGTGTGTCTCGATCGTGTGGGTGACACGGCCTAAGACACGAACATGTGTCCAGGCCGTGTAAAGTTTGCACTTGAAATTTGGAATTTAATTCGACACACGGTCTAAGGACACGGGTGTGTGCCTTGGCTGTGTGACCTTAGTGAGGTAATGATGTCATAAACAGAATGCTATGGTTTTTTCACACGGGCATGCATGGCCGTGTGAGGGACACGGGCTTGTGTTGGCCGTGTGAAAACCCCTATAGGTTTGAATTAGGAAATATATCCACATGGGTGTGGAACACGGGCATGTGGTATGCCACACGAGCATGGTCTTTCCTTCACACGGGCGTGTGGCCCTGTTTTATGTCAAATTTGTATAAGCGTTCAAAAGTTTTAGGTTTGGTCCCGAATCATTTCGGGTACAAGTTTAGGGTATTGTAGACCTATAATAAGGACATTATAATCTCGAATGAAGAGTTTTAATTTTGAAATGAAATTTTATGGATTGATATGGTATGTTTGAGCAAGTTAAGTATGGTAATGCCGCATACCAGGTTCAAGTTTCGAATGCGGGTAAGGGGTGTTACACAAAAACACTTAAAAACATCTCCAATCACTACCTGGACATTCCAACAAGTTCCAAATCATTCCAAACACATATAGATAGGATCTAAAACTAATATTCAACGGAAATAAAGGTCAAGGCATAACTTAGAAATCAACGAATGGAATACATTCTTCACTTAAAATCGTAAAGCATCAGAAATTTAACTCTTTGAAAAGTTTGAGTTCTTATGTACATACCATAACTAAAAAATATAATACAATACTATTGGTTAAACCTTCTATTTCTTGAGAGGTGATGTGAAGGCCCCAGTTCATTAGTTCAATATTCTTGAAATGATTTTCTCCTATGTGTTAAGCTCGTAAGGCTTAGTAAGTAACAAGGATTTTCCCACCATACCTGAGTCCTTTAGTAGATTGAGTCATTTACATTTAAATCATATGTTAATGAAGCTTGTTTCATATCTTGTGTTTTCACATCATTAATACTCAAGTCACTTGGAAATTGTTTGTTTCATTTATTTCCTTTGTCCAATTAGGGTAGTTACCTCTTCTAATATCTTGCTCCTTAGAGTGAGCATTCATTAATAACATTGTAAATACACTCCTTTTATCTGAATTATGCACTTATTCAACAGTTTATCTACTTAGCTCATTTTTTATTATGCTAGTCTTGTAGATTTCATTTCAATGTCCCCTATTTTATTTTATGAACCATGTAACAATTTCTAATTTCAACTTGTTTTTTTCTCATTAATCAAATGTTTAACCATTTACAATTATCATTACTATGCTCATTAGTTTCACCTTTAGTTCATATTACTTTATTCACATATAACAATTTATATTCATTAACAAATCTTATTAGCAAAATGTTAATTCATTTCACCCTTAGTAAACTCTAGTAAAACATGAATTGAATACTTGGGATTCTACCTAACTCTTCATGTATTGTACTAAATGTGCATCCAGCCTTAACACCATGCATATACATATAAAAGACCTAAGAGTGTACCTAATTTCTATGTCCTATGTGATAAACCATAATATATACATATTTTAATCCCACATTTAGCATACTTTTGGATGATTTATTCCTTGAATTGTGGAATTTGGTGCTCCTAATCCTTTGATTTCATGTTTTATACTTAGGAGAGCACCGGAGGATGAAAAGAACGAGAAACGAGCTAAAAACAAAGAAAATGGGCCAAAGTATGAAATCAACATGGCTTGGGCCCGAGACACACCGCCGTGCCTCTTTAGCAGATCCGACCACGTGCTAGATTCGATTCACACATCGGTGCCACACGGGCGTGTCCCTACCGTAGCAAAGAAGAGTTTCACTCGGATAAGGGTACTTAGAGGCAAAGAAAGACATTCCAAAAGCCTATATAAACACCCTAGAGGCCAACCTTCAATGGGGCGTTCAGCTAGGCCAAGGAGCCAACCCGAGAGGTCGAATTGTGGGATTCACTCGAAGAAAGCCAGTTGATCCATCCTAGAAGTCGGAATCACACTCAATATTGAGGATCTCTCATTCAATTCCTTTGAAGGTTTTAGGGTTTTCTTTATGTTTTGTTATTTTTCTTCTGAGATGTATTCTTTTATGATCATGAACTAAACCCCTCAAATACCTGAGGGGGATAAAACTTAAGACGGATCTTGTTATTGTTTTCTGAACAATATGATAAATACTTGATTTGTTCTTAATTATGTGTTCTTAATTCTTGTTTTGATACTTCAGGATATTGATTCAAGTATTGATGTTCTTAGGTAGAGAAAGAATATTCCCTATTTACGAGTAGATCTAGCATAGTTAAGCGGAGTTGATCGCAACCCTAGAGATAGGATCACGAAAATCTGCCGGATTAGGTCAAACCTAATATGGGAGTCCATAGATTGAGTTAATGCAATTCTAGGGGGTTTAATTAGAAAGGGATTTCAATTAATCAATCTAGGATTAGACGTTAGTAGCCTTGAGAGAGGTATTAATATAAATTAAGGAATCCTACGGATCAAGTCAAGTGAATAAATCGTCTGGTTCAGAGTTAGATAACAAGTGAAGTCTAGGTCGATTCTTCTTCGGGTATTGTCTTAATCAATTGGTTTTCCCACAACTATTTCCCCAATTCCTTCTCTATGTCTTAGCATCTTTAGCTTAGTAGTTAGTTAATTTTAGATTAAATAACAATTCCCTAAATTCTTAGGCTAAATAATACGAAGAAAGTTAGTATTAGTACTTTTGGGTCCCTTGGGTTTGACAATTCGGTCTTGCCACTAAACTATACTATTGTTCGATAGGTGCGCTTGCCTTAATCATGGTAATATTTAGTTTCTAGGCTCGATCATTATTATATAAATTTTAAGACTTTTCCACCACCATCACTATGCCAACATATCTCTATTTAGAAACATATCTTCGTCCAAACTATGTGCATACTAGTCTCTACTGGCATGCCTACCCTATCCTAACTATTTTACCAAGCTTACTTGGTGAATCCACTTATTGGAGAATTTTCAACATGGTTATCATATTCACATATAGATATGTATACCATGTTTTCATGATATACAACTCATATCAAAATCATATAGTTGGAGCTTTTTGACTATCCATTTATAATCACATATTTTACATATTTCATATCATCTCACATATCACTTTTAAAGGCTCATCGACTAATTTCAAGTAATAATTCAATTTAAAAGCTCACATATTTATCTACTATGAATACTGATCGTGTTTGTCGAGTCTTAAAAATTTATAAAAAGAATGATAAAACCTGAAACTAACTAAGACAATGATGGAGGCAAGTGCACCTATCAAACAGTAGTATAGCTAGCGGTAAGACCGAATTGTCGAACCCAAAGGAGCCAAAAGTAATAATATTAACTCTCTTTCTATTATTTAGCCTGTGAATTAAGTGGATTTTTGTCTAATCTAAAATTAACTATTCAACTAAACTAAAGATGCAAAGAAAAAGAAGAAATTGGGGAAAAGACTTGAGAGAAAACCGATTGACTTGGACAATACCTAAGGAAGAATCCACCTAGACTTCACTTGTTATCTAACTCTGAACCGGGCAATTTAATCATTTGACTTGATCCGTAGGATTCCTAATTTATATTAATCCCTCTCTTCAAGGCTACTAACTTCTAACCCTAGGTTGATTAATTGAAATCTCTTTCTAATTAAAAACCCTAGAATTGCATTAACTCGATCTATGGACTCCCATATTAGGTTTGACCCTAATCCGGCAAATTTTCGTCACCCTATCTCTAGGTGCATGAGCAACTCCGCTTAACTATGCTAGATCTACTCTTAGACAGGTCTCTTCCTCCTCTGCCTAAGCACATCACACTTGATTTAATATCCCAAAAATATCAAAACAAGAATTAAGAACACATAGTTAAGAACAAATCAAATATTTATCATTCAGTTTAGATAACAATAACAAGATTCGTCTTAGGTTTCATCCCCCTCAAGTATTTGAGGGTTTAGTTTATAATTGTAAAAGAAAACATCTCAGAAGAAAAGATAAAACAAAACATAAGAAATCCCTAAAAACCCCTAAAGGAATTGAAGGAGAGATCCTCTATCTTGAGTATAATTCTGGCTTCTTAAGATGAATCAACTGGCTGTCTTTGAGTAAATCCCTGAAATTAACTGCTCTGGCTCAACTCTTTGGCCTAGCTGAACGCCCCCTAAAGGTTGGCCTCTAGGGCCTTTATATAGGCTTTTGGAGTATGTTTCTTTGCCTCTAAGTATCCTAATTCGAATAGAATTCTTATTTCCTATGGCAGAGACACGCCCATGGCACACGCCCGTGTAAGTCATGGCCAGGCTGTGGTCAATCCTGTTGATGAGGCACGACTTTGTTTTTCGGGGTCCAGGCCGTGGTCGACTTTTCTCATGAGGCACGGCCGTGTGGTATTGGGCCTAGGCCGTGTGGATTCATGCTTTGGCCTATTTTCTCCGTTTTCAGCCCGTTATTCATTATTTTCATCCTCCGGTACTCTATTGAGTATAAAACATGAAAACAAAGGATTAAGAGCAACTATTTCCATAATTAAAGGGAAAATCATCCAAAAGTATGCTAAATGTGGGATTAAAATATGTTACAATTTTGGTTTATCAAATACCCCCACACTTAAGCTTTTGCTTATCCTCAAGCAAAATTCTCAACTCACAATTTAAAAGAACTTCCTCAATTCATAATATTCATCAACAATGCCTCATCATATTTCATAGATAATTTATACATGGATGATTCAACTCAAAGAGTCCTAAAGATTCAAACAATCAAAGTCATGAGTTTTTAGCATGAAAACATAGGTGTTTTCCCCTTACCTAAAAAATCACCTTTAATTCAAAATCGACAAACATTGACATCCTCACTAAAGATTCACTCAAATCACTCAAGGTGTTTAAGGTTCAAAAATTAAGCTCTCAAAAGTCGAACATGAAAAGTTATTGCCATAGGCTTGCTTGAAAATCAAATCTCCACCACTGTAAAATGAGATGATGCACAAATCAAAAGGTCTTTAAAACGGGTTGTAACGGGGCTTAGGTTAATGGTGTGGATAAAGGCTGAATTAGAAGGGTTAGAATCGAGATTGAATTGACAAGTTACCTAACTAAAAAATGACCAATAACCTGAATAATTGAAAACTTGTAATACTAATAATACGAGCTTCTTTTTCAAGGTGTTGAAATTAACGTATAGGCTCGCTTAATCACATGACTAATAATGAATATACTTTGATTTTTTGATTGATTTTTTTAAGAACAAATCAAATATAAAATAGAACCTTTACAACTGAAATAATCTAATTAGGCAACTAATCAAAACAAGTCCCAATAGAAGGGTAATCAAAAGCAATGGTGATAACAAATACGATACGGGTTTTGGTTTAATATTAGTGGGCTGAGTAAAAAAGAAAGGGTTGTTAGGATCAAAGGGGTTCACTAGGGGTCAATTATGAGGGCAGGCTTTTTAGTGGAATAAGTGGGTTGAATCCTAGGTGCCTTAATCATCTCTGTTTATCAACTCAATAGCGTGGTCTCGACATGTATAATCGAAGCAAGTTCTAGAATAACAAATCAATGTTGACACACTCATAATCAATAAAGTGAGCATGAAAATAATATATGCTCTAAAGGCTCAAAATCTCAAAAAAATTATGGGTATTTTGATGTCAACCTCGTAAATTTCAAACTTCAAGGTGACAACTTAGATTCAGGTAGACAACCTAACAGAATTTTTAATTTTTGAAAATAGACTCATCGTGCTTGATTCTATAGTATCTTAAAGTTTAAATCATCATTGCACAATTATCAATGAATTAATCTAAAACATATTAATAAAAATCATGAATCAACAAGAATTTCATTCTAATTAGTGATATGAGAAAATTACTTTAAGACAGGATATCATTTAGGAATTTGAGAATAATGCAAAAAGTTAGGCACTTTTTCTAATAAACTTTCACCCCCCACACTTAAGATGTACATTACCCTCAATGTACAAAGATAGATAATAATCATATAATAAGAAAATCAAAAGAGAGGGAGATAGGTGAAACTTCCTGAATTTTTGGATAGATTCCTTGAGTTGGAAGTGTGGAAACTTGATACGGAGGTTAAAGATAAATTGGAGGGAGCGCCTCTAGTTCCTGTGCTAGATGAATAAATTGGGTAACTCGTGAAGAATTATCCAGGAACTAGTAATAATAATTTAAATTATACTAATTATATAATTAAAGTAAATAAAAATAACAAGAAAGAAAATATAAATTAAAATAAAACTAAAAGGGAAGATGAACGGACTAGAAAGTCCTTATTTGTAGATGGTTCACGAGGTGGGTGTGGTGTCTAAGGCCATGGTGTTGTGATTCCCTAGCAGCCTTTAGAACCTAAACCCAAGAAACTAAAACAAAATAAAATAAATTAAGCATATGAAAATTAAGGAAAAGGAAAATAAAGGAGATGAAAAGAGTAAAATAAAAGTTAAAAGGTCTCAGAGACTCTTGGCTTGTCGAGTTAATGAAGCGGCTGGCATGAGCTTATGTTGATTTGTCTCGCACAGGGAGACAGGACTCAGATCTTTCTGTTTCTTCGACATTGTTGAAGTGTAGATTGAAGGTTTTTGTGGAGTAATGGAGAGAGAAAGTGAAGATGAAGGGAAGTGGATGAGTGGATGGGGAATGGGTGAGAAGGAGAGAGGGGTATTTTAAATAGAAAATTTTAGCTCTGGTACATCCCGCGTATCGTGGGCGTGTTGTGTCACACGGCCATGCCAGCAGGTCGTGTAGTGGTTCAATTGCTTCTTCCACGCCTGATATTTAGGTTACCACACCTGTGTTGGTTCAACAGTGTCGGCCACGACTATGTCGCACGGCCGTGGTGTTAGGTGAGCCCGCGATTCAAAGATATTTTTCTCGTCCTGTCTCGTACTATCTCTGCCATATCAGTACAGAGACTGTAGCTTCCACACGGCCACGGATTTGTGTAAGGCCGTGTGATGTGAAAATTTGTGCTTCATTAACTTGGTTAATTTGTAGTTTAGGTGCTAAAAGAAAAAGAATTGAAAATAAATGGGTTAGTGCTCGGGTTACCTCCCGAGAAGTGCTTGTTTAAAGTCTTAAGCTAGACTTACCTCTCATTCGTACCTTCACGGTAGTTTAAGGAGTGAAAAATCCTTTTCCGTTCTATCATCATATAATTTGAGTCGACTAGAGTTTACTTTAAAAGTACCGAAAGTATTACTTACCTTGACTGTTTCGTAAGGAAAAACATTAAGTACCGTAAAGGGGATCTCTTCGGTTATTTTTAGGTTTGATGTGGTGATTCACGTGGGTCTATACTATCTAATAGTACCTGATCTCCTATTTTGAAGTAGTTAGATGTTCCTTTAAGTTCTTCTGGGGTTTCCTTCGGTTTCACTTTGTGTGGGGTTGATTCCTCCATGAAATGTGTCTCCCACTCATCTAGATCATCGATCTGAAGCCGTCGTTTCTCATGAGATATTTCATTATTGGTATGAGCTATAGGATCTGGCTTTGTAGTGTGATTCTATGGTGTTTCCTACAAAAGAAGTTTAATTGAATGTTTATCAAGGGAATTTACGTCCTCACCTTTCTCACTCGATGTCCTAGCTGAATCGAGAGCTTGAAGACTGATTGATTCGTCACCTACACAAAGTATGAGTTCACCTATGCTAACATCAATTTTAGATCTGATAGTTGCTAGAAAAGGTCTTCCCAGAATTAAGGGGGTGCTATTGTTTTCATCTATATCTAAAATAATAAAGTCTACAGGGAATATGGATTTATCAACTTTAACTAGTACATCTTCTATTATACCTTTAGGGATGTGAATAGTTTTATCAGCTAATTGAATACTCATCCTGGTTTGCTTAGGTTTCCCTATACCTAGCTGTTTAAACATTTTAGATGGCATAACATTGATGCTTGCCCCTAAATCAGCTAAAGTATTATCAACAGATAAACTACCGATTATACATGGAATTGTAAAACTCCTTTGATCTTTTAATTTACGTGATAATCTATTTTGTAAGATTGCTGAGCATACTGCATTTAGTTCCACATATGACTTCTCGTCTAACTTTCGCTTGTTTGTTAAGAGCTCTTTTAAAAATTTCCTTGAATCTGGCATCTACGAAAGAGATTTAAGAAGTGGTAAGTTAATATGTAATTTCTTTAAGATTTTAAGGAACTTACTGAAATGTTCTTCTGTGCTGTCTTCCGTTATCGCATTGGGGTAAGCTGTATGAGGTTTGTATTCTTTAATTACCAGTTTTGGCTTTTCTTGGCTTACCTTAATCTTACCTTTACTTACCACAGGTTCTTGCCTTGGCTCAGGTTCAGATTCGACTAAGTTTTCACTGTCATGAGCTGTTATGACTTGAATTGTAACATCCTAGATTAGGGGTTATGCATTCGTGCATAATTCATGAGATAGTGGGATCAGTGGGTGTGTTGGATGTGTTCTGAAGAGTTTCAAGAACCCTAAGATGAAAGAAAATGAAAGGAAATGTAAGGAAATGTAAGGAAAAGAAAGGAAATATAAGGAAAAGTAAGGAAATGTAAGGAAATGTAAGGAAATGTAGGGAAATGTAAGGAAATGAAAGGAAATGAAAGGAAATGAAAGGAAATGTAAGGAAATGAAAGGAAATGTAAGGAAATGTATGGAAATGTATGGAAATATATGGAAATGTAAGGAAATGTATGGAAATGTATGGAAATGTGTGGAAATGTAAGGAGATGTATGGAAATGTAAGAAATGCTTTAGAAATGTTAAGTTTTGGAAACTAAACTAAAATAGGAAATGACCATTTTGGAAACCAAGTAAATTAGGAAAGTGAACATTTTGGAAACCAAGCCAAAAGAGGAAACTAAACATTTTGGAAACCAAGCCAAAAGAGGAAACTAAACATTTTGGAAACCAAACCAAAATAGAAAACTAAACATTTTGGAAACCAAACCAAAATAGGAAACTAAACATTTTGGAAACCAAGCCAAAATAGGAAACTAAACATTTTGGAAACTTGGAAAATCTGAGCATGAAAATTTTGGAAACTTAAAATGACCCTGAATGTCGAATTTTAGAGCCAAAGGGGAACTTAGGGCCAAGTGACCCTAAAATATAAAGTACATGAAATTTGACCCAATAACGGACTTGGAAAAGTGGGTGAAGATGCCACCTAAGGCCTTAGAAAATGGCCCATATGCAAAAGGTTTTGGGCTTGAGTTCGAGTCACATAAGAAGCAAATAAAATAAGTTTTATTTTTCTTCTAGAAGCCCAAGAGGTGGACAGCACAAGGCTTGCAAAAGAGGAGTTTCACTCTCTTTAAAACTCGGCTAATTAGAAGATCATAAGAACTCTTAAGGGAAGAGTTTAATTCTCTTTAAAATTCGGCTAAATAGGTGGATAAATGAAGAATTATTCTTTAATTAGGAAAATAAGGAAGAGTGGTGGCCAAGTAAAGGATTCTTGGCCTAGTAAATTCGGCTATAAAAGGAGGGACTAGGGCCATTCATTATTCATTCCCTCTCTTTCCTCCGCCAAATATTCTTCTTGAGCATCCATTCTTTTCTTCTTTTCTTTTAGCCTCCTAGCCGATTTCCTTCTAAGCCTATTATTCCTCTCTTCTTTCATCTTTGAAACCAAATACATAAGGGAATCATAGCCGATTGTTCATCAAGTCTCTAAGTCGAATCTCGAAGGTTGAAGTGAAGGTACAATCGATTCCTTCAAATAAGGGTAAGATCCAAGTTTAGTTTTCCATTCTTTTATATTCTAGACTTATTGAAATTTAGAGACTAATTTCGATTATTAATCTTGGCGAATCATGAAGAAGAAATTCTTTTCGAAGGTACACCATAGGCCACGTGTTCCTAGTTATTCGGTGAATTTGGATTTAAGATACACAAGGTAAGTACCTAAAAGTATTGACCAAAGCTTGTATGATTATCTAGATCAGTTCTTTAATTATTAAAAATCGAAAACTAACCCATATTGAGATTCAAGGTTGGTGAATATCAAGTGAAGGAAAACCAAGTTTTGGATTTGAATAAACACCAAATCGGCATCAAAGGTAAGTCTTTTACAAATCCTACTAGGATTTGGATATCATAGCCAAATAGAATTTATGCTAAGTAATAAAGGATGAATCAAATGTAGGGACTAAGGATCTAAACTTTAGATCTAGCTTTTGAATCTCAAGGAATCGCTAAACAAATCGGTGTGTATGCACACTAACTTTCGATATTTCATATGGCAATTATTTTTATTATATGATTATATGAATATGGCTAAGTACCTAATGTGGTACAAAAGTACTGTGCACGTTTCCTACTTCGATAGGATTATGAAATATGTTATTTTATAACATGTGAATATTTGAATGTTAAGCATGATATATATATATTTGGGGCATTGGGATTTATGTGAAAGGGAAGAAGGTGTTGACTTGATCTCACCAACGTTATTTTGAAGGTGTTGACGGTCTCACCAGCGTTATATTTGAAGGTGTTGACTTGGTCTCACCAACGTTATATTTGAAGGTGTTGACTTGGTCTCACCAACGTTATATTTGAAGGTGTTGACTTGGTCTCACCAGCGTTATATTTGAAGGTGTTGACTTGGTCTCACCAATGTTATATTTGAAGGTGTTGACTTGGTCTCACCAACGTTATATTTGAAGGTGTTGACTTGGTCTCACTAACGTTATATGGTGACTACGGTCACAAATATTTGAATATGGTATGTAGCGGATGGAGGGTTGACTTAGTAGTCCCACGATGTGAATGGGTGTGCGGTGGTGTGTAGCGGATGGACCATTAGGATTGGATTTGGGTTGCATCATAATTTGATTTTATATGGATCCGATGATTTGAACATGAATGCTGATTTGTTGAATGTTAGTATTGTGTGCACATTGAGTCTGTTGACTCACCCGTTATGGGAACTATTTTAGGTGTTGAAGCAGTGATGGACCGGGCGGTAGATGTTGAGGTGGCCATGCTACATTCAAGATTTTATTTAGTTTGGACTTTTACTTTTATTTTATTTTGGGTTTTACTTGATGTAATAAGGCCATAAAGCCCAAGTGGATTTCTCTTTATTTTTGCTTTACTATTAAGTTTTATGCTAAGAACTATTTTGGATGTATTTAATTAAATGGGTTTACAAGTATAAATAAATGGGTTTACAACCTAAGCCCAACTCAAAACAATAGTTTTTCTAAAAATTTACAAATTTTCTCTAAGTAACGAAAATGTTTGAAACCGGTTTACTTTAGGAACATACCAGATCCGATCCATTCTCGTGGGCCGGGTGTGGGGTGTTTCATGAATTGCTCCTTGGGATTAGTCTCAGTGTTACTTGGCAAGCTACCTAGTGGTCGTTCTGAGATCAACTTTGCAAGTTGCCTTAACTGGTTCCCGATTCCTTTAATCGATGCTTGTTGATTTTTGAGTGTTGTCTCGGTGTTTTGAAATCGAGTTTTAGACACCACTATGAATTTTGTCAGCATCTCTTCAAGGTTTGGCTTCTTTTCCTATGGGTAGAGCTGTTGTTGGAAGTTTGGAGGGGGTGGTTGTTGTCTCTGATTACCTTGACCACCCCACGAGAAATTGGGTGGTTCCTCCAACCTGGATTATAAGTATTACTATAGGGGTTATTTTGAGGTCTAAAATTGTTACCCGTATAGCTTAATTGTTCGCTTTCCACGCCCGGATTATAGGGTGGGTACTCAGGATTCGCCACACCCTCTAGATTTGAGTCACATTACATAACTAGATGTACCTGCAAAGAATCATGCAAACCGTCAATCTTTTATTCATCATCTCTACCGATTTGATAGCATGGTGACTGCGTCGAGATTGAAAACTTCGGCTACTTTGGTTGGCTTTATCCTTGTAACTTGCCACTGATAGTTATTTAATGACATCTCCTCAATGAATTCATAAGCTGCTTCGAGAGTTTTGTTATTCGTGGTTCACCGCATGGTTGAGTCAATTAAGCGCCTAGTTGAGGGTTCACACTTGTTGTAAAAAGTTTGGACTTGTAACCACAAGGGTAAAACATGGTGTGTGCACTTTCTTATGACTTTGTATCTCTCCAATGCGTCAGATATAATGTTTCTAAATCCATCTGCACAAAAGAAGAGATATCATTCCTTAATTTGGCCGATGGAAAATATTTTAATTAAAATTTTTAGGTCATTTGGTCCCATGTAGTGATTGATCCTCATGGAAGAGAATGTAACCATTGTTTGGCTTTATTTCTCAAGGAAAAAGGGAAATAACCGAAGGAGAATGGCACCATCAGAAACACTATTTATTTTGAAGGTATCACAAAATTCTAGGAAATTAGCTAAATGAGTACTTTGGTCTTCGTCCTGCAAACCATCAAATTGAATAAACTGTTGAATCATTTGTATAGCGTTAGGTTTTAATTCAAAATTATTAGCGGCTATAGCAGGCCTAACAATACTTGATTCAGCTCCTGTTAAATTAGGTTTAGCATAATCATACATAGTTTGTGAAGCATGATGGTCGGTCATATCTTGATGAGGCAGATTATTCTCAGCCATCCTTTCAGTGGTATTGGTTTCGTCCTCTTGCTCTTCTTGTATGTAATTTAAGCCTCATTTTATTTCTCTACGATTTCTGCGTACGGTTTCTTCGATATCACTGTCGTAAAGTAGTGATCCTGTCGAGTTCCTTCTAGTCATAAACTGGAGTTACCTGCTAGAAAAGAAGATAAAAAGAGAAAAGAAAATTTAGAAAAGTAAAAATAAAACTTAATTGCAAAAATAATACAATATAGCTAAAGTAATAAAAATTGAGCGTTCTTAATATTTTAGTTCCTCGACAATGGTGCTAAAAACTTGATCGTGTCTGTTGAGTCTTAAAAATTTATAAAAAGAATGATCAAACCTGGAAACTAACTAAGACAATGATGGAGGCAAGTGCACCTATCGAACAGTAGTATAGCTAGCGGTAAGACCGAATTGTCGAACCCAAAGGAGCCAAAAGTAATAATAGTAACATTGTTTCTATTATTTAGCCTGCGAATTAAGTAGATTTTTATCTAATCTAAAATTAACTATTCAATTAAACTAAAGATGCGAAGACAAAGAAGAAATTGGGGAAAAGACTTGAGAGAAAATCGATTGACTTGGACAATACCTAAGGAAGAATCCACCTAGACTTCACTTGTTATCTAACTCTGAACCGGGCAATTTATTCATTTCACTTAATCTGTAGGATTCCCTAATTTATATTAATCCCTCTCTTCAAGGCTACTAACGTCTAACCCTAGGTTGATTAATTGAAATCTCTTTCTAATTAAAAACCCTAGAATTGCATTAACTCGATCTATAGACTCTATATTAGGTTTGACCCTAATCCGGTAGATTTTTGTTGTAATATTTGGGAATTTAATTAATATCTACGTGTTAGTATGCTTTGTATGCTGTTTGAGTGTGTTTGGGGGCTTCGGGAAACCTTGGGGTTAGGTAGAAACCTTAGTGAAAATTTTGGGTTCAAGGCTTTTAAGGGAGAGCTAGTAGCATCAGGCCTTAAGAGATTTTATGTAGGGTCTATGACACAAGAAAGGAAGTGGTGGAGTGGCAGAGGTAACGACTAGGTGCTAAGGGGAGTGTTGCGTCACAAGGGGTGCCAAGGGGGGAGAGGTTCGAATCACGCCAGCAGCAAAGAGGAGCTTTGTTTTTTGGTGTTTTGCGTCAAGGAGGGGGGAGTGTTGGACGGCAAGCAAACTCTGGGGAAGACTTGGTCAAGGTTTTTGAATGTGTGGTGGAAAGTGGAGTGGAAGGTTTGAATGAGTCAAACTCACTTGAACGGGTGAAGGAGAGGGAATTACTCGATATTCTCTACTTGTTAATTGATTATTTTTAGGGATGAAATCACTCGATATTCTCTACTTGTTAATCCTTCAGAAATAGTGGTAAGCCAAAACCTCTCCGTAGATAAATACGTTCACTCATCATAGTATTTTTCTAACCGAGACTTTTTCAATGGAGGCAAGTGGTAACAATTTGAAAGGAAAAGCAATAGGAGATCTCAAAAGGAGTGAATTTGCAATTCCTACTCCTAATTTCAAATGAAGGGCGGTGTCGGCGGTTCAGATTTTTCACCAGGCTATGGACCATCATCCGGTGAAAATAGACAAATCATGGTCGTTCACAATACTAAGGGTAAGCGTTTCAGTAGATTGTTTGATTTAGATTTAGATTAATAAAATCTCGTTTGTTGGATTAATCGAGCGTAATGGTGATTTAGGTGCCGACGATCAAGAAGGATTAATCCTTACCGTAATCAGGTGTGTAATCTCATACCGAAATACCGTAGGTTCATGATTAGATATCACGTTGGAAAAATAGATCGTTATTATTTATATGGTTAAAAATCGTAATATGGTACAAATCGGGATATTTGCTTAAATTACATTATTTCTATAGATTTGTCAAACTCAATATTAAGATTTGTTAAAATTACGAAAATGCCCCTATGGGTCGAATTACTAAAATGCCCTATGGGCCGGTTTACCAAATGCCTTTTTGGGCCAAATTACCAAAATACCCCTATGGGCGATTTACTAGATTGCCTTAGTGGGCCGAATTACAAAGTGCTATAATAGGTCGATTCACTGAAATGAATTCCTGGATTAATGATTGGTGTTCATATATGTGGATATTATGCTTTATTAAGTATGTTGCATGTTACATATTGCATGGGTTGGGAAAAATTGAATGAAGAGAAGTGTAGCCTGGTGGCATTGCCACAATTTGTTCATTAATGTGCTTATGACTCTGGTGGCTCAACCACAAATATTATAAATGGCAACTTGCCTGCGAATTGGTGTGAGTGGCGGGGTGGGTTGACTTGATCCCCACAGGTGTGATTGGCTGGTGGGGGGTGTGATGGATGGATGGGTTGGGTTGCATACATATTGTAACATCCCAAAATTGGGCCTACTAGGATTGGGCCCAATGAGCTTTGGGCGTAGGAGTGTTTAAAATTTTTGAGAACAAGAGAATGGCATTATTGCAAATTGGACTTTTTAGCTAAGTGAATTTGGAAGGTTACAAGGTTTCTATGAAGTCTCGGGTTTAATTGGGCCTTAGAAAAAATTTTGTATTTTAGCACTTTAAGGAGAGATGGTAAGTAGCTTCAATGCTTATTGAAATAAATGAATAAATGGTTAGCATAAATGAGCTATTGGTAAAGAGGTTATGGCATCAAGTGAAGTACTTTGAGGGAGGAGGTTCAAATCTCTTTGTGTGCAATTTTGACTTTTATTTTTACACTCTTTCCTTAAGTGTCGGCCAAGGAGTAAATATGGCAAGTTTGACTTCATTATTTTTGGTAAGGTGGCTATAAGAATAAGGCAAGGTTGAAGTTTGGGAAAGGAATCAAGAGAAATAGGAATGAAAGGGGGACATGAGGCTTAATTCGTGGGTGATGTTTTGGAAAGCTTGGGTGGCCAACTCTTATCCTAGGGGGGATGCATGTGGACGATTTTAGGGAGATAAGGTAGCTGATTTTTTTTTTATTTTGGCATTTGGTAAAGACTTAGTGGTGTTTTGGCAAAATTTCCCTTTGACAAATTTGTGAAATATCTCCCATTTTGCAACTCTCCTTGCTGAAACATATTAGCACAATAGTGCATTTTCTCTTCTCTTGAATTGGTCACATATTCATCTTTTTTTCTAATCTCCTTGATAGCTGAATATCATTGTTCATTCTCCTCCATAACCAAAACCTTTCCATCGTTCTTTCTTTCTCATTCCTTAAGCAATCGGTAAGTATTCTTTCCAATGTTTTATTTTCTCCTCTTATGACCGAATCCATACTTTGGTTTTGGATGGTCATTTTGACCTAGACCATCACCTTACTTTCTCTCATCGAAATCGTTTTCTTCTTAGTAGTGATATAGAGGAGGCGAATATCACAACATCACCTAATCATCTCTAGTCATAGGACGATCGTGAGAAACGAGATTATAATCGATTAAGGTAAGGAAGATCTTTCATAGTCCATTCGATATCTCCATTTGGTTATTGAGTTAATCGGATTGAAGGTTGGCTATTGATATTGTTGGTAGGATTGATTCTTGGTGCATCGAGGGAGATCACAGTCGTGGTAAGTGGAGTTAGCCTAATAAAGTGTTTCTAGTTACGATTATCGAAGTTGAGACTAACCTTCTATCAACTATCAATATAGGTGTTGAAATCGGAGAAAGCACAACTCGTAATCAAGGTGTGTAATCTCGTACCTTTCCGAATATATGTTTGAAATGGTAAGTAAATCTCACATCTCTCTGAAAGTTTACATGAAATATTCTGTGATTCGGTAGAAATACCGAAGAAAAGTGATAACCGACATCCGTGATCACTCGGACGTGCGTATGCTCATAGTGGTAATCATGTTTTGTAATAAAATAGTTTCGGTCAGAAATAGTGATGTGTAATTGAAAAATCACAAAAATTGGACAAAAGGAATTACAAAGTGAGTAAGATATAAGATTATAGATTACTGTGTCTACTTTAATATGGAAGAAACGGAGAAGGAAAAGGAATATTGTATTCTGAGATATGTTAATTTTAGTGAGACTGGTTCTGAATAGCTTCGGGGTATTCTTTTCTATCTTGGAAAAATTGTATAAAATTGTAAAAAGTGAATTATGGGACATAATTTATATGTATGGATTCCTTAGTGAGACTATTATTACTAGAGACAAGTGGGAGCAGTATATGAAAACTGTACACTGAGATATTTCGATTTTGGGTAAGAGAGGTCAGAATTGTTGGACAGTGAAATAAGGGAAACTTTAATGAATAAATTGTACTAAATGGTTAAGGTAAAAATTCTGGAAAAATTATAGTAATAAGAAATATGAGTTTAGTTTCAAGGAAAATTTACGGATTTAGATTTCGAGATTCCTAACATGAGTTATGGTCAATTTAGTCAGTATGATGTAGATGGACAGTTTCGATTTTATGCCCCAAATTAGTAGTTAACCCTAGGTTGCGAAATTACCATATTACCCTTAGAGGGTAAATTACCGAAATACCCCTGGGTTGCGAGATTACCGAATTACCCTCGACAGGCAAAATTACAAAACTGCCCTTATGGGCTGAATTGTGGAATTGCCCTCAATGGATTAAATCGATAAAAGTGATATATGGGCCAAATGTGATATTTGCTATATGGGCCAAATGTGATATTTTCTATATGGGCCAAATGTGATATTTGCTATATGGGCCAAAATGTGATATGGGCCAGATTGTTTAAATTTTTTTTTTATAATGGGCCATATGTTTGTAATAATTATATGAATGAATTATTGTAAATGAATATGCATACATGATTTGCATGGGTTGGGATATTTGATGAAGTGAAGTTCTGGTAGCTTTGCTACAAAATTCTGGTGGCTTGTCCACAAATTGATATATGGCTTAATGCCCAGTTTGATATATGGCCTCGTGCCCAGTTTTATATATGGCTTCGTGCCCAATTTTATAAATGGATAAATGCCTGCGATTATAAATGGCCACTGGCCTGCGAATTATTGTTATAAATGGCTTAATGCCTGCGATAGGTGTGTTGGCGGGGTGGGTTGACTGATGATCCCCACAGGTGTGTTGGTTGGTACGGGTGGTGTGTAGCGGATGGAAAACTAGGTTTGGTTGGGAAATTACATTTCATAAACATGTTATATTTGATACATTATTGTTATTGTAAATGGCCTTAGGCCCAAAATATTGCTATGTGTGTTTCGACCCAGTGGATGATGGTAAGGGGATTTCACACTGAGTTCTTATAACTCACCCCCCCTTTTCTCTTAACCCTTGTAGGTAATGCTCAGTGACGAGGACTTGGTGTAGGCCATACTTCAGAAATGGTTTTATTTGGACTTTAGTTTCTTACTTCGTTTACTTTATTACTTTACTATTTTGGGTTATGTGTTGTAATAAGGCCTCTGGATTATTTTATTTTGCTTTATATTTGACGATTTATATTTTACTCAAAATTTTTTAAATGGGATTTTCTAAAATCATAATAAAGGTTTTTGAAAATCGATTAACAAATGAATTTTAAAATAAACTTTTACAAATATTTTTATTACAAAATTTCCTCGAACTATCAACGATATTTCCAAAAGTCACGATTTTATAAAATTATTACTTCAAATTTAATCTATCAATCTTGAAATTAGTAGTATTTTATTAAATATCTCAAGTCAAACTTGATTTTTTTGATTTTAACAAATCAACATCTATTTTTGTACGAATAGAAAAGGATCTAACATTTTTTATCACATTTGACATGTTTTCTTTATACGTTATCGAAAAACTTTTTAGTGTGACACACCGGATTCAGGCCTAACTTCTAGGCCGGGTTTGGGGTGTTACACATATACTTCATTTAAATATTGTATTGTAAATGGGATTCGGTCCAAGATTATGCTATATGGGCTTAGACCCAAGATATTGCTTTACGAGTTCAGACCCAGTGGATGGCGGTAAGGGGATTATGCACTGAGTTCTAGTAACTCACTCCTTTTCCTTAACCTTTGCAGGTAATGCTCAGTGATGTGGACTTGGGCCATGGATGACTTGGTAGAGGCCATACTTTATAAATGGTGCTTTCGAACTTTAAATTTCTATTTACGTTTACTTTATTACTTTTACTATTTTGGGTTTTTAAGTTGTAATAAGGCCTCTGGAATATTTTATTTTTGCTTTATGTTTGACGTATTTATTATTGTTCTTGAATTATTTAATGGGGATTTTTTTTAAAAGCATAACCAACGGTTTCCAAAATTGACTAATAAATAGATTTTATAACAAACTTTTATAAATAATTGAACTCGGATTTTCTTTCAAATCATCAACTACATTTTCAAAAGTCACGGTTTTAAAGTTCACTACCTCGATTTTGATTAGTCAATCAACCTCTCAAAAATAGTTGTATTTTATCAAATATTTACATCCAAACTTGTTTTTCTTAACCATAACCAAATAGCACTTATTGATACCAAATCCGGTGACCGCGATCACAAATCCGATGATGGGGCCAACCCATCGTGTGATACAAATCATGGCGTCAATCTCGTATAATCAGCTGTGGGGCCAACCCAGTGGTGCTTAAACCCGCGGGGCCGAGACAACGAGGTGCCAAACCTCTGGTGACCCAAAGTCACAAAATATCATTTGTGATGCGAAACCCTGGAGGTGCCAAACCTCACAGTCCCAAAGAACACGGATATCATACTCCCCTCCTCTCATTTCACCCATCATCATGCCATACTCATGTAAATCATGTATATCATGCAAGTCATGCATATCATACCAACATGCCTAGTATTGCATCTCATAGCACATACCTCATAATCATGCTAGTATATATCAATAACAAACTCATATTGAAGCGAAGGCTTTTTGATTAGTGTTTCATACCTATAGGGTATCATACCAATCCATCAAAGCTGTCTCGGTTTTAGAATCACTTTTATTAAGCAATCGGGTTTATTAACACATATTACTAAGTATAGAGTGTGTTAGTTACACACAGTATATCATAAGCCTTAATCCCAAAGAACCCGATCTAAAACCCTCAATCCTCTTGCTCCTAAAAACAATCGGCCAACCATGGGTTAATCACTTAAACCATTAACATATAACCATTTAAACCAAAGGGTATATCGATTAACCCTTACCTTAAACTTGATTTGGTTTCTACCAAATTTAGAACCAACAATGGTTCTTCGACAATCGACCTCACCCTAGAAAGAAAATGGTTAATCACTTAACGACTTGACTTAACGAAGACTAAATGAATAGACTAAAAAACTACTCTTACCACCACTTGGAGTTATTATGAGAGAAATAAGGCTCCTCTTAATTGTTCCCAAAATCCGGATGTCCTATAATAAAATTGGTTTACACAATAGATTAATACCTAAACCAATAACAAAATCGGCCCTTATCTAAACCACAATATAAGAATGAGAGAGAGGAAAATGGCCATTCATAGCTCTTACCTACCGGTAGATTGAAAACAAGCACCCAACAACAACCAATATTCGACCAACAAAACACCACTAAGAGAGAAGAAAGATTGACCTAGATGTGCCTCTACTTTCGGCTTTGTGTGAAAAGAAAAGAGAGTATAGATGAGGAAGAAATGGGTTGATATTGACCGGGAATCGAAATGGAAAGAGAAGAAGTAGAAAGCACCTTGATTTTTCTTGGAAAAGAAAAAGAAATGGAGAAAGAAAGCTTTGGGGAGACTTAGGCTATCAAGGTTTCAAAGAGGAAAGAGATGGAAGTGGGATGCTAGGTTGGCTTTGTTCAAATGAAGAAAGAAGAAGAAGAAACAAGGCAAAATTTAAACAACACAAGTGTTTGGGTTTCGGTTCAAGTAAAAGAAAATGAGAGAAACTCTTTGGAAATTTTGGCTTGTTTTTGACTAAAAAGAAAGAACTTTGTTTACTCCCCTATGTTGAAAATGCAAAATCCAAGTGGATTTGGCGCTTCCCCCACTCCCACAACCAAGTAGTCCACTCCCCAAAACCTCCCCAACATTCGATAAACACCTCAAACACTCCAAGCCACCCATTCAAAATACTTTGAATAAGTCTCCTTCCTACAATCGCTCTCCTCCTATTCCACCATTTGACTAGGTCTTAGGAGGTTTGAAATGCCTACAACTCCTCCCTCCATGTAGTCAAAATGGAGCAAAAATGTGGGATTTTAGCGACTTGAACTCGGGACCTCACCCCTTGTCAAAGCGTCACACCCACAAGCCCTTAGTGGGCGCTTTGATACACTCCTCCAACTTATTTCTTATGCAACAATTCACCAAATAATATATATTAACCGACTTCTTGACTCCTCTCACTAAGCCCAAAACTAAAATTTTCCCCACCTACTCAGGCATACCCTAGCCTACAACTAAGCCCGAAACCACACAAACAACAACATAGCAAGCCATTAACATACAAACAATGCCACCACAAAATAGCCACAACAATTGAATACTCATCTGGTTTGCTTAGGTTTCCCTATACCTAATTTGTTTAAACATTTTAGATGGCATAACATTGATGCTTGCCCTAAATCAGCTAAAGTATTATCAACAGATAAACTACCGATTATACATGGAATTGTAAAACTCCTTTGATCTTTTAATTTCGTGATAATCTATTTTGTAAGATTCTTGAGCATCGCATTTAGTTCCACATGTGACTTCTCGTCTAACTTTCGCTTGTTTGTTAAGAGCTCTTTTAAAAATTTCCTTGAATCTGGCATCTGCGAAAGAGATTTAAGAAATGGTAAGTTAATATGTAATTTCTTTAAGATTTTAAGGAACTTACTGAAATGTTCTTCTATGCTATCTTCCGTTATCGTATTGGGGTAAGTTTATATGAGGTTTGTATTCTTTAATTACGGTTTGGCTTTTCTTGGCTTACCTTAATCTTACCTTCACTTACCACGGTTCTTGCGCTTGGCTCGAGTTCAGATTCGACTAAGTTTTCACTGTCATGAGTTGTTATGGCTTGAATTGCTCCTTGGGATTAGTCTTAGTGTTACTTGGCAAGCTACCTAGTGGTCGATTCAGATCAAGCTGTGCGCAGTTGCCTTTGGTTCGATTCCTTTAATCGATGCTTGTTGATTTTTGAGTGTTGTCTCGGTGTTTTGAAATTGAGTTTTAGACACCACTATGAATTTTGTCGACATCTCTTCAAGGTTTGGCTTCTTTTCCTATGGGTAGAAATTGTTGTTGGAAGTTTGGAGGGGTGGTTGTTGTCTCACATTACCTTGACCACCCCACGAGAATTGGGTGGTTCCTCCAACTCGGATTATAAGTATTACTATAGGGGTTATTTTGGGGTCTAAAATTGTTACCCGTGTATAGCTTAATTGTTCGCTTTCCATGCCCGGATTATAGGGTGGGTACTCAGGATTCGCCACACCTTCTAGATTTGAGTCACATTACATAACTAGATGTACCTACAAAGAATCATGCAAACCGTCAATCTTTTTATTCATCATCTCTACCTGATTTGATAGCATGGTGACTGCATCGAGATTGAAAACTTCAGCTACTTTGGTTGGCTTTATCCTTGTAACTTGCCACTGATAGTTATTTAATGACATCTCCTCTATGAATTCATAAGCTGCTTCGAGAGTTTTGTTATTGAGGTTCCATGCGTGATTGAGTTAATGCTTGCCTAGTTGAGGGGTTCACACTATTGTAAAAAGTTTGGACTTGTAACCACAAGGGTAAAACATAGTGTGTGCACTTTCTTAACAGACTTTGTATCTCTCCCATGCGTCGTATAATGTTTCTAAATCCATCTGCACAAAAGAAGAGATATCATTCCTTAATTTGGCCGATGGAAAATATTTTAATTAAAAATTTTAGGTCATTTGGTCCCATGTAGTGATTGATCCTCATGGAAGAATGTAACCTTTGTTTGGCTTTATTTCTCAAGGAAAAGGAAATAACCGAAGGAGAATGGCACCATCAGAAACACTATTTATTTTGAAGGTATCACAAAATTCTAGGAAATTAGCTAAATGAGTATTTTGGTCTTCGTCCTGCAAACCATCAAATTGAACAAACTGTTGAATCATTGGTATAGTGTTAGGTTTTAATTCAAAATTATTAGCGGCTATAGCAGGCCTAACAATACTCGATTCAGCTCCTGTTAAATTAGGTTTAGCATAATCATACATAGTTTGTGAAGCATGATGGTCGGTCATATCTTGATGAGATGATTATTCTCGACCATCCTTTCCTTTGGTATTGGTTTACGTCCTCTTGCTCTTCTTGTATGTAATTTAAGCCTCGTCTTATTTCTCTCGATTTACTGCGTACGGTTTCTTCGATATCAACTTTCAGTAAAGTAGTGATCTGCTCGAGTTCCTTCTAATCATAAACTGGAGTTACTGCTAGAAAAGAAGATAAAAGAAAAAAGAAAATTTAGAAAAGTAAAATAAAATTTAATTGCAAAAAATAATACAATATAGCTAAAGTAATAAAAATTGAGCGTTCTTAATATTTTAGTTCCTCGACAATGGTGCTAAAAACTTGATCATGTCTGTCAAGTCTTAAAACTTTATAAAAAGAATGATCAAACCTGGAAACTAACTAAGACAATGATGGAGGCAAGTGCACCTATCGAACAGTAGTATAGCTAGCGGGAAGATCGGATTGTCGAACCCAAAGGAACCAAAAGTACTAATAGTAACATTGTTTCTATTATTTAGCCTGCGAATTAAGTAGATTTTTATCTAATCTAAAATTAACTATTCAATTAAACTAAAGATGCGAAGACAAAGAAGAAATTGGGGAAAAGACTTGAGAGAAAATCGATTGACTTGGACAATACACGAGGAAGAATCCACCTAGACTTCACTTGTTATCTAACTTCGAGCAGGAAATTTATTCATTTCACTTGATCCGTAAGATTCCTAATTTATATTAATCCCTCTCTTCAAGGCTACTAACGTCTAACCTAGGTTGATTAATTGAAATCTCTTTCTAATTAAAACCCTAGAATTGCATTAACTCGATCTATAGACTCCATATTAGGTTTGACCCTAATCCAGGTGATTTTCGTTGTAATATCTGGGATTTAGGGGTCATGCAATTTAATTAATATCTACGTGTTAGTATGCTTTATATGCTGTTTGAGTGTGTTTGGGGCTTCGGAAACCTTGGGGTTAGGTAGAAACCTTAGTGAAAATTTTGGGTTCAAGGCTTTTAAGGAGAGCTAGTAGCATCGGGCCTTAAGAGATTTTATGTGGGGTCTATGACACAAGAAAGGAAGTGGTGGAGTGGCGGAGAGTAGCGACTAGGTGCTAAGGGGTGTTGCGTCACAAAGGGTGCCAAGGGGAGAGGTTGAATCACGCCCAAGACAGCAAAGGGAGCTTTGTTTTTGGTGTTTTCGTCAAGGAGAGGGTGTTGGATGGACAAGCAAACTACAGGGAAGACTTGGTCAAGGTTTTTGAATGTGTGGTGGAAAGTGGGTGGAAGGTTTGAATGAGTCAAACTCACTTGAGCAGGTGAAGGAGAGGAATTACTCGATATTCTCTACTTGTTAATTGATTATTTTTAGGGACGAAATCACTCGATATTCTCTACTTGTTAATCCTTGAGAAATAGTGGTGGCGAAACCTCTCCTTAGATAAAATCGTTCACTCATCATAGTATTTTTCTAACAGAGACTTTTCAATGGAGGCAAGTGGTAACGATTTGAAAGGAAAAGCAATAGGAGATCTCAAAAGGGTGAATTTGCAATTCCTACTCTAATTTCAAATGAAGAAGCGGTGTCGGCGGTTCGGGATTTTCACCGGGCTATGGACCATCATCGGTGAAAATAGACAAATCATAGTCGTTCACGATACTAAGGGTAAGCGTTTCAATAGATCGTTTGATTTAGATTTAGATTAATAAAATCTCGTTTGTTGGATTAATCGGCGTAATGGTGATTTAGGTCTTGAAGCGATCAAGAAGGATTAATCCTTATCGTAATGTCGGATGTGTAATCTCATCTTGAAATCTAGTAGGTTCATGATTAGATATCACGTTGGAAAAATAGATCGTTATTATTTATATGGTTAAAATTGTAATATGGTACAAATCGGGATATTTGCTTAAATTACATTATTTCTATAGATTTGTCAAACTCGTTATTAAGATTTGTTAAAATTACAAAAATGCTATGGGTCAAATTACTAAAATGCCTATGGGCGATTTGCCAAATGCCTTTTGGGCCAAATTACCAAAATACCCACCTGGTGATTTACTAGATTGCCTTAGTGGGCGAATTACAAAGAAGTGCTATAATGGGCCGATTCTTTGAAATGAATTCCTGGATTAATGATTGGTGTTCATATATGTGGATATTATGCTTTATTAAGTATGTTGCATGTTACATATTGCATGGGTTGGGAAAAATTGAATGAAGAGAAGTGTAGCCTGGTGGCATTGCCACAATTTGTTAATTAATGTGCTTATGACTCTAGTGGCTCAGCTACAAATATTATGAATGGCAACTTGCCTACGAATTGGTGTGAGTGGCAGGGTGGGTTGACTTGATCCCCAGGTGTGATTGGTTTGGTGGGGGTGTGATGGACGGATGGGTTGGGTTGTATACATATTGTAACATCCCAAAATTGGGCCTACTAAGTTGGGCCCAATGAGCTTTAGGCAGGAGTGTTTAAAATTTTGAGAACAAGAGAATGGCATTATTGCAAATTGGACTTTTAGCTAAGTGAATTTGGAAGGTTACAAGGTTTCTATGAAGTCTTGGGTTTAATTGGGCCTTAGGAAAAATTTTGTATTTTAGCACTTTAAGGAGAGATGGTAAGTAGCTTCAATGCTTATTGAAATAAATGAATAAATGGTTAGCATAAATGAGCTATTGGTAAAGAGGTTATGGCATCAAGTGAAGTACATTGAGGAGGAGGTTCAAATCTCTTTGTGTGCAATTTTGACTTTTATTTTACACTCTTTCCTTAAGTGTCACCAAGGAGTAAATATGGCAAGTTTTACTTCATTATTTTTGGTAAGGTGGCTATAAGAATAAGGCAAGGTTGAAGTTTGGGAAAGGAATCAAGAGAAATAGGAATGAAAGGGGACATGAGGCTTAATTAGTGGGTGATGTTTTGGAAAGCTTGGGTGGCCAACTCTTATCCTAGGGGGATGCATGTGGACGGTTTTAGGGAGATAAGGTAGCTGATTTTTTTTTTATTTTGGCATTTGGTAAAGACTTAGTGGTGTTTTGGCAAAATTTCCCTTTGACAAATTTGTGTCATATCTCCCATTTTGCAACTCTCCTTGCTGAAACATAATAGCACAATAGTGCATTTTCTCTTCTCTTGAATTGGTCACATATTCATCTTTTTCTAATCTCCTTGATAGCTGAATATCATTGTTCATTCTCCTCCATAACCAAAACCTTTCCATCGTTCTTTCTTTCTCATTCCTTAAGCAATGGTAGTATTCTTTCCAATGTTTTATTTTCTCCTCTTATGACCGAATCCATACTTTGGTTTTGGATGGTCATTTTGACTAGACCATCACCTTACTTTCTCTCATACGAAATCGTTTTCTTCTTCGTAGTGATATAGAGGAGGTAGAATATCACAACATCGCCTAATCATCTCTAGTCATAGGATGATCGTGAGAAGCAGATTATAATCGATTAAGGTAAGGAAGATCTTTCATAGTCCATTCGATATCTCCATTTGGTTATTGAGTTAATCGGATTGAAGGTTGGCTATTGATATTGTTGGTAGGATTGATTCTTGGTGCATTGAGGGAGATCACAGTCGTGGTAAGTGGAGCTAGCCTAATAAAGTGTTTCTAGTTACGATTATCGAAGTTGAGACTAACCTTCTATCAACTATCAATATAGGTGTTGAAATCGTTAGAAAGCACAACTTCGTAATCAAGGTGTGTAATCTCGTACCTTCCGAATATATGTTTGAAATGGTAAGTAAATCTCACATCTCTAAAAGTTTACATGAAATATTCGTGATTGGTAGAAATACCGAAGAAAAGCGATATGCATCCGTGGTCTTTCGGACGTCGCGTATGCTCGTAGTGGTAATCATGTTTTGTAATAAAAGCGATTTCGGTCGAAGCAGTGATATGTAATTGAAAAATCACAAAAAATTGGACAAAAGGAATTACAAAGTGAGTAAGATATAAGATTATAGATTACTGTGTCTACTTTAATATGGAAGAAATGGAGAAGGAAAAGGAATATTATATTCTGAGATATGTTAATTTTAGTGAGACTGGTTCTGAATGGCTTCGGGGTATTCTTTTCTATCTTGGAAAAATTGTATAAAATTGTAAAAAGTGAATTATGGGACATAATTTATATGTATGGATTCCTTAGTGAGACTATTATTACTAGAGACAAGTGGGAGCAGTATATGAAAACTGTACACTGAGATATTTTGATTTTGGGTAAGAGAGGTCAAAATTGTTGGACAGTGAAATAAGGGAAACTTTAAGGAATAAACTGTACTAAATGGTTAAGGTAAAAATTCTGGAAAATTACAGTAAAAGAAATATGAGTTTAGTTTGAGGAAAATTTACGGTTTAGATTTGAAATTCCTAACATGAGTTATGGTCAATTTAGTCGATATGATGGAGATGGGCAGGTTTAGATTTTATGCCCCAAATTAGTAGTTAACCCTAGGTTGCGAAATTACCATATTACCTTAGAGGGTAAATGCAGAAATACCCACGGGTTTGAGATTCTTGAATTACCCTCGACAGGTAAATTACAAAAATGCCCTTATGGGCTGAATTGTGGAATTGCCCTCAATGGATTAAATCGATAAAAGTGATATATGGGCCAAATGTGATATTTGCTATATGGGCCAAATGCGATATTTGATATATGGGCCAAATGTGATATTTTCTATATGGGCCAAATGTGATATTTGCTATATGGGCCAAAATGTGATATGGGCGGATTGTTTAAATTTTTTTTATAATGGGCCATATGTTTGTAATAATTATATGAATGAATTATTGTAAATGAATATGCATACATGATTTGCATGGGTTGGGATATTTGATGAAGTGAAGTTACGGTAGCTTTGCTACAAAATTACAGTGGCTTGTCCACAAATTGATATATGGCTTAATACCCGATTTGATATATGGCCTCGTGCCCGATTTGATATATAAACCGTGCCCAATTTTATAAATGGCTAAATGCTGCGATTATAAATAGCCCTTTGCAATTATTATTATAAATGGCTTAATGCATGCGATTGGTGTGTTGGCGGGGTGGGTTGGTGATGATCCCCGATTGTGTTGGTTGATGCGGGTGGTGTGTGAATGGAAAACTAGGTTTGGTTGGGAAATTACATTTCATAAACATGTTATATTTGATACATTATTGTTATTGTAAATGGCCTTAGGCCCAAAATATTGCTATGTGTGTTTAGGCCAGGTGGATGATGGTAAGGGATTTCACCTGAGTTCTTATAACTCACCCCTTTTCTCTTAACCCTTGTAGGTAATGCTCGATGTGAGGACTTGGTGTAGGCCATACTTGAAATGGTTTTATTTGGACTTTAGTTTCTTACTTCGTTTACTTTATTACTTTACTATTTTGGGTTATGTGTTGTAATAAGGCCTCTGGATTATTTTATTTTGCTTTATGTTTGGCGTGTTTATATTTTACTCAAAATTTTTTAAATGGGATTTTCTAAAATCATAATAAAGGTTTTTCAAAATTGATTAACAAATGAATTTCAAAATAAACTTTTACAAATATTTTTAATCTGAAAATTTCCTCGAACTATCAACGATATTTCCAAAAGTCCGCAGATTTATAAAATTATTACTTCAAATTTAATCGATCAATCTTGAAATTAGTAGTATTTTATTAAATATCTCAAGTCGAACTTGATTTTTGATTTTAACAAATCAACATCTATTTTTGTATGAATAGAAAAGGATCTAACATTTTTTATCACATTTGACATGTTTTCTTTTATCGTTATCGAAAAACTTTTTAGTGTGACACACGTTAGACTAACTTCTAGAGCGGGTTTGGGGTGTTACACATACTCTCATTTAAATATTGTATTGTAAATGGGCTTGGTCCAAGATTATGCTATATGGGCTTAGACCTAAGATATTGCTTTACGAGTTCAGACCCAATGGATGGCGGTAAGGGGATTATGCACTGAGTTCTAGTAACTCACTCCTTTTCCTTAACCCTTGCAGGTAATGCTCAGTGATGTGGACTTGGGCCATGGATGACTTGGTGGAGGCCATACTTTAGAAATGGTGTTTTCGAACTTTAAATTTCTATTTACGATTACTTCATTACTTTTACTATTTTCGATTTTTAAGTTGTAGTAAGGCCTCTGGAATATTTTATTTTTGCTTTATGTTTCACGTATTTATTAATGTTCTTGAATTATTTAATGGGGATTTTTTTTAAAAGCAAAACCAATGGTTTTTCAAAATTGGCTAATAAATGGATTTTATAACAAACTTTTATAAATAATTGAACTCGGATTTTCTTTCAAATTATCAACTACATTTTCAAAAGTCACGGTTTTAAAGTTCACTACCTCGATTTTTGATTAGTCAATCAACCTCTCAAAAATAGTTGTATTTTATCAAATATTTACATCCAAACTTGTTTTTCTTAACCATAACCAAATAGAACTTATGTAACACCCCAAACCGGTCAATACACCACGGCCGAATCCGGTATATTCGGGGAGAAATCGTGTTTTGGTGAAGATAGGCTTCCGTTTAAAAGTTTGATAAAACCCTTTGGTAAATTTCATACTTGCAGAAATCTTGGGCATGATTGTTTGAAAACTGATGTTTTCTTTGAAAACTCAAGAATTTCAAAACTTAATCGGTTATGAAGTTAAAAACACGTTTATTTCATTTAGAAATTCAAGTCGTTCTGATTGTTACTAGAACATTTTGACTTAGTAGAAAATCGAGTTTAAGATAGAAAAACATTTGAGTCCCCTTTATTCCAAATCTTAGTGTGATACGATGGTATAGTTTAAAATATCGCTTTTGTAGTTTTGAAATCGTTGTCTTTCCAAGTTTTGTAAATCTTAACCCAATTAATTTATTAAGGCATATCAAGAACCTATTTTAAACATAACCATAGCAAAACATAATTTTAAAGGCCATTTACAAATCAAAATAAAACCAAATAGTAATAAATAAGCTTAAGTACCAAATTTTATAAAAGTGCTGAGCAAATCCTTATTTAAGCATGGCATGAGCACCTCGAGTCCATCCGGCTCCATGTCCCGTCTAAGTGTCACTGAAATGTCAAAGGAGAGTGAGTTGCAAGACTCGGTGTATAAATCCTCCGATAATACAACATGCTAACACACATCATAGCAAAGCAATACAATTAATGCCCGTTCCTAACCATCCATTACACCTTCTCTACCCGTGTGGTACCAAACCACTAGTGGTGCCAAACCACTTTGGTGACCCAAAGTCACGATATCCATAATGTGGTGCCAAACCCTTTGGTGACCGAAGTCACGAATAATCCAATGATGGGGCCAACCCATCGTGTGATACCAAATCACTAGCGACAATCCCATATCCCATAAGTGGGGCCAACCCACGGTGGTGTCAAACCACGAGGGACGAGTCGCAATGAGGTGCCAAACCTCGGTGTCCCAAAGACACAAGTGTGATACCAAATCCTTTGGTGACCATGATCCTAAATCCGATGATGGGGCCAACCCATCGTGTGATACCAAATCAGGCGTCAATCTCGTATAATCAGCTGTGGGGCCAACCCACCGTGGTCTTAAGCCAGGGGCGAGACAACGAGGTGCCAAACCTGCGTGACCCAAAGTCACAAAATATCATTTGTGATGCGAAACCACTGGAGGTGCCAAACCTCAGGAGTCCCAAAGACACGGATATCATACTCCCCCTCCTCTCATTTCACCCATCATCATGCCATACTCATGTAAATCATGTATATCATGCAAGTCATGCATATCATACCAACATGCCTAGTATTGCATCTCATAGCACATACCTCATAATCATGCTAGTATATATCAATAACAAACTCATATTGAAACGAAGCTTACCGATTCCGTGTTCATACCCTATAGGTATCATACCAATCCATCAAAGCTGTCTCGGTTTTAGAATCACTTTTATTAAGCAATCAGGTTTATTAACACATATTACTAAGTATAGAGTGTGTTAGTTACACACAGTATATCATAAGCCTTAATCCCAAAGAACCGATCTAAAACCCTCAATCCTCTTGCTCCTAAAAACAATCGGCCAACCATGGGTTAATCACTTAAACCATTAACCATAACCATTTAAACCAAAGGGTATATCGATTAACCTTACCTTAAACTTGATTTGGTTTCTACCAAATTTAGAACCAACAATGGTTCTTCGACAATCGACCTCACCCTAGAAAGAAAATGGTTAATCCCTTATGACTTGACTTAACGAAGACTAAATGAATAGACTAAAAAACTACTCTTACCACTTACAGATTGTATGAGGAAATAAGGCTCCTCTTAATTGTTCCCAAAATCCGGATGTCCTATAATAAAATTGGTTTACACAATAGATTAATACCCTTCAACCAATAACAAAATCGGCCTTATCTAAACCACAATATAAGAATGAGAGAGAGGAAAATGGCCATTGCCATAGCTCTTACCACTACCGGTAGATTGAAAACAAGCACCCAACAACAACCAATATTGACCAACAAAACACCACTAAGAGAAGAAAGATTCACCTAGATGTTAACACTCCTACTTTCGACTTTGTGTGAAAAGAAAAGAGAGTATAGATGAGAAGAAATGGGTTGATATTGACCGAGAATCGAAATGGAAAGAGAAGAAGTAGAGAAGCACCTTCGATTTTTCTTGGAAAAGAAAAAGAAATGGAGAGAAAGCTTTGGGAGACTTAGGCTATCAAGGTTTCAAAAGAGGAAAGAGATGGAAGTGGGATGCTAGGTTGGCTTTGTTCAAATGAAGAAGAGAAGAAGAAACAAAGGCAAAATTTGGCAACACAAGTGTTTGGGTTTCGGTTCCAAGTAAAAGAAAATGAGAGAAACTCTTTGGAAATTTTGGCTTGTTTTGACCAAAAAGAAAAGAACTTTGTTTACTACTCCCTATGTTGAAAATGCACCAAAATCCAAGTGGATTTGGCACTTCCCCCTCCACACAACCAAGCCGTCCACTCCCCAAAACCTCCCCAACATTCATTAAACACCTCAAACACTCCAAGCCACCCATTCAAAATACTTTGAATAAGTCTCCTTCCTACAATCGCTCTCCACTCACTATTCCACCATTTGACTAGGTCTTAGGCAGAGTTTGAAATGCCTACAACTCCTCCCCTCCATGCCGTCAAAATGGAGCAAAAATGTGGGATTTTCGCAGCTTGAACTCAGGACCTCACCCCTTGTCAAAGGCGTCACACCCACAAGCCCTTAGTGGCGCCTATTACGCCACTCCACCAACTTATTTCTTATGCAACAATTCACCAAATAATATATATTAACCCCACTCCTTGACTCCTCTCACTAAGCCCAAAACTAAAATTTTCCCCACTACTCGGGCATACCCCTAGCCTACAACTAAGCCCGAAACCACACAAACAACAACATAGCAAGCCATTAACATGCAAACAATGCCACCACAAAATAGCCCCTAACTTGGGGATATTACGGTTCTACCCATAAAATAATTTCGACCTAAATTACAGTCGAAGAGTTGTGGGTATTCTTTGTCTCATCACATCCTCGGGTTCCCCACGTAGCTTCTTCCGCCATGATTACGCTAAAGAACCTTAACCAAAGGCACTGGACTTCCTCGCGGCACCTTCACATCGATCTAGGATCGCTATGGTTCTTCTTCCATGGTCAAATCTGGATTTACCTCGATCTCCTCCTTTGCTACCACATGTGATGCGGATCTAAGCGATACGGAAGCATCGAAGCGTGAAATCGTCGTGAATCGACTTAGCTTTCTGGCAACTCAAGGTGATCGCTCTGGTCCCACTCGTCTCAATACCTTATACGGTTCAATAAATCTTGGACTTAGCTTACCTTTCCTTCCGAACCTCAACACTTTCTTCCATGGCGAGACCTTGAAAAACTTGATCCCCATAGCAAACTCTATATCTCTTCGCAAGATCGGTATAAGACTTACGCGGTCAAAGCTTCCTTTAATCGAGCTGAATCAACAACCTTGCCTTGATCTCGACAACTAACTTTCTGGTCCCAACAATTGGCGTTCACCTAACTCCGTCAACACGCGGTGGCGACACTTCCTACCATACTAGCGCCTCATATGGTGCCATCTTGATGCTTGCTTGGTAACTATTGTTGTGGCGAATTCAGCTAACGGTGAATACTCCTCCCAACTACCCACAAGTCCAATACACAACCTCGTAACATGTCCTCCAAGATCGTATAACCCTTCCGTGCCCGTCGATCTGCGGATGAAATGTCGTACTAAAATCCAACCGCGTACCCAGAGCTTGATGCAACGCTTTCGAACCTTGGCGTAAATCTGGGATCCCTATCCAAGGTGATCAATCTTGGCACCTCGTGCGATCTCACTATCTCGACACATCTGACCGCCAACCTCGAAGTGAGTAATCCACCTCACCGGAATAAAGTGAGCTAATTTAGTCAGTCGATCCACAATTACCCAAACTGAATCTTTCTTGCTTGGCGTAGGCGGTAAACCACTGACGAAATCCATGGTTATCCTTTCCCACTTCCACTGAGGAATCTTCCTTTGGTGAAGCAACCACGCGACAGCGATGCTCGGCCTTGACTTCTTGACATGTCAAACACTTCCTACAAACTACATCACTTTCTTTTTTAGACCCGCCACGGAGGCTGTTCTCTGAGATCCCTATACATTTTGCTACCTTAGGATGCATAGCATAGGGGCTGCTATGTGCATCCTGAAGAATCTTTTGCCTTAACTCAGTATCCCTCGGCATACAAGCTCTCCCCCAAAAATACAGCACTCCATCACCAGACAAACTGTAACCCTCCAAACCATCATTCTGCACTTGTGTCCTCTGCGCCTCAAAACCTCATCCATCATTTGTTTTTTCTCGATCTGCTCAACCCAAGTAGGCAACACTGCAGCTCTGCGAGAATACTCCCGTCGTCATACAAACTCAAGTGGGCAAACATCGCTCTTAGATCCGAAAACAACCTTACGGCTCAACGCGTACGCCTGGCGTTAGCCTTGCCGGATGATACTCAATTGAGCAATCGTAGTCTTTTAGCAACTCAACCCATCTGCGGCGCCTCAAATTCAAATCCTTCTAAGTCAAAAGGTACTTGAGACTCTTGTGATCTGTATAGACTAAAATTCAAATCCTTCGAGTCAAAAGGTACTTGGAGACTCTTGTGATCTGTATAGACTATCGATCTCTCTCCGTACAAGTAATGCCTCCATATCTTCAAGGCAAAGACTACTGACCGCTAACTCCGGATCGTCGCGTTGGATAATTGACCTCATGTGGCCTCATTGCCGAGATCGTAAGCCACAACCTTCCCTTCTGCATCGACACACAACCCAAACACGTATGTGATGCATCATAAAAGCTGAATTCCTTTCCACCTCGAGGTTGAATTAGGATGGAGCTTGGTCAAAATCTTCTTCAACTTGTCGAAGCTCTCCTGCTGCTTCTCGGTCAAATGAAGCGGAACCCTTTTCTTAATAATTTGGTCATCGGTCTGCGATCAACAAAATCCTCTACCAACCTTGGTAGTATCACCAAACCAGAAAACTCACGAATCTCAGCTATTGACCTAGGCGGCTTCCAATCCAGCGCCTCAATCCTTGAGGATCCACTCTAATACCCTCAACCGATACTACATGACCCAAGAACGTCACCTCCTAAGCGAACTCGCATTTACTAAACTTTGCATACAATTTGTTTCTCCCTCAAAATCTGCAATACCACATAAATCGCATCATATTCCTCCTGGGTCCTTGAATATACCAAGATGTCGTCGATAAAACCACTCTGAACGATCCAAATACTATTGGAACACCCTATTCATCATATCCATGAAGGTTCTGCGGTAGCGTTAGTCATTAAGCGGCATAACTAAGAACTCAAAGTGCCCATACAGAGTGCGAAATGCCGTCTTGTAGATATCCGCCTCTTTCACCTTTAGCTGGTGATACCGGACCTTAAATCAATCTTGAGAAAGCCGGCGCATCTTTTAGGTGATCAAACAAGTCATCTATCCGAGGCGGCGGATACTTGTTTTGATCGTCGACTTATTCAATTGGCGGTAGTCTATACACATCCGCATAGTCACAGTCCTTCTTCTTGACAAAATGCAAGGCGCTCCCAAAGGCGAAACACTTGGCTCGATAAAGCCTCGGTCCAACAATTCTGGATCCGAGCCTTAGCTCCACTAACTCTTTAGGCGCCATCTGTGCATGGAGCTATAGAATCTTGGCGCAGTTAAGATAACAGATCTATCCGAACTCTACCTCACGATCGGTGGCAAACCCGGAAGCTCCTGGAAACACATCAACAAATTCCCTAAGCTGTCCGAACCGTCTCACAGTGAGACTCTTTAGCCTCCAAGGCATACACATGAACCACATATGCTTCTGACCCTTTCGACCATCTTCTCGCTTTCGGGCGAGATACCACATTAGACGGATAATTTCTCCTATTACCGATCGAACTACCTCATCACCCTTAGGCATTTTACGAACCATAAAGCTTAGCAGCGCAATCCAACCACTTTGGTACTTAACGGCCGGTCCATCCCAAGAATCGGATCGAACTCCCCAAGCGGTAGTTCCATCAGATCGACCACGAACACTACCCTTAGAGTACTAGAGGTACATCTCTATCTGACTTATCTACAACTACTGAGTGACCTAAAGGGCTTATTACGGTCATCACGCCTGAAGATATCTCGAGTCTAAATCCATGGTCTTCACTATGCTACTTGCAACATATGAATCGTCGAACCCACATCAATCAAAGTAGTAAATGGAGAACCAAAGATTAAAAAGCGTCTGGGTTATGACGTCCGATCATCGCCTCCTCTCGGTGCCTCGCCGCATAATCACTAGCCCGTTTGTCGGCCTCGACATTACACACACCTCACCTTGGTGCTCTCTAGCCATTGACAGAACCATTACCTCCTACGCCATTACCTCGGCCCTCTGCGGTGGTGGTCCGTTATTCTGTATTGAGTACGGTCGACTCTCGGATGAATCCTAGCCAACTTGGCAGACAGGTCCCTTCAATGCTTGTATGATTCATGTACATGCTGTATAAACTCGTATCAATCTCATACTCATCCATATATTTGATATACCCGTTGAACCATTTGGAATACTATCAAATACTTAGGAATCTCACACCATAAGTTCCAATACATAGTCGAAGCTATCTCAATCTCATATCTCATAAAATGCTCACTCTTGAGCTATCAACGAGTCTGCTCACACAAGCTGATGGTCATGATGTAGCTACACGGTGCTGCTCACACAACCTGACGAGAATCCATAACACATGCCGGATAACTCAGCCACCGGTAGGACGTACGGACCAGCACCCAAATCATATAACCCTTAATGACATGTCATTCATATCCTAATCTATTCCTAAGGTTTAATAGAGATTTCTTATTGTCGAATCTTCGTCAAACATTTTCGTAAAATCATATTCACAGTTAAATTCAATAATAAAGCATTTAAAACACAATTATACAAATGCTTGTTAACATACAAACTTATCTCGATTGCAAAAACGACGAAATAGATCGATTAGTCCAAAACTTTGTGTTTCCCTCTATCTAGATCCGAATTTCTCTTTTCTTGATCTATATGTAATCAAATTTAGCTTATTTAATTTTCATTCTATTCAATTTAACTCATAAAGCATATTATGGCAATTTTACACTTTTACCCCTAATATTTCAACATTTTTACAATTTAGTCCTTAGTTCATATAAATACAATTTTATGCAATTAGGTCCCTACCCATCTAGCCGAATTTCTCTTATTATCACAGCAGCCCATATTTTTCATTTATTTTACAATTTAACCATAAAATTTTCTCATTTCAAAAATAAATACCTAATTGACAATTTTACCAAAAATCACTTTACGGATGTTGTTTATCTAACAACAACCATGCATTTTCTATCATCAAACATCAAAATAAACACATATTTATCAATGGAAATGTAACACCCTAACCCATATCCGTCACCGGATTAGGGTTCGAGGCATTTTCAAAGAAAATATAGCTTTCGTACATTCACATAATCATATAGAACCTATTTACAATATATATATATATATATATATATATATATATATAACATTTTGTTAATTAAGTTTTAGTCTTAAATTATTAAGCACCCCAATATACCAATCATATCTCAAAGTTCCATCGAATTCATTTCAAACCTATACCATATTTTCAAGTCAATATACATGTCTTAAAATCACACAAAATACCTTAAAATACATACATAAATCATGAGCTTATCATTATAATGACATTCGAATATTTAATAACTATTAATCGCTTATTCTCAAAAATATATACATGAACTTAATAGACCAAACAAGCATTTCACAAAGTTTAATATCCAATATCATATGCGGTGTTGGAAATGATCATTATGAACAATTAAACTTGGCACAATTATTAAAGACTAAACATACCTCTTTTCTATTTACAAGACCATGCGCATGTGACCATTTTAATTTAAACCATTTGCAAGCACAAAACAACTCATAGTGTACTCAATTCATGTAACACCTATCTTACACATAATCACATTTTCTTTAATAAATCAGACGAAATCATAACATTTAATCATTCATATACATGTTTAAGTGATACTTTGATCTAACAATTTAAAATCGTCTTAATATAATCCATAAAAACAAAATATATACTTAAGTTATTTGAAAAGACAAATTCGAACCAAGCATATAATATTTATTAGTCATGTACGAATGCAATCCAAGTCCAAATATAACATCCAAGCAAAACATGCATATTTAATTTAATCAATATTACACAACTAAACACATCACACATATATGCCATGACCAACCTATATATATATATGTATATACGATATGCACCTAGATTATAACCGAATATACCCAAATATAATTCTTAATATCCAAACATCATAATAATATACTCATATGCATCACTAGATCATTAAACCATATGTCTCCACATTAAATAATATAGAACATAAGCCATATTTGTATGGCTATAATACATATAGTAATAAGGTTTCTACTCAAACAAGGACATATTCCCTCCTATACATGCCTTTATCTATAATAAAGCAAACTAGAGGAGTACCAAAAGAGTTGATAGTGTGGGGAACTTCAACGTTGATCCTCTGAACCTGTAGCTTGACCAGAATCTAATAAACAGAACAATTAAACAAAAACGGAGTAAGCTCATTAGCTTAGCAAGTCTCAAGCATTATCAAAATTCTTAACCAACCAAACCTAGTATAAACTAATCCATGATATTAACATTTATACTTTATTTGCAATTACATATAACAGGGCATCATCACTTCACATAACTTAGTAATATAACTTTGCTTACATGAACATCTTAATCACACTCAAATTGCGCATGTCTATTAACCACTTGACATAATATATATATATTTCTCATTTATAACATCACAACCAAGTATATAATATAACTCATTCTTTCATTTTTCTATTCGATCACAACCATAGCACATGTATACTTAGTATTAACATAACATATAAAATGCATACCTTGTGGCGAAATAACAAGTTCAATTCCAAGACATAAATTTACCTTTATTGCTTAAAGGCCTTGACTACTTAAATAAAGTACAAACGAGAAATTCACCGGTATAGAACCTTCTAAGCTTTTAACTGAACTTCACATACTGGCCCCAGGTCTATGTAACTCAAAATCTGTAACTTAAAACACCGGCATTAAGCCTGCTAGGCAATGAGCCCGAATGTGTCACCGGCACGAGGCCTGCTAGGCGATAAGCGAAATAAGTCACTAGGCACTGCTGGGCTCGAGCAGAAATAAGTCATAGGCACTAGGCTACTAAGCTTAAAGCAGAAATAAATCAGGCACTAGGCACGCTGGGCTTAAAGCCCAAAATAAATCATCGGCACTAGGCACGCTAGGCTTAAAGCAGAAATAAAGCACTAGGCTGCTGGGCTTAAAATAAATCATCAAGGCACTAGGCACGCTAGGCTTAAAGCCGAAATAAATCAGGCACTAGGCACCTTTGGGCTTAAAGCTCGAGATATCATCATTTTCAACATTTCAATGAGCGTTTCAATAGTATCATAACCACTTATCACTTAAATTTCATAATTCTATCACATTTCCAATTCAACTAAGCTTATTCACTTTTCACAAATAAAACTATTATAACATTGTATAACAAAACATATCCAATTCAATGTAATATTATTACATTCGGCTATCACATGAAAATATACCCAAATTTATCAAAAATTGTCATCAAATACTTTCATAATGCATTCTTTAATATAATCCGACAGGGACTTACCTCATTGTCGGTGGACCGCGTAGGCAAAGCTATTCAATAACCTTCGTCTTTCCCCGATCCAAATCCGTTTTTCTTTGTTCTTGATCTAAACACATTAAAATTTAACTCATTCAAGTACATTTCATTTCAATTTAGTCTCAAATCACATTAATGGGTAAATTACCCTTTTACCCCTAGTGTTTCACATTTTTACACTTTAATCCTAATTGCACAAAACACAAAATACACATTATTTCAATACAACACTCAAGGGCTGAATATGTATAAGGACTATATAAGTCCATTTCTTTCATTTATTTTGCATTTAAGCCCTCTCAAATTTTTATTTTTGCAAATTAGTCCTATTTACTCAATTTTCACTAAAACTTCAATACAAAACTTATCAATCTTAATCCTATCTTAAAATTAAATTCATCAAACATCAATTATCATATAACAATGCTAATGGCGAACCTTAGACATGCTCAGTTTAAAAATTACAACATGGGTTGACTACGGTTCGAAACAAGCGATCTCAAAACGTAAAATTAACAAAAGCGAGCTAGAATCCATACCTAATTGAAGCTTGAATGAATGGCCGAATGTACCAACTCTCTCTTTTACTTTGTTTCTTTCTTATTTCGGTCATGCAAAATGAAGCACTAAGCTTTATTTTATGTTTTATTTTACATATATTATGATATTTGGCCATTTACTAATTTAACCTTATTATTATAATATTCATTAACAAAACATAATGGCAAAAGTGAACTTTAACCGTCCACTAATATCAAGAATGGACTAATTGCCCTTTCAATGCTTCAAATCAAGAAACCACTATCAATTTGGCACATTTTACTATGGATTGAAACTTTTACGCTTTACGCGATTAAGTCCTTTTTCTCCAATTAGGCACTTAAGCGATTAAATTTTCTATGAAACTTTCACACATTAATTCACACATATTAGACACAAAATATAATATTAAAATATTTCTGGACTCGAATTCATGGTCCCAAAACCATCATTTCGATTAGGGTCAAATTCGATGCATTACAACTCTCCCCCTTTAGGATTTTAGTCCCGAAAATCTTACAGATTAAACAAAGTCGGATATTGTTGCCTCATTGAATCCTCGGGCTCCCCGTAGCCTCTTCAACTCCGTGCCGACTCCATAGTACTTTCACTAAAGGAATTCTTTTGTTTCTTAACTCTTTCATTTCCCGAGCTAAAATACGGATCGGTTCTTCCTTATCGTCATATCGGTGATTTCAATCTCGACGAAGTGATCACATCGACGGATCGATCTATATTCTGAAGCATCGAAGCGTGAAATCGTCATGTATCTTTTCTAACTCGGAGGGCAACTTCAATCTATAAGCAATAGGTCCAATATGTTCGATGATTTCATACGGTCCGATAAATCTCGGGCTCAACTTGCCTTTCCGACCAAATCGGAGTACTTTCTTCCACGGAGAAACTTTTAAGAATACACGATCTCTAACCTGAAACTCAATGTCTTTACGTTTCAAATCAGCATAGGACTTTTGACGATCCGAAGCAGCTTTCAAATTGCCTCTAATAATAGCTACCTTACATTACATTTCTTTAATCAAATCAACCCCGTGTATCTTATTCTCGCTGAGCTCAGTCCAGTATAACGGAGTTTGACATTTTCGCCCGTACAAGGCTTCATAAGGCGCCATTTGATACTAGATTGGAAGCTATTATTATAAGCAAATTCAATCAAAGGTAGGTATTGTTCCATGTACCTTCAAACTCGAGCATAACATCTCAACATGTCCTCAAGTATCGAATAGTTCGTTCGGGCCCGTCATCTCTGCGGATGAAAGGTGTACTAAAATGAAGTTTAGTACCTAAGGCATCTTGCAACTTCTTCCAAAAGCGTGATGTAAATCTGGGTCTCTATCTGAAACAATGGAACTCGGTACACCATGCAATCTCACAATCTGCGATCATACAATTCACAAGTTTATCGAGTGAAAAGTGCATGCGAATCGGCACAAAATGAGTGATTTAGTCGGTCTATCAACTATAACCAGACGACATCTTTCTTACTCGGTGTCATAGGAAGACCGGATACAAAATCCATTGTAATTCTATCCCATTTCCATTCGGTATCATGATTGGTGAAGTAGTCGGATGGCACTTGATGTTTACTTTTACTTGCGACAAACTAAGCATTTGAAACAAATTGAGATATATCCGTTTCATGCCCGCCACCAATAGAAGCTGTTTCAAATCATTATACATCTTTGTGCTACCGGATGTATTGATAATCGATCACTATGGGCCTCACTCAAAATCATCGTATCAAATCGAGTTCTTGAACACATATTCGGCTTTTAAAATTCAAGCAGTCATTTGCATCAATCGAAAATCGATTACGCACCTTTTCTGCTGAATTCGACTAGCAATCAAATCTTTGTCAACTTTCATGCATCACAAATTTCTTTGAATAAACATCGGTCTTGCTTGTAACTCGGCTATGATCGAACCATCACCAGACATAGCTATCTATGTGTTCATTGCACGAAGAGCAAACAATGATTTTCGACTTAACGCATCTGCAACAACGTTAGCTTTTCCCGGATGGTAGTCAATCACCAACTCATAGTCTTTCAACAATTCTAACCATCTGCGTTGTCTCAAATTTAGATCTTTCTGAGTCATTAAATACTTTAGACTTTTATGATCTGAATAAATGTGACATTTCTCGTCGAATAAATAGTGACGCCAAATTTTCAATGCGAAAACAATGGTACGCTAATTCGGATCGTGAGTCGGATAATTTCTCTCATGTGGCTTCAATTGTCTCAAAGCGTAGGCTATAACCTTGCCTTCGCATCAAAGCGCAACCCAACCCATTCAAAGAAGCATCACTAAAAATAATAAATTCTTTACCCGTTTAATTTGAGCTAACACTTGGAGCTTGATCGGAAGGGCTTTCAAGCCTTTCGAAACTTTTACGACACTTTTCGACCACTCAAACTTGACATCTTTACGTAGTAGCTTTGTCAAAGGTGTAGCTATTCTGAAAAACCTTTTACAAATCGTCTATAATATCCATAAGGCCTAGGAAGCTTCGGATCTCGAAAACATTCTTTGGTGATTTCCAATCGAGTATAGCTGCTATTTTGTTTGGATCCACCCGAATACCTGATGCTGAAACAACATGACCCAAGAAGCTGACTTCATTCATCCAGAACTCACACTTACTAAACTTTGCATACAGTTGTTGGTCTCGCAAAGTTTGTAGCACTAATCTCAAATGCTCGGCATGCTCGGTTTCATCTTTGGAATAGATTAGTATATCATCAATAAACACAACTACAAATCGATCCAAAAACTGTCAGAAGACCTATTCATTAGATCCATAAAAACAGAAGGTGCATTAGTGAGTCCAAAAGGCATAACTAGAAACTCAAAATGTCCGTACCTCGTCCGAAATGCAGTCTTCGGCACATCGTATCTCGACTCTGGCCGATAATAACGATCTCAAATCTATCTTGAAAATCTGAAGCCCTTTCAATGATCAAACAAATCATCAATCGAGGTAACGGATATTTATTCTTTATAGTTACCTTATTCGGTTGTCGATAATCAATACACATTCACATCGTTCCATCTTTCTTTTCACAAAAGAGCAGGTGCACCAAGGAGAGAAACTTCGATCGTGCAAAACCCTATCTGTTAACTCTTGCAATTGTGCTTTCAACTCTTTTAACTCGGTAGGTGCCATCCGATCACTGAGCCATCGAGATCGGTCACCATCGAGATTGAGTCATTCTCGATACTAATTCAATGCCAAACTCAATTTCTCGTCTTGGTGGTAAACCGGTAGCTCTTGAGAAACACGTCTGGGTATTCACACACAATGATGCAGATTCAATATGCTTTTTGAGACACTTTATTATCCAATACATAGGCCAAATAAGCCGTACCCTTTTCTCACATACTTCGGGCTAACATCGAGGATATTCTTGTAGGAAACCCGCTTAGATCCTTGGATTCAATTACGATGATCTCACCGTTCGCATCTCAAATCAATAAGCTTTCTTTTGCAATTTACCTTTGCATCATGTGAAGTTAACGGTCCATTCCCAAAATTAAATCAAACTCGTCGAAAGGCAGTAACATTAAATCAGCTGGAAAGCAAGAATCCTGAATCATCAATGGGCAACCTTTACACACTTTATCAACCATTACACAGCGACCCAGAGGGTTGGACACACGGATCACAAACTCAGTAGACTCGACAGGTAGAGTCTTACTGGATATTAAAGTTTCACACACATATGAATGAGTCAAACCAGGATCAATCAATGCAATCACAGTAGTATCGTAGAGTGTGAAAGTACCAGTAATGACATCGGGGGAGGAAGCATCCTCTCTGGCTCGTGTAGCATAAGCTCTAGCTGGAGCTCTAGCCTCGGATCGAACTGTAGTGTTCTTCGTTCCTCTCTGACTACCACCTACATTGCCTGAATGTCTAGGTGGCCTACCTCGCGCTGATGTGTTGCTCGACTTAATGTTCTGAACTGTATTCTGCTCAACTAACATCGGACATTCTCTAATAAAATGATCTGACGATCCACATTTAAAGCAAGACCGATCATGGAATCTACAACTCCCGGAATGCCATTTCCCACAGTGCTTGCATTCAACTCGATTCTGTGGAACGTTACCAACACTGGCCATCGAGGTAGCTCGGGAGCCCACTGGAGGTCGATCACGTCTAGGTGAATCTGAAGTAGCTTTATGTCGGCTGAAGTCATCTCTAAACTTCTTAGATGTGGAATGGAAATTCTTACCCGACGGTCTCTTACGAGTGTCTTTAGCTTCTGTCTCAGCCTTTCTTTTCTCCTTCCCGAGCTCTTCAGCTTTACAAGCTCGCTCGACTAGTGTCACAAACTCTTTGATTTCAAGAATGCCAACAAGCAACTTTAAATCTTCATTCAAACCATCTTCAAACCTTTTGCACATAATGGCTTCAATTGATACACACTCCCGAGCATATCGGCTCAATCTGACAAATTTTCGCTCATATTCAGTCACGGTCATTTGCCCTTGTTTTAGTTCAAGAAATTCTTTACGTTTCTGGTCGATGAACCTCTGGCTGATATATTTCTTGCGGAATTCATTCTGGAAGAAATCCCATGTCACTTTTTCTTTTGGAACCACTGATACTAGTGTATTCCACCAGTGATAGGCAGTGTTCCGAAGTAAAGATATAGCACATTTCAAACATTAAATGCAGGTGCGAGGATAGCTCATCAAGTACCGAATAGTGTTATCAAGCCACATTTCATTTCGCTCTGCATCATCATCATCATTAGCCTTGAATTCCTCATTAAATTTCTTGATTTTATCAACGGAGGCCTACTAGATCTCATTGGATCTATCATCGAAGTCTTTGAAGGTCTGGGAGTTGGATTATTCGGGGTGGAGGTTGGTGTACTGATCGGGTTAGCTTTGAATAAACTGGGTAAACCACTCGTTCATCATCTGATAGAAGGCTTGTTTAGCCTCCCCCTCGTGGCTACCCAAAATGGGTCGAGAGTCTACCGGCACTGATCCGTGTGCACGGTCAGGCGCTACACTCTCTACATCATCTGCTACAGCTCTTTCAGGATCAGTGTCCATTTACTATATAAAACACAGTTCAGAATGTCAGAAGTCACCACACTATCAAATATACAATAAAGGCATGTATAGCTAGACCCTCACGCTCTACGGTAGTCCTAGAATCGACTAAACCGTAAGCTCTGATACCAATAAAATGTAACACCCCTAACCCATATCCGTCGGATTAGGGTTACGAGGCATTTTCAAAGAAAATATAGCTTTCGTACATTCACATAATCATATAGAACCTATTTACAAATATATATATATATATAACATTTTGTTAATTAAGTTTTAGTCTTAAATTATTAAGCACCCTAATATACCAATCATATCTCAAAGTTCCATCGAATTCATTTCAAACCTATACCATATTTTCAAGTCAATATACATGTCTTAAAATCACACGAAATACCTTAAAATACATACATAAATCATGAGCTTATCATTATAATGACATTTGAATATTTAATAACTATTAATCGCTTATTCTCAAAAATATATACATGAACTTAATAGACCAAACAAGCATTTCACAAAGTTTAATATCCAATATCATATGCGGTGTTGGAAATGATCATTATGAACAATTAAACTTGGCACAATTATTAAAGACTAAACATACCTCTTTTCTATTTACAAGACCATGCACATGTGACCATTTTAATTTAAACCATTTGCAAGCACAAAACAACTCATAGTGTACTCAATTCATGTAACACCTATCTTACACATAATCACATTTTCTTTAATAAATCAGACGAAATCATAACATTTAATCATTCATATACATGTTTAAGTGATACTTTGATCTAACAATTTAAAATCGTCTTAATATAATCCATAAAAACAAAATATATACTTAAGTTATTTGAAAAGACAAATTCAAACCAAGCATATAATATTTATTAGTCATGTACGAATGCAATCCAAGTCCAAATATAACATCCAAGCAAAACATGCATATTTAATTTAATCAATATTACACAACTAAACACATCACACATATATGCCATGACCAACCTATATATATATGTATATCGATATGCACCTAGATTATAACCGAATATACCCAAATATAATTCTTAATATCCAAACATCATAATAATATACTCATATGCATCACTAGATCATTAAACCATATGTCTCCACATTAAATAATATAGAACATAAGCCATATTAGTATGGCTATAATACATATAGTAATAAGGTTTCTACTCAAACAAGGACATATTCCTCCTATACATGCCTTTATCTATAATAAAGCAAACTAGAGTAGTACCAAAAGAGTTGATAGTGTGGGGAACTTCAACGTTGATCCTCTGAACACAGTAGCTTGACCGAATCTAATAAGCGAACAATTAAACAAAAGCGGAGTAAGCTCATTAGCTTAGCAAGTCTCAAGCATTATCAAAATTCTTAACCAACCAAACCTAGTATAAACTAATCCATGATATTAACATTTATACTTTATTTGCAATTACATATAACGAGGCATCATCACTTCACATAACTTAGTAATATAACTTTGCTTACATGAACATCTTAATCACACTCAAATTAGCATGTCTATTAACCACTTGACATAATATATATATATTTTGCATTTATAACATCACAACCAAGTATATAATATAACTCATTCTTTCATTTTTCTATTCGATCACAACCATAGCACATGTATACTTAGTATTAACATATAAAATGCATACCTTGTGGCGAAATAACAAGTTCATTTCAAGACATAAATTTACCTTTATTGCTTAAAGGCCTTGACTACTTAAATAAAGTACAAATGAGAAATTCATAGGTATAGAACCTTCTAAGCTTTTTAAGCTGAACTTCACATCGGCCCCATGTCTATGTAACTCAAAATCGTAACTTAAAACACCGGCATTAAGCACCTGAGCTAGGCAATGAGCCGAATGTGTCATAAGTCACGAGGCACTGGGCTAAGCGATAAGTCCCGAAATAAGTCACCGAAATAAATCACTAGGCACCTAGGCTCGAGCCGAAATAAATCACCGGCACTAGGCACGCTGAGGCTTAAAGCACGAAATAAATCATAGGCACTAGGCACGCTGGGCTTAAAGCGAAATAAATCAAGCACTAGGCACGCTGGGCTTAAAGCCCAAGATATCATCATTTTCAACATTTCAATGAATGTTTCAATAGTATCATAACCACTTATCACTTAAATTTCATAATTCTATCACATTTCCAATTCAACTAAGCTTATTCACTTTTCACAAATAAAACTATTATAACATTGTATAACAAAACATATCCAATTCAATGTAATATTATTACATTCGGCTATCACATGAAAATATACCCAAATTTATCAAAATTGTCATCAAATACTTTCATAATGCATTCTTTAATATAATCCGACAGGGACTTACCTCATTGTCGGTGAACGCGTGGGCCAGGCTATTCAATAACCTTCGTCTTTCCCCGATCCAAATCTGTTTTTCTTTGTTCTTGATCTAAACACATTAAAATTTAACTCATTCAAGTACATTTCATTTCAATTTAGTCTCAAATCACATTAATGGGTAAATTACCCTTTTACCCTAGTGTTTCACATTTTTACACTTTAGTCCTAATTGCACAAAACACAAAATACACATTATTTCAATACAACACTCAAGGGCGAATATGTATAAGGACTATATAAGTCCATTTCTTTCATTTATTTTGCATTTAAGCCCTCTCAAATTTTTATTTTTACAAATTAGTCCTATTTACTCAATTTTCACTAAAACTTCAATACAAAACTTATCAATCTTAATCCTATCTTAAAATTAAATTCATCAAACATCAATTATCATATAACAATGCTAATGGTAGAACCTTAGACATGCTCGATTTAAAAATTACAACATGGGTGCGGCTACGGTTCGAGCAACGATCTCAAAAGCGTAAAATTAACAAAAGCGAGCTAGAATCCATACCTAATTGAAGCTTGAATGAATGGCGAATGTACCAACTCTCTCTTTTACTTTGTTTCTTTCTTATTTCGGTCATGCAAAATGAAGCACTAAGCTTTATTTTATGTTTTATTTTACATATATTATGATATTTGGCCATTTACTAATTTAACCTTATTATTATAATATTCATTAACAAAACATAATGGCAAAAGTGAACTTTAAGCGTCACTAATATCAAGAATGGACTAATTGCCCTTTCAAAGCTTCAAATCAAGAAACCACTATCAATTTGGCACATTTACTATGGATTGAAACTTTTACGCTTTACGCGATTAAGTCCTTTTTCTCCAATTAGGCACTTAAGCGATTAATTTTTCTCTGAAACTTTCACACATTAATTCACACATATTAGACACAAAATATAATATTAAAATATTTCTCGGACTCAATTCATGGTCCCAAAACCATCGTTCGATTAGGGTCAAATTCGATCATTCTGGAAAAACCCTAAACCTTTAACAATTTTGCAAATTAGTCCTTGGGTTAGCTGGATTAAACTGCAACGATCTCAAAAACATAGAAATCATTAAAAATCAAGTTAAAAATGACTTATATGCACTTCCCCGAGCTAGCCAAATGCTCAAGCTAAAAAATGGTGGTATTTTCTCCTTAGAAAATCAAAAATAGGAAGAAGATGAACAAAAATTTGATTTTTGTTTTACTTATTTTAGTTTTATTTACTAATCTACTAATATAACCTTAAATAAATCACATTAATGGTGTCCATAAATGTCCATTACCATTATTAATGGTTTAATTGCCATTTAATGCCATACACATTAAAAATCCAGAGCAATTTGATACCTTTTTCTTATAGAACTCAAATTTTGCACTTTACGCGATTTAGTCCTTTTATCAAATTAAGCACTCAAACAATAAAATTTCTTAATAAAATTTTCACACAATAATATTATCAAGCTGTAAACATTAAAATAATAATAAAATTATTATTTTGACTTTAGATTTATGGTCCCAAAACCACTATTCTGATTTGACTAAAAATGGGCTGTTACACAAACTTCACATCTTTCTGTAGCAATCGAGTCATTAGTGTAGAAATCATTGAGAATCCTTTTACAAAAAGTCCAAAATAGCTAGCTAGTCCCAGAAAGCTTCTCACTTCAGATACATTTCTTGGTGGTTTCCAGTCAACAACTACTAAAATCTTACTCAGATAAACTCGGAATCGGATGCCTTCCGCTAAAACAATATGTCCCAAAAATCCAACCTCTCGAAGACAAAACTCGCATTTGCTGAATTTAGCAAACAATTTCTTACCTCTCAAGGTTTGTAAAACAATCCTCAAATGTTTAGCATGCTCATGTTCATCTCGAGAATAGATCAGAATATCATCAATAGACACGACTACGAATCTGTCCAAATACGGTATAAAAACTTGATTCATCAAATCCATAAATACTTCAGGAGCATTAGTTAATCTGAATGACATAACAAGAAATTCATAATGCCCGTGCCTTGTTCTGAATGTAGTTTTCAGCACATCCGAATCTTTAACTCGCAATTGATAATAGCCAGATCGTAAATCAATCTTCGAAAATATTGTTGCCCGTTTCAACTGATTAAACAAATCATCAATTATCTGTAAAGGCTACTTATTCTTAATCATAACCTTGTTGAGCTGACGATAGTCAATACATAGTCTTGTCGATCCATATTTCTTCTTTACGAACAATACTGGTGCACCCCAGGGCAAAAATCTAGATCGCGTAAAACCTCTATCAGTTAACTCCTGCAACTGAGATTTCAACTCTTTCAATTCTGTCGAAGCCATTTTGTACGGAGCTATCGATATCGGTGATGTTCCCGGTACTAATTTACTAGGAAACTCGACTTCTCTAATTGGTGGTAACCCATGCAACTCTTCTGGAAACACATCCGAATATTCACAAACCACTGGTGCTGATTCAATCTTTGATTCAAACACTTTTGTATCCAGTATATACACAAGATAAGCATTGCAACCCTTTCTCACATATTTTTGTGCTAACATCGACGATATCACAACAGGTAACTCACTTGACTCATCAGATTCAATTCAAAGAATTTCATTATTCTGACATTTCAATTCAATATTCTTTTCTCTAGAATTCACAACAAAATCATGCAGAGTTAACCAATCCATACCCAAAATCACATCGAATTCATGAAATGGTAAAAGCATCAAATTAGCTAGAAAATAGTAACCCTGAGTCATCAAAGGACAATTCTTGCAAACTTTATCAACTAAAACATACTTGCCTAAGGGGTTCGATACTTTAATCACAAATTCAGTAGACTTAATAGGCAAAAACTTACTAGACACTAAAGTCTTACAGACATATGAAATGAGTCGATCCAGGATCACTCAAGGCAATTACATTAGTTTCAGTAGAGAGAAAATGTACTAGTGATAACATCTGGTGACGATGCATCTTCGCAAGCACGAATAGCGTAAACTCTAGCTGGTGCTCTAGCATTGGATCTCATAGCAGAATCCTTTATTGTTCCTTTGCTACTAGTCATATTTCTCGTATTTTTAGGTAGTCTTCCTCTAGCTGAAGCTGTATTGCTCAGTCTTGCATTCTAAAATTTTACTTTCTCGGTTAACTCAAAAAAATCCCTAATAAAGTGATCTAGCGAGCCACATTTAAAACAACATTTATTATTCATCGAACAGTCTCCAAAATGTCGTCTTCTACACTGCTGACACTCAGGTTTGTTGGTTCTAACAATACCAATGCTTGATCCTGAAGTGGCTTGGGCTTTAGGGCTCATGTATTGCTTCCACGATCTCCATTAGAATACCTTACTGAAGCAGTCGAACGGTTATAAAAATCTCTTGATTTCTTTGACGATGAGTGATAGGGTTTGCTCATCGACCTCTTCCTCGAATCTCTAGCCTCAAAATCAGCTTTTCTCTTTTCTTTGACAAGTTCTTCGGCTTTTCAAGCTCTGACTAACACCATAAATTCTTTTAACTCTAGAATCCCGACTAGAAGTCTAATGTCTTCGTTTAACCCGTCTTGGAATCGCTTACACATAATTGCTTCAGTGGATACATGTAACACCCCAAACCTGGCCTAAACGTTACTGACCGAATTCTGTATGTTACAAGGTGAAGTAAAAATGAGATTTGTTGAATTTAGAAAAATCAGAGGTTTGAAAAACTTTTCGATTACGGTGTTGTCTTGAAAATAACAACAAGTAGATTAAGGAAATTCCCAAGTTATGATAATCGAGCATTCATCATATTAGCTGATACTTAAAAGAGAAATGATTAATTTATGTTGCCCGTATGTTTTTGAAAATCTCCATTTCCATTTTAACGATTAGGTGTTGAATTTGAAATAATCTATGACTAATAAAAACCCAAGTTTAACTTAGAAAGGCCTTATCACATGACAAAAATCCCAATTAAAAATAGAGTATAATAAAAAACGATTTTATGAAAGAAAAGGGTATTATGGCCTCCTCCAGTCCGCCTCGGCTCCCACATCCACGATCTACTGATTACCTGAAAAATTAAAGAAGGGATGAGTCAAGGGACTCGGTGTAAATTCTCCCACATTATTCAAGCGGCTCATGGCCCACAATCACACATTGGGCCTTAGCCCATATATAAGCGATACAAACACATGAATGCAATAAGCCCAACCCAAACCTAGTTTTCCATCCTCTACACACCAACCCGTACCAACCCATCACACCGTGGGATTTCTACAATCAACCCTCCATTCGCTACACTCCATTTAAACGGTCATCTTTGCCAAATATAAATCGATCACTAGGTGACCAAATAATACATCGTGGCTTAGCCACCGATCACAATGTGACCAAATAAAGTATATACATATATCATGGCTTAACCACCGATCACTATGTGACCCAATTAAAGTGTGTATATATATATCGTGGCATAGCCACCGATCACTACGTGACCAAATAATCATGCACTTCCCCTTCATATCAAACCCATACCCCATGAACTACATACATATCCTAGCGAATGCAACATACTATCCATAACACAACAGATCACTACACATTTATTCGTCCATGTAAAGAAAATGATACGGTCACGTACCTAGCATTCCTAGCCTTACCCCTAAGGGCATCACGACTGTCTACACAGTAGTTTTCAACTTTTCAGCCCATACAATCGTTAGTACAGATAAAGTAAAGTGTGTGGAGGTTTACACACCTGATAACGCGTAATACCACGCTTTCTATGTCGACACTATCGCTAATAGGAACCACTACTATCTATCTACTATTCTGCTCAGAAGCCAGCCCACACCCCGGTGGCCAATCTCGAACAGCAGACACCGCTCATTTCTTGAACTTTGGGGCTGGGTTTATGAGTCCAACCCCCTCCTTTGCCTGATCGATATTGGATTCCATCAAAGATCTTGTCAAATGCTTCTATAATGAAATATGGTTGTCAAACCACAAGGTAGGGTTAAGGTACCGATTATGATAATGACCTAAATACAATCCAAATAGAACACCCTTACCTTAAACTCCTGAAAAAGAGATATGGTTTAGAGGTTAACGGTTTCTGGCTTAGGAACCTAGATGATCTGATCTCCTTCAATTCCCGAAATAGTGCCCCAAAGAGAACACAAGAAATAGTGAGAAACATCAATCTAACGATGGCCTTACCAAGCCAATTAGCCATTCGGTTTTGGCTTACAAGAACCCAAAGAGAAACATAGAGAATTAACAGGAGTCGACACTTACCTCAACACAGGAGATTCGGCTACCACTTAAGAGAAGATTCGACAATGACAGGGAAAAAGATTGAAAGGCCGAAGGAAATAAAATTAAACCACAGATGAGACCTAGGGGTTTTTGGTTTTAGAAGAGTTCAGAAGAAAAGATGAACAAGAGAAAGACTATGAAGATTTAACTTGTGGAAAGAAAATAGAGGAGAGAACTATGGGCGAGGGACATTCGACTATAACATAGAAGTGGGGATGAGAATAGAATTAGGGGTTTCGGCTTCTGAGAAGGAAACAATTGGGAGAAGAGAAATAAAAACAAGATAGAAAGAAGTGATAGGAATGGTAAAAAAGAAGAATTTTTGGCAGGACCTAAGTGGATTCGATTTTGGCAGAAAAAGAAGAGGAGAAAGAAAACCTAAAATGCCAAAAATAAGAAGAGAACCCTCACTTTACTAAACACAATTTCGGCACCTACTAACCCAAAAGCCGAAAATGCATTAGTTTTTAGAACAAAGAACCTATGTTCCAAAGTAAAAATTCGGCACACCCTAGCCACACCAAACCAATTTCTCCCCATTGCTCCTATTGTCCAACATTCGGCCACCACCTACACCCATATCTTATACCACATTTTCCTCTTAGCCTCATCTTCATATCTTTTGACTTAATCCACACTCACCCATACAGCGAATCCATCACTCAGGCTCTTTAGGCACATAAATGAAAAAACACACTCCCATTTATTGTTAACACAACTCGAACCTGCTCCCTCACAACCTCCCTATGGCGTCACCTACCTACACCTTGAGTGGGACCTCCTTGCCACTTTACCAGTTAGATTCTTATGTCAACTACCCCACTTATGTACCCTTAAGGCCCACTTCAACTAGATCTTCCTTGCAGTGCCTAAAATCAAAAATTTTTACCAAGGCTCAGGCTTAACCTTAAGCCTTCCCAAACCTCTAAACACACTAGATTAACACACATAGCATAGCATACACACATAACACATTACAAATGCAGAGCCCCCTATTTAGGATGTTACAGTTCTACCCCCTTAAAGAAATTTCGGCCCCAAAATTACCTGGTCAAAAAGAGGTGAGGGTATTACTATTGCATAACATCCTCTGGCTCCTATGTAGTTTCTTCTGACCCGTGATTTTGCCATAAAACCTTAACCAAAGGAACCGATTTCATTCGCAAAACTTTAACATCCCGCTCCAAGATCTAAACTGGTTCCTCTTCAAAGGATAAATCAGGCCTTACTTCGAGTTTCTCCAACGGTATCACATGGGATGGATCTGAACAGTAGCGTCTCAACATTGAAATATGAAACATATCGTGAATCTTACTTAACTCTGAAGGTAGCTCGAGTTGATGAGTAACTGGTCCCACACGCTTCAACACACGGTAAGGCCCGATGAACCTAGGTCTTAGCTTACCCTTCCGTCCAAACCCTAGAATTTTCTTCTACGGTGACACCTTTAGGAAAACCTGGTCACCCACTGCAAATTCTATGTCCCTCCGCTTCAGGTCAGTGTAGGATTTCTGCCTGTCAGAAGCTTTCTTCAACCTAGCCCAGATTAACTCAACCTTGTTCTCTGTTTCTAACACTAGTTCTGGACCTAATAGCTGACGCTCACCCAATTCTGTCCAACACGTAGGAGTACGACACTTCCGCCCATACAACGCCTCATATGGCGCCATTCGAATACTGGACTGAAAGCTATTGTTGTATGCGAATTCAGCCAATGGTAAAAATTCTTCCCAGCTACCTTTGAAATCGAGGATATAACCTCTCAACATGTCTTCCAAGATTTGAATTACCCATTCTAACTGTTTGTCCATCTGCGGATGGAACGCCATACTAAAATCTAGCTTTGTACCCAACGCTTGATGTAATGCCCTCCAAAATCTTAACGTAAACCTAGGATCTCTGTCTGAGAGGATGGACATAGACATTCCATACAACCTCACAATCTCTGCTGTATACAACTTAGCCAACTTCTGAAGAGAATAATAGACCCGAACCGGTATAAAATGAGCAGACTTCGTCAATCGATCAACGACTACCCATATCGAATCCTTCTTAGTGGGCGTAAGGGGTAGCCCACTAACAAAATCCATAGTGATCCTCTCCCATTTCGGTTGCGGGATCTTTACCGGCTGCAATAACCCCAAAGGCAACTGATGCTCCGCTTTTACCTACTGACATGTCAAACATCTACCCATAATTTTAATTACCTCTTGCTTCAGACCTGGCCACCGAAATTGTTCCCGTAAATCCCTATACATTTTACTTCCTCCCGAATGCATAGCGTATGGGCTATTATGCGCTTCCTGAAGAATCATCCGGCTTAATTCCACGTCCCTCGGCACACAAACTTTTTTTTGAAACACAGGACCCCATCACCGTTCAGACTATAATCCCCTACTTCACCATGTTGTATTTGAGATAGTCGAGCACTCAAAACATCATCCTGCAACTGCTTCTCTTTAATCTGATCTACCCACATCGGCTTCACCTGAAGCTCAGCTAATAAACTCCCATCTTCATACAGGCTCAGATGGGCAAACATCGCCTCAGATTTGAGATTACCTTCGACTTGCGTATCTGCCACCATGTTAGCTTTACCCGAATGGTATTCAATCGAACAATCGTAATCTTTTAATAACTCAATCCACCTCCTCTGCCTCAAGTTCAACTCCTTCTGGGTAAGGAGATATTTCAAACTCTTATGATCTATATAGATGATGGATTTCTCTCCATATAGATAATGTCTCCAGATCTTCAAGGCAAAAACCACCGCTGCCAACTCCAAATCGTGTGTGGGATAATTTAGCTCATGCGGTCTTAACTGTCGAGACGCATAAGCAATAACTTTTTCACCTTGCATCCATACACATCCTAACCCCGTGTGTGAAGCATCACAGTAAACCACAAACTCCTTTTTAGCCTCCGATTGAATTAAAACTAGAGCTTCCGTCAACACCCTCTTTAGCTTCTCAAAGCTTTCCTGCTGCTTATCACCCAACACAAAAGGTACTCTCTTTCTCAACAACTTGGTTAAAGGTGCAGCAATCAAGGAGAATCCCTCAATAAACCTCCTGTAATACCTAGCAAGGCCAAGGAAACTCTGAATTTTTATCACAGACATGGGTGATTTCCAATCCATGATAGCTTTAACTTTTCGGGGATCAACTCTGACCCCTTTTGCCGACACAACGTGTCCTAGAAAAGTAACCTCACTTAGCCAAAATTCACACTTACTGAATTTAGCGTACAATTATTTCTCCCTCGTGATTTGTAGAACCACTCAAAGTTACGAATCATGCTCCTCCTCTGACCTTGAATATACAAGGATATCGTCTATAAATACTACGACAAACTGGTCCAAATAGGGTTGGAATACTCGGTTCATCATATCCATAAACACTGCTGGTGCGTTGGTCAACCCAAATGGCATCACCAAGAATTCGTAATGGCCATAACGAGTCCTGAAAGCTATCTTATGAATATCCAATTCTTTGACCTTAAGCTGATGATATCTTGATCTCAAATCTATCTTTGAGAAAACTGACGCCCCTTTCAATTGATTGAACAAGTCATTAATCCTCGACAACGGATATTTGTTCTTGATAGTCAACTTGTTCAGCTGACGGTAGTCAATGCACATACGTATTGATCTATCCTTCTTCTTAACAAATAGTACTGGTGCTCCCAAAGGCAGTACACTTGGTCGGATGAAACCCCAATCCAACAGTTCCTGAATCTTAGCTTTCAGTTCCACCAACTCCTTCGGCGCCATTCTATATGGTGTAATGGACACTGGTGCTGTACTCGGAAGAAGATCAATTCCAAACTCCACCTCGCGATCCTGGGGTAGTCCTAGAAGTTCTTCTGGGAAAACGTCAGAAAATTCCCTCACCGTTCTAACATTCCCCACAGTTGACTCTTGGACCTCCAGAGCACAAACAAAGGCTACAAATGCCCTACATCCTTTTCTTATCATTCTCTCAGCCTTTAGAGTAGACACTACGTTAGACAAGTAGTTTCTCCTTTCCCCTATTACCACCATTTCATTATCTTAAAGAGTCCTTAGTACCATGCGCTTGGCTGCACAGTCCAAATTTGCTCGATATTTCACTAACAGTCCATACCTAATATCAGATCGAACTCCTCAAATGGCAGTTCCATTAAATCCGCCAAAAAAACTACCTTTTGCACTTCTAGAGGTACATCCCTATACAGTCTGTTTACCACTACCGACTGACCTAGCGGGCTAATTACCGTCATCTCCCTAGAAATAATCTCAGAGTCTATACTTAAAGTTCCAGATACTACACTAGTAACATAAGAATATGCCGATCCAATATCAATTAGTGTAGAAAAAGGCAAACCAAAAATAAGAACGTATCGATTATGACATCCGGTGCATCCCCCTCTCCTCGACGTTTAGCTGCATAGACTAACCCCGGCTGTCTCGCATCGGTGTTCCCTGCCCCTCTGCCTGGTGTTCCACTGCCCCGACCATAACCATTACCCTCTCTGGCTGGACCACGGCCTCTCTGCGGTTGTTGACCTCCTCTACTAGGCTGAGCATTAGCCTGTCCTACCAGCCCTGCGCCACCCCGATCCTGTGGACAATCCCTAACCTGATGATCAGTAGACCCATACCTGAAACATCTTCTATCACCCATCCAACACTCGCCCGAATGAAATCTACTACATTGGGCAAACCTCTGAGGCTGACTATTACCCACAGATCTCACACCTTGACTTGGCCCATCCATCTTAGGTCTTTTCTAAAAACTCCCCGCTGACCCCAACGATCCAAAACTCCTCTTATTTCTATCCCTGTCCCTATCATGATTTCGCTTCTCGGACCGCTTAACTTCCTCGACTATCTTAGCTTTTTCCACTAAAATCGCAAACTCCCTTTCTTGCTGTAGAGCTATTAGCATACGCAGATCATCCTCAAACCGAACACAACGCTCATGGTCTGTGGCAACTATTTCCCGGGCATAACGACTCAAGCATAGGAATTCTGCTTCATATTCAGCCACCAATTTGTTTCCCTGGACCATATTTAGAAATGCCCTATGCTGCGCATCCACATAACTTGAACCGATGTACTTACTCTGGAATACCGACTTGAAGAAAACCTAGGTAATGCGGTTAGCCACTAAACCATCCCTGACTGTAAGCCACCATTGATACGTCTCATCCCGGAGAAGAGACACCACTCCTTTCAGATTTTCCTCTTTCGTGAAGTCGAGATCATCCATTATACGCTCCACTGCCTCTAACCAATACTCATTGTATTAGGAACTACGTCGAAAATACCCCTAAACATTTTCGCTCCATTTGCCTAGTGAATTTGTGAGACGAATCTTGTGTTTTATTTGGGGACTAAATTACAAGGAAATCGAAACTAAGTGGGTAAATTTGTAATTATATAAATTATGTATATATGGTGATATTAATTCATTTTAACTAATGAAAGGTTAAATTGTACAAAGATTGAATTGTATAGATTCGCATAAGGGTAAATAGCATTCGCCATGGAGTATTAAAATTTAATTAAGTACATATTGTGTATGGTATGCTTGGGACTTAATTGAAAAGTCAGTGAAATATTAGGGGTAAAATAGTAATTTACCCATTTATGTGCTTAGGGACTAAATTGAGATGAATTGTGCTTGAATAAGCTAAATTTAATATGTTTTAGATCAAGAGCAAAGAAAAATGGAGTTAGATCGGGAAAGAAGAAGGTTATCGAATAATCGATTCGCACTACCTATCTATCGACCGAGGTAAGTCCTTAAGCAAGTATAGATTATCAATTATTATGAATGTACTAAATGATGTTATTCAATAAAGTTTTGTATAAACTCTTATGTTAGCTTAATGTGAAAGTATTGGTATGGGATTGGTTGAAATTTTATATAAGTGATAGTGAATTTGAAATCAAATGTTGTTATAACTCTAAACGAGATGGTATGTCAAAGTGACTTGAATAATGTGTGTTTTATGCTATTTTGGGCAGCATTACTGTAAGGTGTATAAGTTGGTAATGACATATTCGGCCGCTTCGTGCTTAGTTACATATTGTGCTTAGTGCTTAGGTGAGATATTCTAGACTTCGTGCCTAGCGTGCTTAGTACCGTGACATATTCGAGCTTCGTGCCTAAAGGTGCTTAGTGTCGGTGACATATTGAGGCTTCGTGCCTAGCGTGCCTTGTGCAGTGTTTGATTTCGTGCTTTTATGCCTAGCGTGCCTTGTGCTTGTTTGATTTTGGGCTTTAATGCCTAGCGTGCTTTATGCTTGATGTGTTTTACCAAGGAGAAACCAAATTGTGGTTCAAGGTAAATCGAACTAATGTGCTTAGTTAAAGGCTCGAGATAAGTAAGTAAGGTTTGATATGTTTTAATGTTGCTAGAGTTTATTTAATGCCATAAGTACAATGATATGTATATTGAGATTACGATTGATGTACACAAGTATTATGTGACTGAGTTTGAGCTTGAATGTGCTATAATGAATATTCGGTTCCCAATAGTAGTGCTAAAGGTGTAAGAAATTTTAATATGATAACATGGTTGAGATGAATGATTTAAATGATTAAGTAATTGAATGTAATATCATTTTGAGCTTGGGACTTACTAAGCTAGTAAGCTTATTTGTGTGAAATGTTCTCCTCGGTTTTACAGATTTTGTTTACGCTACGGGCTCGAGTAGGATCGTTAAGCAAGTCGACCATACTATCGATCGCTATTTTGGTATTTGAAAAGCTTAAACTACAAACCTATGGCATGTATAGGCTGGTTTTTATATGTTTGATTTTGGAAAATTGTATATAGACAGCCATGCGAATATGGCTTAATTATAATGTTAAAGTTGTGTGTATGTGGCCATAACTTAGACTTATTTTGAAAGCATGTTTTGGTATATATTCGTGATGTTTGGTTATATAGGTTCGGTTGTTAAATGATAAGAGTGAATATGTTCCATGACTATTTTTGTTGAGTGTTTTGGTATGAATTCAAAATGCTAAATGATGGTCATGATTTAGGTAAGTTTTGGATAGTTAAAAATGCCAAGTTGGTGTTAATATTAATATAGGTATGTGTACATGTATGGTTGTAAATTCGGTTACAATAATTGGTTTATTTTGATAAGCACATGATCTTGATTAGGGTGTGATTGAATCAATGACTAGTTAATATGAATAAATATATATATGCGAATTAGGTGTACCTTGAGATGTTATTGGTGTTTTAATGTTAAATGTGGTTTTGTTTTCGTGGTAAAATCATAATATATATGCATCAATAGTATGTTCGGCTATGTTGTAATGCTACTAAGGTCACATATGAGATTGCGTAATAATTAATGCAATATGGTTTTATTTTGTGCTTGGGTAGAAGCAATGAAATGATATATGTTGCACTAGGTTATAAGTATCCAAATGCCATTAGTATTAGAGTCATATGAATTGTACATGTAACATGGCTTTGTTGCATATTATTAAATTCAAATATGTGGATGTATATATATATAGATGATATTAATATGGTTGACATTTGAAGCATAGTTTGTATGTGTATTATAAGTAACTAATATGATTTTAGTGGATGATTACTATTGGATTTAGAAGTTATATCGTAAAGAAATTGATATAACCTTGTGTATGGAAAATAATAAATGATTGTGTGAAACTGTATTTGTCTGGTAATACCTCGTAACCCTATTCTGACGACGGATACGGGTTAAGGGTGTTATACCTAGAGTCGCTCGACATGATTTTGAGCCCTGCACTCCATGCCTCGCCTCAAAGAATCGCCTCCAATACCGTAGCATTGCTCGAGACACCTCATCGCCTCTACCCATTTGGTTCGATATTCGCTTCACAACAGTGGGCAGACGGCATCTCATTTCGACTCATGACTAAACCTCACGGTTCCGACAAGAATCCCGCCTCACCGTAGCCACGCATACCATGCCCCCTACTGCTCATAACTAACGTTTGCGACTTAATCTGATTAAAATTTTTATGAGTTAGTATCTTCCACTGTCTTAATACCGAGCAATTTTATGTAACTTAGCTTTAAAGAGTAGTTTTCGCAAAACATGTCACAAGATAGAGGTTTCAGTCCCTAAAGTTTAAGTTTCCCTAAGCTAACAACATATCCATCCAGTCAAATAAGCATTTCATGCATGCATTACCAGGGATTAGAACACTTACCTGTGTGGATTGGTTACCGGTGGACTCGGATGCCATATTTTAATTAAAACCTTAATATTCACTTCGATTTTACGCCACCTTTTTGCGAACCCATTTCACAGCCCAAGTTTTGTAACCTAGGCTCTGAAACCAAAAATGTAACACCCCAAACCCGGCCTAAACGTTATGACCGAATCTGGTATGTAACAGGGTGAAGTAAAAAATGAGATTTGTTGAATTTAGGAAAAATCGGAGGTTTGACAAACTTTTCAATTAGGGTGTAGTCTTGAAAATAACGATAAGTAGATTAAGGAAATTCCCAAGTTATGATAATCGAGCATTCATCATATTAGTTGATACTTAAAAGAGAAATGATTAATTTATGTTGCCCGTATGTTTTTGAAAAACTCCATTTCCACTTTAATGATTAAGTGTTGAATTTGAAATAATCTATGACTAATAAAAAGCCAAGTTTAACTTAGAAAGGCCTTATTACATGACAAAAATCCCAATTAAAAATAGAGTATAATAAGAAACTAGGTTATGAAAGAAAAGGGTATTATGCCTCCACGAGTCCACCTCGGCTCCCACATGCACGATCTAATGATTACATGAAAAATTAAAGAAGGGGTGGGTCACTGGGACTTAGTGTATAAATTATCCCACATTATACAAACAACTCATGGCCCACAATCACACATTGGGCCTTAGCCCATATAAAAAAACATACAAACACATGAATACAATAAACCCAACTCAAACCTAGTTTTTCCATCCTCTACACACCAACCTGTACCAGCCCATCACATTGTGGGGATTTCTACAATCAACCCTCCATCCGCTACACTCGATTTCGATAGTCATGCTGGCAGTCATAAACCGATCACTAGGTGACAAAAAAATAAATCGTGGCTTAGCCACCGATCACAATGTGACCAAATAAAGTATATATATATCGTGGCTTAACCACCGATCACTATGTGACCCAATTAATGTGTGTACATATATATATATCATGGTATAGCCACCGATCACTACGTGACTAAATAACCATGCACTTCCCTTCATATCAAACCCATACCCCATGAACTACATACATATCCTAGCGAATGCAACATACTATCCATAACACAATAGATCACCACACATTTATTCGTCCATGTAAAAAATGATACGGTCAAGTACCTGGCATTCCTAGCCTTACCCCTAAGGGCATCACGACTATCTACATAGCCTTTTCTGGCTTTTCAGCCCATACAATCGTTAGTACAGATAAGGTAAAGTTTGTGGAGGTTTACACACCTGATAACACGCAATACCACGCTTTCTTTGTCGACACTATTGCTAATAGGAACCACTGCTATCTGTCTACTATTCTACTTAGAAGCTGGCCCACACCCCGGTGGCCAATCTTGAACAGCAGACACCGCTTGTTTCTTAAACTTTAGGGCTAGGTTTACGAGTCCAACCCCCTCCTTTGCCTGATCTATATTGGATTCCATCAAAAATCTTGTTAGATGCTACTATAATGAAATATGGTTGCCAAACCACAAGGTAGGGTTAAGGTACCGATTATGATAATGACCTAAATATAATCGAAAGAGAACACCTTTACCTTAAAATCCGAAAGAAGAATATGGTTCAGAGGTTAACGATTTTTAGCTTAGGAACCTAGATGATCTGATCTCCTTCAATTCCCGAAATAGTGCCCCAAAGAGAACATAAGAAATAGTGAGAAACATTAATCTCACAATGGCCTTACCAAGCCAATTAGCCATTCGATTTTGGCTTCCAAGAACCGAAAGAGAAACATAGAGAATTAATAAAAGTCGACACTTACCTTAACATAGGAGATTCGGCTACCACTTAAGAGATGATTCGACAATGACAGGGAAGAAGATTGAAAGGCCAAAAGAAATAAAATTAAACCACAGAAGAGACCTAGGGGTTTTCAGTTTTAGAAGAGATCAGAAGAAAAGATGAACAAGAGAAAGGCTATGAAGATTCAGCTTGTGGAAAGAAAACAGAGGAGAGAACTATAAGCGAGGGACATTCGGCTATAGCATAGAAGTGGGGATGAGAATGGAATTAGGGGTTTCGGCTTCTGAGAAGGAAACAATTAGGAGAAGATAAATAAAAACAAGATAGAAAGAAGTGATAGGAATGGTAAAGAAGAAGAATGTTTGGCAGGACCTAAGTGGATTCAATTTTGGCAGAAAAAGTAGAGGAGAAAGAAAACCTCAAATGCTGAAAATAAGAAGAGAACCCTCACTTTACTAAACACAATTTCGGCACCTACTAACCCAAAAGTTGAAAATGCATTATTTTTTAGAACAAAGAACCTATGTTCCAAAGTAAAAATTTGGCACACCCTAGCCACACCAAACCGATTTCTCCCCCTTGCTCCTAGTGTCCAACATTCGGCCACCACCTACACCCATATCTTATCCCCATCTTCATATCTTTTGACTTAATCCACACTTACCCATGCAGAGTCCCAGCCAAATCTATCACTTAGGCTCCTTAGGCGCATATATAAAAAAAAACACTCCCATTTGTTGTCAACGCAACTCGAACTTGCTCCCTGACAACCTACCTATGGCGTCACCTACCTACACCTTGAGTGGTGCCTCCTTGCCACTTTACCAGTTAGACTCTTATGTCAACTACCCCACTTATGTACCCTTAAGGCCCATTTCAACTAGCTCTTCCTTGTAGTGCCTAAAAAATTTTTTTTACCAAGGCTCAGGCTTAGCCTTAAGCCTTCTCAAACCTTTAAACACACTAGATTAACACACATAGCACAGCATAAACACATAACACATTACAAATGTAGAGCCTCCTATTTAGGATGTTACAATACATATTCTCATGCATATTTACTAAGTTTCACAAATTCACTTTCGTACTCGGTCACATATATTCGACCCTATTTCAACTCCAAAAACTCTTTGCACTTTTGATCGATAAACCACTGACTGATGTATTTCTTTTTGAACTCAGTCCGAAAGAATTCCCACGTGACTCTTTCTCTCGGCACCACTGATATCAAAGTGTTCCACCATTGATATGTAGTATCTCTTAGAAGTGATACGACACATTTTACACATTCAGCTGGCATGCAAGATAGTTCATCAAATACCCAAATCGTATTCTCAAGACAAAACTCTACTCTCTCAGGGTCATAATCAACTGTAGCTCTAAACTCTTCAGCACCGTACTTTTGAATTTTATCCATAGGCGGCTTACTGAAACTTAAAGGTTCCAAACCTTGAGGAGCTACGAGAACTAGTTGGGGAATAAGGGTGGAGGTTGCTGAGTAGCCGAATTAGTTAAGACAAATTCAGTGAACCATTTGTTCACCATTTGGAAGAAGGCTTCTTTGGCCTCTCCCCCTAACTACCCGATACAAGTCAGACTCAGATTGCACTACTATGTGAATGAAGGCTGGTGTATTACTCTCAACATCATCAGCCATTACTCGATTGGAATCCATTACTATATGAAAACACGATTTAAATTGTAAGGAGATGTCACATTATCACAAGTTATTTATGGCATGTATAGCTAGACTCTCACATACGCTATGTTAGTCCTATAATCGACTAAATCGTATCTCTGATACCAATAAATATAACACCCCTAACACGTAACCATCGATGGAATAGGGTTATAGAGTATTACTGAACTTATTTCATAATCAATCATACATTTCACATATATTTTCCAATTCCAAATAAAATTCATTCACAATAAATCATATAGTCATTAATACGAGCCTACGAAGCTTAAATCATGCATTAGAAGTGGGAGACTAAACCAATCACTCAGGAAATTTTACAAAATATAGGGGACGCACGCTCGTTTCTTCTGGTCGTGAGAGACACGCCCGTGTCACAAGCCGTGTGGGCATTCGAAATGGGATCACAAGGCCATGTCCAAGTCGGTGTCTGACCATAGGTAACTCTCTGACCTGGGTCACACGGCCAACACGTACATCCATGTGACTAGCTCGTGTTCGCTTTTGATCGTGTCTGAGAGTTTTAATATTTATATAATGAATGATCAAGCCTAGAAATTAACTATCACCACGATTGAGTCAATCGCACCTATCGAACAGTAGTATAGCTTAGTGGCATGACCGGAATGTCGAACCCAAGGGAACCAAAAGTACTAGTACTAACTTTCTTTTTATTATCTAGCCTAAAATAAAGAGGATTGATGTTTATCTAACTAATTCCTAACCTAAGGATACTAAAACACAGAGATTGGGAAAATACTTTTGAGAAATCCAATTGATTAAGACAATACCCGAGGAAGAATCCACTTAGACTTCACTTGTTATTTAACTCTGAACCAGACGATTTACTCACTTGACTTAATCCGTAGGATTCCCTAATTTATATTAATCCTCTTTCGAGGCTACTAACGTCTAACCCTAGGTTGATTAATTAAAATCTCTTTCTAACTAAAACCCCTAGTGTTGCATTAACTCGATTTATGGACTCCCATATTAGGTTTGACCTAATCCAGTAAATTTTTGTCATCCTATTTCTAGGAGTGCAATCAACTCCGCTTAATTATGCTAGATCTACTCTTAAATAGGGACTTTTGCTCCTCTGAATAAGCACATCAATACTTGAATCAAGATCCTAAAATATTAAAGCAAGAATTAAGAACACATAATTACGAAAAAAATCAAGTATTTATCATACAGTTCAGAAAACAATAACAAGATCCGTCTTAGGTTTCACCCCCTCAGGTATTTGAGGGGTTTAGTTCATGTTTATAAAAGAATACATCTTAGAAGAAATCAAATAACAAAACATAAAGAAAAATCCTAAAACCCATTGAAGGAATTTGAAAGGAAAATCCTCAGTCTTGAGTGTGACTTTAACTTCTGAGATGGATCAATTGTCTTTCTTCGAGTAATTCCCTATATTCAGCCCTCTCTGGCTTCGCTCCTCGTCAACAGCCCTGATAGAAGCCTTCTATCGAACTCTCCTTTTAGGTTGCCCTCTAGGGTGTTTACATAGGCTTTCAGGATGCCTCACTTGGCCCACAAGTATCCTATTCGAGTGGAATCAAAATGGGTCACTACAGGACACGCCCGTGTGAAACGTCCGTGTGAATCGAGCCTAAGGCCATGTTCAAGTCTGCTAAAGTGGCACGATCGTGTGGTTTACCCGTATGGTGAATTCCAGGCTGTTTTGATTTCTTACTTTGGCCCATTTCTCGTTCTTTTCATCCTCCTATGCTTTCCTAAGTGTAAACATGAAATTAAAGGATTAGGAGCATCAAATTCCACAATTCAAGGGATAAATCATCCAAAAGTATGCCAAATGTGGGATTAAAATATGTATATATTACGGTTTATCAAATACCCCCACACTTAAGCATTTGCTTGTCCTCAAGCAAAATCCTCAACTCACAATTGAAATTCATTCTTCTCAACTTATAACTCTTATCAATGATGTTTCAAAATAATCCATAGGTGATCATACATTGAGAATTCAACTAAAAGAGCATCAAAGTTTCAAACAATCCAAGTTGAGCATTTTATTCATGGAAAAACATAGGTATTCCCCCTTATCTAAGTAATCATCTTTGATTCAAAATATCACAGAGTTAACATCCTCACTAAGGATTCACTCAAATCACTCGAAGTGTTTAAGGGACAATAAATTAAGCACTCAATAGTCAACATGAAAAGTTATTACCATAGGCTTGCATGAAAATCAAATCTCTACCACTATAAATTGAGATGATACATCGACCAAAAGGTCTTTAAAAAGGGTTGTAGCCTGGCTTGGGTTTAAGGTGTGGATAAAAGCTGAATTAAAGGGTTAAAATCGAGATCGAATTGACCAATTTCCTAACTAAAAAAATAGACTAATACTGAATAATTACAATAAACACGAGCTTCTTCTCTAGATGTGAAATTCATTACTTAAGCTTAAATAACATAGAACTAATAATAAATATACTTTCAAAATTATATATATATTTTAAGAACAAATCAAGTACAATAATAAAAATTTAACAACTAAAATGGAAAACATAGTTAGGAAACTTATCAAATCAAATCTCGATAAAAAGGTTAATACAATAGGAAAAATTCTTAATGAATCAAAAAGAGTAAGTCTTGGGTTAATATTAAGGGTAAATCAATTAATGGTTTATTAGGATCAAAGGGGTTCACTAGGGGTTAATTATGAAGGTAGGCCTTTTGGGAAGTAAGTGGGTTAAATCCTATGTGCCTTTATCATCTCAGTATATCAAATCAAAAGTGCAATCTTGACATGTATAATCGATAAAAGTTCTAGAATAACAAATCAATATTGAGTCACTCAAAGCAACAATAAAAGTAAGCAAGAAAAGAAAACGCTCTCAAAGGCTCAAGGTCTCATAGAAATTATGGTTTTTGATGTCAACCCTGTGAACTTCAAACTTCAAGGTAATACCTAAACTTGGAAAAACAATCTAGCAAATTTTAAATTTTCAAAAATCAACTTATCATGCTTGAATCTCTAAAGCCTTCAAGTTTAAACAATCAATGTACAACTGCCTATGTTTTAATTCAAGACTTATCAATAAAAATCATAAATCAATCAAAATTTGTTCTAATAGTGATATGAGAAAGAAAAGACAAAATTGGGAATTGAGAATAATGAAAAAGTTAGGAACTTTTCTTAATAAAATTCATCCCCACAATTAAGATGTACATTGCCCTCAATGTACAAAAATGTATGATAAAAATATAGTTAGAAATCATAAGAGAGGGAGAGAAGTGAAACTTCCTGAATTTTGGATGGAGTCAAAGAGAAGAAATGGGGAAATTTGGGCCGAGTTGGAGGAGGGTATTCTGGTGGAGGTGGATACTAGGGTCATGGTGTGGTGATTCCCTAGCATCCTTTTAAACCTAAATCAAAGAAAATAAAATATAATAATATAAATTAAGCACAAGAAAGATAAAGAGAAGGAAAATAAAGGAGAATAGACACAAAAAAGAAAAAATAGATAGACTCAAAGGTCATTGTCTTGTCGAGGGAATGAAGCGGCCGGGATGAACTTATGGAGATTGGTCTCGCATGGGGAGACTGTGCTAGGGTCCTTTTGTTTCTTTGACATGGAGATGGTGGTTTTGAGGAAGAATGAGGGAAAGGGGAAAATGAAAAATGGAAGGATAAAGGTAATAGAAAGGAAGAGGGGTGTGGTAGTTGAAAAAGAATTTAGGGAGAAGGTGAGAAGAAGGGGGTTTTAAATAGAGTCAGGGATCTGGTTGCTGCCCATGCCCGTGTACATGGGTGTGTTGGGTCACACGGCCGTGGTGTGCTTCATTTGTTTCTCCCATGCCTGTGTAGTGGTCACCACGCCCATGTTGATAAATTAGTGTCGACCATGGCCATGTCGCACGACCGTGGCATTTTATCGCCACCGTGGTTTAGAGATTTTTCATCTTTGGTTTGTACGATCTCTGCCATGTCAGTGTGTAAATTAGTGGTGTCCACACGGCCATGGCCACGCCCGTATGTAAGGCCGTGTCGTAGGGAAACCTATGTTTCATTAATTTGGTTAGTTTGTAGTTAGATGCTAAAAGTAAAAATAAAAATAAAAATATGAAAATTAATGGGGTTAGTGTTCAAGTTGCCTCCCGAGAAGCGCTCGTTTAAAGTCTTAAGCTCGACTTACCTCTCATTCGCACATTCATGGTGGTTTGAGGAGTTGAAACTCCTCTCCCTTGCTATTAGTTTTATGATCATTATATAGTTCGAGTCGAGTAGTGTTTACCTTAAAAGTGTCGAATTTAGGATTAGTTACCTCGACTGTTCCATATGGGTAGATATTCAGTACCTCAAAAGGGACTTCTTCATTTGTATCAAGGTCTGAAGTGGCGATCCGAGGGTCTATTTTATTCAACAATACCTAATCTCCAATCTTAAATTGGTTTGGCTTATGGTGTTTCCTCAGTTTTGCTTCATGTGTTCATAGTTTCTCTTTGAAATACGTCTTCCACTCGTCTAGTTCATCGATCTGAAGCCTCCGTTCCTCATGAGTTATTTCCCTGTTGGCATGAGGTCTAGGATCTGGCTCAGTTGTGTAGTTTCGTGGTGCTTCATGAAAAGAAGGTTTAATCGAATGGTCATTAATAGAATTTATGTTCTCACCTTTATTACTTGATGTCCTAGCCGAGTCAAGAGCTTGAAGAGTGATCGTCTTGTCACCTACATGAAGTATAAGTTCTCCTGTACCAACATCAATTTTAGTTCTAGTAGTTGCTAAAAACGGTCTTCCTAGAATTAAAGGAATATTATTGTCCTCATCTATGTCTAAAACAACAAAGTCTACTGGGAATATAACTTTATAAATTTTATGAGTACATCTTCAATTATACCCCGAGGAACTCTAAGAGTTTTATCAGCTAATTGAGTGCTCATCCTAGTTTATTTGGGTTTCCCAAGACCTAGTTGTTTAAACATTTTATAACGCATAACATTTATGCTTGCCCCTAGATCAGCTAAGGTGTTATTAGCAGATAAGCTACCAATTAAGCACGAAATTGTAAAACTCCCTGAATCTTTTAACTTTCGTGGTAGTTTATTTTGTAAAATTGCTGAGCACACTGCATCTAGCTCCACATGCGACATATCATCTAATCTCGTTTGTTTGTCAGAAGCTTTTTTAAAAATTTCCTTGAATTAGGCATCTGCGTAAAAGCTTCAAGAAACTGTAAGTTAATATGTAATTTCTTTAGAAGTTTAAGAAATTTACCGAATTGTCCATCTATGCGGTCTTTTTTTATGGCATTGGGGTATGGCACACGAGGTTGGTACTCTTTAATGACAGGTTTCTGTTTATCGTGCTTACCTCAACCTTACCTTTATTGACCACAGGTTCTTGCCTTGGTTCAGATTTAGATTCCACTAACCCTTCTTCATTGCATGTTGTGATGGCATGAAGTTGCTCCCTTGGGTTAGGTTCGGTGTTGCTTGGCAAGCTACCTTGTGGTCATTCTGAGATCAGCTTAGCAAGCTGACCTAGTTGGCTTTCGATCCCTTGAATCAATTCTTACTGGTTTTTGAGGGTTGTTTTTGTGTTCTGGAAGCGTGTTTCTGACACCGTGATAAATTTCGTAAGCATCTCTTTGAGGTTCGGCTTTTTCTCCTATGGGTAGGGTTATTGTTGGAAGCCTGGAAAGGGTTGTTGTCTTTGATTTCCTTGACCACCCCATGAGAAATTGGGCTGGTTCCTCCAACCTAGATTGTAAGTATTACTATAAGGGTTATTTTGAGGTCTAGAATTATTACCCATATAGTGAACTTGTTCATTTTCAGCGCTCAGGTTGTAAGGTGGATATTCTGTATTGCTCATCCCTCCTCCATTCATATCACATTGCATTACTGGATGTACCTGTGAAGAACTACACAAACCATCAATCTTTTTATTCAAAAGCTCTACCTGGTTTGATAGCATATTGACTGGGTCGAGGTTGAAAACACTGGCAGTTTTTTTTGGCTTTGTCCTCATAACTTGCCACTGATAGTTATTTAGTGGCATCTCTTCAATAAATTCATAAGCTGCTTCAGGGGTTTTGTTATTTAGGGTTCCACCGGAGGTTGCATCAATAAGATGCCTAGTTGAGGGGTTCACACCATTATAGAAGCTTTGAACCTGTAGCCATAATAGTAGCCCATGATGAGGGCACCTTCTTAGTAAATTCTTGTATCTCTCCCATGAATCGTAAAGTGTCTCTATATCCATCTGCACAAAAGAAGAAATATCATTCCTCAACTTAGCCATTTTAGCCTGTGGAAAATATTTTAATAAGAACCTTTCAGTCATTTGTTCCCATGTGGTGATTGATCCTCATGGTAACGAGTTCAACCACTATTTAGCTTTGTTCCTTAATGAAAAGGGAAACAACCGAAGCCAAATGGCATCATTAGAAACGCCATTAATTTTAAACGTATCGCATAATTCCAAAAAGTTCACTAAGTGTGAGTTAGGATCCTCATCGTGCAAATTGTCAAACTGAACAAACTGTTGTATCATTTGTATCGTGCAAACCATCTAACAATACTTGGTTCAGTACCGGCTAAACTAGGCTTAGCATAATCATACATAGTACGAGGGGCAAGATTTTGATTCATCAGATTTCCCATAGCCACCAGAGGTAATGGATTATTCTGATTTTCAGCCATATCTTTAGGAGGATTGGTGACATTTTATTGCTCTTCCTTTATGTATTGTAAACTTCGCCTACTTTCTCTTCGATTTCTGCGAACGGTTGCCTCGATCTCACTGTTAAAAAGCAATGGTCCTAATGGGTTCCTCCTAGTCATAAACTAGAAAAACCTATCAAAGCAAATAATAGTGAGATTAGAAAACTAAAAATAAAAATTACAAATAAATAAATAAATAAAGAAATAAAAGAAAAATGGCTAAAGTAATAAATATTGAGCGTTTCTAATATTTTAGTTCCCCGGCAATGGCGCCAAAAACTTGATCGTGTCTGAGAGTTTTAATATTTCTATAATGAATGATCGAGCCTAGAAACTATCACCACGATTGAGGCAAGCGCACCTATCGAACAGTATTATAGCTTAGTGGCAAGACCGGAATGTCGAACCCAAGGGAACCAAAAGTACTAGTACTGACTTTCTTTTTATTATCTAGCCTAAAATAAAGAGGATTGATGTTTATCTAACTAATTCCTAACCTAAGGATGCCAAGACATAGAGAATGAATTGGGAAAATACTTTTGAGAAAACCAATTGATTAAGACAATACCCGAGGAAGAATCCACTGAGACTTCACTTATTATTTAACTCTAAACCAGACAATTTATTCACTTGACTTGATCCGTAGGATTTCCTAATTTATATTAATACCTCTTTCGAGGCTACTAACGTCTAACCCTAGGTTGATTAATTGAAATCTCTTTCTAACTAAAACCCTAGTGTTGCATTAACTCAATTTATTTACTCCCATATTAGGTTTGACCTAATCGTAGCAAAGTTTTGTTGTCCTATTTCTAGGAGTGCAATCAACTCCGCTTAATTATGCTAGATCTACTCTTAAACAGAGACTTTTGCTCCTCTAAATAAGCACATCAATACTTGAATCAATATCCTAAAATATTAAAGCAAGAATTAAGAACACATAATTAAGAAAAAATCAAGTATTTATCATACAGTTCAGAAAACAATAACAAGATTCATCTTAGGTTTCACCCCCTCAGGTATTTGAGGGGTTTAGTTCATGTTTATAAAAGAATACATCTCAGAAGAAATTAAATAACAAAACATAAAGAAAAATTCTAAAACCCCCTTATGGAATTTGAAAGGAAAATCCTCAGTCTTGAGTGTGACTCCGGCATCTGAGAGGAATCAACTGTCTTTCTTCGAGTAATTCCCTATATTCAGCCCTCTCTGGCTTCGCTCCTTATCAACAGCCTTGACAGAAGCCTTTTGTTGAACTCTCCTTTTAGGTTGCCCTCTAGGGTGTTTATATAGGTTTTTGGGATGCCTTACTTGGCCTACAAGTATCCTATTCTGAGTGGAATTAAAAAGGTCACGGCAGGGACACGTCCGTGTGAATCGAGCCCAGGGCCGTGTTCAAGTATGCTAAAGTGGCACGGTCGTGTGGTTTACCCGTGTGGTGAACTCCAGGACGTGTTGATTTCTTAATTTGGCCCATTTTCTTTTTTTTTTTTTGACCCGTTTCTCGTTCTTTTCATCCTCCTATGCTCTCCTAAGTAGAAAACATGAAATTAAAGGATTAGGAGCATCAAATTCCACAATTCAAGGGATAAATCATCCAAAAGTATGCCAAATGTGGGACTAAAATATGTATATATTACGATTTATCAGCTTTGAATTGGCCTCACACGCCCATGTGCCAGGCCGTGTGCTAGGCCATGCCAAAATTGTAGGGTATACTGACTTATGCCACAAGGCCAAGTCACATGCCCGTGTGCTGGGCTATATGGAACATACTGACTTGGTTTCTAATTAAACACCAGGGGACACACAGCCGTGTCACCTGACTGTGTGTCATACACGGCTGAGACACACGCCCGTGTCTTTGCCTGTGTGGACAAAAATAGGCTATTTACCCAAGCCATCTTTCTCACCCAAACTTGTATTCACCTATACAAACCAAATGGTGTATAACATGGCATAAACAGGCATTCCAACCAATCTCAATCAAGTCTAATTCACGCTATTTCCATACCAAGAATTATAATGTTCATGACATCATATTTTTCCATTTCAAATCATAGCAAATTCACATTCACAAATCAATTAACTATTTAACTTCATATATGTACTTTCATCCCTAAAATCACATGCATACCAAATCTCCAAATTTCAACCATATGGTACTTAAATTACCAATTCATAATAAACATCACATAACCATTACCAACCACATACCAAAAGTCTATTTGCACATATATATACATCATCTGTAACACCCTTTACTTGTAATCCCCGCTCGAATCGGGCACGAGACGTTACCAAACAATTTACCTGATCGCCACTTAGGCTCAACATGCCTACTCTCCTCGAATCACTTCAACTATTTCACACTCAACCTATGAGATCTCAATCGTACCTACTAGAACTCTCGGGACCATATCAGAAGTTTTACGGTCTATAAAATTTCTTTTCATCTAAACAGGGAGTACATGCCCGTGCTAGATGACACACACGCCCGTGTGTAATCACACACGCCCATATGCTCACATTGTGCCCAAAAACCCCAACATTCTGCCAAAACTCACACGGCTAGGGTACGCCCATGTGAAATGGGGGCACGCCCGTGTGCCCTTACAACATGCCCATGTTTTCTGCCTGTGGGAAGTTACTGACTAATTTAGCACGGCCTGGACACACCCGTGGCCCTAGACCGTGTGCCACACCTTGATATACTAACTTATTCAAAACGGCCTAGGCACACGCCCATGTTCTAACCGTGTCTTACCCACGGTCCACACAAATGGCCGTGGGTTTTGCCCGTAGTCTATCCCAATTTAAAACACTAAGGTGTAGGGTTCACACGTCTAGACACACACCCGTGTATCCAATAGTGTGGGCACTTAGAGGCTATCTTCCAAGCCTTTTTGCCACTCTCATTTGCATACATACATACATACAATCATCATCACATAACTCCATATTGCATCAATTTAACTCTTAAATTATAGACACTTAATCATAAGAGAAATAAAGTCTTCTTCCCATACACTAGGGAGAACTACTTCCAATACAATTACAACAACTTAAGCCATCATCTATGGCTATGCACAACCAAAACTCTAAGTTCTTTTAGGCCAACACAATTTGGCTACATCAATTAAAACTTAGTCAATTCTAAAAGAATCCCTATACATGCCATGACTCATAAGGACTTGGAACACCATACCAAGCATTTATTCGATAGTGTGAAAACATCTCCTGCGGCCTCCAACCCGAGCTAGCCAAAATAACCTATAAGAGATGGGAAAAGAAAATGAGTAAGCAATAATCCTTAGTAAGTTCATCTGCATACAACTAATAAACACTAACATTCATTGAATATACATGATTTCAAGTTATTATGATGAGCTTTTCTCATGAACTCATGGTTACTTACTCAATCATCCTTAAAGCTTACTCATTCTACTCTTACCATATTCTTACCATGCCACAAGCCAAATGTTCATTTAATTAGCATACATTCCTGCACTGATCATCACAAGATCATATAAAATAACACGTCAAGCATTTTCAATAAGCCACTCATATTACTAATCTCCCGGTGGTTACGCACTTAGCCCACCATTGAATCTCTTATAGGGTGGTATCGCATATAGCCCACCAATCATATATACTTATGGTGATTTCACACTTAGCTCACAATCATTTATAAGCGATGGTATCACACACAGCCCATCGATTACTAATTAGTCAGGTTGTTCAACACACAGCCCACCAATTAATAATTAAATCAGGTGGTAACGCACACAGCCCACCAATGATTATATGGTTGATGGTATCGCACACAGCCCATCATTTAATAATATTCAATGAGGTGTATTTGCACACAGCTCACCGTTATTATACATTCACAAATATTTATCTACATACATTTCTCTAATTCAAATGTTCATCCGTGAACATCCTCACTCACTATCATTCTTACTTAGCTTTCAACTATAATTGTTCGCATTTATACAATGCAACAATAATTATAACTTATGCAACTAAAGTGCATCCTTTACATATCACCCACTATAGGTTCATCAAATACTGAATCCACTTCAATTCAGTTCTAACGCATTCCTGTACCTCTCATGTACAATACATTCGTTCTCAATTCTCAATTACTTATTGAGCCACTAAAATCGTTAAGTAACTCCCTTAAGTCTCGTACACATAACATTACATTGACATCATACACGAGTTAACCTATCGATGCCATGTTCCCAACCTAGTCCTATTCAAAATCTCTCACCGAGGCCATATTTCAATATGGCCTTACACGGAACCTTAACTATCATCTTTTCATAATATTTGCATTTCTTAATATTCTTAGATTCCAAATCTCTTAACAACTCATCAACACTTATCTAATACATTCATTGCATAATTATACATTCTATACAACATTGGAACATTGAATAACCCGTATGTACTTGCAAGGTTTGCATACGAACTTACCTCGATGGCGAAAAGGCCAAAAAGGACTTTTTGCCCACATTTCTCTTTTCTTTCGTTCTAGGTCCGAATCTCATTTTCTTCGATCTAGAACAATGAAATTTACTCGTTTACTCACTTAATGATCATATTACAACTTAATATCCACTTAGGAATAAATGACCATTTTGCCCCTATACTTTACAAAATTATGATTTTGCCCTTAGGCTCGTAAATAAATTTTAATCACATTTTCTTGCTAAACAAGCCTAGCTGATCATTTAATCCTCTTACAAATATCCACAATTCCAACTATTTCATGCCTTAATGAACAAATTATAACTTTTGCATTTTAGTCCCAATTAGGTGTTTTCATGACAACACCTTTCACAAGAGTTGTTTGTCATCATCCTATCATTCATTTTCTTCCATAAAAAGTCAGAAACCAGCATAAAATTTCTCATAGCAAGTCCTTAGACTCTCAACCATGTTACAAATTAGTCCCCTCATTAGCTAGCTTAAGCTTTGGGGACTCCAATCAAGAAAAGTCATCAAAATCACTTACTTAAGAGGAGGAAAGTTTGCTGAAATTTTGAGCTTCAAAAACCCCCATTTTGCTGCTCATTTTCGGTGGAGATAAGATGGAGAGAAAGGTGATATTTTCTTTTCTTTATTATATTATAAAACATCCATCTTATCCCACCAACTTTGACCAAAATTAAAAACCCTTGTCCCCTATGTCACATGGCTGGCCAACCCACTTAAAACAAGGCCAAATTGCACACTTGGGACCTCCAATTTATAAACCATAACTATTAGGCACCTTTAGCAATTAAAATAGAACTTTTGCACTTTCTGTGATTTAGTCCTTTTTCACAATTTAGCTAGAAATTACTAAAATTAAGGCACCAAAATTTCCATACATCCTAATAAACAAGTTATAACACATAGAATAACATGAAAATAATATTCTCTAACCTTGAATTAGTGATTTTGAGATCACTGATCCAACTAGCCCCTAAATCGGGCTATTACAATTCTCCCCCCTTAGGGATTTTCGTCCCCGAAAATCTTATCAGGAGGATTTACTACCAACATTCTTAAAATGTTTCCATCTACTCTTCAAAATTGAAAATTCCACTTATCCTCAAATTTCTCCTGCCAATAACTCTCAAGCTGTGAGACATAAGGTCAAAACGCAACTTGAGACCTAGGTTATTCTTCCTCTGGGGCATATACTATATTCAATAATCCACTAATGTGGAACTCCATACATGTCCAAACATTTGTTTAGATCTTTACTGGTTGATTCACTACAATTCGAATGACATTCCCCCTCCTTGGGAATTTTGTCAACCCAAATTTGAAATCTTTAAGGTTTTACCTCTCTTTCTCATTAAAGCATTCACCAACTGTAAAAGTCTTGACTTGTACGGTTTGAAAACTCAGCTTTTAGTGGTCAACTACTTCTGACCATAACTCAATCTTATCGTGAAATGTACTCAACTGTCAAAACACTTGTGCACATAAATGTACTTCTTTATTCTTGCTTTATCAGATATGCCACTACTAAATCTCATGTCAAAACTTCTGTATAAGTTCTGGATTCATCATCATTCACTTTCTATCTCTAGGAAGCATTAGCAACGGAAATCTCATCCAGCATGGATAGCTTGTTTATAATACCATTTATTATAACGCTTCCGAACTCTTCTATTCTGAAAGAAAGGCTCACTATAGTCATTAACCTTGCTGAAACTAGGATATTATCAACTAGAGTCAACCGAGTAACTAACTCGCATTACTTAACATAGATAATCCATTTAGTCACCTGTACTATGTCCGCTATCTGAGAAGTATTACAATGACTATACCCACCATTATAATAGCTCAAGCACTTTCCACTAATTCGTCTTCAAAATCTTCTATAGTATAAGATACCCTCAATCATTAAAATTCAAAAATACACATCGATTTTCCCCATGGATCATTACATAACATCTAATTCACAACACAGACACAAAAGTGATCGCCTCTGGATCACCAACTTGTTAACTCTTTTTCTCGATTCAGACTGAACTCAGTACTAGAACTTTCAATTGATAGTTCCTCTATAGCTTTCAACTCAACCATCATGGGTTGAACATTTTGATGAGCATATCTTTATAATATTGTAACACCCCAAACCCGCCCATGAGTCCTGACCGGATCTGGTATGTCACGGAGTAAAATAATTTGAAGTAACTTGAATGTCAAGTGAAATTTTGTTAAAATATGTCTAAGGTTTTAAAACGGTGTTTGAAAAACTCAGTTGGGCTTTTATAAACATGGTTGGGTTGATAAACACTTTGAAAACATTTGATCAAGTATCATTTTAAAAACGTTAAAGTTATAAATGACTTGGTAAATTTTGTTACCCGATGGTAACTTCTTTGAAAACTCGTAAAAGTTATTAAGTTGAAAAAGTTTACCTTTAACCGGTTTACTCAATATTTATAAATATCATTTGTAATGCAACATAAGTAAAATAAAACAGTAAAATAAGCATCCAAAATAATAATAGCGGCCTTATTACATCCCAAATTAAAAATACTTAGAAAATAAATAATTAAACTTAACGATAATAAATTTAAATCCAACGATAAGCATGGTCGCCTCGAGTCCTCTCCGGCTCCATCTCCGCTATCTACTCATCTGCAAAATGTTAAGGGAAGGGGGTGAGTCACCAAGACTCAGTGTGTAAATCCCCCACCCGGTAAAGTAACTCATACACAAGTCATTAATAAACATGCACATGCAACCCAACCTAACCATCCAAAACACCTTTCTCTACCCCGTGTGGTACCAAACCACTGGTGGTGCCAAACCACTAGTGACTCAAAGTCACGATATCCATCAATGTTGTGGTGCCAAACCACTGGTGGTGCCAAACCACTGGTGACTCGAAGTCACATATAATAAGTTGTGGGGCCAACCCACGTGTGATACCAAATCACTGATGTCAATCCCATAATATCATCTATGGGGCCAACCCACTGTGGTGCTAAGCCACGAGGACGAGACACTATGAGGTGCCAAACCTCTGGAGGTGCCAAACCTCTGGTGACCGTAGTCACGAAATGTGGTACCAAACCACTGGTTTCCGTCGACACGAATATCACTTCCCCCTCCACTCATATATCCTACATCAATCCATGACATTTAACAGAAATCATGCCAACAAGCTTATTTAGCAACATACACTAGATTTATCAATAACCATATATTTAAGTCACATATACCAAATATGTCATGCTTCCCAAAAGCATCATAAAGAACTCATAACGACAAGGACTTACCTGAATCCTTACTTATACCCTTATGGTATTAAATCCAAATCTACATCATTCCAGATTAGCACACACAATGTATTTAGCACAGTTATTAATTATAAAGTGTGTATGTACACACCTGTTTCTACCGAAATTACTAGATCCCGAAGTTTCCAATCTTTAGTGCTAGATCTTGACCCTATATTCGGCCAATCATCTTTGTTAGTATCAAAAGCCTATTTGGCCAAACCAAAATTATCTCAAGGGGTTATCATTTGAAACTTGAGACCTTACCTATACGTCCCTTGAATACAAGTCACCACACCAAGTGCTTCTGCTTCCCTATAATCGGCAATCACATGTTAATAGCCTTTGACTTTTCAATCACTTAACTAAATAACTATTAATAAATCCTTACCACCACTTACCAACTAATTAAAAGATTACGGTTTCACTAGATTGTTTCCAAATCCTCGAAGGCCCTTCCTCTCAAACCGATTGGAGAAAAAGAGAGTACCCTTTTCTTTGATGTTCGGCCAAAATTACAACAAATAGGGAGGAGGGAATTCGGCTAAGAAAAACAAAAGAGATGCTGGAATTTTCGAATAACTATGGGCAATAGTATAAGGGAATTTTGACAGCAAAGTAGTAGGGATTCAACTAATGGAGGAAGGAAAAAGAGAAGAAAAGATGTAGGGGAAATTAATGGTGGTTTCCGGCTAAGTAGAAGAAAAAAATGCTGGAAAATTTTGAGCAATTGCCTAGGGGAAATTCGGCAGAGAGAAAGAAGAAAAGTTGCTGGGATTTTCTCTTAAAGAGGAGGTATATTTGGCTAGAAGGAAGCAAGAAGAGAAGAGAATTTTTGAAGAATTTTGACAAGAGAGGCTAGGGAAAAATTCGACAGCAGCAACTTGGAGAAAAGAAAAGAAAATTTTGAAGAATTTTGGCCTCTTCCTCTAGGTGTTAACCAAATATTGACAGCCCCCAAGGAGTCCCAATGCTGGCCAATTCCTCCCTTTTAGGTGATAAATTCCAGCTTTTATTTAAATTAAATTTATCTATTGTTATCCATTAATTACCTCTTTAGCAAGTTTAATGGAATTTAACTACTGATACTACTCCCTTCCAGCAAAAATTAAGTTTTATCTCTATCATTTAAGGAGTCCAAATGGCAGCCAACACCTCCCATTCGCCAGCAGCAAAAGAAGAAAGGAAGAAAAAAATAAAATCAAAGTGCAGCCCCTGGGGTTCGAACCAGCGACCTGGTGAAGGCACAGCAGCAGCCTCCCCTTTTAAGGGCCCCAAACCAACTCTCCCAATTGACTTTCATGTCAATTTACCCCACCATTTAATTATAAGGCCTTCTTCCTGGCCTCCTCCTTTAACGCCCAAGCCCAAAAAAAAAAAAATAAAGCTCCTTGCTTCCTTCTTGTCTCAAACCCGAGACCTTAAACCAAAACCCCTTTAAGTGGCGCCCCACGCCACTCCACCTCCTTGACTTTCATGTCCGATCCTTACTCGAAATTTATTTAAAGCCTTCCTAGCCCTAACGCCTAAAAAGCCCACAAGGAAAAATATTTCCTCCTTGTATCTCCCATGGATCGAACCCAAGACCCCCTTTTTAACCCCTAGGCGCACCAAGCCAATATGCCAATTACTTACTTGTGTCATGCTTCTCCCAATTTTTATTTAAACCCTATCTCCACCAAGCTCCCTCCTTTTTAAGCCCTTGAAAAGAGATTTTTAATAATGGGTCAGGCCTAGCTCGGGTTATTTTTAGACCCTTAAACATGTCAAATAAAGTCATATTATTTATTTCTTTAAGCACACATTTGTAATTTATTTAAATTACAAATAACCCCTAATTTAGGGTGTTACAATTCTACCCCCTTAAAAATAATTTCGTCCTTGAAATTACTTACTAACGAATAGTCGTACATCTTAACTCACCGTACTACGCTTATGCTGCGCACTCTGATCTTAATAAAACTATCATACTTTCTAGGCACATTCTCTAGAACTTATATCTAACGATGCGCTTTAATCTGATTTAAGAAGTTTTTATAAATTAGTACTTTTGTTTCACTTGATTACCCGCGAAGAAATTTTATGGCAAGAGTTTAGGAGTGGTTCTTTCGTAGTCATACATGCACACAGTTTTTCCTTCATTCATTCAAAGAGACGTTGTAGTTCTCATGGTGATCATTTTTCCACTACCCGGGGGTATTTTCATAATTTGTCCTACAGGGGTAATTTTGTAATTTTTCAAAAATAAAAATTCTCGGATGATTTCGTCAAAAAGTATTTTAGAACTCTTAAATTCTCGAGGTATTTTGATAAATTTTGAAATCTGGGGTATTTCGGTAATTTTGAAACTCAAGGGCATTTTGGTAATTTTCCACAAATCAGGGTGAATTTGTAAAATTGATAAATCGGGGATGTTTCAAAAGTTGTAAAACTTTGGGAGTTATTTTAAGAATTTATCTTCCATTTTGATGGTGTTGCAAAATTTTGAAAACCAAGGTCATTTTGGTATTTTTGTTGGTTAGGGCAATTTTGTAATTTTCCTAAAATCATGATGTTTTTGATATTTTGCAAAGTAAGGTTTTGGGCACTTTTATATATAATGGAAATTTTGATTGTAACTATGGGTATTTTGGAAATATCATAAATCGTATGCGTTTTGTAATTTTTCCCTAAGGGTATTTTGGTAATTTTTCACATTGTGGCATTTTCACCAAAATGATTTCCAAAATTGGGTTCTAAGTAATTTTACAAAGAAGGATATTTTGAAAATTTCTTTTTGAAAATTTTTCATACGGAGGGTATTTTGGTAATTTACAAGCTAGGGGTATTTTGGTCATTTTTCAAACTGAGGGGTATTTTGGTCTTTTCTTTTTTTTTTAAACAAGGTTTTAATTTCCTCAAAAATAAAACGGCTAGTCCCTTTCGGGTTTTAGTTATCGAGTTTAGCCTGTGAGTGTGTCGTCTCATTTAGGATGAACAGATTACTACGCACTGTAGGATTCAAGTGAGTAGGAGGTGAGTCACGAGGATCGCTTAAATACTGTGCCCCCACCGAATCCAATCCTAGACATGCGATAACAATTGCCACATCTTTTCTTAGTGACAACTCACGTGGTTTGTTTAAAGAATTATTAAGTCTTATGCCTAGTTGAGGTATGCTAGCCCAAGGTTCAACAGTTTCTACTCTAATAGTCTACATTCCCCATTTTACCCTTCTATCCCACATTAAAAGAATTCACAAAAGTTGATAGAAGTACTTACCTGGGCGGATAGGTGTCGGAGACTCGGTGCCATGCTGTTCAAGCCAAAATAGTTTCTCAGAACATCATAATAAGGCCTACTATCCTAAAAACCAAACATTTTGGGCCTTGGGCCCCCCACAGCCGAGTTTTGAACCGGGCTCTGATACCAAAAATGTAACATCCCAAACCCGGCCCATGAGTCCTGATCGGATCTAGTATGTCACGGAGTAAAATAATTTGAAGTAACTTGAGTGTCAAGTGAAATTTTGTTAAAATATGTCTAAGGTTTTAAAACGGTGTTTGAAAAACTCAGTTGGGCTTTTATAAACATGGTTGGATTGATAAACACTTTGAAAATGTTTGATCAAGTATCATTTTAAAAACGTTAAAGTTATAATTGACTTGGTAAATTTTGTTACCCGATAGTAACTTCTTTGAAAACTCGTAAAAGTTATTAAGTTGAAAAAGTTTACCTTTAACCGGTTTACTCAATATTTATAAATATCATTTGTAATGCAACATAAGTAAAATAAAACAGTAAAATAAGCATCCAAAATAATAATAGCGGCCTTATTACATCCCAAATTAAAAATACTTAGAAAATAAATAATTAAACTTAACGATAACAAATTTAAATCCAACGATAAGAATGGCCGCCTCGAGTCCTCTCCGGCTCCATCTCCGCTATCTACTCATCTGCAAAATGTTAAGCGAAGGGGGTGAGTCACCAAGACTCAGTGTGTAAATCCCCCACCCGGTAAAGTAACTCATACACAAGTCATTAATAAACATGCACATGCAACCCAACCTAACCATCCAAAACACCTTTCTCTACCCCGTGTGGTACCAAACCACTGGTGGTACCAAACCACTGGTGACTCAAAGTCACGATATCCATCAATGTTGTGGTGCCAAACCACTGGTGGTGCCAAACCATTGGTGACTCAAAGTCGCATATAATAAGTTGTGGGGCCAACCCACGTGTGATACCAAATCACTGATGTCAGTCCCATAATATCATCTGTGGGGCCAACCCACTATGGTGCTAAGCCACGGGGACGAGACGCTAGGAGGTGCCAAACCTCTGGAGGTGCCAAACCTCTGGTGACCGTAGTCACGAAATGTGGTACCAAACCACTGGCGTCCGTCGACACGAATATCACTTCCCCCTCCACTCATATATCCCACATCAATCCATGATATTTAATAGATACCATGCCAACATGCTTATTTAGCAACATACTCTGGATTTATCATTAACCATATATTTAAGTCACATATACCAAATGTGTCATGCTTCCCAAAAGCATCATAAAGAACTCATAACGATAAGAACTTACCTGAATCCTTGCTTATACCCTTATGGTATTAAATCCAAATCTACATCATTCAAGATTAGCACACACAATGTATTTAGCACAGTTATTAATTATAAAGTGTGTATGTACACACCTGTTTCTACCGAAATTCCTAGATCCCGAAGTTTCCAATCTTTAGTGCTAGATCTTGACCCTATATTCGGCCAATCATCTTTGTTAATATCAAAAACCTATTTGGCCAAACCAAAATTATCTCAAGGGGTTATCATTTGAAACCCGAGACCTTACCTATACGTCCCTTGAATACAGGTCACCACACCAAGTGCTTCTGCTTCCCTATAATCGGCAATCACATGTTAATAGCCTTTGACTTTTCAATCACTTAACTAAATAACTATTAATAAATCCTTACCACCACTTACCAACTAATTAAAAGATGATGGTTTCACTAGATTGTTTCCAAATCCTCGAAGGCCCTTCCTCTCAAACCGATTGGAGAAGAAGAGAGTACCCTTTTCTTTGATGTTTGGCCAAAATTACAGCAAATAGGAGGAGGGAATTCGGCTAAGAAAAACAAAAGAGATGCTGGAATTTTGAATAATTATGGGCAATGGTATAAGGGAATTTCGACAGCAAAGTAGTAGGGATTCGGCTAATGGAGGAAGGAAAAAGAGAAGAAAAGATGTAGGGGAAATTAATGGTGGTTTCTGGCTAAGTAGAAGGAAAAAATGCTAGAAAATTTTGAAATATTGCCTAGGGGAAATTCGGCAGAGAGAAAGAAGAAAAGTTACTGGGATTTTCTCTTAAAGAGGAGGTATATTCGGCTAGAAGGAAGCAAGAAGAGAAGAGAATTTTTGAAGAATTTTGACAAGAGAGGCTAGGGAAAAATTAAGAAGAAAGAACTGGAGAAAAGAATAGAAAATTTTGATGAATTTTGGCCTCTTCCTCTAGGTGTTAACCGAATATTGATGACATTTCAAGGAGTCCCAATGTGGCCAATTCCTCCCTTTTAGGTGATAAATTCCAGCTTTTATTTAAATTAAATTTATCTATTGTTATCCCTTAATCACCTCTTTAGCAAGTTTAATGGAATTTAACTACTGATACTACTCCCTTCCAGCAAAAATTAAGCTTTATCTCTATCATTGAAGGAGTCCAAATGGCAGCCAACACCTCCCATTCGCCAGCAGCAAAAAGAGAAAGGAAGAAAAAAATAAAATCAAAGTGCAGCCCCTGGGGTTCGAACCAGCGACCTGGTGAAGGCACAGCAGCAGCCTCCCCTTTTAAGGGCCCCAAACCAACTCTCCCAATTGACTTTCATGTCAATTTACCCCACCATTTAATTATAAGGCCTTCTTCCTGGCCTCCTCCTTTAACGCCCAAGCCTAAAAAAAATGAAGCTCCTTGCTTCCTTCTTGTCTCGAACCCGAGACCTTAAACCAAAACCCCTTTAAGTGGCGCCCCAAGCCACTCCACCTCCTTGACTTTCATGTCCGATCCTTACCCGAAATTTATTTAAAGCCTTCCTAGCCCTAACGCCCAAAAAGCCCACAAGGAAAAATATTTCCTCCTTGTATCTCCCATGGATCGAACCCAAGACCCCCTTTTTAACCCCTAGGCGCACCAAGCCAATGTGGCAATTACTTTCTTGTGTCATGCTTCTCCAAATTTTTATTTAAACCCTATCTCCACCAAGCTCCCTCCTTTTTAAGCCCTTGAAAAGAGATTTTAATCTTGGGTCGGGCCTAGCTCAAAGTTATTTTAGACCCTTAAACATGTCAAATAAAGTCATATTATTTATTTCTTTAAGCACACATTTGTAATTTATTTAGATTACAAATAACCCCTAATTTAGGGTGTTACAAATATGTTTTCTACTCACCTACACACATAATTATATTCTCCTTATTGAATCAGGTGTGAATATACACAAAATTCAAATCATATCTCAATACGTTAATCTACTCTTTTCTCCATACTGAAAACATATCTTAAGCACACTCTCATCTGAGTTTCTCTTGCTATGCTAATCTAAAACTTTTACCATCGTCATCTCTCACGTTAATAGGGACATCTCTATCGAATTCATTAACTCTATTCAATTTACTCGAAATCCCATCACACAACACGAAACTTGTAATTTCACTTATTGTATGAGAACCATCACCAACTTCCTCCTCAAGGTACCCGAATAAGGCTACGAGGAGGTAAAGGAATATCAATTTCAATTAACTAAATCGACAATCGTTTTATCTGATTTTTACTAATGGTTAACATTTTCACATAATCACAGTTTATAAAAAAACAACTACATCAGCCCTGAAAGGCAACAGACGTTTATACATAATGCTTAAGGAGATTATTATAATCCATTCATGGCATCAAATAACCACGCGCAAACAACAAGCTTAGAGCCAACTTATCCATATTTTGCCATTTATTTAGCACACACCATGCTACATATCGTACTCATTTTTTTTCACTCGCTCACGAGTGCTTGAATTCACCCATTCACATGGCTTTAATACAATTCTCATTTCTACCTCTAGACTCATCTATCTATCCCTTTAATCACAAGGGATAATCATAGGCGCATATTTATCATCGTTTATATAGGTACGAAACCAATGCCACATCCCCGAGGTCATCTTATATGGAGTCAACTCTAAATGTCAATGCCATATCCAGGATATGGTCTTATATGGGCTTCATGTCGTATATCGATGCCATATTCTAAATATGGTCTTATACGATTTTCATATTCATTACCGAAGCCATATCCTGAATATGGTTTTAAATAAGATCATAGCTTGGTGTCGAGGCCATGTCCTAAACATTGTCTTATACGGGACTTTATCTATTTCATATCTTATTGATAGTCTCCCAAGGACTTCAACCTTATGTTCAACAACAATTAATCTATTTAGTAGAGTATCGTGTATCAGGGTGATACAAATACAAAGCATTCTCAATTATGCTAACATACATATTGTATTACTCACATACAAACTTACTCAACTTAACTCTCATAACATCTCATCATAATTCAATAGTGGTAAGGGGGCGAGGTTACAGAGTCCCTTAGCCTAACTCTCGTGACTACTTGCATATGATTTAAAATTCATCATCAATGAAATAGTATTATAGTCACACAACTTATTCCAAGTGAGTTTCCACGTTTATCACACTACAATTGTCTCCATCACTCGTACTTTTGAATTATGACTTTGATAATTCAAGTTCCATATTCATATATGCTCGAGTACTCAACATTTAACTCTACTTTCTCTTACAATCACTCATCAACTAAAGAATGTCTTACGGGTTTGAGTACGTCGTTTATCTGATTTCCATAGTCCAACTATGGTCTTACTCGTATCACAACATCATGATCCAGCTATTTCTTTACATGTCATCACGATGCCATAGCCTCGCCATGATCTTACACGAAATCTCATACCAATACCAGGTCTCAGACGTGGTCTTACATGGAATCACATATCGTCACCAATACCATGTCCCAGACATGGTCTTACATGGGATCACATATCGTCATTGTCCAACTATGGTCTTATCATCATTTTATCATTAACCAACTGTACTCATCCCTACATTCTATTTAATCAAACTTTCTAGTTTAACTCTTACACCATATTACTCGTAGTTTCATACAGAGTCACAAAACAAAATGTTATATAATCATCTACTTTAATAATCACACATGAGATTCAATTATGTGGACATATTGATCATATATCATTCAAATAATCATACATACACGTATACCCCATTCTTTGGGTAAATTTACTCACTATATGCACCTAACCCCGTAGGTTAAGTATATAACACCTTATGCACATCCAGCCAATATAGATAAGCTTATCACTTTATAACTCTCATCTCATGCATTATCACACACATGCCATATACTTCTATTCATACCTCTTTGAATCTCATTAATGCATAAGAGTATTTCAATTACCTCATTATCACTTACAACATTATTGGGCTTAGCTCGGTTGGGAACCATCCCTGTCTTAACAAAATAATTTCGTTAGAGTCGAGAGATATCAAACTATCATAGTCCACCTATGGCATGTATAGCTAGACTCTTACTCAAGCTAGGTTAGTTCGAGAACTGACTAAACCATGCTCTGATACCACTAAATGTAACACCCCTTACCCGTAATCCCTGCCGGAGTCGGGCACGAAATGTTACTGAACAATTTACCTGATCGCCACTTGGGCTCAATGTGACTACTCTCCTCGAATTGCTTCAACTACTTCACACTCAACCTATGAGATCAAAATCGTACCTATGAGAACTCTCAGGACTATATCAAAAGTTTTACTGTCCATAAAATTTCTTTTCATCTAAACAGGGAGTACACGCCCGTGCTAGATGACACACATGCTCGTGTGTAATCACACACGCCCATGTGCTCAAACCATGCCCAAAAACCCCAACATTCTGCCAAAACTCACACTGCTAGGGCACGCCCATGTGAAATGGGGGCACGCCCGTGTGCCCTTACAACATGCCCATGTCTTCTGCTCATGGGAAGTTACTGACTAATTTAACACGGCTTGGACACACCCGTGGCCCTAGACCGTGTGCCACACCTTGATATACTAACTTATTCAACATAGCTTGGGCACACGCCCATGTTCTAACCATGTCTCACCCACGGTCCACACAAACGGCCGTGGGTTTTGCCCGTGGTCTATCCTAATTTAAAACACTAAGGTGCAGGGTTTGTAAGGTCTAGACACACGCCCGCGTATCCAACCGTGTGGGCACTTAGAGGCTATCTTTCAAGCCTTTTTTCCACTCTCATTTACATACATACATACATACAATCATCATCACATAACTCCATATTGCATCAATTTAACTCTTAAATTATAGACACTTAATCATAAGAGAAATAAAGTCTTCATCCCATACACTAGGGAGAACTACTTACAATACAATTACAACAACTTAAGCCATCATCTATGTCTATACACAACCAAAACTCTAAGTTCTTTTAGGCCAACACAATTTGGCTACATCAATTAAAACTTATTCAATTCTAAAAGAATCTCTATACATGCCATGACTCATAAGGACTTGGAACACCATACCAAGCATTTATTCGATAGTGTGAAAACATCTCCTGCGGCCTCCAACTCGAGCTAGCCAAAATAACCTATAAGAGATGGGAAAAGAAAAGGAGTAAGCAACAATGCTTAGTAAGTTCGTCTGCATACAACTAATAAACACTGACATTCATTGAATATACATGATTTCAAGTTATTATGATGAGCTTTTCTGATGAACTCATGGTTACTTACTCAATCATCCTTAAAGCTTACTCATTCTATCTGTTACCATATTCTTACCATGCCACAGGCCAAATGCTCATTTAATTAGCATACATTCCTGCACTGATCGTCACAAGATTATATAAAACAACACATCAAGCATTTTAATAAGCCACTCATATTACTGATCTCTCAGTGGTTACGCACTTAGCCCACCATTGAATCTCTTATAGGGTGGTATCGCACACAGCCCACCAATCATTTATACTTACGGTGATTTCGCACTTAGCTTACCAATCATTTATAAGCGATGGTATCACACACAGCCCATCGATTACTAATTAGTCAGGTGGTTCCATACACAGCCCACAGATAATAATATAGGTGATGGTATCGCACATAGCCCACCAATTAATAATTAAATCAGGTGGTAACGTACACAGCCCACCAATGATTATATGGTTGATGGTATCGAACACAGCCCATCATGTAATAATCCTTAATGAGGTGTATTTGCACACAGCTCACCGCTATTATACATTCACAAATATTTATCCACATACATTTCTCTAATTCAAATGTTCATCTGTGAACATCCTCACTCACTATCATTCTTACTTAGCTTTCTACTATATTTGTTTGCATTCACACAATTCAACAATAATTATAACTTATGCAACTAAAGTGCATCCTTTACATATCACCCACTATGGGTTCATCAAATACCGAATCCACTTCAATTAAGTTCTAACGCATTCCTGCAACTCTCATGTACAATACATTCATTCTCAATTCTCAAATACTTATTGAGTCACTAAAATCGTTAAGTAACTCCCTTAAGTCTCGTACACATAACATTACATTGACCTCATACACGAGTTAACCTATCGATGCCATGTTCCCAACATGGTCCTATTTAAAATCTCTCACCGAGGCCATATTTCAATATGGCCTTACACGGAACCTTAACTATCATCTTTTCATAATATTTGCATTTCTTACTATTATTTGATTCCAAATCTCTTACCAACTCATCAACACTTATCTAATACATTCATTGCATAATTATACATTCCATACAACATTGTAATATTGAATAACATGTACGTACTTGCAAGGTTTGCATACGAACTTACCTCGATGACGAAAAAGCCAAAAAGGACTTTTTGCCCACATTTCTCTTTTCTTCCGTTCTAGGTCCGAATCTCATTTTCTTCAATCTAGAACAATGAAATTTACTTGTTTAGTCACTTAACAATCATATTACAACTTAATATCCACTTAGGAAAAATGACCATTTTGCCCCTATACTTTGGCAAAATTACAATTTTTCCCCTAGGCTCGCAAATAAATTTTCATCACCTTTTCTTGTTAAACAAGCCTAGATGATCATTTAATCCTCTTACAACTATCCAAAGTTCCAACAATTTCATGCCTTAATGAATAAATTATAACTTTTGCATTTTAGTCCCAATTAGGTGTTTTCACGACAGCACGTTTCACAAGAGTTGTTTCTCATCATCCTACCATTCATTTTCTTCCATAAAAATTCAGCAACCAGCATAAACTTTCTCATGGAAAGTCCTTAGACTCTCAACCATGTTACAAATTAGTCCCCTCATTAGCTAGCTTAAGCTTTGGGGACTCTAAAAGTACAATTTTTTTCAAGAAAAGTCATCAAAATCACTTACTTAAGAGGAGGAAAGTTTGCTGAAATTTTGAGCTTCAAAAACCCCCAATTTGGTGCTCATTTTCGATGGAGAGAAGATGGAGAGAAAGGTGATATTTTCTTTTCTTTATTATATTATAAAACATCCATCTTATCCCACCAACTTTGACCAAAATTAAAAACCCTTGTCCCCTATGTCACATGGCCGGCCAACCCACTTAAAACAATGCCAAATTGCACACTTGGGACCTCCAATTTATAAGCCATAGCTATTAGGCACCTTTAGCAATTAAAATACAACTTTTGCACTTTATGCGATTTAGTCATTTTTCACAATTTAGCTAGAAATTGCTAAAATTAAGGCACCAAAATTTCCATACATCCTTATAAACATGTTATAACACATAGAATAACATGAAAATAATTTTCTCTAACCTCGAATTAGTGATTTCGAGATCATTGATCCAACGAGCCCCTAAATCGGGCTGTTACATCATCAAGCATACCAAAATAAGCCAAATTACATGGCTATACATATAACAAGCCATCCATCATTTACAAGCCAAATCAAATGGTTAAATCTATTACTAACATATATACCAAAATGACCATAACTGCTATACATGCCATATAACCAAAAACATAAGTTCAAAAGTACCAAAGTGATAGCTTGATAGTGTGATGAGATCTCCAACGACTCCTAAATCTGAGCAAGCTTCGATAATCACTGTAAAACACGGAAAAGTAAACAAATAAGCTATAAATGTAACACCGCTTACCCATATTCAGCGGTGAAATAGGGTACTAAGAATTACCGGAACACATACACTTGTAAACGTATTAAACCGAGTCATAAAATTTCATCCAAATTCAAACATTTCAAAATTTTATCTTCGTGTCCCTAAATAAGGCCTATGAGGCCCAATACATACTTTGGAAGTGGTCCGAGACTAAACCGAGAACCTAGGAAACATTAAGAAGACTTAGAAAATTTTTTCATCAAAACAGGGGTCACCCGTCCGTGTGGCTTGGGACACGCCTATGTGGGTAAGCCGTGTGGTCATAAACGCCTATGTCCTTAGCCCGTGTGACTCTCTGTTTATGACATCATCAACAAAATTAGGTCACACGGCCAAGTCACACACCTGTCTGCTTAGGCCGTGTGGCGAATTAAATTTCAAAAAGTAAATGCAGACTTCACACACCTTGGGCACGCGCCCATGCCCTGGAGTCGTGTTCTCCACATGGCTGAGACACGTGGCCATGTCTATGCCCATATAGCCAAGAAAATAGCTATTTCTAGACTAATTGGCACCTCAATTGCTCATACTTAAACACAACTTCAATCCATCCATCCCAAACACACATAACCACATCACATAAAACCTTTAGTATAAGCAAACACGTATAAATAGGCATTACAACTCATTAACCAATATGAACCAACACATTTGGCCAAATAAAATGACACACACAATTGACTAAGTCCCTATACATGCCATAGACTCAAAAGGTTTTGCATTCACTTATACCCAACATGTTAGCTTGATAGTGTGATAGCATCCCGACGATCTCCAACCCGAGCTAGTATAAAACCCTACATAATATGATAAAGGAAGGGGAGTAAGCTATAAAGCTTAGTAAGAATGTACGTCAATTTATTACCATGCTTTTAACAATCCTTATTTTGAGTTCTCAAGATAATGCTATCATTATTGCATAAAATTTCTCAATTCACTTATGTTCATCTTGAGCTGTCTACTCGAGTTATAGTCACTAAATTATTTTTATCTGGAGTTACAGAACTCCAAATTAAATATGCTAATTGTCCTTGAAACTAAACCCACATATATTATTACGATAAAATTTCCAGAATTTTTGGTTCAATTAATCAAGATCTGATTTATTCTTTAAAGTCTCTCCTAGTTCATTGCTTTGTGATTCGCCTCTTCACTAAAAATTTATTTTCTCATTGTAAAGAACTCTAAAGACATTCCCATTTATTTCTCTTGAAAATAGACTCATTAAGAAATTCAAGTATATAAATTTTATCTCTTTATTATAGTTTTACAATTTTAATGAATTTCCAAATTCAAAATACGGGATTCCAAAATCATTCTGACCTTGTCTTATAAAAATTCAAATATCTCATAATTTGAATTTCTTTTGCTTACACGAGTCTCTTTTATACGAAAATAGACTCAATAATCTTTAATTTCATATCTTATTCAACTTCTATTTTAATTTACATCATTTTTGGTGAATTTTCAAAGTGATTCAACTGTTGCTATCCAAACTGTTTTATTGCTAATTTTACTCTATCATGTTTTCTTTATATTAATTCTCATTTACACACATATAACACTAAAGTATATCTATAGTTAGCCATGCTAATGGGTAGTCATCATCAGATATTTACAAGCCATTTATTAGTCAATTTAACTTATACATCAACAGCAAAAACTTAAATATTTCATTTCTCAATTTAATTTGGCTTAAAAGCCTCACACATAATCACAATCCACATTTCCCACACATTCTTACACCATAAGCATGGCCTTAGCTCTTTGTTATTGATGCATAAACTTAACTCTTTTCCCGTCTAACTACTCGGAATATCAAAGGATACTCAATCTCATCATACATGCATCACGATGCCAATGCCATATCCCAAATATGGTCTTACATGGGATCACATCTCGTTGCCGATGCCATATCCCAGATATGGTCTTACACGGGATCTCATATCTCGATGTCAATGCCATGTCCTAGACATGGTCTTATACAAGATCGTATATAGATGTCGATGCCATGTCCCAGACATGGTCTTACACAAGATCTTTCTTTGGTGTCGAGGCCATGTCCCAAACATGGTCTTATACAGGACCTCCTTCATTTGGTGCCGATGCCATGTCCCAGACAAGATCTTATACGGGACCTCCTTCATTTGGTGTCGATTCCATGTCCCAGACATGGTCTTATAAGGGACTTACATTCGAGTGTCGATGCCATGTCTCAGACATGGTCTTATACGGGACCTTCCATATCTCATGTTGTGACATTAGTATCCTTGATGTTCTGAATGTTCAACCGGGACTTCAACTTAACATATTTTCATCACATTCTCATCGAGGCATCATTAGTCGATTTCATAGAAATAATATTCATTTCACATAATATCTAGAAATTAAAAATATAAAAACATTATGTAGCTTTAATTTCACACAAACTTACCTCGATACTAAAATGGCAAAAAGGGACCAAACAGTTAGTTACTTGTTTCCCCTCCCCCCCATTCTAAGTCTGGACCTCATTTTCTTTGATCTATAGCATCAAAATTAGCTTAATTATTAGTCACATTATTCATTTTGACCCAAAAATCATACTATGGAAAAATTACATTTTTGCCCCTAAACTTTATCATATTTACACTTTTGCTCCTAGGCTTGTAAAATGATTTTTATTCGATTTCCTTTTATTTTAGGCCTAGATGAACCATTTTCATAATTATAGAAGCCCAAAATTTGCATTCATTCACACATTTTTCATACATTTTTCAACTTTTTACAAATTAGTCCTTTTATACGATTTTATCAAAAATCACTTAGTAAAAGTTGTTTACTACACACCGAGCATTCATGTTCTACCAGTAGACATCAAAGCACATGCATTTCATCCATGGGTAAATTTTCAAACACAAACCCTAGCTCAAAATAATGGTAGAAATAGCTAAATCGAGTTACGGTAATCTCAAAAATGTAAAAAAAAAAAATTAAAAACGGGGCTTGGATGCACTTACTATTGAGCTTGACAGCTTGAAAACCGTAGCTATGGCTTCCCCCATGCTAAATTCGGCCAAGGAGGAAGATGGACAAAAGTTTTTGGCATTTATTTTGTCTTTTAGTCCATTTAATTACCAAATTACCAAAATGCCCCTAACTTAAAAATATTCTATTTCACTTATCTAATGTCCATTTTTGTCCAACAATTTAACCAATTGACTAATTTCCATTTAAGGACCTCCAATTTAAAATTTCATAGAAATTGGACACTTCTAACATGTGGATCTCAACTTTTGCACTTTTTATAATTTAGTCCTTTTGACTAAATTGAGTGCCCAAACGTCGAAATTTTTGGAAGAAATTTTCACTGAATCCTTTCGTGAAATCATAGACCATACAAATATAATAAAAATAAGATTTTTTCTCATCAAACTTGTGGCCCCAAAACTACTGTTCCGACTAGGCCCAAATTCAGGCTGTTACAAATTCTCCCCCTCTTTAGGGATTTTCGTCCCCGAAAATCTTACCAGAAGAAGTTGCTTTCAACTCTCTTGAAACACTTTCACTAATCTTCTCAGAATTACAAATCGATTTAATCACATATATATCTTTCCAATATCCTTTAAACTTTAGCACATAGTGCCAGAGTACACCGTCAAAATCTGAACTACCCTCTTAGACTTATCATTGATATAAAAACAAATTACTGTGCTGAAATGAAATTGCATACTCAGAGTTCCTATGGCTCATCCCATAATTGCGATGTAACTTCCGGATCTCTATTCGATATAATGGAACTGGCACTCTGCATAATCAAATAACCTCAAAACATATTACTCGGCTAATTTGTCAAATAAGAAATCTGTACATAATGAAATGATCAGAAGGATCTTTCTTTTTCAAATGATCAACCATAAACCAATTAACATTTTACTTTTCGGGGATAATGACAATCCCAATATGAAATCTATGGTAACACTATCTCATCATCATTCTCTTACCATCACTGACTATATTAGTCTTGCATATACTTGATTTCGACTTACTTTCTAGCAAATAGACATCTGAACATAAAGTCAAAAATATCGTGATACATACTCAATCACTAGAAAATATACTCCTATAACTACACATTTTATTATTCTTGGATGAATCGACGAGCTATTATTGAGTCTTGTACAAAACTTCAGTACAAACTCTAGGTTACCCAGTACGCGAATTCTATCTCAAAATAATAATAATAATAATAGAAATCAATTCCAACCTGAAATCGGAATAGAAAGTCATTTCACACTATACTCGTTTAGTTCACCACTCTCTATCACATCTCTAAGCTTCTCAATTCACAAAGAAATAATTGCTTAAGCTTTTAACTTAGCTAGAACTAGTCCATCATCAAATAAGATCAATCAAGTAACCAGTACTCACAAAAATAAACAGAAATTTTCCATTCAAGCATCTGTAGCCATACTTGCTTTCCAAAAGGTAAGTTGATAATTACTCACAGTCTTTTAACATATCAAAACATTCACGTTGTCTTAGTTTCAGATCTTTCTGCGACATTAGATATTTTAACCCACTAGGCTTAGAAAGCATATAACACTTTTCGCCAAACATATGAAATCATCCAGTTCACAACACAGATATAAAAGTGGCCATCTATAAATCATTAGTCGAACAATTCTTTTTCATGTGACTTTAACCGTCTAAAACTGCAAACTGCTTCTTTACATTCTTATATTAAAACATATTCGATCTGTTCAATAGTACATCATTGAAAAATCCCAAATTCCTTACTCAATTCAAACTGAACTTAGAACTAGAGCTTCGGTTAATAATACTTTCAACTGTTTAGAACTTTGCTAACATGCATAGATCATTTGAATTTTCATAAATGTGATGACTTTATCAATAGTTACAGCTTTAACTTATAATAGCATCATTCTATTAGAACAATCCCATAGGTATATCTCTGTATCATACTTTCTAGAATATAATTTATTCATTCAGACTATCCGTCTATATAATCGTGAATGTACAAAATTCATTATTATACTTAGGGATACTTTAAATACACATAACTCAATTGAATCGAATAGCCGAGACTAGCTTTTTCTTTATATGTGACATTGCATAATCTATGTAATCTTTAAAACATTCTGATATTTCTTCTAAAGTTGTTTTCACTTTCCAACTATTCTCATCTCTGTATACATTACTAATTATTTCATCACTAAACTCTTTAGTTTCACACTTATGAACTTATTCAATATGGTTCTCGTAAAATTTCATCATAAAGTATCACAAATAATGGGGTGAGGTCGTAAAGCCTCTAACTTGACTCTCATTAATGCACACATATGACTTAGCATTCATCATTAATGTAATATCATCATAATCACATAATTCACTTCAGACAATTTAATATACTTATTCATTTTACGAATGTTTTCTGCCATTCACAATTTCAAACAATGAATTTACTTACAAACATTTTTCAAATTAGAGAACACCTTATGAGTTCGAGTACGTCATTTACTTGATGCCATAGTCCAACTATGGTCTTACACGTACATACATGTACCGCCATGGTCCAACCATGGTCTTACGTCCACGATGCCATAACCCAGTTATGGTTTTTTCACTGAAATGCCATAGCCCAGCTATGGTCTTACATTCCATACTTTGTCATGGTCCAACCATGGTCTTATCCATCAATTCATCATTGAACGATTGTACCCATCTCCTGCGTTCTACATAATTTGATCTTCCAATTCAACCCCCATATTATTATAATTTTTGTGGTTTCATAATAGAGTCATAAAATAAAACATTATATATTCTCTAATTTAACAATTAAAAATGAGATTCAACTATGTGGACATACTGATTATACATTATTCAAACAAGTGTACATACACACATATTTCGTCCATTGGGTAAGTTTGCTTATCATTTTCACTTATTCAAATAGGTTGGGTATATGTCATCATATGCATGCCAAGCTAACATGAATGGGCTTATTACCACATAAACTTTCATTTTATTCCATGTTTCCACATTTCTTATTCATGTGTATCTCACTTCGTACATTAACACATACATTTCATGATTTCTATTCATACCTTTCCAAATTTCAACACACCGTAAGCATATTTCAATCATTTCAATACCATTTTTAGCATTATCAAAAATAGCTTGATTGGAAGTCGTCTCTGTCTTAACAAAATAATTTTGTTAGAGCCAGGAGATATCACACTATCACGGTCCACATATGGCATCTATAGCTAGACTCTTACCCATGCTAGGTTAGTCCAAGAATCGACTAAACCATACCTCCGATACCACTAAATGTAATACTCCTTACCCATATTCAATGCCGAATATGGTACGAGGCATTACCAGAACACATAAACTTGTAAACGTATTAAACCGAATCATAAAATTTCATTAAAATTCAAAATTTTCAAATTTTATCTTTGTGTCCCTAAATAGGGCCTACGAGGCCCAATACATACTTTAGAAGTGGTCTGGGGCTAAATTGAGAACTTAGGAAAATTTAAGAAGACTTAGAAAAAAATTTCATCAAAGCAGGGTCACAGGTCCATGTGGCTTAGGACACGCCCATGTGGGTAGGTTGTGTGGTCACACACGCCCATGTCCTTAGCCCGTGTGACTCTCTATTTATGATGTCATCAACAAAATTGGATCACACGGCCAAGTTACATGCCCATGTGCTTAGACCATGTGGCGAATTAAATTCCAAAAAGTAAATGCAGACCTCACATGCCCTGGGCACACGCCCATGTCTTGGGGTCGTGTTCCAACACGGCTAAGACACATGGTCGTGTCTCTGCCCGTGTGGCCAAGAAAATGGCTATTTTCTAGACCAATTGGCACCCTCAATTGCACATGCTTAAACACAACTTCAATCCATCCATCCCAAACACACATAACCACATCACATAAAACCTTTAGTATAAGCACACAGTATAAATAGGCATTACAACTCATTAACCAATATGAACCAACACATTTGGCCAAATCAAATGACACATACATAATTGACTAAGTTCCTATACATGTCATAGACTCAAAAGGTTTTGCATTCACTTATACCCAACATGTTAGCTTGATAGTGCGATAGCATCTCTGGCATTCTCCAAACCGAGCTAGTATAAAGCCCTACATAATATGAGAAAGGAAGGGGAGTAAGCTATAAAGCTTAGTAAGTATGTATGTCAATTTATTACCATGCTTTTAACAATCGTTATTTTGAGTTCTCAAGGTAATGCTATCATTATTACATAAAATTTCTCAATTCACTTATGTTTATCTTGAGCTATCTACTCGAGTTACAGTCACAAAATTATTTTTAACTGGAGCTACTAAACTCCAAATTAAGATCCGCTAGTTTTCCTTGAAACTAGACCCACTTAACTTCTTACCATAAAATTTCCAGAATTTTTGGTTTAGCCAATCAGTACAGTTTATTCTTTAAAGTCTCCCATGTTTCGCTATCCGACAGTTCTGACCCCTCTTCACTAAAAATTTATTTTCTCATTGCAAATAACTTGAAAGACTTTCTCATTTGTTTATAATTAAAATAGGCTCATTAGAAATTCAAGAATATAAATTTTATCCCTTGATTATTTTTGTACAATTTTTAATGAATTTTCAAATTCAGAACAGGGGATTCTAAAATCATTCAAACCCTATCTTATAAAAAATTCAAATATCTCATAATTTGAAAATCTTTTACTTACACCGTTTATTTCATACGAAAATAGAATAAAAAAGATTTAATTTCATATCTTATTCAACTTCTAGTTTAATTTCCACCATTTTTGGTGAATTTTCAAATTGATTCAACTGCTGCTGTCCAAACTGTTTTATTGCTAATTTTACTCTATCATGTTTTCTTTATATTAATTCTCATTTACACACATATAACACTAAAGTATATACATAGTTAGCCATGCCAATGGCTAGTCATCATCAAATATTTACAAGCCATTCATTGGCCAATTTAACTTATACATCAACAACAAAAACTTGAACATTTCATTTCTCAATTTAATTTGGCTTAAAAGCCTCACACATAATCACAATCCACATTTCCCACATATTCTTACATCATAAGCATGGACTTAGCTCTTTTTCATTGATGCATAAACTTAGCTCTTTGTCATTGATGCATAAACTTAGCTCAAGATTGAATCAAATTATAATTTCAAACAATTATAATTATCACATTTCAAACGTTTCAATTCAAACTCCATCCTCAAATCTTCGGGACAATATGGTATCAAAACCAAGGAGGAGTAGGTATTTTTAAGTTTTAAAAATATTCAATTTGTTTTCAATATTTTCGAGTTCAGTTTTAACTGTCTTCATTAATGTATTATTATTTTGCTGAGTATTGATACACTGTCCAGTTAGCCATGGGTTAGGCGTGTCAAGGACAAAGTATCCCTGTAGGCAAGTTTAATAATCTGAAAATCTTGATAGTTGAACCCCCTTGTAGGAAATAAGAAAACAAAAAATGTTTCCCTTCCTTAGAAGAACCAATTCTTCTGTAAGCTTTGTTTCCAATCAATCCCAAGAGTCCGACCAAACCTCAAACAACACTGTTAATGAACAAGAAGAACATTATGAAAATATTTCCCAAAGATTTGATAATTGGACTCTTCCAAGAGTTCCAACCAAGTCTACAAGAAAACAACTTTTGAAATTTAAATGCTTTTTGCAGTTACGTTATAAAAACAAAAGAAAAAAGTTTACCTATTCAAAAAGAATATAAAACAATCCAATTATTAGATAGAGTCGTCATTAACAAACCCAAAGAACAAAAATACAAATATGTCCATTTTGGACTAGTCCAGGTTGGTGTCTGTAACAGCCCAAACCCGGCCCAAACACTTCGACCGAATTTGGTTTGCTACGGAGAAAAAAACCTTTTGAAATCTTTTAAAAACCGGTTTAAGTTTTTGATAAAAGATAGCATTTAGTTAAAGAACAGTTGAGGTGTACAAATCTTATACTAAGATTTATTTTGAAAATATTTGTTAAGTCAAGTTATTATGTAGATTTTATATGTACCCGATGGTACTTGAAAACCCTTTTCGATTGCTTTGGAAAAACATGTGAATTCATTCTTATAATCATAAAGTTTGAAACGAATACTCAAGCATATCACAGTAATAAAATAATTTTTAGGAGGCCTTATTACAACCCAATTAAAATCAACCAAAAATAAAGAAAAATGTAAAGAACCGAAATTCAAAGTCTAATAAATTTAAAATTCCACTGCATGGCCACCTCAAGTCCCTCCGGCTCCATATCCGCAAACTATGTGTCACCTGAAAAAAATAAAGGAGAAGGTGAGTCACCAAGACTCAGTATGTAACCCTTCCCCCGGGTAAATACCACATCATACACACTATATAACACATTAATCATGCATTAAGACATATACCCAACCTAGCCAACCAAACGCCTCTGTCTACCCCATTGTGGTACCAAACCACTGGTGGTGCCAAACCACTGGTGACGTATAGTCACAGATGTGATACCAAATCACTGGAGGTGCCAAACCTCCGTGTCCGAAGACACAAATCGGTTGATGGGGCCAACCCATCGCGTGATACCAAATCACCGCGCCAATCCCATATCTCAAAGTGGGGCCAACCCACGGTGGTGCTAAGCCACGGGGACGAGACGCTATGAGGTGCCAAACCTCCTGAGGTACCAAACCTCGGTGACCGTAGTCACAGTGTGTTACCAAAACACGGTGTCCGCTCGGCACAATATAACCGCCCCTCCACTCATCAACCCATATCAAATCATATTATAACAGAGTTTATAACAACTTACATTTATCACATGTATCACATAAGCTATGCTTCCCAAAAGCATTATTATCAATCTCATATTGACAGAGACTTACCGAGATCCTCGCTTGTACCATTAAGGTACTAAATTCGTATCTAAATAAATCAGATTTACATACAACATGTACTTAATACAGTTTATTAATTGTTATAAGTGTGTATGTACACATCTGTCACCCACGAATAATCTAAATCCCGAATGGAGGAGTCGGTCACACTAGATCTACTTGTCCATATATTCGGCCAAATACATGGGTTAGTATATTCGGGCAAATCAAATAATTTAAAGGGGTCATCTTTTTGGAACCCGAATCCTTACCTTCTCGCTTTTGGATACTAATCACAACACCCGATTCCCGAATCTGCTTCACCAACTACCATCGGTTAATAAATAAAGCTAATAGCCTTTGGCTTTAAATCCTTGAAAGCTAAATCCTATGAAAATCAATCCTTACCACCACTTACCACCGTTTGATCCCGAATGACGACTTGCTTTGTCGATCTCCAAAATCCCTTAACACCTAGATGATTCGATTTTCAAAATAGATACTTAGCACCTTGTAAATAAATGCCGACATCGGCCCTTAATCCTTCAAAAGTCGACAAAGATAGGGAAAGGGAACATAGGCATTCGGCCAACCTTACTTACCTTCACAATTGATTGAATACTAGCGAAATCCTGAAGTGTCTATGCCACTATACTATTCGGCCAAAGTGAGTAAATAGGAGGAAAGGAAATCGGCACTTCCAAGTGGGTGTATTCGGCCAAGAAGGAGAAAGAAAATAATGGAGAAGAAAGGTGTTAAAAGTTTCGGCTTAAGGGGGATTTTAAAAAGAGAACGGTGTAAAGAGAAGGTGGTTTCGGTTTGGCAATAATGAAGAAGGAGAGAAGAGAAAGGAAAGAGTAGGTGTTTTTGGTCAAAGATCAAAAGTAGAAGAAGAGAAAGATGGTGATGTAGAAATCGATTTTGAGAAGGAAAGAAAGAAGAATGGTAATTGCTAGCCGAAAATTAAGAATAAAAGACTTAGCAAATTCAGCACTATCCCCTTTTACTTGCCGTCCACTCCTTTCAAAGGAGTTCAAATTCATCCCACTACCTTAATTTACTCTAGGCCACTTAATTTGAAACCATTCAAATAATTTGAAATAATCCTCAAATAATCAATTAATAATCTCTTAAAATTCAATTAATATCCTTATTTATCTTCTGTTAACTTATTATCTAAATAATTAATAAAAAGAGTTTAAGGAGAGAAAGAGCTCTCCCTTCCTATGCCGTCCAAAATAAAGAGTAAAAAGGGAGAATTGTGACTCGAACCAAGGCTCTCCCTTCCTTGTGGCGCCACATGTAACTCCCAAGTAGTCCTCCTTTGCCACTTTTCCAAAGCTCATTTTGTGTCAATAAATCCTCTATTTAATCTTATAACCCCTACTTGCTAGAGCTCCTTACCTTTAAAGTTTCCAAATACAATTTTCTACTAAACCGAGCCAACTTAAGGCCCTTAATTAAATCTTATCACTCCATAAATAATACCATAACAATTCAAACACTAAGAAAACATTTAATCACAAATAGCCCCGATTTTAGGATGTTACAGTTCTACCCCCTTAAAAGAATTTCGTCCTCGAAATTACCTGGTCAGAAGAGGTGGGGGTATTGCTGCCGTATCACATCCTCGGGTTCCCATGTAGCTTCCTCTGCACCATGGTTCCGCCATAACACTTTCACTAAGGGCACTGACTTCCTACGCAGAACTTTCACATCCCGATCCAAAATCTGAGCCGGCTCTTCCTCGAAAGATAAGTCCGAGTTGACCTCAATTTCTGCCACAGGCACCACGTGTGATGGATCTGACCGATACCGCCTAAGCATCGACACATGAAAGACGTTATGGATCTGACTTAACTCCGTCTCGTAGTTCGGTGATAAGCTACCGGTCCTACTCGCTTCAACACTGTATATGGGCCAATGAACCTTGGGCTTAGCTTTCCTTTTCGCCCAAATCTCAACACCTTTTTCCAAGGTGATACCTTCAGAAAACCTTGTCTCCTACATCATACTCCATTTCTTTGCGCTTCAGATCAGCATATGACTTCTATCTATCTGACGCTTCCTCAGTTTATCCTCAGTTTCCGTTACCAATTCTGGACCCAACACTTGTCGTTCACCCAACTCTGTCCAACACATCGGAGTTCAGCATTTTCATCCATACAGTGCTTCGTATGGTGCCATCTGAATAATCACTTGGTAACTATTGTTGTAGGCGAACTCGGCTAATAGTAAAAATTCCTCCCAACTACCTCGGAATTCCAAGACACAACCCCTCAGCATATCCTCTAAAATTTGTATGACACTTTCTGATTGCCCGTCGATCATGGATGGAAAGTCAGATGAAATCCAATCGCATACCCAAAGCTTGATGCAACGCTTTCCAAAATCTCGAAGTGAACCTTGGGTCCCTATCTCGAGATAATTGATATGGCACACCATGCAATCGACTATCTCGCCACATACAACTTTGCTAGCTTCGAGTGAGTAATCCATTCTCACCCAGACGAAGTGAGTGATTTAGTCAAGCGGTCACGATTACCCAAATCGCATCTTTCTTCTTTGGGCGTGAGGGTAGACCACCGACGAAATCCATAGTGATCCTCTCCCACTTCCACTGAGGGATTTTCACTGGTTGAAGTAGTCCTGATGGTAAGTGATGTTCACTTTAACTCTGCCGACACGCCGACACCTTCCCACGAACTCAGCCACTTCGCGCTTCAACTCGTGCCACCGGCCGACTCCGCAAGTCTCCATACATTTTGCTACCTCTAGGATGCATAGCGTATGGGCTGCTATGTGCATCTTGGAGAATTCTTTGTCTCGATTCTACATCCTTGAAGATACAGACCGTCCTTGGAAACATAACACACCATGATCGGACAAACTATACTCTTCCAAACCACCATTTTGGACTTGCAATCTCTTTGCATTCAATCCTCGTCTACCAACCGCTTATCCTTAATCTCCTCGATCCAAGTTGGCTTAACTTGCAGCTCCGCCAAAAGACTTCCATCATCGTATAGGCTCAAATGAACAAACATCGCCAGTAAGTCCGCCACGACCTTTCGACTCAACGATCACCACCACGTTAGCTTTGCGGATGGTACTCAATTGAACACCAGTAGTCTTTAACAGATTCAATCCACCGTCGTGCCTCAAGTTCAAGTCCTTCCGAGTCAAGAGATACCTTAAACTTTTGTGATCCGTGTAGACTATCGACTTCTCCCCATACAAGTAATGCCTCCATATTTTCAAGGCGAAGACTACCGCCGCTAACTCCAAGTCGTGAGTTGGGCGTTCATCTCATGCGGTCTCGGTGACGGGATGCATAGGCTACTACCTTCCTTCCTCGCATCAATACACATCCCAACCCCAGATGGGACGATCACAAGAAGCTCAAACAACTTCCCCGCCTCAGTCAGTATTTCAGACCGAGCTTCACGAATCTTTCTCAACTTATCAAAACTTTCTTGCTGCCTTTCCGACCAAATAAATGGTACTCCCTTCCTTAATAGCTTAGTTAATGGTGCGGCAATTAATGAGAATCCTTCCACAAACCTTCGATAGTACCCGGCTAGACCCAGAAAGCTTCGAATCTCTGCCACCGACTTAGGCGGTTTCCACTCCAACACCGCTTCAATCTTGCGGGATCCACCTAATCCTTCCACCGACACTACGTGACCCAAGAAAGCCACCTCCCTAAGCCAAAATTCACACTTACTGAATTTGGCATATAACTGCTTCTCCCTCAGTACTTGTAGAACTATACGCAAATGCTTGTCATGCTCTTCCTCCGTCTTGGAATTAACCAATATGTCGTCTATGAACACCACGACAAATTGATCCAAGTACTGTTGGAATACTCTATTCATTAAGTCCATGAACGCCGCCGGTGCGTTGGTCAACCCAAATGGCATCACTGGGAACTTGTAATGCCCATACCGGGTTTGAAATACCGTCTTGTGAACATCAACTTCCTTCACCTTTAATTGATGATAACCCGACCTAAGGTCAATCTTTGAAAATACCGACGCACCCTTCAGTTGGTCAAACAAGTCATCGATCCGAGGCAACGGATACTTATTTTTGATCGTTAACTTGTTTAACTGACGGTAGTCAATGCACATTCGTATAGAACCGTCCTTCTTCTTGACAAACAACACAGGTGCTCCCCACGGAGATATACTAGGTCGAATAAACCCTCTATCCAAGAGCTCCTGAATTTGAGCCTTCAGCTCCACCAATTCCTTTGGTGCCATTCGATACGGTGCTATAGATACAGGTGCCGTTCCAGGCAGCAAATCTATACCAAATTTGACTTTTCGATCTGAAGGCAAACCCGAAAGTTCTTCTGGGAATACATCAGTGAATTCCCCTACTATTCGGACCTTTTCAACCGCTGACTCCCTAGCCTCCAAGGCACAAATTCAAACTATAAACGCCTCACACCCTTTCTTAACCATCTTTTCAGCCTTCAAGGCCGACACCACATTGGACAGGTAATTTCTTCGATTACCGATCATGACCACTTCATCCCCTTCGGCCATCTTAAGAACCATGCGCTTAGCAGTGCAATCCAACCTCGCTCGGTACTTAACCAACGGTCCATTTCGAGGATCAAATTGAACTCCCCAAACGGCAGTTCCATCGGATCGCCATAAACACGACCCTTAGAGTTCTAGGGTACATCCCTATAAAGCTTGTTCACAACTACGAATGGCCTAAAGGGCTAATTACATACCATCTCCCTAGCAGTTAGCCTCGAGTCTAGGTTCAAAGTCTCTACCACACTACTGCCTACGTATGAATGCGTAGAACCCACATCAATTAATACAACATAAGGAAGACCAAAAATTAGAAACGCATCTGGGTTATGACATCCGGTGCGTCACCCTCCTCGCGACGCCTCGCCGCATAGACTAAGCTAGGCTGTCTTGCTTCTGTATTGCCTACGCCTCTGCCCTGAGTTTCGCGACCACGATTAGCACCATTTCCCCCTCTACCATTATCACGACCTCTCTGTGGTCCCACACTTCTATCCTGAGTACGGTTCTGCCCCTCTGACTGATTCTGAGCTCGCTTCCGAGGACAATCCCTCACGCGGTGTTCCAAAGACCCACATTAAAAGTAACCTCACTCACCAGTCCAACAACCTCCCCAATGGGCTTTTCCACAGCGATTACACTGAACTAGTTTCTGATTAGCAGTCATGGGCCTTGCTGCCTGACTTGGCCCACTCTGCCTAGCCATTTTCTGATTATTACCACCTGACCCAGATGGCCCAAAACCTCTCTTCTGCTTGAGCCTATCGTAGTTTTGCCTCACAGTTGCCTTGATACCCTCGGCTACCTTAGCCTTTTCTACTAGGGACGAAAACTCACGAACCTGCTGCGGAGCAATCAGCAGCCTCAAATCATCTCTCTCACCGTCCTCAAAGCAGACACAATACTCATGTTCAGTAGCCACAATGCCTCTCAGATATCTATTCAAATTTTAGGAATTACGCCTCATACTTTGACACAGACTTAGTTCCTTGTACTAACCCTTAAAAGTCTTTCTCTCAGGCGTCGGTGTAGCTAGTGCCCACATACTTTTTGAAAAGGGTTTAAAGTAATCCCATGTAAGATCCTCTCGCTGTGGCACCATCTCCGACCGTGAGCCACCACCGATATGCTTCATCCTTCGAAGTGACACGGCTCCCCTTCTCCCCATCGACGGTCAAGATCGTCCATGATCCTTTCAGAGATTCTAGCCAAGATTCCACTGACTGGTGCCACTCGACACACCTCAAACACTTCAAATTCAGTTAGACCGAATTCTCTTGAACTGATTTTGAGCTCATAAATTTCCACCAGCCCCAACCACTAACTCGAGAACTCGCAACACAGCTTGCAATACTGCGTCTCCTCCCGTCTGATCTTGCTCCTCGGCTCTAAAAGCTGGAGGTGGTGGTGGCGGTGGTACTTCATTTTCAGAACCCTGACCAGACCTAACGGGTTCAGATACGGTCATTCTTCCCCTACCACGTCCATGTCGGCCACGTCCTCTAGAACTCATTCTATCTAACGCGCTTTTAATTTGATTAAGAAAAATTTTATGGATTAGTAATTTGTTCCGCTTGATTATCCGCGAAGAATTTTATGAAAAGTTTAATAAGGATTCTTTCGATCAAACAATGTTTTAAGTCTTCTACCCTAGTTCACACAAAAGGCCACATTCATTCCCTAGTACTTTCCATACCTATTCACTCCTCAGACATTTCTGTCCTGTTTCTAACCCAAGGGTATTTTCGTCATTTCCCTACATGGGTATTTTTGTAATAGAATCCGAGAAATTTCAAACTTTAATAAAGCAGGTCACTTTGAAATTCCCAAAATTGGAGGGTATTACTGAAAATTTTGTAAAATTTATTGATATGGCATCATTTTGGAAACCAGGGGTATTTCAGTAATTTGTCAATCAGGGGTAATTTTGTAATTTTTAAACAAATCGAGGTTTTTAACAGTTGTAAAACTCGAGGGTTCCTTTTGCAGTTTTCTTCTTGAAACGATGATGTTGCAAAAATTTTGTACTCAGGGTCGTTTTGGTAATTTTACAAGTTGAGGGCATTTCCGTAATTTCCCAAAACTAAAGTATTTTTATTGATGATTTGCAAAGTATAGTGTTTGGATATTTCTCAAAATTTTTTTGGGCAAAACCATTGAATTAATATTTTATGAGTCAAGGGCATTTTAGTGATTTCACCCCTAAGGGCATTTCTGTAATTTTCACAAATCAACTTTTTCGAGGAAAACATTGTAAAAATGGTTGTTCTCATATTTGGAAGAGTGACTTTAAAAGTTTTGAAGAAATTAGGGTTTTTTTCAAAAACATGGTTAGTTCCCTTCGGGTTTTAGTTGTTATGTTTAGCCTATGACCGAGCCCTCTTGGTCGGGGTGAACTAAAGCTACGCACAGGTGTGATTCGAGTGGAGAGGAGGTGAGTCACGCAGATCGCTTAAATACCAAGCTCCCAAGAACCTTTCTAGACATGCGCATGCAGAGGTTGCCACACCACCGAGCCCTCCGAGTTAGGGTGAACCGAAGCTACGCACTGTAGGATACTGCAAGAGGTGGTGAGTCACTCTGACCGCTTAAATACTGAGGCTCTTGGGATCCAATCCTAGACATGCATACTGGGGTTACCACACCCTAGCTCGATTGACTTGGTCATAGATTGGTTGAGTTCATTAAGTCTTATGCTCCGCTTATTTTTGAGTTGTCTAATCCTAGGGTTCAAATTCCTATAAGTCTATTCTACGTTCCATGCTTCCTACCCTTCTATAGAAAATAAGTCATACAGAAGTTAGGAACACTTTCCTGGGCGGATAGGTGCCGGAGACTCGGTGCCATGCTGTTCAAAAACCCAAAATAACTCAAAGGGGCCTACCAAAACATTTTTGGGCCTTGGGCCCCCACAGCCGAGCTTTGAACTGGGCTCTGATACCAATTTGTAACAGCCCAAACCCGGCCCAAACACTTCGACCGAATTTGGTTTGCTACGGAGAAAAAAACCTTTTGCAATCTTTTAAAAATAGGTTTAAGTTTTTGATAAAAGATAGCGTTTAGTTAAAGAATAGTTGAGGTGTACAAATCTTATACTTGGATTTATTTTGAAAATATTTGTTAAATCAAGTTATTATGTAGATTTTATATGTACCCAATGGTACTTAAAAACCCTTTTCGATTGCTTTGGAAAAACATGTGAATTCATTCTTATAATCATAAAGTTTGAAACGAATACTCAAGCATATCACAAGAATAAAATAATTTTTAGGAGGCCTTATTACAACCCAATTAAAATCAGCCAAAATAAAGAAAAATGTAAAGAACCAAATTCAAAGTCTAATAAATTTAAAATTCCACCGCATGGCCACCTCAAGTCCCTCCGGCCCATATCCATGAACTATGTGTCACCGAAAAAAATAAAGGAGAAGGTGAGTCACCAAGACTCGAGATGTAACCCTTCCCGGGTAAATACCACATCATAAACACTATATAACACATTAATCATGCATTAAGACATATACCCAACCTAGCCAACCAAACGCCTCTGTCTACCCCATTGTGGTACCAAACCACCGGTGGTGCCAAACCACCGGTGAAGTATAGTCACAGATGTGATACCAAATCTTGGAGGTGCTAAACCTCCGTGTCCGAAGACACAAATCGGTTGATGGGGCCAACCCATCGCGTGATACCAAATCATGGCGCCAATCCCATATCTCAAAGTGGGGCCAACCCACGGTGGTGCTAAGCCACGTGGACGAGACGCTATGAGGTGCCAAACCTCTGAGGTACCAAACCTCCGGTGACCGTAGTCACAGCAGTGTTACTAAAACACCGTGTAAAATCGACACAATATAACCATCCCTCCACTCATCAACCCATATCAAATCATATTATAACAGAGTTTATAACAACATACATTTATCACATGTATCACATAAGCTATGCTTCCCAAAAGCATTATTATCAATCTCATATTGACAGAGACTTACCGAGATCCTCGCTTGTACCATTAAGGTACTAAATTCGTATCTACATAAATCGATTTACATACAACATGTACTTAATACAGTTTATTAATTGTTATAAGTGTGCATGTACACACCTGTCGTCCACGAATAATCTAAATCTCGAATGGAGGAGTCGGTCACACTAGATATACTTGTCCCTATATTCGCCAAATACATGGGTTAGTATATTCGCCAAATCAAATAATTTAAAGGGCCATCTTTTGGAACCCGAATCCTTACCTTCTCACTTTTGGATACTAATCACAACACCCGATTCGAATCGCTTCACCAACTACCATCGGTTAATAAATAAAGCTAATAGCCTTGACTTTAAATCCTTGAAAGCTAAATCTTATGAAAATCAATCCTTACCACCACTTACCACCCGTTTGATCCCGAATGACGGCTTGCTTTATCGATCTCCAAAATTTCGAAACACCTAGACAGATTCGATTTTCAAAATAGATACTTAGCACCTTATAAATAAATGCCGACATCGGCCCTTAATCCTTAAAAATTCGACAAAGATAGGGAAAGGGAACATAGGCATTCGGCCAACCTTACTTACCTTCACAATTGATTGAATACTAGCGAAATCTCAAGTGTCTATGCCACTATACTATTCACCAAAGTGAGTAAATAGGAGGAAAGGAAATCGGCACTTCCAAGTGAGTGTATTCGGCCAAGGGGGAGAAAGAAAATAATGGAGAAGAAAGGTGTTAAAAGTTTCGGCTTAAGGGGGATTTTGAGAAGAGAACGGTGTAAAGAGTAGGTGGTTTCGGTTTGGCAATAATGAAGAAGGAGAGAAGAGAAAGGAAAGAGTAGGTGTTTTTGGTCAAAGATCAAAAGTAGAAGAAGAGAAAGATGGTGATGTAGAAATCGGTTTTGAGAAGGAAAGAAAGAAGAATGGTAATTGCTAGCTGAAAATTAAGAATAAAAGACTTAGCAAATTCTAAGACTATCCCTTTTACTTGCAGTCCACTCCTTTCAAAGGAGTTCAAATTCATCCCACTACCTTAATTTACTCTAGGCCACTTAATTTGAAACCATTCAAATAATTTGAAATAATCCTCAAATAATCAATTAATAATCTCTTAAAATTCAATTAATATCCTTATTTATCTTACGTTAACTTATTATCTAAATAATTAATAAAAGAGTTTAAAGAAAGAAAGAACTCTCCCTTCCTATGCCGTCCAAAATAAAGAGTAAAAAGGGAGAATTGTGACTCGAACCAAGGCTCTCCCTTCCCTTGTGGCGTCACATGTAACTCCCAAGTAGTCCTCCTTTTGCCACTTTTCCAAAGCTCATTTTGTGTCAATAAATCCTCTATTTAATCTTATAACCCCTACTTGCTAGAGCTCCTTACCTTTAAAGTTTCCAAATACAATTTTCTACTAAACCGAGCCAACTTAAGACCCTTAATTAAATCTTATCACTCCATAAATAATACCATAACAATTCAAACACTAAGAAAACATTTAATCACAAATAGCCCCGGTTTTAGGATGTTACAGTGTCAAACCTCTTAGTGTTGAAGCCACTAAAAATGCCTCAATTTTAATTATCTTAAGAGACCAAAGACACATCATGTTTAATAACTCATTATTAGGAACTATAGAAACAAGCCTATGTACTGGCCCGATACATTCTAATTGTTATCCAAATTTTATGGTTTCTTTGGCTGACAAAAATATTTTACAATCTTTGACCCTCCAAATATATACCCATAACTACGAAATGCTTCCTGGTACGGAAGCATTTATATTAGCTTATAGAATCCAATTCAAAGCTATGTATTTTGTAGTTATTACCAAGGCTTTACTCCAAAGTCCAAAAAGAGAAACCCTCTTAATAGAATCAGATACTTCAAGATCTCATACCACAATCCCAAGAACAATACAATGGCATGAAATAAACCTTCCTGATAGGTAGAAACTTGAGGGTGCTACAGACCCTGTGGCACCAACTCCCATAAGAAACACTTCATTGAGTGAAATCTCTCAACATCAAGATGGCACAGTTGAATTAATATTCAACAGGCCACGAAGAATGCCTCCAAGACATTCTTTTGAAATAGGAAGTATCAGTACAACTTTTAGAAGGTTAAATTTAGAAGGAGAGTCAAATCCAGAAACACAAACGACAAATTTTAGGACAGCTAGAGCCTTTGTCTCTTCTATTCCAACAACATTTAGAATCAATTTACAAGGAATAGATAATTCCTCAAACATAGCTCAACCCATCTATGCCAGACAGGAAGGGAGTCCCCAAAATTCTCCTAATATGTCACCAACATATTCATCAATGACTAATAATGCAAGACAAGGAGAAAATTTAGAAATATTTGTTTTAGAAAAAACTTTTGAGATAAATAAAGAATGGTGTAGGAATGACTTCTATTCCAACAAAAATAAGCAAAAAAAAAAAAGATTACTTTTAAAATTATATTGATAAAAAAGAAAGCATTCTTCAAGAATATTATGAATTTATGAATACCCATAGAATTCATATAAAAATCTTTGAATGGTTTGAAGAGTGTTATTCAGAATCTGTTAATACAATAAAACATAATATTAGATGGCAAACTAATAAAGGGGAAGTTGATTCTCGACATCCTCCTTTAATGGAGGTTCAATATCTTCACAAAAATACTGGAATAAAAACAAATCCTTTAATAATGAAAGCTCCTGATGCAGGAGAACAAATCTCACCAAAAGATGTTAAAATGATAGTAGAACAAAACAACTATACAAAGATCAGTCTTCATACAATAGGAAAACAATTAGATTATATTGAGAATTTGGTGGTGTAACATCCCGAAATTGGGCCTAGTAGGATTGGGCCCATTGGGCCTTGGCGTAGGAGTGTTTAAAATTTTGAGAATAAGAAAATGGCATTAATTCAAGTTGGACTTAGTAAAAAGTAATTTTGGAAAGTTACGAGGTTTCTATGAAGTTTGGGTTCAAGTTGGGCCTTAGTAAAAGCCTATTAAGGAGAGATAGTAAGTGACCTCAAAGCTTATGGAAATAAATGAGTAAATTGCTAGTATAAGTGAGCAATTAGTAAACAGGTTATGGCGCCACATGAAAGGCTTTGAGGGAAGAGGTTCAAATCCCATTGTGTGCAAATTTTGACTATTATTTTTGCACCCTTTCTTTAAGTGTCGGACAAGCATGTAAATAAGGTAAGGTGCAATTTTTATTTTTGGCAAGATGGCTAAGGAGAATAGGAAAGAATGAAGGTGAGGAAAGAAATCAAGATAAAGGGGAAAGTAAGGGGAACAAGTGGCCTTTTTCAAGGGAAATGTTATGGAAAGGTTGGTTGGCAAATTTTTGACTATTAGGGGCATGAATATGGACGGTTTTGATGGGGAAAAAGGAGGAGCTGAATTATCTTAACCTATTTGCAAGTTTGTGCTTGAAAAGCTAATGCAAATATTTTCTTAAAATTTGACATGAAATCTGGATTTTGGAAAATCCAAATAAAAAAAGAAGAGTAACATCCTAAAATCTAGGGGTTTGTAATTTTTGTGTAAATGCATGTTATGTTGGTTTTGTGTGTTGTTTAAGAGTGTTTAGGGGCCCTAGGGAGGCCTGGGGTCGAGTTCAAACCCTGGTAAAATTTTGGTTTTTGGGTACTTTAGTGGGATGAGCTTGGGAAAGTAGGACTTAAGGTTAATTAAGTGTGTTTGCTATCACAAGATGGGCATATGGCCTAGTGGTGTTGACGTTAACATGCATGCAAGGGGAGTGAGGTTCGAATCTCACAAGTAGCACTTGGGGTTTTATTTTTGTGTTCAGGAAAGGGAGGTAGTTGAGTGGAGACCAAACACTACCTTGGTGGTTGAGGATTGGGTCAAACTGTTTGAATGATTGATGGAGAGGATGTTGGGGAGAAAATTATGGAGCAAATCGTGGGATATGGTAGAGTGGAGGAGTTTGGCAGAAAATGGGAAGTGCATGGGGTTGAGAAATTCGGCTAGGAGGGGTGAGTAAGGTATCAAACTCGAATTTGGATAGGAGAAAAGTTAGAAAACCGAAACCTCTTAAGGTGTGTGCCGAAATTCTCTAGTAATTCTAAGCATTTTTGCATTTTTGGCTTTTGCTACTCAAACATTTTCGGGTCTTATCCTTTGACATTTGTGTTTCTTTCTTCTTGTTTTTCTCTCCTTGGGACTTGGCGAAACTCACTTTCCATCTCTCCCCTATTTGCATCTTTCTTCTGCACCATCAACACCATAGTCGAAACTCCCTTTTCTTCTTTAGTGTTCCTTCTACTCATCTTTTCTCTCCTTTCATTCAATTCTAGCTAGTGCGTCTTGAGCCATGTGCTGCAACTCTCTTCTTGGCCGAAACCCCTACTCCTTTTCCCTTCTAGTCTTCAAGTGGTTGACTCCATTCTTTCTCATCTTTCAATTTCCACTATGGTTTGCCCCAAAATTGAATAGTGGTTCTTGCATTTTGCTGTTGTGCGAATCTCTTCTTCCCATTCGGCCCACATTTGATCTAAGGTTAGTGTTGCTCTTCTGCTAGATTCTTATTTCTTTTCACTTTTTGTTTCTTTTCTAAAAGCCGAAGTTCTCATCCTATTTCTTTTGGCTAAGGCCGAATCAATCCATCCCTTATACCTCAAATCTTTTTGATTCGTTGGTGTAGACTGAAGCTGTTGGAAGGCTAGCAGACACTCCCGTCGATCTTCTAACGTTTGGTGTTCGAGAGTTGGTTGGTAAGTAGGGTTATGGTTGAATATGGGGTGATGGGTTTTAATGTTGGGTTATTCATTTTCAAGCTGAAAGGCCCTTATGATTATAAGATTGGATATGAGTTTAATGGCTAACACTGCTTCTCGGGTTTAAAGTTGCAAAGGACTCGACGTCTTAAATCAAGGAAACGTTGGACAATCTTCCCTTGCAATGGAATTCTTGGATCATTGGTAAGTGATGTAAATTGTTAATCAATCTCAATGTTTGGAAGAAGTAATATTAAGGTTTTAGACTAACTATTAATTGATTGTATCCTTAAGTGCCTCAGAGGGTATCGTATCACATATCCCAAAATAGGTGTGTAATCTCACACCCATTTCAATGGTTGCTTGTGATGTCCTGTGAATCGCAAAGCCGAAAAGCCGATAATTGTGACTACTTGAGCGTGCAAACGCTCGTAGTGGTAAATCGAGATACGAATCGTGACGCTACATCGTTGAGAGTGTCACAAACACTTTCGCAATGCCGAGGCTGTAATGGGCTAAATGGGCCAAACGGGCTAACCGGCCCACTTGGGCAAAATTGTCAGAAAGCTAGCCAACGATAGGCCTGAATGCAAAATAAATCTGAGACTGAAAGCATGCAAAATAGGCCACATGAGCGTGTTGGCCCGATTGGGCCTAAGACGATTTTAGGCCCATTAACTCCGTAAGTGACTTAAATAGAGTTTTGTGTTGCTCAAGGTGATAGTAGGCCTTCGGAAGGCCGTGGAATTAAAAATTACCAAAATACCCTTGGAGGGTAAATTACCAAAATACCCCTGGGTTGTGAAATTACCAAAATACCCTCGATGGGTAAAATTACTGAACTACCCCCGATAAGGCAAAAATGACTGATATACCCTTAATTGTGATTGAATCTCATATTATTATATGTTGAGACATGGCATTTTATCATTTTCCATGGAGTAAGATAATGACTGAAGAGCAGTGTAGCCCGGTGGCTCTGCCACATATCGTTTTAGTGGCTATGCCACATATTTTTATACCATGACTCTGGTGGCTTAGCCACAAGTATTGTGAATAGTAGCTCGTTTGCATTATTGGTGTGATTGGCGGGGTAGGTTGACTTGATCCCCACAGGTGACGATTGGTTGGTACGGGGGTGTAATTGGTTGGATTGGGTTGGGTTGCATTTCATAATTTATATTATCATGATTTGGGGGCTTAGGCCCATATTGATGTCATATGGGCTCAAGCCCAGATAGGGACCTTTTAGGGGGATTGCACATTGAGTTCTCGTAACTCACCCCTCTGGTTTAACCTTACAGGAGAGCACCAGCGTTAGAGGTTTTGGAGCGACGGAGGACTCTGTGGTGGCCATACACCGGGAATATTTCTCGCGACTTAGTAAATTTTCCTTTTTGCTTTACTTTAAAGTTATTTTATTTTAGGTTAATATTTTTGTAATAAGGCCGCTGGTTTAATTTCTTTTAAGTTTTCATTAATAACCATTAAATTTTTAAATACGTATTTTTCCTAAAACTTTAATAATTGTTTTCCAAATTATCACGTTACCGCAAATATCCAAATTTTGATTTTTCATAACAAAAGCGGTTTGCAAAATAATAACAACTTTTTAAAAGAGACATCTAGTAAATTGGGGTTTTTATTAACAAACATCGAAACTCAGAGTTTTAGAGAGAATACGAACTTTTTAACAAATGCGCATTTAGTTTTTAAACAACCTCTCTATGTGACATGCCAGATCCGGTCATAACGTTTAGGCCAGGTTTGGGGTGTTGCAATAAGAAAGATATAAAACGGCATTTACTGTACCATTTGGACAATATGAATGGAATGTAATTCCTTTTGGATTAAAAAATGCTCTATCCAAATTTCAAAGAATAATGAATGAAATTTTTTACCAATATTCTCAATTCACAATAGTATACATCAATGATGTATTAGTGTTTTTAGAAAATTTAGAAAAACACTTCAAACATTTATCCATATCTATAAAAGTCATAAAATATAATGGTTTAGTAGTTTCTAAATCCAAGATAAGTTTGTTCCAAACCAAAGTAAGGTTTTTAGGTCATTACATTACCCAAGGAACCATTACCCTAATAGAAAGGTCCATAATGTAACAATTTCGTTACCCCAATAGGAACCAACCCTGTCTTAACAAAACAATTTCGTTAGTGCCGGGAGATATCACACTGTTATAGTCCACCTATGGCATGTATAGCTAGACTCTTACTCATGCTAGGTTAGCTTGAGAACTGACTAAACCATGCTCTAATACCATTAAATGTAACACCCCTTACCCCTAATCCCCGTCAAAATCGAGCACGAGGCGTTACCATATAAAACTACTTGAACACCACTTAGGCTCAATGCGACTACTCTCTTTGATGTCAATACAACAATTTGTTTTCGACTTACAAGACCTCACTCACACATGTGAAGGCTCTCGAGACTATATCGGGAACTCTTATGATCCATAAAATTTCTTTCCCATTTAAACAGGGTGTACACGCCCGTGTGTAGTGACACACACCCGTGTGTAGTCACACACGACCATGTGCTCACACCGTGCTCAAAAATCCCAACATTTTGCCAAAACTTCCACGATTAGGGCACACGCCTGTGTGGAATAGGGGCATGCCCGTGTACCCTCACAACATGCCCGTGGCTTTGAACCGTGGGGAGTTACTAACTATATTCACACGGCCTTGACACGCCCATGGGCCTAGACCATGTGTTAATCCTTGGTATACTGACTTGTTCACACGGTCTGGAGCACACGTTCATGTCTAAATCGTGTGTCCTACACGGCTCATACAAACGGCCGTGGAGTTTGACCGTGGCCTATCCTGACTTAAAACAATAAGGTGTAGGTTACACACGGCCTAGACACACGCCTGTGTGTCTACCCGTGTGAGCACATGAAGGCTATTTTCCAAGCCAATCACCACACTCAGTTGCATACATTCATTCATCATCACTTAAATTCTAGTAATATCATTATAATTCTTGGTTTAAAGACATTTAAGAACAAGAGAAGTAAAGTCTGCAATCCATACACTAAGGGAGCTATTTCCCATATAATTACAACCAACTTAAGCCATTATCTATGGCTATACACAAACAACTATAAGTTCTCTTAGGCCAATACAATTTGGCTATACTCACAAGACTTAATCAACCTTAAGTACTAGCCCTATACATGCCATGACTCATAAGGACTTGATACCTCATACCAAGTGTCTGATCGATAGTGTGAAAACATCTCCGGCGATCTCCAACCTGAGCTAGCTAAATTAACCTATAAAAATGAGAAAAGGAAAAATGAGTAAGCAATAATGCTTAGTAAGTTCATCTACATATAACTGATAAATACTGATATTCATTGAATATACCCAACTAAAAGGCATTTTAATGAGTTTTTCTCATTATCTCATGGTTGCTTACTTGACCATTCTTGAAGCTTACTCACTCTATCTCTTACCGCATCCTAACTGGGCCACAAGCCAATTACTCATTTAATTAACATATAATCCTGCACTGATCACTACATGATCATATGAAACAACACATCAAACACTTTTCACTAAGCCACTCATACTACAAATCTCTCAGTGGTTTCGCACTTAGCCCCCCAATTATTTATACTTGTGGTGGTATCACACTTAGCCTACCAATTGATAATATAGTTGATGGTATCACACACAGCCCATCAATTAATAATTAATCAAGTGGTAACACACATAGCCCATCGATAATAGTATAATTGATGGTATCGCACACAGCCCATCGATTACTAATTAATCGGTGGTACGCATAGCCCATCGATAATAAGATAATTGATGGTGTTGCATATAGCCCATCATTAACATCAATAAGGTGATATCGCCCATAGCTCACCGTTATTTTACATTCATGGATAATAATCACATATATTCTCTATTCTAATGTTCACTCGAGAACATCCTCACGCACTACTTTTCTTACTTAACCTTCCATGATAATCATTTGCATTCCTACCATGCATAAATAACTCTATCTCATGCACTTAAAACACATTGATCATACATAACCCGCTAGGGGTTTATCATATACTGAATCCATCTCAATTCAGTTCTAACAAGTACCTATACCTCTCCTGGTACAACACGTTCATTCTCAATTTTTAAAATACTTATTGAGTTACTAGAATTGTTAAGTAACTCCCTTAAGTCTCGTACATATAATGTCACACTAACATCATGCCATTGATATGATCATACATGAATTAACCTATCGATGTCATGTCCCCGACATGGTCTTATGCAAAATCTCTCACCGAGGCTATATTTCAATATGGTCTTATACGAAACCCTAGCTATCACCATTTCATACTATTTGTATTTCTTACTATTCTTATATTTCCAATTCTCTTAACAACTCATCAACACTTATTTAATACATTCATTGCAAAATTATACATTCCGCAACATTGGAATATTAAAATAACTCATACGTAATTACCACATTTGTACATGAACTTACCTCGATGATGAAAGGGCCGAAAGGGACCTTTTTGCCCACATTTCTCTTTTCACTCGTTCTAGGTCTAAAACTCATTTTCCTTGATCTAGAATAATGGAATTTAGTGATTTAATCACTTATAAATCATAATACACCATAATCTATGCTTTAGGTAAAAATGACTATTTTGCCCCTACACTTTGGCAAAATTATGATTTTGCCCCTAAGCTCGTAAATAAATTTTTATCACATTTTCTTTCTAAACAAGCCTATCTAAACATTTAATCCTCTTACAACTATCCTCAATTCCAAATATTTCATGCCTTAATGAATAAATTATAACTTTTGTATTTTAGCCCAAATTAGGTGTTTTTATGACAACACCCTTCACAAAAGTTGTTTCTCATCATCTTATCATTCATTTTCTTCCATAAAAACTCAGCAACCAGCATAAAATCTCTAATGGCAAGTCCCTAGACTCTCAATCATATTGCAAAATAGTCCTCTCATTAGCTAGCTTAAGCTTTGGGGACTCCATAAGTACAATTTTTATCAAGAAAAGTTATCAAAATCACTTACTAATAAGGGAGATAGCTTGGCTGAAAGTTCAAAACCCCAAAGCTCCATTTCTTCTTCAATTTTCGGTAGAGAGAAGATAGATGAATAGTGAAAGATGATAACATCTTTTACTCATCTTATTTTATTCATTTTTCTCACCTAATTCCCACCTATTTTGACCAAAATTAAAAATTCTTGTCCCCTATGTCACATGGCCGGCCTACTCACTTAAAACAAGGCTAAATTGCACAATTGGGGCCTCCAATTAATAGCCCATAGCTATTTTTCACCTTTTGCAAATAAACTAGAACTTTTGCACTTTATGCGATTTAGTCCTTTTTCACAAATTAGCTAGAAATTGCTAAAATTAAGGTACCAAAATTTTTATGCATCCTTATAAACATGTTATAACACATAATATAACATGAATTCTCTAACCTTGAATTAGTGATTCTGAGATCACTGTTCTGACTAGCCCCTAAATCGATCTGTTACAATTCTCCCCCTTTAGGGATTTTCGTCCCTGAAAATCTAACCAGAAGGAGTTGTTACCAACATTCTTAAAACATTTCCATTAACTCTTCAAATCACAAATCCACTTATCCTCAGGTTTATCTTGTCAATAGCCTTTAAGATATCATATACAAGATCGAAGCATAATTTGAGTGTAACATCCGAATTATTGGGCCTATGCATTTTATGTAATGTATGCTTAAAATGTTAATTTGAGGTTTAGAGGTGCAAATTGGGCTCAGGAATGGGCCGAGGTCTTGGCTAAATATTTTTTTTAGAGACTATTGGGTTTCAATAAAGTATTAAGAGTGTAATAGGCATAATGGGATTGTGGCCCAAGAACAAGAGGCGCAGTAAGAGGGAGCTATAAGTGGCGCCAGTAGGCAAAGGAAGGGGGCCCCAGTGTGGCCACTTTGAGCCCAAGGAATTGGGCCAATTTTGGTAGCCCAATGAGAGCTGGGGGACGGCAATGTGGCTACAAAATAGGGGATTTTATGTTTTAAATTATGTGGATATAATGTTGATAAAGGGGAAGTAGTGGTGTGGTGTAGGTCTTTGTTGGATGAGTGTTCTGTTAAGGATAAGGGATAGAATGATAAGAGTGATCTCTTGGTTGCAGAGTTGGTCGAAAATCAAACACAAGAAAGGGGAGAAATTGGTTCAGTATAGGCAAGGGGTGTGCCGAATTTTTCATTGTCTTCTCTGAAAATAGCCTCAAGCTTTCTCTCTTTTCGACAAACTAGAATCATCTTTTCTTCTTCTTTTTTTTTCTTTTCTTCTGTCAGGAACCAAAACCCCTGCAATTTACCTTCTCTTCTCTTGGAAACACTTTGGCCGAATCTCTCTATCTATTTCCTTGCCTATCTTTTCAATTCTTAGTTCTTCCAAAAGTAGAAAATGCATCAGCATTTCTCTCGTTCATCTTTTTTTGAGATTTTCTTAAAAGCCAAAATCCCTAGATCTCATCTCTTGTGATTGCCAAATTCCTTCTGTGGCTTCTGCTTGTGCCGAATCTTTAAGAAAACTAAAGGTAAGTGATGATTCGTGAGATTTCAATCTTTTTTTGGCTTTTAGAGATCGTAGCCGAATGGTTATATGGTTAACTAATCGGGTGTTTTCTCTCATTTATGACATTCCGGGATTTGAAGGGGATCCAATCGCTTAGATTTCTAAGCCAGAGTTTAGAAGCACTTGGATCGTATTGCTTTTGGGATTTCAAGGTAAGGAGATCTATTAATTTAAACGTATAATTAGGTAAAACACTAACCCTTGGCGAATATAGGAGAGGCCTTATCTTCGCGTTCTTCTGGCTTTTGAGCAAAGCTGTAAATAGAAGACAGTAGATCTGATTAGTGAGGGTATCGACATAGAGGTTAGTCCTACGCATTAATCAGGTGTGTAACATTCTCACACCATTTGGATTGCCTATTAGTATATGCTTATAAATTTATTATATTCTGTTAACTGTTGAAATACTGGCATGGCTGTTGAAAACCCGAGGAGGGTAAAGGCGAATCACCAGGTTAGTGATCTCTGTCATTCTTAAGTGAATGGTTCTATTGATTTGATATGATAAACATGTATTTCGATTCCTGTGATTGCACGGGGTTGGGTGATTGATGAAAGGGGAAGTGTTCTGTTGTAGTGGCTTTTGCCATGATCTGTTGTAGTGGCTTTTGTCATGATCTGTTATAGTGGCTTTTTGCCATGATCTATTGTAGTGGCTATTGTCATGATCTGATGATGAGTAGCTAACTGCAGCCATCGATGGTGTGTAGCGGTGTGGGTTGATTGCAAAATCCCCAATGGTGTGATTGGCAGGTAAGGGTGGTGTGTAGCTGATGGAAACCTAGGATTGGGTTGGGCTTTGCATAATTCCTGATATATTATATTTTGTTATCTTTTTTGTGGGGCTAAGGCCCAGTCTGATGGTGCACGAGGGTTGCACACTGAGTCTTGTAACTCACCTTATTATTTAACATTTTTTTCAGGTAGCACTTAGTGCATCGGACCGGGCTTGAGGGGAGCGCAAGGTGGCCATGCAAGAGTTCAAATTGTTACAGCAAAGATGCCATTTATTTAAAGTTTCCTTTAATATGTTAAATTATTTTGGGTTTTGTATTTTATTGTAATAAGGCCATGGGCCACTAGCCTTATACTTTGGGCTTTCTTTTGGGTTTTTACTATTATTGGACACCTAATTTCGGTGAAAAATATAAACCAAGGCATGTACAAAATTTTGATTTTTAATTCATAAAGGCATCATATAAAATTTATATTTTTTATAAATTATCAAATCATTAAGTGTTCGGAATACATGTTTAAACTCAACAAATGTTTTCCAAAAATGCGACATGTTTTACTAAATCTTCTTAGTGACATGCTAGATCCGGTCATGGTGTGTGGGCTGGGCTTGGGGTGGTTACAAATTGGTATCAGAGCTAGGTTCAAAACTTGACTTTGGGGTTTTTGGGCTCAAAACATTTTCTAAAGATAGGTTTTCAGAAACATGTAATAAAGGATTGTTCTCTCGGCATGGACCTGCGTCTCCGACCCAAGTCCGTCAAGTAAGTATTCTAAACCATTGTGTGTTATGTATGTGGGCTTAATGGGCTTCATGGGGCCATAGGTTAGTAAGATAGAAATTATTGGACCCTAGGCCTAGCTTGCACCAAACAATAAACTCTATAAAACTTAATCTAATTAAACATGTCCGTGAACAAGTCACTTGGTTAGGGTATGGTAACAGGCATATGCATGTCTAGGATTGGATACAGGGAGAGCTTGGTACTTAAGCAGTCCTAGTGACTCACCTCCTCTTTGTTGGAATCCTACCTGGTGCTTAGTGTCTGTTCACCTTAGCCATGAGGACTTGTTGACGGGCCAAAATTTATAATTAAAACCCGAAAGGGACTAGCCACCCTATTTTGTAAAATCACTAAAATACCCCCTAGTTTTGTAAAATTTCCAAAATACTCTTAATTTGTAAAAATTTCCCAAAATATCCTAGATTTGTAAAAATTACCAAGATTTGTGAAATTACCGAAATACCCCCAGTTTACAAAATTACTGAAATACCCTCAGATTGTAAAATTTCCAAAATACCCCTATTTTGTAAAACCACCAAGATACCCTATTTTGAAAATTTCAAAAATACCCCTGTAAGATAAATTACGAAAATGCCTTAGGTAGTGAAAGGACAAAAACGCCCATAGGTGATGAACGTAAGTTTGTGAATGCCCTCTGTATACTGATTGTGAATGTATGTGATTCTCTGAATTAGTGTAGTAGACTTGAGACTGAACCTTCAGATATAATTCTAAATTTGAAAGAATCACTATCAAACTACTTTTTCATAAAATTGTTCGTGGATAATCAGTGGGAAGAGTTAATAATTGATAAAATTTCTAATCAAATAAATGTCGATCGAAAGAATAAGTACAAGGGGTCAAGGACATCCGCCGCGTGGTCGTGGTAGGGGTAGGATGACCGTGTCAGAGCTAGTAGGGTCTGGCCACGGGTCAGGAAATGAGATGTCAAATCTGCCAGCTATGGAGGGAGAATTTCAGGACCAAATAGGTGGAGATGATGCAGTGTCTCAGGCGATGCTGTGGGTCCTTGAAAGAGTGGTTAGAGTAGGCACGGGTTCAGGAGCTCGAAAGTCTGTGTTTGAATGACTCCGAGTCAATGGAGCAGAGATGCTTAGGGGAGTTTCTGGCGTAGCCCCTAACACAGCTGAGTATTGCTTAGGGGCAACTGAGTGCATAATGGATGACTTTGACTTTACTGTGGAGGAGAAGTTGAAGGGGGTCATGTCTCTTCTTCGAGAAGAGGCCTATCAGTGGTGGCTCACGGTGAAGGAGGGTACTCCCACAGATCGTATTGATTGGGACTTCTTTAAGGAGTTGTACTAGGGAAAGTACATCGGGGCCAGCTATGTGGATGCACAGAGAAGGGCATTCTTGAACTTGGTGCAGGGAAGTAAGTCTGTGTCAGAATATGAAGCTGAATTTTTGCGGTTGAGCCGTTACGCTCGAGGGATTGTAGCAACTGACTATGAGAGTTGTGTGCGATTCGAGGATGGACTAAGGGATGAATTGAGGGTATTAGTGGCACCGCAGCGAGAAAGGGACTTTGTGGTTCTAGTCGAGAAAGCTAAAATATCTGAGGAGGTGAAGTAGACTGAGAAGTAGAATAAGGATAAGGATCAGAATTAGAATAAGAGGAATTTTGGGCCATCGGGATCATCTGGGAATTTTGAGAAAAGGCCTAGGTCTGATGGGCTAGCTCGTGCTCTGACGGGTCAGAATCGATCATGTCCTTCGTGTGGGAAAGGGCATTATGGGAAGTGTAGAAGGAGGACCGGTGGATGCTTTAGGTGTGGATCCATGGAGCATATGATTAAGGACTGTCCACAGGTGGAGCAGGCACAACCCGCGGGATGCGGTTCTCATCAGGTTAGGAGAGGTGGTCAGCCAGTACCGAGGGGTCATGGCGCGACGAGAGGAGGAAATGGATTCGGTCGGGGTCGTAGAGCACCTGGTAGGGGTGTTGGAAATGTAGACGCAAGGCATCTGGGTCTAGTCTATGCAGCACGTCGACGAGATGATGGTGACGCACCGGACGTCATAACCGGTACGTATCTTATTTCTTATAGCCCATACCTTGCTTTGATTGATATTGGGTCAACCTACTCCTATGTTGCATGTTCGGTACCTGAGACCCTAAGTTTAGACTCTGAAACAACTACTAGAAAGATGACTGTGGTTAGCCCTCTGGGACAATCTAAGGTAGTGGACAAACTATTTAGGGACGTACATTTAGAGACTCAAGGAGTAGTGTTCCCGGCAGACTTAATGGAATTACCATTTGGAGAGTTTGACCTTATTTTGGGAATGGATTGGTTGACTAAACACCGTGCTAAGTTGGATTATGAGACTAAGCGCATGGTGTTGAGTACCCCGAAAGGCGGGGAGGTGGTTGTGTTAGGAGGAAGAAGGAATTATTTGTCCAATGTAGTATCCGCATTAAAAGCTGTTAAGATGATTCGGAAGGGATGTAACGCGTTTCTAGCCTTTATCAGTACTTTGGATGTTAAGGAGGTGATTGTCGATGAGGTTCGAACAGTCAAGGATTTTGAAGATGTATTTCCTGAGAAATTACCAGGATTACCCCCGGATCGCGAAGTGGAGTTTGGAATGAGCTACTTTTAGGTACAACTCCAGTGTCTATTGCTCCGTATAGAATGGCACCGAAGGAGCTGGTGGAACTCAAAGTTCAGATCCAGAAACTGTTGGATCGTGGATTTATTTGACCGAGTGTGTCTCCGTGGGAAGCCCCGGTCCTATTTGTGAAGAAGAAAGACGGATCCATGCGTATGTGTGTGGACTACCGTCAATTGAATAAGTTGACGGTTAAGAACAAGTACCCACTTCCATGGATCGACGACCTGTTCGATCAGCTATCAGCTCAAAGGAGCTTCAAACTTTTCTAAGATTGACTTAAGGTCGGGATATCATCAGTTAAGGGTAAAAGAATGAGACATTCATAAGACGGCATTTCAGACTCGATACGGTTATTACAAATTTTTGGTGATGTCGTTCGGGTTGACGAATGCGCCAGTGACATTTATGGATATGATGAACCGAGTATTTCAACCGTATCTTGATCGGTTTGTCGTGGTGTTCATCGACAATATCCTGGTTTACTCCAAGTCGGAGGAAGAGCATGATGCACATCTTCGTGTGGTGTTGCAAATTCTGAGGGAGAAGCAGTTGTACGCAAAGTTCAGTAAGTGTGAGTTCTGGCTAAAGGAAGTGACTTTCTTAGGGCATGTAGTTTCCGCAGAGGGAATTAGGGTGGACCCTCAGAAGATAGAAGTCGTATTGGATTGGAAACCACCGAAGTCTGTGGCAAAAGTTCGAAGTTTCTTGGGATTGGCCAGGTACTACAGAAGGTTTGTTGAAGGGTTCTCATTGATAGCAGCACCTTCAACTAAGTTGTTGAGGAAGGGAGTGTCGTTTGTATGGATCGACAATTAGCAGGAGAGCTTTGAGAAGATGAAGAGAATCTTGACGAAAGTGCCAGTGTTAATTCAGCCAGAAGTAGGAAAAGAATTTACCGTCTACTGTGATGCGCCACACATGGGTTTATGATGTGTGTTGATGCAAGATGGAAAAGTTGTTGCATATGGGTCTCGACAGTTGAAACCATATGAATTGAACTACCCTACGCATGATTTAGAATTGGCGGCGGTAGTGTTTACTCTGAAGATTTGGAGGCACTACCTGTATGGGGAGAAGTCGGTTATTTACACGGACCATAAGAGCCTGAAGTATCTCCTTACCTAGAAGGAGTTGAATCTGAGGCAATGTAGGTGGATTGAGCTCTTGAAAGACTATGACTGCTCGATCGAATATCATCCGAGTAAGGCTAACGTGGTGGCAGATGCGCTGAGTAGGAAGGCGATAGTGGATTTGAGGGCGATGTTCGCTCATCTTAGTCTGTATGAGGATGGATGTTTGGTAGCTGAGCTCCAAGTAAGACCTATGTGGACAAGTCAGATCAAGAAGCAACTTCTAGACGATGTTTTGAGTGCTCGACTCCGGAAAGTGCAAAATGGTGAAGGAGAGGACTATAGTTTGAATGGTGATGGAGTCCTGTGTTTTCATAAGAGAGTTTGTATGCCAAAGGATGTGGAGTTAAGGCAGATGATTCTTCAGGAGGCGTATAGTAGCCCTTACGCTATGCATCTTGGAGGGGTTAAGATGTTCCGGGATTTTCGAGAACAATTTTGGTGGCCAGGTCTGAAGTGAGAGATAACAGAATTCGTGAGTAAGTGTTTAACGTGCCAGCAGGTGAAATCGAAACACCAATTGCCTTCGGGGTTGTTGCAGTCGGTAAAGATTTCGCAGTGGAAATGGGAGAGAATCACGATGGATTTTGTTAGTGGGTTACCCCTTATGCCCACTAAAAAGGATTTAATTTGGGTGATTGTGGATCGGTGATGAAGTCTGCTCACTTCATACCGATTCATGTCGGCTTTTCTCTGCAAAGGTTGGCTAAGGTGTATGTGGCTGAGGTGGTGAGACTGCATGGTGTACCTGTGTCGATTATCTCGGATAGAGACCCTAGGTTCACGTCACGGTTCTGGAAGGCTCTGCATCAGGCAATGGGAACAAGGCTAGACTTCAAAGACTTGCCATCCTGATCGATGGTCACCCGAGAGGGTAATTCAAATCTTGGAGGATATGCGAAGGGGTTGCATCATCGATTTTAGGGGAAGCTGGGAAGAGTATTTTCCTTTGGCAGAATTCGCGTACAATAATAGTTATCAATCTAGTATTCGGATGGCGCCTTATGAAGCATTATACGGAAGGAGATGTCGTACCCCAACTTGTTGGACAGAGTTAGGTGAGCGTCAGGCGTTGGGCCCAGAACTAGTGTCAAAAATGGAAGAGAAAGTTAGGTTAATTCGGGCTCGGTTGAAGGAAGCGTCTGATCGGCAGAAGTCGTATGTGGATCTTAAACGGAAGGGGATGGAATTTGCAGTAGGAGATCAAGTTTTCTTGAAAGTATCATCGTGGAAGAAGGTAATGAGGTTTGGTCAGAAGGGTAAGCTAAGTCCCCAGTCTATTGGGCCTTATCGGGTACTGGAAAGCATGGGCCCAGTGGCTTATCGATTGGAGTTTCCTTCAGAGCTGGAGCAGATACATGACGTGTTCCATGTCTCAATGCTAAGACATTATCGTTCTGATCCATCGCATGTTGTGCCGGTGGAAGAGATTGAAGTAAGGCCAAATTTGTCTTTTGAGGAGGAACTAGTGCAAATCTTGGATCGAGATGTAAAAGTGTTGAGAAGGAAGTCTGTCCCTTTGGTCAAGGTTTTGTGGCGAAACCTGTAAGAGTATGCCCAAAGATCAATCATGAGATGGTTGTAATAACATACTTGATTTACCATGTTTATTAATATAAAGCGTTGTCATTATTATTTCAATTTTTCCTTCTGTGTGTACAAATAAACTATTTTATAACAATGTCCTGAGAATAATATGATTATTCTTAAAATATCCTTAGTCAAGTATTATTGTTGACTAGGACAACAATAATGCATTAAGACTAACATGGAGTTGATTGATGATAAAGAGTTGTCATTGATATGGAGTGTCAAAATCAATGCATGAATATGTGTGTTAGAGAACAACATATTGGGTGACCCGCTATGAGTATGTTTCTTGGATTATTATGTAATTGTCACAACATTACTCATAGTGATTAATATGTATATGATCCTTAGACTTGAGATAATCATTATCCCAACATCGTGAGTTGTATATTTTGATACGATCAAACGTGCATCAGAATCGGTTGTTCTATAAAGGCGATGTTGGATATACCACAATCTATGTAGAGGGATATTGTTGATAAATACAGATAAGTCCCTCCCATATAATGGCAGTAATATCTTAGGCCACTTGATTGAGTGAGACTAGAAATGCATAGCCATGCTCAAATAAATTGACATGAGATGTCATACTAATTTGTATATCATAGTCTACTCAAGATATCAAGAAACATGGAATGGACTATACAAGTGTGACTATTCCATGACTTGTATCTATTCAGAGATAAAGGACTTAAGGATTAATGCATGAAAAGTTAATCACAAAAGTTATGTCGAATCATGGCTTCTTGTAACTTAGGTAGCAATGATGCATTGCTAGATGCCACTCATTGTTTGTGACATTAGAATCGTTCTAGTATTATTGCTAACGTTACAAGAACCTCTGTGGTCACACCCTATGGTTGAAATGAACGGAATGAAACATAGTTGGTATTGTGTTTGATTGTCACATGAATTAAATTAATTAAAGAATTAATTTAATTGGGCAATCAAATATTGAATATATTATATGTACAAGGATATTGTACACATAATGAGAATTAATATATGAATTTAGTTCATATATAAATTTAAATAAATATAGTTTACGAAATCCATGTTATAATTAATGTAATTATAACGTTTTAGGTATAATTAATGTAATTATAATTTTGGTTAAAACATTATTATATTTACTTACTTTTATAATTCATAAATGAAATACCAATTATAAAAGGTAATAAGTGAAGAAAAACCCTATGAATTTGCTTAGAAAAGTCTAGCAGCCGTCAAGTAAATAAAACCTCTGAAAATAGTTTTTGGAGATTTCTGTCGTTCATAGTCAAACCGGGTGGATTATGTAGAGGCCGACATCGCAAAGGTTGCAGCTTGATTCGACAGTAGATTAGAACTCTTGTTGCCGAGGCATCGCTGTCTACTCAGATTAATATTTGGTAATTTTGAAACCTTTATTTCACCCCGATTTATTCCTCACACATGGATTCATGGCTTGGATCATCGGGATTAATTTTATTTCACTGCGCCATAGGGTGCCGGTGTTCCAACAGTGGTATCAGAGCCACTTGTGTGATACGGACTCGGGTTTAAATGCTTGGGTGATGCAATTGTATGAGATGCATGCTTTTATTTTACTACGTTTTTGATTGTTTAAATCGTTTAAGCATAACCTGATAACTGTTCCTTTTGATAATTGATTAAATGTTAATCATGGTGTTGTGGCCTATTCGATTTTATGTTATTACTGTTAACTATTAACAAATCTGTAATATTGCGATGGTGGTATTTACAGTTTCCAGTAAGGGTTAACTGGCTAGTGGAACAAGGGTTGTTCCGATATGATCCTCAAGGATTAAAATCTTGAAAACACGATTCTGTTGATAAAAGTTATCAAATCGTGAGGTTTCATTTGACTGGGGTATGCAATTTGTACCGCGGGGGCTCCGTCCCCACACCCCCGGCTCCTATCATGACATCCCTCTCATATTTTGGATATGGTTATAGACCGATGACCCATTTGATAAAAGGTTGTAATTTTCTATATATAAAAATAGCCTGCGTGTCGTGCCTTAGTACTATTCTATTGTATTTCTCTTCTCATCTTACTCCCTCGTATGTAAAACGAGTTTCTACATATTGTAATTTGCAAGATTTGTTGTGGGCTAGACGAGAAGGAAGTTGGGACAATTATTGTGGATTGATAGTTTGTGAAACTGCTTACACCTTTAGGTTTCCTTTTGGTTCTCCCATTGGCTTGGGTTGAATCACCTTAGTTTATGGGCTATAACTATTGCATTTATTTATTGCTTTATTTATTCATGTATGAGATGCTATGGATGTCTAAACCATGCCAATTTTATATATTAAAATTTAATAATAAACCCAATTAATTGATGAGATCAATTAAAAGACTAAATGGACTAAAGTAGACCATAATTGGTGAGATGGAACATCCTTAATAAAATCCCTCTATTAAAATATTAAGTCAACATGGCCTTCCAATTTTGCCCTTGTTAAGGCCTCGATCAATACTATGTAGGTTATGCCAAAGCGAAGTACTAGTATTTATATTGGTTAAATGCGAAGAATAAACAAGTGATATTCGCTGGTTAAAAATTGGTTAATGACTTAACTAGGTTACTCTAATAGGATTAGAAACCTAGAGGCACTTAAATTGGATAAATCATAAGATGATTAGAGCAAGAGTTGTTCACCAAATATTAGGAGTTACATATGACGTAATTAGCAAAGGTTGCTTACCTAAATAACCATAGTCTTGAGAGTAAAGCCAAAGCTGACTTAAGAGGAGGTGAAATATGGATCCTTAACCCACTAGAAATACTTTGGAGAAAGTTTTTCGAAATTAATATCTGGGGTTATTAATTTTGAAATAAAATAGTGGGATCATCATTTAATAAAGTCTTTTTAATGATTGATATAAACTTGGTAAATTTACTCACACGCATATTTAATTGTTGTAGATATATTATGGCTGCAAATACTAGCACACTCTCATTGCGATCGGTCCTTGAGAAGGACAAATTGAATGGTTTGAATTTTCTTAACTGGTTCCGTAACTTGAGGATTGTCCTCAAACAATAATGGAAATTGTATGTCATTGAACAACCACTTCCTAATGAACCACCTATTAATGCCTCGAGAACTGATAGAGATGCTTACAAGACGTATCTTGATGACATGGTTGATGTTGGATGTTTTATGCTTGCCACTATGAATCCTGAGCTTCAGAAGCAACATGAGGACATGGTTGCTTATGATATTATCGAGCACCTGAAAGAACTTTATCAGGGGCAAGCACGGCAAGAGAGGTTCGATATCTCTTAAGCCCTATTCCAATGTAAGTTGGCTAAAGGAAGCCTAGTAGGACCTCATGTCCTTAAGATGATTGGCTATATTGAAAGTCTATCTAAGTTTGGTTTTCCATTGGGCCAAGAGTTGGCCACTGATGGTATTCTGTAATCATTGCCGGATAGCTATAGCCAGTTTGTCCTTAATTTCAATATGAATGAAATTGACAAGACTACGCCAAATTTCAATATGAATTGCTTTCGCTTATGTTACGAACTCAACTGAAGGTAACATGAAAAGGTTGGACCCAAGCCCATATTGATGGTCCGTAACAACAAGGGCAAGGAAAGGCCAAAGTTCAGACAAAGCCCAAGGAAAAGGTAAGCCCAAGCACAGGAAAGGAAAGGCGCAATGAAACCTAAAGGTGGAGTGTCTAAGGAAGGAAGCGCTTTCATTGTGGTGTGATTGGGCATTGAAGTTTAAACGCCCTATCTATCTTGAGGAAGTCAAGAAGGCCAAAACAAGCGGAACGTCTGCTTCAGGTATTTATGTTATTGATATTAATTTATCAACTACTACTTCTTGGGTATTAGATACTAGTTGTGGTTCTCATATTTGTACTTACATGCAGGGGACTACAAAGGAGTAGGGCGTTGGCTAGAGGAGATGTTGACTGTGAGTTGGAAATGGAGCAAAGGTTGTTGCATTAGCTGTGGGAACATATACTTTATCTTTGCCTAGTAGACTTGATTTATTTTTAGAAGAGTGTTATTTTGTGCCCAGTTTGACTAAAAACATTTTTTCAGTTTCTTGTTTAGACAAAATTGGTTTTGAGATAATTATTAAGAATAATTGTTGTTCCTTTTATCTCAATAATGTTTTCTATGGTTTGGCACAATTGATTAATGGCCTCTATATTTTAGATCAAATGAATCATATTTACAACATAAATACTAAAAGATCTAAAATAAATGACTCAAATAAAACTTATCTTTGGCATTGTCGTTTGGGCCACATAAGTGAGAGACGTATATCCATACTCCATAAAGATGGTTTCTTATATTCATTTGTTTTTGAACAATTTGAAGTATGTGAATCTTGCTTATTGGGAAAAATGGCTAAATCTCCTTTTACTGGTAAAAGTGAACGAGCTAGTGATTTATTGGGCCTAATACATTCTGATGTATGTGGACCAATAAATACACAGCAGCGAGGTGGATTTCAATACTTCATTACTTTCACCGATGATTTCAGAGATATGGGTATGTTTATCTCATGCGCCATAAGTCCGAGTCCCTTGAAAGGTTTAGAATTCAAAATGAAGTACAAAATCAACTAGGCAAAACTATCAAGTCACTTGATCGATCGAGGTGGAGAGTATTTGAGCCTAGAGTTTGATGATCTATTGAAGGAATGTGGGATTGTCTCACAACTTACTCCTCCTGCTACTCTTCAATGGAATGGAGTTTCTCAGAGAAGAAATCGAACTCTATTAGACATGGTTCGATCCATGATGAGTCATGCTGATCTACCGACTTCCTTTTGGGGACATGCACTTGAGACAGTTGCTTTCACACTATGTAACATCCCAAAATTGGGCCTAACAGGATTGGGCCCAATGGGCCTTAGGCGTAGTAGCATTCAAAATTTTTGAGAACGGCATTAATGCAAGTTAGACTTATTAGGTAAGTGATTCTGGAAGGTTAGAGGGCTTCTATGAAGTCCCGAGATTAAACTTTGGCTTTGGGTAAATTTTGGTTTTAGGTGAAAAAAAAAACCTGAAAGTTGGCAGGTAGGCCTTATGAATAAAATGTGGAGGAAAATGACACAAGTGGAGTGTGTGGTGTAGTGGCAAAGCGACGCCACATAAGAGACAAGGGGGTGACCCCACAAGGAAGGAAGGAGGTCCAAGGTTCAATTATTGGCTTTTGCATTTTGGTTTTCTTTTACTTGGACCTTAGAATTTGGCTATAGATTTATATTTAGTTAGCATGGTTAAGACACAAGAGGAGCTTGTGGCCAAGTGGTTAGCGGCGTGGATTATGTTGTAAGGAGCACAGGTTGAATCTCATGACAAGCAATAGAGTATTTATTTTGCGGATCGGACGGTAAGAGTTTCAGTTGAATTTGAACTCTACTGACGGAGGGATCCCACATCGGAAGATACAAAGAAGGAAGGTGAAGAGTTAGCTATATAAATAGCATTTCAGGAGGAGAGTAAACATACCTTGGTGGACGTTTGGGCGCAGGAGTGGTCACAGCGCGGTTTAACACGAGACTCCTATCGGTGTGTAACTCTCTTTACTCTAGTCGTAGGCGGCAAATGCCAAAGTGCCAATCACGACAATAGTAGCCACACGAGCGTGAGAGTGCGTGTGGGGCTTCACGCGATAGTTGAGGCCATCGTAGTATTCTTGTGGGTTGGAGCCGCTTGGGTGTGATGAATGAAGTGGGCCCAATGGGCCGTGGGCCCAATTGAATAAATTGCATGATGATATAGTATATAGTGAACTAGATTAGGTGGAACTTATATCGTGGCTAGATGTATGTTAGGTGGGCCACACGAGCGTGCGGGCCCAAATGGGCCGTAATCTAGTTTTAGGCCCAATAGTTCGGTACGACCAAAAATGGTAGCTGAGTCACTTTGGGCGACATTAGGCCTTCGAAAAGGCCATTGACGGTACAAAATTGCCAAAATACCCCTAGTTTATGAAATTACCAAAATAGCCCTGGTTTACGAAATTACCAAAATACTCCTGGTTTATGAAATTACCAAAATAATACGGTTTACAAAATTACCAAAATACCCCGGTTTATGAAATTACCAAAATAATACAGTTTCTGAAATTACCAAAATACCCTAGATTTACAAAATTACCAAAATACCCCTGATTTACAAAATTACTGAAATACCCCCGATTTATTAAATTACCGAAATACCCCTAGTTTGTAAATTTATCAAAATACCCCTGGGTTGCAAAATTGCTGAAATACCCTCGAGTTATAAAATTATCGAAATACCCCTGGTTTGTAAAATTACGAAAATACCCCTAAGCGATAAAATAATCGTTGTACTCTCGTGGTAGTACTAGCGTTGTATGTGTTAATCGTATGATTGATTATGGTTGAGATGCGTTGCTTACATGGATTGGTAACGAGTAGAATTACCAAACTACCCCTGTAGGGTGGAATTACAAAAATGCCTTTGGTAGGTAAAATTACGGCTATACTCTTAGAGGTTGATTAGTTTGATTATGCCGTATTTGTTATTCTAATTATGATGGTAATTCATTTCATACGTTATCTTTGACATATAATTTGCATACATGTCATACTGCATACACGAATTATTATGACTGATGAACATGACATGAAAATGGGTATGATGAGAGGAGGGGGAAGGATGATTTAGACTGTCACCAGTGGTTTTGACCATTTGTGACTAGTTAGGTTGGCCCGCTTTCCTTACGGTCACCAAATGGTTTTGACCACACATGGATTATTGTGACTCGTCCCAGTGGTTTGGTACCACGATGGGTTGGCCCCACATGTTGATTACGGATTGTCATCAATAGTTTTGACCACACCGTGGGTTGGCCCCACCATATGATTTGTGACTACGGTCACCAGTGGTTTTGACCACACTTATATGATTTGTGACTACGGTCACGAGTGGTTTTGACCACCGATGGTTTTGACCACAGGGTAGAACACAGGAGTTCGGTTGGTTAGGTTGGGTTTGCATGATTTGCATAATGACATATCAAATGTGTAAGTGCCTTGTTATTATCGGGATGGGGATTTATACACTGAGTCTCGGTGACTCACCCCTTTCCCTTACATTTGCTAGATGAGGCATAGATCGCGGATGTGGAGCCGGGGTGGACTCGAGGTGGTCATACACTATGTTTTCGGGTTTTATTTCAATTAATATTTTGGGTTAATTTACTTTTAAATTTGGTTTTGTTATGTAATAAGGCATTGGGTATTTTATTTGGTTTCAGCTTTCAATTTGGTTACTGCTTATTATTAAATAATCAATATGGGATTTTCCTAAAATGATAATAAACCGTTTCTTATTCAAAATTACTTAAACTCGATTTCTCACAACAACTATAAAGAATACGAGCTTTTTAACGAACGCATAGTTTTTAGACATTCCTTTCATGTGACATGCCAGATCCGGTCGTAACGTTTAGGTCGGGTTTGGGGTGTTACAATTATGGTATCGAGCCAAGTTCAAAACTCGATTGTGGAATGGGTTCAAAAATATTTTTCAAATTTTGGTTGAAATATGGTATAGAAAAATATATATATCACTTTCCTAGAACTATGACACCCGAGTCTCGGCACCAATCCGAATCGTAAGTTCGTGGTACTTCTCTTTGTTATATCTTTGTATTTGGTATCTATTCTATGTGTTTGGTTTGGATGTGATGGTGGACATAGAGTTTGGTGCGTGTGAAATATTAAATGCATTTTAATGGCTAGGTGTTTTTGAGTATGTGTAGAAGTTTTAAATTCTAGTTAAAAGTACATTAGTTTTATTAAGATCAGAGTGCGCAATAAGAGCGTAGTGTGGTAGGTTAGGATGTATGACTGTTAGTTAGTTGGAAATTTTGAGGATGAAATTTCTTTAAGGAGGGTAAATTTGTAACATCCCAAAATTGGGTAGCATTCAAAATTTTTGAGAACGGCATTAATGCAAGTTAGACTTATTAGGTAAGTGATTCTGGAAGGTTAAAGGGCTTCTATGAAGTCCTGGGATTGAACTTTGGCTTTGCGAAAATTTTGGTTTTAGGTGAAAAAAAAACCCTGGAAGTTGGCAGGTAGGCCTTAAGAATAAAATGTGGAGGAAAATGACACAAGTGGAGTGTGTGGTGTAGTGACAAAGTGGTGCCACATAAGAGACAAGGGGGTGACGCCACAAGGAAGGAAGGAAGTCCAAGGTTCAAGTCTTGGCTTTTGCATTTTGGTTTTCTTTTTACTTGGACCTTGGAATTTGGCTATAGATTTATATTTAGTTGTGCATGGTTAAGACACAAGAGGAGCTTGTGGCAAAGTGGTTAGCGACGTGGATTATGTTGTAAGGGAGCCTGGGTTCGAATCTCATGACAAGCAATAGAGTATTTATTTTGCGGATCGGACGGCAAGAGTTTCCGTTGAATTTAAACTCTCTTGTGGAGGATCCCACATCGAAATGATACAAAGAAGGAAGGTGAAAAGCTAGCTATATAAAGAGCATTTCGGAGGAGAGTTAACATACCTTGGTGGGCGTTTGGGCAGGAGTGGTCGTGAGACGGTTTAACACCGGACTCTATCGGTGTGTAACTCTCTTTACTCTAGGCGTAAGCGGCAAATGCCAAAGTGCCGATCACGGCAATAGTAACTACACGAGCGTGCGGCGAAAGCGTGTGGGGCTTCGACGCGATAGTTGAGGCCATCAGAGTATTCTTGTGGGTTGGAGCTGCTGGGTGGCGATGGGATGAAGTGGGCCCAATGGGCTCGTGAGGCCCAATTGAATAAATTGCATGATGATATAGTATATAGTGAACTAGATTAGGTGGAACTTATATACGTGGCTAGATGTATGTTAGGTGGGCCACACGAAATAGCGTCGAATGGGCGAAATCTAGTTTTAGGCCCAATAGTCCGATACGATCAAAATGGTAATGAGTCGCTCTGGCGACATTAGGCCTTCAGAAAGGCCATTACAAAGCGAAATTACCAAAATACCCTAGTTTATGAAATTACCAAAATAGCCCTCGGTTTACAAATTACCAAAATACCCCTAGTTTATGAAATTACCAAAATAGCTCTGTTTACTTAAATTACCAAAATTCCTTGATTTATAAAATTTCCAAAATACCCCTGATTTGCAAAATTACTAAAATACCCCCGATTTGTTAAATTATCGAAATACCCCCAGTTTGTAAATTTATCGAAATACCCCTGGGTTATAAAATTATTGAAATACCCTCGAGTTGAAAAATTACTGAAATACCCTTAGTTTGTAAAATTACTAAAATACCCCTAAGCGATAAAATAATCGTTGTACTCTCGTGGTAGTACTAGCGTTGTATGTGTTAATCGTATGATTGATTATGGTTGAGATCGTTGCTTACATGGATTGGTAGCTAGTAGAATTAGAACTACCCCTATAAGGTGGAATTACAAAAATGCCTTTGGTAGGTAAAATTACGGTTATACCCTTAGAGGTTGATTAGTTTGATTATGTCATATTTGTTATTCTGATTATGATGGTAATTCGTTTCATACATTATCTTTGATATATAATTTGCATACATGTCATAACGCATACACAATTATTATGACCGATGAACATGACATGAAAATGGGTATGATGAGAGGAGGGGAAGGATGATTTAGACTGTCACTAGGTGGTTTTGACCACGGTTGGGTTGGCCCCGCTTTCCTTATTATTTGTGAATAGTCTTAGTGGTTTTGACCACACGGATATTATTTGTGACTACGGTCACCAAAGTGGTTTTGACCACATGGATTATTGTGACTCGTCGGTGGTTTGGTACCACAGTGGGTTGGCCCCACATGTTGATTACGGATTGTCATCGGTGGTTTTGACCACACGGTGGGTTGGCCCCACCATATGATTTGTGACTACGGTCACGGTGATTTTGACCACACTTATATGATTTGTGACTACGGTCACAAGTGGTTTTGACCACAAGGGTAGACACAGGAGTTGGTTGGTTAGGTTGGGTTTGCATGATTTGCATATTGACATATCAAATGTGTAAGTGCCTTGTTATTATCGGGATGGGGATTTACACACTGAGTCTCGGTGACTCACCCCTTTCCCTTACATTTGCAGATGAGGCATAGATCGCAGATGTGGAGCCGAGGTGGACTCGAGGTGGCCATACATTATGTTTCGGGTTTTATTTCAATTACTATTTTGGGTTAATTTACTTTTAAATTTGGTTTTGTTATGTAATAAGGCATTGGGTATTTTATTTGGTTTCAGCTTTCAATTTGGTTACTGATTATTATTAAATGATCAATATGGGATTTTCCTAAAATGATAATAAACCATTTCTTATTCAAAATTACTTAAACTCGATTTCTCACAACAACTATAAAGAATACGAGCTTTTTAACGAACGCACAGTTTTTAGACATTCCTTTCATGTGACATGCCAGATCTGGTCGTATCATTTAGGCCGGGTTTGGGTTGTTACACACTAAATCGTGTTCTATCTAAATCGGTTCAAAAGACGCCATATGAGATTTGGACTGGGAAACGTCCCAGTATGACTTTTATGAAAATTTGGGGTTGTGAAGCTTATGTTAAACATCAGACGTCTACTAAGCTTGAACCCAAATCTGAAAGGTGTATTTTTGGGGGTATCCGAAAGAAACCAAAGGTTATTATTTCTTTAATCCCACTAAGAACAAAATGTTTGTTGCTCGGACTGGTGTCTTCCTAGAGAGAGAATTTATTTCTAGAAAAAGAAGTGGGAGAAAGATTAAACTTGAAGAAATTCGAGAATCACAAGATACCACTGAACCAGAGATAGAACAACAGCAAATTCCACAAGAAGTTGAGGAACAAGTAACTGCTATAGAAACACAACCAGCGCGAAGATCTTTAAGAGAACGCCATGCACCTGAGAGATATGGATTTCTCATTACAACGCATGGTGACATTTTTCTTATAGAACAAGATGAGCCTAGGACTTATCAAGAAGCGGTGACGAGCCCGGACTCTGAGAAATGGCTTGAGGCTATGAGATCTGAGATGGATTCCATGTATGAAAATTAAGTATGGACTTTGATTGACCCACCCGAAGGGGTTAAACCTATAGAGAGCAAGTGGGTTTTCAAAAAGAAAATCGACATAGATGGTAATGTACAAACATACAAGGGCCGATTAGTCGTTAAAGGTTTTCGCCAAATTCATGGTGTTGACTATGATGAAACCTTTTCTCCTCGTAGCTATGTTTAAATCCATCAGATCTTGCTTGCCATATTGCATTTCATGATTATGAAATCGCGATGGACGCCAAAATAGCTTTACTTAACGGAAACTTGAAGAGGATGTGTACATGACACAACTTTGAAGGTTTTGTCAATCCAAAGGATGCTAGAAAGATTTATAAGCTATAAAGATCCATTTATGGATTAAAGCAAGCTTCTCGAAGTTGGAATCTTCGTTTTAATGATGCAATCAAAGAGTTTGCTTTTATCAAAAATGAAGATGAACCATGTGTTTACAAGAAAGTTAGTGGGAGCACTATCACATTCTTGGTACTGTATGTGGATGACATACTTATCATGGGAAATGACATACCTACTTTGCAGTCTATTAAGACTTGGTTAGGAAGTTGTTTTTATATGAAGGACTTGGTGAAGCTACTTACATCTTAGGAGTCAAGATCTATAGAGATATATCAAGACGACTACTGGGTCTAAGCCAAAGTACATACATAGATAAAGTACTGAAAAGGTTTAGTATGGAAGAATCTAAAAGAGGATTTCTACCTATGAGACATGGTATTTCACTCTCGAAGGAAATGTGTCCTTCAACTCCACAAGAGAGAGAATGCATGAGTAAAATTCCATATGCTTTCGCTATTGGATCTATCATGTATGCCATGTTATGTACCCGTCCGGATGTCTAGTATGCCTTAAGTATGACGAAAGGCGGTACCAAGTAGATCCCAAAGTGAAGGTCCATCGACCCATACCAAGAATATCCTTAAGTACTTAAGAAGAACTAAGGATACGTTCTAAATATATGAGGTGAGGAAGAGTTAATTGTAAAGGTTACACTGATGCCAGCTTCCAAACTGACAAGGACAATTCTCGATCGCAATCAGGATTTGTGTTTTGCCTTAATGGTGGTGCTGTGAGCTGGAAGAGTTCAAAACAAAGTACAATAGCCGATTCTACAATAGAGGCCGAGTATATTGTAGCCAGTGAGGCAGCAAAAGAAACGGTTTGGATCAAGAAGTTCATTATTGGACTAGGGGTTGTGCCTAGCATATCAGATGCTATAGAACTCTGATGTGATAAGAATAGAGCTATTGCACAAGCTAAAGAACCCATATCTCACTAGCGATCCAAACATATACTTAGGCCCTATCATCTTATTCGAGAGATTATCGATCGAGGAGATGTTGAGATATGCAGAGTACCTACAGATGATAACATTGCTGATCCCCTGACCAAGCCTCTGACACAGTAGAAGCATGATTGTCACACTAAGTCGCTTGGTATTAGATATATGAGTGATTGGTCTTAGTGCTAATGGGAGATTGTAAGAGTATGCCCAAAGATCAATCATGAGATGGTTGTAATAACATACTTGATTTACCATGTTTATTAATATAAAGCGTTGTCATTATTATTTCAGTATTTCCTTCTGTGTGTACAAATAAGTTGTTTTATAATAATGTCCTGAGAATGATATGATTATTCTTAAAATATCCTTAGTCAAGTATTATTGTTGACCAGGACAACAAGAATGCATTAAGACTAACATGTAGTTGATTGATGATAAAGAGTTGTCATTGATATGGAGTGTCAAAATCAATGCATGAATATGTGTGTTACAGAACAACATATTGGACTGACCCACTATGAGTATGTTTCTTGGATTATTATGTAATTGTCACAACATTACTCATAGTGATTAATATGTATATGATCCTTAGACTTGAGATAATCATTATCCCAACATCGTGAGTCGTATATTTTGATATAGTCAAACGTACACCGTAACTGGTTGTTCCATAAAGGCTAATGTTGGATATACCACAATCTATGTAGAGGGATATTGTTGATCAATATAGGATAAGTCCCTCCCACATAATGGGAGTAATATCTTAGGCCACTTGATTGACCGAGACTAGAAATGCATGGCCATGCTCAAATAAATTGACATGAGATGTCATACTAATTTGTATATCATAGTCTACTCAAGATATCAAGAAACATGGAATGGACTATACAAGTGTGACTATTCCATGACTTGTATCTATTCTAGAGATAAAGGTCTTAAGGATTAATACATGAAAAGTTAATCACAAAAAGTTATGTCGAATCATGACTTCTTGTAACTTAGGTAGCAATGATGCATTGCTAGATTCCACTCATTGTTTGTGACATTAGAATCGTTCTAGTATTACTGCTAACGTTACAAGAACCTACAAGGTCACACCCTATGGTTGAAATGAACGGAATGAAACATAGTTGGTATTGTGTTTGATTGTCACATGAGTTAAATTAATTAAAGAATTAATTTAATTGGGCAATCAAATATTGAATTTATTATATGTACAAGGATGTTGTACACATAATGAAAATTAATATATGAATTTTGTTAGGATATAAATTTAAATAAATATAGTTTACCAAAATCCACGTTATAATTAATGTAATTATAAATTTTTGGGTATAATTAATGTAATTATAATTTTTGGTTATAACATTATTATATTTATTTAATTTTATAATTCATAAATGAAATATTGATTATAAAAGGTAATAAGTGAAGAAAAACCCTATGAATTTGCTTAGAAAAGTCTAGTAGTCGTCAAGCAAATAAAACCTTTGAAAATAGTTTTTGGAGATTTCTGCCATTTATAATCAAACCGAGTGGATTACGCAGAGGCCGACATCGTAAAGGTTGCGGCTTGGTTCGATAGTAGATCAAAACTCTTGTTGTCGAGGCATCGCTGTCTACTCAGATTGAAATTTCAGTAATTTTGAAACCTTTATTTCACCTCGATTCATTCCTCACACATGGATTCATGGTTTGGATCGTCGGGATTAATTTTATTTCGCTACGCCATAGGGCGCCAGCATTCCAACAAAACCATAGTGCGGAGGAAGCAACATGGGAACCAGAGGATGTTATGCTATAGCAGTATCCCCATCTCTTCTAATCATGTAAATTTTGAGGCCGAATTTTATTTTAAAGGGGTAGAACTGTAACATCCCGAATTATTGGGTCTGTGCATTTTTTGTGATGTATGCTTAAAATGTTAATTTGAGGTTTAGAGGTGCAAATTGGGCTTAGGAATGGGCCGAGGTCTTGGCTAAATATTTTTTTAGAGACTATTGGGTTTAAATAAAGTATTGAGAGTGTAATAGGCATAATGGACTTGTGGCCCAAGAACAAGAGGAGCAGTAGGAGGGAGCTATAAGTGGCGCCAATAGGAAAAGGAAGGGGGCCCCAGTGTGGCCGCTTGGAGCCCAAGGAATTGGGCCAATTTCGACAGCCCAAGGAGAGCTAGAGGACAGCAATGTGGCTACAAAATAGGGGATTTTGTGTTTTAAATTATGTGGATATAATGCTGATAAAGGGGAAGTAGTGGTGTGGTGTAGGCCTCTGTTGGATGAGTGTTCTGTTAAGGATAAGGGATAGAATGATAAGAGTGATCTCTTGGTTGCAGAGTTGGCCGAAAATCAAACACAGGAGAGGGGGAAAAATCAGTTCAGTATAGGCAAGGGGGTGTGCCAAATTTTTCATTGTGTTATCTAAAAATAGCCTCAAGCTTTCTCTCTTTTCGACAAACTAGAATCATCTTTTCTTCTTTCTTTTTTTCTTCTTTTCTTCTGTCAGGAACCGAAACCCTTGCAATTTACCTTCTCTTCTCTTGCAAACACTTTGGCCGAATATAGGAGAGGCCTTATCTTCGCATTCTTCCGGCTTTTGAGAAAAGTTGTAGACAGAAGGCAGTAGATCTGATTAGCGAGGGTATCGCCATAGAGGGTAGTCCTATGTATTAATCAAGTGTGTAACATTCTCACACCATTTGGATTGCCTGTTAGTATATGCTTATAAATTTGTTATATTCTGTTAAATGATTAATCAAAATATTCTCACACCATTTGGATTGCTGTTAGTATATGGTCGTTGAAAACCCGAGGAGGGTAAAGGAAAATCACCAAGTTAGTGATCTTTGTCATTCCTAAGTGAATGGTTTTGTTGATTTGATATGATAAACATGTATGCCAGTTTCTATGATTGCACGGGGTTGGGTGATTGATGAGAGGGGAAGTGTTCTATTGTAGTGGCTTTTGCCATGATCTGTTGTAGTGGCTTTTGTCATGATTTGTTGTAGTAACTTTTTGCCATGATCTATTGTACTGGCTATTGCCATGATCTAACAATGAGCAGCTAACTACAGCATGACTGCCATCGATGGTGTTTAGCGGTGTGGGTTGATTGTAGAAATCCCCAATGGTGTAATTGGCAGGTAAGGGTGGTGTGTAGCAGATGGAAACCTAGGATTGGGTTGGGCTTTGCATAATTCCTGATATATTATATTTTTTTATCTGTTCTGTGGGGCTAAGGTCCAGTCTGATGGTGCATGAGAATTGCACACTGAGTCTTGTGACTCACCCTATTATTTAACATTTTTTTCAGGTAGCACTTAGTGCGTCAGACCGGGCTGGAGGGGAGCGCAAGGTGGCCATGCAAGAGTTTGAATTGTTACAGTAAAGATGCCATTTATTTAAAATTTCCTTCAATATGTTAAATTATTTTGGGTTTTGTATTTTATTGTAATAAGGCCATGGGCCACTAGCCTTATACTTTGGGCTTTCTTTTGGGTTTTTACTATTATTGGACACCTGATTTCGGCGAAAAATATAAACTAAGGCATGTACTAAATTTTTGTTTTTAATTCATAAAGGCATCATATAAAATTTATATCTTTTATAAATTATCAAATCATTAAGTGTTCCGAAATAGATGTTTAAACTCAACAAATGTTTTCAAAAAATGCGACATGTTTTACTAAATCTTCTTAGTGACATGCCAGATCCGGTCGTGGTGTGTGGGCCGGGTTTGGGGTGTTACATTGAGACTTAGGTTTTTTTCTCCCTTTGGGGTATATACTATATCCAGAAATCCTCAAATTTGGAACTCCGTACATATCTAAACGATCATTCGGATCCTTACTGGTCAATTCACTACAACTCGAAGGTCATCCCCCTTATTGGAAATTTTGTCAAACCAAATGTGAAATCAATAAGGTTTCATCTCACTTCCTCTTTAAGGTATTTCTCGACTTTAATATTCTTAACTTGTACTCTAAGGAAACTTAGCTTTTAATGGTCAACTGCTTCTGGCCATAACCTCAATCATATCGTGAAATGTATTCTAATGTCAAAACATTTATGTACATAACTGCACTTTCTTATTCCTGCATTAGTAGATATACTACTACTAAATCTCATACCAAACTTCTGTATAAGTTTTGGATTCATCATCATTCAAATTCTATCTTGAGGAAACTTCAACAATGGTAATCTTATCCAACCTGAATTTATCAATTAAGGTCAATCGAGTACCTAACTCGCATTGCTTAACATGGATCCTTCATCCAGACATTTGTACCATGTCTACTGTCTGAGAAGTATTACAATAAATATAATTGCCATCATAATAGTTCTAGCCATTTCAACTTCTTCATTTCACAATGTTTAACTCACAATAAAGACACAAAAGTGATCATCTCTGGATCACTAACCTGACAATTCTTTTTCTCGATTCAGACTGAACTCAGTACTAGAACTTTCAATTAATAGTCCCTTCTATAGCTTTCGACTCAACCATTATGGTCCGAACATTACCAATGACCATATGTAACACCCCACACCTAGTCAAACGCTACGACTGAATCCGGCATGTCACTAGAAAAGAATCATTTTTTTTTTGTTAACAAGTTGTTGACTTAAATTGCAATGAAAGCGTTTCGTTTTATGGAAACTAGGGATGAGCAAAACTCGATTCGATTCGAAAAATTTGAAAAAAAATTCGAATTTCGAATTATTTGAATCGAGTTAATCGAGTTAATCGAATCAACTCGAATTTTGAGTTTCGAATTTCGAGTTTGAATCGAGTTGAATTTTTAAATTCGAATAATTCAATAATTGAATCAACCGAATATAAACTATATTTTTTATTTTTTTAAATTTTAGGCTTTTACCCATTTCTCTCCAAGCCCATCAAAGACTTTCATTCAAAAATTTTTTTCCTAAATCCTAAGTTCCCAACCCAATTCCTCTTTCTCCCCAAATTAAACCCCAAATCAATTTTTTAATTTTTTTAAATTTTAAGATTTTATTTATTCACTTATTTACCTCAATTTTTATTGTATGATCATGTTTTAAAATTTAAAGAAAATTATTTTTTAAAAATTACATAAAATAAACAACACTAAAGTCATTTTTTAAAATTTAACTCGAACAAATATATTCGATTCGATTCGATTCAAATTTCGTCTCACACGACTCGATTCGAAAAAATTTCAAATTAAGTTAGGATGATAAAATACGATTCGAAAACTCGATTAACTCGAAATTTTTTGATTCGATTCGATTCGATTCGATCGAATGCTCACCCCTAATGGAAACCAAAATTTAGTTAAGTAATTCGTTAAAATCATTTTCATGTTTGTTTTGAAGAAAATCATGTTGACTCATCGTTGATGCAAGATTGCTTATTTACCCGATGGTAAAGTCTTGGAAAATCCCAGAATTTATTAAGCTTGTGAAAACATTCATTTTATAGTTTCTTTCCTTGTTATCCTTGCTTTAATGTTTGTCATGAATTCAAGGCATTTGTCAAAATAAATAAGCCCAAAGCAAAATATAGATGGCCTTATTACATAACCAGAAACCCAAAATTTAAAACAAAGTAAAATCGAAATTTAACCATTTAATAAAGAAAACAACTGCTGAGCATGGCCACCTCGAGTCCATCCCGGCTCCATGTTCGCGAACTAGGGATTATCTGCAAAATGTAAAGGAAGGGGTGAGTCACCGAGACTCAGTGTATAAATCCCCATCCCGAAGATGATAAGCTCATACACCGAATCATATGCAAATATGCATGCCATGCAACCCAAAACCTAACCATCCGAACTCCCGATTCTACCCTATGTGGTACCAAACCACTGGTGGTGCCAAACCACTGGTGACTCAAAGTCACGGATTAACATATGTGGTACCAAACCACTGGTGGTGCTAAACCACTAGTGACAATCCCTTTTAATATAATATGTGGGGCCAACCCACTGTGGTGCCAGACCAATGGGACGAGTCACGAAGATAACATATGTGGTACCAAACCACTGGTGGTGCCAAACCACTGGTGATCCAAAGTCACAAATATTCATATGTGGTACCAAACCACTGGTGGTGCCAAACCACTGGTGACCCAAAGTCACAAATAATCATATCTTCCTCCTCCTCTCATCATACCCATTTAAATGAACATGCCTTTCAGAAATAATCATGCTTAGCATTCACAGATAATGTAACATGGCATATGCAGATTTAACAGAGGCAGTTAGCACTAGCCATTAGAATTGGACTTACCCGGAGTCCTCACTTTTATATCCATATCCACAGTTATTTCGGCTTTTGATAGTATCATGATATAAACATACTAACACATTGCATATGAAGTGTGTAAGAGATACACACCTGATTACTCGCAAGACTATGCTTTCTATGTCGACACTGTCGTTAATCGACATTACCGCTATCTGTCTACTCTCCTGTTTAGATGCTGGTCCACACCCAGGTGGCCAATCGCGAACCGCAGATACAACCCGCTTCTTGAACTTAGGGGCTGGGTTTACCGATCCAACCCCTCCTACCGCATGACTAGCCTTCGAGTCCATGAAAACACCTTGGTCACTAACCAAATCAAAACAATCAAATCCAAACTAAAAGATTAACCCAACCCTTAAAATGAACACCCTTACCTAGATGGATAATCCCAAAACGTTGAATTTGATCCACAAGTCAAGCGAATCCCGAGTATCTCCACTGAAAAGCGACACCCCTTCACCACCTACATTCGGCCAAACCCTCACATTAGGCCAACTAGCCATTCAACTTTGGCGTGAGAATCCCGGAGAAGAAGATAACGATTCAAGAGAACATCACTAACCTTAACACAAGAGATCCCTCTGGCACTTAAGAGAATTCGACACTAGCCCAGAAGAGAAGAAAATTTGGCAAAGCAAACACCGCCAAGAATATTCGACTTCTAAGATTAAAAGTGAAAAGAAAGAATCAACCATTCAGATAATAAGAAAGTGATTTGATTTTGAATAAAGATGAGAAAGAGAAGATATTACAAAGAAGAGACGACAGAGATCTTACCACTCCTGTAATGAATCGGCTTAAAGAAATAGAAAATGCGATATTCGACTTTTAGTGATTGATAGCAGATTTAAACTAAGGTGATGAGATTCAAAGGGGTTTCGGCTAACAAGGAGTTGTGTAGAGAATAACAAGATGAAGAAAAGAGATGAGTGATGATTCGGCCTTTGAGACAAAAGGGAGAAATAGACAAAAGAAGCAAAAGAGATTCAGCTATGGCTTTTAAGAGTGAAGGAAATGGAAATGGAATTTCGACAGAGGTATGGCTACAGAGGATTCGGCTAACAACAAAATAAAAGTGAAGAAAGATGAAGAGGAGGGATGGTATATGAGGTTTCGATTCTCATTCCTTAGAGAAAAAGAAAACGCACCAATATGCCATGGGGTATTTCGGTTTTGAGAAAAGAAATGAAGCAAAAGAATGAAAAGAAATGAAGCAAAAGAATGACTCCTTGGCTAGCCAAAAATGCTCCCCTAAGTATACTATTGAAATTCGGCACCCCCTAGCTACCCAAAACTGATTTCTCCCCTCCCCCAAGAGTTTGACATTCGACGAACTCTAACCTCAAGTGTCCATCCCCCTTTTCCCTTCATGAAATTCTCCTGGCCACACATTCAAACTCGTTTGAATGTTTCAAGCTCCTCAGAATTCTCTTTTCCACTAATTTGAATTTTTTGACTCTTTCAACCCCTATCCACCACAGTCCATCCTGAGCACAACTCCTCCCTTGTCCTGGCATCAAAAATAGCAAGTAGAAAGGGGATCTTCGCAGCTCGAACCAAGGCTCCCTTACTCACCTGAGGCGTCACTTCCCCAAGCCCTAAGTGGCGCCTCCTTGCCACTTTACCAAAGCCTCTCTTACGTCACAATCCACCACCAATAACCCTTAACACCTAGCTCAATCAGTTCCCCTCTTCTAGAAGCCCAAAACGCAACTTTCAAGGAAACTCAGGCCTATCCCTGGCTCATGCCTAAGCCCTAACATAGCCCAAACTAACATGACAACCAAACTAATTACATGCAACAGATAAAATGCAAAGGCCCTGATTAAGGATGTTACAGTTCTACCCCCTTAAAAATAATTTTGGCCTCGAAATTACCTGGTCAAAAGAGTTGAGGGTATTGCTGTCGCATCACATCCTCTGGTTCCCACGTGGCCTCTTCTGCACCGTGGTTGCGCCATAACACTTTCACCAAAGGAACTGACTTTCTACGCAAGACCTTCACATCCCGATCCAGAATCTGCCCAGGTTCTTCCTCAAAAGACAAGTCTGGACTCACTTCTATTTCCTCCACTGGCACAACATGAGACGGATCTGAACGATAGCGTCTACGTATGGAAACATGAAACATGTCATGGATCTGACTCAACTCCGCTGGTAACTCAAGCTGATATGCTACTGGTCCCACACGCTTCAATACCCTATAAGGTCCGATAAACCTAGGGCTCAGCTTTCCTTTCCGACTAAATTTTAGCACCTTCTTCCACGGTGACACCTTCAGGAAAACTTTATCACCCACCGCAAACTCTATATCTTTCCGCTTAAGATCGGCGTAAGACTTCTGCCTGTCCGAAGCTTCCTTCAATCGAGCTTGAATCAACTTAACCTTATCCTCTGTTTCAGCAACCAACTCTGGACCTAACAACTGACGCTCACCCAAATCTATCCAACACGTAGGAGTGCGACACTTTGTCCATACAACGCTTCATATGGTGCCATCCGAATACTTGCCTAGTAACTATTATTGTACACGAACTCCGCCAATGGTAGAAATTCTTCCCAGGTACCCCTGAAATCCAAAACATAGCCCCTCAACATATCCTCTAGAATCTGAATCACCCTATCTAACTGCCCCTCTGACTGCGGATGAAACGTCGTACTAAAATCCAGCTTAGTACCCAAAGCTTGATGCAATGCTTTCCAGAATGTTGATGTGAACCTAGGATCCCTATCTGAGATAATCGACACTGGCACTCCATGTAGTCGCACGATTTTTGCCACATACAAGCTAGCCAACTTTGAAGTGAGTAATCAACCCGAACCGTAATGAAATGAGCTGATTTTGTCAAACGGTCCACAATTACCCAAACTGAATCCTTTTTCGAAGGCGTGAGGGGTAGCCCACTGACGAAATCCATCGTAATCCTTTCCCACTTCCACTGCGAAATCTTTATCGACTGCAATAGACCTGAAGGTAACTGATGTTCAGCTTTGACTTGCTGACACGTTAGACACTTACTCACGAATTCCGTTACTCCTCGCTTCAAACTCGCCACCAAATCGCTCCGCAAATCTCTAAGTACATCTTACTACCTCCAGGATGCATAGTGTACAGACTTCTATGTGCCTCCTGAAGAATCTTTTACCTCAACTCTATATCCTTCGGCATGCAAACCTTCCATTGGAAACACAGCACCCCCTCATTGCTCAAGTTATACCCCTCCAAACCACCATTCTGCATTTGCAAACATCGAGCAATTAAGACTTCATCCACCAACTGCTTTTCCTCCACCTGATTGACCCATGTCGGCTTCACTTGTAGTTTCGCTAGCAAACTTCCGTTATTATACAGACTAAGGTGAGCAAACATCGCTCTCAAGTCTGACACCACCTTACGGCTCAACGCGTCTGCCACCACATTGGATTTCCTTGAATGATACTCAATCAAGCAGTCATAGTCCTTTAACAACTCGATCCACCTCTTCTGCCTCAAATTTAACTCTTTCTAAGTAAGGAGGTACTTCAAACTTTTGTGATCCATGTAGACGATATACTTCTCTCCATACAAGTAGTGTCTCCAAATGTTCAAGGCGAACACCACAGTAGCCAACTCCAAGTCATGCGTCGGATATTATCACTTCGTGAGGTCTCAGTTGGCGAGAAGCATATGCCACTACTTTCCCCTCTTGCATCAGCACACATCCTAATCTGGTATGCGACGCATCACAATAAACGGTAAATTTTTTCCCCGCTTCAGGCTGAATTAAAACCGAGCTTCTGTCAAAATCTTCTTTAGCTTCTCAAAACTTTCTTGCTGCTTGTCTGACCACACAAACGGAACCCTTTCCTTAACAACTTGATCAACGACGCTGCAATCAAAGAAAACCCTTCCACGAACCTTTTATAATACCCTGCTAATCCCAGAAAACTCTGAATCTTAGCCACATACTTAGGTGGTTTCCAATCCAATACCACTTCAATCTTCCAAGGGTCCACCCTAATCCCCTCAGATGACACCACATGTCCCAAGAAAGTTACTTCCTTTAGCTAGAACTCGCACTTACTAAACTTCGCGAACAATTGCTTCCCCCTCAAAATCTGTAGAACCACCCGGAGTGCTCATCATGCTCCTTCTCTGACTCCAAGTACACTAGGATATCATCTATAAATACTTCAACGAACCTATCCAAATACAGCTAAAAAACCTGATTCATCATATCCATGAATGCTGCTGGCGCGTTGGTCAAACCAAACAGCATTACCAAAAACTCATAGTGCCCATAACGAGTGTAAAACACCGTCTTATGGATATCAGCCTCCTTTACCTTAAGCTGGTGGTACCCCGACCTTAAATCAATCTTAGAGAAAACTAATGCTCCTTTAAGTTGATCAAACAGGTCGTCTATCCTCGACAACGGATACTTATTCTTAATCGTCAACTTATTCAGCTGACGGTAATCTTTACACATCCATATTGTTCTATCTTTCTTCTTAACGAAAAGCAAAGGCGCTCCCCAAGGTGATACACTTGGCCGGATAAAACCTCGATCCAATAGCTCTTGAATCTGCGCCTTCAGCTCCACTAACTCCTTCGGCGCCACCCTATATGGGGCAATAGACACTGGCGCGGTTCTAGGGAATAGATCTATACCAAACTCAACTTTACGATCTGGAGGCAAACCCGAAAGCTCTTCTGGAAACACATCGACAAATTCCTTCACCGTTCAGACATCCCCCGCAGTTAACTCCTTGCCCTCTAAAGCATAAACATGAACCATGAATGCCTCACATCCTTTCCTCACCATCTTCTCAGCCTTCAAAGCGGATACCACATTGGATAGGTAATTTCTTCTATCACCTATCATTAGCACCTCTTCACCCTCGACAGACCTCAACACCATACGCTTAGTCGCATAGTCCAAACTTGCCTGATAGTTCACTAGCCAATCCATCCCTAAGATCAAATTGAACTCCCCGAATGGCAGTTCCATCAGATCAGCCAAAAATACTACCCCTTGGAGTTCTAGGGGTACATCCCTATACATTTTATTTACTTCCACAGAGTGACCTAGAGGGTTAATTACAATCACCTTTCTAGAAGAAACCCCATGGGCTAAGTTCAAAGTTCCCACTATACTACTAGCAACATATGAGTGCATCGAACCGACATCAATCAAAGCAGTATACAGTAACCCAAAAATTAAAAATGTACTGGTTATGATGTCCGATCGTCGCCTCCTCTCGATGCCTCAAAGATAGACCAACCCAGCTATCTTGCATCAAGATTCCCAAAGACTCTCTTGGGTGCTCCACGACCTCGCCCGTTACCATTACCACCTCAAGCTGAACTTCGACCCCTCTGTGGTTACTGTCCACCATTCTTAAACTAAGCACACCCCTGGCCCTCAGACTGCATCCTAGCTAGCTTCCATGGACAATCCCTTACTCGATGATCCATCGACCCACACATAAAGCACCCTCTGTTACCTGTCCAACACTCTCCCCAATGGGACTTCCCACATCGACCACACCGTGATGGCCATTGAGTAGTAGAGGAAGACCGTGTAGCTTGACTCAGTCTGCCAAATCTAGCCCTCTTCTGAGAATTCCCAGCAGACCCTGATGGCCCAAAACTCCTCTTGTTCCTATTTCTATCCAGATTCTGCCTCGTCGACTCCTTTACCCCCTGGGCTATCTTAGCCTTCTCTACAAGAACAGAAAATTCCCTCTCTTGTTGTAAAACGATCAGCAACCGCAACTCATCTCTCAACTCGTCCTCAAACTTGACACATCGCTCGTGTTCCGTAGCTACGATACCCTGAGCATAACGGCTCAACCTTAAGAATTTTGTCTCGTATCAGATATCGACTTACTCTCTCGACCGATTTTAAAATGCTTTTACACTGCATCAATATAACTGGACCCGACATACTTTCTCTGATATGCCGCCTTAAAGAAATCCCAAGTGAGATCGTCAGCTGTCATACCATCCCAGACCGTGAGCCACCACTGATAAGATTCATCCGGAGAAGAGACACTAACCCCTTCAACTTCCCCTCGGTCGTAAAGTCTACATAGTCCATAATACGCTCCATCGCCTCAAGCCAATACTCTGCTGTGTTGGGAGCCACACCAAAACACCCGAATACTTACGCCCATTGGCTCGAGTCGTTCAGCACCGATTTTGAGCCCCTGCACTCCACATGCTCTAGCTACTCTCTCCGTAACCCGCAAAGATTGCTGCGACACAAAGATCATCACCACCGCTCGTCCTAAACTTAGCGCCCACAGCTGGCGGTGGCGATACCTCATCCTCTGACCCATGACTGCATTCGACCGTGGTTCAGCACGATCATCCTATCCCTACCACGCCCACGCGTGTTACGACCACGCCCTCGAGTGCTCATAACTAGAGTTCACGAATTAATCTGATTAGGGAATTTTATGAGTTAGCTTTCTTCCACTGATTATTACAGAACAGTCTTATGAACAATTTTTTTACAATAGTTGTTCTTGCAAGTTCACACAATCCTATGAGCTTTAGTCTCTAAAGAAGATTTCTACTACTAGCATCTATATCACAATTATTTAAGCCATGCAATCAAAAGTTTGGGGGACTTACCGCTATGATTGGTGCCGGAGACTCAAAGCCATGCTTTTCCCAAAGTATGCATTTTCTATCAAAATCATTTCACAAACCCTTAATTGAAAAATATTTTGGGCCTCAGGCCCACAGCCGAGCTTTTTGAACCAGGCTCTGATACCACAATTGAAACACCCCAAACTTGGTCAAACATTACGACCGAATCCGGCATGTCACTGGAAAAGAATCATTTTTTTTTTGTTAACAAGTTGTTGACTTAAATTGCAAGGAAAGCGTTTAATTTTATGAAAACCAAAATTTAGTTAAGTAATTCGTTAAAATCATTTTCAGGTTTGTTTTGAAGAAAATCTTGTTGACTCATCGTTGCTGCAAGATCGCTTATTTATCCGATGGTAAAGTCTTGGAAAATCCCGAAATTTATTAAGATTGTGAAAACATTCATTTTATAGTTTCTTTTCTTGTTATCCTTGCTTTAATGTTTGTCATGAATTCAAGGCATTTGTCAAAATAAATAAGCCCAAAGCAAAATATAGATGGCCTTATTACATAGCCGAAAACCCAAAATTTAAAACAAATTAAAATCAAAATTTAACCATTTAATAAAGAAAACAACTGCTGAGCATTGCCACCTCGAGTCCATCCCGGCTCCATATCCGCAAATTACGTATTATCTGCAAAATGTAAAGGAAAGGGTGAGTCACCGAGACTTAGTGTATAAATCCCCATCCCAAAGATGATAAGCTCATACACCGATTCATATGCAAATATGCATGCCATGCAACCCAAAACCTAACCATCCGAACTCCCGATTCTACCCTGTGTGGTACCAAACCACTGGTGGTGCCAAACCACTCGTGACTCAAAGTCACGAATTAACATATGTGGTACCAAACCACTGGTGGTCCCAAACCACTGGTGACAATCCTTTTTAATATAATATGTAGGGCCAACCCACCGTGGTGCCAGACCACTGGGACGAGTCACGAAGATAACATATGTGGTACCAAACCACTGGTGACCCAAAGTCACAAATATTCATATGTCGTACCAAACCACTGGTGGTGCCAAACCACTGGTGACCCAAAGTCACAAATAATCATATCTTCCTCCTCCTCTCATCATACCCATTTAAATTAACATACCTTTCAGAAATAATCATGCTTAGCATTCACAGATAATGTAACATGATATATGCAGATTTAACAGAGGCAGTTAACACTAGCCATCAGAATTGACTTACCCGAGTCCTCGCTTATATCCATATCCACGCTTATTCGGCTTTTGACAAGATACATGATATAAACATGCTAACACATTGCATATGAAGTGTGTAAGAGATACACACCTGATTACTCGCAAGACTACGCTTTCTATGTCGACACTGTCGTTAATTGACATTACCGCTATCTGTCTACTCTTCTGTTTAGATGCTGGTCCACACCCAGGTGGCTAATCGCGAACCGCAGATACAGCGCGCTTCTTGAACTTAGGGGCTGGGTTTACCGATCCAACCCCTCCTACCACTTGACTAGCCTTCGAGTCCATGAAAACACCTTGGTCACTAACCAAATCAAAGCAATGAAATCCAAACTAAACGATTAACCCAACACTTAAAGCGAGCACCCTTACCTAGATGGATAATCCCCGAAACATTGAATTTGATCTACAAGTCAAGCGAATCCCGAGTATCTCCACTAAAAAGCGACACCCCCTTCACCACCTACATTCGGCCAAACCCTCACTTTAGGCCAACTAGCCATTCAGCTTTGGCGTGAGAATCACGAAGAAGAAAATAACGATTCAAGAGAACATCACTAACCTTAACACAAGAGATCCCTCTGGCACTTAAGAGAATTTGGCACTAGCCCAGAAGAGAAGAAAATTCGGTAAAGCAAACACCACCAAGAATATTCGGCTTCTAAGATTAAAGAGTGAAAAGAAAGAATCAACCATCCAGATAATAAGAAAGTGATTTGATTTTGAATAAAGATAAGAAAGAGAAGATATTGCAAAGAAGAGACGACAGAGATCTTACCACTCCTGCAATGAATCGACTCAAAGCAACAGAAAATGCGATCTTCGACTTTTAGTGATTGATAGCAGATTTAAACTAAGGTGATGAGATTCAAAGGGGTTTCGGCTAACAAGGAGTTGTGTAGAGAATAACAAGATGAAGAAAAGAGATGAGTGATGATTCGGCCTTTGAGACAAAAGGGAGAAATAGACAAAAGAAGCAAAAGAGATTCAGCTATGGCTTTTAAGAGTGAAGGAAATGGGGAATGGAATTTCGACAGAGGTATGGCTACAGAGGATTCGGCTAACAACAAAATAAAAGTGAAGAAAGATGAAGAGGATGGATGGTATATGAGGTTTCAGTTCTCATTCCTAAGAGAAAAAGAAAACGCACCAATATGCCGTAGGGTATTTCGGTTTTGAGAAAAGAAATGAAGCAAAAGAATGAAAAGAAATGAAGTAAAAGAATGACTCCTTGGCTAGTGAAAATGCTCCCCTAAGTCTACTATTGAAATTCGGAACCCCCTAGCTACCCAAAACCGATTCCTCCCCTCTCTCCAAGAGTTTGACATCCAGCCAACTCTAACCTCAAGTGTCCATCCCCCTTTTTCATCCACGAAATTCTCCTGGCCACACATTCAAACTCGTTTGAATGTTTCAAGCTCCTCAGAATTCTCTTTTCCACTAATTTGAAGTTGTTGACTCTCTCAACCCCTATCCACCACAGTCCATCCTAAGCACAACTCCTCCCTTGTCCTGGCATCAAAAATAACATGCAAAAAGGGGATCTTCGCAGCTTGAACCAAGGCTCCCTTACTCAACTAAGGCGTCACTTCCCCAAGCCCTAAGTGGCACCTCCTTGCCACTTTACCAAGGCCTCTCTTACGCCACAATCCACCACCACTAACCCTTAACACCTAGCTCACCAGCTCCCTCTTCTAGAAGCCCAAACACAACTTTCAAGGAAACTCAGCCTATCCCTGGCTCATGCCTAAGCCCTAACATAGCCCAAACTAACATGACAACCAAACTAATTACATGCAACAGATAAAATGCAAAGGCCCCGGTTTAAGGATGTTACAGCATATCTTTGTATCCTGCTCCCTATTCACGTACACATAAAATTTTTATTCTCTTTACTGACTCATGCATCAATATACACAGAACTTGAATCATACCTAAACACAGTAATCCACTTTTTCTCGATACTGAGAACATATTTTAAGCACACTCTCATCTGAGTTTCTCTTGCTATGCTAATCTAAAACATTTACTATCGTTATATCTCACAATAGTAGGACACCTTGATCGAATCCATTAATTTTACTCGGCTTGTTCGAAAACCCATCACACAACATAAAACTCATGATTTCACTCCTTATTCTAGAATCATCACCAACTTCCTCCTCAAAGTACCCGAATAAGGTTACGAGGAGATAAAAGAATGTCAATTCCAATTACTAAATCGACAATTATTTAATCAAATTTTGAAAATCAGCTAACTTTCCCGCACGATCTCGATTCATAAGATAAACAACTCTATCACCCCTGAAAAGCAAAAGATATTAACACGTAATACTTAAAGAGATCATTATGATCCATACAATTATGGTTATCATGATTGAACGCTCTCAGTTCAAACATTGTTTCTCTAACCATTTCGTCCTCAACTCCTTAATAATTCTTTTCATTAGTGAACATCAATTTAAGAAGACCTCGATAATCATAAACCTTAGGCTTCCTACTCACTTGCAATTGCCTCTATTAAGCACATACCGTGCCACATTCCGTACTCATTTCCTTGTGACTCGTTCACGAGTTCCTGTATTCACTCATTCACATGACTTTAGTATAATTCTCCTTTCTACCTCTAAACTTATCTATCTATCCCATTTATTATTGGGATAATCAAAGACACACATTCCTCATCATTTATGTTGGCACAAAACCAATGCCACACTCCCTGAATTGAACTGCTCTGGCTTCGTCTCTTTGGCCTAGCTCACCCGCCTAACGCCCCCATTTCAGGTTACACTTAGGGTGTTTATATAGACTTTTAGAATGCTTTACTTGGCCTCTAAGTGTCCCAATTCAAGTATACTTCCTACTCGGTGTTTGAATAGGCTTTGTAATGCATTTCTTTGCCTCAAAGTATCCAAATTCGAGTGAAATTACTCTCTCCTGTGGTAGGGCACGGCCATGGTACATACCCGTGTAAATCGTTTTCAAGTCGTGTCTCGATTCTGTTGATTGGGGCACGGCCGTGTAAATCGTGGCATGCTCGTGTCTTAGTTAATTGTCAAGGCACGGCCGTGTGGCTTGAAGTCCAGGCCATATTGATTTCCTTTTTGGCCTAAATTGGCCAATTTTAAGCCCATTTCTCATTCTTTTCATCCTCGGGTGCTTTCTTGAGTAAAAACATGAAATGAAAGGATTAAGAGCACCTTTTTACATAAAACAAGGGCTAAATCATCCAAAAGCATACTAAATGTGGGCCTAAAATATGTTGCTTTTACAGTTTATCACTTAGTAAGTTTGCATGAAATTCTAGAGTAACATAATTACTCAGACTAAACTCATCCATCTTATGATACAAAGGCAACATAAGTCTCAAATGATTAAGCATACATACTCATGCTTACTCACACTTATTCTTACCCGTCTCATGTCAAAATATGGTTTCATTACTTGTACTTACTCATAATATCTATATCACTTATCACATATCTTAGAGAATGTACTAACATGAGCACAAACTCAAATCATCATCATTCTTTGCATGAATGAAACTCAAGGTCATCCATAAATAACTTTGGCTCTATACCATTTTAACTACTTAACTCTCTTTCCAATGAACTAATCAAATTATCATAGAATATTCAAACTCATCATGCATAAATCTTGATGCCAACGCCATATCCCAGATATGGTCTTACATGGGATTACTTCTTGATGCCGATGCCATATCCCAGATATGGTTTTATACAGGATCTAAAAGCTCGATATCGATACCATGTCTCATACATGGTCTCATACAAGATTGTACATGAATGTCGATGCCATGTTCTAGACATGGTCTTATACGAGACTTTCCTTATCTCATGAATACATAGGTATCATCCTTATTCTGGAACTTAAACTACGACTTCAATTTGGCTTATTCTCACCATTTCCTCATCGAGGCTTCCTCACTCGAATTTCATAAAATGAACTACATTATCATAATATCATACGATTTCAAATATTGAAACATTATGAAACTTTAACTTCATACAAACTTACCTCGATTCTCAAAATGTGTCTCGATGCTCGATTTATTCCTCGATTTTGTTCGTGCCTCGATTTCAATTTGGGCTTCGTGTTTCTTGATCCACAATAATAATTTCACTTGTTAAATACACACATTGACTAAATCTACTCATAATTCATATTTTGGAAAAATTATAATTTTACCCTTAAACTTTTACATAATTGCACTTTTGCCCCTAGGCTCATAAAATGATTTTTATTCAACTTTCTTGCATTTTAAGCCTAGCCGAATCATATTCCCTACTATCACAACCTTTAGTTTCCACAATTTCACTCATGTATGACCATTTTTACAACATTTGCAACTTGGTCCTTTTATGTATTTTTCATGAAAATCATTTAGAAAAAGATGTTTATCATACATCAAACTTTCATATTCTTCCATAAAACATCAAAATACATGCATGTCCTACATGGTTAAATTTTGAACATAAATCCTAGCTCAAAATATAGCTAGAAATAGCTAAATCGAGCTACGAGGATCTCAAAAATACGAAGAGCATTGAAAACGGGGCTAGGATGCACTTACTATCAAGCTAGAAAGTTGAAGAAACCCTAGCTATGTCCTCCTTGTGATTTTCGGCCAAGAGGAAGAAGATGGACACAATTTTGTCTTCTTTTTCCCTTTTTATTCTTTTATTTACCAAATGAGAAAAATGCCCTTAATGATCCTTTCTTAAGATTTTTCCTACCCATGTCCATTTTTGTCCATCATATTATATAATGGTCTATCTCCTTAATAAGGACCTATAGTAATTTTTATAATTCTATTTCATACTCAAATCTTATAGAATCTCATTTTTTCTAATCTTTGTAATTTAGTCCTAATGGTCAATTTAATCACTAATTAATAAATTTTCTTCATGAAATTTTCACACAATCATGCAATCACCTTATAAGCCTTATGGAAATCATAAAACTCTTGTTTCTACTTTGGATTTGTGGTCTCGCACAACTATTTCGACTAGTCCCTAAGTCGCACAGTTATAGCCATATTTACAACCAAAACATATTTCATTACAAGTCATTACAAATAACCAAAATCACTATCAACCCATAATCAAAATGACTCCAAATACCTATACATGCCATACACTTAAAATACCAAAGTTCTTAGGAACCAAGTGATAATTAGATAGTGTGAATCAATCTTTGTAACACCCTAAACCTGGCCTAGACGTTGTGGTCGAATCTGGTGATGTCACATGATAGTGCTTTGGAAAAACATAATTATGTTAAAACCATTTATAGATATCTTGGCTTTCGTCAAACCGTGTTAGTTAATTATTCATTATCCAATTTTCAAAACATTATAAGTTTCGGAAGCTTTTAAAATAATTTTGCAAGTTCATGTGTATTTGATAAAATATATGTTTATTTTGAAACTCGCATCTTATCCTACTGCTAGCAGTTCATAAATATATAAATCCCAAATTTTAAGCAAAAATTTGTAAAGGCCTTATTACACAAAATATAACCAAAAATAACCAAATCGTAATTAAAAATAAATCGTAAATAAGTGTCCGAAACCGTGATCACCGTCGAGTCCTCTGCTGCACCAATCCATCTACTAGCTGGGGATTACATGAACAGATTAAGCAGATAAGGGTGAGTTTTTGAAAACTCAGTGTGTAATCCCCACAGAAAACATACACACACAGAAATATCAGATAACAGACATCAATCCACAATTCAGGTCTGAGCCTATTAAAAAAACGATATGGACCTTAGCCTACTCGATACTGAATCAAACATATTACACGGCCTTGGCCCGTTTTAGACAGAATATGTAGATAACAGAGTCCTACCTACCAACCTCTACACACCAACTCCGTCCAACCCTACACACCATGTGGGAATAAAATCAACCCATCCAGCCCTACACACCATGTTGTATCGAATGCGAAAAATAGTCAGAAATTTGCAGCTGAGCTGTCAGATAACAGGCTTAAAAGCCTTTCAGATACTTCCTCCGAATATCATCAATCCCAACCCGATGAAATGCAACATACATAAAATGTCATGCTAATATGCAGATAGTAGTTTATACGTTCAGATCAACATACATCCTTAGTACAAAAATCAAACAGTTAGGTCATTTATTTAAGGGTCTAAGCATTGCTTACCGGCCCTTCGGTTGGTCCACAGTCGACTTGGGTGACCCGTGCAACCTTACAGAGTTTTCCTGAAAAATAGGCTAACACGCCCATGGCCCTGTCCATGTGGGCCCACACACCCGTGTGGCCCACACGACCCAATTGGTTGAGCCTGTGTGTCGCACACGGTATTGCCCAGCCATCACACAACTGTGTCACTCACGCACAGCATGGCTCGTCAATCTCATGGCCATGTGGTGACTAAAAATCTTACACACAGCCTACCACACGGGCGGCCACCGCCAATGTGGCGTTGACAGTGAGGTTTTTGGCTTTCATCAAAATCTTATTTTCTGCATTTTAGGTATACACTGGTTTGTTTTTGCTCTTAACGCAATTTTGAGATCACCAGCACCTATAATTGATCAGTAAATCACTCAATTATTCACTTAATCGATGAATTGAAACCATCCCAAATGAAATACTTAGCCAAAGAGCGATTAAAACTTACCCCTAATGCTTCAAACTCATTTTATTAGTGAAGCAGTACGAAAAGAGTCTTGATCACAAAGATTTGATGCTGCCCAGACATCAGAATAAATACCCCAATCAAAATTTAGCCTCATAAAACACAAGCCACAAGAACTACTTAGCAGAGTTACTTAGAGAAATGCCACGATGGGGAAGAGAATACGATTGTCGTGTAAAATGGAAGCAAAAAGAAGGGTGAGGAGAAAGGAGAATTTCGGCTGGCAAAGGGAAGCACAATGGTATTTTCGGTAAAAGGAATTTTGGAAAACACAACTACTCAAAAATTTTGATCCTTTCCTAATTTACCTCCCACTAATTCTATTCACAAACCATAACCAGTGTTTGAAACCAACTCAAACTCTTCGTCATTACTTCAAGCAAAAATAATCTCCCCTTGCCCAAGCAAAGATTCAAACCAGAGACCCCATGCAACATTCACACTCAACTTAACCACTAGACCAGCAGGCCCATTTTGTTAATTACTTACACACTTTAACTTATAAGCCTATTAGCCAGAGTTTGGGTTCTATACATAAAAATACCAAAATTTACCCAAGTTGAGAATTGAACTTGGGACCTCTCAGACACACCCAAACACACCCAAATCACTCAACCACTAAAGCAGATAGGTTTTGGTGTTTGGAAATTACAAAAGCTGAAGTTAATGGAAAATTGGGGCGTTACAACTCTACCCCTAAAAGAAAATTTCGTCCTTGAAATTTTACCTGATCAGAAAAGGTGAGGAAACTGCTGCCGCATCGAATATTCCGGCTCCCAAGTGGCCTCCTTAATGCTATGATTCCGCCATAGCAATTCACTAAGGGGGTAGACTTTCTTCGAAGCACTTTAATATCGCAATCCATGATTTAAACTGACTCCTCCTCAAATGTCAGATTTGGTCTAACCTCAATGTCCTCAATAGGAACAACATGTGTGAGATCAGATCGGTAGTGTCACAACATTGAGACGTGGAACACATCATGAATGCGATCCAACTCTGGAAGAACCTCCAACTGGTAGGCGACTGGCCTCACTCGTTTTAGGATATGGTACATCCCAATAAACCGAGGGCTCAATTCACCCTTGCGAGTGAACCTCAAAACCCTCTTCCATGGCAAGACCTTGAGAAACACTATGTCTCCCACAAGATACTCAATATCCTTTCTTTTCAGATCAGCGTAGGATTTCTACCTATCAGATGCCGCTTTCAGATGATCCCGTATCAACTGGACTTTATCTTCAGTTTTAGAAGCCAATTCTTGACCCAGAACACTTTACTCCCCCAACGCAGTCCAGTACAAGGGAGTGCAACACTTACGACCATATAAAGCCTCATACGGCACCATCTAAATGCTAGACTGATAGCTGTTGTTATAGGCAAACTCTACTAACGATAAGTACTCCTCCCAACTGCCTCAAAAATCTATAACGTAGCTCCTCAACATATCCTCCAGTACTTGAATCACCCTCTCTGATTGACCATCTTTTGAGGGTGGAAAGTAATTCTGAAGTCCAATCTCGAACCCAGAGCATCGTGTAAATTTTTCCAGAATCGAGACGTGAAGCGAGGATCCCTATCGAAGATGATAGAGACAAGAACCCCATGCAGTTTCACTATTTTTGATACATAGAGCTTAGCTAACTTTTGGAGAGAAAATTTCATCCTAACCGAAATAAAATGAGCGAAATTGGTCAGCCGATCCACGATGACCCAGACAGAATCATTCTTAATAGGTGTTAGAGGTAACCCACTAACAAATTCCATAATTACTTGCTCTCATTTCCACATCAGAATCTGTACATGTAGTAGCAACCCTGAAGGCAATTGCTGCTCAACTTTAACCTATTGACAAGTCAAACAGCAAGCAACAAAATTCGTAACCTCACTCTTTAACCCTAGCCACCAGTACAACTTTCATAGATCTAAGTACATTTTATTTTTACCGGGATACATAGCATAAGGGCTACTATACGCTTTCATTAGAATCGACTGTCTTAACTCATCCTTTGGTACACAAATCCAACCACAGAAATAATGTACCCCATCACTGGTAATCCCGAACTCGGTAGTATCTCCATTCTCAACCTGACAAAACCAAAAATCAAGCGACTTATCCACTAAGTGTTTACTCCTGATCTGCTCAATCCATGTAGGCTTAACCTGAAGTTCTGCTAATAGACTCCCATCATTGAATAAGCTAAGTCAAACGAACATCGGTCTCAAATCGATCATAGCCCTACGGCTCAAAGTATATGCCACCACATTAACCTTACCATGGTGGTACTCGATGATGCAGCATAAACCAATGCAGGCTGCCTCGCCTCAGTTAGTCTCGCACCTCTACCTGATGCTTTCTATCCTCGGCCCATGCCATTACCACCCCTGGCTTGTCCTTATCCCCTAGGTGGCTGTTGAGCTACTCTCGGTGGCTGCGCAGTACTAGTACCGTAGCTTGCATCTAATTAGTCCTCAGTGCACAATCCCAGACACAATGCTCAGTTGACCTACATCTCAAACATGCCCTAGCCTTCCTCCAACATTCGCCCGGATGGTGTCTACCACAATGCCCACACAGCGCCACCCCAGCAGGTGCAACAGGAGGCCCAGCTCTCGTTGGCCCATCCGATCTGGCCTTTTTCTTAGGCCTCATCACATAATTTGAGGGCTCCAATTCCCTCTTATTCTTTCCTTTCTCACAGTTTTGGCGCTCAGCACACTTAACCTCCTCGACGATCTTCGCCTTATCCACCAGAGCAAAAAAATCACGCTCCATCTGAGGAGCAATCAGAACCCGTAGGCTGTCCTTGAGTCCATTCTCAAAACGGACGCATCGCTCATATTTAGTGGCAACCATGCCCCATGCATAATGACTCAACTCAGCCTCATACTCGGCCACAAAATAGTTTCCCTAGGTGAGATTAAGGAACTCACGCCTCTTAGCATAAATGTAGCTGGCTCCCACATACTTGCTTTGGAAAGCTATCTTAAAGTATTCCCACGTTAAACGATTGGGCTGAGTGCCCTCCTTAACAATCAGCCACCACTGGTAAGCCTCGTCGCAAAGTAAGGAAACAATTTCATTAAGCTTTCGTCAAGAAGAAATATGATCATTCATAATCTTTTCAGGATTTCGAATAACTCAAAGCCCCATTGGACCGAGTCATTCTCAGAATCACCCACGCCTCGAGATCCAAAGTTGGCCCAAAGAACCTCTATAATATCCTCAACATAGCTTGGGATAATGCGTCGTCCCTAGCCATGCAATCTTGAAACTCAGTCTCTATAGCAGGTAAGATCGGTGTCTCGCTCATATTCAAATGGGGTAGATTCTCATATGACGAGGACCCAGCTCGAGCCCCTCTACTGCCTCTACCATAGCCTCTTGTACCCCGTTCACAGATACCGCATGCACTCATCGTAAATTTAGAGTTAATCTGTATTAATAGTTTTATGCATTAGTTATAATTCCAATATTTATTAACAAATATTTTATGCAGAATAGTATCAGAAGTTTAAAGTTCATTATCGTGAATCGTAATTTTACTATAATTTTTAGTTTCGCTATAGTTTTCAGTTTACACTATCTAAAGTGTTTCAATACAGTATACTACCTAAGGCTGTTTCAAGCATGCAAGTAGTATTTCAGATAATTCTTAAGCAGAGTTCAGAATACTTACAAGATCAGCACCGAAGACTCAGTGTACCACATATTTATTTCAAAAAAAAATTTGAACCATTTAAAAATTGTTCCAAAAAAACCATTTTAAAAACCCAAATCACAGCCGAGTTTTGTAACCTGGGTCTAATACCACTAAATGTAACACCCCAAACCCGGCCTAGATGTTATGGTCAAATTTGGCGATGTCACATAATAGTGCTTTGGAAAAACATAATTATGTTAAACCATTTGTAGATATCTTAGCTTGCATCTAACTGTGTTAGTTAATTATTCATTATCCATTTTTCAAAATATTATAAGTTGCGGAAGCTTTTAAAATAATTTTGCGAGTTCATGTGTATTTGATAATGTGACAGTCCGGTGTAGACCCTAGTCAGAACAGTGGTTTTGGGACCCCAAATTTGAGTCTGAAAAATATATTAATATTATTTTTTGAGTCTACAACATGTAAATTGGTATGTGTGAATTTTTTATAATTTAATTTGGTCATTTGTGTGCTTAATTTGATAAAAGAATTAAATTGCACAATTGGTAAAAGAGGCCTTTTATTTGATTGAGTGGCCTAATGGATGTGTCTTCTTATAAATGAGGATTTATGTTGCAATTTAACCCTTCAATAAGTGATGGACGCCATTATGTGAATGTTATATAGTTTATTATATTAATTATAATTGTTAAATAATAAATAACATATTATATGATATTATAATAAAATGAAACATAAAAGAAAATTGCCATATCATCTTGTTGTGCCAAATATTAAAGAGAAAGAAAAGAAGAAAACCTAAGCTAGGTTCGGCCATAATTGAGCTTGGTTGAAGGTATGTTTGCTTTGGTTTTTGATAATTTCTACGTTTTTGTAATCGTTGCTTTGTGTTCTTCAAAACCCATGTCTTAATTTTGGGAACTGATGAAGATTTTGAAAAGTGCCATTGATGAATACATGAGTTTTGTGATGTTTGATGATGAATTATGGAAGATATGTGATAGATTAACATAGTTTGTCTTTGAATTTTTGATAATTTTGAGTAATTTGGATTTAATTGAGAAAATAATAATTTTGAGGGACTAAATTGTGAAATAAATGAAATATATGGACTTAGATGAGCACTATTAAAATTCAACTATGCATGGGTGTCATGAGATTTTATATATTTTGTGATTTTGTGAAATAGGGACTAAAATGTTAAAATGTGAAATGTGAGCGTTAATTTGCAAATTACCCTAAATTGCCCTAAATATTAGTGAATAAATGGGTTAATTTGAATATGTATAAATCAAGAACCGAAGAAAATAGACTTAGATAGCAAGATATCAAAAGTAATTGAGTAGCCAAGTCCGTTTCGATATCTGAATCCGAGGTAAGTCTATATACAAATAAATGTATTTGTGATGATTTATGTATGTTCTTGTGAAATCTCATTGTGATAAATGCGTACAAGAATGATATCTATATGAAATCTGAGGAATTATCGATAGTGTAACAATGTTCGAGAAGCCCCGTACGAACTTAGGAATAGATAGGATTGGATATGTCATGACATAGCTATCCAATATTTGATATCGTGTAAGACCACGTCTGGGACGTTGGCATCGATTTGAGATTTCTGTGTAAGACCATGTCTAGGACATTGGCATCGTATTGATTTGTGTAAGACCCTGTCTGGGATAGTGGCATCGATATTTGGTTACATGCAAGACCATGTCTAGGACGTTGGAATTGTATGATCATTTTGAGTATTCCGAGCTTCCTATTCGATTCCAAAAGGTTGAACGGGCAAATTCGAGAAAAGATAGACTAGGTAAAATGCTTAAGTGAAACAAGTACATTTGAATTGTGCACTAAGTAAGTGAATGAAAGGTAAGTATATATGTTTATGAACTTACCAAAATGAATATAAGTATGGATTGGTTGAGTTATTATGTGATATATGCTTAAATGTGTTATGAGCATAAGTGAAGCTTTGAGAAGAGATATGTTGGCAATCTATGGATAAACAAATAAGCTAAAGAACATATTATGAAATTGCAAATAATAAATATTAATGACATTGTATCAATATGATTATGAGCATTTTATGTTATGTTTATTTGTATATGGCTTACTAAGCTTTTGGAAAACTTATTTTGTGTGTACTTAATTTGTTTTATAGATCGTCAAAGCTACGAAAGGCTTGGAAATCGTCGAGGATCATCACCACACTATCAATCTCTATTTTGGTAATTTTGAATGTGTATATAGCTAAATATGGCATTTATAGGCTATTTATTTTGAGATATGTTTGATACAAGTTCATGGCCATTTGATATGGCTAGATATATGGTTGTGTTATAAATGGTTAATTATGTCTTATGATGCCAGTTTTGATAAGATTTATAGTAAATGAAATGGTCATATGAATGGTAAGTTTATTGATGAATAACTAGCACATTATTGATGATAAGTTTGTGATGGATTTTGTCTTGAAGTGCTTGTGGTTATGTTGAGTTAAATGGCTATTAATTTGATATGGTTGTTGGGCTCATAATTGAGTAGATATGGTGTACAATTTGATCTGTTTTGGTTGCCAAATGTGTATAGGATGATGCTTGTATGTGCATGGAATAATGACCCAAGTGTGGGTGGCATTTTGGCCTTGCAAATGGCATATATTTGCCCACACGGTTGAGCACACGGGTGGTGGCTCGACCGTGTCCCTCGTGGTTATATTTCAAAACAAGTCAAGCTTGACCACGGCCAGACAGACACACGTTGTGTGTGAATGGCCATGTGGTCGAGCAAGTCGCTTTAATTTTGTGCTTAATTGTGAAAAAGACCATAGGTAGAAGACACATTGGGCCATTTATGTTGTAATGGGCATGTCCACTAGGTGATAGTTGGTGACTAATTGACTAAAATATGATAAAAGGAAGCTATCAATGATTTACGAGCCTGGGGAAAACTCATAATTTTGTTAGAAGTACAAGGGTGGTAATTTTGAATGTGTATATAGCTAAATATGGCATTTATAGGCTATTTATTTTGAGATATGTTTGATACAAGTTCATGGCCATTTGATATGGCTAGATATATGGTTGTGTTATAAATGGTTAATTATGTCTTATGATGCCAGTTTTGATATAGATTTATAGTAAATGAAATGGTCATATGAATGGTAAGTTTATTGATGAATAACTAGCACATTATTGATGATAAGTTTGTGACGGATTTTGTCTTGAAGTGCTTGTGGTTATGTTGAGTTAAATGGCTATTAATTTGATATGGTTGTTGGGCTCATAATTGAGTAGATATGGTGTACAATTTGATCTGCTTTTGGTTGCCAAATGTGTATAGGATGATGCTTGTATGTGCATGGAATAATGACCCAAGTGTGGGTGGTATTTGGCCTTGCAAATGGCATATATTTGCCCACACGGTTGAGCACACGGGTGGTGGCTCGACCGTGTCCCTCGTGGTTATATTTCAAAACAAGTCAAGCTTGACCACGGGCTAGACACACGGGTGTGTGAATGGCCATGTGGTGCAAGTCAGTGTCGACCATAGGTAAGACACACGGGCATGTCCACGGCCGGTAGGACATGAAACATTCCCAAACCCTACCCACGAGAATGGACCTGATCTCGTATGTTCCTAAAGTAAACCGGTTTCAAAATCATTTTCAGTATTTAGAGAAAATTTGTAAATTTTAGAAAACTATTGTTTTGAGTTGGGCTTAGGTTGTAAACCCATTTATTTATACTTGTAAACCCATTTAATTAAATACATCCAAAATAGTTCTTAGCATAAAACTTTATAGTAAAGCAAAAAATAAAGAGAAATTCATCGGGCCTTATGGCCTTATTACATCAAGTAAAACCCAAAATAAAATAAAAGTAAAAAGTCCAAACTAAATAAAATCTCAATGTAGCATGGCCACCTCAACGCTCACTGCCCTGGTCCCGTCACTGTTTATCACCGAAAATAGTTCCCACAACGGGTGAGTCAATAGACTCAATGTGCACACAATACTAGCATTCAACAAATCGTGCATTCATGTTCAAATCATCTGATCCATATAAAATGAAATTATGATGCAACCCAAACCCAATCCTAATGGTCCATCCGCTACACACCACCAGACGCCATTCACACCGTGGGACTACTAAGTCAACCCTCCATCCGCTACATACCATATTCAAATATTTGTGACCGTAGTCACCATATGACGCTAGTGAGACCAAGTCAACACCTTCAAATATAACGCTAGAGACCAAGTCAACACCTTCAAATATAACGCCAGGAGACCAAGTCAACACCTTGAAATGTAACGCTGGTGAGACCAAGTCAACACCTTCAAATATAACGCAGGAGACCAAGTCAACACCTTTAAATATAACATTGGTGAGACCAAGTCAACACCTTCAAATATATCGCTAGGAGACCAAGTCAACACCTTCTTCCCTTTCACATAAATCCCTAATGCCCCAAATATATATATATCATGCTTAACATTCAAATATTCACATGTTATAAAATAACATATTTCATAATCCTATCGTAAGTAGAAAATGTACCGAGTACTTTTGTACCACATTAGGTACTTAGCCATATTCATATAATCATATAATAAAAATAATTGCCATATGAAATATCGAAGTTAGTGTAAATACACCGATTTGTTTAGCGATTCCTTGAGATTCAAAAGCTAGATCTAAAGTTTAGATCCTTAGTCCCTACATTTGATTCATCCTTTATTACTTAGCATAAATTTATTTATTATGATATCCAAATCCTAGTAGGATTTGTAAAAAGACTTACCTTTGATGCCGATTTGGTGTTTATTCAAACTCAAAACTTGGTTTTCCTTCACTTGATATTCGACCTACCTTGAATCTCAATATGGGTTAGTTTTCGCTTTTAATAATTAAAGAACTGATCTAGATAATCATACAAGCTTTGGTCAATACTTTTAGGTACTTACCTTGTGGATCTTAAATCCTAAATTCACCGAATAACTAGGGAACACGTGGCCTATGGTGTACCTTCGGAAAAGAATTTCTTCTTCCATGATTCGCCAAGATTAATAATCAAAATTAGTCTCTAAATTTCAATAAGTCTAGAATATAAAAGAATGGAAAACTAAACTTAGATCTTACCCTTATTTGAAGGAATCGATTGCACCTTCACTTCAACCTTCGTAGATTAGCTTAGAGACTTGATGAAGAATCGCTATGATTCCTTTATGTATTTGGTTTCAAAGATGAAAGAAGAGAGGAATAATAGGCTTAGAAGGAAATCGGCTAGGAGGCTAAAAGAAAAGAAGAAAAGAATGGATGCTCAAGAAGAATATTTGGCATTTAAAGAGAGAGGGAGAATGAATAATGAATGGCCCTAGTCTCATCCTTTTATAGTCGAAATTACTAGGCCAAGAATCCTTAACTTGGCCACCACTCTTCCTTATTTTTCCTAATTAAAGAATAATTCTTCATTTATCCACCTATTTAGCCGAATTTTAAAGAGAATTAAACTCTTCCCTTAAGAGTCCTTATGATCTTCTAATTAGCTGAGTTTTAAAGAGAGTGAAACTCCTCTTTTACAAGCCTTGTGCCATCCACCTCTTGGGCTTCTAGAAGAAAAATAAAACTTATTTTATTTGCTTTGTGTGACTTGAACTCAAGCCCAAAACCTTTTGCATGTGGGCCATTTTCTAAGGCCTTAGGTGGCATCTTCAGCCACTTTTCCAAGTCCGTTATTGGGTCAAATTTCATGTACTTTATATTTTAGGGTCACTTGGTCCTAAGTTCCCTTTGGGCTCTAAAATTTGACATTCCGGTCATTTTTAAGTTTCTAAAATTTTCGCATACTCAGATTTTCCAAGTTTCCAAAATGTTTTGTTTTATTTTGGCTTGGTTTCCAAAATGTTTAGTTTTATTTTGGTTTGGTTTCAAAATGTTTAGTTTTCTATTTTGGTTTGGTTTCAAAATGTTTAGTTTCTCTTTGGCTTGGTTTCCAAAATGTTTAGTTTCTTTGGCTTGCTTTCCAAAATGTTCACTTTCCTAATTTACTTTGGTTTCCAAAATGGTCACTTTCCTATTTTAGTTTAGTTTCCAAACTTAACATTTCTAAAGCATTTCCTTACATTTCCATACATCTCCTTACATTTCCACACATTTCCATACATTTCCATACATTTCCTTACATTTCCATATATTTCCATAAATTTCCATACATTTCAATACATTTTTACATTTCCTTTCATTTCCTTTTCATTTCCTTTCATTTCCTTTCATTTCCTTACATTTTCCTTATATTTCCTTACATTTCCTACATTTCTCACATTTTCTTACATTTCCTTACATTTCCTTACTTTTCCTTATATTTCATTTCTTTTCCTTACATTTCTTACATTTCCTTTCATTTTCTTTCATCTTGTGGTTCTTGAAACTCTTCGTAACACATCCAACACACCCATCGATCCCACTATCTCATGAATTATGCACTAACGATAACCCCTAATCTAGGATGTTACAGCTTCTACCCCTTAAAAATAATTTCATCCTCGAAATTACTTACTATCGCTCATCCGCATGCCTAACTCACCACACTATGCTATTGTCACAAGACTGATCTTAAAGAACTATCATACTTTCTAGGCACATTCTCTAAGTTCACGCTCCTTAGAACTCATTTCTAACGTCGCATTTAATTAAAAAGTTTTATGAATTAGTCCTTGTTTTACTTGATTACCAAGAAGTTTTACGACAAGAATTTTGTAAGGGTTCTTTCAGATTCATACACGCATACGCTTTCACATTCACTCATTCATCCATCAATCAATTATGAACCTTAGTTCATTCGAGAAACGCTAGTTTTCATTTGTTGTTGTTTTCCCATTACCCCGGTATTTTCGTAATTTGTCCACAGGGTATTTTCGAATTTGTCAAAATAAAGTTCCTTGGTGATTTTATCAACAATTATCTTGAAAATTTCAAAGTCTCGTAGTAATTTAAAAAATTTTGAACCGGGGTATTTCTTGATTTTCTAATTCGTGGGTATTTTGGTAATTTTTCACAAATCGTGGTAACTTTTGTAAATTTAACAAATTAGGGTTATTTCAAGTTGTAGAACTTTGAGGGTTTTTTTTTTGAGAAATTTATTTTCCAAAACGATGAAGTTGTAAAATTTTGAAATCGTGGTCATTTTGGTAATTTTAGTTGTTAGGCAATTTTGTAATTTTCCAAAAATCAAAGTATTTATTATTTTTTTGATAGTTTGCAAATTAGGTTTTTAAACACTTTTACAAAATAAGGAAATTTTGGAAAAACTGCTGGGTAGTTGAACATTTTACAAACCAAGGGTATTTTTGTAATTTTACCACTGTGGTATTTTAGTAATTCTACAAATCGAAATTTTTCTAAAAATGTTGTAAAACAATAGTTCTCACAAATTAAAAAGAAATTTTAAGAGTTTTAAAACTAGGGTTTTTATGAAAATACGGCTAGTTCCCTTCTAGTTTTAGTTGTGGTTTAGCTCATGAATAAGTCCTCTCGTTAGGGTGAACCGGCTACGCACTGTAGGATTCGAGTGGAGAGGAGGTGAGTCACGCGGATCGCTTAAATACCAAGCTCCCACCGAATACCAATCCTAGACATGCGCACAATGGTTGCCACACCCTAACTCCTGCCACTTAATCATGTGTTTGTTTATTAGGCATTTAAGTCTTATGTGGTTTTGTGTTTGAGTAGTCTAACCCTAGGGTTCAAGTTTCCTATCATGCTATTCTACGCTCCATGCCTTTTCTACCCTTAAACAGTTCACGTAATCACACATATAGTTAGGTACTTACCGGTGGATCATGGATTGAGACTTATGGGCCATGTCTTTATACCGCCCATTTGTAAAAATACTTTCATAAAACTCATTTGGCCTTGTTTTAAAATGTTTTGGGCCCTAGGCCACAGTGCCGAGAGTTTGAACTCGCTCGATATCAAATCGAAACATTTCAAACCCGCCCATGAGAATGGACCGATCCGTATGTTCCTAAAGTAAACCTGTTTCAAAATCATTTCAAGTATTTAGAGAAAATTTGTAAATTTTAGAAAAACTATTGTTTTGAGTTGGGCTTAGGTTGTAAACCCATTTATTTATACTTGTAAACCCATTTAATTAAATACATCCAAAATAGTTCTTAGCATAAAACTTAATAGTAAAGCAAAAAATAAAGAGAAATCCATCGGGCCTTATGGCCTTATTACATCAAGTAAAACCCAAAATAAAATAAAAGTAAAAAGTCCAAACTAAATAAAATCTCCAATGTAGCATGGCCACCTCAACGCCTCATCGCCCTGGGCTCCATCACTATTCATCACCGAAAATAGTTCCCACAACGGGTGAGTCAATGCACTCAATGTGCACACAATACTAACATTCAACAAATCAGCATTCATGTTCAAATCATCTGATCCATATAAAATGAAATTATGATGCAACCCAAACCCAATCCTAATGGTCCATCCGCTACACACCACCCGCACCGCCATTCACACCGTGGGGACTACTAAGTCAACCTCCATCCGCTACATACCATATTCAAATATTTGTGACCGTAGTCACTATATAACGCTAGAGACCAAGTCAACACCTTCAAATATAACGCTGGTGAGACCGTCAACACCTTCAAATATAACGCTGGTGAGACCAAGTCAACACCTTCAAATATAACGCTGGTGAGACCAAGTCAACACCTTCAAATATAACGCTGGTGAGACCAAGTCAACACCTTCTTCCCTTTCACATAAATCCAATGCCCCAATATATATATATATCATGCTTAACATTCAAATATTCACATGTTATAAAATAACATATTTCATAATCCTATCGTAAGTAGGAAACGCATTCGAGTACTTTTGTACCACATTAGGTATTTAGCCATATTCATATAATCATATAATAAAAATAATTGCCATATGAAATATCGAAAAGTTAGTGTGCATACACCGATTTGTTTAGCGATTCCTTGAGATTCCAAAAGCTAGATCTAAAGTTTTGATCCTTAGTCCCTACATTTGATTCATCCTTTATTACTTAGCATAAATTTATTTGGTTATGATATCCAAATCCTAGTAGGATTTGTAAAAAGACTTACCTTTGATGCCGATTTGTGTTTATTCAAATCTCAAAACTTGGTTTTCCTTCACTTGATATTCTACCAACCTTGAATCACAATATGGGTTAGTTCTCGCTTTTTAATAATTAAAGAACCGATCTAGATAATCATACAAGCTTTGGTCAATACTTTAGGTACTTATCTTGTGGATCTTAAATCCCAAAATTCACCGAATAACTAGGGAACACGTGGCCTATGGTGTACCTTCTGAAAAGAATTTCTTCTTCCATGATTCTACTAAGATTAATAATCTAAATTAGTCTCTAAATTTCAATAAGTCTAGAATATAAAAGAATGGAAAACTAAACTTGGATCTTACCCTTATTTGAAGGAATCGATTGCACCTTCACTTCAACCTTCGTGAGATTCGGCTTAGAGACTTGATGAACAATGGCTATGATTCCCTTATGTATTTGGTTTCAAAGATGAAAGAAGAGAGGAATAATAGGCTTAGAAGGAAATCCACTAGGAGGCTAAAAGAAAAGAAGAAAAGAATGGATGCTCAAGAAGAATATTTATGCATTTAAAAGAGAGAGGAGAATGAATAATGAATGGCCCTAGTCTCATCCTTTTATAGCCGAAATTACTAGGCCAAGAATCCTTAACTTGGCCACCACTCTTCCTTATTTTTCCTAATTAAAGAATAATTCTTCATTTATCCACCTATTTAGCCTAATTTTAAAGAGAATTAAACTCTTCCCTTAAGAGTCCTTATGATCTTCTAATTAGTGAGTTTTAAAGAGAGTGAAACTCCTCTTTGCAAGCTTTGTGTCATCCACCTTGGCTTCTAGAAGCAAAATAAAACTTATTTTATTTGCTTCTTGTGTGACTCAACTCAAGCCCAAAGCCTTTTGCATGTGGGCCATTTTCTAAGGCCTTAGGTGGCATCTTCGTGCCACTTTTCCAAGTCCGTTATTGGGTCAAATTTCATGTACTTTATATTTTAGGGTCACTTGGCCCTAAGTTCCCTTTGGGCTCTAAAATTCACATTCGGTCATTTTAAGTTTCTAAAATTTTCGCTGACTGTTCAGATTTTCCAAGTTTCCAAATGTTTAGTTTCCTATTTTGGCTTGGTTTCCAAAATGTTTAGTTTCCTATTTTGGTTTGGTTTCAAATGTTTAGTTTTCTATTTTGGTTTGGTTTCAAAATGTTTAGTTTTCTTTTGTCTTGGTTTCCAAAATGTTTAGTTTCTTTTGGCTTGGTTTCCAAAATGTTCACTTTCCTAATTTACTTTGCTTCCAAAATGGTCACTTTCCATTTTTAGTTTAGTTTCAAAACTGACAAGTACATTTCCTTACAGATATATGCCCTATTTTGACAAGGCTTATGTATCTCATGAATTATGCACGAACGATTTTAGGGCTAGTTGGAACAAAGTGGTTCGAGACCACTAAACCGAGGATAAGGAAAATTATTTTGATATTATTTTATGTGTTATAGCATTAAAATATGGCTATGTAGAAATTTTGGTGCTTTAATTTTAGCAATACCATGCTTAATTGTGAAAAAAGACTAAATCGTATAAGATGTGAAAGTTTTATTTTATAAGGTAGGGGTACCTAATAGCTATAGAATGTAATTTCGAGGATTTTAAAATGCAATTGGGCCATTTTGGAGTGTAATGGCCGGGCCATAGGGTGCTTAGGGAACAAAAGCATTAAATTTAGTCAAACTAGGTGATAGTTGGTGACTAATTGACTAAAATATGATAAAAGGAAGCTATCATCTTTCACTATTCATCTCCCCCTCTACTACTGAAAATTTTAGCAAGTTTAAGGGTTTGAAAGCTTAAAAATTTTAGCCACATCTCATCCTTGCAAGTAAGTAATTTTTGAGGTTTTTCTTAATGATTTTTGTACTTTTGGGGTCCCCAAAGCTTAAGCTAGCTAATGAGGGGACTAATTTGTGATATGTTTGAAAGTATAGGGACTTGCCATGAGAGTATTCATGTTGTTAGCTGAGTTTTTATGGAAGAAAATGAATGTTAAGGAGGTGAGAAACAACTTTTGTGAAAGGTGTTAGCATGAAAACACCTAATTAGGATTTAAATGCAAGGATTGATTTTGTGTCATAAATGCATGAAAAAGTTGGAATTGTGAGTAGTTGTAAGAGAAATAAATGTTCAGCTAGGCTTGTTTAATGAGAAAGTGAGTTGAAAAATGATTTACGAGCCTAGGGGAAAACTCATAATTTTGCCAAAGTACAAGGGCAAAATAGTCATTTTTGCCTAAGTGCAGATTATGATACATTATGATCATAGATTGATCTCAATGAATGAATTTATTGGTATAGATCAAGGAGAGCGCGGAATTAACCTTGATTGGGAAAAAGGCAAGGTTACGGATTAGACCGTTAGTTAACGCGTTTTACATCGAGGTAAGTTTACGTGTGAACGATACATTATGTTTATATACATTGTTGTTGCTAACTAGTGCATGGCACAATTGAGAACATGCATGATTCCAGTGGGTAGAATGTGGTAGTTATTGAATAACTCTAGTATGAACGATGGAATGGATGTGTAAATGTGTTATATCAATATTTGATGGTAGGCTAAGTGCGATACCACCTTAGTACTTAATTATGATGGGCTATGTGTAATACCATCGACTATTTATCATTTGGTGGGCTATGTGTGATACCACAGTAACTAACCTTTTTGGTGGGCTATGTGCTATACCACCCTAATAAAGACTGATGGTGGGCTAAGTGCGAAACCACCAAGTAGTTTGATTATGAGTAGTTGATTGAAAGATTGTGATGTGTTGTATTATGTGACATTGTTGTGCTAAGTGTAGGGAGGCATGTAATAAATGTATACATTAAGCTTGTGATATGGTTTGGATGTGGAAATGTAAGAAATGAGTAAGCATGATTAGGAATGTGGAATACTTCTTGTTTAGTATGTAATGCTATTTATTGTTTAGCACATACTATAATGCTAATTGTTTACATGTAAACTTACTAAGCTTAAAGCTTACCTCCTTTCTTTTCCCTTATTTTATAGAGTTTAAGAGTCAAACCGGGATATGCCGATAACCAGAAGATCGTCCACACTATCAACTCACCTTGGTATACCTAGACTTAGTGATTTTGTATGTGGTATGTATAGGAGCTAGACTAGTTAGATTATTTTGTTATTTTGGCTAAAAGTGTGTTGGCCCCTTATTAAGATAACTATTTTGTATATTGCCATGGTTGATGGCTCACCTTATCATTTATGAAAATATGAAGTTACTCATGGAAGTTCATATTGAAATTATAAGTTGTTTATTGGTATGTTGAATAGGTTTATGTGGTGTAAGCTAGAGGGGTGCAAAGAGCTTGGCGGATAGCCTTATTCTCGTCCACATGTGTAGGCACACGGGTGTGTGTCTATGCCGTGTGTGACACAAGGCCAGTCCATGGGTGTGTGCCCAGGTAGTGTGAAGTATGTACTTAGGTTTTGGAATTTAAATTGCCACACGGTAGAAGCACACAGGCGTGCGACCAACCGTGTGGATTAATTAGATATGACCACGGGTCAGTCACAAGGGCGTGTGCTTTGGTCGTGTGCTAATTAAGGGTTGATGATGTCATAGTGAGAGAGCTCCACGGGTAGGAGACACGGCGTGTCTAGGCCGTGTGATTAAGTCAGTGTCATCCACGGGAATCGAACACGGGTGTGTGAGATGACACATGAGCGTGTTTCGGGACCAACACGGGCGTGTGGCCCCCGTTTTGATGAAAGGTTTCTTGGGTTCATAAAAGTTCCAAGATTAGTTCTGAAGCCTCTCAGAGGTATGTTTAGGGCCTCGTAGGCCAAGATTGAGCTTTGCGATAGGTTTAACATTGATATTTTATAGCCCGTTCTAATATGTTAAGTGTGACAAGTTAGGTAATGCCTCAAACCCAGTTCAGGCTTTGGATACGGGCAAGTGGTGTTACATTTAGTGGTATCAGAACTATGGTTTAGTCAGTTCTCAGTTTAACATAGCATGTGTAAGAGTCTAGCTATACATGCCATAAGCATATAATGATAGTGTGGTGGCTTTTGATGATTCTAAACTTTGTTTTTGTGTAGTATATAGATCCTGATCAATCAGCTGCTAATGATGCAGCTAGTAATACGCCGGCTCCCACGCAAGGGACCGCGCCTGTGTAAAGTAGACCCGAGACTAGGGTTCAAGAAGAAGAGGCTTGGGAAGCCTTTCTCCAAATGATGAGTAATTGGTACACAGAATATGTACAAGCAAATCCCAATGCTCAACCTCCTCCACTCCCTCCTATACCTCAACCAGTTCATGTGGCTCCTCAAGGTATAGATGTAGTGAGAATAACCAAGCCCGGTAGATAAGATTCGTAAGCATGGGGCCGAGGAGTTTAGAGCCAATATAGATGATGACCCCGAGCAGGCGGAGTTCTGGCTTGAGAACTCAATGAGGGTGTTTGATGAACTCTCCTGTACCCCTGAGGAGAGCTTAAAATGTGTCGTATCTTTGTTGAGGGACTCGACATACCATTGGTGGAAAACGTTAACATCAGTGGTTCCGAAGGAGAGAGTGACGTGGGACTTCTTTTTGGAAGAGTTCCGAAAGAAGTATATAAGTCAGAGGTTTGTAGACCAAAAATGAAAGGAGTTCCTCGAGTTAAAGCAAGGAAAAATGACTGTGGCAGAATATGAGCGCGAATTTGTTAGGCTCAGCAAGTACGTGCAAGAGTGCGTGTCTACAGAATCCATTTTATGCAAGAGGTTCGAAGATAGGCTGAATGAGGATGTCAGACTTTTAGTTGGGATTTTAGAACTAAAAGAATTTGTTGTATTGGTAGATGGGGTCGGTTAGGCCAAAGAATTGAGTAAGGAAAAGAGGAAGGTCGTGAGTAAGGCTCGGGATGCAAGGAAAAGGCCGATGAGTAAATCCTACCAAGTTCAATTGAAGAGGTCCAAGGAAGTGAATCCTCAGACGACTACATCAGTCGGGTATTCGCAAAGAGAGCGAGGCAACACATATTCGGGTTCAAGAGTTCAAGCCACCTCGATGGCAAGTGTGGACAATCCAAAGTCCAAACCAGAGTGCCCAAGCCATGGCAGACATCACACTGTGGAGTGTTAGGGAAATAATTGGAATTGTTATAAGTGTGGGTCCCCTGACCATTTCATTCAAAACTGCTGCGAAAGGGATGACAAGGAGAAGAAGCAGAAAATAAGATCAAGCAATGCACCTTCTAGGGGTAGGCCGCAAAGGAATCCAGAAAGTGGGGCTAGTAGTAGAGGTGCGTCATGAGAAACTACTGTGAGGTCAGAGGGTCGGGCACCTGCAAGGACTTATGCCATTCACGCTCACGAAGAGGCATCATCACCAGATGTAATAACGGGTACTTTTTCTCTTCATGACACCTTTGTTATTGCTTTGATTGATCTGGGACTACCCATTCTTATGTTTTCATGAAATTGGCATTTCGTATGAGTCTGATTATTGAGTCTACAGAATTTTTCGTAAAGGTGTCAAACCCGTTAGGTAAACATGTGTTAGTTGACAAGGTGTGTAGGAAGTGTCCTTTGACAATTAGGGGTCATTGTTTTCTTGCAGACCTTATGTTACTTCCGTTTGATGAATTTGATTTCATTCTTGGTATAGATTGGTTGACTGCTCATTGTGTTTTGGTCAACTGTGGTAGTAAATTTATTGAATTGAAATATGAAAATGGAGATGTTATTTGAGTTGAATTAGGTGGGTCGAATAGTTTACCGATGGTAATCTCTTCTTTGGTGACTGAGAAATATTTGAGAAAAGGGTGTGAGTCTTATCTCGCTTTTGTAATAAATACTTAAGAGTCTGAAGTAAAGACTGAGACAGTGCTGGTGGAATGTGAGTATCTGGATGTATTCTCAGACGAATTACCTGGATTGCCTCCGATTAGAGAGGTCGAGTTTGGGATTAAGTTAGTTCTAGGAGAACAAAGACCTATTTCAGCTTGCTCATATAGGATGGCACCATTAGAGTTGAAATAATCAAGGTTCAGCTTGCAAGAGTTAACGGATAAGGGTTTTGCACGATCGAGCTATTCACCATGGGGTGCTCCGGTGCTTTTTGTAAAGAAGAATGATGGGTCGATGAGATTGTGTGTAGACTACAGACAGAGTGACTGTGAAGAACAAGTATCCTTTACCAAGGATAGATGATCTATTTGATCAACTAAAGGGAGCTACGGTATTCTCCAAGATTGACCTGAGGCCCGGTTATTACCAGTTGAGGGTTAAAGAGCAAGATATGCCAAAAACTGCATTTCGTACAAGGTACGGCCATTATGAATTTTTGGTCATGCCGTTCAGTTTAACGAATGCTCCTGCAATTTTTATGGACTTAATGAATCGTGTCTTCCAACCGTATCTAGACAAGTTTGTAGTTGTCTTTATCGACGACATATTGATTTATTCACGGGATGAGAGTGATCATGCGAGCATCTGAGAAGTGTTTTACAGACTTTAATAGACAAGCAGTTGTATGCTAAGTTTAGTAAGAGTGAGTTTTGGATCAGAGAGGTTGGATTCCTAGGGCACCTTGTGTCGGACGAGGGTATTAGAGTTGATATGGGAAAGGTCTCGTCTATTGTGGAGTGGAAACCGCTGAGAAACGTGACAGAAGTCAGAAGCTTTTTGGGTTTAGCGGGGTACTATATACGGTTTGTGAAGGGATTTTCCATGATTGCTACTCCGATGATGAAATTGTTGCACAAAGATGTTAAGTTTGAATGGACTGAGAAATGTCAACAGAGTTTTGAGAGATTGAAAACATTGTTGATGGAGGCGCCGGTTTTGGTTCAACCTGAGTCGGGGAAAGATTTTGTGGTCTACAGTGATGCGTCGTTTAATGGTCTAGTTGTGTGTTGATGCAAGAGGGTAAGGTTGTCGCTTACGCCTCGAGGTAGCTAAAACTGCATGAGAGGAATTATCCGACTCATGACTTGGATTTGGCCACGATTGTGTTCGCGTTAAAAATTTGGCGACATTATTTGTATGGTGAGAAGTGCTGAATATTCACGATCATAAGAGTTTGAAGTACTTGATGGATCAAAGGGAATTGAATTTGCGACAACGGCGGTGGCTTGAGTTATTAAAGGACTATGAGCTAGTAATCGATTACCATTCGGGGAAAGCAAATGTGGTTGCGGATGCCTTGAGTAGGAAATCTTTGTACGCTTTGAGAGCTATGAGCACGAGTTTGGCATTGGCTGATGATGGAACTATATTGGCCGAATTGAGAGCTAGGCCACTATTAGTTCAACAAATATGTGAAGATCAAAGGAATGACAATGAGATACAATCCAAAAGAGCTAAGTGTGAATTAGGAAACGATTCTGATTTTTGAGTTGGTTCAGATGGTTGTTTATTGTTCCATGATAGGGTTTATGTACCTAGAGATGATGAGTTGATTCAAAAAATATTGAATGAAGCACACAGTGGTTATTTGTTAGTACATTCAGCAGTATGAAAATGTACAATGATTTAAAGAAATTTTATTAGTGGCGGGGAATGAAAAGGAACATCTCGGAGTATGTAACAAGATGTCTGATTTGTCAACAAGTAAAAGCTGAGCATCAAGTGCCTTTGGGATTGCTTCAGCCAGTGATGGTTCTCGAGTGGAAGTGGGATCGGATCACCATGGATTTTGTGACAGGGTTGCTTGTGACTCCGAAAAAGAAAGATGTTGTGTGGGTTGTCGTTGATAGGTTAATGAAGTCGGCTCACTTTATTCTAGTATGTGTTGATTATTCACTGGATAAGTTGGTTGAGTTGTATATTGCGAAAGTGGTAAGATTACATGGAGTTCCTGTATCTATTATCTCAGATAGAAACCCGAGATTTACTTCGAGGTTTTGGAAGAAGTTATAAGAGGCCTTGGGTACGAGGTTGAATTTTAGTACTGCATTCCATCCTCAAACTGACGGTCAGTTTGAAAGAGTGATTCAAGTTCTTAAAGATATGCTCCGATGCTGTGTGTTGGAATTTGAAGGTAGTGTGGAGAGATATCTACCTTTGGTTGAGTTTACTTACAACAAAAGTTATCAATCGAGTATACGGATGACACCGCATGAAGCCTTGTATGGCTGTAAGTGTCGGACTCCTTTGTATCGGACCTAGCTTAGTGAAAAGCAAATTCATTGGGTCGACCTGGTTAAAGAGACTGAATAAAAAGTGAAAGTGATCTGGGATAGTCTGAAAGCTGCTTCAGACCGACAAAATTCGTATGCGGACTTGAAAAGAAAAGAAAACGAGTTTAATATAGGTGACAAGGTATTTCTAAAAGTGTCGCCGTGGAAGAAAATATTGAGGTTTGGTTGAAAAGGGAAATTGGGTCTACAATTCATAGGGTCGTATGAGGCTACTGAAAGAATTGGACCAGTGGCATACCGATTGGCTTTACCGATAGAATTAGAGAAAATTCACAATGTGTTTCATGTATCGATGTTAAGGCATTATCACTCCGATCCTTCGCATGTGATCCCTCCAACAGAAATTGAGATATGACCGGACATGACATATGAGGAGGATCCGATTAAGATTATGGCTCAAGAAGTGAAGCAATTGAGGAATAAAGACATAACTTTAGTAAAAGTGTTATGGAAAAAACATGGTGTAGAAGAAGCTATGTGGGAACCGAAAGAAGCCATGAGAGAGCAATATCCAAACCTCTTTATCGGTAAGATTTTCGAGGACGAAAATCTCTAAAGGGGGAGAGCTATAATGCCTGATTTTGGGGCTAGTCGGAACAGTGGTTTGAGACCACTAAACCGAGGATAAGGAAAATTATTTTGATATTATTTTATGTGTTAGCATTAAAATATGGCTATGTAGAAATTTTGGTGCTTTAATTTTAGCAATAGCATGATTAATTGTGAAAAAGGACTAAATCGCATAAGATACGAAAGTTCTATTTTATAAGGTAGTGGTACCTAATAGCTATAGAATTTAATTTGGAGGATTTTAAAATGCAATTGGGTCATTTTGGAGTGTAATGGCTGGCCATAGGGTGCTTAGGGAGCAAAAGCATTAAATTTAGTCAAACTAGGTGATAGTTGGTGACTAATTGACTAAAATATGATAAAATAAAATGACTAAAGGAAGCTATCATCTTTCACTATTCATCTCCCCCTCTACTATTGAAAATTTGAACAAGTTTAAGGGTTTTAAAGCTTGAAAATTTCATCCACATCTCATCCTTGCAAGTAAGTAATTTTTGAGGTTTTTCTTAATGATTTTTGTACTTCTGGGGTCCCCAAAGCTTAAGCTAGCAAATGAGGGGACTAATTTGTGATATGGTTGAAAGTCTAGGGACTTTCCATGAGAGTATTCATGTTTTTAGCTGAGTTTTTGTGGAAGAAAATGAATGTTAGGGAGGTAAGAAACAACTTTTGTGAAAGGTGTTAGCATGAAAACACCTAATTAGGATTTAAATGCAAGGATTGATTTTGTGTCATAAATGCATGAAATAGTTAAAATTGTGAGTAGTTGTATGAGAAATAAATGTTCAGCTAGGCTTGTTTAATGAGAAAGTGAGTTGAAAAATGATTTACGAGCCTAGGGGCAAACTCATAATTTTGCCAAAGTACAAGGGCAAAATAGTTATTTTTGCCTAAGTGTAGATTATGATACATTATGATCATGGAATGATCTAAATGAATGAATTTTATTGTTATAGATAAAGAAGAGCGTGAAATTAACCTTGATCGAGAAAAAGGCAAGGTTACGGATTAGACCGTTAGTTAACACGTTTTACACCGAGGTAAGTTTATGTGTGAATGATACATTATATATATACATTGTTGTTGCTAACTAGTGCATGGCACAATTGAGAACATGTATGATTCAAGTGGGTAGAATGTGGTGGTATTGAATAACTCTAGTAAGAATGATGGAATGGATATGTAAATGTGTTATATCAATATTTGATGGTGGGCTAAGTGCGATACCACCTTAATACTTAATTACGATGGCTATTGCGATACCATTGACTATTTATCATTTGGTGGGCTATGTACGATACCACCGTAACTAACCTCGTTGGTGGGCTATGTGCGAAACCACCTTAATAAAGACTGATGGTGGGCTAAGTGAGGAACCACCAAGTAGTTTGATTATGAGTTGTTGGTAGGCTATGTACGATACCACCGTAACTAACCTCGTTGGTGGGCTATGTGCGATACCACCTTAATAAAGACTGATGGTGGGCTAAGTGCGGAACCACCAAGTAGTTTGATTATGAGTTGTTGATTAAAAGATTGTGATGTGTTGTATTATGTGACATTGTGGTGCTAAGTGCAGGGAGGCATGCTAATAAATATATACATTAAGCTTGTAATATGGTTTGGATGTGGAAATGGAAGAAATGAGTAAGCATGGTTAGGAATGTGGAATGCTTCTTGTTTAGTATGTAATGCTATTTATTTTTTAGCACATACTATATTGCTAATTGTTTACATGTAAACTTACTAAGCTTAAAGCTTACCCCCTTTCTTTTCCCTTGTTTTATGGAGTTTAAGAGTCAAACCGGGATACACTGATAACCAGAAGATCGTCCACACTATCAGATCACCTCGATATACCTAGACTTTGTGATTTTGTTTATGGCATGTATAGGGGCTAGACTAGTTAGATTATTTTGTTATTTTGGCTAAAAGTGTGTTGGCCCCTTATTAAGATAATTATTTTGTATATTGCCATGGTTGATGGCTCACCTTATCATTTATGAAAATATAAAGTTACTCTTGGAAGTTCATATTGAAATTATGAGTTGTTTATTGGTATGTTGAATGGGCTTATGTGGTGTAAGCTAGAAGGGTGCAAAGAGCTTGGCAAATAGCCTTGTTCTCATCTACATAGGTAGGCACACAGGCATGTGTCTATGCCGTGTGTGACACACGGCCAGTCCTTGGGCGTGTGCCTAGGCCGTGTGAAGTCTTCACTTATGATTTGGAATTTAAATTGCCACACGGTAGAAGTACACAGGTGTGCGACCAACCTGTGGATTAATTAGGGACGACCATGGGTCAGTCACACTGGGCGTGTGCTTTGGCCGTGTGCTAATTAAGGGTTGATGATGTCATAGTGAGAAAGCTCCACAGGTAGGAGACACGGGCGTGTCTAGGTCGTGTGATTAAGTCAGTGTCATCCATGGAATCGAACATGGGCGTATGAGATGACACATAGGAGTGTTCTGGGACCAACACGGGCGTGTGGCCCCCATTTTGATGAAAAGTTTCTCGGTTTGTAAAAGTTTTGGGATTAGTTTTGAATCCTCTCGGAGGTATGTTTAAGGCCTCGTAGGCCAAGATTGAGCTTTGCGATAGGTTTAACAATAATATTTTATAGCCCGTTCTGAGATGTTAAGTGTGACAAGTTAGGTAATGCCTCAAACCCAGTTCCGACTTTGGATACAGTTAAATGGTGTTACATCTTAGACACACGGGCGTGTCTGAGGCTGTGGGAGGCACACGGCCTACCCATACGGGCGTGTGACCTCTGTAACTTAGAAAAAAGTTTAAATTTCTGAGAAATTTTGTTTGTGTTCATTTTATTCCCGGCCCTATTCTAAAGTATGTTTAAGGTCCCGTTGACCTATACTAGGGACACTTTGATGTGATTTGTCAGATTAAATTATGAATTGTCCTTAAATATTTTTAATTGTAACACCCCAAACCCGACCCATGAGTCCTGACCGGATCTGGTATGTCACGGAGTAAAATAATTTGAAGTAATTTGAAAGTTTGGTGAAAACTTGATAAAATTTGGCTAAGGTATGAAAACGGTGTTTGAAAACTTAGTTTGGCTTTTTATAAATACAGTTGTGTTGTTAACCTCTTTTGAAAACATTTGATCATGTACATTCTAAAATCATCAAAGTTGTAGTTGACTTGGTTTATTTTTGTTACCCGATGGTAACATCCTTTAAAAACCCGTAGAAATTTATTAAGGTTGAAAAGTTACGTTTAACCGGTTCACATAACATTTGTAAATTCATTTGTAGAATAGCATAAGTAAAATAAAACAGTAAAATAAACATCCAAAATAATAATAGCGGCCTTATTACAATCCCAAAATAAAAAGACTTAGAAAATAAATAATTTTAACAATAGCAAAGTAAATCAAATCCAACGATAAGCATGGCCGCCTCGAGTCCTCTCCGGCTCCATCTCCGCGATCTACTCATCTGCAAAATGTTAAGGGAAGGGGTGAGTCACCAAGACTCAGTGTGTAAATCCCCCACCCGGAAAATACAACTCATACACAATTTATTAATAAACATGCACATGCAACCCAACCTAACCATCCATACTCCTTAACTACCCCGTGTGGTCAAAACCACTGGTGGTCAAAACCACTGGTGACTAGTGTCACAAATTAAATGATGGGGCCAACCCATCGTGTGGTCAAAACCACTGATGACCATAGGTCACAATTTATCAAGTGTGGTCAAAACCACTGGTGGTACCAAACCACTGGGACTTAGTCGCAATTTATCAATCGGTGTGGTCAAAACCATCGATGACCATAGGTCACAAATAATCGATGGGGCCAACCCATCTTGTGGTCAAAACCATCGGCGCACGATCCATAAAATTACCCCTCCTCTCATCAATCCCACCATCATCATGCTTACATATCAATATCATAAATCATGCATTTAACAGCATATGATGGCATACTCAATTATATTTCATAAACAAAATAATAGGGGCTTACCCGGAAACCATGATTATGCCACAAGCTAATCACAACCAAAAAGATTAAAAGGCAAACAATAAAGTCATGTAAATTAATAAAGTGTGTAGTGAGTTTTTACACACCTGATATTACCACGAATCCTAGATCCTGAAGATCCGATCTACAACGCTAGATCTCTTTAACCTATAATCGGCCAACAACATGATTAGGGACATCAGGCCTATTCAGCCATGCTAATAACCCCGAAGGATCACTTGTACCAAAAATATGGCCTTTGGCCGAAAGTGCTTAACCACTTACCAAACTCACCGAAAATCCCGTATTTGTCACTTGTTCTGTCGATATTCCTACCAAAAACACTTGTTAAAAAATTGGATTGCACACTAATAGCTAATCAAGGCCTAAGGCCAAATGTTACTTACCTCTTTACCTTAGGAAAACAAATCCCGAAAGCTCCCTTCAATCGGCTATGGCCTCCCTACAATCGGTTAAATCATGTTAGTAAGAGTCTTAGGCCATTCGGCCATAACCTTGAACCTAAAAAGAGGTGATTACCCTTACCTTAATGATTATTTAGGCCCTAAACACCACAAATCAGCACCACTTGGTGTTGTGAGGAGGGTTCACTACTCTTGAAGAGGAGAAAAGAACCGAAAGTGGGACAAGACCTTTCTTTAAGGGATTCACTCAAGAGAAAGAAGAAAATAATGAGAAGGGTGATATGGTTTGAAGAATTTCAGACTTGTGGACTAGAGAGGTTCTACCAAAAGAAAATCAAGAGGAAAGAAAAGAAAAACTTCATGAATTTGGCGACCCTTGCTTTATCATAGCCGAATGTAGATGGCCCCAAGGAGTCCCAAAGTCGCCATTACCTCTCCCTCTTTGTGATAATTCATCTTTTAATTATCACCCAACATTACATTTATCTTTAGCCTTTATCTCCTAGCCACTCTTCCTACAATTTAAAAGCAAATAAACTACTAACTATTATCCCTTCCAGCCGGTTATAAGCAAAAAAAATAGCTCACCCTTATCAAAATAAGAGTCCATAATCGAGCCATCACCTCCCTTCCCATACACGCCAGCTTTGAAAAAAATAAAAATTAATTGCTGCTTCTTAGGTTCAACACGAACGTCATGTCACATGACCCTCTCTTCCAACGCCCCTTGCCATCTTTCCCATTTGACTTTCATGTCATGAGCCCTTTCTAATAAATTTTAAAGCCTTCTTACCTGGCCCCCTTATCTTTAACGCCGAAAAGCCCAAAAATAAAATGCTCCTTGCATCCATCATGTCTCGAACCCGAGACCTGCCACCTCTAAGCTCTTAAGTGGCACCCCAAGCCACTCCACCGAACGCCTTTCCTGTCCAAACCTTGCCCACAAAATCATTTAAGGCCTTTCTAATTAGCCCCTTTCTTTATCGTCCCAAAAAGCCCAAAATAAAACACATCCCCCCTTGTATCTCCCGAGAATCGAACCTCCTCCCTTGTAAACTCCCTTAGACGCACCAAGCCAATTGTGCCAATCCCATTCTTTTTGTCATGCTTCTCCCTAAATTTTATTTAAGCCCTATCTCACCTAGCTCCCTCCTTTTACATACTAAAAATAAATTCTTAGCCCTAAGTCAGGCCTAGCTCGGGTTATTTCTAGACCCTAAAACATGCCAAATAAAATCATAGTATTTATTTCTTCAAGCACACACATAGGAAATTAATTAAATTTTTAACAACCCTTAATTTAGGGTGTTACATTAATTATCTGGTAATGCCTCTTAACCCTAAACTGATGATGGTTACGAGTTAGAGGTGTTGTATTTGGTTGGTATCAGAGCTACGGTTTAGTTGATTCTAGGACAACGTAGCTTATGAGAGTCTAGCTATACATGCCATATATTTAAATATGGATAATGTGATAAATCCTGACGTATAAAATGTGTTTTCGTATAGTAATGGATCCCGAAAGAGTCGTAGCTAATGATGTTGAAAGTAATGCACCTGCTCTCGCTCAAGGGACGGTGCCATCTGATTTGAGACCGGCCACTAGCGGTCAAGAGGGAGAATCTAAACAAGCTTTCTTCCAAATGATGAACGAGTGGTTCACTCAATATGTAAGAAATAATCTAACTGTTTCACAACCTTCGCCCGACTAATCCCCCTTAAACTTCAGTTGTGCCTCTAGTTATGAATCTAAATCTGTTGAACGAGCCTCCAGTCGACAAAATTCGTAAGTATGGGGCTCAAGAGTTCAGGGCCATTAGTGATGATGATGCTGAGAGAGCAGAGTTTTGGTTAGAAAACACTATCCAAGTATTTGATGAGATGTCATTAAATCCGGAAGAATGCATAAAATGTGTTGTATATTTGCTACGAGATGCAGTTTATCAATGGTGGAAGACCTTGATCTTCGTGGTTCCAAAGGAACAGGTTACTTGGGATTTCTTTCAATCTGAGTTTAGAAAGAAATATATTAGTTAGAGGTTTATTGATCAGAAACGAAAAGAATTTCTAGAATTGAAATAGGGACGTATGTCTGTCACTGAGTATGAATGAGAGTTTGTAAGATTAAGTCAGTATGCTCGAGGAATATGTATCAACTGAGGCAATAATGTGTAAACGATTTGAAGATGGCCTAAATAAAGACATCCATTTGCTTGTTAGGATTCTGGAAATAAAAAAGTTTGTAGTGCTTGTTGATCGAGCGTGCAAAGCTAAAGCACTCGAGAAGATAAAAGAAAAGCTGAGTGTGAAGTCAGAGATGCGAAAAAGAGATTTTCGAGCAAATCATTTCAGTCTACTTCAAAGAAACTTAGAGATGAGCATAGCCGTTCCAGAACTAATATGGGACATTCGAATCTGAAAGACCGAGCTAGATCACAGTTGAATTCCAATGCTCCAGCAACTTTGATGGCTAGTGTTGGAAATGTCTGATCTGAGCGACTTGAATGTAAGCATTATGGTAAAAGAAATTCGGGTAGTTGTAGATTGAATGACTGGGCCTATTTTAGATGTGGATCATTAGATCATTTCATCTGAGACTGTCCAGAGTCCGTTGAGCAGGAGATTGTTTAGAATCGAGATCTGATAATGTTTCAGCTAGAGGTAGACCTACCCGAAATGAAAGAAATGTCTGTGGTAGTCAGAGAACTACGAAAGGCACTGTTGCTAGATATGAAGCTAGAGTGCCTGCCAGAGCATATGCCATTCGAGCTCGTGAGTAAGCTTCATCTCTGGATGTTATAACGGGTACATTTACTCTTTATGATTCTTCTATGATTGCATTGATAGACCTAGGTTCTACTCATTCATATATATGCATAAACTTAGTATCCAATAAGACTTTGCCTATAGAGTCTACTGAATTTGTTATTAGAGTATCGAACCCCTTTGGTAAAAATGTTCGGTTGATAAAGTTTGCTAGAACTGCCCGCTGATGTTTAGAGATGTTTGTTTTCATGCTGATCTGATGCTATTACCATTTGATGAGTTTGATATAATTCTGGGTATGGTCGTTAACATTACATGATGCTATTGTGAATTGCAAGAAAAGACCATTGATTTGAGATATCAGAATGATGAAATAGTTCGAGTTGAGTTTAATGATTTGACTGGGTTACCTACTGTGATATATGTGTTGAAAGCTCAAAATTATGTAAGAAAAGGGCATGAAGCTTATTTTGGTTATGTAATTGACTAAAAAATGATAGAAAAGAAAGTTAATTTAGTGCCAATTGTCTGTGAATTCTCTTATGTATTTCTGGAAGAATTGTCGGGATTACCTCCGATACGGAAAGTTGAATTTGGTGTTGATTTGTTACCAGGGACAACTCCTATTTCGATAGCTCCGTATAGAAAGGCACCAATAGAGTTGAAAGAGTTAAAGTCACAATTGTAGGAGTTGACTGACAGAGGGTTTGCAAGACCGAGTTTCTCACCTTGGGGTGCTCCTATTTTGTTTGTGAAAAAGAAAGATGGCACGATGAGAATATGCATTGATTATCGTCAGTTGAACAAGGTGACTATAAAGAATAAGTATCCTCTGCCTAAAAGTGATTATTTATTTGATCAGCTTAAAGGGCCACTGTGTTTTCAAAGATAGATCTGAGATCAGGATACTACCAGTTGTGGGTAAAAGATTCAGATATTCTGAAGACTGCTTTTAGAACGAGGTACGAAATTATGAGTTTTTAGTTATGCCTTTCGGACTAACAAATGCTCTTGCTATTTTCATGGATTTGATTAACAGAATTTTCAGACCGTATTTAGATCAATTTGTTGTTGTGTTCATTGATGACATATTGATTTATTCACGTGATGAGATTGAGCATGTGGGCATCTGAGGATTGTGTTATAGACTCTAAGAGATAAGCAATTGTATGCAAAGTTCAGTAAATGTGAATTTTTGTTGCGAGAAGTTTGTTTTCTAGGACATACTGTATCCGCCTCTGGAATACGAGTTGATCCGAGTAAGATTTCTACTATTCTAGAATGGAAACCTCCGAAGAATGTGTCTGAAGTTCACGATTTTCTAGGACTTGCCGATTATTATCGAAGGTTTGTAAAAGGCTTCTCAATGATAGCTACTTCGTTGACTAGATTGCTTTAGAAAGATGTGAGATTTGAATGGTCCGATAAATGTCAGAAAAGCTTTGATCAGTTGAAAGCCCTTTTAACCGAAGCTCCAGTTTTGATACAGCCAGAATCAGGTAAAGAATTCGTGATTTATAATGATGCTTCATTGGTTTAGGTTGCTTCTTGATGCAGGAAGGTAAAGCTATAGCTTATGCCTCGATACAGTTGAAGCCGCATGAAAAGAATTGTCCGACACATGATCTTGAGCTAGCTGCAATTGTGTTTGCATTAAAAATTTGGCGCCATTATCTCTTTGGTGAAAATGCCATGTGTTTTCAGATCATAAAAGTTTAAAGTACCTAATGACCTAGAAAGACTTGACTCTGTGACAACGAAGAGATTACGAGCTTGTAATAGATTATCATCCGGGTAAAGCAAATGTCGTAGCTGATGCATTGAGTTAGAAATCACTATTTGCATTACGTGCTATGAATGCTCATTTAGAGTTATCTGATGATGGTTCAGTTTTAGCTGAATTGAAAGCGAAACCGCTGTTTCTACAACAAATATATGATGCTCAGAAAATTGATAATGAAATGTTAGCGAAACGAGCTTAGTGTGACTCAAATTTTGACTCTAAATTTCAAGTTGATGATGTTGATTACTTGAGATTTTGAGATCGAATTTGTGTTCCATGAAATTTAGAGTTAATATAGCTAATTTTGAATGAAACTCATAGTAGTCAACTATCTATTCATTCGAGAAGTACAAAAATGTACCATGATTTGAAGTAATACTCTTATTGGTCTGGTATGAAAAGAGATATCTCTAATTTTTTATCGAAATGTTTAATCTATCAGCAAGTTAAAGCTAAACATCAGGTTCCATCTGGTTTGTTACAACCGATTCTGATTCCCAAGTGGAAATGGGATAGAGTGACAATGGATTTTGTTACTGGATTGCCATTGACTCCGAGAAAGAAAGATGCAATTTGGGTCGTAGATGATCGATTGACAAAATCTGCCCATTTCATTCTGGTATGATCTGATTATTCATTTGATAAGTTAGCTGAGCTTTACATTTCTAATATTGTGAGATTGCACGGAGTGTCGTTGTCTATTGTGTCTGATAGAGATCCGAGATTTACATCAAGATTCTGGAAGAAATTGCAAGAAGCTTTGGGTACTAAATTGCATTTCAGTACAGCTTTTCACCTGCAGATGGATGGTCAGTCCGAGTGGATCATTTAGATACTCGAGGATATGTTGAGATGTTGCATCCTTGAGTTTGATGGTACATGGGAACAATATTTTCCATTGATTGAATTTGCATACAATAATAGTTTTCAATCGAGCATCAAAATGGCACCCTATGAAGCTTTGTATGGACGCAGATGTAGAACACCTCTGTATTGGACCAAGCTCAGTGAAAATAAGATACATGGGGTCGATTTGATAAAAGACACAGAACAAAAAGTGAAATTGATCCGTGATAGTTTGAAAGCAGCGTCTGACCATCAGAAGTCCTATGCAGACTTGAAAAGAAAAAATATTGAGTTTGATATCGGTGATAAAGTGTTCTTGGAAGTATCTCCGTGGAAGAAAGTACTCCGATTTAGACGAAAAGGTAAATTAAGTCCAAGGTTCATAGGTCCGTATAAGATCATCGAACGAGAGGGGCCAGTTGCGTATAAGTTTTTGTTGCCATTCATAATGTATTTCACGTGTCGATGCTTAGACGATATCGATCTGATCCATCACATGTGATTACTCCGTTTGAGGTTAAAATTGATCTAAAATGACTTCTGAAGAAAAATCGTGAAGTGAAAGAATTGAGAAATAAGAAAATCTCGTTAGTGAAAGTGGTATGGCATCAACACAGAGTGGAAGAGGCTACATGGAGCCTAAAGATACATTGAGACAACAATATCCTAACCTATTCAACGGTAAGATTTTCGGGGACGAAAATCCGTAAGGGGGGAGAATTGTAACAATCTTGTTTAGACCCTAATCAGAATAGTGGTTTTAGGACCACAAATCCGAGTCTAAAAAATATTTTAATATTATTTTCTGAGTCTACAGCATGTGAATTGGTATGTGTGAATTTTTTGTAATTTAATTTGGTCATTTGTGTGCTTAATTTGATAAAAGGATTAAATCGAATAAATGGTAAAAGAGGCCTTTTATTTGATTGGGTGTCCTAATGGATGTGTCTTCTTATATATGAGGATTTATGTTGCAATTTTACCCTTCAAAAAGTGATGGACAGCATTATGTGTATGTTATATAGTTCATTATATTAATAATAATGGTTAAATAATAAATAACATATTATATGATATTATAATAAAACAAAACATAAAAGAAAGTGGCCATATCATCTTGTTGTGCCGAATATTAAAGAGAAAGAAAAGAAGAAAACCTAAGCTAGGTTTGGCCATAGTTGAGCTTGGTTCAAGGTATGTTTTGCTTCAGTTTTTGATAATTTCTACGCTTTTGTAATCATTGCTTTGTGTTCTTCAAAACCTATGTCTTAATATTGTCAATTGATGAAAATTTTGAAAAGTTCCATTGATGAATACATGAGTTTTGTGATGTTTGATGATGAATTATGGAAGATATGTGATAAATTAACTTAGTTTGTCTTTGAATTTTTGATAATTTTGAGTAATTTGGATTTAATTGAGAAAAAATTAATTTGAGGGATTAAATTGTGAAATAAATGAAATATATGAACTTAGATGGGCATGATTAAAATTTGGGTATGCATGGGTGTCATGAGATTTTGTATATTTTTTGATTTTGTGAAATAGGGACTAAAGTGTAAAAATGTGAAAATATGAGGGCTAATTTGTAAATTACCCTAAATATGAGTTTTTGGATTGAATTGAATGAATTAGTGAATAAATTGGTCAAAATTTGAATATGTATAGATCAAGAACCGAAGAAAACAAACTTAGATCGTGGGAAATCAAAAGAAACTGAGTAGCCAAGTTTGTTTCCGATACCCGAATCCGAGGTAAGTCTATATACAAATAAATGTATCTGTGATGATTTATATATGCTCTTGTGAAATCTCATTGTGATAAATGCGTACAAGAATGATAATTATATGAAATTCGAGGAAGCATCGATAGTGTAACAATGTCCAAGAAGCCCCGTACGAACCTAAGAATAGATAGGATTGCAGATGTCATGACATAGTTATCCGATATCTAATATCGTGTAAGACCCCATCTGGGACGTTGGCATCGATTTGAGATTTATGTGTAAGACCATGTTTGGGACATTAGCATCGTATTGATTCGTGTAAGACCCTATCTGGGACAATGGCATCGATATCTGGTTACATGTAAGACCACGTCTGGGACGTTGGCATTGTACGATCATTCTGAGTATTCGAGCTTCCTATTCGATTTTGAAAGGTTCAACGGGCAAATACGAGAAAAGATAGACTAGGTAAAAGGCTTAAACGAAACATGTACATTTGAATTGTGCACTAAGTAAGTGTATGAAAGGTAAGTATATATGTTTATGAACTTACCAAAATGAATATAAGTATGGATTGGTTGAGTTATTATGTGATATATGCTTAAATGTGTTATGAGCATAAGTGAAGCTTTAAGAAGAGATATGTTGGCAATCTATGGATAAACAAATGAGCTAAAGAACATATTATGAAATTGCAAATGAAAAATATTAATGACATTGTATCAATATGGTTATGAGCATTTTATGTTATGTTTATTTGGATATGGCTTACTAAGCTTTTGGAAAGCTTACTTTGTGTGTGCTTAATCTGTTTTACAGACCATTAAAGCTACGAAAGGCTCGAGAATCGTTGAGGATCACCACCACATTATCAATCTCTATTTTGGTACTTTTGAATGTGTATATAGCTAAATATGGATTGTATAGGCTAGTTGTTTTGAGATATGTTTGATATAAGAACATTAACATGTGATATGGCTAGATATATGGTTGTGTTATGAATGGTTAATTATGTCTTATGATGCTAGTTTTGATATAGCTTGATAGTAAATGAAATGGTCATATGAATGGTAAGTTTATTGATGAATAACTTGCACATTATTAATGGTAAGTTTGTGATGGATTTTGTCTTGAAGTGCTTGTGGTCATGTTGAGTTAAATGGCTATTAATTTGATATGGTTGTTAGGCTCATAATTGAGTAGATATTGTGTACAATTTGATGTGTTTTGGTTTCCAAATGTGTATAGGATGATGCTTGTATGTGCATGGAATAATGACTGATTGTGTGATGGAAACATTCTTAAAATTTATATAATGAATGATCGAGCCTAGAAACTAACTATCACCACGATTGAGGCAAGCACACCTATTGAACAGTAGTATAGTTTAGTGGCAAGACCGAATTGTTGAACCTAAGGGAACCAAAAGTACTAATACTACTTTCTTTTTATTATTCAGTCTAAGAATTAAGGGAATTGTTATCTAATCTAAATTAACTAACTACTAAGCTAAATATGCTAAGAGACAGAGAAGGAATTGGGGAAATACTTATGGGAAAACCCAATTGATTAAGACAATACCGAGGAAGAATCCACCTAGACTTCACTTGTTATCTAACTCTGAACCAGATGATTTATTCACTTGACTTGATCCGTAGGATTCCCTAATTTATATTAATACCTCTCTCTAGGCTACTAACATCTAACCCTAGGTTGATTAATTGAAATCTCTTTCTAATTAAAACCCCTAGAATTGCATTAACTCGATCTATGGACTCCCATATTAGGTTTGAACCTAATCCAGCAGATTTTCGTCATCCTATCTCTAGGGTTGCAATCAACTCCGCTTAACTATGCTAGATCTACTCCTAAACACGGAATATTCCTCCTCTGCCTAAGGGCACGAATACTTGAATCAATATCCTGAAATATCAAAGAAGGAATTAAGAACACATAGTTAATAACAAATCAAGTATTGATCATATAGCTCAGAAAACAATAACAATATCCGTCTTAGGTTTCATCCCCTTAGGTATTTGAGGGGTTTAGTTCATAATCATAAAAGAATACATCTCAGAAGTAAATATAAAACAAAACAAAAGAAAACCCTAAACCCTCTAAAGGAATTGGAGAGATCATCAGTCTTGAGTATGACTCCAGCTTCTTGAGATGAATCAATTGGCTTTCTTTGAGTGAATCCCACAATTCTGACTCTCTAGCTTGGCTCCTTGGCCTAGCTGAACGCCCCCTAAAGGTTGGCCTCTAGGGTGTTTATATAGGCTTTTGGAATGTCTTTCTTTGCCTCTAAGTACCCTAGTCCAAATGAAACTCTTCTTTGCAGCGGCAGGGACACGCCCGTGTGGCACAACCGTGTGATTCGGGGCCAGGCCGTGGTCGAATCTGCTAAGGAGGCACGGTCGTGTGTTTTGGGCCCAAGCCATGTGTTTTGAACCTGTTAAAGAGGCACGGCCGAGTGTTTTGAGACAGGGTTGTGTTGATTTTGTACCTTGGCCCATTTTCTTCGTTTTTGGCCCGTTTCTCGTTCTTTTCATTCTCCGGTGCTCTCCTGAGTATAAAACATGAAATTAAAGGATTAGGAGCACCAAATTCCACAACTCAGGAATAAATCATCCAAAAGTATGCTAAATGTGGGATTAAAATATGTATATATTATGGTTTATCAAATACCCCCACACTTAAGCTTTTGCTTGTCCTTAAGCAAAATTCTTAACTCACAATTAAAACTAACTTCCCTCGATTCATAATTCTTATCAATGATGCCTCATCATAATTCATAGATAATTTATACATGGATAATTTAACTAAAAGAGTCCTGAAGATTCAAATAATCAAAGTCACAAGTTTGTAATACGAAAAATATAGGTGTTTCCCCTTATCTAAATAATTACCTTTGATTCAAAACTGACAAGGATTGACATCCTCACTAAAGATTCACTCAAATCACTCAAGGTGTTTAAGGTTCAAAATAAAGCACTCATCAGTCAAAAATGAAAAGTTATTACCATAGGCTTGCATGAAAATCAAATCTCCACCACTATAAAATGAGATGATACACAAATCAAAAGGTCTTTAAAGGGTTGTAATGGGGCTTAGGTTAATGGTGTGGATAAAGGCTAGATTAAAGGGTTAGAATCGAGATTGAATTGACAATTTAACTAAGTAGAAAAATGAACTAGTCCTGAATAATTACATCAACTGAAAACTAATAATACGAGCTTCTTCTCCAAGATGTTGAATTTAAACGTATAAGCTCACTTAATTATAGAACTAATAATGAATATACTTCAATTTTTTAAGAAAAAATCAAGTAAATACATAATATACGATGAATTTAACTACTGAAATAAAATAATTAGGCAACTAATCAAATCAAATCTCGATAGAAGGGTAGTCAAGAGAAATGGTGATAACAAATACAAGATGGGCTTTGGGTTAATATTAGTGGGTGAGTCAATAAAAGGGTTGTTAGGATCAAAGGGGTTCACTAAGGGTTAGTTGTGAGGGTAGGCTTTTTAGTTGAGTAAGTGGGTTAAATCTTAAGTGCCTTTATCATCTCTGTATATCAAATCAATGATATGGTCTTGACATGTATAATAGAAGCAAGTTCTAAAATAACAAATCAATGTTGACACACTCATCATAAAAAAAGTGAGCAGGAAAAGAATATATGCTCTAAAAGGCTCAAAATCTCACAAAAATTATGGATTTTTATATCTACTTTGTAAATTTCAAACTTCAAGGTAATAATTAGATTCAGGTAGACAATCTAACAAAATTTTACTTTTTGAAAAGACTTATCATGCTTGATTCTCTAGTATCTTAAAGTTTAAATCATCAATGCACAATTAATTATGACTTAATCTAAAACATATCAATGAAAATCATAAACCAACAGAAATTTCATTATAATTAGTGATATGAGAAAATTACTTAAGAATAAGGCATAATTCAGGGTTTTTCAAATAATACTATAGTTGATCCCCCACACTTAAGACGTACATTGTCCTCAACGTACAAAGATAGATAATGATTAGTAAGAAAGTGATAAGAGAGGAGAGAGGTGAAACTTCCTGAATTATGGATGAAATCCTTGAAGGATGATCAATGATGAACATGATGACTAGGCATAGGTGAAGGTGGTAGAGAATACTCCGGTGGTGTGTTCATTCCTTGAGTGGCATTTTGATCCTTTTTAAACTGTGAAGTCATCAGTAGAGTTTTTAGGGAGTTCTTATTTAATGGGTGTTGTTAGAGATACTCGAGAGTTAGACGGACAGTGATAAAAGAAATTAAACTATACTAATAAAATTTCTAAACAAGAAAGGTAAAAAGTTCAATTAAGAACTAAAAATAAATATAAAAATGAAAAATAAATATTAAAAATAAAAAATAAAGAAAATAAAAGGCCTCAAAGGTCCTCGCCATCGGCTAGGTCGCGAGGTGGGGTCGACGATGAAATGTGAAAAAGTTGATAATGTCGACCACGACTGCCTCACACGATCGTGTGGCTTTATCGCAGCCTTTGTTCTTTAGGTAGTTTTGATGACAACTGCGTCACACGACCGTGGTGTTTAATTGGAGCCCGTGTCTTGGGGAAAATTTTTGTCCTTTTGCCCCACGGCTATGACCATGCCCATGTACCTACTTGGGTTGACCACACGGCCACGGTCGTGTGTAAGGCCGTGTGGTATGGGAATATGTACGATTAGTTCATAGTTAGGTGCTAAAAGGAAAAAAAAATAGAAGTAAAAATAAGAATGTAAAAATTAATGGGGTTAGTGCTTGGGTTGCCTCCCGAGAAGCGCTTGTTTAAAGTCTTAAGCCAGACTTTACCTCTCATTCACATAATCATGGTGGTTTGAGGAGGTGAAAATCCTTTCTCATGCTATCAATTCGGTTATCGATATATAGTTTAAGTCAAGTGGTGTTTACTTTAAAAGTGTCGAATATAGGATTACTTACCTCGACTGTTCCGTTTGGGCAGACATTAAGTACCTTAAAAGGGATTTCTTCATTCGTTTTAAGGTCTGAACTGGTGATTCAAGGGTCTTTCTTATCCAACAATACCTGATTTCCTATTTTGAAGTGATTTGCTATTCCTATAAGCTTGTCTGGAGATTCCCTCGGCTTTTCCTTAACACGTGTCATTCACTCGTCTAGCTCATCGATCTAAAGCCTTCGTTCCTCATGAGTTATTTCCTTGTTCGTATGAGGTCTAGGATCTGGCTCAGATGTGTGGTTCTGCAGTGCTTCCTGAAAAGAAGCGTTAACTGAATGGTCATTAATAAAATTAATTTTCTCACCTTGATTACTTGATGTCCTAGCTAACTCGAGAGCTTGAAGACTGATTGATTTGGTACCTACACGGAGTATGAGTTTTCCTATACCAACATCAATTTTAGTTCTAGCAGTTGCTAAAAAGGGTTTTCCTAAAATTAAGGGGATACTATTGTCTTCATCCATGTCTAAAACAACAAAGTCTACTGGGAATATAAATCTGTCAATTTTAACTAGTACATATTCAATTATACCCCTAGGAATTCTAATAGTCTTATCATCTAATTGAATACTCATCCTAGTTTGTTTAGGTTTCCCTAGACCTAGCTGTTTAAACATTTTATAAGGCATAATGTTTATGCTTGCCCCTAAATCAGCTAACACGTTATCAACAGATAAACTACCAATTAAACATGGAATTGAAAAACTCCCTGGGTCTATATTTGCCCACACGGTTGAGCACACGGGCGTGTAGCTCGATCGTGTCCCTCATGGTTATATTTTAAAACAAGTCAGGCTCAACCACGGGCTGGACACACAGGCGTGTGACTGGTTGTATGGTGCAAGTCAGTGTCGACCATGGGTGAGACACACGGGCGTGTCTACGACCGTGTGGACAAGTCAGTATGTATGCCCTATTTTGACATGGCTTAGACACACGGGCGTGTCTAACGTCGTAGGAGGCACGCAGCCTGCCCTCACGAGCGTGTGACCTCTATAACTTAGAAAAAATTTTAAATTTATAAGAAATTTTGTATGTGTTTAGTGTAGTCCCGGCCCTATTCTACAGCATGTTTAAGGTCTCGTTGACCTATTCTAGGGACACTTTGAAGTGATTTGTCAGATTAAATTATGAATTGTCCGTAAATATTTCCGATTGTCTGGTAATGTCTCTTAACCTTAAACCAGTGATGGTTATGGGTAGGGGTGTTACAGATAAAATATTTGTTTATTTTGAAACTCGCGTCTTATCCTACTGCTAGCAGTTCATAAATTTATAAATCCCAAATTTTAAGCAAAAATTTGTAAAGGCCTTATTACACGAAATATACCCAAAAATAACCAAATCGTAATTAAAAAATAAACCATAAATAAGTGTTCGAAACCGTGGTCACCTCGAGTTCTCCACTGCACCGATCCGTCTACTATTAAGAATTACCTAAATGGATTAAATAAAAAAGGGTGCATTTTCGCAAACTCAGTGTGTAATCCCCACAAAAACATACACACACAGAAATATCAGATAATAGACATCAATTCACAATTCGGGTCTGAGCCCATTACAGAAACGGTATGGACCTTAGCCCACTCAGATACTGAATCAGACCTATTATATGGCCTTGGCCCATTTCAGACAGAATATGCAGATAACAGAGTCCTACCCACCAGCCTCTACACACTAACTCCGTCCAACCCTAGACACCATGTGGGGATAAAATCAAACCACCCAGCCCTACACACCATGTTGTACCAAATGCGACACATAGTTAGAAATTCGCAGTTGAGCTGCCAGATAATAGGCTTAAAAGCCTTTCAAATACTTCCTCCGAATATCATCAATCCCTCCCCGATGCAATGCAACATACATAAAATGTCATATGAATGATAGTAGTTTATACATTCAGATCAGCATACATGCTTAGTACAGAAATCAAACAGTCAGATCATTTATTTAGGGGTCTAAGCATTGCTTATAGATCCTCTGGTAGGTCCACAGTCGACTTGGGCGACCCGTGCAACCTTATAGAGTTTTCCCAAAAAATGGGTTCACACACCCATGGGCCTACTCATGTGGGCCCACAAGGCCCAAATTGGCCTTATCCACATAGCCTGGCCCAAAATCCCACATTTACGTGTGGTTCACCCGTGTGGGCCTGTGTGGCCCACACGACCCAATTAGTTAATCCCGTGTGTCGCACATGGCCTTACCCATCCATCACACAGCCATGTCACTCGTGCATGGCCTAGCTCGTCGATCACACGGCCGTGTGGTGACTAACAATCTTGCACACAGCCTACCACACGGGTGACCACACGCCGTGTGGCATCAATAGTAAGGTTTTCAGCTTTTAAAACCTCGTTTTCTACATTTTTAGATACACACCTGGTTCATTTTCACTCTTAACGCAATCCCAAGATCACCAACACCTATAATTGATCAGTAAATCACTCAATTATTCACTTAATCGATGAATTGAAACCAACCCAAATGAAATACTTAGCCAATGAGCGATTAAAACTTACCCCTAACACTTTAAACTCAGTTTATTAGTGAAGCAGTATGAAAAGAGTCTTGATCACAAAGATTTGATGCTGCCTAGACATCAGAATAAATACCCCAATCAAAATTTAGCCTCATAAAACACAAGCCACAAGAACTACTTACCGAAGTTACTCAGAGAAATGCCGCAGATGGGGGAGGGAATACGATTGCCATGTAAAACGAAAGCAAAAAGAGAGCAAAAAAAGAGTTAGGAGAAAGGATATTTTTGGCTGGCAAGAGGAAGCACAATGGTATTTTAGGCAGAAAGGAATTTTGGAAAACACAACTGCTCAGAAATTCTGACCCTTTCCTAATTTTCCTCCCACTAATTTTGTTCACAAACCACCACTCAATTTTTGAAACCAACTCAAACTCTTCGTCATTACTTCAAGAAAAAACAATCTCCCCTTGCCTAAGCAGAGATTCAAACTCCAGACCCTTTGCAACATTCACACTCAACTTAACCACTAGACCAGCGGGCCCATTCTGTTAATTACTTACACACTTTAACTTATAAGCCTATTAGCCAGGGTTTGGGTTTTATTCATAAAAATATCAAAATTTACCCAAGTTGATATTTGAACTTGGGACCTCTCAGACACACCCAAACACACCCAAATCACTCAACCACTAAAGCAAATAGGTATTTGTGTCTGGAAATTACAAAAGCCTAATTTAGTAGAAAATCGGGGCGTTACAATCTCCGCCAACCCCTAAATCCAAGCTGGCTTTGAATTCACTATAAAACACAGGAAAATAAACAAAGTAAGCTATAAAGCTTAGTAAACTTGTGTGAGATAAACTTAATGCAATCACATAAACATAACTTAATAATTTGAATACATCAATATGTAGCTTTATTTAACTATCAAACCTTTCAAATACTCATTCACAAAACTATATACTTTAATCATCATTTCTTCGATTGAATGCTAAAATAGTTTATACACATACCTGTGCCATCTCATACCAATCTCATATACATTCTTATCTTTCATTTACCCGTTGAACCATTCGGAATAGAAGTTAGATACTCAAGGGCCTCAAATGATAAGTACATATACCATGTCCCGAAACCAAATCAAGGTAACTTATCTGAAATACTGATATCATGGCTCGAAGCCAAATTAGCCAATATGCATGGCCCGAAGCCAAATCGGTGTATCTCACACCCGAAGTTCTATATCATGGCCCGAAGCCAACTCAAAGGAACCCTAATGGAATGTCACTAGCATCCTAAACTATTCTTAAGGTTTAACCGGCTTCCAACTATCAATTCATCGTCAAATCATTTCCGAACTTTTTTGTAATCACATAATCACAATTCATACTATATCAAAGCACATAAAATACATTTGAAATGATATTATAACACACGAACTTACCTTGGATATTAAAATGGCGAATCGAGTAGATTAGTTGTCACTTTATCTTTTCCTCAATCCAAGTCGTATTTCTCCTTTCTTGTTCTAAATATATGTATAATTAACTTATTTAATCATCTATTCATTCATTTTAGTCCAAAACACACTTTAAAACACATTTACACGTTTGCCCCACATATTTCACATTTTTCACAATTTAGTCCTTATTTCATAAAATCACAAATTAATGAAATTCCAAATATACCGTGCTAGCCAAATTACCATAATGCCCCTAGAAGCCTATAATTTTCATTTATTTCATATTTTAACCACTAAATGTACACATTTATTAATTTAATCCTTATTTTACATTTTCACTAAAAATCACTTAACAAAACTTACTTAACTAGTATCAAATATTCATAATCTATAAAGAAACTTCAAAATACTCATATATTCATCAATGGAAACATTCAAAATCTTTAACATTTTTGTAAATTAGTCCATGGGCTAGCTAGTACTAGATGCAACGATCACAAAAACATAGAAATCATTAAAAACAGGACAAAAATCACTTACCAAATCAAGCTTCAAAGTGACCTAACCTTCAAACTAATTTCATGGCTTTTGTAAACCCTAATTTTTGGCTAACAAGATAATGAAGTACTATTGTTTTGTTTTTATTTTAATTAACCTTTTATTAACTAGTTTACTAAAATAACCTTGGTTATAAATCATTTAAGCTCATTTATTCATGTCCATTTATGTCCACTCACACTAATCATGGTCTAATTACAACATAAGGACCATAAATTTAAAGTTCCATAGCTATTAGACACCTTTAGCTATTAGAACTCAAGTTTTATGCTTTACGTTATTTAGTCCTTTTTTTTATCAAATTGACAATTTAAACGATAAAATTTCTTAATGAAATTTTCACACAATCATTCAATCATGCTGTAAACATTAAAACAATAATAAAATAAATATTTCAAATTCTTATTTGTTGTCCTTAAACGACTGTTCCTATTTGACTAAAAATTGGCTGTTACAACTCTCCCCCTAGGGATTTTCGTCCCCGAAAATCTTACCAGTGAATAAGTTAGGGTACTATTTTCTCATAGCTACCTCAGGCTCCCACGTAGCCTCTTCGACACCATGACGTTGCCACAAGACTTTCATTAAAGCTATGCGTTTGTTTCTCAACTCTTTAATCTCTCGAGACAAAATTCTGATCGGTTCTTCGTTGTACATCATATCAGGTTGAATTTCAATTTCGGCTGGAGAAATTACATGTGAAGGATCCAATCTATATTGACACAACATCGATACTTGAAACACATTGTGGATTTTCTCTAACTTAGTCGGCAAAGCTAGTCGATATGCTACTAGCCCTATTCTTTCAATAATTTCGTACGACCCGATGAAACGCGGACTCAATTTGCCTTTGTGACCAAATAGATGTATTTTCTTCCAAAAAGATACTTTCAAGAATACTTTATCACCGATCTGAAATTCAATGTCTTTTTGTTTCAAATCCGCGTACGATTTTTGACGATCTGTAGCTGCTCTCAAACAATCAAGAATTACTTTCACTTTCTCTTCAGTTTGTCTAACCAAATCAATTTGTGAATCTTTTTTTAGCCAAGCTCAGTCCAATACAATGCAATTCGGCATTTACGACCATACAAAGCTTCGTACGATGCCATCTTTATGCTTGATTGAAAGCTATTATTATATGCAAATTCAACCAACGACAAATATTTCTCACAGTTACCTTCGAGCTTTAAAACACAACATCGGAGCATATCTTCAAGAATCTGAATTACTCGTTCAGACTGTAAGTCAGTTTGCGGATAAAAAGCTATACTAAAATTCAACCTCGTACCTAAAGCTTCTTGTAATTTCTTCCAAAATCGTGATGTGAACCTTAGATCTCTATTTGAAATAATCAAAACTGGCACCCCATATAATTTATCGATTTTAGCAATGTACAACTCAGCTAACCTATCGAGTGAATAGTCAATATGTACTGGGATGAAATGTGCTGATTTCATTAATCGGTCCACGACAACCCAAATAACATCTTTATTTTTGGAGACAAAGTCAATCTTGATACGAAATCCATCGTAACTCTGTCCCATTTCCACTCTGGTATCATCACCGGCTGAAGTAAACCCGAAGGCACTTGATGTTTAACTTTAACTTGCTGACACACTAAACATCTTGATACAAATTTAGAAATGTCACATTTCATACCCGACCACTAATGCAGTTGTTTCAAATCATTATACATTTTAGTACTTCCAAGATGAATGGATAAACAACCACTATGTACCCCGTGTAAAATTTTTTGAATCACTTTTGGATTTTTCGGTACGTAGATTCTCTCTCAGAACATCAAACAACCATCAGATCCAATTTGGTACTCTAAATCACTAGTCGACTCGCATTGCACTCTTATAGCTTACAATTCACTATCACATTTCTGAGCTTCGCAAATTTGCTAAAGAAATATTGGTTTAGCTTTTAACTCAGCTAAAATCGAACCATCATCAGATAATGTCAACCGTGTATTTATTGCTCTCAAGGCAAACAACAACTTTCTACTTAAAGCATCCGCGATTACATATGCTTTCCCCAGGTGATAATCAATTACTAACTCATAGTCTTTTAGTAATTCAAGTCATCTCCATTGTCACAAATTCAAATCTTTCTGAGTCATAATATACTTTAAGCTTTTATGATCAGTAAAGATGTGGCATTTTTCAACGTACAAATTATGACGCCAAATTTTCAATGCGAAAACTATAGCAGCCAATTCTAAATCATACTTCGGATGATTCTTTTCATGCGGTTTCAACTGTCTGGAGGCATAAGCTACAACTTTTCCCTCTTGCATCAATATGCAACCTAAACTTTTCAATGACACGTCACTGTAAATCACAAATTCTTTAACCGACTTAGGTTGAACCAACACTGGTGCCTCAGTTAACAACACATTAAATTGATCGAAACTTTGTTGTCATTTCTCAAACCATTCAAACTTTACATCTTTCTATAGCAATCTAGTCATCAGTGTAGCAATCATCAAGAACCCTTTAACAAAACATCGATACTAACTAGCCAATCCTAAAAAACTTCTGACCTCAGATATATTTCTAGGTGGTTTCCAGTCAATAACTGCAGAAATCTTGCTCGGATCAACTCGAATATCATCTACCAAAACAATATGTCCCAAAAATCCTACTTCCCAAAGCCAAAACTCACACATACTAAATTTAGTATATAGTTGCTTATCTCTCAAGGTTTACAATACAATCCTCAAATGCTCGGCATGCTCAAACTCACCTTGTGAATAGATCAAAATGTCGTTAATGAGCACAACAATAAATCTATCTAGATACGGTATAAAGATCCGATTCATCAAATCTATAAAAATAGTAGGAGCATTAGTTAGTCCAAAAGGCATAACAAAGAATTCATAGTATTTGTACCTCATTCTGAACACAATTTTCGGCACATATGAGTCTTTAACTCACAATTGATAATAGTCCGGTCTCAAATCAATCTTCGAAAACACTGTTGCACCTTTCAACTGATCAAACAAATCGTCTATTCTCGGTAATGGATACTTATTCTTTATTGTAACCTTGTTGATTTCTCTATAGTCAATACACATTCTCATTGACCCGTCTTTCTTCTTTACAAACAATATTGGCGCACCCAAGGCGAAAAACTCGATCGCGCAAAACCTCTATTTGTTAACTCTTGTAACTAAGCATTCAACTCTTTCAACTCTGTCAGAGCCATTCTATACGGAGCTATAAATATCGGAGATGTTCCGGTACTAATTCAATAGCAAACTCAACCTCTCTGACCGGTGGCAATCCAGGCAATTTTTCTGGAAATACATGTAGGTATTCACAAACCACAAGCACCGATTCAATGTTCTTTTCTGACACATTAGTATCTAAAACATATGCCAGGTAAGCATAGCAACCTTTTCTCACATATCTCTTAGCTGACATAGTCGATATCACAACTGGTAATCCATTATCAGATTCAATCCAAAGAATTTCATTATTCTGACATTTCAATTCTATAATCTTTCGTCTACAGTTTACAATGGCATCATGTAGAGTCAACCAACCCATACCCAGAATCACATCAAACTCATCAAATGGTAAAAGCATCAGGTTTGCCAGAAAATAGTAACCCCGAGTCATTAAAGGATAGTTCTTGCATACTTTGTCAACTAGAACATACTTTCCTAAGGGATTTGATACTTTAATTACAATTTCTGTAGACTCAAAGGCAATTTCTTACTAGACACTAAATTCTCACAAATATATGAATGTGTCGATCCATGATCAATTAAAGCAATCACAGTAATGTGTCGATCCAGGATCAATTCAATCAATCACAGTATTATCGTAAAGAAAAAATGTACCGGTGATCACATCTGGTGATGATGCTTCTTCGTGAGTGCGAATAGCGTAAGCTCTGGCCCATGCTCTAGCTTCGAATCTCACAGCTGAATCCCTAGTCACACCTCTACCACTGGACACATTCCTCGTGTTTCTCGGTGGTCTACCTCTCGCAATCGTATTGCTCGATCTAGCATTCTGGAATTTATCTTTCTCGGATAACTCTAGGCAATCTCGAATAAAATGATCTGGCAAGCCACATTTGAAACAAGCTCTATTATTTTTATTCCAGCACTCTCCAAAATGTTCCCTCTCACGTTGTTGACACTCAGGTTTTCTATTTCTCACACTGCCAACACTCAAGAAAGAAGTAGCTTGAGCTTTAGGACTCACATGTTGATTTCCACGATCTCTATTCTATATCCCAATGATGCATTTGATCGATTATATGAATCTCAGAATTTCTTTGATGAAGAATGATAAGGTTTATTCATCGGTCTTTTCTTCGAATCTCTAGCCTCTAAATTAGCTTTCTTCTTTTCTCGGCTAAAATCTTCGGCTTTGCAAGCTCTATCAACCAGAACAATAAACTCTTTCAAGTTTAAAACCCCTACCAGAAGTTTAATGTCCGTCGACAAACCGCTTACACATAATCTTTTCGGTAGAAACATACTCCCAAGCGTACTTGCTCAACTGTACAAATTCTCTTTCATATTCGGTTACATCATCCACTTTGTTTCAGTTTTAAGAACTCTTTATGCTTTTGATCCAGAAACTGTTGACTGATATATTTCTTTCAGAACTCAGTCTGAAAGGATTCCCAAGTGACTCTCTCCCTCAGCACCACTGATACTAACGTATTCCACCACTGATATGCGGTGTCTCTCAAAAGGGATATAGGACACTTTAAACATTCAGCCAGCATGCAAGAAAGCTCATCAAACACTCAAATCGTATTTTCAAGCCAAAATTCAGCTCTCTTAGGGTCATCATCAACATTAGCTTTGAACTCTTCAGCCCTGTGTTTATAGATCTTATCTACTAGAGGCTTGTTCAATCTTAAAAGTTCGACTCCTTAATGAGCTACGAGAACTAGTTGGGATTAGGTAGAGGTGGAGGTTGTTGAGGAGCTGGGTTTATTCGAATATATTATGTGAACCATTCGTTCATCATTTGGAAGAAGGCTTCTCTAGCCTCTCTATCCTAGCTACCCAATACGGCTCTAGAATCAGACGGTGCTCTCCCTTGAGCGGGAGCGGGTGCATTATTCTCAACCTCATCAGCTACAGCTTGATTGGGATCCATTTACTATATGAAAACACATTTTAAAATGTCAGCAGTCATCACACTATCACAGTTTATATATGGCATGTATAGCTAAACTCTCACACACGCTACATTAGTCCTAGAATCGACTAAACCATAACTCTGATACCAATAAATGTAACACCCCTTACCAGTATTCAACGCTGAAATAGGGTTACAGAGTATTACCAAACTTACAACACATTCAAACATACTTTTCATATTCATTTTATCAAATCATATAATCGTCATTCAATCTCAATCAATTTTTCTCTAATACAAGCCTACGAGGCCCTAAACATGCTTTGGGAGTGATTCGAGACTAAACATATAACTTATAAAACTTTCACAAAACTTAGACAATTTTTCCCAAAATAGGGGACACACGCCCGTGTGGCCAAGTTGTGTGTCTCACACAGCCACCAGACACACCCGTGCCACAGGCCGTGTAGACATTCAAAATGGAAGCACATGGCCGTGTTTGACCCCGTGTAACTCTTTGACTTGGGTCACACAGCCAGCACACACGCCCGTGTGCCAGGCCGTATGCTAGACCATGCCAAACATGTAGGGTACACTAACTTATACCACATGGCCATGTCACACGCCCGTGTGTGAGGCCGTATGGAGCATACTGACTTGATTTCTAAAACCACACCAGGGGACACATGGCCGTGTAACATAGCCGTGTGTGGCACACAGTTGAGACACCAATTCAAACATAAATCATGCATATTCTATACTACATTTCTCAATACACGTAAGTAGTCAAATAAACCAATTTATTTATACCAAACCTCACAACCTTAAATCACCAATATAACTACTCAAAAACAAGCATTCTATACTTTGGTTCACTAGTAACTAACATTACCAATAACTACATTTAACCATTTAACAATTTCCATATCAATCATATATGCACACAACCAAATCCACCAAATTAAGATAACAGTCATGGCCATATTTACAAACCAAAACATATTTCATTACAAGTTATTACAAATAACCAAAATCACTATCAACCCATAATCAAAATGACTCCAGATACCTATACATGCCATATTCTTAAAATACCAAAGTTCTTAGGTACCAAGTGATAAGTAGGTAGTGTGAAGTGATCTCGGATGACCCCTAAATTCAAGCTGGCTTTGAATTCACTACAAAACACAAAAAAATAAACAAAGTAAGCTATAAAGCTTAGTAAGCCCGTATGAGATAAACTTAATGCAATCACATAAACATAACTCAATAATTTGAATACATCAATATGTAACTTTACTTAACTATCAAACCTTTCAAATACTCATTCATAAAACTATATACTTTCATCATCATTTCTTCGATTTAATGCTAAAATAGTTTATAGACATACATGTACCATCTCGTACCAATCTCATATACATTCTCGTCTTTCATTTACCCATTGAACCATTCGAAATAGAAGTCGGATACTCAAGGGTCTCACACGATAAGTACCTAATCAAGGTAACTTATCTAAAATAATGATATCATGGCCCGAAGCCAAATCAGCTGATATGCATGGCCCGAAGTGTAACAGCCCAATTTAGGGGGCTAGTCGGAACAATGATCTCGGGGTCACTAATATGAGGCTAGAGAAAATTATTTTCATGTTATTTTATGAGCCAGAGCATGATTATATGAGTACATGAGAATTTTGGTAATTTTATTTTAGCGATTTCATGTTTAATCGCGAAAGAGGACTAAATCGCATAAAGTGCGAAAGTTCTATCCTATAAGCTAAAGGTACCAAATAGCCATAAATTGTAAATTTTAGGTCTTTAAAAGGTAATTTTTCCCCTTGTAAAGGCTTCACCGACCATAGGGAAAAAGGATTGACCAGGTTGGTTAAAGTTGGTGAGTAGGTGGACTAAATTGATAGTTTAATATTAGAATAAAAAAAAGGAAGATATCATCTTTCTCTCCATCTTTATCCACTGAAATTAGCAAGTAAAATAGAGGTTTGAAAGCTCAAAATTTTTAGCAAGCTCTCCTCCATTCTAGTAAGTGTTCTAATGATATTTTCTTGAAGATAGTTGTCTTTTTTAGACCCCTAAAGCTTAAGTTTTCAAATGAAGGGACTATTGTGCAATATGATGAAAAGTTTAAAGTTTTTACATGATAGCTATCATTTTTACTTGCTGCATTTTTATGGAATAAAATGAATCTTAATTGTTAGATGAACAACTCTTGTGAAAGGTGTTGTCTTGAAAACACCAAATAGGACCTTAATGAAAAGGTTACAAAATTTGTAGTAAGTATGTGAAATGTTGAGTTTTGATGATAGATATAAGAGTATTAAATGTTCACCTAGGCTTGTTGAAGGTACAAATACGATTAGAATTTATTTTCAAGCCTAGGGGCAAAATGGTCATTTTGCCAAAGTCTAGGGGTAAAATAGTAATTTTACCTAAGCATGATTTTTGAAATGCTTTAATTGATGTGGCTAATTTACTATTATAGAGCAAGAAGAACCAAGAATCCACCGCGATCGGGGAAAGAATAAAGTCTCGGACTAGACCGTCGAGCTAGCTCATTTTGAAATCGAGGTAAGTTTGTATGTTATAGATTCAACCTTCATTTAAGCATAATTGAGAATGCTTGGTATCATATTGATGCATGATACTCTACAAAATTGAGTAAATGATGTTGAATAAAAGGTTGAAGTCTAAGTGGACTATAATTCATGTAGAAATGCTATCATTAAAACATGAGATATGGATAAGGTCCCATATAAGACCATGTTCAGGACATGGCATCAGCACCGGATTGAGATTCTCATATAAGACCATGTCTGGGACATGGCATCGGTACCGAATTGAGATTTTCAGACAAGACCATATTCGAAATATGGCTTTGGTATTGAAAATGGAAATCGTATAAGACCATATTTGGGATATGGCATCGACACTTGATATGAGATTCCGTATAAGACCATATCCTGGATATGGCATCGGTATTCAAAGGTGACTCCATGTAAGACCACCTCTGGGATGTGGCATTGGCCTCGTATTTATATTAATGGCAATATTATGCATATTTAAGTATCCCTAGTGATTAATGGCATAAGTAACTGGGTTAGAGGTAGATATGAGATTTAGTACTAAAGTCTTGTGAATGAGTGAATACAGGTACTCATGAATGATTCACGAAGAAATAATTACGATGTGTGGCACGCTATGTGCTAAATAAGGGCAATTGTAAGTATGGCAAGGAGCTTGTAACTTGTGTATGGTTATTTAATGCCATGAATGGATTATATTATGAGCTTATTGTTGCTATTTATTTCCATGCAAACTTACTAAGCTTTATGCTTACCCCTTTTATTGCCCTTCTTCCTTCTAGTATTGCCAAGATAACTCAAGGAACGCAGACGTAGGAGTTCAGAAATCAAACTATCGACATCACTTTGGTATAACAATTTATACTTATTTTGAGTATGGCATGTATAGGACTCATGATCGTTGTTTTGTCGAGTTTTAAAATTTATAAAGAGAATGATCGAACCTAAAAATTAACTCTGACAACGACTTAAGGCAAGTGTACCTATCGAAAAGTAGTATAGCTTAGGCAAGATCGGATTATCGAACCCAAAGGAACTAAAAGTACTAATACTAACTTTCTTTTTATTATTTAGCCTAAAATAAAGTGAATGTAATATCCGTGATTTAGGGGCTATGCATTTTTATTTGAACGTATGTGATTGCATGCCTCTGTGTGTGATTTGAATGTGATTTGGGGGCTTCAAGAACCTTGGGATGTAGGTAGGAGCCTTAGAGGTTATTAGATTTTTAAGCCCAAAAAAAGGGGAACTAAGGGAGTTAGGCCTTAAGGAGATTATTGTGTGGTTTAGAACACGAATAACCCAGTGGTAAGGTGGCAAGGAGGCGCCACTTAGGGCCTTGTGAGGTGACGCCACAAGGAGTGAGAAGGGCCTAGGTTCGAGCAGCAAGGGAAGCGTTTTGGAGTTTTATTTTTCAGCAAGGAAGGGTAGTGGTGGATGGCACAAGGACTCTGATGGAGGAAGTATAGATTGGGTCTGACAACTTAGAGATTCGGCTAAGGTAGAGTGAAAAGGGGGATTGAGTGGAGAGAAGGAAAGTTGGCGAAATGGAGGGGACTTTGGAGAGGGCATATTCGGTTCAGATGGGGAGCTAAGTGCCAAAATTACTTAGTCTTTCTACTCATCTCTTGACCAAACCCTCACCCTTCTCTTCTCTTCTTTTCTTTTCTTTTGATTGAAAGCCTAAACCTATTCTCTTAATCTTGGAAAACAAAAACCATACAAGACAAACAACCTTCCTCTTCTTCTTTGCATCGATTCCTCCATTCTCAAAATCCGTAAGAACTTTTCTCTTCATTTCTTTGAGATCATAGCCAAACACCATAGATCCTCAACCCTTTTCTCTTATCTCCTTGGTGTTGGCGAATCCGTGGACTCTATTTCGTCGGATCTACTAATTGGTAAGGGTTCTTCTATTCCAATTTCTTTCCTTTTTCCTTTTGATTAGCGAAATAAAGGACTCTAATCCCTTATGTTTCTTTGGTCAAAACCATGAAGGTGGGTTTCGAGATTCTTTTGTAGCCGACGGTAGAAGAAGATCTTTTCGGGATTTAAGACCCAAGGTAAGCAAGGCATACTATTTGGCCAAGGGCCACTTTTACTTGTTCAAAGGCTATGCTGATTCTAATTATGGTGTTTTAGGGAGTCTTCGACAAATCTTCGGGATTTGGCTAAGCAATCTAGGTAAGGGTTCTAGTGTTTCAGATTCGTTTCTTATTTGTTCAAAAGCCGAGAACTAACCGTTTGAGTGTACTAGTGCTTAGCCGATTGCAAGGGGGAAATCATCATGAAGTTTTGGGATTTGGTTAGTAACCAAATCGGTAGCAAGGTAAGGATTTTGGTTGTGTTAACCCTTCGAGATTTGCTGTTTAGTCGAATGGCCTCCTTGCTAATATGCCTAGTGTTGGCCGAATGTAGGAAAAAGGGAACTAGTGCATTAGATCGGAGTTTTTGGGATTCAGTAATCGCGTTAGTAACCAGGTGTGTAACCCTACACTAAATTCCCGATAGTTTAATAATAATTATGTTAATCATGTGTTAGTGAAGTGACGAATAAATATGGCTAAGGGTACCATTTAATGGTACTGTGTATTTAGGTACGTTATCCCTTAACACTCGTAAATAATGTTCAACAACATTGATGTGAAAAAAATGTGGAATTCCATTATGATTTTGGGGTAAGGTAAATTGCATGATAAATAGCATGTTTTGTATGTTGCATGGGCATATGGGTGATTATGTTAAAGGGGAAGTGATCTGGTGGTTTCTACCACATTATCTGGTGACTATGTCGCATATCATGAATTTGATGACTCTGTCACATTATCTGGTGGCTATGCCACAATTATAAGGGTGATGTGCAGTTGACTGCAACGATTGCCTTTGATGGTGTGTAGCGGATGGAGGGTCAATTTAGTAATCCCCACGGTGTGATTGGTAGGTACGGGTGATGTGTAGAGGATGGATATCTAGGTGGGTTCGGGTTGCATCATTGTTTATATTGGCTCGTATGTGATATGATATGTTATAACAGTTTGGGAGTCTGTGATGGTTGTTACACACTGAGTCTGTTGACTCACCCTTCGTGGGCTAACATTTTGTAGATGGCACTCAGTAAATGGACCGGGTCGGCAGGAACTTAGTGGTGGCCATGCACAGCTCAGTTTTTTCGGTCTTGTTTTTATGTTTATTTTGATTTATTTTGGGTTATGTTTTGATGTAATAAGGCCATTATAACTTAACTGTTTTATTTATGTGTTTTAAATTTTTATTATGATACGAACAACATCGATCAAGACGATTAAACATTTTCGTAAAACAACATCAATTGTTTTTAAGTCAAACGCCTACGGTTTTCAAGTTAACAATAATAAACCCTAAAATTTGGTTTTTCTTAAACTTGTAAATTTCTAAGAGTAGAAGATAACTTTTAAAACAAAACTTAGATTTCAACTCGGTTTTTTTAACTTGAGAACAATCCAAATCTATTTTCTTCAAAACCACCAAGATTTTCAAAATGTCATACGAGACCTAACTACGTTTTACTCAAGGAGCATGCTAGATCTGGTCAGGGCTTGTGGGCCGGGTTTGTTGTGTTTCAATTTTGGTATCAGAGCCCAGTTCAAAACTCGGCCTTGAGGGCTTTTGGGCCCAAAACGTATTTTTATTTTGAAATTAAGTTTTACAAAAGAATAAGCAGGTTTTCTGGCATGGCTCCTGAGTCTTCGGGCCGCAGTCCACCAGGTAAGTACCCCTACCCATTGTGTGATTTGTATGTGGGAATTATGGGGACGTAGATTAGTAGATTAGGAGCTAATGAACCCTAAGATTAGCTTACTCCAACATAGAATTGCATAAAATTTGAAGTCTAACCAAACAAACCTGTGAGTGAGTCACCGAGTTAAGGGTGTGGCAACCACAGCGCATGTCTAGGATTGGATTTAGGGGAGCTTGGTATTTAAGCGATCTAGTGACTCACCTCCTCTTCGCTCGAATCCTACCTAGTGCGTAGTAACGGTTCACCCTAACCAAGAGGACTTAATCACTGGCTAAATTCAATAATTAAAACCTGAAAGGGACCAATCACCTTGTTTTGTACAACCTTAAAATTAAACCTTGACTTCAAAATTACCAATGTACCCTTGATTCGAAAAATGACCAAAATACCCCTAATTTGCAAGTTGACCAAATTACCCCTAACTTGAAAAATTTCCAAAAATACCCACGGTATGGAAAGTTGCCAAAGTACCCCCGAATTAAAAATTTCCCAAAATACCCTTATATCGTAAAATCACCTGGAATCATATTTTACAAAAATTACCGAAATACCCCTGGTTTGTAAAATTACAAAAAAATACCCTCAGTTTATAAAACTACCATATTACCCTTGAATCTTCTTATAAAAAATATTCTTATTTTGCAAAAATACCCAGAAACCTCTATTTTACTAAATTTCAAAATACCATGATTTGGAAAATTACGAAAATACCCTTGTAGGATAAAATTACGGAAATACCCCTGGATAGTGGAAAACAACAATAATGACAACCACAACACTTTTCTGTAATGAACACAAGTTCATGAATGATGATGATTGAATGAATAAACTTGAGACGGTAGTGTGTGTGTATGAATTCAAAATAACTACTTTTTAGAACTATTAATCATAAGACTGCTCGCGATAAATTAGTGGAAAAAAATAATGATTCATAAAACTCTTAATTAGATAAACGCAACTCGAAAGAATGAGGTCTAGAGGACGTGGTCGTAATGTGCGTGGCTGTGGTAGAGGCCGAATGACCGTATCGGAACCCGTTAGGTCTGGTCAAGGGTCCAAAAATGAAATGCCACCACCACTAGCTGTTGGTGTTGAATATTAGGATCAGACGGGGGATGATGCAGTATTGCAGGCGATGCTGCGAGTTCTTGAGAGGGTGGCTGGAGCAGGTGGAGGTATGGGAGCTCGATAATCTATACCCGAGCGACTCTGAGCCAATGGAACTGAGGTATTTCGAGGTATATCTGGTGTGGCGCCCAATATGGCTAAGTATTGGTTGGAGGCGATGGAGCGAATTATGGATGATTTGAACCTGAATGCCGAGGATAAATTGAAAGGGGTAGTGTCGCTTCTCCGTGATGAGTCATACCAATGGTGGCTCACAGTTCAGGATGGTTCTACAGTAGATGATCTCACTTGGAAATATTTTAAGGTGGCGTATCAGAAGAAGTACATTGGGACTAGCTATATTGATGCGCAGAGGAAGGCGTTTCTAAGTCTGGTTCAGGGGAATAAGTCCGTAGCGGAGTACGAGGTAGAATTTTTAAGGTTGAGTCGATACGCTCGAGGTATTGTGGCTACGGAGCATGAACGATGTGTTCAGTTCGAGGATGGACTGAGGGATGACCTAAGATTGTTGATTGGTCCACAGCAGGAGCAGGAGTTTACTGTGTTGGTAGAGAAGGCTAAGGTAGCTAAAGGGGTTAAGGAGTCTGTGAGACAGAACACGGACAAGAATAGGCAAAAGAGAGGTTTTGGAACATCAGGGTCATCCAGGAATGTTCAAAAGAGACCTAGAACAGATGGGTCTCGAGGTCAGCAAGTTGCTACGGGAGGACAGTACCGTACTTGTGCTCAGTGTGGAAAGATGCACTTGGGAGAGTGTTGGAAGAAGATGAGAGGATGTTTCAAGTGTGGGTCCAAGGATCACATGATTAGGGATTGTCCTATGAAAACAGATGGAAGCCACCCGGTAGTCGTGGTCTTAATCAGCAGGAAGGATGGGCAAAGCAACCATCTGCAGGTCATGGTCCCATTGGGCAGAGGTAATGGCTCTAGAAGAGGTCGGGGAATGTCGGACAGAGGTGTTGGTAACACGGAGGTGAGACAGCCAGGTCTAGTGTATGCAGTTCGTCGGAGGGAGGATGGTGACGCACCTGATGTCATAATGGGTATGTTCCTTATCTTTGGATTACCCTTTATTGTATTGATAGATATTGGGTCAACTCATTCATACATTTCTAGTAAGGTGTCTGGAACTCTGCATGTAAACTCTGAGACTGTACCTAGGAAGATAATTGTACTTAGTCCTTTAGGGCAATCAGTAGTATTAGACAAACTCTTTAGGGTAGTACCTTTGGAAGTTCAGGGGGCGCAGTTTCTAGCTGACTTAATGGAGCTGCCATTCGAGGAATTTGATTTAATCTTAGGTATGGACTGGTTGGTGAAGTACCATGCGAATGTGGATTGTGCTGCTAAGAGCATGTCGTTAAGAACTTCTGACGACAAAGAGGTTGTGGTGATGGGCGAGAGGCGGAATTGCTTGTCGAATGTGGTATCTGCCCTTAAGGCAAAGAAGATGGTGAGAAAAGGGTGTGTAGCTTTTCTGATGTTGATCAGTGCCTTAGAGGCTAAGGAAGCAGCTGTAGGAGGAGTTAGAACAGTAAGAGAATTTATGGATGTCTTTCCAGAGGAGCTGCATGGGTTACCCACGGACAGGAAAGTGGAGTTCAAAATTGATTTACTGTCGGGTATAGCTCTTGTGTCAATTGCTCCATACCGAATGGCACCAAAGGAGTTAGTAGAGCTTAAAGCTCAGATCCAAGAGTTACTCGATCGTGGGTTTATTCGACCTAGTGAGTCTCCATGGGGAGCACCGGTCCTATTCGTGAAGAAGAAGGACGGGACTATGCATATGTGCATAGTTTACCAGCAGTTGAATAAACTGGCCATCAAGAACAAGTATCCATTGCCAAGAATAGATGACTTGTTCGATCAGCTTAAGGGGGTCGCAGTATTTTCGAAGATAGATCTAAGGTTGGGATATCATCAGCTTAAGGTGAAGGAGGCAGATATCCATAAGACATCTTTCTGAACTAGATATGGGCATTATGAGTTCTTGGTAATGCTGTTCGGATTGACAAACGCCCCAGCTATGTTCATGGATATGATGAGCCGGGTTTTCAAGCCTACTTGGATCGGTTCGTCGTTATGTTCATAGACGATATCTTAGTGTATTCCAAGTCTGAAGAAGAACACGATGAGCATCTTCGGGTTGTGTTGCAAGTGTTAAGGGAAAAGATGCTATATGCCAAGTTCAACAAGTGCGAATTTTGGCTGAAGGAAGTTACGTTCTTAGGGCATGTGGTGTCTACCAAAGGAATAAGGGTGGATCCTCGGAAGATTGAGGCAGTATTAGATTGGAAACCACCTAAGTCTGTGGCTGAGGTTCGTACTTTCTTGGGGTTAGCAGGCTACTATAGGAGATTTGTTGAAGGGTTCTCGTCAATAGCAGCACCTTTGATGAAGTTGCTAAGAAAGGAGGTATCTTTCGTATGGGCGGATAAGCAGCAGGAGAGTTTTGAGAAGCTTAAGCAAGTATTGACAGAGGCTCCGGTTTTGATTCAGCCAGAAGCAGGGAAAGACATCGTGGTATATTTTGATGCTTCCCATACAGATTGGGATGTGTTCTTATGCAAGACGGGAAAGTGGTCGCTTATGCATCTCGACAATTGAGGCCACATGAGGTTAACTATCCAACGCATAATCTGGAATTGGCTGCGGTAGTTTTCGCTCTTAAAGTGTGGAGGCACTATTTGTATGGAGAAAGGTCGGTGATCTACATGGACCACAAGAGTCTTAAATATTTGCTGACTCAGAAGAAGCTGAATTTGAGACAGCGTAAGTGGGTGGAGTTGTTGAAGGAGTACGATTGCTCAATAGAGTATCATCCGGGCAAGGTAAATGTAGTGGCAGATGCCCTAAGTCAGAAAGTGGTGTCGAAGTTAAGGGTGATGTTTGCACATTTGAGCCTTTTTTATGATGGAAGTTTGCTAGCAGAGTTGCAAGTGAAGCTAACGTGGTTAGGTCAAGTACAGGAGAAACAATTGGTAGATGGTAAACTAAGTGCAAAACTGCTGCAAGTACAAAATAGGGAGTTGGAAGACTATGGTGTAAACAGTGATGGAGTACTGTGTTTTCGAGGCAAGGTCTGTATGCCGAAGGATGGGGAGTTAAGGCAGAAAATTCTTTAGGAATCGCATAGTAGCCCTTATACTATGCATCCTGGAGGAAGTAAGTTATAGAGGGATTTACGGAGCAGATTACGGTGGCACGGTCTTAAGCGAAGTTACTGAGATTTGTAGGGAAGTGTTTAACGTGTCGACAAGTCAATTTGAACACCAAGCACCGTTAGGATTGCTTCAGCTGATAAAGATTCCGTAATGAAAGTGGGAGAGAATTACCATGGAATTCGTTAGTGGGCTTCCCCTTACGCCTACTAAGAAGGACTCGAGATGGGTGATAGTAGATCGGTTGTGAAGTCTGCACATTTCATACCAGTGCGGATTGACTATTCTCTGCAGAAATTGGCAAAGTTGTATGTAGTAGAAATTGTGAGGCTGCACGGAGTACCGGTGTCAATTATTTCGAATAGGGATCTGAGGTTCACATCGAGGTTTTGGAAAGCACTACATCAGGCTTTAGGCACCAAGTTAAACTTCAGCACAGCATTTCATCCGCAGTCGGATGGCCAATCTGAGCGGGTAATTCAAGTGCTAGAGGATATGTTAAGGGGTTGCGTGATAGACTTCAGAGGAAGCTGGGAGAAGTTCTTGCCTTTAGCGGAATTTGCGTATAATAACAGCTATCAAGCAAGTATTCGGATGGCACCGTACAAAGCGCTATATGGACGGAAGTGTCGCACTCCTACGTGTTGGACAGAATTGGGGGAACATCAGGTTTTGGGTCCGGAGATTGTGGCAAAATCGGAAGAAAAGGTTAGAGTGATTCAGACACGGTTGAAGGAGGCATCGGACAGACAAAAGTCATATACAGATCTTAAGCAGAAGGAGATTGAGTTTGCTGTGGGAGATCAGGTGTTTCTCAAAGTTTCGCCATGGAAGAAGGTGATGAGATTTGGTCGCAAGGGAAAGTTAAGTCCTAGGTTTATAGGGCCTTATCAGATTCTAAAGCGGGTTGGACCAGTAGCGCATCAGTTAGAATTACCTTCGGAGTTGAAGCAGATGCACGATGTGTTTCACATTTTAATGCTACGTCATTATCGATTGGATCCATCTCATATAATACCGGTTGAGGAGGTAGAGCTGAGACCAGATCTGTCCTATGAGGAAGAGCCGATTCAGATTCTGAAACGGGATGTGAAGGTGCTTCGGAGGAAATCAGTCCCTCTAGTCAAAGTGTTATGGCATAACCATGGATCGGAGGAGGCTTCGTGGGAGTTAGAAGAAACAATACGACAGTAATACCCTCATTTATTTTAGCTAGGTAATTTTGAGGTCGAAATTATTTTAAGGGGGTAGAACTGTAATATCCGTGATTTAGAGGCTATGCATTTTTATTTGAATGTATGTGATTGCATGCCTGTGTGTGATTTGAATGTGATTTGGGGGCTTCAAGAACCTTGGGATGTAGGTAGGATCCTTAAAGGTTATTAGATTTTTAAGCCCAAAAAAGGGGAACTAAGGGAGCTAGGCCTTAAGGAGATTATTGTGTGGTTTAGAACACGAATAACCCAGTGGTAAGGTGGCAAGTAGGCTCCACTTAGGGCCTTGTGAGGTGATGTCATAGGGAGTGAGAAGGGCCTAGGTTCGAGCAGCAAAGTAAGCGTTTTGGAGTCTTATTTTTCAGCAAGGAAGGGTAGTGGTGGACGGCACAAGGACTCTGATGGAGGAAGTATAGATTGTGCCTGACAACTTAGAGATTCAGCTAAGGTAGAGTGAAAAGGGGGATTGAGTAGAGAGAAGGAGAGTTGGCGAATGGAGGGACTTTGGAGAGGGCATATTCTTGGTTACGTATAGGGAGCTAAGTGCCGAAATTGCTTAGTCTTTCTACTCATCTCTTGACCGAAACCTTCACCCCTTCTCTTCTCTTCTTTTCTTTTTGTTTTTGATTGAAAGCCTAAACCTATTCTCTTAATCTTGCAAAAATCGAAGACCATACAAGACATCAACCCTTCCTCTTCTTCTTTGCATCGATTCCTCCATTCTCAAAAGCCAGAAGAACTTTTCTCTTCATTTGCTGAAATCATAGCCGAAACACCATAGATCCTCAACCCTTTTCTCTTATCTCCTTCAGTGTTGGCCGAATCCGTCAGACTCTATTCCATTAGATCTACTAGTTGGTAAGGGTTCCTCTATTCCAATTTCTTTCCTTTTTCCCTTTTGCTTAGCTGAAATAAAGGACTCTAATCCCTTATGTTTCTTTGGCCAAAACCATGAAGGTGGTTTTCGAGATTATTTTGTAGCCGACGGTAGAAGGAGATCTTTTGGGATTTAAGACCCAAGGTAAGCAAGGCATACTATTTGGCCAAGGGCCACTTTTACTTGTTTAAAGGCTATGCCGATTCTAATTATGGTGTTTTAGGGAGTCTTCGACAAATCTTCAGGATTTGGCTAAGCAATCTAGGTAAGGGTTCTAGTGTTTCAGATTCGTTTCTTATTCGTTCATAAGCCGAGAACTAACTGTTTGAGTGTACTAGTGCTTAGCCGATTGCAAGGGGGAAATCATCATGAAGTTTCGGGATTTGGTTAGTAACCAAATCGGTATCAAGGTAAGGATTTTGGTTGCGTTAACTCTTGGGATTTTCTATTTAATGAATGGCCTCCTTGCTAATATGCCTAGTGTTGGCCGAATGTAGGAAAAAGGGAACTAGTGCGTTGAATCGAAATTTTCGGATTGATGTCGCGTTAGTAACGGTGTGTAACCTACACTAAATTCTCGATAGTTTAATAATAATTATATTAATCATGTGTTAGTGAAGTGACGAATAAATATGGCTAAGGGTACCATTTAATGGTACTGTGTATTCAGGTACGTTATCCCTTAACACTCGTAAATAATGCTTAACAACATTGATGTGAAAAAAATGTGGAATTCCATTATGATTTTGGGGTAAGGTAAATTGCATGATAAATAGCATGTTTTGTATGTTGCATGGGCATATGGGTGATTATGTTAAAGGGGAAGTGATCTGGTGGTTTTTACCACATTGTCTAGTGACTATGTCACATATTAAGAATCTGGTGACTCTATCACATTATCTCGTGGCTATGCCACAGTTATAAGGGCGATGTGCAATTGACTACAGCGACTGCCTTCGATGGTGTGTAGCGAATGGATGGTCGATTTTGTAATCCCCACGGTGTGATTGGTAGGTACGGGTGATGTGTAGAGGATGGATATCTAGGTGGGTTCGGGTTGCATCATTGTTTATATTGGCTCGTATGTGATATGATATGTTATGACCTGTTTGGGAGTCTGTGATGGTTGTTACACACCGAGTCATTGACTCACCCTTCGTGGGCTAACATTTTATAGATGGCACTCGATAAATGGACCGGTCAGGAACTTAGTGGTGGCCATGCACAGCTCAATTTTTTTCGGTTTTGTTTTTAAGTTTATTTTGATTTATTTTGGGTTATGTTTTGATGTAATAAGGCCATTATAACTTAACTGTTTAATCTATGTGTTTTAAATTTTTATTATGATACGAACAACATCGATCAAGACGATTAAACATTTTCATAAAACAACATCAATTGTTTTTAACTCAAATGCCTACGATTTTCAAGTTAACAATAATAAACCCTGAAATTTGGTTTTTCTTAAACTTGTAAATTTCTAAGAGTAGGAAGATAACTTTTAAAACAAAACTTAGATTTCAACTCGGTTTTTTTTAACTTGAGAACAATCCAAATCTATTTTCTTCAAAACCACCAAGATTTTCAAAATGTCATACGAGACCTAACTACGTTTTACTCAAGGAGCATGCCAGATTCGGTCAGGGCTTGTGGGCGGGTTTGGGGTGTTTCAGTGAAGTTGCTTTACTCTAAATTTACGACTTACTAAACTAACGACATGAAGATAGAAAGAATGAATTGGATAATAACTTGAAGAGAAACTCAGTTCATCGCGACGATACCCTCAGGAAGAATCCAACTAGACTTCACTTGTCATTTAACACTGAACCATAGATTTATTCAATTAGTTTGATCCGTAAGACTCTCTAACGTATATTAAACCCTCTCTCGAGTCGAATAACGTCTAACCTTAGGTTAATTAGTGGAACTCTCGTTCTCTTATAATAACCCCCTAGAATAGCAGTAAATCAATCTATGGACTCTCATATTAGGTTTCACCCTCATATGGTAAAATCTCATCACCCTATCTCTAGGCATGCGATCAACTCCACTTAATTATGCTAGATCTACTCTTAAGTAGGGTCTATTCCTCCTCCACCTAAGCACATCAGATTTGGATTAAACATGCATAATTAAGAACAAACTAAGTATTTATCATATAATTCAGAAATCAATAACAAGATTCATCTAGGTTTCATCCCCTTAAGGTATCTGAAGGGTTTAGTTCATAATGAATAAAGAAAACATCTCAAGAGAAAAGATAAAACAAAACATAAGGAATCCCTAAAACGCCTAACGGAATTGAAGGAGAAATCCGCCGTCTTGAGTAGAATTCCGGCTCCTTGAGATGGATCTACTAGCTATCTTTGAGTAATTCCAATAAATCTGGCCTTTATGGCTCGGCTCCTTGGCCTAGCTAACCACCCTCCTTCATGTTACACTTAGGGTGTTTATATAGACTTTTGTGATGCTTTACTTGGCATCTAAGTGTCCCAATTCAAGTAGACCTTCTACTCGGTGTTTGAATAGGCTTTGGAATGTGTTTCTTTGCCTCAAAGTATCCAAATCTGAATGAAATTGCTCTTTTCGGTGGCAAGGGCACGGCCATGGTACACGCCCGTGTAAATCATCTTCAGGCCATGTCTCGATTCTGTTGATTGGGGCACGGCGTGTAAATTGTGGCATGGTCGTGTCTTAGTTAATTGTTGAGGCACGGCCTTGTGTCTTGAAGTCCAGGCCGTGTCAATTTCCTCTTTAGCCCAAATTGGCCCGTTTTAAGCCCATTTCTTATTCTTTTCATCCTCGGGTGCTTTACTGAGTAAAAACATGAAAAGAAAGGATTAAAAGAACCTTTTTACATAAATCAAGGGCTAAATCATCCAAAAGCATACTAAAGGTGGGCCTAAAATATGTTAATTTTACAGTTTATCAAATACCCCCACACTTAAGCTTTTGTTTGTCCTCAAGCAAAACTCTCAACTTATAATTAAAACGAACTTTCCATAATTCACAATTCCTATCAATAATGCCTCATCATACTTCATAGATAATTTATACATGGATAATTTAGCTCAAAGACTCCTTAAGATTCAAACAATATAAGTCATAAGTTTGTAGCACGAAAACATAGGTGTCTCCCCTTATCTAAACAATTACCTTTTAATTCAAAACTAGCAAGGTTTGACATCCTCACTAAAGATTCACTCAAAGCACTCGAAGTGTTTAAGTTTCAAGAAAAGGCACTCATAAGTCGAACCTGAAAAGTTAATCCCATAAGCTTGCCTAAAAATCAAATCTCCACCACTGTAATATGAGATGATACACAAATCAAAAGGTCTTTATCAGGGTTGTAACGGGGATTAGGTTAAAGGTGTGGATAAAGGCTAAACTAGAAGGTTTAGAATCGAGATTGACCTGGTAAATTACCTACTAAGAATAATGAACCAGAAAATAAATGATTGCTTTGAAACTAGTAATACTACTATTGATAATACTTTTAATGCGAGCTCTTCTTCAACAATTGGAATTTCAATGCATAAGCTCCTTTAATCATATACTAATACTTGAATATACTTTGATTTCTTTTTTTTAAGAACAAGTTAAGTAGAAATATAAAAAGAAAGAACTTTATAAACTGAAATAAACTAATTCGGTAACTGATCAAATCAATTCTCGATAGAAAGGTAGTCAAAAGAATGATGATAACAAATACAAAGGGTTTTGGGTTAAAATTTAGTGGGTAAATCAATAAAAGGGTTGTTAGGATAAATGGGGTTTACTAGGGTTTAATTTGTGAAGGTAAGCTTTTTAGTGGAAAGAATGGGTTAAAACCTAGGTACCTTTATCATCTCAGTATATCAAATCATTTAATGTGGTCTCGATATGTATAATCAAGGAAATTTCTAGAAATAACAATTCAGTGTTGACACACTCATAATCAATAAAGTGAGCATGAAAAAGAATATATGCTCTATAAGGCTCAAAATCTCACAAAAATTATGGGTATTTCACATCAATCCCTGTAAATTTCAAATTTTAAGGTAATATCCAAATTCAGTTTAACAACCTAGGAAATTTTTTATTCTTGGAAAATAGACTTATCATGCTTGATTCTCTAGTGTTCTTCAAATTTAATCATCAATGCACAATTATCAATGACTTACTCACAAACATATCGATAAAAATCATAAATCATTAGAAATTTTATCCTAATTGATAATATGAGAAAATTACTTAGGAATAAGACTAAAATTCAAGATTTTGGAATAATGCAAAAAGTTAGGTACTTTTACCCCCCCACACTTAAGATGTACATTGCCCTCAATGTACAAAGATAGATAAACAATTATGTAATAAAATAATCAAAAGAGAAGGGGAGAAGTAACACTTCCTGAATTTTGGATGAATTTTGGGTGGAAGAGGCGGTGGTGGCATTTTCTATGGCCCTAGTGGGGTGTCTACCGATGAGCTTTGTGCTAGATAAAGAAATTGGGTAGCCTGAAAAGATATAGCCAAGCAATCTAAAGAAACATTAATAATATACTAATACTATAATTAAAGACAAAGAAAATAAAGAGAATGAGACTAAGAAGAAAATTGAATTTAAAAGAAAAGACTAAAGGACTAAGAAGTCCTTATTGACAGATGGTTCGCGAAGTGGGTGTGACTTCTAAGGCTGTGGTGCATGATTCCCAAGCAGCCTTTCAAACCTGACACTAAGAAACTAAAATAAAGTAAACTAGATTAAGTAGAAGAGAAGTAACAATAAGGAAAATAAAGGAGATGAGAAAAATAAAATAAAAACTAAATAGTCGCTAAGACCCTTGGCTTTTCAAATAGCTGAAGCTGCCAGCATGAACTCATGTGAATCGGTCTCCTTTATGGAGACTGTGGTTGGCCTCTTAAGCTTCTTTGGCATAGCTTTGGTGTCTCAAGAGTTTAGAAGAAAAAGAGAGGGAAGAAATATGATAAGAAGAAGGAAGAAAGAATGAGAGGAGAAGGAGAAGGGCTGTGGGGTTTAAATAGGATCTCAAATCTGGCACGTTCCCATGCCCGTGTATCGAGGGCATGTTGCTTTACACGACCGCATCGCACAGCCGTGCTTGGAGGTGTGTTGGGATTTAAATGCTCGTGGTCAGATAGCCATGCCCGTGGTCGATAAGTCAATATCTTCACACGGTCGCATCGCTACGGCCGTGTGCTGGGCGTGTGAGATTGCCACGCCCGTTTGTCCAATGCCACACCCGTTCTTAAAATGGCAGTGTCGGCCCACGGCCACCACACATGGCCATGGTGGGGTAGGTGAGCCCGTGACTTTGAAAGTTGGTTGGGTAGGATTTGTACCGTCGCTGCCATGTCAGTACGGTGATTCGAAGTGCCCACACAGCCACATCTATGACCGTGTTCTAGACTGTGTGTCCTAAAAATCTGCACTTTTGGTTAGTTTATAAAGAGAAAGAGAAAGAAAATAAAATGAAATGAAAACACATGTAAAAAGAAGTAGGTTTAGTGCTCGGGTTGCCTCCCAAGAAGAGCTCGTTTATAGTCTTAAGCTAGACTTTTCCTTGTACTTGAATCAGGGAGGTTTAAAGGTTTGAATATCTTTCCTCTTGCTTAAATTTCTATTTTCTTGACAAAGTTAAAGTCGAGAAGCATTTAGCTTGATATTTTAGTTCCCCGGTAATGGCGCCAAAAACTTGATCGCTGTTTTGTCGAGTTTTAAAATTTATAAAGAGAATGATCGAACCTGAAAACTAACTCTGACAACAAAATAAGGCAAGTGTATCTATTGAACAATGGTATATCTTACTAACTTTCTTTTTTATTATTTAGCCTAAAATAAAGTGAAGTTGCTTTACTCTAAATTAACGACTTACTAAACTAAACACACAAAGATAGAAAGAATGAATTGGAAAATAACTTGAAGAGAAACTCAGTTCATCGTGAAGATACCCTCAGGAAGAATCCACCTAGACTTCACTTGTCATTTAACACTGAACATACGATTTATTCACTTAGTTTGATCCGTAAGACTCTCTAACGTATATTAAACCCTCTCTCAAGGCGAATAACGCCAAACCCTAGGTTAATTAGTGAAACTCTCTTTCTCTTATAATAACCCCCTAGAATAGCAGTAAATCGATCTATGGACTCCCATATTAGGTTTCACCTTAATTCGGCAAAATCTCGTCACCCTATCTCTAGGCGTGTGATCAACTCCACTTAATTATGCTAGATCTAATCTTAAGCAGTGTTTATTCCTCCTCCATCTAAGAACATCAGATTTGGATTAAACATGTATAATTAAGAACAAACTAAGTATTTATCATAGAATTCAGAAATCAATAACAAGATTCATCTAGGTTTCATCCCTTTCAAGTATTTGAAGGGTTTAGTTCATAACGAATAAAGAAAACATCTCAAGAGAAAAGATAAAACAAAACATAAGGAATCCTAAAGCCCCTAAAGGAATTGAAGGAGAAATCTACCATCTTGAGTAGAATTCTGGCTCCTTGAGATGGATCCATTGGCTATCTTCGAGTAATTCCAATAAATCTGGCCTTTCTGGCTCGGCTCCTTGGCCTAGCTAACCGCCCTCCTTTAGGTTACACTTAGGGTGTTTATATAGACTTTTGGGATACTTTACTTGGCGTTTAAGTGTCCCAATTCAAGTAGACCTTCTACTCGGTGTTTGAATAGGCTTTGGAATGTGTTTTTTTGCCTTAAAGTATCCAAATTCGAGTGAAATTGCACTTTTCGGTGGCAGGGGCACGGCCATGGTACACGCCTGTGTAAATCATCTTTAGGCCATGTCTCGATTCTATCAATTGGGGCACGGCCGTGTCTTAGTTAATTATAGAGGCACGACTATGTGGCTTGAAGTCCAGGCTGTGTTAATTTCATCTTTGGCCCAAATTGGCCTATTTTAAGCACGTTTCTTGTTTTTTTCGTCCTCGGGTGCTTTCTTGAGTAAAAACATGAAAAGAAAGGATTAAGAGCACCTTTTTACATGAATCAATGGCTAAATCATCCAAAAGCATACTAAATGTGGGCCTAAAATATGTTACTTTTACGGTTTATCACCTCGAGTATTTTGTTAAGTCGTAATTGTTGGCCAAAGTGTTGCCTTTATATGGTATTAAAGTCATTTTTGTAATGGTCTTAAGTTAGGCCGATACTTGGCATATTCTTATAATTAAATCAAGATGATATTCTTGAAAAGTATGCCCTTGTGAATAGATGTTTCAATGAGTTCTTAGATATGCCTTTGGGTTATGAGTTGTGTTGTTTTGAATTGGAGTATGTATGTGTGCAATATAGGGTGGCAACGGGCTTGGTAGATAGCCATCTAATTGTCCACACGGGTAGTCACACGGGCGTGTGTCTAAGCCGTGTGTGACACACGGTTAGCCCTATGGGCGTGTGGATTTACCGTGTGTCCCATTACATGCTAGGATTGCAAGTCAGTATGCTCCACGGGAAGAGACACGGCTGTGTGTCTCAGCCGTGTGAGAGACACGACCTAGAACATGGGCGTGTGCCTAGGCCGTATGAAGTCTGCATATTAATTGTGGAATTTAATTCGACACACGATCTAAGGACACAGGCGTGTGCCTTGGGCTGTGTGACCATTGTGAGTTGATGACGTCATAGTCAAAATGTTAAGGTTTTTGCACACGGGCTAAGACACGGACGTGTCAAGGCCGTGTAAGGGACACGGGCCAAGGACACGGGCGTGTGTCCAGCCGTGTGAAATTGGTCAAGATCGACCACGGGTGGAAGACACGGGTATGTCCCAGAGACACACGGGCGTGTGGCCCCTATTTTGAGGAAAAGTTTCTGAATAGATTTTAAAACCTCTCGGAGGTAGGATTAGGGCCTCGTGGGCCGAGAATGAGCAAGTGATGGATTTAAATGAAATTTTATAGCCCTATTTGAGAAGTTTAAGTGAGATAAGTTAGGTAATGCCTTAAACTCGATTCTAGCTTTGGACACGGGTAAGGGGTGTTACATTTATTGGTATCAGAGCTATGGTCTAGTCAAATCTAGGACTAATATAGTGTAAGTATGAGTCTAGCTATACATGTCATATGTAAGACTGACTAAATAATGATAGTGTGATGGCTCCTGACATTTAAAATCGTGTTTTATGTAGTAAATGGATTCTCATCCAGACCAAACTGCAGCCGATGATGCTGCAAGTAACGCATCGGCTCTAGCTCAAGGGACCGTGCCAGTTAATAGTAGACCCAAGACATTGGGTCAGGGGGAAGAGGCCTGAGAAGCCTTTCTCCACATGATGAGCAACTGGTATACTGAATATACCCGAGAAAATCCTAATGCTCAACCCCTTCCACCCTTACCAATTCCTCAACCCGCTCTAATAGCACCTCAAGTGGTTGAGGTAGTGAAGAGAGAAAGGCCTCCGGTCGATAAGATCCGAAAGCAAAGAGCTAAAGAATTTTGGATGAATAAGGATTATGACTTAGAGAGAGCGAAATTATGGCTCGAGAATACCATCAGAGTATTCGATGAGTTATCCTGCACACCTGAGGAGTGCTTAAAGTGCATGGTATCTCTTTTGAGAGATTCAGCCTACCGATGGTGGAATACCCTTGTGTCGGTGGTACCAAGGGAGAGAGTTAGCTAAGAATTCTTCCAAGAGGAATACCGAAAAAAGTACATCAGCCAGATGTTTATCGACCATAAGAGGAAGGAGTTCTTCAAATGAAACAAGGTCCGTATATCAATAACTGATTACGAATGGGAGTTCGTAAGGCTTAGCAAGTATGCCTGGGAGTGTGTGTCTACTGAGGTTCGTCATGTGTAAGAGATTCAAGGATGGATTAAATGAAGACATCCGTTTATACGTAGAAGTCCTCGAACTAAAAGAATTTGTTGTATTGGTGGATAGAGCCTGTAAAACGAAGAGTTGGCTAAAGAGAAGAGAAAAGCTGAGAATGAGTCTCGTGACTCAAGGAAGAGACAACTGAATAAGTCTCACCAAACCTCATCTAAGAAATCGAGGGATTTCACCGCTCGATCAATCACTTCAGCCAAGTTTTCAACCCAAAGTAAGGACAAACAATTTTTGGGGTGGAAAGGGCAAACCACATCAGTTGCTAGTGTGGGCAACGTCCAACCAAGTAGACCAGAATGCTCACAATATGGCATCCGCCATTATGGTGAGTGTCGAGCTAATAAGAAAGCTTGTTTCAGATGTGGGTCCTTAGACCACTTCATTAGAGACTACCCCGAGGTGGGTGAGAAAGAAAAGCCTTAGAATGCAAGACCGGGAAGTACTACTAGGGGAAGACCACTGAGAAACCCGAGAAATGAGATGGGTAGTAAGAACCCATCCAGAGTACAAACTGCTAGAGTCGAGGGTAAAGCACTGGCGAGAACATATGCCATTCGTACTCGTGAAGAGACATCTTCCCCCGACGTAATCACGGGTACATTCTCTCTTTATGATACTCGTGTTATAGCTTTAGTTGATCCGGGATCTACCCACTCATACATATGCATAAAATTATTCTCTAGCATGAGCATGCCTATAGAGTCTATGGAATTTGTAATAAGAGTGTCTAATCCCCTAGGTAAGTATGTGTTGGTTGATAAAGTTTGCAAGGGTTGCCCTTTAATGATTAAGGGTCATTGTTTCGAGTTGATCTTATGTTATTACTGTTTGATGAGTTTGATATCATCCTTGGGATGGATTGGTTAGTTACTCATAAAGTAATCGTAAAATGTGGGAAGAAGCATATTGAGTTGAAAAGTGAAAATAGAGATTTTAATCGTATTGAATCAGATAAGCCAGATAGATCACCAGTAGTGATATCAACTTTGTTGACTCAGAAATATTTGAGAAGGGTACGAAGCCTATCTTGCCTTTGTGTTGAACATTAAAGAGACTGATTTGAGAATTGAGTCGGTACTTATAGTATGCGAGTACCCAGACATTTTCCCGGAAGAGTTACAGGGCTACCTCCCGTTAAAGAAATTGAATTTGGGATTGAGTTAGCTCTGGGTACTGGCCCTATTTCTATTGCTCCTGATAGAATGGCTCCAACCGAGCTAAAAGAGCTAAAAGAACAGTTACAAGAGCTAATGGATAAAGGATTCATAAGGCTGAGTTTTTCTCTGTGAGGTGCTCCCATTTTATTTATGAAGAAGAAAGATAGTTCTATAAGGCTATATATAGACTATCGGTAACTTAACAAGGTAACTGTGAAGAACAAGTACTCGTTGTCGAGGATTAATGATCTATTCGATCAATTGAAGGGAGCCACGGTATTTTCAAAGATAGATTTGAGGTCAAGGTACTATCAATTGAGAGTCAAGGACTCGAATGTGCTGAAAACCGCATTCAAGACTAGGTATGGCCACTAAGAATTTTTGGTCATGCCTTTTGGTCTAACGAATGCCCCTGCGATCTTCATGGATTTGATGAATTGTATTTTTCGGCCATACTTGGATAAATTTGTCATGGTCTTCATCGACGACATACTGATCTACTCTCGAGATGAGAATGAACACGCCAAGCATTTAAGTATGGTTCTGCAAGTTTTGAGAAAAAACAATTGTATGCCAAATTCAGTAAGAGTGAATTTTGGCTTAAGGAAGTGGGATTTTTGGGGCACATTATCTCGGGAGATGGAATTAGAGTAGACCCGAGTAAGATTTCAGCAATTGTTGAGTGGAAACCGTCGTGGAGCGTAATGAAAGTAAGGAGTTTTCTAGGCCTAGCCGGCTATTATAGGCATTTCGTCAAGGGGTTTTCCATGATAGCTACCCCGATAACGAGACTTTTGCAAAAAGATGTGAAGTTTGATTGGATAGAAAAGTGTCAACAGAGTTTTGAAAAACTGAAGATGCTATTGACTGAGGCTTCAATTTTAGTGCAACTTGAATCGGAGTCAATTTGTGGTTTACAGTGATGCGTCCTTAAACGGGTTGGGTTGTGTACTTATGCAAGAGGGTAAAGTGATTGCATAAGCCTCTAGGAAATTGAAACCTCACGAGAAGAATTATCCAACTCATGATTTAGAGTTGGCCGCAATTGTATTTGCGTTAAAAATTTGGAGACATCATTTATATGGTGAGAGATGTCGAATTTTCACTAACCATAAGAGCCTAAAATATTTGATGACTCAGAAGGATTTGAATTTGAGGCAACGAAGGTGGTTAAAGCTGCTTAAGGATTATGAATTGGTGATCGACTACCATCCGGGGAAGGCGAACGTAGTCGTCGATGCTTTGAGCAGAAAATCATTGTTCACACTAAGAGCCATGAGTACTTAGATGGCTTTGTTGGATGATGGTTCCATTTTAGCCGAGTTAAGGGCTAAACCATTGTTTCTCCAAGAGATTTGTGAAGCTCAGAAAGATGATAACAGTCTGCAAACCAAGAGAGTTTTATGTAAGTCGAATGTTGAGTCAGACTTTCTAGTACATCCTGAGGGATGTCTAACATTTTGAGATAGGGTCTATGTACCCAGAAATGATAAGCTTATTCATAAGATCTTGCATGAAGCGCATAGTGGATGTTTAACTATGCACCCCAGGAGCACTAAAATGTACAATAATTTGAGGAAATGGTATTGGTGGCTGGTATGAAGAAAGACATTTCTGAGTTCGTATCGAGATGCCTGATTTATCAACTAATGAAGGCTGAACATCAAGTACCATCAGGTTTACTTTAGCTTATTATGGTCCATGAGTGGAAATGGGACCATATTACTATAGACTTTGTGACGGGTTTACCGTTGACTCCAAAAAAGAAAGATGCGGTATGGGTAGTGGTGGATAGTCTCACAAAGTCAGCTCATTTCATACCAGTGTGAGTCGACTATTTGCTTGATAAATTGGCGAACTTGTACATGTCTAAGATAGTAATACTTCATGGTGTACCATTGTCGATCATTTCGGATGGAGATCTGAGATTCACGTCACGATTTTGGATAAAGCTACAAGAGGCATTGGGCACAAAATTGAGTTTCAGTATAGCGTTCCATCCACAAACTGATGGGCAATCAGAGAGGGTAATTCAGATACTCGAAGACATGCTTCGATATTGTATTTTGGAATTCCACGGTAATTGGGAAAAATACTTACCATTAGTGGAATTCGCCTACAATAACAGCTTTCAGTCAAGTTTGAAGATGGCGCCTTATGAGGCATTATATGGGCGTAAGTGTCGAACACCTTTGTATTGATCAAAACTCAGAGAGAAACAAATACTCGGGGTCGATTTGGTTAAGAAAACTGAAGAGAAAGTAAAAGTGATACATGACTGTCTGAAAGTCACCTCAGATAGATAGAAGTCCTATTCAGATTTGAAAAGGAAAGAGATAGAATTCAAAGTTGGTGATAAAGTATTCTTGAAAGTATCACCTTGGAGAAAAGTCCTCAGATTTGGTGGAAGGGAAAATTGAGTCTGCATTTTATCGGACCTTATGAAGTTACCGAGAGGATAGGACCGATAGCTTATCGGTTGGCCTTGCCATCTGAGCTAGAAAAGATTCATGATATTTTCATGTATCCATGTTGCGTCGATACCATTCAGACCCTTCACATGTCATAGTACCAATAGGGGTAGAGATACAACCGGATTTAACTTATGGCGAAGAACCAGTTAAAATTTTGGCACGAGAGGTCAAGCAGTTAAGAAACAAAAGCATAGCCCTTGTGACAATGTTATGGAAAAGGCACGGAATAGAAGAGGCTACATGGGAGCCTGAGGAAATGATGAGAAACTAATACCCCAACCTTTTCTCCGGTAAGATTTTCGGGGACGAAAATCCTTAAGGGGAAGAATTGTAACAGCCCAATTTAGGGGGCTAGTAGGAACAATAATCTCAGGGTCACTAATCTGAGGCTAGCAAAAATTATTTTCATGTTATTTTATGAGTCAGAACATGATTATAAGAGTAAATTAGAATTTTGGTACTTTAATTTTAGCGATTTCATGTTTAATCGAGAAAAAAGACTAAATCGCATAAAGTGCGAAAGTTCCATCTTATAAGTAAAGGTACCAAATAGCCATAAATTGTAAATTTTAGGTCTTTAAAAGGAAATTTTTCCCCTTGTAAAGGCTTGGCTGGCCATAGGGGACAAGGATTGACCAAGTTGGTCAAAGTTGGTGAGTAGGTGGACTAAATTGATAGTTTAATATTAGAATAAATAAAGAGAAGATATCCTCTTTCTCTCCATCTTTCTCCACTAAAATTAGCAAGTAAAATAGAGGTTTGAAAGCTCAAAATTTTCATCAAGCTCTCCTCCATTCTAGTAAGTGTTCTAATGATCTTTTCTTGAAGATAGTTGTACTTTTGAGACCCCTAAAGCTTAAGCTTTCAAATGAGGGGACTATTGAGCAATATGATGAAAAGTTTAGAGTTTTTCCATGAGAGCTATCATTTTTACTTGCTGCATTTTTATGGAAGAAAATGAATCTTAGTTGTTAGATGAACAACTCTTGTGAAAGGTGTTATCCTGAAAACATCAAATAGGACCTTGATGAAAATGTTACAAAATTTGTAGTAAGTATGTGAAATGTTGAGTTTTGATGATAGCTATAAGAGTATTAAATGTTCACCTAGGCTTGTTGAAGGTAGAAATATGATTAGAATTTATTTCCGAGCCTAGGGGCAAAATGGTCATTTTACCAAAGTCTAGGGGCAAAATAGTAATTTTACCTAAGCATGATTTTTGAAATGCTTTTATTGATGTGGTGATTAAAATGAGCTAATTTACTATTATAGAGTAAGAAGAACCGAGAATCCACCTCGATCGGGGAAAGAATAAAGTCTCAGACTAGACCGTCGAGTTAGCTCATTTTGAAATCGAGGTAAGTTTATATGTTATAGATTCAACCTTCATGCTAGCATAATTGAGAATGATTGGTATCATATTGATGCATGATACTCTACTAAATTGAGCAATTGATGTTGAATGAAAGGTTAAATTCCAAGTGGACTATAATGCATGTAGAAATGCTATCATTAAAACATGAGATATGGATAAGGTCCCGTATAAGACCATGTTCGGGACATAGCACCGGCACCGAATTGAGATTCTCGTATAAGACCATGTCCAGGACATGGCATCGGTACTGAATTGAGATTTTCGTATAAGACCATATTGAAATATGGCTTTGGTATTGAAAATGGAAATCGTATAAGACCATATTCGGGATATGGCATCGACACTTGATATGAGATTCCGTATAAGACCATATTCGGGATATGGCATCAGTATCCAAAGCGACTCCATGTAAGACCACCTCTAGGATGTGGCATTGGCCTCGTATTTATATTAATGACGATATTTTGCGTCTTTGAGTATCCCTAGTGATTAATGGGATAAGTAACTGAGTTAGAGGTAGAAATGAGATTTAGTACTAAAGTCTTGTGAATGAGTGAATACAGGTACTCGTGAATGATTCATGAAGAAAAAATTACGATGTGTGGCATGGTATGTGCTAATTAAGGGCAATTGTAAATATGGCAAGGAGCCTATGACTTGTGTATGGTTATTTAACGCCATGAATGGATTATATTATAAGCTTATTGTTGCTATTTATTTTCATGCAAACTTGCTAAGCTTTATGCTTACCCCTTTCATTGCCCTTCTTCCTTGTAGTATTGCCAAGATAACTCGAGGAATGCAGACGTAGGAGTTCAGAAATCACACTATCAACATCACTTTGGTATAACAATTTAGACTTATTTTGAGTATGGCATGTATAGGACTCGAGTATTTTGTTAAGTCGTAATTGTTGGCCAAAGTGTTGCCTTTGTATGGTATTAAAGTCATTTTTGTACTGGTCTTAAGTTAGGCCGATACATGGCATATTCTTATGCTTAAATGAAGATGATATTCTTGAAATGTATGCCCTTGTGATTGGATGTTTTAATGAGTTCTTATATGTGCCTTTGGGTTATGAGTTGTGTTGTTTTGAATTGGAGTATGTATGTGTGCAATGTAGGTGGCAAAGGGCTTGGTAGATAGCCATCTAATTGTCCACACAAGTAGTCACACGGGCATGTGTCTAAGTCGTGTCTAACACACGGTCAGCCCTATGGGCGTGTGGATTGATCGTGTGTCCCATTACATGCTAGGATTGCAAGTCAGTATGCTCCACGGGAAGAGACACAGCTGTGTGTTTGAGCCGTGCAAGAGACACGGCCTAGGACATGGGCGTGTGCTCAGGCCATGTGAAGTCTGCATATTAATTGTGGAATTTAATTTGACACACAGTCTAAGGACACGGGCGTGTGCCTTGGCCGTGTGGCCATTGTGAGTTGATGATGTCATAGTTAGAATTCCAAGGTTTTGGCACACGAGCTAAGACACGGACGTGTCAAGGCCGTGCGAGGGACATAGGCCAGGGACCACGGCGTATGTCCGACCATGTGAAATTGGTCATGATCTACCACGGGTGGAAAACACGGGTAAGTCTCGAGGGCACAGGTGTTTCCCGAGACCAACACGGCGTGTGGCCCCTATTTTGAGGAAAAGTTTTCCAAGCCCGTAAAAGTTCCGGATAGATTTTGAAACCTCTTGGAGGTAGGATTAAGGCCTCGTGGGCATAGAATGAGCAAGTGATGGGTTTAAATGAAATTTTATAGCCTTATTTGAGATGTTTAAGCTTGATAAGTTAGGTAATGCATTAAACCCGGTTCCATCTTTGGACACGGGTAAGGGGTGTTACACGAAGCCAAATCGATTTATCTCGCACCCGAAGGGCTATATCATGGCCTGAAGCCAACCCAAAGTATCCCTAATGACATGTCACTAGCATCCTAAACTATTCCTAAGATTCAACCGGGCTTCCAACTATCGAATCATTGTCAAATAATTTCTGAACTTGTTCGTAATCACATAATCACAATTCATGCTATATCAAAGCACATAAAATACATTTGAAATGAAATTATAACATACGAACTTACCTCGGATATTAAAACAGCGAATCGAGTCAATTAGTTGATCACTTTATCTTTTCCCCGATCCAAGTCCACATTTCTCTTTTCTTGATCTAAACTCTCTGACTTGGGTCACACGGCCAACACACACACCCGTGTAGCTAGCCCCGTGTGCCCTAAAAATGGCCACACATGCCCGTGTGCCAGACCGTGCCAAACCTATAGGGTATATTGCCTTATACCATACGGCCAAGTCACACGCCGTGTGTGATGCCTTGTAGAGCATACTGACTTGATTTTAATCTCAACATAAGGGGACACACGACCGTGTAACAAGGCTGTGTGTCACACACGGTTGAGACACATGCCCGTGTGGACAAAAATAGGCTATTTAATAAGCCAATTTTCCACCCACACTTATTTTTACCTAAACAACCAAAATGACATCAATTCATAGTATAAATAAACATCTAATTTACCCATAAACAAGGCTAATTTATATCATTTCCAATGTTAGCAACCAATATTCTTATACCTCAAGTTTTATCCAATCAAAACATACCAAAATGCATATACAAATCATCTAGTTAAACTTTTACTTATCATATATCATTTTGCACCAATTCAAAAGCATGATATCAATTCCAAAACCTACATAATATAAGTCAATCACATATCCATATATGGACTCAAAATATCAACCATATATGCACATATATGCACATAATCAAATCTACCAAATTAAGCCAACATTCATGGCCATATTTACAAATCTAAACATATGTTGTTTGATCGTGTGTCTGTCGAGTTTTAAAATTTATAAAGAAAATGACCGAACCTAGAAACTAACTCTAACAATGACTTAAGGCAAGTGTGCCTATCGAATAGTAGTATAGTTTAGGCAAGACCGGATTGTCGAACCCAAAGGAACTAAAAGTACTAATACTCACTTTGTTTTTATTATTTAGCCTAAAATAAATGAAGTTGCTTTAATCTATATTAACGACTACTAAACTAAAGACACAAAAACAAAAAAAATGAATTGGGAAATAACTTGAAGAAAAACTCAGTTGATCACGATGATACCCTCAGGAAGAATCCATCTAGACTTCACTTGTTATTTAACATTGAACCATACGATTTATTCACTTAGTTTGATCCGTAAGACTCCCTAACGTATATTAAACCCTCTCTTGAGGCGAATAACGTCTAACCCTAGGTTAATTAACAGAAATCTCTTTCTCGAATAATAACCCCCTAGAATAGCATAAATCGGATTATGGACTCCCATATTAGGTTTCACCCTAATCCGGTAAAATCTCGTCACCCTATCTCTAGGCGTGCGATCAACTCCGCTTAATTATGCTAGATCTACTCTTAACTCCACCTAAGCACATCCGATTTGGACAAACTAAGTATTTATCATATAATTCAGAAATCAATAACAAGATTCATCTAGGTTTCATCCCCTTCAGGTATCTGAAGGGTTTAGTTCATAATGAATAAAGAAAACATCTTAAGAGAAAAGATAAAAAAAACATAAGAAATCCCTAAAATCCCCTAGAGGAATTGAAGGAGAAATTGCCGTCTAGAATAGAATTCTGGCTCCTTGAGATGGATCCATGGCTATCTTGAGTAATTCCCACAAATCTGACCTTTTGGCTCAACTCCTTGGCCTCGCTAACTGCTCCCTTTCAAGTTACACTTAGGGTGTTTATATAGACTTTCGGAATGCTTTACTTGGCCTCTAAGTGTCCCAATTCAAGTATACTTCCTACTCGGTGTTTGAATAGGCTTTGAAATGTGTTTCTTTGCCTCAAAGTATCCAAATCCAAGTGAAATTGCTCTTTCATGGCGAGAACACGGCCATATTACACACGTGTAAATCGTCTTGGTAGTGTCTCGATTCTATCGATTGAGGCATTTGTGTAAATCATGGCATGGCCGTATCTTAGTTAATTCTTGAGAGGCGGTAGGTGTGGCTTGAAGTCCGAGCAATGTCAATTTCCTCTTTGGCCCAAATTGGCCCGTTTAAGCCGTTTCTTATTCTTTTTGTCCTCGGGTGCTTTCTCGAGTAAAAACATGAAAAGAAAGGATTAAGAGCACCTTTTTACATAAATCAAGGGCTGAATCATCCAAAAGCATACTAAATGTGGGCCTAAAATATGTTACTTTTACGGCTTATCAAATACCCCACACTTAAGATTTTGCTTGTCCTCAAGCAAAATTCTCAACTTATAATTAAAATGAACTTTCCATAATTCACAACTCCTATTAACAATGCCTCATCATAATTCACAAATAATTTATACGTGGATAATTTAACTCGAAGACTCTTAAAGGCTCAAACAATTCTAAGTCATAAATTTGTAGCATAAAAACATAGGCGTCTCCCTTTATCTAAATAATTACCTTTAATTTAAAACTAACAAGGATTGACATCCTCACTAAAGATTCACTCAAAGCACTCGAAGTGTTTAAGTTTTAAGAAAAAGCACTCATAAGTCAAACCTGAAAAGTTAATCCCATAGACTTGCCTGAAAATCAAATCTTCACCATTGTAAGATGAGATGATACACAAATCAAAAGGTCTTTATCAGGGTTGTAATGGGGCTTAGGTTAAAGGTGTGGATAAAGGCTGACTTAGAAGGTTTAGATTCAAGATTGACCTTACCAATTACCTAACTAAAAATAATGAACTTTAAAATAAATGATTATATCAATTGAAACTTTGAAACTAATAATACTACGAGTTTTTTCTTTGATAATTGAAATTTAAATGTACAAGCTCATTTTTTATACTACTAATCTTTGAATATACTTCGATTTTTTCATTTTTTTTAAGATCAAATAGAAACATAATAAAGAAAACTTTATCAATTGAAATAAACTAATTCGGTAATTGATCATATCAATTCTCGATAGAAGGGTAGTCAAAAGAATGGTGATAACAAATACAAAGGGTTTTGGGTTAATATTAGTGGGTAAATCAATAAAAAGGGTTGGTAGGATCTAATGGGTTAACTAAGGGTTAATTTGTGAAGGTGGGTTTTTTAATGGAGTGAATGGGTTAAAACCTAGGTGCCTTTATCATCTCAGTATATCAAATCAATTAATATGGTCTCGACATGTATAATCACGACAAGTTCTAGAATAACAATTCAGTGTTGACACACTCATAATTAATAAAGTGAGCATGAAAAAGAATATATGCTTTATAAGGCTCAAATCTCAGAAAAATTATGGGTATTTGACATCAATCCTGTAAATTTCAAGTTTCAAGGTAATATTCAATTTCAGTTCAACAACTTAGAAAATTTTTTATTCTTGAAAAATAGACTTATCATGCTTGATTCCTCAGTATTCTTCAAGTATAATTCATCAATGCACAATTATCAATTACTTACTCAAAAACATATCAATAAAAATCATAAATAATTAGAAGTTTCACCCTAATTGATAATATGAGAAAAATACTTAAAAACAAGACTAAAATTCAGGATTTTGGAATAATGCAAAAAGTTAGGTACTTTTACCCCCACACTTAAGATGTACATTTCCCTCAATGTACAAAGATAGATAAACAATTATGTAATAGTAAAATCAAAAAAGGGGAGAAGTAACACTTCCTAAATTTTTGGATGGATTCTTTGTTCCCTTGTCGATTTGGAGGTGGTGGTGTTTCCTATGGGCCTGGTGAGGTGGCTACCGACGAGTTTTGTGCTAGATAAAGAAATTGGGTAGCCTGCAAAGATATAGCCAAGAAATCTAAAGAAACATTAATAATATACTAATACTATAATTAAAGACAAAGAAAATAAAGAGAATGAGACTAAGAAGAAAACTGAAATTAAAAGAAAAGACTAATGGACTAAGGAGTCCATATTGTTGGATGGTTCACGAGGTGGGTGTGACCTCTAAGGCTATGGTGCGTGATTCCCAAGTAGCCTTTAGAACCTAAAACCAAGAAACTAAAACAAGATAAACTATATTGAGTAGAAGAGAAGTAAAGATAAGGAAATTGAAGCAAAAGAGAAAAGAAAAATAAAAACTAAATTGTCTCAAAGACCCTTGGCTTGTTGAATAGCTGAAGTTGCCAGCATGAACTCATGTGAATTGGTCTCCTTTGAGGAGACTGTGGTTGTCCTTTTACGCTTTTTCAGCATGGCTTTGGTGTCTCAAGAGTTATAGGAATGTTAGAAGAAAAGGAGAGAGAAGAAATATGATAAGAAGAAGGAAGAAAGAAAGGAGGAAGGAAGGTGAGGAAGAAGAGGGGAGGGGTGGGGTTTAAATAGAATTTTGGCTTTTAACATTTTTCCACGGCCGTGCACCGAAGGTGTGTTGAATTACACGGCCGCATCATACGGCCGTGTGTCTAGGCGTGTTGGTTCCCCACGCCTATTTTCCAGATGCCACGCCCATTCCTGAAAAGGCAGTGTGTTGGCACGGTTGGGTAGCATGGGCATGTTTTTCCGTGTCTGGTAAGTCAGTAGCTTCACACGGTCATGGATCACGGTCGTGCCAATTTACCAGTGCCCATGGGGGAGTGGTTGGATCCGTGACGTTGAAAAGCGATTGGGATTTGATTCGCACGGCCTCTACTATGTCAATACGGGGATTTCGATGGTGAACACGGTGCCGTGTAAGGCCGTGTGTCATAGAAATATGCACTTTTGGTTAGTTTACAAAGAGAAAGAGAATGAAAAGAAAAGAAAATGAAAATAAATGTAAAAAGAAGTAGGGTTAGTGCTCGGGTTGCCTCCCGAAGCACTCGTTTATAGTCTTAAGCTAGACTTTCCTCGACATTGAAAAAAATTAAGGAGGTTTAAAGGTTTGAATATCTCCCCTCATGTTTACAGTTCTATTTTCTTGACAAAGTTCAAGTCGAGAAGCATTTACCTTAGAGGTGTTGAATGTTGGGTTGCTTACCTTGACTGTTCCGTGTGGGAGGATATTGTGTACCTTAAGAAGGATTTCTCCCTTTGGCTTTAAGTCTGTTGTGATGATGTGTGGATTTACTTTATCTAATAGTACCTGATCTCCTATTTTGAAGTGATTCGATGTTCCTACGAGCTCTTATGGTGGTTCCTCTGGTTTTACTTCGTGTGGTTCTTCTCTGACGTGTGTCTCCGCTCTTCTAAATTGTCGGCCCTAAGGACTTGTTCCTTGTGTGATCTTTCTTTGTCAATTTGGGATCTATGAGTCAACTCAGGGTTATGTCTTTGCGGTGTTTCCTGCGATAAAGGTTGAACAATTTGATTATCATCTGTATTGACTTTCTTACCTTCATCAATTGTTGTCCTGGCCAAGTCAAGAGCTTAAAGACTGATTGATTCATCACCTACACAAAGTATGAGTTTGCCTATGGCAACATCAATTTTAGTCTTGGCAGTTGCTAGAAAAGGTCTTCCTAAAATTAAAGGGATTGAATTATTCTCATCCATGTCTAAGACAACAAAATCTACTGGGAAAACAAATTTATTGATTTTTACGAGAACATCTTCGATAATTCCCTATGAATTCTAATAGTTTTATTAGCTAATTGTATACTCATCCTAGTTTGTTTGGGCTTCTGTAGACCTAGTCGTTTAAATAATGTATAAGGCATGACATTTATGCTTGCCCCTAAATCAGCTAATGCATTATCAATAGCTAAACTACCAATTAAACATGGAATTATAAAACTCCCTGGATCTTTTAGCTTTCGTGGTAGTCTATTCTGTAACATTGCTAAGCATGATGCGTTCACTTCCACGTGGTGCTCTTCGTCTAATTTGTGTTTGTTCGTCAAAGATGCCTTAAAAATTTCCTCAAGTCTGGCATCTGAAAGAGAGCTTCAAGAAAAGGTAAGTTAATATGTAATTTCTTTAAGAGTTTAAGAAACTTACCGAACTGTTCTTCTGAATCGTCTCTTTTCATCGCTTCGGGATAAGGTATGCGAGGTTGGTACTCCTTGATTATCGATTTTAGCATTTCTTGTGTTACCTCTACCTTAACTTCGTCTACCTTGTTTTCTTGTATTGGATTGGGTTCATCTAACCCCTTACTGTCATGAGCTGAAATGGCTTAAATTTTCTCCTTTGGGTTAATCTCGGTGTTACTTGGTAGACGTCCTTGTGGTCGTTCTAACATTAGCTTTGCGAGTCGTTCGACTGCATTAGTGGCTTCCTTAACTGACTTAGTAAGTTCCTTGACTCGATTCTCGTTGCTTTTAATTATTTTCTCAGTTTCTTGAAAACGATTTTCTGTGTTTGCCATGAATTTTGTCAGCATCTCTTCAAGGTTTGGCTTCTTCTCTTACGGATATGGTTGATTTTGAAAATTTTGAGGAGGTTGTTGTCTTTGAATTCCTTGGTTTCGTTGGCCTCCCCATGAAAAATTTGGGTGGTTCCTCCAACCTTGATTGTAGTTATTACTATAAGGATTATTATTGGATCTGAAATTATTACCTATATAGTTCATATGTTCGCTTTCTGCGTCTGGTTGGTAGGGTGGGTACTCAGGATTCGCCACAGTTCCATTTGCGTTTCACTGCATGACTGGATGTACCTGCAAAGAACACAAACTATCAATCTTTTTATTCATCATCTCTACCTGTGTTGATAGCATGGTTACTGCATCGAGGTTGTAAACTTTGACTGATTTTGTCGGTTTTGTCCTTGTAACTTGCCACTAATAGTTATTTAGTGACATTTCTTCAATGAACTTGTAAGCTACTTCAGGAGTTCTGTTGTTCAGGTTTCCACCGGCGTCTGAATCAATCAGTTGCCTCGTTGAGGGGTTTACACAATTATAGAAAGTTTGGACTTGTAGCCACAAGGGTAGACCATAGTGTGGACACCTTCTCAAGAGATCCTTGTATCTCGCCCTTGCGTCGTACAATGTCTCTAAATCCATCTACACAAAAGAAGAGATATCATTCCATAATTTGGCTGTTTTGGCCGGTGGAAAATATTTTAATAAAAATTTCTTGGTCATTTGGTCCCATGTAGTGATTGACCCTCGTGGTAACGAGTATAACACTGTTTGGCTTTATTCCTTAATGAAAAGGGAAATAACCGAAGATGAATGGCATCATCAGAAATGCCATTTATTTTGAAAGTATCACAGAACTCTAAAAAATTAGCTATATGAGTGTTTGGGTTTTCGTCCTGCAAACCATCAAATTGAACATGTAACATCCTTAATTAGGGGCTATTATGTTTGAACTATTTGCATGGGTATTGCTTGAGTTGCATTATTAATTGAGGTGTTTTAGGGTCTAGATATGAGCCAAGGGTAGGCTCGAACTATAGGGTAAATTTTATTTTCAAGCATTGGTTCAGGGGAGTTGAAGGAGCTAGGTGTTAAGAATATTTTGTGGTAAACTATAGCACAAGAAAAGCCTTGGAAAAGTGGCAAGGAGGCGCCACTTAGGGCGTTAGTCAGTGACGCCACAAGCAAGGGAAGGAGAGCTTGGGTTCGAGCTGCAGAAATCCCTTGCTGCTAATTATTTTGGACGCCAGAAGCAAGGAGGAGATGGACTTGGGAAGGACTCTCTTGGGAGGATGTGGATAGAATCAATAGATTTGGAATGGATGGAGAGGAGAAAATTATGGATGGATGACTCATCCAAACTCATTTGAATGAGTGGTCAGGAGAGACTTGAAGTGTTGGCCGAAGTATGGACTATTGGGAAGAGGAGTAATCGGTTGAAAGACTTGGGAGAGGTGTCAATTTTCCATAGCTATTCTAGGTGGGCACTTTCGGCTAAGCAAGCTTTGAAGCTTGTTGTGTTAGGCAAAACCGAAACCCCTAGGCTCTAGTTGACTTCACTCTCCAGCATCCAAACCTTTGTTTTTTTTCTCTTCTCTCTTGAAATCGAAACCCCCTTAGCCGAATCTGCCTCTCCCCTAGTCTTTTCTTTTCTCTCATATTTGTTTCAAAACCCCATCAACATCTCTTCTTCCCAAATCGACAACTATCTTTTCTCTTTACCTTCTCTTGTGCCAAATGTTCATCAACCTTTTTATTGATTTCTTGCAAGCTAAATCTCTTTTTCTCTTCTCCCAAAAGCTATTACCAAAATCTTCCTTTACTCTCCTCCTCTTATTTCTAAACTTTGGCCGAATATCAATCAAGGGTAGATCCCTTTGGTTTTCTTCTTTAATCGATTTTGGAAGGGGTAAGTGTTCTTGGCTGAAACTCTGTTATCTTCTTCTTTTTCTCTCTGTCAACATATACAGAACAAAAGCTGAATTTTGGCATTTGTCATGATTCTTAATCATCTCTGAAATCGATTTCTTTTAGGTTCTCCGGGATTTTGAAGCAGTGGATTGTGATCATTGATTCTCTTTCAATCGGTTTTAGTAAGTGGTAAGGTTTCATGCCGACTCAATCTTTCCTTTAATGATTTGAAAAGCTGAAGGATATTAGTTATGTGGTTTAAGATCTTAGCCGATTGTAGGGGAAGGCTCTATCTTGTATATCTCGGGTTGTGACTGTGGATCAAAAAGCGCTAAGGTAAGGATGGTTATTAGATCGTTAACTTTTGGGATTTACAAGTGTAGTCGAATGGCCTTTTGTTAATGATTGTCTTGGCCGAATGTAGGAAAGGGGGGATCTAGTGCGTTAGATCTTGATCTTTGGGATTCGATAGTCGCGTTAGTAACCAGGTGTGTATCTTACACACTTCATAATCTATGTAAACTTGTTAATAACCTAAAACTATGTAAAAGCCGAAACTGTGTAGGTTTCGATTTGGTACCCTTATGGGTATGAGCAAGGATTCGGGTAAGTCCGTTTGATAAGTTTAAGATATTTGATTTTGATGAAATCGCATATGCTCTGGTTTATTATATGTTTAATGATTAATCATGTTGGCATGATATGTATATGGGTGATATGAGAGGAGGGGGAAGAATGATATCTGTGACTTTGGGTCACCAGTGGTTTGGTACCACAGATAATATTCGTGACTTTGGGTCACCAGAGGTTTGACACCTCATAGCGACTCGTCCTAGTGGCTTCGCACCACAGTGGGTTGGCCCCACACTTGATAAAACAATATTGTCTCCAGTGATTTGGTATCACAACGTGGGTTGGCCCCACATATGGATTATTTGTGACTTTGGGTCACTAGTGGTTTAGCACCACAATATTATTGATATCAGTGACTTTGGGTCACTAGTGGTTTGGCACCACCAGTGGTTTGGTACCACACGATGTAGAAAAAGGAGTGGTGGATGGTTAGGTTTGGGTGCATGATATGTTTGCTTGATTATGACCTGTGTAAGAATGTTGCTATAATCGGGAGGGGGATTATGCACTGAGTCTTGGTGACTCACCTTCTCCCTTATCTTTTCAGGTGACTCGTAGATCACGGATGAGGAGTCGGGTGGACTCGAGGTGGCCATGCGACATTTACTTTCGATTTTACTTGGATTTTCGATTTGGGTACCATCATTTTAAATTCTGATTTTATTTGGGTTGTAATAAGGCCATTAGTATTTTTATTTAGGGTTTTATTATACCTGCTTTAAATTTTCTAAATGTTGCTAAATAAATTGTTCAACATGTTTTAAATAACCTGATAACCAAAGTTTTCGAAAATTATACTACACGACGGGTTTTCTAAATCTTACCATCGGGTAACAATAATTACAAGAGGATAACAAAGTCGACTTAAGTGATTTTCAACATCTAAGTTTTTCATGCCAAAATCAAACGGTTTTAAATTAACCAAGCAAGAATTCACTCGGGTTTTAATAGAATTTAACGTTTTCTTTAGGTAATGAATGAAAACAACTTTTAAAAAGCCTTTCGGGATTTCAAAGCAAATAAAGAAGTTTTTTTCCACTGAAACTAAATCGGCACCTTGTTTCCTTCGAAACGTTTTCACTCCGTGACCTGCCAGATTCGGTCGATGTGTGTTGATCGGGTTTTGGGTGTTACATTTTTGGTATCAGAGCCAAGTTCAAAAGCTCAGCTGTGGGCCTGAGGCCCAAAATGTTTAAAAGTAGGGTTTTGAAAAATTTTGTGGAAAATGTGCATGGTTTGAACAGCATGGCACCGAGTCTCCGGCACCAATCCGCCTGGTCAGTACCCCTAACCATTGTGTGATTTGTATGTGGAAGAAATGGGTATTTTGGGATCGTAGATTAGTAGATTAGGAGTTATTGAACCCTAGGAATAGCCTACTCCAACACAAAATTACATAAGACTTAAAGATCAATTAAACAAACCTGTGAGTACGTCAGCTGAGTTAAGGGTATGGCAACAGTTGTGCGCATGTCTAGGAATAGATTCAGGGGAAGCTTGGTATTTAAGCAGTCCTAGTGACTCACCTCCTCTTCGCTCGAATCCTACCTAGTGCGTAGTGATGGTTCACCCTAACCAAGACGACTTATTCACAGGCTAAATTCAATAATTAAAACCCGAAAGGGACTAGCTACACTGTTTTATAAAAACCCTAGTTTTGAAATCACCGAATTACCCCTTGATTTGTAAAACTACCTTAGATCTGAGAAATTACCAAAATACCCCAATTTTTGAATTTTTTGAAACACCTATGATTTGTAAAGATTTTCCCGATTTATTACTAAAATACCCCCAACTTATGAGATTACCATACTACCCTCGATTTTTACCCAAGTATCCCTATTTTACAAAAAGACCAAAATACCCCTATTTTGCAAAATTACAAGATACCCCTGATTTGGAAAATTACCAAAATACTCCTATATGACAAATTACGAAAATACCCCGGGTAGTGAAATGACGAGAATACCCCTGCAAGTGGTGAGTGTGTGTGGTGGATGTTAGTGATGAATGAATGTGATTCCCTAAACTAGGGTAGGAGACTTGAAACGAAAACTTTGTAATGATCAAAAGAACTACTACTAAACTTCTTCACATAAAACTTGTTCGTGGGTAATCAGTGGAACAGAAGCTAATGCATAAAATTTCTTAAAGCAGATTAGATCGTGATTATAGACATGAGTTCTAGAGGACGTGGTCGTAATGTGCGTGGGCGTGGTAGAGGCAGAATGACCGTATTGAAACCCGTTAGGTCTGGTCAACGGTCCGAGAATGAGATGCCACCACCAATTTCTTTGGTTTTGAGTACCGAGGATCGACGGGGATGATGCGATGTCGCAGCGATGCTGCGAGTTCTTGAGAGGGTGGCTGGAGCAGGTGGAGGTATGGGAGCTCGAAAATCTGTATCTAAGCGACTAAGAACCAATGGAGCTGATGTATTCTGAGGTGTATCTGGTGTGGCGTCTAATACGGCTGAGTATTGGTTGGAGGCGACGAAGCGAATCATGGACGATTTGGATTTGACTGCTGAGGAAAAACTGAAAGGGGTGGTGTCGCTTCTCCAGGATAAGTCATACCAGTGGTGGCTCATGGTTTGGGATAGTGCTGCAGCGGATTATCTCACTTGGGATTATTTCAAGGCGGCATATCAGAAGAAGTATATTGGGTCTAGTTATGTTGATGCGCAGAGGAAAGCATTTATGAGGCTGGTTCAGGGGAGTAAGTTCGTAGCGGAGTACGAGGCAAAATTCTTAAGGTTGAGCCGGTATGCTCGAGGTATCGTGGGTACAGAGCATGAGCGATGTGTCAGGTTCGAGGACGGACTGAGGGATGATTTGAGATTGCTGATTGCTCCACAGCAGGAGCGAGAGTTTGCCGTGTTGGTAGAGAAAGCTAAGGTAGCCGAAGGGGTTAAGGAATCTATAAGATAGAATACAGATAGGAATAGACAAAAAAGAGGTTTTGGATCATTTGGATCAGCCAGAAATTCTCAAAAAAGGGCTAGGCATGGTGGGTCGAATCAGTCTGGGAGGCCTATTGCTGCTAATCAGGGACCAGCGCAGTGTAATCAGTGTAGAAAGTCTCATTGGGGAGAATGTTAGACCGAGGGCAAAGGATGCTTTGAGTGTGGGTCGCTGGATCATCTGTGAGGGACTGTCCACAAAAGTTAGCCAGGATTCAGTCTGAGGGTCAGGACCGTGCTCAGTTCAGGCACGATGGACCGCAACTGCAGAGGGGTCGTGGTTCTGGTAGAGGAGGTAATGGTTACGGTGGGTCATGAGCACCAGGAGAGGTGTAGGCAACACTGAAGTAAGATAGCCTGGATTGGTATATGCAGTGAGGCGTCGAGAGGAAGGCGACGCACCAGACGTCATAATCGGTACGTTCTTAATCTTTGAATTACCATATACTGCTTTGATAGATATGGGTTCGATGCATTCGTATGTTGCCAGTAGCATAGTAAAGACCATGAACCTAGACTTTGAAACTACTTCAGGAGATGATGATGAATTAGCCCTCTAGGTCACTCTGTAGAAGTAAATAAGCTGTATAGGGATGTACCCCTATAACTCTAAGGGGTAGTATTTGTGGCCGATCTGATAGAAGTGCCGTTTGGGGAGTTCGATCTGATTCTTGGGATGGACTGGCTGGTGAGGTACCAAGCAAGTTTAGATTGCGCGACTAAGCGCATGGTTTTGAAAACGGGTGAAGGTGAAGAAGTGGTGATGATAGGTAATAGAAGGGATTACCTATCTAATGTGGTGTCTGCTTTGAAAGCTGAGAAGATGCTCAGGAAGGGCTATGAAGCGTTCATGGTTCATGTGTGCGCTTTGGAGGCCAAGGAGTCAGTCGTGGAGAATGTCCGAACAATGAAGGAATTTGCTGACGCATTTTTAGAAGAACTTCCGGGTCTGCCTCCGGATAGAAAGTTGAATTCGGTATAGATCTGTTACCCAAAATGCACCAGTGTCTATTCCTCGTATAGATGGCGCCAAAGGAATTGGTATACATGAAGGCTCAAATTCAAGAGTTGTTGGACCGGGGTTTTATCCGGCCAAGTGTTTCGCCTTGAGGAGCGCCAGTGCTCTTTGTTAAGAAGAAGGATGGTACAATGCGGATGTGCATAGATTACCACCAGTTGAATAAGCTGATGATCAAGAACAAGTATCCGTTACTGAGGATAGACGACTTGTTTGATCAGCTTAAGGGGGCATCGATTTTCTCGAAGATCGATCTAAGGTCGGGGTATCATCAGCTTAAGGTGAAAGAGGCTGATATCCACAAGACGGCATTTCGCACTCGATATGGGCACTACGAGTTTCTGGTAATGCCATTTGGATTGACTAACGCGCCGCAGCATTCATGGACATGATGAATCGGGTGTTCCAGCCATACTTGGACCAGTTTGTCGTGGTATTTATAGACGACATATTGGTGTACTCAAGGTCTGAAGAGGATCATGATACACACTTGCGGGTAGTTTTGCAAATTCTGAGGGAAAAGTAGTTATTTGTCAAGTTCAACAAATGCGAGTTCTGGCTTAGGGAGGTGACTTTCTTAGGTCGCATAGTGTTAGCTGAAGGGATTAGAGTGGACCCTCGTAAGATTGAGCCAGTGTTGGACTAGAAACTGCCTAAGTCGGTTGTGGAGATCCAGAGTTTTCTAGGTCTGGCAGGGTATTACCAAAGATTTGTAGAAGGATTTTCTCTGATCGCAGCACCGTTGACCAAGTTATTGAGGAAAGGAGTCTCATTTGTGTGGTTTGAGAAACAACAGGAAAGTTTCGACAAGTTGAGGAAGATTCTGACGGAAGCTCCGGTTCTGGTTCAGCCTGAGGTAGGAAAGGTATTCACGGTCTACTGTGATGCATCACATATTGGCTTGGGATGTATGCTGATGCAGGATGGGAAAATAGTGGCTTATGCGTCTCGACAGCTGAGACCGCATGAGGGTAACTACCCGACACATGACTTGGAGTTGGCTGCAGTGGTTTTCGCCATGAAGATATGGAGACACTATTTGTATGAAGAGAATTCGTTAGTCTACACGGACCACAAGAGTCTAAAGTACCTTTTGACGCAGAAGGATTTAAATTTGAGACAGCGCAGATGGATTGAGCTGTTGAAGGACTACGACTGTTCAATTGAGTATCATCCGGGCAAGGCTAACGTGGTTGCAGACGCGTTAAGATGTAAGGTGGTGTCGGACCTGAGAGCGATGTTGGCTCATCTTAGCTTGTATGACGACGGGAGTCTTTTGGCAGAATTGTAGGTTAAGTCGACTTGGGTAGAGCAGATTAAGAAGAAATAGTTAGTGGATGAGGGTTTGAATGCTCGGAGGTTGCAAGTGTGAGTGGTGGTTTGGAAGGTTCTGACTTGACCAACGATGGAGTGTTGTGTTTTCAAGGGAGAGCTTGTATCTAGAAGGACGTCGAGTTAAGGCAGAGGATTCTTCAAGATTTACATAGCAGCCCATACGCTATGCATCCCGGAGGTAGCAAGATGTCCGGATTTCTGAGAGCGATTTTGGTGGCAGTGTCGAAGAGAAATGGCGAGTTTGTGGGTAAGTGTCGGCGTGTCGGCATGTCAAAGCTAAACATCGATTGCCGTCGAGTTTACTTCATAGGTGAAGATTCCTCGATGGAAGTGGGAAAGGATCACTATGGACTTTGTCGATGGGCTACCCCTTACGCCTAGTAAGAAGGACTCAGTCTGGGTGGTTGTTGACCGTTTGACTAAATTAGCTCATTTCATGCCGGTGAGGGTTGATTACTCACTTCAGAAGTTAGCTAAGCTGTATGTGGCAGAGATAGTGAGGTTGCACGGTGTGCCAGTATCAATCATCTCGGATAGGGATCCCAGATTCACGTCAAGGTTCTGGAAAGTATTGCATCAGGCGTTGGGTACGCGGTTGGATTTTAGTACGGCATTTCATCCGTAGTCAGATGGACAGTCAAAAAGGGTTATACAATTCTTGGAAGATATGTTGAGAGGCTGTGTTTTGGACTTTAGAGGTAGTTGGGAAGAATTTCTACCGTTAGCTGAACTCGCGTACAACAATAGTTACCAGGCAAGCATTAAGATGGCACCCTATGAGGCGTTGTATGGTAGGAAGTGTCGTACACCTGTATGCTGGACGGAGTTGGGTAAGCGTCATATGTTGGGATCGGAGTTGGTTGCTGAGACCGAGGATAAGGTCAAGTTGATTCAGGCTCGTTTAAAGGAAGCTTCAGACAGGTAGAATTCATATGCCGATCTTAAGCAGAGAGATATTGAGTTTGCAGTGGGTGACAGGGTTTTTTTGAAGGTCTCACCATGGAAGAAAGTGCTGAGGTTTGGAAGGAAAGGCAGGCTAAGCCCAAGATTTATTGGCCCATATAAGGTGTTGAGACGGGTGGGACCAGTAGCTTATCAGCTCGAGTTGCCAGCAGAACTAAGTCAGATACATGATGTATTCCACGTCTCCATACTTAGGCGTTACCGTTCAGATCCATCGCATGTTGTATCGGTGGAGGAAATTGAGGTGAGCCCAGATTTGACCATGGAAGAGGAACCAGTGCAGATTCTAGATTGGGATGTAAAGGTTTTGCACAGGAAGTCAATTCCTTTATTAAAGGTGTTATGGCAGAACCATGGCATGGAAGAAGCTACGTGGGAACCAGAGGATGTGATGAAGCAGCACTACCCTCAACTCTTTTGACTAGGTAATTTCGGGGTCAAAATTTTTTTAAGGGGTAGAACTGTAACATCCTTAATTAGGGGCTATTATGTTTGAACTATTTGCATGGGTATGGCTTGAGTTGCGTTGTTAATTGAGGTGTTTTAGGGTCTAGAGATGAGCCAAGGGTAGGCCTGAACTATAGGGTAAATTTTATTTTCAAGCATTGGTTCAGGGGAGCTGAAGGAGCTAGGAGTTAAGAATATTTTGTGGTAAACTGTAGCACAAGAAAAGCCTTGGTAAAGTGGTAAGGAGACGCCACTTAGGGCCTTAGTCAGTGGCGCCACAAGCAAGGGAAGGAGAGCTTGGGTTCGAGCTGTAGAAATCCCTTGCTGCTAATTATTTTTGACGCCAGAAGCAAGGAGGAGATGGACTTGAGAAGGACTCTATTGGGAGGATGTGGATAGAATCAACAGATTTGGAATGGATGGAGAGGAGAAAATTGTGGATGGATGACTCATCCAAACTTATTTGAATGAGTGGTCAGGAGAGGCTTAAAGTGTTGGCCGAAGTATGGACTGTTGGGAGGAGGAGTAATCGGTTGGGAGACTTGGGAGAGGTGCTGATTTTCCATAGCTATTCTAGGTGGGCACTTTTGACTAAGCAAGCTTTGAAGCTTGTTGTGTTAGGCAAAACCGAAACCCCTAGGCTCTAGTTGACTTCACTCTCCAGCATCCAAACCATTGTTTTTTTTTCTCTTCTCTCTTGAAACTGAAACCCCTTAGTTGAATCTCCCTTTCCCCCATTCTTTTCTTTTCTTTTCTCTCTTATTTGTTTCAAAACCCCATCAACATCTCTTCTTCCCAAATCGGCAACTATCTTTTCTCTTCACCTTCTCTTGTGCCAAATGTTCATCAACCTTTTATTGATTTCTTGCAAGCCGAATCTCTTTTTCTCTTCTCCTAAAAGCCATTGCTGAAATCTTCTTTTACTCTCCTCCTCTTATTTCTAAACTTTGGCTGAATATCAATCAAGGGTATATCCCTTTAGTTTTCTTCTTTAATCGGTTTTGGAGGGGGTAAGTGTTCTTGGCCGAAACTCTATTATCTTTTTCTTTTTCTCTCTGTCGACATATATAGAACAAAAGTCAAATTTTGGCATTTGTCATGATTCTTAATCATCTCTGAAATTGGTTTCTCTTAGGTTCTCGGGATTTTGAAGCGGTGGATTGTGATCATCGATTCTCTCGTCAATCGGTCTTAGTAAGTGGTAAGGTTTCATGCCTACTCAATCTTTCCTTTAATGATTTGAAAAGTCAAGGCTATTAGTTATGTGGTTTAAGATCTTGGCGATTGTAGGGAAGGCTCTATCTCGTATATCTCGGGTTGTGACTGTGGATCAAAAAGCACTAAGGTAAGGATGGTTATTAGATGCATTAACTTTTTGGGATTTACAAGTGTAGCCGAATGGCCTTTTTATTAACAGTTGTCTTGGCCGAATGTAGGAAAGGAGGGATCTAGTACGTTAAATCTTGATCTTCGGGATTCGATAGTTACGTTAGTAACCAGGTGTGTATCTTACACACTCATAATTTATGTATACTTGTTAATAACCTAAAACTATGTAAAAGCCAAAACTGTGTAGGTTTCGATTTGGTACCTTATGGGTATGAGCAAGGATTCGGGTAAGTCCGTTTGATAAGTTTAAGATATTTGATTTTGATGAAATCGCATATGCTATGGTTTATTATATGTTTAATGATTAATCATGTTGGCATGATATGTATATGCATATGCATTATTGTGGGTGATATGAGAGGAGGGGGAAGAATGATATCTGTGACTTTGGGTCACCAGTGGTTTGGTACCACAGATAATATTCGTGACTTTGGGTCACCAGAGGTTTGGCACCTCATAGCGACTCGTCCCAGTGGCTTCGCACCACAGTGGGTTGGCCCCACACTTGATAAAATAGGATTATCGCCATGATTTCAGTATCTGGCGTGGGTTTGCCCACATATGGATTATTCGTGACTTTGGGTCACCAGTGGTTTGGCACCACAATATTATTGATATCAGTGACTTTGGGTCACCAGTGGTTTGGCACCACCAGTGGTTTGGTACCACACGGGGTAGAAAAAGGAGTGGTGGATGGTTAGGTTTGGGTGCATGATATGTTTGCTTGATTATGACCTGTGTAAGAATGTTGCTATAATCGGGAGGGGGATTATGCACTGAGTCTTGGTGACTCACCTTCTCCCTTATCTTTTCAGGTGACTCGTAGATCACGGATGAGGTGCCAGTGGACTCGAGGTGGCCATACGACATTTACTTTCGATTTTACTTGGATTTTCGATTTGGGTACCATCATTTTAAATTCTGATTTTATTTGGGTTGTAATAAAGCCATTAGTATTTTTATTTAGGGTTTTATTATACCTGTTTTAAATTTTCTAAATGTTGCTAAATAAATTGTTCAACATGTTTTAAATAACCTGATAACCAAAGTTTTTGAAAATTATACTACCGACGGGTTTTCTAAATCTTACCATCGGGTAACAATAATTACAAGAGGATAACAAAGTCGACTTAAGTGATTTTCAACATCTAAGTTTTCCATGCCAAAATCAAACGGTTTTAAATTAACCAAGCAAGAATTCACTCGGGTGTCAATAGAATTTAACGTTTTCTTTAGGTAATGAATGAAAACGACTTTTAAAAAGCCTTTCGGGATTTCAAAGCAAATAAAGAAGTTTTTTTTCCCGCTGAAACTAAACGGCACCTTGTTTCCTTCGAAACGTTTTCACTCCGTGACCTGCCAGATTCGGTCGTGGTGTGTTGACCGGGTTTGGGGTGTTACAGAACAAATTGTTAAATCGTTTGTATTGTGTTAGACTTTAATTCAAAATTATTAGCAGCTATAGCAGGCCTAACAATACTAGATTCAGGTCCTGTTAAATGAGGTTTATCATTCATACATAGTACGCGGAGCATTGTTTTCTCCCATATCTTGTGGTGAATTATTCTCGTCCATCCCTTCAGTAGGATTGGATCTGCCTTCTCGCTCTTCTTCTGTGTAATTTAGGGCTCGCCTAATTTTTCTGTGATTCTTACGAGCGGTGGCTTCAATATCACTATCGTATACTAGAGGTCCTGTCGGGTTCCTTCTAGTCATAAACTAGAGGTACCTGCTAGGAAAAAGGAAGAAATAAAATTAGCAAAAACAATAAAATAAAATAAATTGTGAAATAAAAATAAAAATAATGGCTAAAGTAAAAAAAATAGAGCTTTCGTAATATTTTAGTTCCCCGACAACGGTGCCAAAAACTTGATCGTGTGTCTATCGAGTTTTAAAATTTATAAAGAGAATGATCGAACTTGAAAACTAACTCTGACAACAACTTAAGGCAAGTGTACCTATCGAACAGTAGTATAGCTTAGGCAAGACCGGATTGTCGAACCCAAAGGAACTAAAAGTACTAATACTCACTTTCCTTTTATTATTTAGCCTAAAATAAGTGAAGTTGCTTTAATATATATTAACGACTACTAAACTAAAGACGCAAAGACAAAAAGAATTAATTGGGAAATAACTTGAAGAAAAACTCAGTTGATCACGATGATACCCTCAGGAAGAATCCACCTAGACTTCACTTGTTATTTAACACTGAACCATATGATTTATTCACTTAGTTTGATCCGTAAGACTTCTTAACGTATATTAAACCCTCTCTCGAGGCGAATAACGTCTAACCCTAGGTTAATTAACGAAAATCTCTTTCTCAAATAATAACCCCCTAGAATAGCAGTAAATCGATCTATGGACTCCTATATTAGGTTTCACCCTAATCCGGCAAAATCTCGTCACCCTATCTCTAGGCGTGCGATGAACTCCACTTAATTATGCTAGATCTACTCTTAACCAGGGTTTATTCCTCCTCCACCTAAGCACATCAAATTTGGATTAAGCATGCATAATTAAGAACAAACTAAGTATTTATTATATAATTCAGAAATTAATAACAAGATTCATCTAGGTTTCATCCCCTTCAGGTATCTGAAGGGTTTAGTTCATAATGAATAAAGAAAACATCTCAAGAGAAAAGATAAAACAAAACATAAGAAATCCCTAAAACCCTCTAGAAGAATTGAAGGAGAAATCTGCCATCTTGAATAGAATTTCGGCTCCTTGAGATGGATCCACTGGCTATCTTCGAGTAATTCCCACAAATTTGACCTTCTGGCTCGGCTCCTTGGCCTCGCTAACCGCCTCCTTTCAAGTTACACTTAGGGTATTTATATAGACTTTCGGAATGCTTTACTTGGCCTCTAAGTGTCCCAATTCAAGTATACTTCCTACTCAGTGTTTGAATAGGCTTTTGAATGTGTTTCTTTGCCTCAAAGTATCCAAATGCGAGTGAAATTGCTCTCTCCCGCGGCAGAGGCACGGCCATGGTACACGCCTGTGTAAATCATCTTCAGGCCGTGTCTCGATTCTGTCGATTGGGGCACAGCCGTGTAAATCATGGCATGGCCGTGTCTTAGTTAATTTGTTGAGGCACGACTGTGTGGCTGAAGTCCAGGCTGTGTTGATTTCCTCTTTGACCCAAATTGGCCCGTTTTAAGCCCGTTTCTTGTTCTTTTCGTCCTCGGGTGCTTTCCTGAGTAAAAACATGAAAAGAAAGGATTAAGAGCACCTTTTTACATAAATCAAGGGCTAAATCATCCAAAAGCATACTAAATGTGGGCCTAAAATATGTTACTTTTACAGTTTATCACCATTACAAGGCATTACAATTTACCAAAATCACTATCAATCCATAATCAAAATGACTCAAAACACCTATACATGCCATATACTTAATATACCAAAGTTCAAAGGTACCAAATGATAAGTGGTAGTGTGAAACATCTCTGACGATCCACAAATCCGAGCTAGCTTTGATATCACTATAAAACACGAGAAAATACACAAAGTAAGCTAAACAACTTAGTAAGTTTATATGAAATCGATAAGCAAATCTCATACCAATCAAATAATTAAAATCAATGCACAACAATTCAATTAAGCCTCAAATGTATCAATTGATCATTCACATAGCTTACCAAAGAATTCATCAACTCCATAATTTCAATATTTGAATGTTATCCCGTACATACCTGTACCAATCCGTAACAAACTCATATCCAAACGGAAATTGTTGAATACTCAAATTATCACACACTAAGTGCCAAAACATATAGCCGAAGCTATTTTAACCTCGCACGCTAAGTGCCATACGTAGCCAAAGCTATCTTGAATCGCACACTAAGTGCCACACATAGCCTAAGCTATCTTGAATCGCACACTAAGTGCCATATATATATATATATATATATAATCGTCGTCAAACATGACTATAATCTCATATACACAATTTATACAATATCAAAGAATTTAAAATATAATTGTAACAATGCTTATCACATACGAACTTACCTCAAATGTGGAAACAACGAAATGAGTCGATTAGTCGAGTACTTTATCTTTTCCCCGATCCTGGTCCGAATCCCATTTTTCTTAATCTAATTATTTTCAAAATTAACTCATTTAATCAACTATTTATTCAATTCAATCCAAAATATACATTAGGGCTATTTTACACATTTTCCCCTAAACTTTCACATTTTCACGATTGAGTCCTTATTTCATAAAATCACAAATTCATGCAATTTAACCACAACCCATGCTAGCCAAATTTCTATAGTACTCATATTAGCCCATAGTTCTCATTTATTTCACATTTCTGCTACAAAAATATACACATTTCTCAATTTAATCCCTATTTTGCATTTTCACTAAATATTACTTAACAAAACTTGTTTAACTATCAACAACCATTCAAAATTTATCATCAATCATCAAAAATCATACATATTCATCAATGGCAACATTTAAAATCTTTACTAGTTTTTCAAATTAGTTCTTGGGCTAGCTAGTACTAGCTACAACAATCTCAAAAACATAAAAATCATTAAAAACAAGACAAATCGTACCTAATTGAGCACACAAAGCTTGGCCAAATATCAAGCCCTAAAAATGGCTATCCTTCATGTTAAAAATGGCTAAGGAAGAAGATGAATGAAATTAAAGACTTTTGTTTTATTTAATTAACCTTTAATTGCTTAATTACTCATTTAACCTTATTAGTAATTCCAAATTTCAATTATACCATGCCATTATCATCCACTATCATATTAATGGTCTAATTACCACTTAATGACCTTAAATTTAAGGTTCTATAGCTATTAGACACCTTTAGCTAATAGAACAACACTTTTACATTTTATGCGATTTAGTCCTTTTTATCAAATTAACTATTCAAACGATAAAATTTCTCCATGAAACTTTCAAACATACATAATATCATGCTGTAAACACTTAAAATAATATTAAAATAATTTTATGACCTCAAATTTGTGGTCCCAAAATCACTATTCTGATTTAACTAAAAATAGGCTGTTACAACTCTCCCCCCTTGGGGATTTTCGTCCCCGAAAATCTTACCAATGAATAAGTTAGGGTACCATTTTCTCATAGATTCCTCGGGCTCCCACGTAGCCTCTTCAACACCATGACGTTGCCATAAGACTTTTACTAAAGCTATATGTTTATTTCTCAGCTCTTTGATCTCTTGAGCTAAAATTCTGATCAGTTCTTCATTGTATGCCATATTAGGTTGAATTTCAATCTCTGACGGAGGAATCACATGTGATGGATCAGATTTATACCGGTGCAACATCGATACATAAAATACATTATGAACCTTTTCTAACTCCGATGGTAAGGCTAATCGATACGCCACTGGCCCTATTCGTTCAATAGGTCCAACTATCTAATTTATTAGTTTTTGATTTTATGGGTAATTTTGAAAGTTACCATTGATGAGTCTTTGGATGTTTATGATGAATTAACATGGATTTGAAGCTTTAATTTTGTTAATTGATGATTTTATTAAGTATTTTGATAGATATTGATTTTAGGACCAATTTTGAAAAAGTTAAGAATTAGGGTTTGGTATTGAAATTATGAATATAAGTAGTGTATGGTATGATGGGTTAATTGATTAGGGACTAAATTGTAAAAATTATAAAATTTGGGGTAAATATGTAATTTCAAAAATTGAAGGGTATAAATTGTAAAGTGAATTAGAATTAAATTAGATGCTAATGAATGAGTAATTTTATATTATAGATCAAGAAACCAAGATAAACGGGAAAAAAAGAAATTAATAGACTACTCCCTGAATTTCTACAAATTCTACAAATATGCCTAGGTAAGTTCGTATGGTTGAACTTTGATAATTATATTGAATTGATGGATGGCATTATATATTTATTTATACTATTTTTTAAAAACATGAAATATTATTATATAATGAAATTAAAGTAAATGTTCGGATTTAATGGAACGCGGGATTTGAGTACCATTGTTTGTAGCAAATGATGAATTGAAGGATAAGACCATGGTTGGACCATGGAAATGTTTAAATGTAAGACCATAGCTGGGCTATGGCATTTTAATAAAAAGACCATAACTAGATTATGGCACAAAGAGAATGATTTACTCATATCCGTAAGTCGTTCTCTGATTCGAAAAGACTTGGTTAGTGATATGGAAAATCCATGTATATGAAACTTGTCTGGTAATTATGTACATTCAATATTATGAATTGTTATCAAAATAAATAGACATGAAATTCATGAAAATAATGGTATAAGGAATATTGATTGTTATTGAATTGAATGTATGTAGAATTGTGATATTTGAATATTGGAAAATTGTGGAAATTGAAAAGTGAATTGAAACCCTATTAACTGTATCGGGCTGAGTCGGATATAGTTGGCATGCCATAGGATTGGAAGTGTTCAGGGATACTTCAACCTCGAGTCGATGAGACACTAGGTGTCAAATTGTTGCTTCGGATAAATTCGATGAGATACTGGGTACCAAATTACTTTGGCATAGCCAATGAGACACTGGGTGTCAATCTGTTACTTCGAATTATCCGATGAGGCACTGGGTGCCAAACTGGTGTGTTTTGGTTGGATCTGTGTATCCGTCTGAGTCCGAGTCAGGTTAATAGGGGTAAACAAATGAATCGATAATATAATTGATATTGAATATGAATTGGGATGAGATGTTGAATTGAATTATATAAATGAGATGTATGAATCATGAGTTCATGAAATGGATATTGATATTGTTAAATGATAATAGTGTATTAAATTGTGATAATCTATTTGAGATAGTAAATTGATGAGCATTGTATGTGCTAAGAATGATCTATATATATAACTAATATTGAAAGACTTATGGTTATTACCAAGTATATACCGAAATACTTGGTAATAATATTTACTTGATATATTGAAGGTGACATGTAAATATGTGATTAACTTTGATATGTTGATACAAGGAAATTATGTATATGGTGATGAGTAATAAACCCAAATGTCATATGTTGTGAAAATAAGTTTATCAATATTGAATTTATATGTAAAATGTGCAAGTATGCTAACTATTGTTGTTGCTTGATAATAAGGCAAGTGCCAAGCTATTGATTGAATAGTAGTATGTTTATTTGTTTGAAGAAATGAAATGGTAAGTATTTAAGTGAAAATAAGTTAGTGCTCATGAAAGAATGGTAAGGCTTAAATTATGGAATTTCTTATGAAAGGACCTATTATGTGTTCAATACGAAAAAGGCTTGGTTAAATGCACTAACTTACGATCATGGCTATATGATATGCATATGGAATAAATGTAGAAGAGTTAAAGTTATATAAAATTTTACTAAACTTGGGCAATAAGTTTATGTGTGTGATATCATGGATTTATTCACCTTGTGAATTAATGAATATAGTTTTATGAGTACTAGAGAAAAACAATATGAAAATATTTGGATATATATAATTTTAAATTTGAAAAGAATTAACATGATTAAAGATTATACGAACTTACTAGGCATTCATTGCTTACGTGTTTGTTTTATTTATTTACCTTACAGATTATCGGAAGCTCGAACGGGTTGGAAGCTTATCGGAGCTATATCACACTATCCATTAGTTCTATCGATAATTATGGATGACTTGATTCTTGTTATAATGGCATGTATAAGTTATTTTGATTAAATGTTAATCTATAGGTGTTATGTAGATATTAGTCATTTATTTGGTTTGTGTTTTGGTATTGTAGTATTTGCATGATTTGCCTTATAATGTTGATGTGATTGAATGATAAGAGGTAAAATAGTAGTCGAATATGCACAAGAGGTGCCTAAAAGTATAATGATTATGTATGTCTAAATAAAAGTTAATACAAAGAATCATGAAAGAGTAAAATTAGCATTAAAATAGTTTCTGAACAGTCAGCAATGGTTCAACTTTGAAAAATCACCAAAAATTGTGGAAATCGAATTAGAGGTTTAATAAAACATTAAATTAAATTTTATTGAGTCTATTTTTTCATAGAAGAAATAGTGTAAGCAACGGAATTGTAAATTATGAGATATAATAAATTTTGTGAGATAAGGTCAAAATGATTTCAAGTTCTCCTGTTCTGACTTTGAAAAATCATCAAAAATTCTAAAAAAATAATTAGATGTTTAAATTTATATTTTAAATTCTTAATGAGTCTATTTTCAATAAAAACAAACACAAATATCATCCAAATCTCGTACTAAGAGATAATTAATTTTTAGTGAAGAAACGTCGAAGCTGTCAAACACAAAACAGGGATAAATTTGAAGATTTTACTATACTTATTGGCTAAATTATAAATTATGAAATTTTTATGGTAGAACGATATTTGAGTCTAGTTTCAAAAACATTAAGTGGATCTTAATTTAGAATTCTTTAGCTCTAGATATAAATAATTTAGTGACTACGACTCAAGTGGACAGCTTTGATATGAACATAAGTAAATAGTGAAATTATCTGTAATTTTTCTGTAAACTCCGGTAACATTTCGTAACCCTATTCCGGTGACGGATGTGGGTTAAACAAATTCAAAATTTGGTTTCAGGGGACTAATATCTTTAGACACTAACTTATTGTCTAGACATGTAAGGGCATGTTTTGTTATCTTTGTTCTTTTTCAAGAAATTTTTGTTTGTAGTGATGAAAAAATGTTTGAAACATTAATATGCATGCATATAACTTGAGTTTAAGTGAAATTTAGATGAATAATTGATTGATCGAGTTGTTCCAATAAATATAATGATTCATATTTAAAATGGGCCTCTAAAGTAGGTACGAGGTGTTACACATTGGTTCAAGACCATCGAAATACATTATACACAAAGGAATGCACGAGTGACAAGGTGTCCTCGCATCATAATTATACATCTCAAGTGGGTTTTATTCCTTTTATAATTTTTCAATTACTTGCTATTCTTCATGAGTTTCAAAGCTTACTTGCTATTATTTTGGGCTGATTTTTAAGGATCCAAAAGCCCAAATGAAAGAAATCCCCCGTCAAGATATCAAGGCTTTCCTCCTCCTAACCTCATCTTGCTTTCATCATTTTTACCTTGAGATGTATAGCTAGGCCCACTCATTTCAGGTGAAATCTTAATGGATTTTAATTTAGGTTCCGTTTATTTTATTAAAATAATTTTTAAAAATAATTTATTTTATATGTAAACAAACGAATCATTAATTACTTTAAACTTCACATTCCAATAGAATTATTATTGGGTAAACTATTATTTCATAAAAATTTCTTAAGTAGAGATTATTTGAAGGGATATGTATCTATTTATTTATTTTTAAGTGTATTTTAAAGGTAAATATACTACTTGTGGAATTTTTTTTCTTTCTACTAATCGTATAATGGAAATTGATAATAATCCCATCTAAGATGTATCTATTTATTTATTTTAATTATATTTCAAATGTCCTAGTTGTGGAATTTTTTTCTAATTAATGATAATCCATTCTTATATTTATATTTATATTTATATTTGATATCCTAATAATGTAGTAGTGAATTTAAAATTGTTGACAAGTCATCATCATTTAATTCATCAAAATTAGTCGTTAAGTTTTAATTAGTTTGATATGAATATTATTATTAATATAAAAGTTTAAATATATTAAAACGTATTATTTTTTAATTTATAAATTGAAAAAAAGGCTAAACCTAATTCTAAATATTATCTTTATATATATACTATTAGAACCAATGGAATGTTAAAACAATAAATATTTGTTTTATGGAAAATACTATAATAGTTCGGTATAATTTTAATTAATTAATTAATTTACTGGCCAACTCTCGGTCTCCCTGTTCCCCACTACCATAAGGGGCTCGAAACTTGACCGTTGAGACTCGAGAGACCTTGAAAAGAGGCACCAAAGCAAGAGAGAGAGAAAGAAGCAGAGAACAATGGCAGCAATTGGAAACGAGACCCAACCACTTGAATCCTCACCAAACAACTCTGATCAGCAATGTCATCTACAAACCCACAATGACTGCAAAATCCAAACCCCTAAAATCTCATTGTATGAGCAGTCCAGAGAAGAACGGATCAAAGAAAACCTTCAAAGGATGCAGCAGCTTGGTCTCAAAGACCTCTCCAACTCCCTCCTCAACTCCACTCCTCGCCTCTCTTCAAGGCGCGGCCGTCCTCGTGTTGGCGGTAAGCCGCCAGTTACCCCTCTGTCTTCTCCCTTGCCGTCATCTGACCAACTCCGCCGCTCCTCGAGGTGCTTTCATTGTTGCCCTTGTGTATTTTATTTCCATATGGCTTTTCGAATACCCATTGGATCTAAGTAGAAGCAGACACTACCAAAATCTCTATGAAAGAAAAAAGAAAGATCCTTTATATTCTTTTTCCTTTTTACTTTAAAAAAGAAAAAGAAAATAAAGGAAGAAGCTTATAATTTCGGATAATATTGCAAGTTCAGAACTAATTGATATTTTGATGGATTTGGTTAGGTTGCAAAATACTACTCCAGTGATCTATTCAGAGGCAGTTTCGGCAAAAAAAGAAGAGCTTTTCGAGGATGTGGAACTGAAGCTAGGGAAATCAGAGGTGTATACAGAAGCGCATGAGAAGCTTTTGGGTAACACTGAGAGGAGCTGGACACTTTTTGTGAATGGATATGGGCGTGATGGCAGACGGATTTATGATTCCGTCAAAGGAAAGACTTGTCATCAATGCAGGTCTAGGAATCTTTCTTATTCCATCTGCATTATATCTTCCATGGAAATATGATATGGCTGCACAACAAATTTCAATTCTTATCCGCCAACATTAATAGTTTTAACTTCATGCTCAACTAAAAGGGAACAGTTTGATTAGGCGATACAAATTTTCAGTTTTCTAGTTTTTTCGCCTTCATCTTCCGAAAATGAATGTGAGCTTGAAAAGGAACTATCCCTTTTTAAACTGCTTTTGATCTGAATTCCTTGTAATCACTTGTAGTTGTGTTGAGACGCAGGATCCTTTGCTTGATTATTTGTTCTCCCCTAAGTCACATTGCCTTTGATCTGATCATTTTCAATGGTCACATAAGAACTATGGACATTAACTTGGTTTAAATTGTATGATAGCCTTTCAGTTTGTAACTATTGCTTTGTTAATTTGAGAAACATTTGAATTGTGAATTGTGACAATCTTCTTACCTTTTCTTCTTTTTTCAGCTTCCACATTGGTCAGCACCAATTATTCATTGTTTGAAAATAATATTTTATTCGTATATTAGTTCTGAAAATGTTGTACCATGACTCTAAGCTGTTAAATTGATCTCATTTAGTCACAAGATGGAAAATGCTATGTTGCAGGCAGAAAACACTTGGTCATCGTACTAACTGTAGCAAATGCAATATGGTCCAAGGACAGTTCTGTGGAGATTGTTTATACATGAGGTATGAAATTTTGTTAATGTGTATGCCTTACTTGACCTCTGTCCTTCGTTTTGTCCTGCAGTTGTAGATATCCGTTCATATGTCACTAAGTATTGATGTTTCTAGCTTTTGGCTAAAATCTTATCTTATAAATCTTTCTGAACTTTTAGTTCTAGATAGTTATTTCTTTCTAGTGGTGGTTTTGTTGTTAATTTATGTTCTAAATGTGCAGATATGGGGAGCATGTGCTTGAAGCCAATGAGAACCCAAATTGGGTTTGCCCGGTCTGCCGTGGGATTTGCAACTGTAGTTTATGCCGGCAAGCAAAAGGATGGGCCCCTACTGGCTCTCTTTATAGGAAGGTAAATCATCATTTGCATTGATAAAAAAAAGGTCCCATCTTTTGTGCATGTTGTTGCTCAGAGACATTTAATTTTTCTAAAGGTCTAAGCTTCTTTATCCACCTTCCAGATAACAAAAATGGGCTTCAAGTCAGTTGCACATTATCTCATCCAAACCCGGCGTGTGCAAACCAATGTTGAAAAGAACCCAGATAATACTGATCAAGTTTCTGCTAAGAGGTCACTTTCCTTTCCAGCTCCGGAATTGCCTTCAGAAGAATCTCCTGCAGTCGATAATAATCAGCTTGTAACATCAAAGCCTCAATCTGGAGAGGATGGCTTGAGCAGTGAGAAAAAAGAACAAGAAGCATACCCAGAACCAAATACTTCGATTATCCATCAAAATCCTGCAAGCAAACCGTTGCTATTCTCAAAGAATGAAACAGAGTTTGAGAAAGGGGAGTCTACGAAGATCAACCTTGATTTCGGGAACAAGAGAGATGATGAATTCATATGTCAACATGAAAAGGAGTTGGATTTCACTGACAAAGAACCTGTTGATAGTCCTGTGACATTGGAAACCAGACCAGAAAAGAAGCATGCATCTTCCATTGAATCAACCCCTGACAGTATTGCTGGAAGACTAAAACAGGTGTGGGGAAGCAACCGGACCCATGATGAGACAGTTTTAGATGGTGCTGGCAAAAATGTAGATGAAGGCTATGCCGTGTCAAAGAGTAGTCCAAATCTTATAAAGAGGCCTGCATCTGCTATTGGAAATAGCCTCGACAGTAATGCTGCAAAACTGAAGCAAAGGCGTCAACTATGCAAGGATTGTGATGAACAAGGTTTACTGGGCGCAAATGAGAGTGTATCAGATGAGGCTGCAGAAAACATATCATCATGGAAGGAGTCCAAGGCCAACCTGAAGCATAGGACTTCTGGAACTAATATGGACTGTATTGCTAGAAGATTGAGGCCTCGAAACAAAGCACTTTGAAGAAGCAGTTTCATCACCAAGTTACCTTTTGACAAACTAGGATAGAGTTTATGATGATGCTTTTATCGGCACAGTGGAAGTATCCAAATATTTTGTTTAGGGGTTGTATCTAGTAGCAAACTATCTGAAGAACAGTTTCCCATTCTTGCTATTACTGCTTTCAAGCCACTGTTGGCTTGCTTTTGTGTGTGAAGCGTTTAGTAGATTAAAATAGGGGGTGCAACATTTTGGATACTTGCCGAGCCCCGTTTTCATGAAACCTTTAAGGTTTACATTTATGGTATATTAGAAATCTGTGGTTGAGTCATAAATAGTTGCAGTTTCAGATATAAATTATATAGTGTAGATATAAATATAAAAACAATGTTATTATATTAAACCCTCAAATAATGAGTAAACTTTCAACGTTAAACCATAGTAGGCATAGACCATTCCCAGATTTACTTCCAACTGTTAAGCCACAAAGAAACATAACGCTTTTCTTGGTTTGAACATTTGCATCAGCAGTCGGGAAAATAAAAGGAAGATCTTATAGGTCCCAAAAAAAAGTAGCCCATGGCCCAACATTAAAAGCATGTTTCCGCCCTAACTCGGATTTGGTTAAGAAAACCCTTGCAGTTCCCCCAAGACAAATTAAACTATAATCATGGTTATTAAAAGTTATGTTTGAAGGTTATTAAATGTTGTTTCATAGGACGCTTAGGCTCATTCATTTGCCTACTCTAGTGTTTACCCGAGGTTTATTTGACAAAATCTTTTGATATAATAAATATTATGTTTTGAATGGAAATCATTTAATTAACACTTGGTAAAATTGTACTTCAAAATTATTTCTAAAATATAAAAATGTCAAATTTATGCTTAAAAATTTTTCAAGGCCAAGTAAATTAAAAATAACACTTCAAAAGATTTTTAAACAAGTCAAAAATGTTGTAGGCCAAAAAGTATAGATCCACTATCAATACCTTTTGTCAGATATCGATAAATTTATAGAAATCGATACCAAAATAGGCTACTAACTTGAAAATGAGTTACCAAGTATCGATACGGTATGAATACATTTTTGTTAGGTATCGATAAATTTTAAATGGTATCGATTTTGACACATTTTATCAATACATTTTTCAATATCAATATGAAATTAGCATTCACCATTTTGAGGTATTTATTAAGTATCGATCCAATATCGAAACCAATACCTTTTATTTGGTATCGATAATTTTATCCTAGTATCAATTTTACGGTTTTAACACTCATTGAATCATGGCATTAAATGCTAAAATTATCGATACTTTTCTAAATAATATCGATACCTTTTGTTGCAAGTGAATTAAATGCACTGGTATTTTCATCCCAACGACTCTATTAACTTTCACAACAACCCCAACAGTTGGAAATGAATGAAAGGGTATAAATATCATCTTCTAAAGGTCTTACAACAACAAGAAAGCATATCCATGCAAAAAGATTAATCAAACAACCTTTGTGCCAAATATTTCATACTTTTCTTTCTTACACCTGTGAGCTTCATTGCTATTCTATTAGCTCAAGTGTTTTTCCTTGTAATTGAGCTTAATTTGCAAACACTTTGATCTTGTAAGAATTATTTTTTTGTTTGCTTCTTTGTATCTCTTTGAGAGGGTTTGTGTCTTAAGGTTTAGGTAGAAACCTTAAGGGTGTTTGTAAGGTTAAACTTTATCCTCAAATGTTATCAAATTAGTGAATTTGAGAAAATCCTTAGTTGTGGAAAACTAAGGCAATGGAGTGGACATGTGAAATGTAGAGTGGACATGTGAAAGGTTATCAATAGGGGTTATAAAACGTAAATTGGCTAAACGATTATTGATGTGAAATGTGATTGAACTTTGTATTATAGACATGAGATATGAAATATGATAATTGACAGCATGTGAAAGATCATGTGGTCTAGTTAAAAATGAGCTTTGGGGGCCGATTTAGAAATGAATGAGTCAATAGACTCGAGAGAGAATGAGATCATAAAATGAACGATCATTTAACATTAAATGAAAGTGAATTAAAATTGCTAATTGAAGTTGGCATATACTTATATACATGGATGATGGATTGAGTTGGCATGAATTGTAATGAAAAATGATTTTATTTTGTTATTAGAAAGTATAACATGAAATGTTTATCTTGATTTACCAATTGAGATAGTATATGAAATTGGAATATGAGTCATGAAAATATGATTGAAATGGTTGAAACTTGATCATGCATTGATTATACTCTTGTCATGTCCATGCTTCGATTTATATAAATTGAATCATGAAAGTATTATCAAATCTTGAAAACTTGAGGAGTGATCCAACATCTGAGCAGTAAGTCTCGACTCAACAAAGTTTGTATAATTCCCTTTATGTTTTGATATGTAACATGTACCTAAGATTAAGATAGTCTTATAGTGTAAATAGTTGTTTTGGAACCTTGAATTGGTAAATATCATTTTGAAATTTAAGAATATGAAATGTTAAAGTTCTCATGAATAAGGTAAAAGATTTAAATGGTTGAATGGTGTAAATGGTCATAAGTATTGAGATTGGTTTTGACTTGTGAATGGTTAAATTGACAAGTTTGAATGGTAAAGATATATCAAAGATAGTATATGAAGTGTTTAAAGTAGGTATTATGCTTAAATTGATTAGATATGCATTGGTTATTTTTTGTTAGGTTGATATGTATTGTTACCATATGGATATTTTGAAAATAGTATGTCATGTCACAATAGCGAACCCTTAACGTCACAATGAGAAATTGACAGAGAGTGGTATCGCAACCATGAACCTTCGATATTGCTATGTTAACCCGATAATTTTGAAAATTTTGTATTGTAGTCCTTAGTCAACCTTGATTTATTGAAAGAGCTTTTGTAAGCTTGTTTAAAGCCCAAATTCAATTACATAACATGTTGTAACTTGTAAGTATATAATGAGTTTAATAACATGTATTAATCGTTGAATTAAATTGAAAATAGAATCGTATTTGCTTCAGTAATGGATGTGGCATTTTGAAACTCGGACCCGACGATTAGATCAAGTATGGGTGTTATAATATGGAACTACAAAGATGAAATGAACATTTACTATTGATGAACAAGTTCATGATTTTTTTATTAAGGAAGTTAGTTAGTTTTCTAACTTCTAACATATATAAATGTGCGTGTACTTGCTTTATGGTAGTTACCTATATATTATATGGTAAATCAAGAGAGAGTAAAATACTAAAAATAAAAATCATATAAAATTCCCAAAATTTTTAAAATATTTACTTTTATTTTTAAAAGACAAAAATACAAAAAAAAAGAGAGAGTAAAAATACTAAAAAGTCAAACAAAACCAGAAAAATCTCAAAAAATTTACAAAACAGGAAAAATATGGAAAATTATATAAAATTTCAATAAATTAAATAAAATATATATTTCTTTTCAAAATAGATAACATACAAAAGAATGTCAAAAAATCTCAAAAGATTTATAAAACCAAAAGAAATATGGAATCTTTTAAAAATTCCAAATATTTAAAATATATATTTTAAAATAAATAATAATAATAAAAGCCTTGAAGTGAGACAAAAAACTTGCTTATATTTGATTGTTTTTCTTTTAGTTTTACTTATGTACAGTACGTGTAAAATTCTATAGTTTACTTAATTTTTATTAAGTTTATATTTAAAATTTAATGTTTGCTATAATAATTGTAAGAATAATACATAAGAAATGGGAAAAAGCCCTACTTTTATGGGGCGTTTTGATTAATTACTTTCATGACGCCAAAGCTATTAAATAACTTCTCTTGCATGAGCTTGTTGGAGTGCTAATTATCCCTGAACTTTTTGAATTTTTGTTAACTGTACACCAGTTAAATACTTTTGTGTTATAAAACAAAAAAAAAAAAAAAAAGAGAATATATTTTAAAGCTTTTCAGATTTTTTTCTAGCTTTTTAATTTTTTAGATTTTTCTGAATTTTTTGTATTTTCGGTTTATTCAGTATTTTATCTATCTTTTAAAAATAAAATTATATTTTTTAAAAATTTTTGAAATTTTATATAGCTTTCCATTTTTTTTGTGATTTGTTAATTTTGTAGATGTTTCTGATTTTTTTTACTTTTTGTATTATATATATTTTTGTTTTATATTTTTACTAAATTTTAAAAATTTGAGATTTCTTTTCTATTTTTCTGATTTTTAAATTTATTCAAAAAATACAAATTGGGTGACATAGCATGCTGAGAACGCACATCATAATTTTTTAATGCCGTTAATAGCTTGGGCAAACTAATAATGGGTTGGAAACTTCTGGTATTAAACTAATAAAAAACTCTTTTAAGTACTAAAATGATAATTGAGTGCAACTTTAAGGGGCAAATAGTACATTAACCCATGAAATTTTTTGTGAGTAATATTTATGTATATCAAATGTAAATGTGAAAGAAAGAAAGAAAGAAATCATTAAAGTGCATGTGTCTATTCGATTTTGGAATGAAAATGCCCATTGCTTCTAATAGATTTAGATTTGAAAGTAATCATTTCTTTTAACGGTCAATCTGAATTTTAAATTATTAAAGATTAATTTATTCGGTTGATTAAATAACTGAATAATTATGTTATAAGATATTATTTCAATTGATTTAGAGTGTGAATTTAAAATAAAAAAGTATTGTTGTTTGATAAATGCACGTAAATACCTATTAATGATATATAAGGCTTGGTTTGAAGTTTTTTTTTTTCAACCAATTCCAAGTAAATTTATCCTTGCTTTCTCATAACTATATAATTTACATCTAACTTGAGATATACATGCATTATGATTTTATGTGTATATGATGGTAATGTATATTCTTTGTAATATATATATAATATGTACCACTGGAGAAAGAGAAAACATATATTATAAATAAAGGCATAGATTTATATTATATTTTATAAAGCACAAGAATATTATGGAATTAGACATTTTTTTTTTCAAATAAAAATAAGTTTGAGAGTGATTTTATTTTATATTGTTCTACCTCATGCAATGCAATATGGCATATTCAAACAGATTAATACAATAGCATTTGATATGCTTTTAACACAACAATACAATAGCACTAGTATGCTCATAACAGCTCGAATCAGTAGCAATTAATATGCTTGACACGAATCAATTCAATAGCAAAAGTCATGATTTTCATATGTTCAGAGTAACAGTAACATAACACATGTTGTACGTACGATTGCAAATATAGATACATTAGTCATATATAAATTGTTCACAATTCATGCAATTATGTATATAAATACCATGATAATTCAATCAATCATGGATTCTAACATAAATCATACTACTAAGGACTTAATTGAAAAAAAATAAACATTAAAACAATTTGGGAATCAATCAGGGATTAAACTAAACAAAACATAAAATTTTGGGTCAAAACTGTAAAATCTGGAAAATAGAGGCACATGGTCGTGTAACAGATTGTGGCCATGTAGAAATTGCAAAATTAAGCTACAGAGAGACACATTTATGTGGAAGGGTCCAGGTCGTGTGGTTTACGAACTACACTAAGGTTTCCATGGTACATGGCCGTGTGGCAACCGTGCGGCCTTATCCTAGGCACGATTTTGCCCCGATTCAATTGTAAAAGAACACACACCTGTCACAGTGGTCTCTAGCAATGTTCTTTACATTCCAATCTGATCTGGGGTACCTAAATCGGGTCCTTCAAACAACATTTACGTAAGAATTAATAACAGTTTTCAAGAAAAATCAATATTTCAAAATATTTAGGCAAGATTCGTAAAAGATCGTTTAATCGATCTTAAAATTAACGTGAATAGAAATTTTACAAGAATTTTAAGATCAAAACATCGTGATTGGAATGTTCTTACTGATTCTTGGCAATGATCAAAGAATGTTTCTAATTGCGATCACAAATTCGGATGAAAAATGAGTTAAAATCGGGAATAGATTTGATTCGAGAAGTAAAAATAATTTTCAATAACAAAATGATGTGAAATATGATGAAAAATAAAAAGGGAAGAAAAGAAAAGATGAATATATAGGGAAAAAGTGAGAAATTCTAATTTGGAAAGGAAAATAAAACAAAGTCCTAATGTAATTAGGAAAAGGGGACTAAATAGCTAGGTTTTCAAACTTTTAAGGGGCTACAGGATAATTTCTTTTGTTCTACAAAAATAAAAGGGAAATGAGGTGGTTCGGACTTGGTATGTAAGGGGGAAATAACTACTTAACCATTTGGGCATTCTTGTTAAGTTTTACACCATTTAATATTTATTTAAAGGTTGTTTTTATCCTAGTTTATTGAGAATGAAAAGGAAAAGAAATGAGAGAGAAGTGGATTAAACCTAGGACCTCTAAGGAATGTTTTAACTACTTAACCATCAAACCAAGATCATTTCTTAGTTATTTATTTCTATTAACCCCTTATATTTTGGGGCGATACATTCAAACTCATATAATCAAGTATAATTCACTAGTAACCACAAAATGAAATTCAACCAATATAACATTATAAGTCACTTAGCAAAAGTGTCTAAATTAACTTAGGCAACAAGCCTACCAACTTTGGCACATCCCATATGACTTCAGAACATATATATACATACAAAATAAGATCGTAATGGTTTCCAAGCCGAGTTTGAGAGTTGGATGTTTGACCGCAAAACTTTTATTGCTTTTATCTAAAACATGCATACAGAAACAAACAAATCTATACGCTGAATAATGGTTACTCAGTGGTGCTAACATAATTCGAATTAAATTATAAACATAACAAAATCTACTAAACATAAGTAACATGATAACTCAAGTTAACCAACTAACCATTTCACATTAACATTAAAGATATGTATATATCAATAGATTATTTATCATTTCATCTTTTTCTCATTGATGCTTCATTTAATTTCTCGATATAATTTGATAGATCTCAAAACTAACTAATATTTCGACAAAGGCAAGCGCACCTATCGAACAGTAGTATAGTTGTGGTGAGTCCGGAATATCATATCCTCAAGGACTAGAATTACTAGTAATAACTATCTTTCTATTATTTAGCCTAATATTTAAAGGGATTTATTTTAATCTAAAATTTAACTAACTAATTAACTAACTAAGTGACTATGAACGTGACAAATAGTAAAAGAAGTAATCGAATAAACTAATGATAAAGACAATACCCAAGGAAGAATCCACCTAGACTTCATTTATGATTCTGACTCCGAATTAAATTATATATTCACTTGACCTGATCCGTAGAAATCCCTAAATTATGTTAATCTCTTTCAAGACTAAAAACAACTGACTCTAGGTTGATTAATTGAAATCTCTTTCTAATTAAAACCCCTATCGTTGTATTAACTCGATCTATGGATTCCCTTATTAGATTTGATTCTAATCTGGCAGATTTATGTCGCTTTGTTTCTAGGGTTGCAATCAACTTCGCTTAATTATGTTGGATCTACTCTTAAATAGGGACTTTTGCTCCACTGAATAAGCACATTAAAATTGAATTAATATTCTTGAAAACATTAAAACAAGGATTAGGAACACATAATTAAGAACAAGATCAAGTATTTATCACGTAATTCAGATTTATTGAATAATAAGATTCATCTAGGTTTCATCCTTCCTAGGTATTTAGGGAGTTTAGTTCATAACGTAAAAGGAAAACATCATAGAATTAAGAAAAAAACAAGACATAAAGATACCAAAAACTTCTAAGGAACTTGATGGAGATCTTCAATCTTGAATGAGATCTTGCTTCCGAGATGATTCCGAAGGCTTTCATCGAGTAATTTCTTCGATCTACTATGCGTGTCCTTTTAGGTCCTCCCCTAGGGTGTTTATATAGGCTTTGGAACACCTTTCTTGGCCCACAAGTATTCTTTTCCGAATAGAATTAGACTTGGGTTCGGCAGGGACACGCCCATGTACGATAGCTTAGGCCGTGTTCGATTCTGCTTGTCACACACAGCCGTGTGGTCTGCCCATGTGCTATAGTCCAGGTCGTGCTGATTTTTGAGGTAGGCCCATTTTTTCCCTTTTTGGCCCGCTTCTCGTTCTTTTCGACTCCCTAAGCTCTCCTGAGTGTAAAACATGAAATTAAAGGATTAGGGGCATCGAATTCATCAAATCTAATGAAAATTCATCCAAAATAAGCCAAGCATGGGGTCAAAATATGTATAAATTATGGTTTATCAAATATCTCCACACTTAAGCATTTGCTTGTCCTCAAGCAAAATCCTCAACTCACAATTAAAATTAACTTATTCAATTCATCATTCTCATCAATAATGTCTTATACATTGATAATTTAACTAAAAGAGCCTAAAGATTCAAACAATTTAAGTCATAAATTTTTATAGCACAAAAAATATAGGTGTTTCCCCTTACCTAAATAATCACCTTTAATTCAAAACTGACAAGAATTTAAATCATCACTAAAGATTCACTCAAATCACTCAACGTGTTTAAGGTTCAAATTAAGCACTCAAAAGTCAAACATGAAAAGTTATTACCATAGGCTTGCATGAAAATCAAATCTCCACCACTATAAAATGAGATGATACACAGATCAAAAAGTCTTAAAAAGGGTTGTAATGGGGCTTGGTTTAAAGGTGTGGATAAAGGCTAGATTAAAGGGTTAGAATCGAGATTGAATTGACAATTTACCCAACTAGTAAAAATATGAACTAATACTAAATAATTACATCAATTGAAAACTTATCACTAATAACACTAGCTTCTTCTCAAAATGTGAAATTAACCGTTTAAGCTCAAATAACATAGAACTAATAATGAATATATTTCCAACTTTTTTTTTTCACATACAATAATAAGAAAGAATTTAACAACTGAAATAAAGAACATAGTTAGGCAACTGCTCAAATCAAATCTCGACAAAATGGGCTAAAACAATAGGAAAAAATTCTCAATGAATCAAAAAGAATGGGTCTTGGGTTAATATTAAGGGTAAATCAAGAAATGGTTTATTAGGATCAAAAGGGTTCACTAGGGGTTAATTATGAAGGTAGGCTTTTTAGGGTAAGTGGGTTAAAACCTAGGTGTCTTTATCATCTCAGTATATCAAATCAAAGGTGTGCTCTCGACATGCATAATCGAAGCAAGTTCTAGAATCACAAATCAATATTGACACACTCATAACCAATAAAGTGAGCAAGAAAAGTATATGCTCTAAAAGGCTCAAAATCTCACAAAAATTATGGTTTTTGATGTTAACCTTGCAAATTTCAAACTTTAAAATAATATTTAAATTTAGGGAAACAACCTAACAAATTTTTAATTCTGAAAATAGACTTATCATGCTTGATTCTCTAATGTCTTAAAGTTTAAACCATCAATGTATAATTACCTATGACTTAATTCAAAACATATCAATAAAAATCATAAGTCAATAGAAGTTCCATTCTAATGGTTATGTGAGAAAATTACTTAAGAACAAAATATAATTCAGGGATTTTCTAGTAATCATATAAATAACCTCCCCACACTTAAGATGTACATTGTCCTCAATGTACAAAGATAGATAATAGCAATGTAAGCAGCAAATCATAAGAGAGGGAAAGAGGTAAAACTTCCTAAATTATGGATGAAATCCTTAGAAAGTGAAAATTGTAGAAATAGGTCCAGTTAGGAGCATGATGAACTAGGTAGAGGTGAAGGTGGGGGAGAATACTCCAGTAGATTGTTCGTTCCTTAGTAGCACCTTGAACTTTTTGAAACTGTGGAGTCATCAGTAAAGTTTTAGAGAGTTTTATTACTGTACTTCGTTATAATTACTCGATAATAAACGGCCAAAGATATAAAGAAATCAAAATAAACTAATATAAATAAAAGACAAGAAAGAGAAAGAGTTTAAAAATTAAAATAAAATAAAAAGAAAAACTAAATGGACTCAAAGGTCCTCATCATCAGATGGTTCGCGAGGTGGGGATGGTGGTGATATGTAGAAGTGCTGACAGATCTGTTGTAGAGTTGCCTCGAGGTCGTCGAATCAATTTTGACTATCCTCATCCATGTCTAAAACAACAAAGTCTATTGGGAATATGAATTTATCAATTTTGACTAGCACATCTTCAATTATACCCCTAGGAAATATAATGGTTTTAGAAACCAATTGAATGCTCATCCTAGTTTGTTTAGGTTTCCCAAGACCTAGCTGTTTAAAAATTTTATAAGGCATAACATTGATACATTTAGCCACAAATTCCATTATTTCTCTTTTCATGCCCAGCCACCAATACAACTCTCGAAGGTTTCGATACATTTTTGTTCCACCTGGGTGTAGAGAAAAAGGACTATCGTGTGCCTCCCGGAAAACCAATTCTTTTAATTCGAAAACATTAGGGACACATACTCGATTACGGAATAGTAAGCAACCTCGATCATCAATGCCGAAATCTTTAATTGATTCATCTTGAAGCATTTTTCTTTTCTCTGACAATTTACAATCCAACAACTGTGCTTCTCTAATTTGATCGAATAATACAGGCTTGATTCTCAATTCGGCCAAAAGACTACCATCATCGTTAACATTAAGTCGAGCGAACATTGCTCGTAAGTTAGCTACTGCTTTTCTGCTTAGCGCATTTGCTACAACATTGGCTTTACCTGGATGGTAATCTATAATATAGTCATAATCTTTCAAAAGTTTGATCCAACGCCGTTGCCTTAAATTTAACTCCTTTTGGGTTAGGAGATATTTAAGACTTTTATGATACGTGTATATAGATAATGTCTCCAAATCTTCAAAGCAAAAACTACCGCAGCTAACTCCAAATCATGCGTCGAAAATTACGTTCATGAGTCTTCAACTACCGAGACTCGTACGCAATTACTTTTCCTTCTTGCATTAGGACATAGCCTAAACCATTTAGTGAAGTATCACTATACACCACGAATTCTTTTCCGACTCGAGCAGAGTTAAAATTGGTGCTTTTGTCAACAACTGCTTTAACTTATCAAAGCTCTCTTGGCACTTCTCGTTCCAAACAAACTGCATATTTTTCTAAAGGAGTTTTGTCATTGGCATTGTTATCTTCGAGAAGCCATTCACAAATCTTCGATAATACTCAACCAAACCCATAAAACTACAACTTCTGACACATTCTTCGGTGCCTTCCACAAAATGATTGCTTCAATCTTTTTTGGATCTACTAGAATTCCATCCACTGATATCACGTGTCCCAAGAACACCACTTCGATTAACCAAAATTCACATTTTTTGAATTTCAAACAACTGCTTCTCTTGCAACACTTGCAACATGATTCGTAAGTGTTGTTCATGTTAAACTTCTAATTTTGAATAAGTCAGAATATCATCTATGAAAACAACCACGAACCGATCAAGATACGGTTAAAAAATACGGTTCATTAGATCCATAAACGCTGCTGGAGCATTTTTTAATCCGAAAGATATCACTAAAAATTTAATGACCGTAACGTGTTTGGAAGGCTATTTTTGGTACATCACTATCCTTTACTTTCAACTGATAGTATCTCGATCTCAGGTCGATCTTGGAAAAGACAGAAGCTCCTTTAAGTTGGTCAAACAAGTCATTGATACATGAATGGGGTATCGATTCATAATGGTCAACTTGTTCAACTGACGATAATCAATGCAGAGTCACATCGAACCATCTTTCTTTTTAACATATAACACCGGAGCTCCCCAAGGCAATATACTCAGGCAAATGAAACCACATTCCAACAAATCCTGTAGCTAAACTTTCAATTCTTTCAACTCAGTTGGAGCCATTTGATACGGAGCTATAGATACAGGAGTCGCACCAGGAAACACTTCGATTGTAAATTCGACATCTCTATCTGGTGGTAATCCCGATAATTCCTTTGAAAATACGTCAGAAAACTCACAAACAGTCCAAATATTACTAATGTCTTTGAGTTAATGACATATGCTAAGAAAGCTTCACAACATTGCTTCAACAATTTATCTACTTGTATCGAAGAAATAATCTGATTTGGCCCATTTGTTTTAGCACCACAAACCTCTATGACTTTTCCTTCTTTATCTTGGATCGAAAAATTTTTCTTGCGACAATCCAGAACTACTCCGTGTTCATCAACCAATCCATACCCAATATTACATCAAAATCACCGAAAGGCATAATCAATAAATCTACAGGAAATACTAGATTTTGAATTTTTAAACGACAATGTTTACAAACTTGGTCTATTAATACAGTTTGACCCAAGGGACTTGACACGGACATGGCTACATTCGACATTTCATAATTCATATTCCCAGATTTAACCATATCAGAATTGACATATGAGTGAGAAAAGCCCGGATCTATTAAAGTATAAACAGGTGTGGAGAATAGAAGAAAAATAACTGCTACAACATTGGTAGCATCCCTTTCATCACGGGTCCACACTACATAAGCACGTACGGATGCTCTTGTCTCAGACTGATGAGCTACTATGTCATCCTTCTTTCTTGATCCTCCCCTCGAAACTGATCCACCTCTACTCATCCCTCGGCTCCTCATCGCAGAAGCGGCTCTTAGAGAATCATCGGGTGAATCATTTTCGCGCTTCGGGCATTCTCTAGCAAAATGCTCTAATGACCTACAGCGAAAGCAACCTTTAGTTAATTTCCAGCATTTTCCCCAGTGCTTCTTTCCACAATATTCGCAATTCTGCATCTCTGAAACACTATTCGGTCTCTTTACACTACCCATTGATGCCGTAGGTTGACAGTCTTGCACTTTAATTGGCACGCTCGATCTTGCAGTTATTTTCCAATTTCTCGTGATTCTCTACTTCTTTTTGATGCAGATGAAGGATTGAAGTTCTCGAATCGTTTACTTGTAGCACGATGGGATTCAACCTTTTTGCATAATCCAGAGATTGTTTGACTATTTTTGCTTGTTCTGATAAATCCGCAAACTCTTTAATTCTTAATGCTACTAGTTGGGTTCAAATTTCATTGCGCATGCCCCGGAGGTAACGTTTGCAATTTTCCTCCTCCGTAGGAATCAATTCCTTCCCATACTTTTTAAGTTGCGAGTATTCCCTTTCATAGTCTACTATCGACATAACTTCTTGTTTTAACATGAGAAATTCTTGTTTCCTATCTTCAAGATAAAGATCACCAATATATTTCTTCTGGAATTCAACTTGGAAAAATTCCCAATCGACTACTTCTGTAGTAACATGCCTCGTAACTATGTTCGACCATCCATAGGTTTCTCCTTATAATAGTGAAATTGCATAGATAACGCTCTCTCGATGAGTGCATTCTAACTGCTATAAGATTCAAGTCGTTGACTTTAACCAAAATTCTATTGTTAAGGGGTCAACTCTTTTTGTTCCAGCAAACTCGATAACTGTACCTCCTTAGTTCCTTAATAAGATCTCGCCTAGCCACAGATGTGGTTATCGGGAGTGGAGTGACTCCTGCAACCCTCTGAAGAACATCTGCTATCACTCGTAATACATCATTATCAAATTGCCCTTCAATTGGGCCACTATTAGCATTAGGTCGTCGTACCCTATCAATACGTACACTTGGTGTTAACAACTCAAATTCATCAAATTCCCTAGTGGATTCATCACTAATATGTACTTCTTGATCAACTACGTTATTAGCATCATCTGACATCTTTACACAATATAAAAACATGATTATCAACATGCAGTCCTGACTCAAACTCGAATAGACTTTGGCATGTACCTCTAGGCTCACTTTCGAGCTCGATTTAATCCGAGAATTGGCTAAACCTATACGCTCTGATACCACTAACTGTAACCCCCTAAACCCGTAACCCTCACTGAAATAAGGTTACAGAGCATTGCCGAACTTATTAACTCAATTAATCAAATATTTCATGTACATTCCTTATTCAATTAAAAAAACATTAATAAACATTCATATGGTCTCTAATACGAGCCCTCAAGACCTAAAATGATCATTAAAATTAGTTCGGGGCTAAACTGGGTACTCAAGAAATTTTTGAAAAATATATAAATTTTTCAAAGAAATAGGGAACACACGCTAGTGTGGCCAGGCCGTGTGTCTCACAGGCAAAATGACACGCCCGTGTCCCAGGACATGTGGGCATTCGAAATGAGGCACACGATTGTGTCCCAGCCCGTGTCCTTACTCGTGTAACTCTGTAACACCCCAAACCCGACCCAAGACACCATGGCCGAATCCAGAATGTCACTAGAGTAGTTGCTAAAAAGAAGAATTTAATTTGGAAGTAAAAACAACTTAGGGGTTTTAAAACAAAGGTCTTAAATACGTTTAAGTAGGTATTTGGAAACGGAAGTTCCGTGGGAAACGAGTTGTTTATGAGAAATCCGGACTTGAAAACTTTATTTTGATGTTTGAGTCATAAAAGCTTTATAGTTATTTTTAGTTAATATTTTAATAGTAACTCCAACTTAAAACCATAAATAAAATCCCAAAACAATTGACGTGGCCTTATTACAATAAAATCTATTCCAAAAAGTACTTGAAAATCTAAAATATAAACTTAAAGAAATAAAAGCAGCTTCTGCATGGCCACCTCGAGTCCCCTCCAGCCCGATCCAAGAATCATGTATCACCTGCATTGTTTTAGGAAAATAGAGTGAGTCAAACCGACTCAGTGTGCAATTATTCCACATGTTTCCACAAATGGGCTTGGCCCACAACCACACTAATCCACATACCACACATAAAGATGCAATATGTTAACCCACCCCAACCTAGTATCCAACCGCTACACACCCCGTATCCTACCACCACACACTGGGGATTACTAAATTGACCTCCATCCGCTACATACCTCTTTGGCGGTCATATGCTCAAAGTTTATTTAGTGGTCTAGCCACTGATCCATGTGATTAAATCACAATTATCCACAGTGTGACTCAAGGTCATCACCAATCCACGATGAGGCATGAAGCCAACATCAAACCACGATGTAGCTCAAGGCTAACATCAAACACGTACATAAATGTACAACCTTTCCTTCTTTAAACATATCCCGATCCCACGCACATACAGTACATATTATGATGAAATGACAATATAAACATTATGAACCTGTCAATCATGCATACATAACATGCTTACCACAATTCCACATTTATATACATATATCCATCCAAAATTTCAATATCAGAAAGTTACTAACCTAGTACCGGATTACCCCATTATGGGTAGTAACATCACCACAGCCACTATTTCGGCTATCACACATAATTCATATTATAATTTAAAGTAAATTTGTAAACAGTGTGTTAATTACACATCTGAGAACCTGAAGCACTAAACTATCGACCTCCCTAACGTCCTCGCTCGAAGAGATCACAGTGATCTACTTTTCAATGTCGGATGTTCGCCCACATCTCGGAGGCCAATCCCGAACCGCTGAAACTGACCGTTTCTTGAACTTAGGGGTAGGGACTATATGTCTGACCCTTTTCTCCACTTGGCTGGTATTGGGTTCCATCGAATAACAACTTAATCAGAATACCTGGGTTAACACACGTTAAATAAAAATGATTAGCAAGGCTTAACGAATACTAGAGTGGAATCTTCCTTACCGAAATCGACCAATTCCCGGTGCTATACGTTTGAATCTACAAGTCTGCCGAAATCCATACATAAGCCATGTTAGATTCGGCTCTAACGCCAAATAAACACATGAAATGGCCTTCGGCCTAATGATTACTGCCTAACACAGATGGCCTTTGGCCGAATACCACACCCTCCATATCTTTAAACAAATCCCGAGAGATCCTTAGCACCCTTAACATTGGCTAAAAGCAGAGGTCCCAAATCCTAGCTCTTCATAGATTCGGCCAAACAAGAAACAGGGTTAACTTTTAGTTTCAACAACCAAAGAAATAAAAAGAAAGATTAATGAAGAAGAGAGCCCCTTACCACCACTAATCGATTGGAACTTAGCAACTAAGAGAGTCGACACTCCTGAGGTGCGGATGACTAGAAGGTTCGGCTATAGCTCAGCAGATGGGAGAAGATTATTTGGCTACAACAAAGAAAGGAGAGATGAGTTGTTCGACTTTTGAAAATGAAGTACTTGATGAAAATAAGGAAATGGGTTATAGTTTATGGTGTTTTGGCAATAGTGGTAAATGAAGAGAAAGATTCGGCCTTGGGAGAAAAAGAGGGTTGTCAAAATAAAGAAAAGAAGAAAAAAATGGTAGAAGAAAAAGTGGTAGAGAATTCAGCTTTGGTGAAATGTAAAGAAAATAATGTGAATGCTTCCAAATGGCTACCAAAATTTGGCACCCCCTTCTTAGGCTCAAAACCGAATGCTCCCCCTCTCAACCCTTCAAGAATTCGGCTATCATCCAATTAGCCAACACCCTCCACGTTTTTCTCCTAAATTCCCTCTACCACACTCATTCAAATGAGTTTGACTCATTCAAACCCCTCAATTGACTCTCCACCACCTATTCAAAAAAACTTGACCAAGTCCATTTCCACCTTCCAAGTGCCCATGCCGTCCCCGACACCTCCCCTTTAGACGCAAACACCAAATAAAAAAAATAAAGCTCCCTTGCAGCTGGCGTGATTCGAACCTCTCCCCCTTTGGACCCCTTGTGACACAAACTCCAAGCACCCTAGGTAGCGTCCTTGCCACTCCACCACCTCCTTTCTTTGTGCCATAAACCCCCCCATAAACCTCTTAAGGCCTAACGCCACTAGCTCTCCCTTAAAAGCTTGGAACCCAAAATTTTACTAAGGCTTCTACCTAACCCTAAGGTTTCCCAAAGCCCCCAAACACACTCAAACAACATATAGAGCATACTAGCACATAAATATGACTTAAAATACAAGACCCCTAAATCCCAGATGTTACAGTTCCACCCCCTTTAAAAATAATTTCGGCCTCGAAATTACCTGATCAAAATAAGTGAGGGTATTACTGTTGCATCGCTTCTTCCGGCTCCCGCGAAGCTTCTTCTGAACCATGGTTCCGCCATAACACTTTGACTAGAGGAACTGATTTCTTCCGACGCACCTTCACATCTCGCTCCAGAATTTGAATCGGCTCTTCTTTATAGGACAAGTCTGGCCTCAGCTCAACTTCCTCCACTGGCACCACGTGAGACGGATCCGGTCGATAACGACGTAGCATCGACACGTGGAACACATCATGCATCTATTTCAATTTCGAAGGCAACTCTAATTGATAAGCCACCGGTCCAACTCACTTCAAAACCCGTTAAGGCCCTATAAACCTAAGACTCGTTTACCCTTTCGTCCAAATCTCATCACCTTCTTCCACGGTGAAACTTTCAGGAACACTCTATCACCCACTGCAAACTCTATTTCTTTCCACTTAAGATCTGCATACGACTTCTGTCTGTCAGATGCCTCATCCAACCGTGCCCAAATTACCTTAACCTTGTCCTCTGGCTCTACCACTATCTTTGGACCCAAAACATGACGTTCCCCTAGTTCCGTCCAACAAGTAGGAGTCCGACACTTCCGCCCATATAGTGCTTCATAGGGCGCCATCCGAATACTAGCTTGATAACTGTTGTTATAAGCGAATTCTACTAAAGGCAAGAATTCTTCCCAACTACCCCTGAAGTCGATAACACATCCCCTTAGCATATCTTCTAACACCTAAATCACCCTTTCAGACTGGCCATCCGTCTGCGAATGAAATGCCGTGCTAAAGTCCAACCTGGTACCCAAAGCCTAATGCAATGCCCTCCAAAACTTTGACGTAAATCTAGGATCCCTATCCGATATGATTGACACCGGCACTCCATGCAGTCTCACAATTTCTACTACATACAGCTTCGCTAATCTCTGCAGAGAGTAATCAACACGCACAGGTATGAAATGAGCAGACTTTGTTAACAAGTCCACAATCACCCATACCGAGTCCTTCTTAGTAGGCGTAAGAGGAAGCCCACTAACGAAATCCATGGTGATTCTCTCCCACTTCCACTGTGGAATCTTCACTGATTGTAGTAGCCCCGAAGGTACTTGGTGTTCAGCTTTGACCTGCTGACACGTCAAGCACTTCCCCACAAATTCTATAACTTCGCTTCAATCCAGGCCACCAAAACTGTTCCCGTAGATCCTTATACAACTTACTTCCTCCAGGATGCATAGCGTAAGGGCTATTATGCGAATCCTGAAGAATCTTCTACCTCAATTCCACATCCTTTGGCATACACACCCTACCACAAAAACACAAAACTCTGTCACTGTTCACACTGTAGTCCTCTAACTCCCCACTCTGAACTTGCTGAAGTCGAGCACTTAAAACCTCATCCACCAACTGTTTCTCTTTTACCTGACTTAACCACGTCGGCTTCACCTGTAGTTCTGCTAACAAACTCCCGTCGTCGTAGAGACTAAGATGTACGAACATAGCCCTCAGATCCGATACTACCTTCCGACTTAGGGCATCTGCCACCACATTCGCTTTACCCGGGTGGTATTCAATTGAACAGTCGTAATCCTTTAACAACTCTACCCACCTTCGCTGTCTCAAGTTCAGCTCCTTCTGAGTCAATAGATACTTCAGGCTCTTGTGGTCCATGTAGGTCACTGACTTCTCTCCATACAGATAATGCCTTCACACTTTCAAAGCGAAAACTACCGCTACCAACTCCAGATCGTGCGTCGAGTAGTTGACTTCATATGGTCTCAATTATCGAGATGCATAAGCAACCACCTTCCCTTCCTACATCAGTACACAACCTAACCCCGTATGAGAAGCATCACAATACACCACAAAATCTTTCCCCGTCATAGGCTGAATCAAAACCGGAACTTCTTTCAAAACTCTCTTTAGCTTCTCGAAACTCTCCTGCTGCTTATCTGACCATACAAAAGGTACCCCCTTTCTCAACAACTTAGTCAAAGGTGCTGCTATTAAAGAGAAACCCTCAACAAATCTTCTATAATAGCCCGCTAACCCTAAGAAGCTGCGAATCTCCACTACCGACTTAGGTGGTTTCCAATCCAATACTACCTCAATCTTCCGAGGATCCACTCTTATTCCCTCTGCGGATACCACATGACCTAGAAAAGTGACTTCACTCAACCAGAATTCGCACTTGCTAAACTTGGCGTACAACTTCTTTTCCCTTAAAATTCGCAGCACCACTCGAAGATGTGCATCATGCTCTTCCTCAGAATTGGAATATACCAGGATGTCGTCTATAAACACCATGACGAATTGATCTATGTAAGGTTGAAAAACCCGATTCATCATATCCATGAACACAGCCGGTGCGTTAGTCAACCCGAACGGCATTACCAAAATTCGTAGTGACTATATCGAGTCTGAAACGCTATTTTATGGTTATCAGCCTCCTTCACCTTAAGCTGGTGATACCCCGACCTTAGATCTACCTTGGAAAAGACCGCAGCCCCTTTAAGCTGGTTAAACAAGTCGTCTATCCTCGGCAGCGAGTACTTATTTTTGATTGTCAGCTTATTCAACTAGCGGTAAACTATGCACATACGCATAGATTCATTTTTCTTCTTTACGAACAACACCAGTGCTCCCCATGGAGACACACTGGGCCGAATAAAATCGCGATCTAGCAACTCTTGGATTTGGGCTTTCAGCTCGACCAACTCCTTTGGTGCCATCCTATAAGGAGCGATGGACACTGGCGCCGTACCCGGCAATAAGCTCGTACCAAACTCCACCTTTCGATCCGGAGGTAACCTTGGAAGTTCTTCGGAAAAACATCCACAAACTCCTTTACTGTCCTGACCTCCCCCACATCTGCTTCCTTAGCATCCAAAGCACTAACAAGCATCAGGAAAGCCAAGCACCCCTTCTTCACCATCTTCTCCGCCTTAAGAGTAGACACTACGTTAGCCAAGTAGTCTCTCCTCTTACCTATCACCACAACCTCATTGTCCTCGAGAGACCTTAACATCATGCGCTTAACAGCACAGTCCAAATTTGTATGATACCTTACTAACTAGTACTCTACCACATTCGGAGCTATCCCAGAAACACCTCGGAATACCTTAGCTCCGTTCGATCGAAGTCGCTCAGACACGGACTTCCTAGTACCAGAACCCACGTTTGTTCCCGCAACTCTCTCTAAAACTCACAGCATAGCCTGAGATACTACATCATCTCCACTCGTCTGATCTTGAAACTCAGCTTCTACCGCAGGCGGCGTCATTTCATTTCCCGATCTATGACCAGACCCAACTGGTTCGATACAACCATTCTGCCCCTACCACGTCCACGCGTATTACAACCTCGCCCCCTAGAACTCATGTCTAACGCTACGTTTTAATCTATTTTAAGAAATTTTATGCATTAACTTTTTGTTCCACTGATTACCCATGAATAATTTTATGTAAAGACATTTAATAGTAGTTCTGTCGATCATTCAAAGTTTTCGTCTCAAGTCTTCCACCTAATTCAGAGAATCACATTCATTCATCAACACTATCCACTACACACGTTCACCACTTTGAGCATTTTCGTCCGTTCCCAACCCAAGGGTATTTTCGTGATTTTCAAAATATAGAGGGTATCTCGATAATTTTGGCAAACAGGGGTATTTTGGTAATAAATCGAGGGTAGTTCAGTAATTTTTTTACAAATCAAGGGTATTTCAAGAATTTCATAAAATAAGGGTTTTTCGGTACTTTTAGAGATCAGAAGTAATTTGATAATTTTACAAGACTGGGTATTCAGTCCCTTTCGAGTTTTAGTTATAAATTTTGGCCGTTAACAAGTCCTCATGGTTAAGGTGAACAGTCACTACGCACGAGGTAGGATTCTCGAAATGAGGAGGTGAGTCGCTAGGACTGCTTAAATACTAAGCTCATTCTGAATCCATGCCTAGACATGCGAATGCTTGTTACCACACCTAAACTCTACAACTTATTCCAGGGTTTGGTGAAATAAGTTAATTTTTATGAAGTTTAATGTTGGAGTAAGCTAATCCTAAGGTTTAATAATTCCTAACTTACTAATCTACGATCCCACAATACCCATATAAATCACACAGTAGTTTGAAGTACTTACCTGGCGGACTTTGGCCGGAGACGCAGGTGCCATGCCAGAATAAACCTGAAATGGTTTATAGAAATCCATGGTTTAGAAAAACTCGTCTTTGGAAAAAAACATTTTGAGCCCAAAAACCCTCAAAGTCGAGTTTTGAACCTCGCTCTGATACCAAACTGTAACACCTCAAACCCGGCCCAAAACACCACGCCGAATCTAGAATGTCACTAGAGTAGTTGCTAAAAAGAAAATTTAATTTGGAAGTAAAAATAACTTAGGGGTTTTAAAACAAAGGTCTTAAATACGTTTAAGTAGGTATTTGGAAACGGAAGTTCCGTGGGAAACGAGTTGTTTATGAGAAATCCAGACTTGAAAACTTTATTTCGATGTTTGAATCATAAAAGCTTCATAGTTATTTTTAGTTAATATTTTAATAGTAACTCCAACTTAAAACCATAAATAAAATCCCAAAAAAAATTGAAGTGGCCTTATTACAATAAAATCTATTCCAAAAAGTACTTGAAAATATAAAATATAAACTTAAAGAAATAAAAGCAGCTTCTGCATGGCCACCTCAAGTCCCCTCCAGCCCGGTCCAAGAATCATGTATCACCTGCATTATTTTAAGAAAATAGAGTGAGTCAAACCGAATCAGTGTGCAATTATTCCACATGTTTCCACAAATGGGCTTGGCCCACAACCACACTAATCCACATACCACACATAAAGGTGCAACATGTTAACCTACCCCAACCTAGTATCCAACCGTTACACACCCCATATCCTACCACCACACACTAGGGGATTACTAAATTGACCCTCCATCCGCTACATACCTCTTTGGCAGTCATGCTGCTCAAAGTTCATTTAGTGGTCTAGCCACTGATCCACGTGATTAAATCACAATTATCCACAGTGTGACTCAAGGTCATCACCAATCCACAATGAGGCATGAAACCAACATCAAACCACGATGTAGCTCAAGGCTAACATCAACCGCGTACATAAATGTACACCCTTTCCTTCTTTAAACATATCTCGATCCCATGTACATACAGTACATATTATGATGAAATGACAATATAAACATTATGAACCTGTCAATCATGCATACATAACATGCTTACCACAATTCCACATTTATATTCATATATCCATCCAAAATTTCAATATCAGAAAGTTACTAACCTGGTACTGAATTACCCCATTATGGGTAGTAGCATCACCACAGCCACTATTTCGGCTATCACACATAATTCATATTATAATTTAAAGTAAATTCGGAAACAGTGTGTTAATTACACACCTGAGAACCTGAAGCACTAAACTATCGACCTCCCTAACGTCCTCACTCGAAGAGATCACAGTGATCTGCTTCTCAATGTCGGATGTTCGCCCACATCCCGGAGGCCAATCTCGAACCACTGAAACTGACCGTTTCTTGAACTTAGGGGTAGGGACTATATGTTCGACCCCTTTTTCCACTTGGATGGTATTGGGTTCCATCAAATAACAACTTAATCAAAATACCTGGGTTAACACACGTTAAATCAAAATGATTAGCAAGGCTTAATGAATACTAGAGTGGAATCTTTCTTACTGAAATCGACCAATTCTCGGAGCTATACGTTTGAACCTATAAGTCTACCGAAATCCCTACATAAGCCATGTTAGATTCGGCTCTAACACCAAATGAACACATGAAATGGCCTTCGGCGTAACGATTACTGCCTAACACAGATGGCCTTTGGCTTAATACCACACCCTCCATACTTTTAAATAAATTTCGAGAGATCCCTAGCACCCTTAACGTTGGCTAAAAGCAGAAGCCCCAAAACCTAGCCCTCCATAGATTTGGCCAAACAAGAAACAGTGTTAACTTTTGGTTTCAGCAACCAAAGAAATAAAAAGAAAGATTAAAGAAGAAGAGAGCCCCTTACCATCACTAACCGATTGAAACTTAGCAACTAAGAGAGATGGCACTCCTGAGGTGCGGATGACTAGAAGGTTCGACTGTAGCTCAGTTGATGGGAGAAGATTATTCGGCTACAACAAAGAAAGGAGAGATAAGTTGTTCGGCTTTTGAAAATGAAGTACTTGATGAAAATAAGGAAAAGGGTTATGGTTTATGGTATTTCGGCAATGGTGGTAAATGAAGAGAAAGATTCGACCTTGGGAGAAAAAGAGGAGAAAAGAGGGTTGTCAAAAGAAAGAAAAAAATAAAAAGTGGTAGAAGAAAAAGTGGTAGAGAATTCGGCTTTGGTGAAATGCAAAGAAAATAAGGTGAATGCTCCCAAATGGCTACCAAAATTTGGCACCCCCTTCTTAGGCTCAAAACCGAATGCTCCCCCTCTCAACCCTTCAAGAATTCAGCTATCATCCAACTAGCCAACACCCTCCACGTTTTTCTCATAAATTCCCTCTACACACTCATTCAAATGAGTTTGACTCATTCAAACCCCTCAATTGACTCTCCACCACCTATTCAAAAAAACTTGACCAAGTGCACTTCCACCTTCCAAGTGCCCATGTCGTCCCCAACACCTCCCCTTTAAACGTAAACACCAAATAAAAAAAAACAAAGCTCCCTTGCAGCTGGCGTGATTCAAACCTCTCCTCCCTTGGACCCCTTGTGACGCAAACTCCAAGCACCCTAGGTAGCATTCCTTGCCACTCCACCACCTCCTTTTTTTATGCCATTAACCCCCCATAAACCTTTTAAGGCCTAATGCCACTAGCTCTCTCTTAAAAGCTTGGAACCCAAAATTTTACTAAGGCTTCTACCTAACCCCAAGGTTTCCCGAAGCCCCCAAATGCACTCAAACAACATACAGAGCATACTAGAACATAAATATGACTTAAAATGGAAGACCCCTAAATCTCAGATGTTACAAACTCTCTGACTTGAGTCACACAGCCAGTTACACGCCCGTGTATTAGGCCGTGTGGACAATTTAATTTTCAAATTTTAGGTGTAGGGGACATATGGCCAAACCACACGCCTGTGCGCATTGTCATGTGTCACACACAGCTGAGATAAATACCGTGTCTCTACCCGTGTGGACGAAAATAAGCCATTTGGTCTTCCACCTACATTACATCTAAGCATATATACAAGCCAATTAATAAATATCAAATCAATGCCAATACCAAATTTTATGCATGATATGTCATGACATTTATTCAAACACTCAACTTGCTCATTTTATCACATACTTGCTTAAACATATTTATACTTAATGTACCAATTCAACAAGTTCAAGCATACACACATATCAATCAATTGCCAAGTCTCATATGTACATTCATCAAATATGCTATCAAACAGACAATCTAGATAGATCACTAAAATCACTAATTCATTTAAACAAACATTACTTTCAATATAGTATGAGATGTCAACAAGGTATTTACAATTATATACATTTACAAAAACTAGAACCCTAAAGCTCACTAAACAAAAATGACACTATCCTTGAATTTGCATCCTAGGTACATGCCAAAACACATACACACACAAAAAAAAAAAAAGAAATGTCACCAACATTGAGTACGGGATTCTCACAGGATGCCGAGTCCAATTTACAATATATATAACCTGCAACATGTAAATCAATTTATTATTAATAAGTTCCATTTATTAGCTAAACATAATTCCAATCTCTCTTAATATGGAATTCTAACTTACCCAAATAAGATTTCAATTTTCTCAATAATTCCTATAACTTTATCATGAGATCAATTAACGATGTGGCACCTAGTGCCTTGTGGTAAACCGTAAAAAAAGGGTTGCGCCTAGTGCTTGTCGGATGAACCGACGGTAATGAATGTGAGCCCAGCTCTGGTTGGATAAACCAACAATATTTTACACCCAGTGCTAGTCAGGTATACTGACGATAATAATTGTGAGCCCAGATCTAGCTGGATGAACCAACGGTGATTGCGCACAGCGCTAGTTGGATAAACTGACGGTTGTGTGCCCAGCACTAGTCAGACAAGCTGACAAAGATTGCACCTAGCACTAGTCGAATGTATCGAAAATTGTACGATTATTTACTTCCATAAATTCTTCATTTACTTTCTTATCATTAATTCCATAATATGCATACATTTTATATGAATAGCTAATTTAGTATTAATCAATTTAAATAATAATTAGAAGAAAAATTAAGTTAGAGTCCACAAACTTACCTTAACAAAACAGTTGTAATAGTGAGGTCGCTAGCTACTCCGTTACCTTCGTTTTTCCATGATTCATGTTTGGTTGATTCGTTCCTTAACCAAAGTCCATAATTTCATTATCAAACCCCAATATCCTAAATTTAATAAAATCATACTTTGCTAATTTCTAGTCATTGCTAACCAATCTCATATCACAAAATAATCTACATATATTGAATGAACTTAATAAATAAGTCCCAAATTTTCCAGCATAGAATAGTCCACTAAAACAGTCCCTAGGAATTATTATCAATAATACCACCACTCAATATGACCAATTTAATCTACAAAATTTATACTCAAATTTTCAAATAAAAAGCATTTAGTATTCAGCAAAATAACCTCAAACCATCACATTTCTCATCCATGAAGACTTCCATAATTTCTATTCACTCTTAACATTTTCATATGGTTAAACGAACCCATAATATTTTATCATAAAAAACATAGATTTCATGCTAAATAATCAACTTTTACTTACAATTTTACTCATGTATTCAACCCCCATAGCTGAACATTTCTTTCCCCTTTTCTTCTTCTATTTTCCTCCCACACTGAATCTTCTTTTCACATACTATATCTTTTATCTCTTCTATTTACTATTCTTTTCTTTTACTTTATTTCTTTTCTATTATAATAGGTTTATATATATACTAATAAAATAAATTGAAACCATCCACCTATTATATATATAATATGGTTTATTTACCTAGTAAATCCCTTTAACTAGTTCTTCATTAAAAATTTTAATAGCAATTCCTACTTTTATCTCTTTTAATAGAATTTATCTAATTAACATTTAATTTACTTTTAGAGTCACTTCCAAAAATATAATAATATTTTTGAGTCTAATACGTTAAGGCGGGGGTCCCGGGAGTATAATTCCCGACATCCCTTACTTACGGGGCGTTACAAAAATAAAAAAGAAAAGGAAAAAAAAAGGTATAAGAGGATGCCATGTGGCCACATGTGATTGGCTAGCGCTGCTACATCAGTAAAAAATTAACGCTGACATAAAAAGTTTGCGCACCAATTAGGGACAAAAAAAACTATAGGTATCAATCTGGGAGAAGTGGACAAGTTCACGTACTAATCTTATATTTAAACCTAACTTTTAATTATGTATTGAAATTTTAAATAAGTTAAGACTTTAGTTATATAAAAAATTAACATAATATCCTTAATGACCATTTTGTATTTTTATAATAATTCACCACATCATCACTGCTGCGTTTGCATCTAAACACATATCTCACCATTGATTTTAATCTCATTGTTACGGTATTCAATCTCATTGCTATAGTATTAATCTCACTACCAACATTATTTTCAACCTGACCGGATCCAAACTCACTACCCACCCAAATGAACCTTAGCTTGAAAAAAAAAAGAGTTTAAATCTCAATGTGAGAATAATTGTTAAATTTAAAAACTATCTTAAACTAAAATAAATTCAGATCTCAATATGAAACAATTGCCAAGTTGAAGCCACAGTATAGATTAACCCTAATTTATTAGTATGGATTAACAATAATTTATTCTTCACTTTTAAAACTAATTTTATTTTTCGAAAATATTTAACCTTCAAAATAAAATTAGTGTAACCTCTCAAAAATCATCCTTGCTCAACTACCTACTCAGCTTCAGCTCGTACCAATCCCTATATTTAAACATCAATGCCTCATTAATTATGAGAAATCATTTGCAAATGTCAAAAGTAAGACCTTGAACAAATGATCATATAGTTGGGCATTCTCTTCTATGGGGTGATAATTTTGAAATAGCAGAAGTCAATTTTCCAATTGCCTGGTCCACCAAATAGTAGACTTTTAAAGCAGCACTTGCAAAAGAATGGACACGGACAAAAGAAGAAAAGGAAAACGCTATATGAAATAAAAACACCCCATTAATTGAAAGACAAGTTAGCCAAACCAAAAAGGAAAAAAAAAAAAAAAAAAAAGATCAACTCCCACTTACTGCAATCAAATTGAAGCCTCTCCCGACCCTACTTTTAACAAAGCTAATTGATGTCTCTTGTCGTTTGAAGAACAATAACAACATGCATGCATGCACTCGGGTGCCTAAATAAGTGAGAGATAGTAAGAAAGCTTTCCTTCATGCCATGAAAATTTTGAAGCCTCATATAGATTATTTGTGACTTTTTTCCCTTTTCTTCTTAAAGTATTTTTATTCCAATATGAAAAATGATCTTTCGTTGAATTGAAATATTATATATATATATATATATATATATATATTGTCGAAACCATTTTTAAAGTTTGAAAAAAAACGAGGTTGACTTTTTAAAAAAAACGAAAATGGGAGTCGCCACCAATCCCTTTTTACTTAGGTGTGATTGGATTATCTTGTAAAACGTTTTATTTTAAAACATTTGATTTTGGTCCACGAAAAACAAAAAAACGGGTTTGAGAGTCGGTTACGTATGAGGAAGGGTTAGTGCCCTCATAACGCCCCAAAATTGGTACCTAATCGATAAAATAATGTCCAAATGTTAAAAAATTAAAAGTATTTAAAAATATAATTTCTTAAAAACAAACTTCGAGCAATTTAAGTTAAAACTTGAGATTTCTTTGTTCCGAAAGAATATAAACATCACATCCAGCACGTTAGGACACAATATTTTAAAACCTTCGTAATCAAAATTATCTCACGATTTACAAAACTTGTTAAAAGGATATTTAGTTATTTAGCCAAACGGAAAATTGCAACCCAGCACGTTAGGGCACTATTTCCCGAATTTCTAAATGCCAAAACATTGCCTTATTTTAAAAACCTTTAAATAAATTATAGTAATTTTTCAAAAATGTATTTTATTTTAAACAATAACCATGTGACAATATTGCATTTATATACTATCGAACATAAATATTAAAATCAATTCTAATATACTAACATTTAAGATCGCAATAAAGAGATAATAATACAAAATATGACAAATAATAATTCCTACACTAAAGCAATTGTAAATACATGATGAAGTATAAACAAATACAATAAATAATAAAACAAATATGAACATATTTCATGCAAGTTGAAAGTGCTCATGCAATGACGATATAAAAATGTACATATATATTAAGAAAATAACTATTTATGGCTTTAAATGGAAATATATTTATAATAATCTAATACATATAAAATTATTTTTTAAATAAATAATATATTATTCAATATAAATAATTTTTGGTAAAATATAACTTTTAACAAAATAATTTAAGATATAATACTATATAATATACATTATTTTAAAAATATGTAATATGATTACTAATATATAAAGTAAAAATAATATATAATAAAATAATCAAATCAAATAATAGATAATAATAATTTAAAATACATAAGAATAATATATAATAATAAAATTATACAAGTTTAATTAATTTACAAATAATAAGAGTAATATAATATCTTAACATGATAAAATGATTTAAAAAAAAGTATTAGAATAAAATAAATAAAGAAAGCAAGGTTAAATAGTAAATAAAATAAACATAAAAGGATTAAATTGAATCAGCGTTAAATTCTAGGGACTTATTGGGCAATTATAACCTTTTTTAAAATGGCGTCGTGGTGATTTTAGCCTTTAAAACAGTTTAAGGGACTTAATTAAAACAAAATGCAAATTTGGGGCCAATTTTATAAAAAAATAAAATTTCCAATTGGGCTGAATTGAGACAAATAAAACTACGGAGGGCTGAAATTGTAAATTTCCCTTTTTAACGAAACACGCGGGTCCTTATCGGGTCCTCGGGTCGGCGCGTGGATCCTGTTAAACAAAAATGACATCGTTGTCTTTCGTTTATAAAAGTTAGTTTACAAAAAAAAAAAAATCCTTTGGTCTAGTTCTTTTAAAAAAAACTTCGAAAAAAATCCTCTGAGCTTTTCGTCCTTTCGCCTGCGCTCTGTTCATCAGATTTCTGGGTCACGCACCTCACACGCTACATGCGCCTCCATGGCTGGTGGCCAGAGGCCTAAAACCTTCGATTTTCCTCGTCTTCGAAAGGTAATTCCTTCCTTTTTATTCTTTTTTTAAAAAGTGGTTAATACGCAAATGTATAAAAAATAAAATAAACAGAATGAAATATTAAAGAATCACCTCTGCAAAATCCTTATTTTTTATTTCTCTGAACTTTCCGACGATGCTTTTGTACTCACTGACTTTGAGTATTGATGTGTAAATCTGTGTTTTTTCGTATCCCCTTTTACAGGTTCGTTCTAGGGTTTTTATAACCCAAAAAAATGAAAATAAAAAGGAAACACAATATTTTCCATGTTTGTTTCTTTCCTTCTATTGTATTTTCCTTATTTTGCAGGTCATCAGCGAGAACGCGGCGGCGATGGGGTTCGTAATCGATTGTTGCAAGGCGAGGAGGCGCGAGGCTTACTGGTAGCGTCTGTTGGCTCTTGTCTCTTCTGACGCCTAGGTTTTCAGAAACCCTAGGCTATTGCTGATTTCGTTTAGCAGTTGGGCCATTTTGGGCCGCCTGAGTCTGGGTCGGGTGTTTAGGTCTGTTGGGTCTAGGATAATCTGTTTGGTTTTGGGCCGAAGGTGTAAGTGGGTCAAGGTAGGCAATTGGGTTTTATTTAATTTAATTTTGTAATAGGACTGTATTATTTTTTGTTTTTGATTTGTTTAAGCCCTGGCAAAATGGGCTTATGACACACACACACACACACACACACACACACACATATATATATATATATATTTGTTAGAAAAATTAACTAATATTATATATTTACTCATAAAATACTCATCTTTAACTTTGGATAACATAGATTTAATAGCAAACTAGCAATAAAATTCTATTGCTCATTGCATGTTTTAGGTTTAACTCATCTTTCTGTTAGATCTAAACTTTTTTTTTTATGAGTTGATATTTTTGTTAGTCAATTGTAAGTTAAACATTAGTCAATAATGATTGTACAACCCATTTTTTGCCCGGACCATTACAAACCTAAAATCCATAACCCCATACAGACTAAGCTTACCAGACCCAAACTAAAAAACAATTAAACCCAAACTATCCAGGCCCGATTAGCCCAATGCCCAAATTAGAAAATTTTCAAAAAAACCCTAGCCCAAACAAATAAAAAAGGGGGCAGCATAGGAACCCTAGGCGCCGCAGCTAGGTCTGGCTTCTGACCCTTAACATTCTGATGCCACCGGCCACCATCCCATCTGCACCGGTCACCGCCACTTGCACCTGCAAGGCATTAAAACAGAAGTGACAGAAAACAAATAAAAAAGTTGTAAAAAGATGGCTATATAAGCCATCGAGGAACTGATTGTAAATGACCTTTTTTTTATTATCAATAGAAAGAAAAAGATTCAAACAAGAACAGAAAAATCAGAGAATACAAGCGTTTTAAAACACAAAAATAGATTCAGAACAAAGAACAAGGAAATCAAAAGCAGCGAGCTGAGACTAAACAAGAAAGCATCTGTTATAACGCAAAGAAACCACTAAAAAATCAAACACAAAAAGTCGAAAGGAGATAATATTTTCCTTATCATTTTCGGAAGCTTTCTTTTCTTTTCCTTTCCTTTTTTAGCACACACACACACATATATATATATATATATATATATATATATATATATATATATATCCTAAATCACTTTTAAAAGAAAAAGAAAAAAAGAATAAAATCTCACCTTTTCGGGGTTTTGACTGCCGTGCACGGTGACGTCGGTGACGGAACCCGCGGCGGACATCGGCCAGAGCAACGCCGAGGACCCTAGACCTGCAGAGAAAAAAAAACAAAAAGATTTTTTAAAGCAAGCAGCAGAAATGAAAAAAAGAAGAAGGAAATTTTACTTTTATAAAGGATCCAAAACGACACCGTTTAGGGCATGTTTCAGTGGCCCCAAAACGATGTCGTTTCGAGCATAGCACGCGCATGACCCGACCCGACCAGAGGATCCGCGTGTTTCTGTTAAATGGGATATTTTTGTGTTTAGTCCTTCTGCCTTTCTTTGGTTCTACAATCAGGTTTTCATTATTTTTAAATTTGGCCCCGCAACTTTGTTTCGAGTTCAATGGGCTCCCCCTGATACTGCGCGTTTTGTGGGGGGGCTATTGCGCATTTCAGTCCTTCATGGCCATCTTCATGTGCAGTTTAGTCCCTCTATTATTTATTTTATGTAATTTGTCCCTAAGCTCCCGTTTTGAATTCAATTTGGCCAACTTTTTTATTATTTTGCAATTTTTTATTATTATTACTGTTATTTAATATTTTTATTTTCATTGCTATTAATTATTTAATAGTATTATTATTATTTTATTATTATTACTATACTACTATTATTATTAAGTATTACTATTATTATTTTCTATTATTACCATTATCATTATTATTTTGTATATAATCAATCATTTTAACATTATTATTACATTTAAAATTATATTATTATATTATGTTGCATTATTTTCATCTTATTATTATTACTATGTATTATTATTACTATTATCATTTTATTTATTTTATATAAACATAATCATTCTTACTTGATTATTATTATTTCTTACTTTATTATTTTGTATTTTACTACCTTATTATTATTCTTATTATTTATTATCTGTATATGTATATATACTTTTCTTTATCATTTTGTTTATCGATTGTTATTATTATTATTATTATCATATTATTATTATTATTAGTAGTAGTAGTATTTTTATATTTACTATATTTACATCCATATTTTTTTCTTAGTTTTGTACTATATTATTAAACAAAATACATTTTGTAAAATTATCATATTTCATTTAAAGTTTTTAAAATAAAGGCAATGTTTTGTATTTAGGAATTCGGGGAATAGTGTCCTAACGTGTTGGGTTATGATTTTTCGTTTGACTAAATAACCTAACATCCTTTTCAACAAAGTTCATAAATCATGAGATGACTTTGACCGCGAGGGTTTAAAATATCTTGTCCTAACGTGCTGGATGTGATGTTTATATCCTTTCGAAACAAAGAAATCTCAGTTTTTTTTACCCAAACATCTATATTTATTTTCTGAGTTTTAACATTATTAAACAAAAATACATCTTGCAAAAGTATTATTTTCCATCCAAAGATTTTTAAATAAGGCAATGTTTTGCTTTTAGAAATTCGGGGAATAGTGCCCTAACGTGCCGGGTTGCGGTTTTCCGTTTGACTAAATAACTAAACATCCTTTTAATAAATTTCGTAAATCATGAGATAACTTTGATCGTGAAGGTTTAAAATATCATGTCCTAACGTGCTGGATGTGATGTTTGTATCCTCTCGGGACAAAAAAATCTCAAATTTCAGCCCAAATTATCCAAATATTTTCTAAAGGATCCGTATTTTAAAATCTTTTCAAATTTTCGACATTAAGACACTAATTAATCAATTTGGTACCAATTTTGGGCGTATCGAGGGTGCTAACTGTTCCTCGTGCATAACCGACTCCCAACTCATTTTCTGGATTTCGTAGACCAAAATTATTATTTTGATAAATCAAACTGTTTATTAAAAACAACCATTTTACGAGGTGACCCGATCACACCTCAACAAAAAAGATTGGTGGCAACTCCCTATTTTTATTTTCGTTTTCAAAACCAAAGTCGATTCCCTTTTTTTCAAAAAAATGGTTACGAAAGCTTGGCGACTCCACTGGGGATTTCAAATAAGAGAGTCAAGCCACGAGTTGATTACTTCTTGTCTTTTTGTCGAAAATTAAAAACTTGGTTTTAATACACGATCTTTTCTTTACATTTCATCTACTTTATGTTACGATCTTCATCATTGTATTCCTATTTCCTTTATTTGCTTCAAGCTTTTGAAATCTTTGCACATTCCATTGCATGACCGTCGTGGTCGCACCTTTTAAGTGGGAGTGAGAAACTACTCCTTCGTGAGGTCTTCACCTCCGTGCAGGATAGTGGATCGCTTTTGGGATACATCCGTACCTATGTCTTCGTGAGATTTTCATCTCCGTGCAGCCATAGGGAAATGTATTCCCCTGAACTGAACTCGGTCCATATGAGCCTATAATGGGTGAGGATCGAGGAATTTGCTAGTTCAGGTACCCCTCTTTAGAACCGAACCTCATATAGTATGCCCAAGAACCCACCCTAGGTAGAGCCATGCCCAACCCTAGTGGTTACCGAATTAGGAATTTTTATTCTTTGCTTACTGTGTATGAAATACTGACTTGCTTCATTTTTATTTTTGCATGGCATATTCATCAAAAAGGTGTTGATTCACATTCAATTGGTAAATAGATAGCTTGTCATGGAAAGGGGGTTTCTTGATAAAGTGGAGGACAATGCGGCTGTCTGAATATGGGCCGAGACAGTGCAGCAAGAGAAAGGTGATAGTCTTACATAAGGGCACATGTCAGAATTGTGGGACTTCACACGTATTAGCGTAACCCAAAATAATCTTTAGGAGATGAAAGAATTATGGAGTCAATGGGACGACGAGATCAAGCAACTATTCTACTATTATTACGGTGATCTACCTTATCTGCTTGACATCAAGGTAGACCAGCACTTATTCCAAGCTATAGCCCAATTTTGGAATCCTACTTATAGTTGTTTTACTTTCGGGAAAGCGGACCTAGTACCTACTATAGAAGAATACACAGCTTTGCTCCGTTGCCCAAAAATTCAAACTGACAAGGTTTATGCAAGACCTACTAATGTCCCCACATTCTTAAAAAGTCGATGAATATCACGGTGAAAGCGGCAAAAATGGATAAAACAAAAGGAAGATTGTAAGTGCATCCCTTGGAGAAATTTAAGGATTTGATCATAGCGCATCCTCGATGTGAAGAAAAGGGTTGACATTTTGCCTTGAGCATTTATGGGTGATTATTTTCCCTAAAGCTCTAGGGCATGTAGACGAGGCGGTCTCTGACTTATTTGACAGATTGGATAGAAGAGTCACACCCGTTCTTGCAATTCTAGCCGAAACTTTCAGGTCCCTAAGCGCATGCCAAAGAGCGGGCGAAGAAAGATTCACCGGTTGTGCACAACTCTTACTAGCATGGTTCCACAGTAATTTTTGGAAAGCAGAAAAGGTATCGTGTTGAATCTTCTCCGAGGACTATTCCCGCTAAAAGAATTAGTAGCCACGCCAAGACGAGACGATCTTATAGAAGAAAAATGGATGATGATTTTGCAAAACCTGCAAGAAGAAGATATAGAATAGAAAGCTCCTTTAATAATTCCTGGCGAGATCTTATATCGGTGTGGAGATTTTGATTGGTTCCTCTATTGGGAATATGGGAAGTGCTTGCACGTTCCTCTCCTCATGTTGAGATAGTACAGATTGAGACAGTTTACGCCTACAACACAAGGTTTAATTCAGTGTGAGTTTGGATATAAAGGAGATAATTGTAAAAAGAGACTTCGTGAAATATCGAGTGCTTGGAACCAGACTCACAGAATGAAAAGGTTTGCCACTAGCCCGATGACAACCCCCGAATATGACCGATGGTGGAGTCAGAGAATCAACGACAACATCCCCACATCAGGCCAAGAAAACGCTCGATCATTGGAAGAGCACCTGTAGGTAATCCCATCTGAGCTTGAAATCATCAAACAGGATTTTGAGAAAAAGAATGTGGAATTAGAGAAAAGGATAGAACAATTAGAGGAAGAGAAAATGCAACTAGGATTGGATGTTGACGTTCAAAAGCTGGAACTCGAGAAGCTAAGAAAAGGGAAAAATAAGGCTGAGAAAGATTTGGACAGTTTGAAAACTGACTATAAGAAGCTGAGAAGGTCAATGAAAAGTACTGGGTTAGGAAAAACGTCAGAGCAATGGCTTCAAGAAATTAGAGAGGAAAAAATAGAGCCAGTCAATGGGAAAGGAAACTCCGAGATACTCAAGTTCAAGAAGATACTCTGAAAAGAAGTTTGGTAGAAAGTCAGAATGAGAAAGAGGAATTAAAGGCTCGGGTGTCAGAATTGGAAAGATCATTGTATCAGTATCGTAGTCGTAACTCTGTAGTCGAATTGAAGGCTAGTCTGAGTAAAGTTGAAGAAATAAAAGCAAGAATTGAAGAGCTAGAGTCTGCTTTACATGGTTGTGAGCTACGGTGGAACTTCTTGAAGTCAATGAGGAGCGTTGGAAGCAACAACTTCATCACTCTCAGAGCCAAGTTAGAGGCCGGGATTACATTATAGGGGAAGCCGTGGCTCAAGTGCGAGAGGTGGCGGATCACGTACAAACCTTAGCAGTCTGAGCTGATGTACTAAGTTTATTTTACGAATCAAAGTCAGAGCAAGGTCAAGAGTTAGCTTGGCTTCTTGAGGAAGTTAGCTTGGCTTCTTGAGGAAGTCAAGGCCTTAAGTATTAGGGCGAGGCCTTATATGTAATCCATTTTATGTGAAGAAACTTGTTTTCTAAAAAAGTTATTCTAATGGAAATTGAATCAGAATCAATGCCTTTTTGTTGCATACATTTCATGCATTAGCATTACATTGCATCATGTGCATTAAATCTCACAAAGGAACCCTAAATTATGGTAGTTACCTTGTAACATCGCTACGGTACACGAGGCAAAACAAAAGTAATGGATCAAAGAATAGAAAAGTTAGAGCAGATGCAAAAAGACATGCAGGATCAAATACAAGAACGATTAGCCAAAATGCAACAAGACATGATAGAGCGAATGCAAGAATCCCAGAATAATTTGATAGGCCAGTTGGCGCAATTGATGGCTAAAGAACGCGAGAAGGGAAAAGGCGTTGCTATTAGTTCAGGAAATGATAATGACGACCTTGTTTACCCTCCGGGTTTTACCCCGTTAAAAACCCAAGCACCACTAGATATGTACCCCCAAAGGACGCCTGTTACTATCAGGCCGCAGTATCAGGCCGATACCGCGATACCAACGCACCTCCCAACTGGCTCGGGTTCTAACCTAGGAGATAGCCCAGCAAACCCTGTGGTCCCTGATCTTGACGAGATGGTAGAGATAGACAAGGCAAAGGTGGACTTGCCAAGGCAACTTGAGGACCGTTGTAAATGGTTAGAAGAGAAGTTTAAAGAAATGGAGACTACTGACTATCGTTACAGGGTAGACGCTAAGGACTTGAGTTTGGTCTCGAACTTGGTACATCCGCCAAAGTTCAAAACACCAAAATTTGAGAAATACAACAGGACTAGTTGTCCCATTCCCGAGGCTCACATTAAGATGTTCTATCGAAGAATGGCGGGACACGTTAATAATGACCAATTGATGATCCATTACTTTCAAGATAATCTAGTCGGGTCTGCGGCCAGGTGGTACAATCAGCTTAGTCGTGGCCAGATTAAGACATGGAAGGACCTGGCACAGGCCTTCATGAGACAATACGGTCACGTGGCAAACATAGTGCCGACAAAATCACGCTCCAAAATATGGAAAAAAAGTCGAGCGAGAGCTTTAGACAATATGCTCAACGATGGAGAGAGGTAGCAATACAAGTTCAGCCACCTCTTAGAGAAAGAAACAACCATACTTTTCATCAATACTTTGAAGGCTCCTTTCATTAATCACATGCTGGGGAGCGCTACTAAAAGTTTTTCAGATATCGTGATGTCAGGTGAAATGATAGAAAATACAATCCAGAGCGAAAAAATAGACGCGAAGAAGGCGCCAAGAGATCGGCCCCGAGGAAAAAGGACAGTGAAGTGAATAATGTGAACACATACAATAAGGGTTATTCAAATCCAGTTACTGTAAGCCAGCCGAGGACATAACTACCAGCCATCAAGACACTCCAAGGCAAGATTCCAATCCAAGGCCTAATAGGGAAAGAATTCAATTCACGCCTATTCCTATGACATATAGGGAACTGTACCAGAACCTATTCGACGCACATGTGGTGTCACCATTCTACATAACACCCATGCAACCACCGTTCCCAAAATGGTATGACGTAAATGCTCAATGTTAGCTAGGCATTCGATCGATAATTGCACTGCATTTAAAAAGGTGGTCGAGAAACTTATCAAAATGAGAGTCGTAGAGATCAATGACCCATCAGGGCCTAACGTAGTAGACAACCCGTTACCCAATCATTTTGACAAAGGGTAAATGCAGTAACCGAGAGTGGAGGTAAGAGGATTAAGGTTGACCTGGCTGATGTAAAAACCCCATTGAGATGGGTTTGGAAACAAATGGTAAATGGGGGATTAATCACGCAAGAATCAGGAGAAAAGCCTGAAAGAGTGGGAAAATACTGCAAGTACCATGTCGAGGAGGATTATGACATTCAAGAATGCATTGAGTTCAGGGCCACAGTGCAAAAATCTCATGGATAATAAAGGGATGGAATTTTATGAAGAAATCAAAAGATTGACGAAGGAGAGGTCTACGCGTCAGAAGAAGGATCGACTAAGAAGGTCTATGGGGTTAATCGCCTGTGGTAATTATCTCGCGACCAAGAATGGGTGAAACTGGAGTACCAAGTGCGCCAAAGGTCATAATTCAGAAGCCTGTAACTCTCCCTTATAAGGATAGTAAAAGGGTTCCGTGGAATTATGACTGTAATGTAATGATCCCGAGAAAGAAAAATCCAACTAATACTCTGGAAGAAAGCCAAGATGTGGGTTTCTTCACACGCAGTGGAAAGCGCTATACCCCGAACACAAGGGCAGAACTGGCTGAAGGAAAAATCGTGATAGTTTAGCAAAGGAAAGAAAAGATGATCGGACCTGAAGCACCTATCAATGAGCTAGTGACAGAAAAAGAGGCTAAAGAGTTCTTAAAATTCCTAAAGCACGGTGAGTATAGTGTTGTGGAGCAATTGCACAAACAGCCAGCTCACATATCTATATTAGCCTTGCTCATGAGCTCAGAAACCCACCGAAGTGCATTAATAAAGGTGTTGAATGAAACATATGTCGCGGATGATATATCTGTCAATAAGCTGGATCGTCTGGTCAGCAACATAAGTGCCAACAACTTTATTTTCTTCAATGACGATGAGATACCCTCGGGGGTATGGGATCTACGAAGGCTCTAATATAACCACACACTGCAAGGGATATATGTTGCCGGGGTGTTAGTTGATAATGGATCAGCCTTGAATGTATTACCCTTATCCACACTAAATAAGTTGCCCATGGATAGCTCCCATATGAAAATGTACCAGAATATTGTGAGAGCATCCGATGGTACTGAGAGAAGGGTCATGGGAAAGATAGATGTACCTCTTCAGATTGGCCCAAATACATACGAGGTGGACTTCTTGGTGACGGACATCAAGCCATCCTACAATTGCCTGTTAGGAAGGCCTTGGATCCATTCGGCCGGGGCAGTGCCATCATCACTACATCAAAAGTTAAAATTGGTAACTGAAGGTAGATTGGTCACAATAAATGCCGAGGAAGATATCATAGCATCATTACCAGTAACGCTCCGTATATAGAGATAGACGACAAAGCGATAAAATACTCTTTTCGATAGTTAGAATTTGTCAATGCGACCTTCGTCGTCGAAGGCGACAAAATCCTCATGCCCAAAATATCCAAATCAATGAGGATGGGCCTGCAAATGATAGTTCGAAAAGGAGCCTTTCTAGGAAAAGGACTCGAGAAATGCCTTCAAGGAAAGACTGAGGTACCAATGCTAAAAGAAAAACAAGATCGCTTCGGCCTGGGATTCTAGCCAGATATGAAGCAAAAGAGGAAAGAAGTAGAGAAAAAGTAGGAAAGAAGAAAGGCACGTTTAAGTGGAGAGGAGGTCAAATGGGAGCCTATGACCTTCCCTCATTTATCTAAAACATTTGTTTCGGGAGGAACTATATACCCTGAACAAAGGATGACAAGAAGAGAAATAGCGGAGGAAATGTTGGGAAGTTTGAGCATTAACGCCGTATCCAAAGAAGGAACTGAAGGAAAAGATTTATCCAAAATTTGCCCTTACGCTCTCGGAAGTGTTCTAAACAATTGGACCATGGAAGAGATTCCTGTAACCTTTAGAATTAAATCAGAGTAATGTTCGAAACACACTTGTTGCTCTAAGCCTAGGAGCAATAAGAAACCTTTTGTTAAAATGGCATATGTCCAAATGTCTTTATTTCAATAAAATGAACCTTTTTGTATCATTCCGAGCAAATATTATTTTCATTCATAACTAGAATATTCTTTACATTTCATTCATAACCAATCATACAAATAATCATTCTTAGATTCTTTTGTTTTTGCACATCTTTTTGTCCTCCTAACAAGTCCCTAGATATCAATGATATGAGTGACGTTGTTATTAACTCAGAATCTCCTTTTGAACAAGATACTGGTGTGGAGGATTCTCAGGATTTTGAAGATGACCAGGACCGTAACATATCTATTGATTTGTTAAGAATGGTAGAGCAAGACGAGAAACAAATCTTACCTCACAAAGAATCAGTGGAAACTGTGAGTTTAGGGGAAGGAAAAGAGTTGAAGATTGGAGTTAGCATTACCGTAGAAACGAAGCGAGACCTCATTGAGTTACTCCTAGAATTCAAGGACGTCTTCATATGGTCATACCAGGACATGCCCGGGTTAAATACAGATATCATGGTACACCGTTCTCCTATAAAGGAGGAGTGTAGACCAGTTCAACAGAAGCTCCGAAGGATGAGGCCCGATGTTTTGTTAAAAATAAAAGAAGAGGTCAGGAATGCCGTTTCCTACAAGTAGTTAAATACTCAGAATGGGTAGCAAACATAGTACTCATTCCTAAGAAAGATGGGAAGGTACGAATGTGCGTGGACTATAGGGATTTGAACAAGGCCAGCCCAAAAGATAACTTTCCATTGCCTTACATTGATACCTTAGTGGATAACACGGCTGGTTATTCACTTTTCTCTTTCATGGATGACTTCTCGGGTACAACCAGATCAAGATGCATTTTGAAGATATGAAGAAAACCACATTCGTAACCATGTGGGGAACATTTTATTATAAGGTAATGCCATTTGGACTAAAAATGCGGGCAACGTATCAAAGAGCCATGGTAACTCTTTTCCATGATATGATGCACAAGGAGATCGAAGTTTATGTGGACAATATGATTGCAAAGTCTAGGACTGAGAAAGAGCATGTACAAGTCTTGAGGAAGTTGTTCCTTAGGTTGAGAAAATTCCAACTGAAGCTCAATCCAACAAAATGTACCTTCGGGGCTAGGTCGGGAAAATTGCTAGGATTTGTAGTCAGCAAAAAAGGAATTGATATTGATCTGGATAAAGTAAGGGCTATACAGGAGCTGTCTCCACCACATACTCAAAAAGAAGTTCGAGGTTTCTTAGGAAGATTGAATTACATCGCCTGTTTCTTTGCACAACTAACAGAGAAATGTGACCCTATATTCCGTCTCCTTAGGAAACACAACCCAAGTGTATGGAATGAGGAGTGCCAGGATGCTTTTGATAAAGTCAAGCATTACTTGTCCAAGGCCCCATTGTTAATGCCACCTTGCCCAGATAGACCACTGATATTGTATTTAATGGTATTTGAAAACTCTATGGGATGCGTGCTAGGCCAACATGATGAGTCGGGAAGAAAAGAAAGGGAAATATACTATCTCAGCAAGAAGTTCACTGAATGTAAGACAAGATATTCGCTAATTGAGAAGCTGTGTTGTGCGTTGATTTGGATGACTCAAAAACTAAAAAAGTACATGCTATACCATACAACTTGGCTCATCTCGAAACTGGACCCTCTCAAGTACTTGATAGAGTTGACTGCTCTGAATGGAAGAATGGCCCAATGGTAAATTCTACTTTCTGAGTTTGATATAGTCTACGTAAACCAGAAAGCTGTAAAGGAGAGTGCAATAGCAGACTTCCTAGCCAGTAGAGCCTTAAAAGATTACGAGCCACTAAACTTTGATTTCCCGAATGATGACCTAATGTATGTGGCAACCACCAAGAAGATATTCAAACGGGGGGTCATCCTTGGAAACTAAACTTTGATGGAGCTTCAAACGCAATGGGAAATAGAATTGGAGCAATCCTAGTATCCCCAAATAGAGATCATTATCCTTTTTCTAGCAAATTGGATTTTGATTGCACAAATAACATGGCCGAATATGAAGCATGCATCATGGGTATCCGCACAGCTATTGAGCGTAAAGTCAAAGTGTTAGAGGTATATGGCGATTCTGCGCTAGTAATCTACTAGCTCAAAGGTGAATGGGAAACAAGAGATCCCAAGTTGATCAGTTATCGAAAGCTAGTTTTGGAGTTAATTAAGGAGTTTGATGACGTCATTTTCTGTTACCTCCCGTGAGAAGAGAACCAGATGGCCGATGCCTTGGCTACCTTAGCTTCTATGATCAAAGTAAACAAACAGGAGGAAGTGAGACCAATCCAGATGAGTATTTATGAGGCTCCGGCACATTGTTACAACATTGGCGAAGAAAGGAAAAAGATGATCATCCTTGGTATCGCGACATATTGCGATATGTGAAGAATCGTGAATACCCCGACCAAACAACCGAGAATGATAAGAGGACACTAAGAAGACTGGCCATTGATTATGTCTTAGATGGGGAGGTCCTATACAAAAGAAGGAAGGATCAAGTGCTTTTAAGATGTGTGGATGCTGTTGAGGCTAAGAAAATCCTAGAAGAGGTTCATGAGGGTGTTTGTGGAACGCACGCTAATGGTTTTACAATGGCCAGACAGATCATGAGGTTTGGGTATTATTGGTCCACTATGGAAGAGGATTGCGTCAGTTATGCCAAGAAGTGCCATAAATGCCAAATTTATGGAGATAAAATTCATGTACCTCCTTCACCTCTTCACGTCATGACTTTTCCATGGCCTTTCTCTATATGGGGGATGGACGTCATTAGGCCAATATCACCAAAGGCATCTAATCGACATCAATTCATCTTCGTGGTCATTGATTATTTCACCAAGTGGGTAGAAGCAACTTCTTATGCAAATGTCACAAAATCGGCGGTCAGCAAGTTTTTAAAGAAGGAGATTATATGTCGATATGGAATGCCCGAAAGGATCATATCTGATAACGCATTGAATTTGAACAATAGTACCATAGCAGAGGTTTGCAGTTAATTCAAGATCAAACACCATAACTCGTCGTCGTACCGCCCAAAAATGAATGGTGCAGTCGAGGCAGCTAATAAGAATATCAAGAAAATTATGGGAAAAATGACTGAGACTTACAGAGACTGGCATGAGAAGTTACCATTTGCTCTTTTTGCTTACCGAACATCGGTCAGAACCTCTATCGGGCAACACCTTTCTCCTTGGTTTATGGAATGGAGGAGGTACTTCCTATCGAAGTTGAGATCCCTTCTCTTCGAGTCTTGTCTGAACTAAAGTTGGATGAAGCAGAATGGATTCAAGCTCTGTATGATCAGCTGAACCTAATTGAAGAAAAAAGGCTGAAGGCTATTCGTTATGATCAAATGTACCAAAAATGAATGATGCAGGCTTATAATAAGAAGGGTCACCCAAAAGAATTCCATGAGGGAGACCTTGTTTTGAAAAAGATCCTTCCCATACAGAAGGACTTCATAGAAAAATGGATGCCAAATTGGGAAGGACCTTATGTAGTAAAGAAAGCCTTCTCTGGAAGAGCGCTGATTCTGACTGAGATGGATGGCAAAAACTTGCCTAATCCTGTGAATTTAGATTCGGTCAAGAAATACTTCGCTTAAAAAAAAGGAGGGGCCAAGGTGAAAACCCACAAACGGCATCTTGAGCTCAGGCGAAAAAAAAGAAAAAAAGAAAATGGAGAGGCCAAGGTGAAAACCCACAAAGGACGCCTTGAGACCAAAGGGGTTTTGAATTGAAAACCCAAGAATGGGCAATTCAAATTTTTGATTGAAGGGGAGGCTTACAGTAGTCTTACTATACTCAAATTAACAAGAAGGAGAGACATTACGTCTTGGGACATCGACGAAGTCTTCTAAATCTGCCAAACACCTATCAGGTTCAAAAGGTCCTCGAGAAGTTCCGTGCAGAGAAGCTCATGCTATGATATCTGGGGCACCTATTTTCATCTTACTCATTTCATGTTTTAGCAAGGTTTGCTATTCTTGATTAAATCATTTTTGTTTCTTGGCGAACTTGCTATCTTAACTTATTCTCATTCTACACTTCATCAAAATTTGATCTTTTCGAGTTCGACTCTCAATAAAAATCCATCTTGTCCATCGTGATAATCTTTTCAAGCATTTTTCATTGAAATAACGATTATGGACCAATAATATTCTAATAAAAGGAGTTTCGCATATTACTCTGAAAACTTTTAAATATTACAGGAACCTGAAGTGGGACCACTATTTAGAACTAATCGAGTTTAGGGGGTTGGGAACAATTAAAAAAGAATAATCCAAAATTGTGACCCTCAAAGATACCGACTGAATAAGAGAGCAGGGTAATACGTTAATAACGAGTGATGACAACCTAAGCATCAAAAGGAGGATCATTCCAAAAATGACATCCATGTAAACATCATTCATATACATCCAATTAAGAGCATTTGATTCATTTCGATCATTGCATCCTAATCATTGTACAAAGGATCATTCTCATGACATCATGCATTCATGCAAATGTCACTATAATACATTAGTTAAGAGCATTTGATTCATTCCGATCATAGCATCCTAATTATTTGACATAAGCATAGGCCCAAGAAATCGATTTTACAGCCCATGTCCCCCAGAGGACGATGTAGCAAGATCGATGGAGGCTATAAAATAAACCTTATCTCCCGAAGTTGTAGTGGAGTAGGTTGAAGGTGCAAGTCTTATCTCCTTGAAGTTGCAGTAGAGCAGACTGAAGATAGCAGATCTTATTTCCTTGAAGTTGCAGTGGAACAGATCGAGGCTATAAATTACAAATCTTATCTCTCTGAGTTGCAGTAGAACAGATCAAAACAAACCTTATCTCCCTAAAGTTGTAGTGGAGCAAGTTGAAGATACAAGTCTTATCTCCCTGAAGTTGAGTGGAGCAGACTGAAGATAGCAGATCTTATTTTCCTGAAGTTGCAGTGGAACAGATCGAGGCTATAAATTATAGATCTTATCTCTCTGAAGTTGCAGTAGAACAGATGAAAACAAACCTTATCTCCCTGAAGTTGCAGTGGAGCAGACTGAAGATAACAGATCATATTTCCCTGAAGTTGCAGTGGAATAGATTGAAGATAAATTACAGATCTTATCTCTCTGAAGTTGTAGTAGAGCAGATCAAAACAAACCTTATATCCCTGAAGTTGCAGTGGAGCAGGTTGAAAAACAAGTCTTATCCTCCTAAAGTTGCAGTGAAGCAAATGAATATAGCAGGTCTTATTTCCCTGAAGTTGCAGTGGAACAGATTGGAGCTATAGATTACAGATCTTATCTCTCTGAAGTTGCAATAGAGTAGATCAAAACAAATCTCATCCCCTCAAAGTTGCAGCAGGAGCAAATTGAAGCTTCAGGTCCTATCTCTCTGAAGTAGCGGTGGAGTGGATCGAAGTGATAGGATGCGGTGGACTGGAATGAGACTACTTGAAGAAGGGAAGCACCAAAGAAGTCAGGACTCTGCAAGACCGGGCAAAATGGGCCTTTCTTAAAAAGTCTTTGCTCCATTCGCGTTACACGACAACCAGCAAAGAGGGGCAGCTGTACAACCCATTTTTTGCCCGGCCCATTACAAACCTAAAATCCATAACCCCATACAGACTAAGCTTACCAGACCCAAACTAAAAAACAATTAAACCTAAACTAATCAGGCCCGATTAGCCCAATGCCCAAATTAAAAAATTTTCAAAAAAACCTTAGCCCAAACAAATAAAAAGTGTCGACATAGAAACCCTAGCGTCGCACCTAGGTTTGGCTTCCGACCCCGACATTACGACTCCATCGGCCACCGTCCCAAGTCTCCACCACCGCCATTGCACTGCAAGGCATTAAAAAGTGAGAAAACAAAGAAAAAGTTGTAAAAGATGGCTATATAAGCCATCGAAACCATTGTAAATGACCTTTTTTATTATCAATAGAAAGAAAAAGATTCAAACAAGAACAGAAAAATCAGAGAATACAAGAGTTTTAAAACACAAAAATAGATTCAGAACAAAGAACAAGGAAATCAAAAGCAATGAAATGAGACTAAACAAGAAAGCATCTGTTATAACGCAAAGAAACCACTAAAAAATCAAACACAAAAAGTCGAAAGGAGGTAATATTTTCCTTATCATTTTTGGAAGCTTTCTTTTCTTTTCCTCTCCCTTTTTAGCACATATATATACTAAATCACTTTTAAAAGAAAAAGAAAAAAAAGAATAAAATCTCACCTTTTCAGGGTTTCGACCACCGTGCACGGCGACGTCGGCAATGGAACCCATGACGAAAAGACGTCGGCGAGCGCCCGGACCCTAGACTGCAGAGAAAAAAAAAGAAAAGTTTTTTAAAGCAAAAAAGAAATGAAAAAAAAAAAGGAAATTTTACTTTTATAAAGGATCAAAACGACGCCTGTTTAGGGCACTTTAATGGCCCCAAAACGACGTCGCTTCGAGCATGGCCCGCGCACGACCCGACCAGGCCAGAGGATCCGCGTGTTTCTATTAAATGGGATATTTTTGTGTTTAGTCCTTCCGTATTTCTTTGGTTCTGCAATCAGGTTTTCATTATTTTTAAATTTGGCCCCGCAACTTTGTTTCGAGTTCAATGGGCTCCCCCTTGCGCATTTTAGTCCTTCATGGCCATCTTCATGTGTAGTTTAGTCCCTCTATTATTTATTTTATGTAATTTGTCCCTAAGCTCCCGTTTTAAATTCAATTTGTCCCCTTTTTATTATTTTACAATTTTTTTTATTATTAATGTTATTTAATATTTTTATTTTCATTGCTATTAATTATTTAATACTATTATTATTATTTTATTATTACTATACTACTATTATTATTAAGTATTACTATTATTATTTTCTATTATTACCATTATCATTATTATTTTGTATATCATCAATCATTTTAACCTTATTATTACATTTAAAATTATATTATTATATTATATTGCATTATTTCATCTTATTATTATTATCTATGTATTATTATTACTATTATCATTTTATTTATTTTATATAAACATAATCATTCTTACTTGATTATTATTATTTCTTACTTTATTATTTTTATTTTACTACCTTATTATTATTCTTATTATTTATTATCGATATATGGATATATACTTTTTCTTTATCATTTTGTTTATCGATTGTTATTATTATCATATTATTATTATTTAGTAGTAGTAGTAGTAGTATTTTTATATTTACTATATTTACATCCATATTTGTTTTCTTAGTTTTGTACTATATTATTAAACAAAATACATTTTGTAAAATTATCATATTTCATTTAAAGTTTTTAAAATAAAGGCAATGTTTTGTATTTAGGAATTCGGGGAATAGTGCCCTAACGTGCTGGGTTGCGATTTTCCGTTTGACTAAATAACTTAACATCCTTTTCAACAAACTTCATAAATCATGAGATGACTTTGACCACGAGGGTTTAAAATATCTTGTCCTAACGTGCTGGATGTGATGTTTATATCCTTTCGGAACAAAGAAATCTCAGTTTTTTTTTACCCAAACATCTATATTTATTTTATGAGTTTAACATTATTAAACAAAAATACATCTTGCAAAAGTATTATATTCCATCCAAAGATTTTTAAATAAGGCAATGTTTTGCATTTATAAATTCGGGGAATAGTGCCCTAACGTGTTGGGTTGCGGTTTTCCATTTGACTAAATAACTAAACATCCTTTTAATAAATTTCGTAAATCATGAGATAACTTTGATCGCGAAGGTTTAAAATATCGTGTCCTAACGTGCTGGATGTGATGTTTGTATCCTCTCGGGACAAAGAAATCTCAAATTTCAGCCCAAATTATCCAAACATTTTCTAAAGGATCCGTATTTTAAAATTTTTTCAAATTTTTGACATTAAGACACTAATTAATCAATTTGGTACCAATTTTGGGCGTATCGAGGGTGTTAACCCTTCCTCGCATGTAACCAACTCTGAACTTATTTTCTCGGTTTTCAAAATTATTGTTTTGATAGACCAAAATTGTTGTTTTGATAAATCAAACTGTTTATTAAAAACAACAGTTTTACGAGGTGACCCGATCTCACCTCAACAAAAAAGATTGGTGTCGACTTCCTATTTTTATTTTCGTTTTCAAAACCAAAGTCAATTCCCGTTTTTTCAAAAAAATAGTTACGACAATGATGTGACTCAATCAAATAGTAATATGTGGTATAGAAACCCACATAAGTATTCTCCGTTGACCAATGTTGACTTGGGATTGATTGACGTTGACCAATCAACTATTAATTTAAATTTTTTTAAAAAAAGTTCTTTAAATATATTAAAATCCAAAATAAAAGTATAAAATTTTAATTTTTAACTATACAAATTATATAAAATTTTTAAAAAATAAAATTTAAAATAAAAAGTTTATTTATGAAAATTTATTTTTATATAATTAAATAAAATTGTATAAAATAACTCTTCCTTGGCATCATGTAGTCTCCCTAACAATGTCATGCAAACATGCCAACTGAACTCATATCCATCTAATTCGATAATAATTATGAATCAAATAAGTTAACATTCCTCCTTGGTCTTCAAAATCTCCAGCATTTTCCTGTAAATCCTTCGTTTCGATCGCAAGCCAAAAAGGCTTTGATGACAAGGTGATAAAAAAAAAGAGGAAAATTGAAACAACAAAAAAATAAAATGACGTTAGTGAAATAATATAGCTTTGAGGGGTATAGAAAATTTTTCTTAAAGCTTTAAAAATATTTTTAATATACAATAAAACTCTCAGCACTTCAAGCAGAATCATGAAAAAGACTTATAAGAAATTCCTTTACATAGACCTCATAGATGTATCTTTCTATGAGATATCCTTCCATAGGATTTATCTTTTAATGAGATACTATTTAATATGATTATGTTGTTTTACAAAACAATTTTACGTTATGTATTTATAAGATAATCTTATGTACAAAATTTGTGTCTTTACAATACAACTATTTATTAATAATTATAATTTGTTAAGATTTTCTAGATGGTAAAATCTTTCTTACTATCTATCAACATTATAAACTATTAACGACCTTCCCTTAGTTTAAAATGTTAGTAACTTACTTTATAATCTTTCGCACAAACAAATATTATGCGTACCATATGGTATCTCTTGATTTGAACCATCAATTAGCGAATTATTTCAGAGTTCTAATGAAATTGTTTGTAACAATCCACTTTTCAACGGTGTCAGAAAGTTATATTTTGGACCGAATTTATTAAATTGAAATATTAAATAATTAAAATATGATAATTTACGTGTCAAGTTCGGATCGGAGAAGTCGAATTATTATGTGAAATTAAAGTAGAACGATTATTAATTATAGTACATAGACTAAATTGTAGAGTGAGTAGAGTAGGAGAATTTGATCAAAAGAATTTAAAAGGGTATTTAATATGTAATTTGACTAAGGACCTTAGAACAATTACACCATTCGTAATGCATATAAGTGTTGAGAACAATCATATCATCATTAATCATTATCTATTATCATTAATGAGTAAATAGTTAATAGGTTAATAAGTTATTTAAGTAAATTAAAACTAAATATTAAAATAATTATACAATATATGTTGGTATTTTAGCAACAATATAAAACATAGAAAATATGAAAGAAAGATATATTGGAAGCACACTATAATCTATTGTATTATTCATACTATATAGCAAAAAAAAAAAAAAAAGGCAAAACTCACTCCTGAAAAATATGCCACAAATACTTAACTTACTCTTAAAATCATGTAACAAAAATTTAAATCACGAAAGACTTGGTCTACAGACCTATTATTAAACAAGTCTAAGGCACATCCTCAACACTCCTCCTTGCTTTAGTAATTGCAAAAACCTAATTTATTTCTTAAAACTTTAAATCTAACTTTTGAAAGGGCCTTGGTTAACATATCTGCAATTTGATCTTCAGTCTTGCAAAAAAGGACTTGATTTCATCAATCTTCTATTCTTCTTTCAAATGGTATTAGTCAATCCTGTTGTACCAGGCCTTAGAAGTTTGTTTAAGACCACATGAGGCCTTATTTAACATGTAGACTTTCTCCTCCTGTCCCTTGACTTGGAATGCTTCAGGTTGCTTTTCTCTCATTGCTTTAATCTGCTTGTCATCCTTCTTAGCTTCTTTAAACTTAGCAGACTCAAATACAACAACATTGCACCTTTCATAGATTTTAGATAAAGATCTTATGTCACGAACTGGAACATCATTGATGTTGTCATCAAAGTACCGAGGAGTCTCTAGCAATTCCTTCATTGTTGACTTCTTCTCTATTAGATTTAGAGCAAAACTTTTCGCTTTTATTTTTACTTTGAATACATCTCTACCTTTTGAGTCTTTGATCAAACACCATTTGTCTTCAAATATGATCTTGAATCCTTTTTCAATCAATTTCCCAACACTTAGAAGATTTTGGTCAATGTTAGGCACATATAAAACATCAGTTATATGTTTCAAACCTCTTAAACTTTCAAGAACCACTGTTCCTTTTCCCTTAACTGGAATAAACTCACCATTTCCAATTTTTATTTAGGAAATAATAGCTTTATCAAGTTCTTTGAAAAGTGTTGGGTCATTAGCCATGGATTTGTGTAGCTGCTATCGATTAACCAAGAATCATTGGAGAAACATGTCGCCCAAAAAGGAACTCATCTTCTTGTTGCTCAATAGATGCTTTTGCCTCATGTTGTTGAGACTTACAGACCTGCTCTATGTGCCCAATACTACCACATTTTTTTGCATTTGATATTAGGCCTCCACCAACATTTTTTTGGCAAGTGATTTGTCTTCTTACAATGTGGACATGGTGGATATGTCTCGTTGTTGTTATTATTGCTGGTCTCATATTTAATTTTCTTGTTTTTGCCTCTTGAATTTTCAAACTTTGCTTGAAAGGCACCCCCTACTGATGCTTCTTGTTTCATCTTTCTCCTTTTTTTTTAGAGCCTGCAATGCATTCACTAATTCTGCCAAGGATATACTTGACAAATCCTTATATTCTTCTAATGAAGAAATTTTAGACTCATATTTTTCATGCAAAATGAATTTTGCACTATTCAATCATCGGAAAAATCCTTACCCAAAAATCTTACCTTATTTATGTAATATCCCCAAACCCTACCACAAGCCCCGGCCGGATCCGGTATGTCATCATGAAAACAGTTGGAAAATCTTTGTCTTTAGTATAAACTTAAAAATTTTGTTAACTTTTTGGAAAATGTGTCCATTAAAAATTATTTAGTAATATAAGCCCGTTATAAAATATGTGAATTAAAACTTTATTATGCTTTATTATAATATAAACTATTTGGAAAAAAAATATATCTAAATATAATATAAAGTTCAATAATCATAAATAGAACACCTTAAATAAAAGCGGCCCTTATTACAACCAATATTAAACAAAACACTTAGTATTAAAATTGCTTAAAAATAATTAAATTAATCTCCTTCTGCATGGGCCACCTTGCATCCTCTCCGACCCGGTCCGATCAACATGTCACCTGCAATGTTGGATAAATAATTGGGTGAGTCACACGGACTCAGTGTGTAATTAAAACCACTGATATCCACCCACATGTTAGCCACAAATTAACCCAATTATCAAAAGCAACATATAAATATAATCATTTAAACACTACCACAATCTGGGCTTGGCCCATAATCAAATCATATTCAAGCACTGGGCTAGGCCCTTTTCTTATTCAAATCCATATTCACATACTGGGCTTGGCCCATTTCCACATCAATTTATAACAAAACCATGCAATATGAAACCCAACCCAATCCTAAGGTCCATCCGCTACACACCCCCTTATCCAAACCTACCATACACCGGGGACTATCGAGTCACCCTCTCCTTTTATCTCCAAAAGGCAACCAATGCCATCCACGATGTAGCATATAGCTAACATCAAACCACGATGGAGCACACAAGAATCCATCAAGCCACGATATGGCATCGTCGATATCAATCAAGGTAACCACGCCGAACTAAATCGCAAAGATCCACAACGCGACCTCGGTCAACGCCAATCCACGATGTAGCACAAAGTCGACATCAACCACGCATCAAGTACACCCGCACCTTCTTTCAAAACCCACCCATGCACATGTAACATAATATAATGACATAATGAATAAAGCGTGTACATGATATTCGTGCATACATTCATATTCATAGACATACTCACATACACGATTAATAACCACATCTCAACAGGTTTGATACTAACTGTTTATCGACATACCCTTTAAGGGTATCCGGTTCACATAGTCACCGCACTTATTAACACATATTTACCACATACACCTATCGCATACATATCATATACCCGAAATCGATGGGTTAATCACACACCTTATAACTCAAGCTCTAAACCTCGATCCCGACGCTATCGCTAGCGAGACTACAGTTATCGCCTATCATTTTCGCTCAGACGCCCACACCGGTGGCCAATCACGAACAAATTAAATCGACTCTTCTTAAACTTGAACGTGGACTTTCCTTTCTCCTCTTGATCGGCACTCGCATCCATCGACACTTAATCAGAATCACACCATTAATCAACAAGTCATAATCCACTATTATTGAATTTTAGATCACCTAATAACATCCTTACCGAAATACTGAGATCCCGAAGCGCTACTTAATGCTTCCGCAAACGCTGACTAAACCACTCCAAAGAAAGTCTCCTGCGTTAGGCTCTTCTCCCCTACAATCGGCCTTAGCATCAAATACTTAACAACCTTAGTCTTAATCGAATTCCAAATACATAACTTACCAAGATAAACCCTTACCACCACTTACCAAGTCGACTGCTAGCAACTGAGGCTTGACTGAATACCTCAAAATCCTAGAGTACCTTCAACAACGATTGCAACGAAAACCCGAAGAGATCTATGCTAATATTCGGCCAAGGTGCTACCAAATTAAAGAAAGGAAATTCGGCACAAGGGTGGGGTGTAGATTCGACTAACAAAAGAAACCCAATGGAAAGGGAATAGGGTTTCGCCAAAAGGTTTGAAAAGAGAAAAGAAAGGTATAGGGTGCACTTTTGATTTAGCACCAAATGGATGAGAAGAGAGATGAAAGGGTGAGTGATTTGACCAAGGATTAAAAAAAGAATAGAAAGAAGGAAGATAGCAATGAAGGTTTGACTTAGGGAAATGAGGAGAACAAATGGAGAATTTGTGAAGAAAAATTCTAACAAGAGGCAAATGAGAAAAGGCAAAAGGTGAGCACCTCCCCATTTAAAGAGTTCGCACCCTCCCTTGAAGACTCCAAAATCATACCACATACTAATTCAATCTAATTTGAATTAGTCCCTTCTCCAATTTATCCCATATTCTATTTCCTTATCAAATTCAAATAAACCAATCACAACTCTTATTTACTAATTTAAACTAAATAAAATAATCCTACAATTATCTAAAATAAATAAAATAAATTAACACCTACTTACCAACCGAATAAAATAAAACAACAAAGACTCCCTGGTGCCCTCCACCTTCACGCCACCTCTCTATGCCAAGAAGAAAAGAAAGCCCCACCGCAGCTTTCTCGATTCGAAGCAGGACTGGGAAACCAAAGCCCAAGAATACTTCTGTGCCATTCGGCCACTTTGATTTTTATGACAAAAACCCCCATCATTTAATCTTAACCCTTCCTAGCCCAGCCCCATAACCGCATAAAATAAAATCACGCCCAAAATGCTGCTCCAGCGCCAAACCGCGACCTCCCTCCCTCCAAATACCTAACTAGCGCCTAAGAGCCACTCGCTAATTGGACTTTCATGTCCATCAACTTGGACATTTATTTTTAAGGCCTACTTACCCTATTTCCCCTTTTTACACTAAAAATCTAAAATTTTCTAAAGCCTTCCCCTTTCATCCAAACATTTCTAAAATCCCTAAAACTCATCCAAGCACTCCCAAAAACCTACTAGCACTCGAATTACACACAACCTGCATAGCCCCTAAAACCAGGGTGTTACAATTCTACCCTCCTTAAAATAATTTCGTCCTCGAAATTACTTTACTAACGAACGTCCGTACAACCTATCTTACCACCTTACGCTTATGTCGCAAGACTCGATCTTACTAAGACTATCATACCTTCCCAACACAGTTTCTAAGTTCGCATTCTAAAATTCAAAACACCTCTCTTAGCAACACAGAAAAGACTAATTCACAAGCAAGCAAAGCAATCAAAGCATATACCAAAGCAAAGGAGCTTACCTGCTATCACATCCTTGGTTGACTCTGACTAGAACCATTCCTTCCATGGCTTGAACCACGACCCCTCGTCACTCGAGGACAATTCTTAACCAAATGTGCCTTAGATTCGCACCGAAAGCATTCTTTACTATTTCCCCAACACTCTCCTATGTGAGGTCTTCCACACCGAGCACAATGACGATTCCGATCCATTGGTACAAGTGCATTTCTGAGGTTCTCGGTCCTTGGTCTTTTCGGCATTACCAAACGATCTTGATGGTCCAACATTTCTCTTATTCTCGTTCCTATTCTTCTCGGTTTTCCATTATAGTCTTCTTAACCTCTTCAATGATCCGAGCTTTCTCCACTAAAATGGCAAAGTCTCTTTCTCTCGTCTGGGCGATCAACTCCCGCAACTCATCTCGTAGCCCATCTTGAATCGAACACTCCTTTCGAATCGGTAGCCACGATTCCTTTGGCGTCTTGACTTAGTCGCACAAACTCACTTCATATTCCGCTACCGACTTATTCCTTGCACTAGATTTAGAAACGCTTTCCTTTGCGAGTCCAAATAATCGGCTCCTACATACTTCCCTTCAACTTGGCCTTAAAGAAATCCCAATCCAATCGATCCACGCAGACACCTTGTTTGACGGTGAGCCACCAACGATAAGCTTCGCGAAATGTAAACAGCGCCCTTGAATTTTTTCTTCATTGGTGCGATCTAAATCGTCCATGATTCTTTCAATCGCTTCTAGCCAATACTCGCTACGTTAGAGCTACTCCCGACACTCCTCTAAAGATCTCAGCTCCGTTCGATCTAAGCCTTTCCGATACCGACTTCCGACTTTCGAGTTCTATTTCCTCTACTAACTCCCGCTACTCGCTCTAGCACCCACAACATGGCCTGCGATACTGCGTCATCTTCTCCGGTTTGATCTTGCTCCTCCGCGACCACTGATGGCGGCAGTACTTCACTTCGACCCATGGCGGACTCTATCTGATTTCTGATGCTACCATTCTACCTCTACTGCGTCCCCTAGAACTCATCTCTATCATCTTGATTTATCCGACAAGAAGTTTTATGCATTAGTAATGGTTCCACTATTTAACCGCAAGCATATTTTATGAATGAAAGAATTTAGAAGTAGTTCTTTCGATCACACAAGGGTTCAGTTCGAGTTTACTACTCTAATTCAGAGAATCACCTTTGTTCCTTGCTATGCGCACATTCATTCAGTGGTATCTACCACACACATTCACTATTCGGACCTTTCTGCCCATTTCTACCCTGTGGGTATTTAGTCATTTTGTCCTACGAGGACATTTTCGTAATAAACCGTGGAAATTTTAAAACTTTAATAAACCGAACATTTTGAAATTTCCACATCGGAGGGTATTTTGAGAATTTGTCAAATTAGAGATACAATGTAATTTTGGAAACTAGGGTATTTTAGTAATTTTGTCAACTGGGGTAATTTTGTAAATTTCAAGAGTCGGGTATTATTTTGAAATACAAAATTGGATACTTTTGAAAAGTGAGAGAATTTTATTAAAGTTGGGGTTAACTCGTAAATTTTGAAAGTCGGGGCATTTTAGTAATTTTCAACAGGGGTATTTTTGTAAATTTTCCCCAAATCGAGGTATGTTGATATTTTGAACACTAGAGATTTTAATATTTTGCAAAGTGAAAATCATTTTAACAAAAGTTGAGTGTAGTGTGGTAATTTTATAATCTGAGGGCATTTTGTAATCTTGCCACTAGGGCATTTTGTAATTTTGGTAAATCAAAAAAACATTTTTTTTCAAAACCAGATTTAGGGTTTACAAACCAAAAGGGCAAATTTAAAATTGTAAAACCAAGAATTTTAAAACAAAGAAGGCTAATCCCTTTTGGTTTTAAGAATTGGTTTAGCTTTATGAACAAGTCCTCTTGGTTAAGGTGAGCCAGTAGCTACGCACTGTAGGATTCAAGTGGAGAGGAGGTGAGTCACGTGGACTGCTTAAATACCAAGCTCCCTTGAATACCACTCCTAGACATGCGCACAAGGTTGCCACACCTTAACACGGCGACTTACTTCAGATTTGTTTAATAATCCTTAAGTCTTATGCATATGTTTGGGTAGACTAGTCCTAGGGTCCAAAAGCCCTAATATTCTAACCTCTGAGCCCAAACTAAGCCCATAATAATTCATAATAGTAAAGCACTTCAAAAGTCCAAGTACTTACAGTGGACTTGAATTGAGAATACAGTGCCATGCCGAAAAACACGAAATAAAAGCCCATATTTTGAAAAGCCCACTTTGAAAATGTTTTTGGGCCCAAAACCCTCAAAGTCGAGTTTTGAACCGGGCTTTGATACCAATCTGTAACATCCCCAAACCCGGCCCACAAGCCCTGACCGGATCTGGTATGTCACTGCGGAAAAACGGTTGGAAAATCTTTGTCTTTAGTATAAACTTAAAAATTTTGTTAACTTTTTGGAAAATGTGTCCATTAAAAATTATTTAGTAATATAAGCCCGTTATAAAATATGTGAATTAAAACTTTATTATGCTTTATTATAATATAAACTATTTGGAAAAAAAATATATCTAAATATAATATAAAGTTCAATAATCATAAATAGAACACCTTAAATAAAAGCGGCCCTTATTACAACCAATATTAAACAAAACACTTAGTATTAAAATTGCTTAAAAATAATTAAATTAATCTCCATACGCATGGGCCACCTTGCATCCTCTCCAACCGGTCCGATCAACATGTCACTGCAATGTTGGATAAATAATTGGTGAGTCACACGGACTCGATGTGTAATTAAAACCACCGATATCCACCCACATGTTAGCCACAAATTAACCCAATTATCAAAAGCAACATATAAATATAATCATTTAAACACTACTACAACTGGCTTGGCCCATAATCAAATCATATTCAAGCATCGGCTAGGCCCTTTTCTTATTCAAATCCATATTCACATCTTGGGCTTGGCCCATTTCCACATCAATTTATAACAAAACCATGCAATATGAAACCCAACCCAATCCTAAGGTCCATCCGCTACACACCCCCTTATCCAGCCTACCACACACCAGGGGACTATCGAGTCACCCTCTCCTTTTATCTCCAAAAAGGCAACCAATGCCATCCACGATGTAGCATATAGCTAACATCAAACCACGATGGAGCACACAGCAATCCATCAAGCCACGATATGGCATCAAGCGATATCAATCAAGGTAACCACGCGAACTAAATCGCAAAAGATCCACAACGCGACCTCGATCGGCGCCAATCCACGATGTAGCACAAAGTCGACATCAACCACGCTCAAGTACACCGTACCTTCTTTCAAAACCCACCCATGCACATGTAACATAATATAATGACATAATGAATAAAGCGTGTACATGATATTCAGGCATACATTCATATTCATAGACATACTCACATACACGTATTAATAACCACATCTCAACAGTTTTGATACTAACCTGTTTATCGACATACCCTTTAAGGGTATCCGGTTCACATAGTCACTGCACTTATTAACACATATTTAACACATACACCTATCGCATACATATCATATACCCGGAAATCGATGGGTTAATCACACACCTTATAACCTGAAGCTCTAGACCCTCGATCCCGACGCTATCACTTAGCGAGACTACCGTTATCTGCCTATCATTTTCTGCTGCACGCCCACACCCTGGTGGCCAATCACGAACAGCTGAAACTGACCTCTTCTTAAACTTCGAAACAGGGACTTTCCCTTTCTCCTCTTGACTGGCACTCGCATCCATCGACACTTAATCAGAATCACACCATTAATCAACAAGTCATAATCCACTATTATTGAATTTTAGATCACCTAATAACATCCTTACCAAATATCGAGATCCCGAAGCGCTACTTAATGCTTCCCAAACGCCGACTAAACCACTCCAAAGAAAGTCTCTGCGTTAGGCTCTTCTCCCTACAATCGGCCTTAGCATCAAATACTTAACAACCTTAGTCTTAATCAATTCCAAATACATAACTTACCAAGATAAACCCTTACCACCACTTACCAAGTCGATTGCTAGAATCGAGGCTTGTTGAATACCTCAAAATCCTAGAGTACCTTCAACAACGATTGCAACAAAAACCGAAGAGATCTATGCTAATATTCGCCAAGGTGCTACCAAATTGAAGAAAGGAAATTCAGCACAAGGGTGGGGTGTAGATTCGGCTAACAAAAGAAACCCAATGGAAAGGGAATAGGGGTTTCGGCCAAAAGGTTTGAAAAGAGAAAAGAAAGGTATAGGGGTGCACTTTTGATTTAGCACGAAATGGATGAGAAGAGAGATGAAAGGGTGAGTGATTTCGGCCAAGGATTAAAAAAAAGAATAGAAAGAAGGAAGATAGCAATGAAGGTTTCGGCTTAGGGGAAATGAGGAGAACAAATGGAGAATTTGTGAAGAAAAATTCGGCAAGAGGGCAAATGAGAAAAAGGCAAAAGGTGAGCACCTCCCCCCCATTTAAAGAGTTCGGCACCCCCTCCCCTTGAAGACTCCAAAATCTGGCCACCACATACTAATTCAATCTAATTTGAATTAGTCCCCTTCTCCAATTTATCCCATATTCTATCTCCTTATCAAATTCAAATAAACCAATCACAACTCTTATTTACTAATTTAAACTAAATAAAATAATCCTACAATTATCTAAAATAAATAAAATAAATTAACACCTACTTACCAACCGAATAAAAATAAAACAACAGCAGCTCCCTGGTGCCCTCCACCTTCACGCCACCTCTCTATGCAGTGAAAAGAAAGCCCCACCGGCTTTCTGATTCGAGCAGGACTGGGAAACCAAAGCCCCAAGAAGCGCCCAGGCCATTCGGCCACTTTGATTTTTATGACAAAAACCCCCATCATTTAATCTTAACCCTTCCTAGCCCAGCCCCATAACCGCATAAAATAAAATCACGCCCAAAATCTTGCTCAGGCGCCAAACCGCGACCTCCCTCCCTCCAGTAGCATAAGTAACGCCTAAGAGCCACTCTGCCAATTGGACTTTCATGTCCATCAACTTAGACATTTATTTTTAAGGCCTACTTACCCTATTTCCCCTTTTTACACTAAAAATCTAAAATTTTCTAAAGCCTTCCCCTTTCATCCAAACATTTCTAAAATCCCTAAAACTCATCCAAGCAATCCCAAAAACCTACTAGCACTCGAATTACACACAACCTGCATAGCCCCTAAAACCAGGGTGTTACATTTACTATGTCCTCCAACTTGTCAGAATAGTCTTTAATGGTTTCTGTCTCCCTCATTTTCATCATTTCAAACTCTCTAACCAGATTGAGAGCTTGCATATTTTTTGTTCTTTCATTGACCTGATATTCTTTCTTGAGGTAGTCCTAAATTTTTTTTGCTAACCTCAAACTCATGATTCTTGTAAATATTTTGCTTGAAACAATAGAGAAAAGACATACTTTAGCTGTGGACTTCATTGTCTTCTTCTCTTTGTGAGTCTTCAGTTGATTCATCATTAGATTTGTTGGCAAAGACGAAACATGATAGTTTTCTTCTATTGCTTCCCAAAGATTCGTTGCATCAAGATAGATTGTCATTCTAACATCCCAAGCTTGATAGTTACCACCATCAAAAATTGGTGGAACTATATGAGAAAACATTGTGTCAACTTCCATGTTTAAAGCTTATGTGTTTCTCTCAACTCACAGATCCCTTAAGATAAAAGCTCTGATACTAATTATTGGTATTTAAGCAACAATATAAAACACAAAAAACATGAAATAAAGATATATTGGAAGCACACTATAATCTGTTGTCTTTTTCATATTATATAGCAAAAAAAAAATGCAAAACTTACTCCTAAAAAACATGCCACAAACACTTAACTTACTCTTAAAATCATGTAACAAAAATTTAAATCCTGAAAGACTTAGTCTACAGACCTATTATTAAGCAAGTCTAAGGCATATCCTCAACAATATATAAATGAAAGTTAGTGGGAAGAAAGAGAAAAAAACTATCCTTTTTTCTTGCTCTTCTTCCCTATTCGATTAAGGCTAACAAAAAAATAAAAATCCCTTCAAGCTTTTATCATTATCAGATCTTTATTAGGATTATTGGTAAGTATTCTTTATAAATTGATGATGAATTTTTATTGTTAAGTTTAAATTCCTTAAACCCATTTCTTTGATTATTGAATTAATGGAATTAAAATTCAACCCCATAGTTAGAAAATTCAAGAATTTGAATGTTAATAGCTTAACTTCATGCATGTTAATAGTAGTTATGGTTATTGATTTTGTAATGAAATTTTAGTGAAAGTATGGAACTAAGTTAAAATTAAGTATAGATTATATAGTTAAATTTTGTGTAATTAAGGACTAAATTTTAAAGGATAAAAACTTTGGGGTGTGATGATAAATAATGGTTGTAAGAGGTATCTATACTACATTTATTAAGCTAGATTTAAATTCGATAAATAAATTGTGAGAAACTAGTGTTTCAAATATTAGGGTGTATAGGGACTAAATCGAATAAAATGCATTCATGTATATAATGTGTTGATTTGTGCTTGAATTGTGTGATTAATGAATTTTTCGTATTCAAATTTAATTTCGTAGCTAACGACTACGTAAGACCATCTTAGAATAAAAGAAAATCTAAAGCCATTGACAAATAAATATTCTAGTTTGTGCTATCATAACTCAAGTTCATTAAATAATTAAATATATACATTTGAACCAATATATGTTCGAGAATGGTTAACTATCAATAAGAATGTGTTTGACAAGTATGTTTATACTTGATTGGGTGATTTTGATCAATTGGTTGAATGAATATCTATATCTATATATATATATATATGTTTGATGATATTATACGATTAATAATGATGATATTTGCCTTATTAATGTTGTCGGATATAGTCACGGATATAGTTGGCATGCCATAGGTCTATATTGATAGGTGGGAGATTCAGCGCTATGCGCTTACATATTGTGAGAGTTCTATAATATCTAGGGGGTCGAGAACGTATCACTAGCTCAAATATCTTGGGGGTACAAGTGTAATTTGGTGTTGTTGGTGGGATCAGTGCATTTATGTCTGATTAACACTTCGGTGCGTATTTTGTGTCATGATGGACTGATCCGAATATTTGTTCTTATATTTGATTTGGTTAATAGAGACTTATAATGTAAAAATAATATGTTGAACATTTATTGAATCGAAATGAGATATTGATGTTAACATGAGACATGATTTTAATATGTTAAACTAGATGCAAATACCTTGAGAGTGCATCAGAAATTATGATAAACCATAATTTATACATATTTTGACCCTATGCTTGGCTTATTTTCGGATGAATTTTCATTAGATTTGATGAATTCGATGCTCCTAATCCTTTAATTTCATGTTTTACACTCAGGAGAGCTTAGGGAGTCGAAAAGAACGAGAAACGGGCCAAAAAGGGACAAAATAGGACTACCTCAGATATTAGCACGGCCTGGACTATCGCACACGGGTAGACCACACGACCGTGTGTATGAGCAGAATCAAACACGGCCTAAGCTATCTTACACGGGTGATAAACCTCAATTTACACATATTTTAACCCCATGCTTGGCTTATTTTTGGATGAATTTTTATTAGATTTGATGAATTCGATGCTCATAATCCCTTAATTTCATGTTTTATACTCAGGAGAGCTTAAGAAGTCGAAAAGAACGAGAAACATGCCAAAAAGGGACAAAATGGGCCTATATCAGAAATCACACGGCCTGGACTATCGCCACGGGCAGATCACACGGTCGTGTGTGGAGAGCAGAATCGACCACGGCCGAAAGAGTCTACCATGGGCGTGTCACACGGGCGTGTCCCTACCGTAGCAAAGATGAATTCTATTCAGAATAAGCTACTTGTGGGCCAAGAGAGGTGTTCCAAAGCCTATATAAACACCCTAGGAGGCAACCTAAAAGGGAACGTTGAATAGACGCCGAATAGGAGGCGAAAAATTCTCCAAGATAGCCATCGGGAACAGCTTAGGAGAAGGATCTCCATTAAGACTGAAGATCTCCCATCAAGTTCTTTAGACGTTTTTGGGTTTTCATTATGTTTTGTGGTTTTCCCTATTTTATGATGTTTCCTTCTATTAGTATGAACTAAACCTCTCAAATACCTGAGGGGAGGAAACCAAGACGAATCTTATTATTGTTTGATTTATAAGATAAATACTTGGTCTTATTCTTAATTGTGAGTTTTTATTCTTGTTTTGATAATTCAGGTTATTGATTCAAGTCGAATGTGCTTATTCAATGGAGCAAAAGTCCCTGTTTAAGAGAAGATCAACACAATTAAGCGAAGTTGATTGCAACCCTAGAAATAGGGTGACGAAAATCTATCGGATTAGAGTCAAATATAATAAGGGGATCCATAGATCGAGTTAATACGACAATAGGGGTTTTAATTAGAAAGAGATTTCAATTAATCAACCTAGAGTCAGTTCTTTTGAGTCTTGAAAGAGATATTAACATAAATCAGGGATTTCTACGAATTATGTCAAGTGAATAAATCATATGAATCAAAAGTAATAAGTGAAGTCTAGGTGGATTCTTCCTTAGGTATTGCCTATCTCATATAATTTGTCCAAAAGTATTTTCCCAATTCACTCTCTGTCACGTTCATAGTCATTTAATTAATTAAATTAGTTAGTTAATCTTATATTAAAAATAAAACCCCTTAATTATTAGGTAGATAATAAAAAGATAGTTATTACAAGTAATTTTAGTCCTTGAGGATACAATATTCTGGACTCGCCATAACTATACTACTGTTCGATAGTGCGCTTGCCTTTGTCGAAATAATAGTTAGTTTGAGCCCATCAACGGGCGTGTCACACAGGCGTGTCCCTACCGAACCCAAGTCTAATTCTATTCGGAAAAGACTACTTGTGGGCTAAGAAAGGTGCTCCAAAGCCTATATAAACACCCGAGGGGAGGACCTAAAAGGACACGCAGAGTAGATAGAAGAAATTACTTGAAGAAAGCCGTCAGAATCATCTCGGAAGCAGCATCTCATTCAAGATTGAAGATCTCCATCAAGTTCCTTAGAAGTTTTTGGGATCTTTATGTCTTTTTTTTTCTTAATTCTATGATGTTTTCCTTTTACGTTATGAACTAAACTCTCTAAATACCTAGGGAGGATGAAACCTAGATGAATCTTATTATTCAATAAATCTGAATTACGTGATAAATACTTGATCTTGTTCTTAATTATGTACTCTTAATCCTTGTTTTAATATCTTCAGGAATATTAATTCAAGTTTAATGTGCTTATTCAGTTGAGCAAAAGTCCATGTTTAAGAGTAGATCCAACATAATTAAGCGGAGTTGATTGCAACCCTAGAAATAGGGCGACATAAATCTACCGGATTAGAGTCAAATCTAATAAGGGAATCCATATATCGAGTTAATGCAACGATAGGGGTTTTAATTAGAAGAGATTTCAATTAATTAGCCTAAAGTCAGTTGTTTTTAATCTTGAAAGATATATTAACATAATTTAGGGATATCTACGGATCAGGTGAAGTGAATAAATCATTTAATTCAGAGTCAGAATAATACGTGAAGTCTAGGTAGATTCTTCCTTGGGTATTGTCTTTATCATTGGTTGATTCGATTACTTCTTTTACTCTCTGTCATGTTCATAGTCACTTAGTTAGTTAATTAGTTAGTTAAATTTTAGATTAAAAAAATCCCTTTAAATATTAGGCTAAATAATAGAAAAATAGTTATTACTAGTAATTCTAGTACTTGAGGATACGATATTCCACACTCACCACAACTATACTACTGTTCGATAAGTGCGCTTGCCTTTTTCGAAATATAAGTTAGTTTCGAGTTCCATCAAGTTTTTGGCGCCATTTCCGGGGACTAGAATATTAGGAATGCTTAATTTTTTTTACTTTAGTCATTTTTTATTTTATTCTTATTACAATTTATTTTTGTTTTTATTTTTAATTTACTAAACTTTTCTTTTATTTTCTTCTAGCAGGTATTTTTAGTTTATGGCTAGAAGAAACCCGTCAGGACCATTACTTTTTGATAGTGAGATAGAAAGCACAGCTCGTAGAAATCGTAGGGAAATAAGGCGAAGTCTATAATACATAGAGGAAGAGCAAGAGGACGATACTAATAGTACCGAAGAGATGGCTGATAATAATCTGCTACCCCCTGTGGTAGCCGCAAATCCAGTGAATCAAAATCTTGCTTCTCGTACTATGTACGATTATGCTAAGCCCAATTTAATTGGGGCTGGATCGAGTATTGTTAGACCTGCTATTCCTACGAATAATTTTGAACTGAAACATAACACAATTCAAATGATTCAACAGTTTGTTCAGTTTGATGGTTTGCAGGATGAGGACCCAAATACTCATTTGGCCAACTTCTTAGAGTTTTATGACACGTTTACAATTAATGGCATTTTTGACGATGCCATTAGCCTTCGGTTATTCCCTTTTTGTTAAGAAAAAAAGCTAAACAGTGGTTGAACTCGTTACCATGAGGTTCTGTCACTACTTGGGATCAAATGATCGAAAAGTTTTTACTAAAATATTTTCCACGGCTAAAATGGAAAAGTTGAGGAATGATATCTCTTCTTTCGTGCAGATGGATTTAGAAACTCTTTACGATGCATGGGAGAGGTATAAGGACTTATTGAGAAGGTGCCCTCATCATGGGTTACCTCTATGGATACAGGTTCAAACCTTTTACAATGGTGTGAACCCCTCAACCAGGCAATTGATTGATGTAGCCACCGACGGTTCACTAAATAACAAAACACCTAAGGCTGCCTACAAATTCATTGAAGAGATGTCACTAAATAACTATCAGTGGCAAGTTATGAGGACGAAGCCAACAAAGGCAGCCGGTGTTTTCAACCTCGACATAGTTACCATGCTATTAAACTAGGTAGAGCTTTTAAATAAAAAGATTGATGGTTTGTGTGGTTCTTCGTAAGTACATCCAGTGATGCAGTGCGATACAAATGGAAGAGAAATGAGCAATACAGAATATCCATCCTGCAACCCTGGCATAGAAAGTGAACATATAAATTATATGGGTAATAATTCTAGACCTTGGAATAATCCATGTAGTAACACTTACAATTCAGGTTGGAGGAACCACCCAAACTTTTCGTGGAGAGGACAAGGAAACCAAAGATAGCAACCCCCTCCAAGCTTTCACCACCTTACCAACAGGAAAAGAAACTAAACCTTGAAGGGATGTTTACTAAATTTATCTCGATGTCAGAAACACGCTTCCATAACACCAAAACTGCACTTAAAAATCAACAAGCGTCGATTCAAGGTCTTGAGACTCAAATAGGACAGCTTGCTAAGCTAATATCTAAATGACCAAAAGGTAGCCTGCTAAGCAACACTGAAACTAACCCAAAGGAGCAACTTCATGCCATTACTGCTCACGATAGTGAAAGGTTAGACGAAACAAAATCGAGGCAAGAAAATGTGGTAGATAAAGGTAAGGTTGAGGTAAGCCATAATAAACCAATACTGGTAACTACAGAGTACAAACCTCGTGTACCATATTCCAATGCGACGAAGAAAGACCGCACAGATGAGAAATTCGGTAAATTTCTTAAACTTTTAAAAAAGTTATATATTAATTTACCGTTTATTGAAGTTCTTTCATAGATGCCCAATTCAATAAAATTTTTAAAAGAGCTTTTGGAAAATAAACGGAAGTTAGATGATGCGTCGCATGTGGAACTAAATGCAGTTTGCTCAGCAATTTTATAGAATAAACTACCTCGCAAATTAAAAGATCTAGGGAGTTTTACAATTCCTTGCTTAATTGGTGGTTTATCTGTTAATAATGCTTTAGCTGATTTAGGGGCGAGTATCAATGTTATGCCTTATAAAATGTTTAAACAGCTAGGTCTTGGGAAACTCAAACAAACTAGGATGAACATTCAATTGGCTGATAAAACCATTACATTTCCTAGGGGTATATTTGAATATGTGCTAGTGAAAATTGATAAATTCATATTCCTAGTAGACTTGTTTTGTTTTAGACATGGATGAGGATAGTGACATTCATTTAATTTTAGGACGACCTTTTTTAGCAACTACTAGGACCATTATTGATGTTGGTACAGATGAATTAATACTTCGTGTAGGTGATGACATGATTAAACTCCAAGTACGTGATTCTGTTAGAATATCTAGTGATCAAGATGATACAAGTCCTGTTAATGTAAGTGAACTTAATGTTCAATCTTCTTTGCAGGAAATTCCTCGAAAAAAGATGACAGAGCCATGGTCTAGCTCTCATATAGAGAACAGAACTATTCATGAGGAACGAAGGCTCTAGATCGAGGAACTAGATGAATGTCGAACATAGTTTAAGGAGAAAATAAAAGTACAAAGCAAAGCCATAACGAGCCTAAAAATAAAACAAGTCAAATTAAGGTTGGAGACTGAGTTCTAATGGACAATGCAGATCCTTATGTTGCCACTTCTGAACCTAATAGAGCAACCCTTTTCACGGTACTTAATATTTTCCCATACGGTACAGTCGAGATAACTCATTCCAAATTTGACACCTTCAAGGTAAATAGTATTCGTCTAAGACCTTATTTTAACAAAATTGATAGCAAGAATGAGGACTTTCAACTCCTTGAACCACCATGATTATGCTAATGAAAGGTAAGTCTAGTTTAGGACTCTAAATAAGTGCTTCTCGGGAGGCAACCCGAGCACTAGCCTCATTAATGTCCATATTTTTTTATTTTTAGCACCTAACTAAAAACTAATCAAATTAATAGGCATAGGTTTCCCTACCCACACGGCCTTGCACATGGGCGTGGCTGGACTGTGTAAACACCACTAGTGGGTGAATCGACGTGGCAGAGACCGTGCAAAAATAGGACAAAAATTTTTCCCAAAACACGGGCTGCGATAAAATAGCCACGGCCGTGTGATGCGATAAATTCACAGGTGTGCCTTAAGACCATGGGCGATACTGAGTAAGTGACACGAGCGTACGACACGCCCATGCCCAGAAGCCGTGGTTGACACTGAGTAAGTCACACGGGCGTGCGACACGCTCATGCCTATAGGCCGTGGTCGAAATTGATTAATTAACACGGGCATGTGAACCTCTACACGGGCGTGGGAGAAATGAACGAAACATCACACGACCATGTGACCCAACACGCCTAGGAACGGGCATGGGCCAAGACTCAAACACGCCCTAAACCAACATTTACAAAACACACGGGCTAAACACAGGGCACACGGGCGTGGGCCACGATTGTTAGCCCCAATTCCTATTTGAACCCGTCCACTGTTCACCTTTTCCCCAAATTTACCCCTCAAAACCCTAGCCACTCTCTCCCCTAAACACCCTCTCTACTCCTCCATCCCCACTCCGGCCACCATCTCAATGACCCACCAATGACTGAGCTATCCATGTCCTCTCCTTCTTCTTCTTTCCTCTTCTTCCTTTTCTTTCCATGCACACTAGCCCTGCAGTCCATGCCTATGTACGACCACCACACCGTGCGCCACCACCATGTCCGTGCGCCACCTTAATACCTCCATTGGTTTACTCTTTCCCTTTCACTTTTTAGTTCATTGTTCATTTTTATTATGTGAGTCCATTTTATAATTCCCATTTTCAGATTCAGGTTGAGTTACTAAGTATACTCATATTAATTATTAGGTTGCATTTGTCACATTTTTATTCTCTATACTAATTGATACTTGACAATGATTCTACTCTTGGTAGCTTATTGATTTTGATAATGCCATACATCCTGGGATTCCCATTAGTCTTGTTAATTAGTCTCATTACTGTAACACTTTTAGGCTCGTTGCTACTTAATCATTATTAGTTAGTATCTTACATTGATAAATCTTTGAATCTAGGAATCACAACTTCATCACAGGTAATCCCATTTTGACACTCTGGTTCATTATTTTATATTTCAAATTTTTGATTATTTAGGAACGTATTCGGTGATGTTTCTACCTTACTTTACTAATGTTGAATACTTTATCTTGCAGGCACATAATGACTCCCCCACAAGGAAAAAAGGCCACTGTCCCTACTTCGAAATAGTGGAAGGGACCCGGAGCTACCTTTGCGAGTGCATCTGCCGAAGTGCGCCATCCCTTTCTACAGTTTCCCCTAGGACCCCAGGAGGAACTTTTTCAAAAACTTTGAGCACGAACCTTCGGCATGGGGAGATGTATTGATTGGGCAGCCTTAGAGTAGGTCCAACTAGCTGACGTAGTTTGGGCCCTATTGACTACTGACCTATGGGGGCATTTTTTCGAGATTGTTGAGTTGACCTACTTAGAGCTTACTTTGGAGCTCTGTTCCACCTTTCACCTTTAGGCGGTCATGACAAACTTTGATGACCGAGGCACAGTCCAGTTCTGCCTTGGAGGCCTAGTATGTGAGTTGAGTATCCCAAAGTTTGGGGTCGCTTTGGGACTTTATACCGAGGAGTTCATGGAGGATGACGACTTCGAGAACCTTCATCGCCATATCCACTACTCCCCTTCTTCTTTCTGGAGAGACTTAGTCCCTACCTCGGCTACCTACGATCCCAATCGCTCCAAGGCATCAGCTCTCACCCCATCCTTAAGGTATTTACACGCTATCCTAGCTCACACTTTGACAGGTAGGCGAAAGAGCACTGGCGTCGTCAACACTCACGACGCCTAATTTTATGGAGCATGGTGCATGGGCACATGTTCGATTTAGCTTACTTTATCGCCCTCGCAATTTGGCATCAGAAAAAGCGCCATAGGAAGGGGATCCTCTCCATTGGCCTATATGTGACGTGCTTGTCTCGATACTTTGGCATCCTCAACACCGCAGCTCTGTCCTTCTCGTTCACGCTTATTGGGCAGATGTTTCCACAGGGCATATCGATGATGCTTCATATGAGGATGATTGAGCTTCGTTGTGGGTTTAATCCTCCTTAGTACCGTCTATCGCAAGCCACTGATCAGGACGACCCAGAGGACATTATTGATGATGTCCCTTTACATCATGATGAGCTACCTTCTGTGCCATCACCGCCTCATTGACCAGTTCATGTGGCTATTTCATTTACTGACATTTCTGAGTGCCTCACTCGTTTGAGCAGTACTGCACTCGATAATCCAATAAAAATGCTCAACTACTTGACGGCCTCGAGGCGACTCTACAACAGATCTGTCAGCACTTCTACATATCACCACCAGCCCCACCTCACAAACCATCTAATGATGAGGACCTTTGAGTACATTTATTTTTTCTTTTTCTTTTATTTTATTTTTTAAACTCTTTCTCTTTATCTTTCTTGTCTTTGATTTATATTAGTATTGTAATGGCCTAAATTCAAGGTTATCGGAACAATGGTTTCGTAACCATAAATCTGATTTAAAGAGAAGTTTATTTTATATTTTGCATGCATATTTATATGATAGTAAAATCGTATTAAAATATTGATAGAAAAATTTTATCGATTTAGTGGTTAGTTAGAAAAAGGAATTATTGAAGGATTGGGTAAAAACAAGGTATCGAGACCTTGATCCCATAAAATTGAGTAGGAAATATTTTTATAAATATTTATAAAATGTTAGTAATGTGGTATTAAAATTTCGTTAGAAAATTTTAACGTTTGGGTAGGTAATTAAATGAAAAGGACTAAATTGTAACAAATGCAAATTATAGGAAATGATTAAATAGTTTAAATGATAAAGGAAAGAGGGCTTAAAAGGAAAATAGACTGAAGGTCTATTTGGGCTGGACGGCAAGGGCATGAAATCATCAAGAAAATAAGGAGAATTAAGGGTAAAATTAGAATGTTACAAAATTTACTTAATAAAGCTAGGACTAAAGTGGAATTATCTAGATTTCTCTTTATTTTTCTGCATTCTCATAAGCAAAAACACCATAGAAGGGTTTCCTTAAGCTGGTTTTTCATATTTTTACTACAAATCCAGAAAACTCAAATACAAAGCTAGATCGAGGAAAAGAAAAAGTCCCGAATTAGTAGATTTTGTATACAAACTAGTACCAAGTATTGATATTCTTGATAGAAATGGAAAATAAATCCCGGTTGAATGAAAGGAAAATTTGATGGATCTCTGAAAAGGAATTGACGGTAAAAAGGATCTAGCAGGACGGGTGATCCTATCCTGATATAGCCCTTAGAAGAATATGTGGAAAATGGATTTAGCCTAGGCAGGTAATCTGAATTAGGGTGCGAATTTAGCCTAGATTGGTAATTGGATCCAATCTTATTAGAGTAATTGTCGTTCTGAGGATTTAGCTTTGGATTGGTAATCCGACAATACTCTATGAGTTTATATTACTGAGGATTTAGCCCGACCGTTAATCCTCCTGTAAGGATGAGGTTCATGGAGTGTGCTCTCTAAAATGGAAATGTGCGCACATAAACATGAATTGACGGACCCGGATTTGTACACTAAAGTGTACCCCTGGAAATCCATCGAAATTCCGAGAAATTCAACGAGATAAATATGGAAAAATAATAAGGGAATCGAAATCATGGTATTAATGAGCTCATCAATCATGGTATATATTATTGGTACATAAAAATTATTGAACTAACTTGAATGTTGAGCTTGTGCATGTTAGGGTAATAATGCATTGAATGGATATATGAATGTTTATTGCATTGTATTAAAAATATTAGGTAAGTATAATTCTTGTTACATGGGCTTACTAAGCACAAAGTGCTTACCTGTTTCCTTTTCCCTGCTTTTATAGTGTTAAGAGCTCGGAGGTCGATTGATTAGGAGACACATCACCTATCAACCCCAAGATTTGGTATATAAAGAAACCTTATTTTGAAAATCAATGGCATGTATAAGCTAATAAAGTAAATGTTAATATGAAATGAATGTAAGATCAGCCATTAGTATGGCTAACAAATTTTAGTTTTAGTATGTGATGAGGTTATTTTATAAGTATGCATGAATCTATTTTGAAAATATGTTGAATTGGTTTGGTTGATGGAGATTGGTTTCGGTTTAAAATTTACAAAGAAGGCTAGATATTTATAAAGGGGTTATGTTGAGTAAAAAAATATTATTCGTAAACTCTGGTAATGCCTCATACCCTATTCCAACAACGAATACAGGTAGGGGGTGTTACATTTGTTGGTATCAGAGCTATGGTTTAGCTGGTTCTAAAACTGACATAGCAAATACGGATTAGCTATACATGCCATTTAAATTATTATTGATAGTGTGATATCTCTTAACCATTTAAATTGTGTTTTTCTTATAGTAATGTCATTCGACCGAGCTCAATCTGAGGAAGCTGGGAGTCATGCTTCGACTTTATTGCAAAGAGAAGAAACTAGTAGTAGAAGGCCCGGTACAGAGCATCAAGGGAGGAGGAAAAAATAGCCTTCTTTCAAATGATGAATGAATGGTTTACTCAGTACATAAGAACTAGCCCTGTAGTGCAGCAAACTCAAGCTCCCCCTCCTGCTCCTCCACCGATTCCCGAGATCCTACAGGTACAAGTCTTGAATCATCGAAAAGGAAACCTCTGGTTGATAAAATTCAAAAAATATGGGGCTGAAGAATTTGAGCGGAGCAGTTGATGATGATCCCGAAAGGGCTAAATTTTGGTTAGAGAATACTACTCGGGTTTTGAAGGAATTATCTTGTACATAGAAGAATGTCTAAAATGTGCCGTCTTCATCGCTAAAAGACACGAGTTATCATTGGTGGAATACTAAAGCTTCAGCTTGTTCCAAAAGAAGAAATTACATGGGAATTCTTCGGCATCGAAGTTCAAAAGAAATATATCGATCGAGATTCTTTGATCGAGAAAAGAAAAGAATTTTTGAGCTGAAATAGGGCAATAGGTCGGTATCTGAGTATAAAAGAGAATTTGTTCGGTTGAGTAAATATGCTAGAGAATGGGTACAGTCAGAAGCTGAAATGTGCAAACTATTCGAAGAAGGGATGAATGAAGAAATTAAGCTATTTATCAAAATTCTTGAAATTCGAGAGTTTGCTACATTAGCAGAGCGAGCTTATAAAGCAGAAGAATTGAGCAAAGAAAAGAAACAGGCTGAGAGGGAAGCTCAAATTTTTGGTAAAAGACCAAAGGGAAAATCCCAATTTTCTGCTCCAAAGAAATTAAAGAAGTACCAGGATCGTTCTACCTCAACCACTGGGTATTCGGGCAGAGAGCGAGGTTTTCAATGTAATAATCCAAGACCTTCCACTCCATCAGTGACTAGTGTTTGCAGTGTTGGTATCCCTAAGCCGAGATGCCAGTATTGTAATAAAGCTCATTTTGGTGAGTGCCGATTTAAGAGCGGGGCTTGTTACCGATGTGGTACTTTTGACCATTTCCTCAGAGATTGTCCAGAAAGGGGTGAAAAAGAAGCTGAACAGATATCAAAGCCGAGTAATCTAGCTTTGAGGGGTAGACCATCTCGACCATCCGGTAATGTCAGTGGTAGCCGATGAGCTACAAAAGATACTAGAAGCAGGCCTGAGACACGAGCACCTGCTAGGACATATGCCATTCGTGCCAGAGAAGATGTCTTAGCGTCCAATGTTATTACTGGTACATTTTCTTTACTTGAAACTTATATTATTGTATTAATTGATCCTAGTTCTATGCATTCATATATATGTATAAAGCTTGCATGTGTTAAAGATTTGTCTATTGAACCTACTGAATTTGTGGTTAAAGTCTCGAACCCCCTGGGCCAATCTATTTTGGTGGATAAAATTCGTAAAAATTGTCCACTGATGGTAAGAGGTTATTGTTTCCTGGCTAATTTGATGTTACTGCCATTTGATAAGTTTGATGTGATATTGGGTATGGATTGGTTAACTCAGCATGATGCAGTAGTAAACTGTAAACAAAAATATATTGTGTTGAAGTGTCAGAATGGCAAATTTGTAATATCCTGAATTATGGCTTATGCATAATTGCTTAATTGAGTGTGAAAGCATGCCTTTGTATGTATGAATGTGTATTTATTAATGTTTGTGAACTTTAGAATAATAGGAAATGCCTTAGAAAATTTTTAGATTTTAAGTCTAAAATAGGAAGCTAAGCAAGGTGGCCTTAAGAAAATTTAAAGGTGAAATATGACACACAATTGGGCTTGGAAAAGTGGCTTGGAGGTGCCACTTAGGGCTTCTGGAAATGACGCCATAAGCTAGGGGAAGGACTTGTGTTCGAGTCACGTGGGAAGCAAAATTTTAAGGTTTTATTTTGCTTTTGGCGTCAAGTGTGGGGAGAGGAGTTGACTGACATAGGGACTTTGGAAGGATAAGATAAAGCCTTGTTTTTCTTTTTAAATTTTGGCTAAAAGAGTAGGATAAATATTAATTTATTTTATTTATTTTGAATATGTGTTGAAAAGAGAAAAGAGGAGCAAAATATGGGATATGATAAGTGGGAATGAGATGGCCGAATATAGGACTCTAGGTGTGTGTGTGTGTGTGTGTGACGTTTTTTATAGGGAGTGATCATCTTTGATATTTCTTTCCTTCTTAAATTTTCTAAGTGCCGAAATTGTTTGTTCATCTTTTAATCTCCATTGCCGAAATTCTTCTACTTTTCTCTTATTCATCTTTTCCTTTCTTCCAACCCCAAATTCCCTTGTAGCCGAATATTTCTTGTGATTTAAAGCCTTAGCCGAATCTTATAGCTTTCTCCTTCTCCTTTCTTCTCTTGAGATCATAAAGTGCCGAACCACCATTGTTGTTCTCAAAAGCCGAATCTCTAAAGGAGGGGCTGTCGAGTTTTCTCTTGTAGCCTCTTCAAGCGACATAGTGGTAAGTGATCTCCCCTTAAAGCAATCGGTTTTATTCTTTCTTCATGGGTGTGCCGAAATCAATGGTTGGTCTTGATTTTTAGAGCATGGCCGAATGGGTATGGTGTCATAATAATGTGTCTTTTGTGTGTAGTCAACTACAAGGAGGAGAGCTTCGGGTATCAAGATCTAAGGTAAGGCAAGTATTCGGCCAAGGGCCATTTATTATGATGTTAGAAATTAATCTAACATAAGTTCTTAGGTATTTCGACAGATACTACAATCCAAGGTCACTTTTCGGGATTTAAAATCGCAAGGTAGGTGTACATGAGTATTCGGCCAAACTCTATGTTAGTACTTCGATCTATTTCTTACATGTTCAAAAGCCGAAAACTAACCGATGAGGAGATTTGGTGCTAGCCGATTGCAAGGATAAAACACTACAAAGTTTCGAGAATTAAGTGATAGTCAAATCGGTAGCAAGGTACTTAGGATCTAAAGCGTTAGATCAGGAAATCAGTGAATCGATAAGAATATCAGGTGTGTACCCTTCCCTAAGATTTATTAGGTTTAAGGCATTAAGATTATTATATGTGTTTATAAGAATGTGTAAAATATGGCTAAGGTACCATGCAATGGTACAAAGTACTCAGGTACGTTTTCCTACTCCTATTAGGATTATAATAAATATATGTTATGGCACATATATGAAACTATAAGAATGTGAATTAAGAATTTGGCATGTTTTGTATGACATGGGCATACGGGTCATTGTAAAAGGGGAAGTGAATGTGGTGGTTTAATACCACAATATCTGAATGTGGTGACTTCGATCACATTATCTGAATGTGGTGACTTCGGTCACAATTATTTAATCTGGTGGCTATGCCACGAATTTTATAAGGGCGATGAGCACGTCGACTGCAGCGACTGCCTTCGATGGTGTGTAGCGGATGGAGGGTTGACTTAGTAGTCCCCACGGTGTGCAGGATGGTATGGGTGATGTGTAGCGGATGGCATATAGGTTTGGGTTCGGGTTGCATCATTATTTCCCATCAGTTATATGAATATGTATGTGACATGATAATGCATGCCTGAATTGTTAAATTTTAGTGTTGGTTACACATTGAGTCTATTGACTCACCCCGTTGTGGGATCATTTTTCAGGTAACGCACAGTAATGGACCGGGTCGGCAAGAGCATAATGGTGGCCATGCTCAGCAAGGAATTTTATGATTTTGACATTTATTTTCATTTAAGTACTTTCATTTATTTGGGTTTGGTTTGATGTAATAAGGCCATAGTGATAAACCTGCTTATGCATGCATTTTAATTATTTCAATCGTTGCTCAATTTATCAAACTAAATATCAAATGTTTTATTTGAAAACAGACCCTAAATATTTTGACGCTTAAATTCACATGATTTAATTAAAGATAAAACCTATATTTCGACATATCTTTAATTTAAACATTTTGAACTTAACAATGGCATCTTTATAAAAACTTATATTTCCAAAATAAATTGGTTTCCAACTTGAGCCCAACCCAAACCGAGTTTTTCCGAAATCACTTAAGGATTTTCAAACGAACCAACGAATTTGAACTATTTTTACTCGAGGAACATAATAGATCTGATCGAGACTCGTGGGCTGAGTTTGGGGTGTTTCAGCTTGGTACCAGAGCTCGGTTTTAAACTCTCAGCCTTGGGTTTAAGGCCCAAAACGTTTTCAAAGTTAAGCCCAAAAGGAATTTTTGTGAATTAAGCAGGTTTTTCTGGCATGGCACACTAAGTCTCCGACCCAAAGTCCACCAGGTAAGTACTCCGATCTCTTGTGTGATTTATATTGTGACTTGTAGAAGGGTAGAAACGGAATGGAACGTAGATTAGCATGATAAGTACTCGAACCCTATGACTAGGTTACCCCAACAAAAATACATAAAACTTAAATGCCTAACTAAACAAACCTATGGTTAAGTCGCCAAGTTAGGGAGTGGCAACCATGGTGCGCATGTCTAGGATTGGTTTCGATGGGAGCTTGGTATTTAAGCAGTCCGCGTGACTCACCTCCTCTCCACTCGAATCCTACCAGTGCGTAGCCGGTTCACCCTAACCAAGAGGACTTATTCACAGGCTAAACCCCTAACTAAAACCCAAAAGGGACTAGCCATATTTTTATGGAAACCCTAGTTCTAAAATTTCTAAATTACCCTTTTGATTTGTAAAAGCTATTCTATAAAATTTTTCTGACATATTTTTTTAAAAAAAAAATTTCTAAAATGCCCCTAGTGGTAAGATTACCAAAATGCCATTGGTTTATAAAATATTCATATTACCCACAGTTCTTATCAAAATTTCATTACTTAGTTCAAAAAACCCTAAATCTACAAAATATCAAAATACCTTGATTTTGGAAAAAAAACTACGAAAATTACCCCTAATCTACAAATTACCGAAATACCCCCGAGTTACAAAATTACCAGAATGACCCCCGATCTTCAAAAATTTCTGCAACAACACTGATTTGGAAAACAAATTCTCAAAAACAACCCCCAAGTTTTGTAAAATGCAAAATACCCTTAATTTATTAAGATTTACAAATTTACCTGGGTTAATTACCAAAATACCCTCAGATTTCCAAATTTCCCAAAATACCCCCGGGAATGCAAAATTACCAGAATACCCTTATTGACAAAATCACCAAGGAACCTTATTTTGAAAAATTACAAAAATACCCCTATAAGACAAATTATGAAAATACCCCTGTAAGATAAATTACGAAAATACCCCTATAGGACAAATTACGAAAATACCCCTGGGATAGGAACGGATAGAAATGTTTGAATAGTGAATGTGTATGGGAGATACTATGGAATGGATGTGCCTTTCTGTGAATTAGGATAGAAAACTTGAAACTTTAATTGATCGAAAGAACTGCTACTAGACTCTTTTCATAAAACTTCTTCGCAAATAATTAGTGAAACAATAGCTAATGCATAAAATTTCTTAATCAGATTAAAGCGCAGTAGTAGAAATGAGCTCCAGGGGACGTGGTCGCAATGTACGAGGACGCGGTTGAGGTAGAATGACCGTGTCAGAACCCATTAGATCGAGTCAAGGATCCGAGAATGAGGAACCACCCATCGCCACCACCACCACCACCAATTGTTGGTGTTGAGCGAAGAAGATCGACGGAAGAAGATGTTGTAGTCAGGTTATGCGAGTTCTTGAAATGGTGGCTAGTCTTTGGAAGGAATATGAGAGCTCAAAAATCAGACCAGCGACTCGAGCCAACTGAGTGAAGTGTTTCGTGGAGTATCGGTGTGGCATCTAAGATCTGTTGAATATTGGTTGGAGGCGACCGAAAGTGAATTATGGATGAGCTCGATCGACCCCGAGGAGAAATTGAAAGGAATGGTGGCGCCGCTACACGATGAAGCGTATCAATGGTGGCTCACGATTCGGGATGGTGCCACCACCGAGGATCTAACACAGGAGTATGTTAAGGCGTATCAAAAAAAGTACGTGGGGACGGATATATTGATAAGCGAGAGGAAGGCATTTTTGGAAATTTGGTTCAAGGAACAAGTCATGGCAGAGTCTGTTGAATTTACGAGGTCGAGCCGGTATGCTCAAGGAGTAGTGGCTACAGAACATGAACGGTGTGTCCGGTTTGAGGACGGACTAAGGGATGACCTGAGGTTGATAATCGCTCTACACCAGGAGTGAGAGTTTGCCGCATTAGTAGAAAAGGCTAAGGTAGCCGAGGGAATTAAGGACTCTGCAAGGCAGAACTCTGATCGAAATAGAAATAAGAGAGGTTTTAGGTCATCTGGATCATCTGGGAATACTCAGAAAAGGCCTAGAGTTGATGGGTCGCGAGGTTAGCAAACTGGTACTGGAGGGCAATATCGTACTTGTGAGCAGTGTGGGAAGAAATACTTAGGCGAATACTAGAAGAAGACAGGTGGATGCTTCAAATGTGGGTCAAAGGACCATATGATTAAGGACTATCCGATGAGACCAGATAGGAATCGACCAGTAGCTCAGAATGTTAATCAGGCTGGTAGAGGCGGACAACAGCCTCAATGGGATCGTGGTCCAAATAATAGAGGGAATGGTACTGGCAGAGGGCGTGGAACACCGGGCCGAGGTATTACTAATATTGAAGTAAAGCAGCCGGGTTTGGTTTATGCAATTTGTCGTAGGGAAGAGGGTGACGTATCGGACGTCATAATCGGTACGTTCCTTGTATTTGGAAAGCCTTATTATGCTTTGATTGATGTGGGCTCGACCCATTCGTATGTTGCATGTAGAGTAGTTGAAACTCTAGACATAGCCTCTAAACTTTCGGATAGGGTGATAACTGTAGTAAGCCCACTAGGTCAAACTGTAGTGGTAAATAAGATCTTTCGGAGTGTACCTTTAGAAATTCAAGGCGTAGTATTTTCTGCCGATTTGATGGAACTTCCCTTCGAAGAATTCGATCTCATACTTGGAATGGACTGGCTAGTGGACCATCGGTGTGTTGGACTGTGCAGCTAAGCGAATGGAGTTAAGGACCCCGGAGGATGAGGTGGTCATTATGATGGAGAAAAAAGAAACTACTTGTCTAATATAATTTCGACGCTAAAGGTCGAAAAGATGGTTCGTAAAGGGTGCAAGGCATTTTGACCTTTATTAGTGCGTTGAGTGGAAAAGAAGGGGGAGTTAGTAGAGTAAGAACTATAAGGGAATATGAGGATGTCTTTTCGGAGGAATTACTCGGATTACCCCGGACAGGGAGGTTGAGTTCAAATTGACTTATTACCGGGTAGAGCTCCTGTGTACATTGCCCCATACAGAATGGCACCAAAGGAGTTGGTTGAGCTCAAGGCCCAAATCTAGAAATTGCTAGACCGTGGGTTCATCCGACCCAGTGTGTCTCCATGGGGAGCACCGATCCTGTTTGTGAGGAAGAAGGATGAAACTATGCGTATGTGCATAGACTATCGTCAGTTGAATAAAGTGACCATCAAGAACAAGTATCATTTGCCAAGGATTGATGACTTGTTCGATCGACAAGGGCGATAATGTTCTCAAAGATCGACTTAAGGTCAGGATATCATCAGTTGAAGGTGAAGGAGGCGGATATCCATAAGACAGCCTTTAGGACAAGATACGGTCACTATAAGTTTGTGGTAATGCCGTTCGAGTTGACAAACGCCCCAGCCGCATTCATGGATATGATGAACCGGGTTTTTCAACCTTACTTGGATCGATTAGTCGTTGTGTTCATCGATGACATCCTCGTGTACTCAAGGCGAGGGGAGCATGATGAGCATCTCCGGATTGTCTTTGCAAGTGTTAAGGAGAAAAGCTCTATGCCAAATTTAGCAAGTGTGAATTTTGGCTTAAGGAGGTTGCATTCTTAGGGCACGTGGTGTCTGCTTGAAGGAATAAGGGTGGATCCTAGAAAGATTAAGCGGTGTTGGATTGGAAACCACCTAAGTCGATGGCGAGATTTGTAGTTTCTTGGGATTGGCAGGCTATTACAGAAGGTTTGTAGAAGGGTTCTCATCAATAGCAGCGCCTTTGACAAAGTTGTTGAGGAAGGAAGTACCCTTTGTGTGGACAGATAAGCAATAGGAGAGTTTTGAAAAACTTAAGAGGGTATTGACGGAAGCTCCAGTGTTGATTCAACCTGAGGCAGGAAAGGATTTTACGGTGTATAGTGACGCTTCCCATACAGGTTTGGGTTGCGTATAAATGCAAGACAGGAAGTAGTAGCATATACGTCCCGACAGTTGAGGCCACATGAGGTGAACTACCCGACGCATGACTTGGAACTAGCAGCAATAGTCTTCGCTCTTAAGGTATGAAGGCACTATCTCTATGTGGAAAAGTCGATGACCTACACGGACCACAAGAGTCTTAAGTATCTGTTGACTCAGAAGGAGTTAAACTTAAGGCAGAGAAGGTGGGTGGAGTTACTGAAGGACTATGATTGTTCAATAGAGTACCATCCGGGTAAGGCGAATATGGTGGCGGATGCCCTAAGTCAAAAGGTTGTGTCGGATCTGAGGGCGATATTCACACACTTGAGTTTGTATGATGATGGAAGCCTGTTGGCAGAGTTACAAGTCAAGCCGACGTGGTTGAATGAAGTGAAAGAGGGACAGTTGGCTGATAAGGACCTAAGTGCTAAGCTACAACAAGTGAGAATGGAGAGTTGGAAGATTATGGCATTAATGGCGAAGGAGTGTTGTGTTTCAAGAGCAAGGTGCGTATGCCTAAGGATAAGGAACTTAGGCGAAGGATTCTTGAGAATTGCATAGTAGCCCTTATGCTATGCATCATGGAGGCACTAAGTTGTCTGAGACTTAAAAGAACAGTTTTGGTGGCACAGTGCGAAAAAGAAAGTTCTGAATTTGTCGGCAAGTGTTTGGCGTGTCGACAAGTTAATTTGAACACCAAGTTCCGTCGAGGTTGCTTGACCAATCAAGATTCCACAAAGTGAAAGTGGGAGAGAATTACCATGGACTTCGTTAGTGGGCTTCCTCTTACGCCTACTAAGAAGGACTCGGTATGGGTAATAGTAGGACCGTTTGACCAAGTCCGCGCACTTTATTTGGTGAGAGTCGATTATTCTTTGCGAAGTTGGCAAAGTTATGCGTGGCGGAAGTCGTAAGGTTGCATGGAGTGCGATGTCGATTATCTCGGATAGGGACCCAAGGTTTACTTCCGATTCTGAAAGCGTTACATCGGGCTTTAGGCACTAAATTGGATTTCACTACGGCTTTTCATCCACAGTCGGACGGGCAGCCTGAACGGGTGATCCAAGTGTTGGAAGATATGTTGAGGGGCTGTGTGATGGATTTTAGAGGAAGTTTGGAGGAATATTTTCCTCTAGCGGAATTTGCCTACAACAACAGCTATCAAGCCAATATTCGGATGGTATCATACGAAGCACTGTATGGTCGAAAGTGTCAGACTCCTACATGTTGGACGGAATTGGAAGAACATCAAGTTTTGGGTCCAGAGTTAGTGGCAGAATCCGAAGAAAAGGTTGAGATAATTCAGGCACGGTTAAAGGAAGCATCGATGAAGGCGAAGTCGACGCAGATCTCAAATGAAGGAAATAGAATTTGATGTAGGAGATCAAGTGTTTTTAAGGTTTCGCCTTAGAAAAGATAATGAGATTTGGTCGGAAAGGAAGTTAAGTCCAAGGTTTGTAGGACCTTATAAGGTTTTGAAACAAATTGGACCCGATGGCATATCGATTGGAGTTGCCACCGGAGTTGAAGCAGATGCGACATATTCCATGTGTCCATGCTACGCCGTTCTTGATCGGATCCATCTCATGTAGTCTTGGTTGAAGAGGTGGAGCTAAGGCGGTTGTCCTATGAGGAGGAGCCGATTAGATTCTAGAGCGAGATGTGAAAGTGTTACGATGGAAATCAAGTACCTTTAGTCAATGTGTTATGGCACAATCATGAATCGGAAGAAGCTTCGTGGGAGCGGAAGAAGCGATCTGACGACAATACCCTCACCCCTCACCTATTTTAAGGGGGTAGAACTGTAATATCCCGAATTATGGCTTATGCATAATTGCTTAATTGAGTGTGAAAGCATGCCTTTGTATGTATGAATGTGTATTTATGAATGAATGTGTATTTATGAATGTTTGTGAACTTTAGAATAATAGGAAATGCCTTAGAAAATTTTTAGATTTTAAGTCTAAAATAGGAAGCTAAGCAAGGTGGCCTTAAGAAAATTTAAAGGTGAAATATGACACACAATTGGGCTTGGAAAAGTGGCTTGGAGGTGCCACTTAGGGCTTCTAGAAATGACACCATAAGCTAGGGGAAGGACTTGTGTTCGAAGTCGCGTGGGAAGCAAAATTTTAAGGTTTTTATTTTGCTTTTGGCATCAAGTGTGGGGAAAGGAGTTGGACGGCATAGGGACTTTGGAAGGATAAGATAAAGCCTTGTTTTTTTTTTTTAAATTTCGGCTAAAAGAGTAGGATAAATATTAATTTATTTTATTTATTTTGAATATGTGTTGAAAAGAGAAAAGAGGAGCAAAATATGGGATATGATAAGTGGGAATGAGATGGCCGAATATAGGACTCTAGGTGTGTGTGTGTGTGACGTTTTTTATAGGGAGTGATCATCTTTGATATTTGTTTCCTTCTTGAATTTTCTAAGTGCCGAAATTGTTTGTTCATCTTTTAATCTCCATTGCCAAAATTCTTCTACTTTTCTCTTATTCATCTTTTTCTTTCTTCCAACCCCAAATTCCCTTGTAGCCGAATATTTCTTGTGATTTAAAGCCTTAGCCGAATCTTATAGCTTTCTCCTTCTCCTTTCTTCTCTTGAGATCATAAAGTGTCGAACCACCATTGTTGTTCTCAAAAGTCGAATCTCTAAAGGAGGGGCTGTCGAGTTTTCTCTTGTAGCCTCTTCAAGTGACATAGTGGTAAGTGATCTCCCCTTAAAGCATTCAGTTTTATTCTTTCTTCATGGGTGTGCCGAAATCAATGGTTGGTCTTGATTTTTAGAGCATGGCCGAATGTGTATGGTGTCATAATAATGTGTCTTTTGTGTGTAGTTGACTACAAGGAGGAGAGCTTCGGGTATCAAGATCTAAGGTAAGGCAAGTATTCGGCCAAGGGCCATTTATTATGATGTTAGAAATTAATCTAACATAAGTTCTTAAGTATTTTGACAGATACTACAATCCAAGGTCACTTTTCGGGATTTAAAATTGCAAGGTAGGTGTACATGAGTATTCGGCCAAACTCTATGTTAGTACTTCGATCTATTTCTTACATGTTCAAAAGCTGAAAACTAACCGATGAGGAGATTTGGTGCTAGCTGATTGCAAGGATAAAACACTGCAAAGTTTCGGGAATTGAGTGATAGTCAAATCGGCAGTAAGGAACTTAGGATCTAAAGCGTTAGATCGGGAAATCAGTGAATCGATAAGAATATCAGGTGTGTACCCTTCCATAAGATTTATTAGGTTTAAGGCATTAAGATTATTATATGTGTTTATAAGAATGTGTAAAATATGGCTAAGGTACCATGCAATGGTACAAAGTACTCAGGTACGTTTTCCTACTCCTATTAGGATTATAATAAATATCTGTTATGGCACACATATGAAACTATAAGAATGTGATTTAAGAATTTGGCATGTTTTGTATGACATGGGCATACGGGTCATTGTAAAAGGGGAAGTGAATGTGGTGGTTTAATACCACGATATCTGAATGTGGTGACTTCGGTCACATTATCTGAATGTGGTGACTTTGGTCACAATTATTTAATCTGGTGGCTATGCCACGAATTTTATAAGGGTGATGAGCACGTCGACTGCAGCGACTGCCTTCGATGGTGTGTAGCGGATGAAGGGTTGACTTAGTAGTCCCCACGGTGTGCAGGATGGTATGGGTGATGTGTAGCGGATGGCATATAGGTTTGGGTTCGGGTTGCATCGTTATTTCCCATCAGTTATATGAATATGTATGTGACATGATAATGCAAGCCTGAATTGTTAAATTTTAGTGTTGGTTACACATTGAGTCTGTTGACTCACCCCGTTGTGGGATCATTTTTAGGTAATACAGTAATGGACCGGGTCGGCAGGAGCTTAATGGTGGCCATGCTCAGCAAGGAATTTTATGATTTTGACATTTATTTTCATTTAAGTACTTTCATTTATTTGGGTTTGGTTTGATGTAATAAGGCCATAGTGATAAACTGTTTATGCATGCATTTTAATTATTTCAATACGTTGCTCAATTTATCAAACTAAAGATCAAATGTTTTATTTGAAAACAGACCCTAAATATTTTGACGCTTAAATTCACATGATTTAATTAAAGATAAAACCTATATTTCGACATATCTTTTAATTTAAACATTTTGAACTTAACAATGGCATCTTTATAAAAACTTATATTTCCAAAATAAATTGGTTTCCAACTTGAGCCCAACCCAAACCGAGTTTTTTCGAAATCACTTAAGGATTTTCAAACGAACCAACGAATTTGAACTATTTTTACTCGAGGAACATACCAGATCTAGTCGAGACTCGTGGGCCGGGTTTGGGGTGTTTCAAAATTACTCCAAGTTAAATCTGATCAGACGAGAGATTATTTGATGTGATTTCAGTTATTACTGCTCAGAGGTGTGTCAAAAAGGGGTATGATGCTTTTCTTGCTTATGTATTAGACATCAAGGTACCTGAGTCGAAGATTCAGGCAGTGCCAGTGGTATGTGAATTTTTTGATGTGTTTCCAAAAGAGTTACTAGGGTTGCCACTAGAAAGAGAAGTGGAATTCTCTATAGATTTGATTCCGGGAACCACTTCAATTTCCATAGCTCCGTACCAGATGGCTCCTACAAAATTAAAGGAATTAAAGACACAGTTGCAAGAACATGTTGACAGGGGTTTTGTCCGATCGAGTCATTCACCTTGGGGTGCTCCAGTTCTGTTTGTGAAAAAGAAAGATGGGTCTTTGAGAATGTGTATTGACTATCGGCAGCTCAAAAAGGTAACTATAAAGAATAAGTAACCGTTACCCGGATTGATGATTTATTTGATCAGCTGAAAGTTGCCACAATATTCTCGAAGATTGATCTCCGATCAGGTTATTACCAGCTACGAGTAAAAGAGTCAGATGTGCCAAAGACAGCTTTCAGAACCAGGTGTAGGCATTATGAGTTTTTGGTTATGCCGTTTGGGCTGACTAATGCACCTGCAGTATTTATGGATCTGATGAATCGGATATTCAGACTGTACTTAGATAGATTTGTGGTAGTATTCATTGATGATATATTGGTTTATTCTCGAGATGAAGAAGACCATGCAGAACATTTGAGAATTGTGTTGCAAATTCTGCGAGAGAAGCAGTTATATGCTAAATTTAGTAAATGTGAATTTTGGCTTCGAGAGGTGGGTTTTCTTGGACATATTGTATCTGCCGAAGGCATCAGAGTAGATCCAAGTTAAATCTCAGCTATTGTCAATTGGAGTCCACCGAAGAATGTATCGAAGTTAGAAGTTTTTTAGGTTTAGCTGGTTATTATTGGAGATTTATACAGGGATTTTCTATGATAGCTTCTCTGATGACTCGATTATTGCAGAAAGATGTAAAGCTCGAGTGGACTAATGAATGTCATCAGAGTTTCAACCGATTGAAAGATCTACTAATGAAAGCGCCAGTATTAGTGCAGCCTGAACCAGGTAAGAAATTTGTTATTTACAGTGATACCTCATTAAATGATTTAGGTTGTGTCGTGATGCAAGAAGGTAAAGTAATAGCCTATACTTCAAGACAACTTAAACCACATGAAAGAAATTATTCGGTACATGATCTTGAATTAGCTGCTATTGTATTTGCGCTAAAGATATGGCGGCATTACCTGTACGGTGAGAAATGCCATATTTATATTGATCATAAAAGCTTGAAATATTTGATGACACAAAAAGATTTGAATTTGAGACAGCGCAGGTGGCTTGAACTGATAAAGGACTATGATTTGATTATTGATTACCATCCGGGTAAATCTAATGTTGTAGCTGATGCTTTGAGTCAGAAATCTCTATTTGCTTTACAAGCTATGAATATCCGGTTGTCATTGGCTAATGATGGTTCAATCATAGCTGAATTGAGAGTTATACCAACATTTCTACAGCAAATATGTGAAGCTCAGAAGAATGATGAAAAGTTACAGGTTAAACGAGCACAGTGTGAGTCATGTACTGATTCTGAATTTCATGTTGGGATTGATGGTTGTATGTTATTCAGTGGTAGGGTATGTGTGCCCAAGAATTGAGAGCTCATACAGAAGATTCTACACGAAGCTCACAGCGATACTATGTCTGTACATCTGGGAAGTAATAAAATGTATAATGATTTGAAGAAGATGTACTGGTGGCCATGGTATGAAACGTGATATTTCTGAGTTTGTATCAAGATGTTTGATGTGTCAACAGGTCAAAGCAGAACATCAGGTACCTTTGGGGTTACTTCAGCCAATTACTATACCGGAATGGAAATGGGAAAGAATCACTATGGATTTTGTATCGGGGTTATCATTGTCTCCGAGGAAAAAGATGCTATTTGGGTGATTGTTGACCGATTGACAAAGTCAGCGCACTTTATTCCAGTACGTATGGATTATTCTTTAGATAAACTAGCTGAACTGTTCATATCTGAGATTGTCAGGCTACATGGAGTGCCTGTCTCCATCATATCTAAGAGTGCAAGAAGCTTTAGGTACTCAATTGTATTTAGCACTGCATTTCATCCTCAAACAGATGGCCAATCTGAACGTGTAATTTAGGTATTGGAAGATATGCTCCGATGCTGTATACTAGAGTTTGAAGGTAATTGGGAGAAATATCTACCTTTGATTGAATTTGCTTACAATAACAGTTATCAGTCCAATATTAAAATGGCTCCATATGAAGCTTTGTATGGTAGAAAAAGTAGAACACCGTTATATTGGACAGAGCTTTGTGAAAAGAAGATACATGGGGTTGATTTAATTCAGGAAACAAAAGAAAAAGTAAAGGTTATTTGGGATAGTTTAAAAGTAGCTTTCAATCGCCAAAAATCATATGCCGATCTTAAACGAAAAGAGATTGAATTTTAGGTCGGTGACAAGGTATTTCTGAAAGTATCTCTTTGGAAGAAAGTTCTCTGATTCGGTCGAAAGGGTAAATTAAGTCCAAGATTCATCGGGCCATATGAAATTATAGAAAGAATTGGATCGGTCGCTTATCGATTGGCATTACCACCGAAACTCGGTAGAATTCATAATTTTTTCATGTGTCTATGCTACGACGATATCGGTTAGATCCTTCACATGTTATTTCTCGATGAAGTGGAGATTCATAGGATATGACTTACAATGAAGAACCGGTCAAGATATTGGCACAGGAAACAAATGAGCTTAGAAATAAAAAAATAAATTTGGTGAAAGTATTATGCAAAAAGCACGAGATTGAGGAAGCGACATGGGAACCAGAGGAGATAATGAGGAAACAATACCCAAACCTCTTTACTGGTAAGATTTTCGAGGACGAAAATCCTTAAAGGGGGAGAGTTGTAATGGCCTAAATTCAAGGTTATCGAAAAATGGTCTCGTAACCATAAATTCGATTTAAAGAGAAGTTTATTTTTATTTTTTTGCATGCATATTTATATGATAGGAAAATCGTATTAAAATATTGATAGAAAAATTTTACCGATTTAGTGGTTAGTTAGAAAATGAATTATTGAATGATTGGGTAAAAACAAGGTATTGAGACCTTGATCTCATAAAATTGAGTAGGAAATATTTTTATAAATATTTATGAAATGTTAGAAATGTGGTATTAAAATTTCGTTAGAAAATTTTAACGTTTGGGTAGGTAATTAAATGAAAAGGACTAAATTATAACAAATGCAAAATTATAGAAAATGATTAAATAGTTTAAATGATAAAGGAAAGAGGGCATAAAAGGAAAATAGACCCAAGGTCTATTTGGGCTGGACGGCAAGGGCATGAAATCAGCAAGAAAACAAGGAGAAGTAAGGGCAAAATTGGAATATTGCAAAATTTACTTAAAAAAGCTAGGACTAAAGTGGAATTATCTAGATTTCTCTTTATTTTTCTGCATTCTCATAAGCAAAAACACCATAGAAGGGTTTCCTTAAGCTGGTTTTTCATATTTTTACTGAAAATCCAGAAAACTCAAATACAAAGCAGGATCGAGGAAAGGAAAAAGTCTCGGATTAGTAGATTCTGTATACGAACTAGTACTGAGTATTGATATTCTTAATGAAAATGGAAAATAAATCCCGATTGAATGAAAGGAAAATTCGATGGATCTCTGAAAAGGAATTGACGGTAAAAAGGATCTAGCCAGACGGGTGATCCTATCTGATATAGCCCTTAGAAGAATATGTGGAAAATGGATTTAGCAGGACGGTAATCGAATTAAGTGCAATTTAGCCTAGACGGTAATTCAGATCCAAGCTCATTAGAGTAATTGTTGTTGCAGGGAATTTAGCCTGGAGTGGTAATCTCGACAATACTCTATGAGTTTATATTCTGTGATTTAACTTTGGGTGGTAATCCTCTATAAGGATGAGGTTCGAGGGAATGCGCTCTCTGAAATGGAAATGTGCGCACATGAACATGAATTGATGGACCCGGATTTGTACACTAAAGTGTACCCCTGGAAATTCGTCGAAATTCCAAGAAATTCAACGTGATAAATATGGAAAATTAATAAGTGAATGGAAATCATGGTATTATATATTATTGGTACATGGAAATTATTGAACTAACTTAAATGTTGAGCTTGTGTATGTTAGGGTAATAATGCATTGAATGGATATATGAATGTTTATTGCATTGTATTGAAAATATTAGGTAAGTATAATTCTTGTTACATGGGCTTACTAAGCACAAAGTGCTTACCTTTCCTTTTCCCTGTTTTGTAGTGTTAAGAGCTCGGAGGTCGGATTGATCGGAGACACATCACACTATCAACCCCAAGATTTGGTATATAAAGAAACCTTATTTTGAAAATCAATGGCATGTATAATCTAATAAAGTAAATGTTAATATGAAATGAATGTAAGGTCAGCCATTAGTATGGCTAACAAATTTTAGTTTTAGTATGTGATGATGTTATTTTATAAATATGCATGAATCTATTTTGAAAATATGTTGAATTGGTTTGGTTGATGTAGATTGGTTTCGGTTTAAAATTTTTAGGGAAGGCTAGATATTTATAAAGGGGTTATGTTGAGTAAAAAAAATTATTTGTAAACTCCGGTAATGCCTCATACCCTATTCCAACAACGAATACGGGTAAGGGGTGTTACAAGAATATTTTGATTTCTTTATATCTTTGGCTGTTTATTATCGAGTAACCATAACGAAGTACATTAATAAAACTCTCTAAAACTTTACTGATGACCCCGCAGTTTCAAAAGGTTCAAGGTGCTACTAAGGAACGAACAAACTACTGGAGTATTCTCCCCTACCTTCACCTCTGCCTAGTTCATCATGCTTCTCATGTAGGATTAAAATATTAACATATTATGGTTTATCATTTGTGCTATGTAATATGAAAAATATAACAGATTATAGTGTGCTTCCAATATATCTTTCTTTCATGTTTTCTGTGTTTTATATTGTTGCTTAAATACCAATAATTAGTATCTGAGCTTCTATCTTAAGGGATCTGTGAGTTGAGAGAAACACATAAGCTTTAAACATGGAAGTTGACACAATGTTTTCTCATATAGTTCCACCAATTTTTTATGGTGGTAATATCAAGCTTGGGCTGTTAGAATGACAATCTATCTTGATGCAACGGATCTTTGGGAAGGAATAGAAGAAAACTACGATGTTCTGTCTTTGCCAGCAAATCCAACGATGAATCAACTGAAGACTCACAAAGAGAAGAAGACAATGAAGTCCAAAGCTATAGTATGTCTTTTCTCTATTGTTTCAATTAAAGTATTTACAAGAATCATGAGTTTGAGGTTAGCAAAAGAAATTTAGGACTACTTCAAGAAAGAATTTCAGGGCAATGAAAGAACAAAAAATATGCAAGCTCTCAATCTGATCAGAGAGTTTGAAATGATGAAAATGAAAGAGACAAAAACCATGAAAGACTATTCTGACAAGTTGGAGGACATAGTAAATAAGGTAAGATTGTTGGGTAAGGATTTTTCCGATGATTGAATAGTGTAAAAATTCTTGTCATTTTGCATGAAAAATATGAGTCTAAAATTTCTTCATTAGAAGAATATAAGGATTTGTCAAGTATATCCTTGGCAGAATTAGTGAATGCATTGCAAGCTCTAAAAAAAAGGAGAAAGATGAAACAAGAAGCATCAGTAAGGGGTGCTTTTCAAGCAAAGTTTGAAAATTCAAGAGGCAAAAACAAGAAAATTAAATATGAGACCAGCAATAATAACAACAACGAGACATATCCACCATGTCCACATTGTAAGAAGACAAATCACTTGCCAAAAAAACGTTGGTGGAGGCCTAATATCAAATGCAGAAAATGTGGTAGTGTTGGGCACATAGAGCAGGTCTGTAAGTCTCAACAACATGAGGCAAAAGCATCTATTGAGCAACAAGAAGATGAGTTCCTTTTTGGCCGACATGTTTCTCCAATGATTCTTGGTTGATCGATAACAGCTACACAAATCACATGGCAAATGACCCAACACTTTTCAAAGAACTTGATAAAGCTATTATTTCCAAAATAAAAATTGGAAATGGTGAGTTTATTCCAGTTAAGGGAAAAGGAACAGTGGTTCTTGAAAGTTTAAGAGGTTTGAAACATATAACTGATGTTTTATATGTGCCTAACATTGACCAAAATCTTCTACGTGTTGGGAAATTGATTGAAAAAGGATTCAAGATCATATTTGAAGACAAATGGTGTTTGATAAAAGACTCAAAAGGTAGAGATGTATTCAAAGTAAAAATAAAAGAGAAAAGTTTTGCTCTAAATCTAATAGAGAAGAAGTCAACAATCAAGGAATTGCTAGAGACTCCTCAGTACTTTGATGACAACATCAATATCTTTATCTAAAATCTATGAAAGGTGCAATGTTGTTGTATTTGAGTTTGCTAAGTTTAAAGAAGCTAAGAAGGATGACAAGCAGATTAAAGTAATGAGAGAAAAGCAACCTGAGGCATTCCAAGTCAAGGTACAAGAGGAGAAAGTCTACATGTTAAATAAGGCCTCATGTGGTCTTAAACAAACTTCTAGGGCCTGGTACAACAAGATTGATGAATACCATTTGAAAGAAGAGTAGAAGATTGATGAAATCAAGTTTGTTTTTGCAAGACTGAATATCAAATTGCAGATATGTTAACCAAGGCCCTTTCAAAAGTTAGATTTAAAGTTTTAAGAAATAAATTAGGTTTTTGCAATTACTAAAGCAAGGAGGAGTGTTGAGGATGTGCCTTAGACTTGTTTAATAATAGGTCTGTAGACCAAGTCTTTCGGGATTTAAATTTTTGTTACATGATTTTAAGAGTAAGTTAAGTGTTTGTGGCATATTTTTCAAGAGTAAGTTTTGCATGTTTTTGTTTTTGTTTTTGTTTTTGTTTTTTGCTATATAATATGAATAATACAACAGATTATAGTGTGCTTCCAATATATCTTTCTTTCATATTTTCCATGTTTTATATTGTTGCTAAAATACCAACATATATTGTATAATTATTTTAATATTTAGTTTTAATTTACTTAAATAACTTATTAACCTATTAACTATTTGCTTATTAATGACAATGGATAATGATTAATGATGACATGATTGTTCTCAACACTTACATGCATTACGAATGGTGTAATTGTTCTAAGGTCCTTAGTCAAATTACATATTAAATACCCTTTTTAAATTCTTTTGATCAAATTCTCCTACTCTACTCACTCTACAATTTAGTCTATGTACTATAATTAATAATCGTTCTACTTTAATTTCACATAATAATTCGACTTCTCCAATCCGAACTTTGACATGTAAATTATCTTATTTTAATTATTTAATATTTTAATTTAGTAAATTTGGTCCAAAATATAACTTTCTGACACCATTGAAAAGCGGATTGTTACAAACAATTTCATTAGAACTCTGAAATACATTTGCTAATTGATGGTTCAAATCAAGAGATACCATATGGTACGCATAATATTTGTTTGTGCGAAAGATTATAAAGTAAGTTACTAACATTTTAAACTAAGGAAGGTCGTTAATAGTTTATAATGTTGATAGATAGTAAGAAAGATTTTACCATCTAGAAAAATCTTAACCAATTATAATTATTAATAAATAGTTGTATTGTAAAGACACAAATTTTGTACATAAGGTTATTTTATAAATACATAACGTAAAGTTGTTTTGTAAAACAACATAATCATATTAAATAGTATCTCATTAAAAGATAAATCCCTATGGAAGGATATCTCATAGAAGGATACATCTATAAGGTCTATGTAAAGGAATTTCTTATTAGTCTTTTTCATGATTCTGCTTGAAGTGCTGAGAGTTTTATTGTATATTAAAAATATTTTTAAAGCTTTAAAAAAATTTTCTATACCCCTCAAAGCTATATTATTTCACTAACGTCATTTTATTTTTTTGTTGTTTCAATTTTCCTCTTTTTTTTTATCACCTTGTCATCAAAGCCTTTTTGGCTTGCGATCGAAACGAAGGATTTACAGGAAAATGCTGGAGATTTTGAAGACCAAGGAGGAATGTTAACTTATTTGATTCATAATTATTATCGAGTTAGATGGATATGAGTTCAGTTGGCATGTTTGCATGACATTGTTAGGGAGACTACATGATGCCAAGGAAGAGTTATTTTATACAATTTTATTTAATTATATAAAAATAAATTTTCATAAATAAACTTTTTATTTTAAATTTTATTTTTTAAAAATTTTATATAATTTGTATATTTAAAATTAAAATTTTATACTTTTATTTTGGATTTTAATATATTTAAAGAACTTTTTAAAAAAAATTTAAATTAAAAGTTTTATTGATCAACGTCAATCAATCCCAAGTCAACATTGGTCAACGGAGAATACTTATGTGGGTTTCTATACCACATATTATTATTTGATTGAGTCACATCATTATTGACTAATGTTTAATTTACAATTGACTAACAAAATATCAACTCATAAAAAAAGTTTAGATCTAACAGAAAGATGAGTTAAACCTAAAACATGCAATGAGCAATAGAATTTTATTGCTAGTTTGCTATTAAATCTATGTTATCCAAAGTTAAAGATGAGTATTATATGAGTAAATATATGATATTAGTTAATTTTTCTAACAAATATATATATATATATATATATATATATATATATATATATATATATATATATATGTCATAGGCCTATTTTGCCCGGGCTTAAACAAATCAAAAATAAAAAAATAATATAGTCTTGTTACAAAATTAAATTAAAAAAAACCCAATTGCCTACCCTGACCCACTTACACCCTTGGCCCAAAACTAAACAGATTACCCTAGACCAACAGACCTAAACACCCGACCCAGACTCAGGCGGCCCAAAATGGCCCAACTGCTAAACGAAATCAGCAATAGCCTAAGGTTTCTGAAACCCTAGGCACCGCAGGAGACAGTAGGCCAACAGACGCGCTGCAAGCCTCGCGCACTCCCTTGGTCTCGCTGCAATCGGTGCACGAACCCCATCACCGCCGTGTTCTCGCTGATGACCTGCAAAAATAAGGAAACCACAACAGAAGGAAAGAAACAAACATGGGTAATAGTGTGTTTCCTTTTTATTTTCATTTTTTCGGGTTATAAAAACCCTAGAACGAACATGTAAAAGGGGATACGAAAAAACACAGATTTACACACCTATACTCAAAGTCAGTGAGTACAAATGCATCGTCGGAAAGTTCAGAGAAATAAAAAAAAACAAGGATTTTGCAGAGGTGATTCTTTAATATTTCATTCTATTTATTTATTTTTTATACATTTGCCCATATAAGCATTTTTTTAAAAAAGAATAGAAAGGAAGGAATTACCTTTCGAAGACGAGGAAAATCGAAGCGCGTGAGGTGCGTGACCCAGAAATCCGATGAACGGAGCGCAGGCAAAAGGATGAAGGGCTCAGAGGATTTTTTTGAAGTTTTTTTTTAAAAAAACCAGACCAAATAATTTTTTTTTAAACTAACTTTTATAAACGAAAGAGAACGACGTTGTTTTTGTTTAAAAGGATTCGCGCCGACCGAGGACCCGATAAGGATCCGCGTGTTTCGTTAAAAAGAGGAATTTACAATTTCAGCCCCTCCGCAGTTTTATTTGTCTCAATTCAGCCCAATTGGAAATTTTATTTTTTTTATAAAACTGGCCCCAAATTTGCATTTTGTTTTAATTAAGTCCCTTAAACTGCTTGAAAAGCTAAAATCACCACGACGCTGTTTTAAAAAAAGGTTATAATTTTCCAATAAGTCCCTGAAATTTAACGCCCGATTCAATTTAATCCTTTTATGTTTATTTTATTTACTATTTAACATTGCTTTCTTTATTTATTTTATTCTAATACTGTTTTTTTAAATCATTTTATCATGTTAAGATATTATATTACTCTTATTATTTGTAAATTAATTAAACTTGTATGATTTTATTATTATATATTATTCTTATGTATTTTAAATTATGATTATCTATTATTTGATTTGATTATTTTATTATATATTATTTTATCTATTATTTGATTTGATTATTTTATTATATATTATTTTTACTTTATATATTAGTAATCATATTACATATTTTTAAAATAATGTATATTATATAGTATTATATCTTAGATTATTTTGTTAAAAGTTTTATTTTACCAAAATTATTTATATTGAATAATATATTATTTATTTTAAAAAATAATTTTATATGTATTAGATTATTATAAATATATTTCCATTTAAAGCCATAAATAGTTATTTTCTTAATATATATGTACATTTTTTATCGTCATTGCATGAGCACTTTCAACTTGCATGAAATATGTTCATATTTGTTTTATTATTTATTGTATTTGTTTATACTTCATCATGTATTTACAATTGCTTTAGTGTAGGAATTATTATTTTCATATTTTGTATTATTATTTCTTTATTGCCTATCTTAAATGTTAGTATATTAGAATTGCTTTTAATATTTATGTTCGATAGTATATAAATGCAATATTGTCACATGGTTATTGTTTAAAATAAAAATACATTTTTTGAAAAATTACTATATTTTATTTAAAGGTTTTTAAAATAAGGCAATGTTTTGGTATTTAGAAATTCGGGAAATAGTGCCCTAATGTGCTGGGTTGCAATTTTCCGTTTGGCTAAATAACTAAATATTCTTTTAAAAAGTTTTGTAAATCGTGAGATGATTTTGATTACGAAGGTTTTAAAATGTCGTGTCCTAACGTGCTAGATGTGATGTTTATATTCCTTTGGAACAAAGAAATCTCAAGTTTTAACTTAAATTGCTCGAAGTTTTTTTTTAAGAAATCATATTTTTAAATACTTTTGAATTTTAAACATTTGGACATGATTTTATCGATTAGGTAGCGTTATGAGGGCGCTAACCCTTTCCCATACGTAACCGACTCCCGAACCCATTTTCTTGTTTTTCGTCGACCAAAATCAAATGTTTTAAAAAAACGTTTTACAAGGTGATCCAATCACACCTAAGTAAAAAGGGATTGGCGGCGACTCCCATTTTTGTTTTTTTAAAAAAAGTCGACCCCTTTTTTTTCAAACTTTAAAAATGATTTCGACAGCTTGGTGACTCCACTGGGGACCAATAAGAGAGCCAAGCCATAAAATCGATAATTTCATGTCCTTATGTCTGAATTTAAAAATCTGGTTTAAAAATTATGATCCTTTTTATTGCTTGTGATTCTATTTTGAAATATCATTGCATTACATTTGCATGACCGTTGTGGTCACACCCTTAAGTGGGAGCGAGAAACTATCCTTCGTGAGGTTTTCACCTCCGTGCAGGATAGTGAATTGCTTTCGAGATACATCTGTACCTATGTCTTCGTGAGATTTTCATCTCCGTGCAGCCATAGGGAAATGTATTCCCTTGAATTGAACTCGGTCCATATGAGCCTATAATGGGTGAGGATTAAGGAATCTGCTGGTTCAGGTACCTCAACTTTAGAGCTAAACCACATATAGAAAACCTAAGTGCTTACCCTAGGTATATTTATACCATAACCTTAGCAATCATGAGATATATGTCTGATTATTTGCTTTATATTTTACTTCATGTTACTAATTGTTTGCATTTTATTTTGTTGCATGTCATTTCATATTTTAAAGAGGTATCAATTCACGGACAGTTTCTAAATTAAAAAGCTGGTTATGGAGAACGAATTCCTTGATAAAGTGGAGGACAATGCAACTGTCCGTAGGTGGTCAAAGCAAACACAGTTGGGAAAAAGAGATAGCTTAGCCGAAGGGTACAAATCAAAGCTATGGGACTATTGATAAATCGTAAAAGTAACATATTTTGATCCCACTTTTAGTATGCTTTTGGATGATTTAGCCCTCAATTTATGTAAAAAGGTGCTCTTAATCCTTTCTTTTCATGTCTTATACTCGGGAAAGCACCCAAGAACGAAAAGAATGAGAAACGGGCTTAAAACGGACCAAATTGGGCCAACCCAAGAAATTGGCACGGCCTGGACTTCAAGTCACATACCGTCCTCCCCAATCATTCAAAGACACGCCCCAAGCACGATTTGTATGGCCGTGTCCCAATCGACAAACTTGAAGCACGGCCTAAATCCCGACTTAGACGACCGTGCCACGACCATACCTCAATCAACAGAATCGACACAAGGCCTGAAGTCAACTTACACAGGCGTGTGCCATGGCCGTGCCCCTGCTACGAGAATGAGCAATTTCACTCAGATTTGGATGCTTGAAGCCAAAGAAACATACTCCTAAGTCTACTTAAACACCTTAATAGTAATTCTACTTGAAAGAGGTACTTAGAAGCCAAGTAAAGCATCTAAGGAGCCTATATAAACAACCCAAGGCAGCCATTCTAAGGGGGAGTTTTGGGGGTAGAGTTTCCTGCCAGAGCTTTTATTCAGGGAATTACTTGAAGATAGCTAGTTGATCCATCTCAAGAAGTCGGTGTTCTATTCAAGACAGATGATCTCCTCTTCAATTCCTTCAGGGGGTTTTAGGGATTTCTTATGTTTTGTTTTAGCTTTTCTCTTGAGATGTTTTCTTATTTTGTTATGAACTAAACCCTTTAGATACCTGAAGGGGATGAAACCTATGACGGATTTTGTTATTTGATTTCTAAATTATATGATAAGTACTTAGTTTGTTCTTAATTATGTTGCTTAATTTAACCTGATGTGCTTAGGTGGAGGAGAAATAGACCCTGCCTAAGAGTAGATCTAACATAAGTAAGCAGAGTTGATCGAGCGCCTAGAGATAGGGTTACGAGATTTTTTCGGATTAGGGTGAAACCTAATATGGGAGTCCATTGATCGATTTACTGCTTCCTTAGGAGGTTATTATAAGAGAACGGGAGTTCCACTAATTAACCTAAGGTTAGACGCTATTTTCCTCGAAAGAGGGTTTAATATAGGTTAGGGAGTCTCACGGATCAAGATAAGTAAAGAAGTCATATGAATTAAAAGTTAGATAACAAAAGAAGTCATAGGTGGATTCTTCCTAAGGGTATCGTCGTAATCAACTGAGTTTTTCCACAGTCTTTTCCCAAAGTTTCGTTCTTTTGTCTTTGCATTTAGTTTAAGTATTTCATTAGTTTTTAGATTAATAAACCAATCACTTCATATTTTAGGCTAAATAATAGAAAGAAAGTGAGTAGTAGTACTTTTAGATTCCTTTGTGTTTGATAAGATACTCTTGCCTAAACTATACTATTGTTCGATAGGTGCACTTGCCTCAATCATTGTCATAGTTAGTCTACAGGTTCGATCATTCTTTATAAATATTAAAACTCAACTGTTTGACACGATCAGCTACACTCGTATCAGTTTGATGCAGAACAATCTCCAGCGATTTAGGGAGATATGGGATTAGTGGAGTAACGAGACCAAGCATCTATTTTACTGTAGCTATGGGGATTTGTCGTACCTGTTGGACATTAAGGTTGATGAACATCTATTTCGAGCCATCTCCCAATATTGGAACTCGGCGTATAGTTGTTTTACTTTCGAAAAGTTGATTGAGTACCTATGGTAGAGGAGTATACAGTTCTATTGCGATGTCCTAAGATTCAGGTTGATAAAGCTTACTTGAAGGGTTGTAATGTTACAACCTTTGTGAAGAAACTGATGAATATTACGGGGATGAGCGAACAATGGGTTACAGCTAGAATCAAACAAAAAGGTGAGTATAAGTGCATCTCGTGGAAAGCTTTGAATAATTTGATTTTAGAACATCATGATATAGAAAAGAAAGTTGATGTATTTGCTTTGAGTATATATGGATTAGTGATCTTTCCGAGGGCATTGGGATATATAGATGAAGCTGTCTCAGATATTTTTTATCGACTTGACAAGCAAGTTACACCTATTCCTGCGATCTTGGCAAAAATATTTCGGTCATTGAGTGCATGTAGGAGAGCTAGGGAAGGTAGATTCATAGGATGTGCACAGTTATTGTTGGTTTGGTTCCATAGTCACTTTTGGAGAGTGGACAAGGTTTCTTATCGGGTCTTCTTAGAAAATTACTCTCTATTAAAAGAGATAGTGGCCACCCCAAGGAGAGATGATATAGCCGAAGAAAATTGGATAGCGCTTCTACAAAATCTCCGAGAAGAAGATGTTGAGTGGAAAGCCCTTGGTTGGTTCCTAATGAAGTCCTTTATCGGTGTGGAAGTTTTGATTGGGTACCTCTGCCTAGAATTTAGGGAGCTGTTGGATATGCATTGTTGCTCGTATTAAGACAATACAAGGCAAAACAGTTTATACCGACGACACATGGGTTGGCTCAAAGTGAATTCTCATATAAAGGAGGTAATTATAAGAAGAGGATTTGAGAGATTTTGAGGCTTAGAAGCGAGCTCGCTATATGAAGATATTGACTGGAGGGCCGATGATAACCCTAGAATATAAGGAATGGTTGATCAAAAGGATTAATGATAACATCCCCGGGCTAAGTTTGGAGGGTGCTCCATCGACGAAAGAGTATTTACAAGTGGTCCATCGGAGTTAGAGATTATAAAGCAAGACTTCAAAAGGAAAAGTTTAAAGTTCGAAAAGAAGATAGAAAAGCTAGAAGAAGAAAAGATGTACTTGAGGCTAGATGTGGATATTCAGAAATCAAAATAGAGAAAGTAAGAAAGAAAAAGAGGAAGATAGAGGAAGATCGAGACAGTTTGAAGTCAGAATATAAGGAGATGCGATTGACGATGAAGAACACTGGATTGGGGAAGACTTCAGAACAATGGCAACGAGAGGTCCAGGAAGAAAAGGCCAAAGCTGACTATTGGGAGAGGAAGTTTCGAGAAATGCAAGTGCGAAACGAGGCCCTAGAGAAGAGTTTATCAGAAAGTCAAAGTGAAAAGGAAAAATTAAAAGCTAGAGAGGCTGAACTTGGACGGTCTCTTCATCACCATCGAAGCCATAATTTAGCAATCAAGTTAAGGTCAAGCCTGAACAAGATCAAAGAAATAAAGGTTAAGATCGAAGAGTTAGAATCAGCATTGCACAGTTGTGAACTTCAGATTGAGCTTCTTGAAACAAGAGAAGGGCGTTGGAAGGAAGAGCTTCACCATTCTCATGACCAAGTTAGAAGTCGGGATTACCTCATGGGTGAATCAATAGTTCAGATTCATGAGGTAACTGATCATCTATAGACTTTGGCATCACCGGCTGATATGTTGAGCATGAAGTATGATCTACAGTCCAATTGTAGTCAGGAGCTAGCTTCATTACTTGGGAAAATCAAAACTTTAGGACTTAGGACGAAAGCATGTTTGTAATCTATTTTATGTAAAGAATTTTGTTTTCTAATAAAGTTATCTAAAATGAAGTTGAATCAGAATTGATGCCTCTTTGTATTCATGCATTTGCATTTCATTATAGCATATCATATCATTTAAGTCCATAGAAAGAGTCTAATTAGTTGAAATTATAACAGAGATAGAGAGGGAGAAAAAGGAAGAAAAATCTGGAAGCTGAACATCCTTACGGTACACGTGCCAAATCGAAGAAAATGGATCAAAGAATGAAACAACTCCAAAGAGACATGCAAGAACAGATGCAAGAGCAAATGACAAAACTCCAACAAGAGATGAGGGACCAGATGTTGGAAGCCCAAAAGAACATAATGGCTCAAATGGCCCAGATGATGAGTGGGGTGATGGACAAAGGAAAGGGTCCCCTAATTAATGCTGAAGATAATGAGGACTTTCCTAGGGGATTCACTCCAACAAATATACAAACACAAGCTGAGGAACTTCCCAGAAGGCCACCTGTCACGATTAGGCCTCAGCAAGGGCAAGCTGACACTAGAGTGCCCATGAATTTTCAAGTTGGCATAGGATCCAACCTAGGAGATAACCCTGCCAATCCTGTTATTCCTGATCTGGACATTGGAGAGAGAGAGGTGATCAGAACTGAATCTTTAAGACAGTTGGAAGATCGTTGTAGGTGGTTGGAGGAAAAATTCAAGGCTTTGGAAAATGCTGACCATCACCATGGCATTGACACAAAGGATTTGAGTCTAGTCCCAAACCTGGTGCTTCCTCATAAATTCAAGATGCCGAAATTTGAGAAGTACAATGGGACTAGTTGCCCCGAAGCTCATATCACCATGTTTTGTAGACGCATGATTGGCTATGTGAACAATGATCAACTATTGATTCATTGTTTTCAAGATAGTTTGACGGGAGCAGCATCTAGGTGGTATAATTAACTTAGCCGCGCTAATATTAGCTCATGGAGAGACTTGGCTCAAGCCTTCATGAAGTAATACAATCATGTCACAGACATGACGCCTGATAGAATCATGTTGCAAAACATGGAAAAGAAATCGAATGAAAGCTTTAGGCAATATACACAGAGATGGAGGAAATGCCATGCAAGTTCAACTACCTCTCTTAGAAAAGGAAACCGCCATGTTGTTCATCAACACCTTAAAGGCACCTTTTATCACCCATATGATAGGAAGCACCACCAAAAGCTTCGTAGATATAGTTATGGCAGGAGAGATGATAGAAAATGCAATAAGGGGTGGTAAAATTGAGGCAGGAGAAAGTACTAGGAGATCTGCTCCTAGAAAAATGGACAACGAGGTGAACAACACGAGTACATACAACAAAGGGTATTCAAAGGCAGTCACTGTCAGTCAACCAAAAGTGGTTACTATTGGACAATAAGGGTCAACGAGACAAGAATCAAGCCCTAGACAAAATTTCAAAAAGCCCCAATATACGACAATTCCAATGATGTATAAGGAGCTATATCAAAATTTATTCGAGGCACGCATAGTATCCCCATATTATATGCAGCCGTTACAACCCCCATATCCTAAATGGTATGACTCCAACGCTCATTGTGATTACCACGCAGGAATATCGTGGCATTCGGTAGAAAATTGTACTACCTTCAAAAAGGTAGTTGAAAGGCTTATTAATATGGGAATAGTCAAATTTGATGATACACCCAGTGCAAAGAACCCATTACCCAACCATGGAGATAAAGGGGTAAATGCGGTCAGAGAGGATGGCGTGAGAAGGACCAAGGAGGATATCTCAGAGGTAAAAACCCCGTTGGGAGTATTATGGAAAGAAATGGAAAGAATGGGATTGATAAAATCAAGTCTCGAGGAATGAGGTAAAGAATCAAGGAATTACTGTGAGTTCCACAAAGCTGAAGGGCATGAGATTCAGGAATGTGTTGAGTTCAGACTATTGGTACAAGGCATCATGGACAATAATGAGCTGAAATTTTATGAAGAAGGCTCGGAGGGAGGAAACGTATATGCGGTCGAAGAAGAATTGACAAATCAGAAAGTCAACTATCCAAGGGTCATCATTTCCGACCGAGAAATATAGAAGGTGGAGCACAAATTGTGCCTAAAGTTGTAATCTAGAGACCTGTGTCCTTTCATTACAAGGATGACAAGATGGTACCATGGAATTACAATTGTATCGTGACGACACCGGGAGTAAAAAACTCAGTTGGCACTTCTAAGGAGGTCCAGAGTGAGGGATTCTACACATGAAATGGGAGGCGTTACAACTCAGTAAACGTCAGATCAGAACCAGCAAAATCAAAGAATGTGCCAGTTGAACCAGAGGAATGACTTGATGCCTTTATTAATGTACCTGTAAGGGAGGAAGGGGCTAAAAATTTTAAAATTCTTAAAGCATAATGAATACAGCATAGTGGAGTAGTTGCGTAAACAATCGGCTCGTATTTCGGTGCTAGCCTTACTTTTAAGTTCAGAAGTTCATCGTGAGGCTTTGATGAATATGCTGAATGAGACTTACATTACTAAAGACATATCTATCAATAAACTTGACCGATTAGTTAGTAACATAAGTGATGAAAACTTTATTTCCTTCAGTGACGATGAAATTCCATCTGGGGGTATGGGATCGACTAAGGCCCTACATATAACCACTCGTTGTAAGGGATATACTGTACCAAGAGTGTTGATTGATAATGGATCAGCCTTAAATGTCTTACCATTGTCGACACTAAAGAGGTTGCCAATAGATAGTTCTTACATGAAGACGTGCCAGAACATAGTGAGAGAGTTTGATGGCACTAAGAGAAGGGTGGTGGGGAGAATTGACATACCATTGCAGATTGGACAAAACACATATGAGGTGGACTTTCTGGTGATGGATATAAAGTCCTCATACAACTGTTTGCTGGGAAGGCCTTGGATTCATTCGGAAGGGGCAGTGCTTTCATCCCTTCATTAAAAACTAAAACTGGTGACAGATGGTCGACTAGTCACTATAAATACGGAAGAGGACATTATCGCAACTGTTACCAATGACACGCCATATGTAGAGAAAAATGAGGAGGCCATTTAATGTTCTTTCCGGTCTTTAGAGTTTGCCAATGCAACATTCATCTCGGAAGGAAGTGAAGTCCAAGCGCCTAAGATATCCAAAACTACGAGGACGGGCTTGCAGATGATGGTAGGGAGAGGAGCCCCACCAGGGAAAGGACTAGGCAGATACCTCCAAGGGGAAATTAGGGTGCCAATGCTGATGGAGAAAAGAGACTGTTTTAGCTTAGGTTTCAAGCCAGATGCCAAACAAAAGAAAAAAGGAAATAGAGAAGAAGCGGCAAAGAAGGAGAGCACGGTTGAATAGGGAGGAAGTCAAGTGGGAATCAATGATATTCCCCTACATATCTCAGACCTTTTTATCTGGAGGGATAATTTACCCTGAGAGAGGGTTAATGGAAAGTCCTCACATCAATGCCATACACGAGGAAGAAGTTGAACAAAGAAACTTGTGGGGCATTCGCCCTTATGAACCTGGAAGCGTTTTGAGCAATTGGACTGCAGAGGAACTTCCCGTAGTTTTTAGAGATTATATAGAGTAATGTTCAGAACGCTCTTGTTGTTTTTTTTAGCCTAGGAACAATAAGATTTCTTTTGTGAAATAGGCTCAGGTTCAGAAACTATTGTCTCAATAAAATACATTTTTGATAATTAACTTGAGCAAATATTCTTTCATTCTTTTGAATTTTCTTTTTAATTTCATTCCAAATTTTATATTTTTCATTCATATCATGTGAATAATCATCCTCGAATTCATTTATTCTTTGTACATTCTTTGATGCCCATTACAAGTCCCTAGATATCAATGACATGAGCAACGCTAATGCATATTTAGAAGTCCACTTTGAGCGAGACATGTGTTCAGAGGAATCTCAGGATTTTGAAGGTGACCAAGATTGTAATTAATCTCCAGATTTGTTAAGAATGGTAAAGCAAGAGGAGAAACATATTTACCCCACGAGGAGGAGGTAGAAAACATAGCCTTGGAGAAAGGAAAGGTTGTGAAAATTGGAACACGCATAGCCAATGAGACAAAACACTATCTTGTCGAGCTGTTACGGGAATTCAAGGATGTCTTTGCATAGTCATACCAAGATATGCCTGGTATAAGTACTGATATTATGGTGCATCGCCTTCCCATAAAAGAAAAGTGCAAGCAAGTTCAGCTGAAGCTATGAAGGATGAGGCCTGATATAGTGTTGAAAATAAAGGAGGAAGTCAAGAAACAGTTTGATGCTGGTTTTCTACAAGTAGTCAAGTACTTAGAGTGGGTTACCAACATTCTTCCTGTCCCTAAGAAAGACAGAAAGGTCTAAATGTTTATGGACTATAGAGATTTAAATAAAGCTAGCCCAAAAGACAATTTCCCTTTACCGCATATTGACACGTTGGTGGATAATACGACAGGATTTTCGTTGTTTTCCTTCATGGATGGCTTTTCAGGATATAATCAGATCAAGATACACCCTGAGGATATGGAGAAAACTACCTTCATAACACTGTCGGGTACCTTTTGCTATAAAGTAATGCCATTCAGATTAAAGAATGCTAGGGTAATATATCAAAGGGCCATGGTAACATTATTCCATGACATGATGCATAAAGAGATCGAGGTGTATGTTGATGACATGATCATCAAATCCCGAACTGAAAAGGAACACATTGAGGTTTTGAAGAAATTATTTCTGAGGTTGAGAAAATTTCAATTGAAGCTCAATCCAGAAAAGTGTACCTTCGGAGCTCGGTCAGAAAAATTACTGGGTTTTGTGGTCAGCGAGAGAGGAATCGAAGTTGACTCAAACAAGGTTAAAGCCATACAAGAGTTACCTCCACCACGCACTCAAAAGGAAGTTCGAGGTTTTCTTGGAAGGTTAAATTATATTGCTCGGTTTATTTCACAATTAACTGAGAAGTGTGATCCTATATTTCGTCTTCTCAAGAAACACAACCAAGGTGTATGGGACGAGGAATGCCAAAGAGCCTTTGATAAAGTCAAGCAATATTTGTCAAATGCACTAGTACTATCTCTGCCTAATCCAGATAGGCCGTTGATACTGTATTTGTTGGTATTCAACAACTCAATGGGATGTATGCTTGGACAACACGATGAGTCAGGAAGAAAAGAAAAGGCGATATACTATCTCAGCAAAAAGTTCACTGAACGTGAAATGAGATATTCGTCAATTGAAAAATTGTGTTGTATCTAATTTGGACAACTCAAAATTGAGGCAATATATGTTATATCATACTACTTGGTTAATTTTGAAGCTTGATCCGTTAAAGTATATGATGGAGTCCACAGCTTTGAATGGAAGGATGGCTAGGTGGCAGATTTTACTGTCTGAATTCGATATAGTCTATGTGAACCAAAAGGCTATAAAAGGAAGTGCAGTAGCAGAATTTTGGCTAGCAAAGCTTTAGAGGATTATGAACCTTTGAGCTTTAATTTCCCTAATGAAGAGTTGATGTATGTGGTAAATACCGAAGAATGTCCGTGGAAGCTGAATTTCGATAGAGTGTCAAATGTTATAGGAAATGGAATTGGGGCAATTTTGGTATCCCTAGTGGTGATCATTACCCATTCACATGCAAACTAGATTTTGATTGCACGAACAACATGGCAGAATATGAAGCATGCATCATGGGACTTCCAGCAACCTTAGAAGCGTAAGATCAGAGTGCTAGAAGTATATGGAGATTCTACCCTAGTAATCTACCAGCTTAGGGGAGAGTGGGAGACAAGAGATCCTAAACTAACTGATTACCGAAAAATAGTTCTGGGATTGATTGAGGAGTTCGATGAGATTACTTTCAATTATCTCCCACGCGATGATAACCAGATGGCAGATGCTTTGGCGACCCTGGCTTCTATGATCAAAATAAATAGACCAGAGGATATGAGACCTATTCATATGAGTATTTTTAAAGTTTCAACTCATTGTTATAGTGTAGAAGAAGAGGAAAAAGATGATCACCCTTGGTATCAGGATGTATTACGATACGTAAAGAATCGTGAATACCCAGAGCATGCCATTGAGAATGAGAAAAGGACTCTAAGAAGATTGGCCTCTGACTATGTTTTAAAAGGGGATATCTTGTACAAAAAGAGAAAAGATCAAGTACTATTGAGGTGCGTTGATGCAGTTGAAGCTAAGAAAATCCTGGAAGAGGTTTATGAGGGCATTTGTGGAACACACGCTAATGGATTCACAATGGCCAGGCAGATAATGAGATTTGGGTATTATTGGTCCACCATGGAAGGTGATTGTATTGACTATGCCAAGAGATGTCATAAATGCCAAATTTATGGAGACAAGATTCATGTGCCTCCATCACCTTTGCACGTTATGACTTCCCCATGGCCTTTTTCCATGTGGGGCACGGATGATATTGGACCTATCGCACCGAAAGCTTCGAATGGACATCGATTCATCTTCTTGGTAATTGACTACTTCATGAAATGGGTAGAGGCTGCTTTATATGCTAGTGTAACTAAGTTAGCAGTTAGTCATTTCTTGAAAAAGGAGATCATTTGTCGATATGGAATGCCCGAGAGGATCATATCTAGACAACGCACTAAATTTGAACTATATAACGATAGCAAGAATTTGTAGTAAATTTGGGATCAAACACCATAAGTCGTCTCCATATCATCCAAAAATGAATGGGGCAGTGGAAGCGGCTAACAAAAATATCAAAAAGATAGTAAGGAAGATGATTGAGACTTATAGGGATTGGCATAAGAAACTACCATTTGCATTCTATGCTTATCGAACATCCGTCAAAACCTCTACTGGAGCAAATTTCTCATTAGTCTATGGAATGGAGGCTGTCTTACCTATTAAAGTGAAAATTCCTTCTCATCGAATTTTGTCAGAAATAAAGCTAGATGAAGCTGAATGGATTCAGGCTCGGTATGATCAGTTGAACTTAATTGAAGAAAAGAGGCTAAGGGCTATTCGTCATGGTCAGATGTACCAAAAATGAATGATAAGAGCCTATAATAAGAAAGTTTGCCCAAGAGAGTTTCATGAGGGGGACCTGGTATTGAAAAATATCATTCCCATACAAAAGGATTCCAGAGGGAAATGGATGCCGAATTGGGAAGGACCATATGTGGTGAAGAAGGCTTTCTCTAGAGGAGCACTGATCTTGATCGAAATGGATGGGAAAAGTTTACCCAACCATGTGAACTCTGATTCAGTCAAAAAGTATTTTGCTTGAAAATGAGAAGAGGCCAAAGTGAAAACCCGCAAAGGGCGCTTTGAGTTTCTAAAAAAATGGAGAGGCCAAGGTGAAAACCCGCAAAGGGCCCCTTGAGACCAAAGGGGTTTGGAGTTGAAAACTCGAAAAAGGTGGTTCAAATTTTGAATGGACACGCAATCATCTTGCTACACTTTAGTCAATAATGTAATGAAGAATGTTGCATATCAGGGCATCAACAAAGTACTTTGGGTTTTCTAAACACATGTTGAACTCAAGGCATTCTTCATAAAGTTTGTATATAGAAGCTCAATCAGCGATATCTAGGGCATTTGATTTTTGTCCTATTCATTTTATTACCTTGGGATTCTTTTTCTTCTCAAAGATATGTTCCCAGTTAATTTCCTTTTTATTTTTGATAATTTATTCAATTGTAACTCTTTTGAGCAATTTGTTTGTTTCCCATTATTCGTAAATGTGTTGCATTGAAATAATGGTTGATGAAATAATAATTTCACAAAATAAGTTCTACATATTACTTTGGAAATATCTAGATAAGACAATGAAGCAGAACAGGACAATTGTTTAGAATTTCTACGTGCATAGAAATATTGGAGAAAAAGAGTCTGGATAGAGACCATTTCTCTGAATTCTTCGTCCAGATGATAATTGGATAAAATAATGAGTTGATGTGATGAAAGTAAGTGATTTCATCAGGTCATAATACGCGGGGTGGTGTGATGAACTAAAAAACCCTGAATTGTGGTGAAATGGGTTGAATTCGAAATAAACCCTATACCTTAAAAATTGTAGATGGGTCAGATTGAAAGAGTTTCGATTCTCATTATGATAAGATTGTACAGGCCTTGTGTTCTCAAGATCCAAGCGAAGTTGACTCTAAAATTACATTGGGGCAAGCTTATTGAGCAGAACAGGATTGATTAACAAAGATGAAGAACAAATGAGTGATAACACATAGAGTAGGAATCATACTCATAACATTTTTATATCATAGTAAATTTCATTAGGATCATTTGATTCATTTCGATCATTGCATCCTAATCCTAATCCTTTAAAAGGAATTATCTTCATGACACATTACATGTAGCTAGAAGCATTTGATTCATTCCGATCATAGCATCTTAGTCTTGTGACATAAATATACTAAATCGAGTCTATAGGACATGTCCCTCAGTGGACGGTGTAGGAATATTTGTGAGTTTGCAGATCTTATCTTCCTGAAGTTGTAGGAAACAAATTAAAAAACACATTTTATCCTTGTCTACCTGAAGTTACAGTGGAATATACTGAAGACAGTAGATCTTGTCTTCTTGAAGTTGCAAGAAGAAGATCGAAGATAGAAGATCTTATCTTCCTGAAGTTGCAGGAAGTATATCAAAAGAAGATTTTAGTCTTATCTCCCTGAAGTTGTAGTGGAGTAGACTGAAAAAGAAGATCTTATCTTCCTCAAGTTGTGGGAAGTAGATCAAACGTAGATTTTAGTCTTGTCTCCATGAAATTGCAGTGGAGTAGACTGAAGAAAGAAGATCTTATCTTCCTGAAGTTGCAAGAAGCAGATCAAAAGACACTTTCAGCCTTGTCTCCCTAAGGTTGCAGCTGAGTAGACTGAAGACAATAGATCTTGTCTTCTTGAAGTTGCAAGAAGAAGATTGAAGAAAGAAGATCTTATCTTCCTAAAGTTGCAAGAAGCAGATTAAAAGACACTTTCAGCCTTGTCTCTCTCTAGTTGCAGCGGAGTAGACTGAAGGCAATAGATCTTGTCTTCTTGAAGTTGCAAGAAGGAGATCGAAAAAGAAGATCTTATCTTCCTGAAGTTGCAGGAAACAGATCAAAAGACACTTTCAGTATTGTCTCCCTGAAGTTGCAGTGGAATAGACTAAAGACAACAAATCTTGTCTTCTTGAAGTTGCAAGAAGAAGATCGAAGATAGCAGATCTCACTTTCTTGAAGTTGTAGGAAGCAGATCAAAAACACTTTCAGTTTTGTCTTTATTGAGCAAGAGTGGAGCAGGTTTAAGATACCAGCCAGTTGACAAGATCGGGCAAAATTGGACCTTCTGTTGTCTTTGCTCTATTTTCATTACACAACAATGAGCAAAGAGGGGCAGCTGTCATAGGCCTATTTTGCCCGAGCTTAAACAAATCAAAAACAAAAAATAATACATTCATGTTACAAAACCAAATTAAATAAAACCCAATTGCCTATCCTAACTGATTGTTGTTTTGTCGAGTTTTAAAATTTATAAAGAATATGATCAAACCTAGAAACTAACTCTGACAACGATTATAGGCAAGTGTACCTATCGAACAGTAGTATAGCTTAGGCAAGACCGGATTGTCAAACCCAAAGGAACTAAAAGTATTAATACTCACTTTCTTTTTATTATTTAGCCTAAAATATGGAGTGATTGGTTCACTTAATCGAACTTAACGACTACTAAGCTAAAGACACAAAGACAAACAGAACAAATTGGGAAATAACTTGATGAAAAACTTAGTTGATCATGATGATACCCACAGGAAGAATCCACCTAGACTTCACTTGTTATTTAACACTGAACCATACGATTTATTCACTTAGTTTGATCCGTAAAACTCCCTAACGTATATTAAACCCTCTCTCGAGGCGAATAACGTCTAACCCTAGGTTAATTAGTGGAACTCTCGTTCTCTTATAATAACCCCCTAGAATAGCAGTAAATCGATCTATGGACTCTCATATTAGGTTTCATCCTAATCCGGTAAAATCTCGTCACCCTATCTCTAGGCGTACGATCAACTCCGCTTAATTATGCTAGATCTACTCTCACGCAGGGTCTATTCCTCCTCCACCTAAGCACATCAGATTTGGATTAAGCATGCACAATTAAGAACAAACTAAGTATTCATCATATAATTCAGAAAATAATAACAAGATTCATCTAGGTTTCATCCCTTTCAGGTATCTGAAGTGTTTAGTTCATAATAAATAAAGAAAACATCTCAATAGAAAAGATAAAACAAAACATAAGAAATCCCTAAAACCCCCTGAAGGAATTGAAGGAGAAATCTGCCATCTTGAGTAGAATTCTGGCTCCTTGAATTGAACTGCTCTGGCTTCGGCTCTTTGGCCTCTCTGAATGCCCCTTATTAGGTTACACTTATGGTGTTTATATAGACTTTTGGAATGCTTTACTTGGCCTCTAAGTGTCCCAATTCAAGTACACTTCCTACTCGGTGTTTGAATAGGCTTTGGAATGTGTTTCTTTGCCTCAAAGTATCCAAATCCGAGTGAAATTGATCTCTCCCGTGGCAGGGGCACGACCATGGTACACACCCTTGTAAATCGTTTTCACTCCGTGTCTCGATTCTTTCGATTGGGGCATGGTTGTGTCTTAGTTGTTTGTCGAGGCACGGCCATGTAGCTTGAAGTCCAAGCCATGTCAATTTCTTCTTTGGCCTAAATTGGCCCGTTTTAAGCCCGTTTCTTGTTCTTTTTATCCTCGGGTGCTTTCCTAAGTAAAAACATGAAAAGAAACGATTAAGAGCACCTTTTTACATAAATCAAAGGCTAAATCATCCAAAACATACTAAATGTGGGCCTAAAATATGTTACTTTTACGGTTTATCAAATACCCCCACACTTAAGCTTTTGCTTGTCCTCAAGCAAAATTCTCATCTTATAATTAAAACGAACTTTCCATAATTCACAATTCCTATCAATGATGGCTCATCATAATTCACAAATAATTCATACATGGATAATTTAACTCAAAGACTCCTAAAGATTCAAACAATTCTAAGTCATAGATTTTATAGCACGAAAACATAGGTGTCTTCCCTTATCTAAATAATTACCTTTTAATTCAAAATCGACAAGGATTGACGTCCTCATTAAAGATTCACTCAAATCACTCGAAGTGTTTAAGTTTCAAGAAAAGCACTCATAAGTCTAACCTGAAAAGTTAATCCCATAGGCTTACCTGAAAATCAAATCTCCAGCACTGTAATATGAGATGATACACAAATTAAAAGGTCTTTTGACAGGGTTGTAACGGGGCTTAGGTTAAAAGTGTGGATAAAGGCTGAATTAGAAGGTTTGAAATCGAGATTGATCTGACCAATTACCTAACAAGAATAATGAACTAGAAAATAAATGATTGCTTTGAAACTAGTAATACTACTATTGATAATACTTTTAATACGAGCTCTTCTTCAATAATTGGAATTTAAACGCATAAACTCCTTTAATCATATACTAATGCTTGAATATACTTTGGTTTTTTTTAAGAACAAACTAAGTAAATACATAATAAAGAAAGAAGTTTATCAACTGAAATAAACTAATTCGGAAACTGATCAAATTAATTCTCGATAGAAGGGTAGTAAAAAAGAATGGTGATAACAAATACAAAGGGTTTTGGGTTAATATTAAGCAGGTAATTCAATAAATAGAGTTGTTAGGATCAAATGGGTTCACTAGGGGTTAATTATGTAGGTAAGCTTTTTAATGGAGTGAATGGGTTAAAACCTAGGTGCCTTTATCATCTCAGTATATCAAATTATTAATATGGTCTCGACATGTATAATCAAGGCAAGTTCTAGAATAACAATTTAGTGTTGACACACTCATAATCAATAAAGTGAGCATGAATAAGAATATATGCTTTATAAGGCTCAAAATCTCACAAAAATTATGGGTATTTGACATCAATCCTGTAGATTCCAAACTTCAAGGTAATATTCAATTTCAGTTCAACAACCTAGAAAATTTTTTATTCTTGAAAAATAGACTTATCATGCTTGATTATCTAGTATCTTAAAGTTTAAATCATCAATGCACAATTATCAATGACTTAATCCAAAACATACCAATAAAAATCATAAATCATTAGAAATTTCATCCTAATTAATAATATGAGAAAAATAATTAAAAACAAGATTAAATTCAAGATTTTTAGAATCATGCAAAAAGTTAGGCACTTAATCCCCCACACTTAAGATGTACATTGCCCTCAATGTACAAAGATGGATAACTAATAATTCAATCAAAAGAGAAGGGAAAAGTGACACTTCCTGAATTTTGGATGACTCCGGGAGTTGGCAGAGGTCGTGGTGGCATTTTCTATGGGCCCGGTGGGGTGGCTACCGATGGGCTTTATGCTAGATGAAGGAATTGGGTAGCCTGCAAAGATATAGCCAGAAATTCTAAAGAAACATTAATAATATACTAATAATATAATTAAAGACAAAGAAAAATAAAGAGAAGGAGACTATGAAGAAAACTGAAATTAAAAGAAAAGACTAATGGACTAAGAATTCCTTATTGTTGAATGGTTCGCGAGGTGGGTGTGACTTCTAAGGCTGTGGTGCGTGATTCCCAAGCAGCCTTTAGAACCTAAAACCAAGAAACTAAAAGAATTTAAAATATATTAAGCAGAAGAGAATTATAGATAAGTAGGATAAAGGGGAAAATAACTATAAAGAAAAATTTAAATAGTCTAAAAGACCCTTGGCTTGGTGTTTGGATGAAGCTGCCGGCATGAACTTATGTGTTGGGGTCTCCTTTAAGAACACAATGCTTGCCTTCTTACGCTTCTTCGGCATGATTCTAGTGTAGCTCAAGAGTTTGGACACTTAAAGGAAGAAAGAAAAAGAAGGAAGAAGAATGAGGGGAGAAGGAGGAGGGCTGTGGGGTTTAAATAAGGTCTCAAATCTGGCACGTTCCCACGCCCGTAGACCGAGGGTATGTTGAATTACACGGACGCATCGCACGGCCATGTGTTTAGGCGTGTTTGCTCTCCCACGCCTATTTTCCAAGTACCACGCCTGTTCTTGAAAAGGCAGTGTGTTGGCATGGTTGGGTAGCATGGGCGTGTTTGTCTCGTGTCTGATAAGTCACTAGCTTCACACGATTGTAGAGCACGGCCGTGCCAATTTACTGGTGCCCATGGGGGAGTGGTTGGATCCATGACGTTGAAAAGTGGTTGGAATTTGATTCACACGGCCTCTGCTATGTTAGTATGTTGATTCCGGTGGTCCACACGACCAAGGACACGGTCGTGTGTAAGGACGTGTGTCCTAGAAATCTGCACTTTTGGTTAAGCTACAAAGGGAAAAAGAAAGAGAAACAAATGTAAAAAGAAGTAGGGTTAGTGCTCAGGTTGCCTCCCGAGAAGTGCTCGTTTATAGTCTTAAGCTAGACTTTTCCTTATACTTGAATCAAGGAGGTTTAAAGGTTTGGATATCTTCCCTCTTGCTTAAAGTTCTATTTTCTTGACAAAGTTGAAGTCGAGAAGTGTTTACCTCAAAAGTGTTGAATGTTAGGTCACTTACCTTGACTATTCCGTGTGAGAAGATATTGTATACCTTAAGAAGGGTTTCTCCCTTTTCCTTCAGTCCTGTTGTGATGATGTGCGGATCTGCTTTGTCTAATATTACCTGGTCTCCTATTTTAAAGTGATTGGATGTTCCTACGAGCTCTTCTGGTGGTTCCTCTGATTTTACTTAGTGTAGTTTCGATTCTTCTTTGTCGATTTGGGATCTATGAGTCGGCTCAGGGTTATGTCTTTGCAGTGTTTCCTGTAATAAAGGTTGAACAATTTTTTTATCACCCGTATTGACCTTCTTACCTTTATTGATTGTTGTCCTGGTCGAGTCAAGAGCTTGAAGATTGATTGATTCATCACCTACACAAAGTATGAGTTCTCCTGTGGCAACATCAATTTTAGTCTTGGTAGTTGCTATAAAAGGTCATCTTAAAATTAAGGGATTGTATTATCCTCATCCATATCTAAGACAACAAAACCTACTGGGAAAACAAATTTATCAACTTTGACAAGAACATCTTCGATAATGCCCCTAGGAATTCTAACAGTTTTATCAACTAATTGTATACTCATCCTAGTTTGTTTGGGCTTCCCTAGACCTAGTCGTTTAAATAATGTGTAAGGCGTGACATTTATGCTTGCCCTAAATTAGCTAACGCATTATCAATAGCTAAACTACCAATTAAACATGGAATTGTAAAACTCCCTTGATCTTTTAGCTTTAGTGATAGTCTATTCTGTAACATTGCTAAGCATGCTGCATTCAATTCCACGTGATGCTCTTTGTCTAATTTGCGTTTGTTAGTCAAGAGCTGTCTTAAAAATTTCCTCGAGTCTGGCATCTGAAAAAGAGCTTCAAGAAGAGGTAAGTTAATATGTAATTTCTTTAAGAGTTTAAGAAACTTATCGAACTGTTCCTCTGAATCGTCTCTTTTCATTACTTCGGGATAAGGTATGCGAGGTTGGCACTCCTTGATTACCAGTTTTGGCTTTTCTTGTGTTATCTCTATCTTACCTTTGTCTCCCTCGTTTTTTTTGTACTGAGCTGGATTTATCTTCTCTTTTATTGTCATTAGCTGTGATGGCTTGGATTTGTTCTTTCAGGTTAATCTCAGTGTTACTTGGTAGCCGTCCTTGCAGTCGTTCTGACATTAGCTTTGCGAGTTGTTCGACTGCATTAGTAGCTGCCTTGACTAACTTAGTAAGTTCCCCAATTCGGGTCTCGTTGCTTTTAATTGTTTTCTCAGTTTCTTGGAAGCGATTTTCTGTGTTTGCCATGAATTTTGTCAGCATCTCTTCGAGGTTTGGCTTATTCTCTTGTGGGTATGGATGATTTTGCAAATTTGGAGGAAGTTGTTGTCTTTGATTTCCTTGGATTCCTTGGCCTCCCTATGAAAAATTTGGGTGGTTCCTCCAACCTGAATTATAGTTGTTACTATAAGAATTATTATTAGATCTGAAATTATTACCTATATAGTTCATCTGTTTGCTCTCTGCATCCGGTTGGTAGGGTGGGTACTCAGGATTCGCCACAGTTCCACTGGTGTTGCACTGCATGACTGGATGTACCTACGAAGAACATAAACTATCCAGCTTTTTATTCATCATCTCTACCTATGTTGATAGCATGGTCACTACATCGAGGTTGTAAACTCCGGCTGATCTTGTTGGTTTTGTCCTTGTAACTTGCCACTGATAGTTATTCAGTGACATCTATTCAATGAACTCATAAGCTGCTTTAGGAGTTTTGTTGTTCAGGGTTCCACTGGCGGCTGAATCGATTAGTTGCCTCGTTGAGGGGTTTACACCGTTATAGAAAGTTTGGACTTGTAGCCACAAGGGTAGACCATGGTGTGGACACCTCCTCAAGAGATCCTTGTATCTCTCCCATGAGTCGTATAATGTTTCTAAATCCATCTGCACAAAAGAAGAGATATCATTCCGTAATTTGGCCGTTTTGGTCGGTGGAAAATATTTTAATAAAATTTTTCAATCATCCGCTCCGTGTAGTAGTGACCCTCGTGGTAACGAAGTTTAACCAATTATTTGGCTTTATTCTTTAATGAAAAGGAAATAATCGAAAACGTATGGCATCATCAGAAACGCCATTTATTTTGAAGGTATCACAGAACTCTAAGAAATTATTTATATGAGTGTTTGGATCTTCGTCCTGCAAACCATCAAATTGAACAAACTATTGAATCATTTGTATTGTGTTAGACTTTAATTCAAAATTATTAACGGCTATAGTAGGCCTAACAATACTCGATTCTGCTCCTATCAAATGCGGTTTAGCATAATCAAACATTGTGCTTGGAGCATTATTTTCTTGCACATCAGGTGCTAGTGGATTATTCTCATCCATCCCTTCAGTAGGATTGGATCTATCTTCTTGATCTTCCTCTGTGTAATTTAGGGCTCGTCTGATTTCTCTGCGATTCCTAGGTGCGGTAGCTTAGATATCACTATCGTATACTAGTGGTCCTCTCGGGTTCCTTCTAGTCATAAACTAGAGGTACCTACTGGAAAAGAAAGAAAGAAAGAAAATTAGTAAAAACAATAAAATAAAATAAATTGCAGAATAAAAATAAAAATTAAAATAATGGCTAAAGTAATAAAAATAGAGCTTTCTTAATATTTTAGTTCCCCGGAAACGGCGCCAAAAACTTGATCGTTGTTTTGTCAAGTTTTAAAATTTATAAAGAATATGATCAAACTTGAAAACTAACTCTAACAACGATTATAGGCAAGTGAACCTATCGAGCAGTAGTATAGCTTAGGTAAGACCAGATTGTCGAACCCAAAGGAACTAAAGTACTAATACTCACTTTATTTTTATTATTTAGCCTAAAATATGGAGTGATTGGTTGATTTAATCTAATTTAACGACTACTAAGCTAAAGACACAAAGACAAAAAGAACAAATTGGGAAATAACTTAATGAAAAACTTAGTTGATCACGACGATACCCTCAGGAAGAATCCACCTAGACTTCACTTGTTATTTAACACTGAACCATACGATTTATTCACTTAGTTTGATCCGTAAGACTCCCTAACGTATATTAAACCCTCTCTCGAGGCGAATAACGTCTAACCCTAGGTTAATTAGTGGAACTCTTGTTCTCTTATAATAACCCCCTAGAATAGCAGTAAATCGATCTATGGACTCTCATATTAGGTTTCATCCTAATCCGGCAAAATCTCGTCACCCTATCTCTAGGCGTGCGATCAACTCCGCTTAATTATGCTAGATCTACTCTCAAGCAGGGTCATTCCTCCTCCACCTAAGCACATCAGATTTGGATTAAGCATGCACAATAAAGAACAAACTAAGTATTTATCATATAATTCAGAAAATAATAACAAGATTCATCTAGGTTTCATCCCTTGTGTATCTGAAGGGTTTAGTTCATAATGAATAAAGAAAACATCTCAAGAGAAAAGATAAAACAAAACATAAGAAATCCCTAAAACCCCCTGAAGGAATTGAAGGAGAAATCCGCCATCTTGAGTAGAATTTCGGCTCTTTGAGATGGATCAACTGGCTATCTTCGAGTAATTCCTTGAATTGAACTGCTCTGGCTTCGGCTCTTTGGCCTCGCTGAACACCCCTTATCAGGTTACACTTACGGTGTTTATATAGACTTTTGGAATGCTTTACTTGGCCTCTAAGTGTCCCAATTCAAGTACACTTCCTACTCGGTGTTTGAATAGGCTTTGGAATGTGTTTCTTTGCCTCAAAGTATCCAAATCTGAGTGAAATTGCTCTCTCCTGCGGTAGGGGCACGGCCATGGTACACGCCGTGTAAATCGTTTTCAGGTAGTGTCTTGATTCTGTCAATTGGGGCACGGCCGTGTAAATCGTGGCATGTTCGTGTCTTAGTTTTTTGTCAAGGCACGGTCGTGTGGCTTGAAGTCCAGGCCGTGTTGATTTCTTCTTTGGCCAAATTGGCCCATTTTAAGCTCGTTTCTTGTTCTTTTCGTCATCGGGTGCTTTCTTGAGTAAAAACATGAAAAGAAAGGATTAAGAGCACCTTTTTACATAAATCAAGGGCTAAATCATCCAAAAGCATACTAAATGTGGGCCTAAAATATGTTATTTTTATGATTTATCACTGACCCACTTACACCCTTGGCCCAAAACCAAATAGATTACCCTAGACCCAACAGACCTAAACACTTGACCCAAACTCAGACGGCCCAAAATGGCCCAACTGCCAAACGAAATCAGCAATGGCCTAGGGTTTCTGAAACCCTAGGCGCTGCAGGAGACAGTAGGCCAACAGACGCGCCGCAAGCCTCGCGCACTCCCTCGGTCTCGCTGTAATCAGCGCACGAACCCCATCGCCGCCACGTTCTCACTGATGACCTACAAAATAAGGAAAACACAACAGAAGGAAAGACATAAACATAGAAAATATTGTGTTTCCTTTTTATTTTCATTTTTGGGTTATAAAAACCCTAAAACGAACCTATAAAAAGGGATATAAAAAATATGATTTACACACCAATACTCAAAGTCAGTGAGTACAAAAGCATCGTCGAAAAGTTCAGAGAAATAAAAAAAAACAAGGATTTTGTAGAGGTGATTCTTTAATATTTCATCCTGTTTATTTTATTTTTTGTACATTTGTGCATATAACCACCTTTTTAAAAAAGAATAAAAAGAAGGGAATTACCTTTCGAAGACAAGAAAAATCGGAGGTTTTAGGCCTCTGGCCACCGGCCACGGAGGCGCATGTAGCACATGAGGTGCGTGACCCAGAAATTCGACGAACAGAGCGCAGGCGAAAGGACGAAGGGCTCAGAGGATTTTTTTCGAAGTTTTTTTTAAAAAACAAACCAAATGATTTTTTTTAAACTAACTTTTATAAACAAAAAGAACGACGTCGTTTTTGTTTAATAGGATCCACGCGCCGACCCGAGGACTTGATAAGAATCCGCGTGTTTCGTTAAAAAAGGGGAATTTATAATTTTAGCCCCTCCGCAGTTTTATTTGTCTCAATTCAGCCCAATTGGTAATTTTATTTTTTTATAAAACTAGCCCCAAATTTGTATTTTGTTTTAATTAAGTCCCTTAAACTGTTTTAAAGGCTAAAATCACCACGACGCCGTTTTAAAAAAGGTTATAATTGCCCAATAAGTCCCTGGAATTTAACGTCCGATTCAATTTAATCCTTTTATGTTTATTTTATTTACTATTTAACCTTGCTTTCTTTATTTATTTTATTCTAATACTGTTTTTTTTTTAATCATTTTATCATGTTAAGATATTATATTACTCTTATTATTTGTAAATTAATTAAACTTGTAAATTTTATTATTATATATTATTCTTATGTATTTTAAATTATTATTATCTATTATTTGATTTGATTATTTTATTATATATTATTTTTACTTTATATAGTAGTAATCATATTACATATTTTTAAAATAATGTATATTATATAGTATTATATCTTATATTATTTTGTTAAAAGTTTTATTTTACCATAAATTATTTATCTTGAATAATTATATTATTTATTTTAAAAATAATTTTATATGTATTAGATTATTATAAATATATTTCCATTTAAAGCCATAAATAGTTATTTTCTTAATATATATGTACATTTTTATACGTCATTGCATGAGCACTTTCAACTTACATGAAATATGTTCATATTTGTTTTATTATTTATTGTATTTGTTTATACTTCATCATGTATTTATAATTGCTTTAGTGTAGGAATTATTATTTGTCATATTTTGTATTATTATTTCTTTATTGCCTATCTTAAATGTTAGTATATTAGAATTGCTTTTAATATTTATGTTCGATAGTATATAAATGCAATATTGTCGCATGGTTATTGTTTGAAATAAAATACATTTTTGAAAAATTACTATATTTTATTTAAAAGTTTTTAAAATAAGACAATGTTTTGGTATTTAGAAATTCGGGAAATAGTGCCCTAACGTGCTGGGTTGTAATTTTCCGTTTGGCTAAATAACTAAATATCCTTTTAACAAGTTTTGTAAATCGTGAAATGATTTTTATTACGAAGGTTTTAAAATATCGTGTCCTAACGTGCTGGATGTGATGTGTATATTCCTTCGGAACAAAGAAATCTCAAGTTTTAACTTAAATTGCTCGAAGTTTTATTTTTTAAGAAATCATATTTTTAAATACTTTTAAATTTTGATTTTATCGGGTATTAATTATGAGGGCACTAACCCTTCCTCATACGTAACCGACTCCCGAACCCGTTTTCTTGTTTCTCGTGGACCAAAATCAAATGTTTTAAAATAAAACGTTTTACAAGGTGATCCAATCATACCTAAGTAAAAAGGGATTGGTGGCGACTCTGATTTTCGTTTTTTAAAAAAGTCAACCCCATTTTTTTTCAAACTTTAAAATGGTTTCGACAATATATATATATATATATATATATATATATATATATATATATTTCAATTTAACGAAAGATCATTTTTCATATTGGAATAAAAATACTTTAAGAAGAAAAGGGAAAAAAGTCACAAATAATCTATATGACTGTTTTCCCCTTTCAAGTAAGAAATTGTTTTTGTAAATTGCTTGAATGAAGTAGGCTTCAAAATTTTCATGGCATGAGGGAAAGCTTTTTACTATCTCTCACTTATTTAGGCACCCGAGTGCATGCATGCATGTTGTTATTGTTCTTCAAACGACAAGAGACATCAATTAGCTTTGTTAAAAGTAGGGCCGGCAGAGGCTTCAATTTGATTGCAGTAAGTGGGAGTTGATCTTTTTTTTTTTTTTTTTCTTTTTGGTTTGGCTAACTTGTCTTTCAATTAATGGGGTGTTTTTATTTCATATAGCGTTTTCCTTTTCTTCTTTTGTCCGTGTCCATTCTTTTGCAAGTGCTGCTTTAAAAGTCTCTACTATTTGGTGGACCAGGCAATTGGAAAATTGACTTCTGCTATTTCAAAATTATCACCCCATAGAAGAGAATGCCCAACTATATGATCATTTGTTCAAGGTCTTACTTTTGACATTTGCAAATGATTTCTCATAATTAATGAGGCATTGATGTTTAAATATAGGGATTGGTACGAGCTGAAGCTGAGTAGGTAGTTGAGCAAGGATGATTTTTGAGAGGTTACACTAATTTTATTTTGAAGGTTAAATATTTCCGAAAAATAAAATTAGTTTTAAAAGTGAAGAATAAATTATTGTTAATCCATACTAATAAATTATGGTTAATATATACTGTGGCTTCAACTTGGCAATTGTTTCATATTGAGATCTGAATTTATTTTAGTTTAAGATAGTTTTTAAACTTAACAATTATTCTCACATTGAGATTTAAACTCTTTTGTTTTTTCAAGCTAAGGTTCATTTGGGTGGGTAGTGAGTTTGGTTTCGGTCAGGTTGAAAATAATGTTGGTAGTGAGATTAATACTATAGCAATGAGATTGAATACCGTAACAATGAGATTAAAATCAATGGTGAGATATGTGTTTAGATGCAAACGTAGCAGTGATGATGTGGTGAATTATTATAAAAATACAAAATGACCATTAAGGATATTAGGTTAATTTTTTATATAACTAAAGTCTTAACTTATTTAAAATTTCAATACATAATTAAAAGTTAGGGTTAAATATAGATTAGTACCTGAACTTGTTCACTTCTCCCAGATTGATACCTACGGTTTCTTTTGTCCCTAATTGGTGCTCAAACTTTTTTTTCGTCAGCGTTAATTTTTTACTAACGTGGCAGCGCTAGCCAATCACATGTTGCCACATGGCATCCTCTTATACCTTTTTTTTCTTTTTCTTTTCTTTTTATTTTGTAACACCCGTAAATAAGGGATGTCGGGAATTATACTTCCGGGACCCCGGCCTTAACGTATTAGACTAAAAACTATTATTATAATATTTTTGGAAGTTACTCTAAAAGTAAATTAAATGTTAATTAGATAAATTCTATTAAAAGAGATAAAGTAGGAATTGCTATTAAAATTTTCAATGAAGAACTAGTTAAAGGGATTTACTAGGTAAATAAACTATATTATATATAATATGGTGGATGGTTTCAATTTATTTTATTTAGTATTATATAAACCTATTATAATAGAAAAGAAATAAAGTAAAAGAAAAGAATAGTAAATAGACGAGATAAAAGATATAGTAGGTGAAAAGAAGATTCAGTGTGGGAGTGAAAGATTTTCTCTTTCTCCTTGCCGCCGAAAATAGAAGAAGAAAAGGGGGAAAGAAATGTTCAGCTATGGGGATTGAATACATGAGTAAAATTGTAAGTAAAAGTTGATTATTTAGCATGAAATCTATGTTTTTTATGATGAAATATTATGGGTTCGTTTAACCATATCGAAATGTTAAGAGTGAATAGAAATTATGGAAGTCTTCATGGATGAGAAATGTGATGGTTTGAGGTTGTTTTGCTGAATACTAAATGTTTTTATTTGAAAATTTGAGGATAAATTTTATAGATTAAATTGGTTATATGTAGTGGTGGTATTATTGATAATAATTCCTAGGGACTGTTTTAGTGGACTATTCTATGCTGGAAAATTTGGGACTTATTTACTAAGTTCATTAAATATATGTAGATTTTTTTGTGATATGAGATTGGTTAGCAATGACTAGAAATTAGCAAAGTATGATTTTATTAAATTTAGGATATTGGGGTTTGATAATGAAATTATGGACTTTGGTTAAGGAACGAATCAACTAGACATGAATCATGGAAAAACGAAGGTAACGGAGTAGCTAGCGGCCTCACTATTACGACTGTTTTGTTAAGGTAAGTTTGTGGACTTGAACTTAATTTTTCTTCTAATTATTATTTAAATTGATTAATGCTAAATTAGCTCTTGATATAAAATGAATGCATATTATGGAATTAATGATAAGAAAGTAAATGAAGAATTTATGGAAGTAAATAATCGTACAATTGTCGATACATTCGACTAGCGCTAGGCGCAATTTTTATCAGCTTGTCTGACTAGTGCTGGGCACACAATTGTCGGTTTATCCGACTAGCGCTGTGCACAATCACCGTTGGTTCATCTAGCTAGAGCTGGGCTCACAATTATTATCGTCGGTATACCCGACTAGCACTGGGTGTAAAATATTGTTGGTTTATCCAACCAGAGCTGGGCTCACATTCATTACCGTCGGTTCATCCGACTAGCGCTGGGTGCAACCCTTTTTCTGCGGTTTACCGCTAGGCACTAGGTGCCACATCGTTAATTGACCTCATGATAAAGTTACTGGAATTATTGAGAAAATTGAAATCTTATTTGGCTAAGTTAGAATTTCATATTAAGAGAGATTGGAATTGTGTTTAGCTAATAAATGGAACTTATTAATAATAAATTGATTTACATGTTGCAGGTTATATATATAGTAGAATTGGACTCAGCATCCTGTGAGAATCCCATACTCAATGTTGGTGACATTTCTTTCTTTTGTGTGTGTTTTGGCATGTACCTAGGATGAAAATTCAAGGATAGTGTCATTTTTGTTTAGTGAGCTTTAGGGTGCTAGTTTTTGTAAATGTATATAATTGTAAATACGTTGTTGACATCTCATACTATATTGAAAGTAATGTTTGTTTAAATGAATTGGTCATTTTAATGATCTATCTAAATTGTCTGTTTGATAGCATATTTGATTAATGTATATATGAGACTTGGCAATTGCTTGATATGTGTGTATGCTTGAACTTGTTGAATTGGTACATTAAATACAAATATGTTTAAGCAAGTATGTGATAAAATGAGCAAGTTGAGTGTTTGAATAAATGTCATGACATATCACGCATAAAACTTGGTATTGGCATTGATTTGATATTTATTAATTGGCTTGTATATATGCTTGGATGTTATGTAGGTGGAAGACCAATTGGATGAGAAAAGTGGCCAAAAAATGGCTTATTTTCATCCACACGGGTAGAGACACGAGTGTTTGTCTCAGCTGTGTGTGACACACGACCATGCACACAGGCGTGTGGTTTGGCCTTGTGTCCCCTACACCTAAAATTCAAAAATTAAATTATCCACACGGCCTAATACACAGGCGTGTAGTTGGCCATGTGACTCAAGTCAGAGAATTACATGGGTAAAGACACGGGTGGGACACAACCGTGTGCCTCATTTCGAACGCCCACACGGCCTGGGACACGGGCGTGTGTTCCCTGTTTCTTTGAAAATTTTATATGTTTTTTGAAAATTTCTTAGTACCCGGTTTAGCCCCGAACTAATTTTAATGATCATTTTAGGTCTTGAAGGCTCGTATTAGAGACCATATGAATGTTTATTAATGTTTTTTTAATTGAATGAGGAATGTACATGAAATATTTGATTAATTGAGTTATAAGTTTGGCAATGCTCTGTAACCTTATTTCAGTGACGGTGACGGTTACGGGTTTAGGGAGGCTACATTTAGTGGTATCAGAGCATACAAGTTTAGCCAATTCTTGAACTAAATCGAGCTCGAAAGTGAGTCTTGAGGTAAATGCCAAAGTCGAGTCGAGTTTGAGTCAGGATTGGATGCTGATAATCATGTTTTTATTTATAGTGTAAAGATGTCAGATGATGCTAATAACGTAGTCAATCAAGAAGTACATATTGGTGATGAATCCACCGGGGAATTTGATGAATTTGAGTCGTTAACACTGAGTGTATGTATTGATAGGGTACGATGACCTAATGCTAATAGTGGCCCAATTGAAGGGCAATCTGATAATGATGTATTACGAGTGATAGCGGATGCTCTTTAGAGGGTTGCAGGAGTCACTCCACTCTCGACAACCACATCTGTGGCTAGACGAAATCTTATTAAGGAACTAAGGAGGTACGGCGCTATCAAGTTTGCTAGAACAAAAGGAGTTTACCTCTCAACGGCAGAATTTTGGTTAAAGTCAACGACTTGAATCTTATAGCAGTTAGAATGCACTCACCGAGAGAGCGTTATCTGTGCAGTTTCACTATTATAAAGAGAAGCCTATAGATGGTGGAACATAGTTACGAGGCATGTTCCTACAGAAGTAGCCGATAGGGAATTTTTCCAAGCTGAATTCCAGAAGAAATACGTTGGTGATCTTTATCTTGAAGATAGGAAACAAGAAATTCTCATGTTAAAACAAGAAGTTATGTCGATAGTAGACTATGAAAGGGAATACTCGGAACTTAGAAAGTATGGGAAGGAATTGATTCCTACGGAGGAGGGAAATTGCAAACGTTACCTTCGGGGCATGCACAATGAAATTCGGACCCAACTAGTAGCATTAGGAATTAAAGAGTTTGCGAATTTATCAGAACGAGCAAAAATAGTCGAACAATCTCTGAGATTATGCAAAAAGGTTGAATCCCATCATGCTACAAGTAAACGATTCGAGAACTTCAATCCTTCCTCTGGATCAAAAAGAAGTAGAAAATCACGAGAAATAGGAAAATCAACTGCAAGATCAAGTGTGCCAATTAAAGTGCAAGACCGTCAACCTACGGTATCAGTGGATAGTGCAAAGGGTCTGAATAGTGTTTCAGAGACGCAGAATTGTGAATATTGTGGAAAGAAGCACTAGGGAAAATGCTGGAAATTAACGAAAGGTTGCTTTCGCTGTGGGTCATTAGAGCATTTTGCTAGAGAATGCCCGAAGCACGAAAATGATTCATCCGATGATTCTCTAAGAGCCACTTTTGTGGTGAGGGGCCGAGGGACGAGTAGAGGTGGATCGGTTTCAAGGGGAGGATCGAGAAAGAAGGATGATATCTGAATTAGGGGTTATTTGTAATTTAATTAATTTCCCATGTGTACTTGAAGAAATTAATAATATGATTTTATTTGGCATGTTTGAGGGTCCAAAAATAAACCCGAGCTAGGCCTGACTTAGGGTTTAAAATTTATTTTTAAGTGTTTAAAGGAGGAAGCTAGGTGACATAGAGGTTAAGAAAATTATTAAAAGGAACTTGACACAAGGAGATGGTGGGCTAAGTGGTTCCATGCGTGTTGAAGGAGAAGTGGGGAGCGCAGGTCCCAAGTTCAAGGGACAGAGGAAGCATTTTTGCGTGTTGTTTTTTTTTTGGTGATGGGCTGAGGAAGGAATGCTTTAAAGAAAATTCAGGCAAGGTTCATGGCATGAAAGTGAGTTGGCGGAATGGCTCGGGCTTGGAGGTGGCAATTGGCAGGTCACGGGTTCGAGCTGCTGGAATGGATTTTTGGTTTTTTGTTTTTGGGGTAATCGGCCTAGAAAGGCCTTATAATTAAAAGAGGGGGGCTTTAGGACATGAAAGTCAGATTGGGAGAAGTGGTAAGGGCGTTGGAAGAAGGGGCCTGCAGTGAGGTCTCGGGTTCGAGACAAGAAGGATGCAATGGAGCATTTTATTTTGGGCCTTTTGCGTCATAAGGAAAGGGCCAAGAGGAAGGTTTTATAAATAAATAAAAAGGGTATTTGACATGAAAGTCTTAAGGGGAGAGTTGGCCTAAGGCGTGAAGGGGCGTGGGGGGTTGGCTGGAGGCTCCAGGTTCGAACCTAAAGGGCAGCAAATGCAACTTTTCTTTTTCTTTTATTTTTTTTGGTTGCTGGCGTAAAGGAGAGGAAGAATTTGGCAGCAGGTTGGACTCTTTAAGTGATTGAGATTAGGCTTAATTTTTGCACATTAATTTCAGCTGGAAGGGAATGTATTAGAAGTTTATTTTCTTTCAAATTGTATAGGAGATTAAGGTAAGATAATTCTGCTTTATTTGTGATAATTAGTGGCTGAAATTATCAGCATAGAGGGGGAAGAATTGGCCAGCATTGGGACTCTTGGGGGGCTGTTCAAAACTAATTTTTGTACAGCAAGTAGAGCCAAAAAAATTCCAGCAACTGTTTACTCTTCTTTTTCCTCTGCTGCTGTCGAAATTCCCCTAGGGAATTCTTCAAAATTTTCTAGCTTTCTCTTCTTTTATTTAGCCAAAAACCACCTTTGATTTCTCCTACATATTCTCATTTTTCTTTCTTCCACCATTGGCCGAATATCCATCACCTTGCTGCCGAAATTTCTTAGACAAACTGCCCAAAATTTTGCAAAATTCCAGCATCTCTTTAGCCGAATTCACTCCCTTAGTGTGCCGAATTTCCCTTCTCTTATTTGGTGTAGTCTTGGCCGAATCTCAAGCAAAGGTGTTCTCCTCTATCTTTTTCTTCAATCGGTTTGGTAAGGTGGTAAGGATCTATTTTATTTATTTAGTATTCGATTAAGCCAAAGGCTATTGATATGAGTGATGACGGTGGCCGATTGTAGGGAAGTGAAGCGGAGTCGCAAATCGTGTGCTATAGTTATACTTGAAGGCGTTTAGGTAAGGTTTCGGGTTCGAATATAAACCCTTCGGATATATGTTGGTTTGGCCGAATGGTCAATAACACTAACTACATGTTTGGCCGAATTTAGGACCAAGAAGTCTTGTGTGGCCGATTGTTTCTTCAAGGATTTAGAACGATCGTTGGTGACAGGTGTGTACATACACACTTTATAACTGATTAAAATGCTAGCTGTAGTGTATGCTAATCTGACTTGTGTAGATTTGGGAATTAATACCATAATGGTATACGCAAGGATTCAGGTAAGTCCTTGATGTTATGACTGTTTTCATGATGCTTTTATGAAGCATGATATGTTATGACATATTTGGTATATGTGGCATGGCTAATGGTAAACTCCATATGTATTGCTAAATGAGCATGTTGGCATGATTTCTATTAAAATATAAATTCTTGGTTGATATGGGATAAATGAGTGGAGGGGGAAGTAATATTTGTGTCGACGGACACCAGTGGTTTAGTACCACATTTTGTGACTACTGATCACCAGAGGTTTAGCACCTCAGGAGGTTTGGCACCTCATAGCGTCTTGTCCCAAGTGGCTTAGCACCACGATGGGTTGGCCCCACGGATTATATTATGGGATCGACGTCAGTGATTTGGTATCACACGTGGGTTGGCCCCACCAGTGGTTTGGCACCATATTTAATGATGACTATCGTGACTTTAAGTCACCAGTGGTTTGGCACCACCAGTGGTTTGGTACCACACGGGGTAGAGAAAGGTGTTTGGATGGCTAGGTTGGGTGCTATATTTAGTGCATGTTTAATTGTTATAAATTGTGTATGTTGTTGCACTAAACCGGGAAAAGGGTTACACACTGAGTCTTGGTGACTCACCTTTTCCTTCAATATTTTTCAGGTGACATGTAGATAGCGGATGAGGAGCCGGATGGACTCGAGGTGGCCATGCAGTGGAAATTAAATTTACTTTGAGTTATTTTATTTTAGATTTTATTCTATTTGGGTTTTATTTATTTAAGTTGTAATAAGGCCTCCTAAGATTATTTTTATTATTTTATCATTGGATGAATTATTTAAACTGTTTAATAACCTTAAAATGATTACACAAATTTTCCTAAATTCAAACGAAAATGTTTTCTTTCGTACCAAGGTACAATCACAAAATTGGTAACAACTTGTCTTAAGTTTTTGAATGAACTAAGTATTGTTTTCTTTATAGACCTCAACTGTTTTAAAATAAGACAACATCTTTTACTCTAAATAATATCGGCTAAACAAGGGATTTCAAAATATTTTCATCTCAGAATATCTTGAATTTGGCCATAGTGTTTGGGCCGGGTTTGGGTGTTACAAGTCTGAGACAGAGCGTTATGCGTACTTATGTAGTGCGAACCCGTGATGAAAGGGATGTTACCAATGTTGTAGCATGTATTTTTCTTCTATTCTCCACACCTGTTTATACTTTAATAGATCCGGGCTCTTCTCACTTATATGTCAATTCTGATATGGTTAAATCTGGGAATATGAATTATGAAATGTCGAATGTAGCCATGTCCGTGTCAAGTCCCTTGGGTCAAACTGTATTAATAGACCAAGTTTGTAAACATTTTCGTTTAGAGATTCAAAATCTAGTATTTCCTGTAGATTTATTGATTATGCCTTTCGGTGATTTTGATGCAATATTGGGTATGGATTGGTTGACAGAACACAGAGTAGTTCTAGATTGTCGCAAGAAAAAGTTTTCGATCCAAGATAAAGAGGGGAAAGTCATAGAGGTTTGTGGTGCTAAAACAAAGGGGCCAAATCAGGTTATTTCTTCGATAGAAGTAGATAAATTGTTGAAGCAAGGTTGTGAAGCTTTCTTAGCATATGTCATTAACTCGAAAACGGAGAGTGAAGACATTAGTAATATTCAGACTGTTTGTGAGTTTTCTGATGTATTTCCAAGGGAATTACCGGGATTACCATCGGATAGAGATGCTGAATTTGCAATCGAAGTGTTTCCTGGTGCGACTCCTATATCTATAGATCCGTATCAAATGGCTCCAACTAAGTTGAAAGAATTGAAAGTTCAGCTACAAGATTTGTTGGAACGTGGTTTTATTTGCCCGAGTATATTGCCTTGAGGAGCTCTGGTGTTATTTGTTAAAAAGAAAGATGGTTCGATGTGACTCTGCATTGATTATCGTCAGTTGAATAAGTTGACAATTAAGAATCGATACCTCCTTTCGCGTATCGATGACTTATTTGACCAACTTAAAGGAGCTTTTGTCTTTTCCAAGATCGACCTGAGATCAGGATACTATCAGTTGAAAGTAAAGGATAGTGATGTACCAAAAAAGCCTTCCAAACACGTTACGGTCATTATGAATTTTTAGTGATGCCTTTCGGATTAAAAAAAGGCTCCAGCAGCGTTTATGGATCTAATGGACCGTATTTTTCAACCGTATCTTGATCGATTCGTGGTTGTTTTCGTTGATGATAGTTTGATTTATTCAAAATCAGAAGTTTAACATGAACAACACTTACGAATCATGTTGCAAGTGTTGCGAGAGAAGTAGTTGTTTACGAATCATGATTTGGAGTTAGCTGCGGTAGTTTTTGCTTTGAAGATTTGGAGACATTATCTATATACATGTATCATAAAAGTCTTAAATATCTCCTAACCTAAAAGGAGTTAAATTTAAGGCAACGGTGTTAGATCAAACTTTTGAGAGATTATGACTGTGTTATAGATTACCATCTAGGTAAAGCCAATGTTGTAGTAGATGCGTTAAGCAGAAAAGTAGCAGCTAACTTACGAGCAATGTTCGCTCAACTCAGTGTTAATGATGATGGCAATCTTTTGGCCGAATTGAGAATCAAGCCGTATGATTCGATCAAATTAGAGAAGCATAGTTGTTGGATCATAAATTGTCAGAGAAAAGAAAAATGCTTCAAGATGAATCAATTAAAGATTTCAGCATTGATGATCGAGGTTGCTTACGATTTCGTAATCGAGTATGTGTCCCTAATGTTGTGGAATTAAAAGAACTGATTTTATGGGAGGCATACGATAGTCCTTTTTCTCTACACCCAGGTGGAACAAAAATGTATCGAGACCTTCGAGAGTTGTATTGGTGGCTGGGCATGAAAAGAGAAATAGTGGAATTTGTGGCTAAATGCCTAACCTATCAAAAGATCAAGGCGGAACATCCAGTCCCTATGGGTTTGTTTCAACCTATTTCTATTCCTAAATGGAAATGGGAGCGCATAACCATGGATTCTGTCACCGGTTTACCGCTATCTTCAACGAGGAAAAATACCGTATGGGTGATAGTCAACCGTTTCACAAAGTCGGCCCATTTCATCGCAGTCTGAATGGATTGGTCTCTACAAAAGCTAGCTGAAGTCTATATTCAAGAAATTATCAGATTACACGGCATACCTATGTCAATTATATCTTATCGGGATCCTCGATTCACTTCACGATTTTAGAAGCAATCACATGAATTACTTGGTACTAGGCTAAATTTTAGCATAGCTTTTTACCCTCAAACGGATGGACAACCTAAACGTGTTATTCAGATTCTAGAAGATATGCTTCGAGCCTGTGTGATTGACTTTAAAACCAGTTGGGAATACTATTTACCTTCGGCCGAGTTCGTGTATAATAATAGTTTTCAATCAAGCATTCAAATAGCTCCTTATGAAGCTTTGTACGGCCAGAGATGTAGAACACTTGTATGTTGGTTTGACTTATGCGAAAAGAAAGTGATTAGGGTAGAGTTAATTCAAGAAACAGAAAGTATGGTTAAGGTGATCCGAGACAGATTGAAAGCGGCCTTCAACAGACAAAAATCTTATGCAGATTTGAAACGTCGTGACATTGAATTCTCAGTGGGTGATAAAGTATTTTTAAGAGTATAAGTTTTACGTTTTGGGAGGAAATTAACTCTTCGATTTATAGGTCCGTATGAGTTCACTGAGAGGGTAGGACCTGTTGCCTATTGACTAGCATTACCTGTAGAGCTACAAAAAATTCATGATGTTTTCCATGTGTCGATGCTTAGAAAAATATAGGTCGGACCCATCTCATATTTTATCACCAGAGGAAATTGAACTACAGTCTGATTTGATGTATGAAGAGGAACCGGTCGAAATCTTGGCTCGTGAGGTAAAAGAATTATGTAACAAACGTGCTCCCTTAGTCAAAGTCCTTTGGTGCAGTCATAATGTCGAAGAAGAGATGTGGGAGTCGAAAGAAACAATGAGATCACAATACCTTCACCGCTTTTCAGGTAAATTTTGGGAACAAAATTTCTTAAGGAGGAGATACTGTAACGCCCCGTAAGTAAGGGATGTCAGGAATTATACTTTCGAGGCCATCGCCTTAACGTATTAGACTCAAAAATATTATTATTATATTTTTGGAAGTTACTCTAAAAGTAAATTAAATGTTAATTAGATAAATTCTATTAGAAGAGATAAAAGTAGGAATTGCTATTAAATTTTTAACGAAAAACTAGTTAAAGGATTTACTAGGTAAATAAACCATATTATATATATAATATGGTAGATGGTTTCAATTTATTTTATTAGTATTATATAAACCTATTATAATAGAAAAGAAATAAAGTCAAAGAAAAGAATAGTAAATAGCAGAGATAAAAGATATAGTCGGTGAAAAGAAGATTCAGTGTGGGAGTGAAAAATTTTCTCTTCTCTTTGCTGCCGAAAATAGAAGAAGAAAAAGGAGAAAGAAATGTTCAGCTATGGGGGTTAAATACATGAGTAAAATTGTAAGTAAAAGTTGATTATTTAGATTGAAATCTATGTTTTTGATGATAAAATATTATGGGTTTGTTAAACCATATGGAAATGTTAAGAGTGAATAGAAAATGTGAAGGTTTGAGATTATTTTGCTGAATACTAAATGTTTTTGATATGAAGATTTGAGTATAAATTTTGTAGATTAAATTGGTCATATTGAGTGGTGGTATTATTGATAATAATTCCTAGGGACTAAAAGGTTATAAATTTTAAATAACATAGCTTAAATTGTTAATTTGGTGAAGTATAGGGATTGTTTTAGTGGACTATTCTATGCTGGAAAATTTGGGACTTATTTACTAAGTTCATTAAATATATGTAGATTATTTTGTGATATGAGATTGGATAGCAATGACTAGAAATTAGTTAAATGCTATAAATAAATTTAACAAAGTATGATTTTATTAAATTTAGGATTTTAGGGTATGATAGTGAAATTATGAACTTTGGTTAAGGAATGAATCAACCAGATGTGAATCGTGGAAAAATGAAGGTAACACGGAGTAGCTAGCGGCTCACTATTACGACTGTTTCGTTAAGGTAAGTTCGTGGACTCGAACTTAATTTTTCTTCTAATTATTATTTAAATTGATTAATGCTAAATTAGCTCTTGATATAAAATGTATGCATATTATGGAATTAATGATAAGAAAATAAATGAAGAATTTATGGAAGTAAATAATCGTACAATTGTCGATACATTCGACTAGCGCTAGGAAGCAATCATTATCAGATTGTCTGACTAATGCTGGGCACACAACCGCCGGTTTATCCGACTAGCGCTGGGCACAATCACCGTTGGTTCATCCAACTGGAGCTGGGCTCACAATTATTATTGTCGGTATACTCGACTAGCACTGGGTATAAAATATTGTTGGTTTATCCAACCAAAGCTGGGATCACATTCATTACCGTCGGTTTATCCGACTTGCACTGGGTGCAACCCTTTTTCTGTGGTTTACCGCTACGGACTGGGTTCCACATCGTTAATTGATCTCACGATAAAGTTACTGGAATTATTGAGAAAATTGAAATCTTATTTGGCTAAGTTAGAATTTCATATTAAGAGAGATTGGAATTGTGTTTAGCTAATAAATGGAACTTATTAATGAAAATTTGATTTACATGTTGCAGGTTAGATATATAGTAGAATTGGACTCGGCATCCTATGAGAATCCCGTACTCAATGTTGGTGACGTTTCTTTTTCTTTTTTTCCTTTTTTCTTTTTTTTTTTTTGTGTTTTGGCATGTACCTAGGATGCAAATTCAAGAATAGTGTCCTTTTTGTTTAGTGAGCTTTAGGGTGCTAGTTTTTGTAAATGTATATAATTGTAAACTCCTTGTTGACATCCCATACCATATTGAAAGTAATGTTTGTTTAAATGAATTGGTCATTTTAGTGATCTATCTAGATTGTCTGTTTGATAGTATATTTGATGAATGTATATATGAGACTTGGTAATTGATTGATATGTGTGTATGCTTGAACTTGTTGAATTGGTACATTAAGTATAAATATGTTTAAGCAAGTATGTGATAAAATGAGCAAGTTGAGTGTTTGAATAAATGTCATGACATATCATGTATAAAACTTGGTATTGCCATTGATTTAAGTGTTATTAATTGGCTTATATATGTGCTTGGATGTTATGTAGGTGGAAGACCAATTGGGTGAGAAAAGTGGCCTGAAAATGACCTATTTTCATCCACACGGGCATGTGCCTCAGCCGTGTGTCATACACACAGGCTTGTGGTTTGGCCGTGTGTCCCTTGCACCTAAAATTTGAAAACTAAATTATCCACACGGCCTAATATTCGGGCGTTTGGCTAGCCTTGTGACTTAAGTTTGAGAGTTACACGGGAAAGGATACGGGCTAGGACACGGTTGTGTGGCTCATTTCGAGCGCCCACACGGCCTGAGACACGGGCGTGTCATTTGGCCTTGTGAAACACACGGCCTGGCTATACGGGCATGTGTTCCCAGTTTCTTTGAAAAATTTATATGTTTTCGAAAAATTTCTTGAGTACCCGGTTTAACCCTGAACTAATTTTAATGATCATTTCAGGTTTTGAGGGCTAGTATTAGAGACCATATGAATTTTTATTAATGTTTTTTTTTAATTGAATGAGCAATGTACATGAAATGTTTGATTGATTGAGTTATAAGTCTGGTAATGCTCCGTAACCTGTTCCGACGACGGTTACGGGTTTAGGGGGGTTACAATTTTCTCTTCTCTTCCCTTGTTCTTTTTCTTTTGAAATTTTTTTCTAGTCTACTTCTACTTTTCTTTACTTTCTTCTGTAAAAAAACCAGTTTCCTTGTTTGATTATGGTTAAGGAGTGTTTTCTTTTATTTTCTTTCTTCTATAAAAAAAACCCATTTTCTTTTTCCATCGTTGAAGAAAAAGATGAATGAATCCTAATTTCTTTAATCCATTTCATTGTTTCGTTGCTCCTTAATCCCAAACCTACAAAAATCCCAACACAACAAACCCAAAAACCCAAGCTTTGACGCAGGATAGGAGTAGAAGTGAGAGCTTCAGGTGGATGATGGTAACTAAACTAACCATAAATGCGACAAAGACAAGTGCACCTATCGAACAGTAGTATAGCTATGGTGAGTATCGTATCCACGAGGACTAAAAGTGTTAGTAATTACTGATTTTCTATTATTTAGCCAATAATTTGGAGTGATGTGTTTTTAATCTAAATTTACTAAACTAATTTAACTAAAAATGTAATAGAGAATGAATCAAGGAAATAATCGAATATTAACCAATAAGATAGACAACCCAGGAAAGAATTCACCTAGACTTCACCTATTATTATGAATCTAAATTAAACGATTTATTCACTTGTGCCTTGATCTGTAGAAATCCATAAATTATGTTAATATCTCTTTCGAGAGTAAGAACAACTGACTCTAGGTTGATTAATTGAAATCTCTTTCTAATTAAAACCCTTATCGTCGTATTAACTCGATCTATAGATTCCCCTATTAGATTTGACTCTAATCCGGTAGATTTATGTCGTCCTATTTCTAAGATTGCATGCAAATTCACTCAATTATGCTAGATCTACTCTTAAACAGGACTTTTCCTCCACTGAATTAAGCACATTAAACATGAATTAATATCTCGAAAATATTAAAAAAAAAGAAATAAGTATACATAATTGAGAACAAGAATCAAGTATTTATCGCATAAAAACAGACGTTAAAAGGATTCATCATAGGTTTCATCCTCCCTAGGTATCAAGGGAATTAGTTCATAATCTTGAATGAAAACATCTCAACGTCAGAATAACCACAAGACATAAAGCAACTCAATAAAACTTCGAAAGAAATTAAAAGGAGATCTTCTCTTATGGTGTTCTTCGAGTGTTTTCTTCAATCTTCTCTTATGGCTCCCTTATGGCTTTTTCTAATCGGTATTTATAGACTTTAGAATGCTCAAAAAGCCTAAAAATTGTGTTTTTCCGCGTATTTGGGAAACAGGGTTCGAAATCGACACGGGTTGGCACATGGGCGTGTGTCCAACCTGTGTGGTACACATGGGGGTGTGTCATGCCCGTCTGGAAATGCCCATGCCGTGTGGCTCTTGAAAACGGCTCTATTTGTCCGATTTTGGCTCATTTTTCACTCCTTTTGATCTCAAATACTCTCTTAAGTATAGAAACATGAATTTAGAGGATTAGGAACATCAAATTTACTAATTTGTATGATTAATCATCTAAAAATACAATAAGAATATGATTAAAATATATTATTTTTATAGCTTATCGGTGGATAAGCTTCGTGCTCTCAACCTGGTTTAGATCGTTTGACTATGGTTGAAGAGTGTTTCAACAATGGAGCCCACCAGTTCATAGACGAAGAAGCTATGCTACTGCTAGGGTTTCATTTCGGTTGATGCAATATATACCCATAATTATTTTCTTTTCCCTCTCCTACACTCTATTATTGCTACCATAGTGCGATTGGGAAGACGAAACCAACAAAGAAAAGCGGACAGAGAGAAACAACAGCAACAACCCAAGCATATTCATCTGTAGAAACTCCATGGATACGATAGTTGTTGGATGATGACATCTGGTCTGGGACTCCATGATTTATAGGAACACTGGATGAAGGAGTAAGCACATAGGAAAAAGAGAAAATCACCATGATCTAACCTTAAATTTCCCTAAATGATAACTTGAAAAAAAAAAAAAAAGAAATTCTACAATATCAAAATAGGCTCAAAATAATAACCAATCATCAAAAACTTTCTACCAACAGTATCGTATGTATCAAGCTATGAGAATGAGGGAATTTCAAACATTTACCCTCCTGTACAAATATATTGAAGTTGTTCATAAAAATTTTTTGGGGTGCTTTGAAGGAAAAAATAAAAAGAACGAAAAAGACAGAAGAGAGGTAAAAGACAAAGAGCTCAGGTAAAAATGGTGAAAGGAAAAACAAAAAAAAAATTGGAAAGAAGTTACAGCAGCCAAAAAGGTAGAAGAAGACATGGGGAAAGAAAATTTCAAAGGAAAAAAATAATGGAAAATATAAATTAAAGGATTTTTAAAAATATAAAATGAAATGAAAAATAATTAAAGGGGATCAATTTTTCAGGCCAAAAGAGAATGACATGTGGCAGCGATCGAGTAACCAACACTGCCACGTCAGCAAAAAAATTAACACTATTAATCCCAGGTATTAATATATTGGACAGAAAAAGTTCAAGTATAAATTTGGGACAAAAAAAAATCATAGATACTAATCTAGAAGAAGTGGACAAGTTCAGGTATTAATCTTATATTTAACCCTAAAAGTTATATTGCAACATTATTTAATATATTTATTTAAATATTATAATTAATATGTTATTATATATTTATAGTACAATGAATAAAAAATATTAAAACCTGTGAATAAAAAAAAAGAGTAAACTACTAAAATATTCACTTTTGTTTACCTTATGTTACATTTTAATCACTTATGTTTGAAATGTTATATTTTAATCACTTACGTTAACGTGTTGTAACATTTTAGCCACCATTGAGCAGTTAATTACCATTAACGGTATAACGGTAAGCTGAAGTGACACCTTAAATCATCATTTCAAACAAAAAAATTAGTTTAAATTATACAATTGATCCCCAAATTTTTTCGTTGTAAGCAATTTAATTTTTTTCTTGTATGTTCTTTTAACTTTCCTTTTTTTTTTTTTTTTCATTCTCTTCTACTTCTCCTTTTGTTTTCCTCCCTGTAAGCACTAAATTTTATCCGGATTTATTACGGGTTTATTTAAAAAAAATTTTAAAAAATTTTAAAAATAATTAAAAAATTACATTTTAACCCCTAAACTTTCTTGAAATTACATTTTGGCCCCAAAACTTTTCAAAATTACATTTTACCCTTAACTTTCTTAAAATTACACTTTGGCTAACAATATTACTGCATTTACAATCTGGTCCTTCGTCAAAAAATCTCCAAAAATCCGACGGATTTAGCGCACCCACCCAGATTTTAGGCCATCACCTAAGGATGGCCTCCCATACCCCTAGCCACTGCTACACTGCACAAAAACGCTATAAAAGGGATTTTTCCCCAAAAATCAAACCCTAAGCATAAAAAAACACGAAAAAAAAAAAAGAGAAAGAAAAGAGGAGGAAGAAGAAGAAGAGAGGAGAAAAGAAGGCGTCGCACACCGTAAAGGAGGCGGCGACCACGGTGGTAACACTTTGGAGAAGAAGAAAAAGAAGAAGAAAGGAAGAAGAAGAAGAAAGAAGAAGAAAAGAAAAGGAAAGAAAAAAGAAAGAAAGAAAGAAAAGAAAAAAAAAAAAAAAGGAAAAAATTTTTACAATGGTCGGATGACCCTACCCACGACCCATAACCCGACCCACGACCCACAACCCGACCCGCACCAAAAAAAAAAAAAAAAACAGCCCAAAACCAAAAAAAAAACAAAAACAGCCCAAAAAAAACAAAAAACAGCCCAAAACAAAAAACAGCCCAAATTTAAAAAAAACAGCCCAAAAAAATCAGCCCAGCAATGAAATAACCAACAGCACAGCAGCAGCCCAAAGGTAGCAGGCCAAAGGAAAAAAAAAAAAAAAAAAAAAAAAAAGGAAGCGAGTCGTGTAAATCATTCGATCAAGCCCAGTATTTTAAATTTTCGGTAATTTTCTTTTACTCACTTTTAATTTAATTCGTGTATTTTGATGATATTATTAGTATTTTTAAGCATATTTTATATTTATATTTTTAATGTTATTTTATTTAATTTTATTATTAATGATAATAATTTTAATAAATAAGGCAACTAATCGGTTTAACACTTGTCGTTGATTTCATCGCTATGTTGGGTGAATATCATCGGTTAAAGTGTTAAATACGATCACGCCTTTTAAAAAAAATCAAAAATTAAAAAATAAAATAAAATTTAGAGTTTCCAAATTCTTTGTGTTTTGAGAAAATTGTCATATTTTCAAAATTTTCGTGTTTTTACAAAAAAAAAAATTTCTTGTGTTTTAAAATTTTTGATTTTTTCAAAATTTCGTGTTTTCAAAAAAATTCGTGTTTCAAAAATTCTCGTGTTTTCAAAGTTTTCGTATTTCTAAAATTTCGTGTTTTTAAAAATTTCGTGTTTTCAAAAAAAAATTCGTGTTTCAAAAATTCTCGTGTTTTCAAAGTTTTCGTATTTCTAAAATTTCGTGTTTTTAAAAATTTCGTGTTTTCAAAAAAAATTCGTGTTTCAAAAAAAATTTCCGTGTTTTCAAAGTTTTCGTATTTCTAAAATTTCATGTTCTTAAAATTTTCGAGTTAAAAAAATTTCGTGTTTTCAAAAATTCTCGGGTTTTAAAAAAATTTTCTCGAGTCTTAAAATTCTCGTTTTTTAAAAAAAATTTCATGTCTCAATTGGATCACGATTAAATATTAAATTAAACTTGTATTTTGAAAATTAAGACAACGCGTTTAATGAGATACCAATTTTGGGCGTCATGAGGGTGCTAATACCTTCCTCATGGCAGAAGACTCGAACCCTATTTTTTCTCTGGAATTTTGACGCGGACTTAAACTCAAACCCTTTTAAAAATTCAAAAAATGATTTTTCTTTAAAAGAGGATTTATTAGGTGTCCGATCACACCTAGAAAAAAAGATCGGTGGCGACTCCTTTTTAAAATAAAATTGAAACTACTGTTTTCAAATTTTTCCTCAATTAGCGCTCAAGCCAATTTTAGGTCGCTATAGTGGCGACTCTAATCGGGACTTTTTTGAGAGTCGAGTGCGAAATTAAGCGTGTTGTCAAAATTTTCAAAACTCTTGTTTAAATTAATACTTAGTCGTGATCCTTAAATTTCGTTTTTAAAAAAAGTCATGCATTTGCATCATGTTGTAAATATTTTTCTAACTTGTTTTATCTTTTTTTTTCAGTAGCTAAGTTTTACGGTTTTAGTTTTTTTAGTTTTAAAATAAAAACGAAAAGGTTTGTGAGTTTCTCCCCACACTTGTGCACTTGCATTTTGCATAACATGAGCTCTCTACCCGGACTCAATGTGGTTTAAGTGGAAGTAAACACTATGCCTTCGTGAGTTAACTCGTCCCTCATGCAAGCTAGTGAATACTTAGGTTACATATGACTTATGCTTTCGTGAGTTAACTTGTCCTCCACATAGGCATAAGTAAATGTAATCCTCGAATTGAGCTCATGAGCCTATGATGGGCGATAACCGAGGCTCGTGACTAGCCTTAGTAGGCGACAGTCGGACAATTCGAGTACCTTTTAGAACCAAAACCGCATGTAGTGAACCGTATGAGCCACCCGATTAGAGCCATGCAGAACCTCGTCAGTTAATAGTTACCAAAATAAGTACATGGGAGAAACGCTTCTTACCTTTTATTTCTTTTACATTTACACTTTTTATGCAAGCAAATCAGGTCAGTTTAATAATTTAGAGAGGTAGATTATCGATGAGCATGTGGGGTAAGTTTATTTTGTAAATATGATGGGGTAAAAAAAAAAAAAAGTAGGTCAGGTTTCACCAAAATGCAAAATTAAATATCTTAATTTGTTAGATTTTCCATAGTTTTTCTCCGTTTATATTTGTTGTAATTACTAACCAATGTTATTTGTCTTCATTTTTATTTTTTTATCATGCATCATAGGCATCTTGTTAGGAAGGTGTTGATTAGAGATTGGTTGCCAAAAGCGGGTTTCGATGGAGGAGTCAATTACACAAGTGGCGAGAAAAATGCGTGGTCGAGACCGGTCTTTGAAAACCCGAAAGCAAAGGAGCGGTTTAAAGGAAGGATGTATTTTCAACCTTCCGAGCATGTGACCATGAATGTTAAATCGGAATAACCTCGAAGACTTGACTAGGATCTGGAAGCAGTGGGACTCGGACACTAAGGGCATCTTCCTTTGAGAAATGCGGGGATATAGCTCACTTAATCGCCGTCAACATAGGCAAACAGTTGATTCAAGCCATGGTTCAATTCGGGACCCGACTTATCAATGTTTTATTTTCAACCGGAAGATATGACTCAGACCATAGAAGAGTATGCCGCCTTGCTTGGCGTTAACAATGCACAATTCAACAAGATATATGTGAAAGAGCCCAAACCAATGACCTTCAAAAAAGCTAATGAAGTTGGCAGGAATGGGCGATACATGGGCTGAAAAGCGAGATAAAGAAAAAGAACGAAGTCGGTTGTATTCCATGGTTTTCTCTGCGAGACTTAGTTCAAAACCATCCGGATATTGTGAAGAGAGTGGATCATTTGCTTTAGCCATTTACGGATTAATTGTCTTCCCAAAAGTTCTTGGGCATATAGAAGTTGCGGTGAGTGGATTTCTTTGAAAAGTTGAGGCAAGGAATCAACCCCGTCCCAACTATCTTATTTGAGACTTTTAGATCTCTAAATTGTTGTAGGAGAAAGGGAAGGGCGTTTTATCGGATGTGCACTGACTACTCAATGTTTGGATTCGAGCCACTTACGGAAAGTGGGCGCACACCTTTCCACATGTTTTCAAAAACATTAGTTCAGTTGGAAGCTTACCTTGAGAAAGATTGGTAGAAGGATGTCCTTTGAAACAAAGACTGGGTTTGAGTTTTGAACCTCCGTGAAGATATAACTTGGAGAGCACCATGGATCATCCTTGATTCGCTATACAAATCGGAAGCCAAGATTGGGTACCTTTACTCGGGTTATGGGGAGGAGTTGGATATGCAGTTAATGGTTCAAAGGCGGTTTACTTCACGACAGTTCATACCAACTACCGGAGGATTAGCGATCGAGTTTGCTTTTACGGTGAAGGTTACATGAAAAAAGTCGAGATCTTGCAAAGTCTTGGAAGGAAATCTACCTAATGGAGTTAGCTCGTATGCGATACTAGAAATCTACCTAATGGAGTTAGCTCAGATATCTTGATACTATCACTCAAGATTATAAAATATGGAGACAAAGGCAGTGAATAGTCAACAAACCTCACTAACGGATTATACTTTCCGAATCCTTTCTCGGAAGAAATGCCATCCGAGCTGAAATAGCAAGACATGAATTTGAGCGTGAAAAGGCCGATCATTACGGGATATTAGTTCTCTTCAAGAGGAAAATTACCATTTGAAGATAGATGTTCAAATTGAAAAATCCGAAAGCGAGAAGGTCGGAAAGAAGTGAAATCATGAGAAATGACTTAAAGGATCTTCATTTGGAAAATAAGAAATTAAGAGGCACCATAAAGAATAGCGGGCTGGGCAAATCAAGCGGAATGGAAAGAAGAACTAAGCAACATCAAAGGTGGAATGGAATTACGAGAGGGAAAGCGAAGAAGGAAGAGGAAAAAGCTGCTTCGTGCTATGATAGAGTTAAGGAAGAAGAATGTTGAATCTAAAAGCTGCGTCTGCAGAATTAATGACTAGTCGGTCGAGCGTCAAGAGCTAAGAAGGAAAATACAAGATTTAGAAAATACATCGCAAGCTCATCAACAACACTTGGATACTCTCCTAAAAGCCCTAGAAGAAAAGAATGGCCGACATAGCGAGAGACATTCATGCCTCTGAAAGAGCTCTCCAAGAAAAAGATATGTATCTTGGTGGTTTGATTAATGAAATTGCAAAAGCGCTATGCAAATTGTGCAACTATCGGATGAAGCGAAGATCTCGTTACCAATTCCTCCGAGACAAGGATCAAACATGTCGAATTCCTAGAACGAGTGAAAAAACAAGGCGATGTGGCTAGGAAATTTGTGTAGCTATTGAATCGAGAGGCACAAAACTTTTGTAATAGACTCTTTTGATTAATGAAATGCCTAAATATGGGGCTATCTTGAAATCAACACCAAATTTTTGCATATTTATTCATAATTAACATCCATTTGTCATTTATTCAATCATCCATTCATTTCATATGCATATCACTCTAATCATTCAACGAGGTGAAACAAGTATAATCCACAGTTCGCGACACTACGAATCTGCGGAATCACGACATTCTTATAGGACACGTCTAAGAGCTAGAACTATGGATCTTTGAACTCAACGAAAGAATTGAAAGGATGGAAAGGACCCAAAGAGAGTTGCAAAAGCGTTGGCTAAGTCACAACAGAAGCAAGAGATCGATGGTAAGATCTCGGAGGAATCGCTTCGAGCAAAGGGATCAAATGGCCAAAATGATGGAGATGATGACGACTTTGGTCAAAGGAAAAGGACCCATGCGAGCCACGACATCACGAGCCCGGTCAAGAGTTAATCAAGATCCGCTCTATCCTCCAGGATTCACTCCATCTCACACCCATGCAACGCAAAGAGGATATCCTCAAAGGGAACTGCGGGCCTGAGAACAACGACACGCACCACCGCTCATCTAGGGCAAGGTATATTAAATGTCGAACCGGAGCCAATCCTGCCAGGCCGATTGTTCCGAGAGAAATAGCGGAGTTAAAATGGATGATCATGATGTTCGGGATAAGTATAAGAGCACGGAAGAAAGGCTTAAGGTGATAGAAGGTCTTGAAGTCTTCTGACTTTGAGCACTAAAGAGCTCGGTTTGGTGCCCGATCTAGTTACGCCTCCGAAATTTAAAGTGCGATTTTGAAAAATATGATGGAGCGAGATGTCCAAAGCGCGATCTTATCATGTTTTGTCAAAAGATGACCGTTACGTAAATGAGGATAAATTACTAATACTTTGTTTTCAAGATAGCTTGGTCGGATCGGCTCTTGATGGTATAATCAACTCGAGAGAAAAGATTCGATCATGGAAAGACTTAGCATCAGCATTTTGTGAACAATACAAGCATGTATCTGACATGGTGCCTGATCGATTAACTCTGCAGATGATGGAAAAGAAGCCGATAGAGACTTTTAGACAATACGCTCAAAGGTGGAGGGATATCTCGGCCCAAGTAGAACCCCCATTAACAAAAACAGAGATAATAGTCCTCTTCATCAACACTTTGAAAGCGCCATTTTACGATAAATTGGTAGGAAGCGCCACGAAAGATTTCGCAGATATTGTAATATCCGGGGAACTTATAGAAAATGCTATCAAGAGTGGAAGGATGGAAGGCTCAGGGTTGAAAAGGCGGTACCCATAAAGAAAAAAGAGGAGAAGCCCATATGGTGGGAGGCGAGAGACACTACACTTCTAACCCATACCCAACCCAATCACGACCCGATATTGCCCACCTTCAAACTTCTATTTTCCTCTCCAAAGCCCTTACTATCAAGCACCTCCTCCTTACCAATCTATGCCACAAATAACCAAAGACCATTCACCATGTTCCCACCAAATACCATGCACGCTCAAAGCCAACCCAAAATGAACAAAAAGCGACAAGACCCAATCCTAAAAACCTCAATTCACCCCTATTCTCGTATCACACGGAGAGTTGTGCCCAAGTTATTGGAAAAACAATTAATATCCCCCATTATATGGCACCCTTGAAGCCTCCATACCCAAAATGGTGCGATCCTAATGCTAGTTGCATGTACCATCTTTGGAAACCAGGGGCATTCTATAGAAAATTGTCTAGCCTTTAAAAGAAGGGTTCAAGGTCTTATTGATGCGAGGATTTTACGATTTGATGGAACTAGTAATGTGGTGAAAATCCGCCCCTAACCATCTTGAAGGGAATGTGAATGCGGTGACAAAAGAAGACATCTGGCAAGCTAAAGTTATGTTTCAAATAAAGACACCTCTGCGGAAGGTTTGGGAGGTAGTGGTTAAAAAGGGCCGTTTTGTTATCCCAACAAAATTTTCAAAGAAAGAAACACAAAGAGTCAATGTTTTGTGATTTTCACGGTATGGAAGGGCATGACATCCGGTCTTGTGAGGATTCAAAAAATTACTTGAGGACATGATGGATAACAATGAGGTCAAGATCTTTGATAAAATGGATGAGGTAGGAAGAGAAATATCGCCTCGATAATCAACCATCAACAATCCCTTATAGTCTTGATCGGCCTCTAGTGATTTATTACGAGGCCAAGAAGAAGAAGTCAAACCAAATGTGGTGATTGAAGTACCATCTCCTTTTCCTTACAAGGATAATAAAGCGATTACCATGGAAATATGATGTTAATATTGTCGCGTGCAGAATGTGAAAAGTCAAAACTTGTGATTGGAGATATTAGTAGAGTAGGACACTTCACGCTGACGGGAGGTGTTATTCTCGAAATGGGTGAACCAAAGAAGAAAGTGTTGACTTGAATCGAGAAGGAAAGGCACCAATGCATGATCTTGAGGTTGATGTTGAAATACTGATCTGGCAAGAGATTAAAAGACACATGAATGAGGATGAAGCACATGAATTCTTGAAGTTCATCAAACACAGTGAATATAATGTCGTGGAGTAGTTGAGCAAGCGGTAGGCAAGAATCTGGTGTTATCTCTCTTGTTGAACTCGAACCACATCGAAATGCTTTCTTTGAAAGTGTTGAGTCAAGCATATGTAGCGAAACAACGTGTCATTGAAAAGCTTGATAGGTGGGTGAATAACTTAAATGCGGATAATTTCATCTCTTTTAGTGATGACGAAATACCACCAAAGCGGTAGGGGCTCTATAAAAGCATTGCACATTACAACCGATTGCAAGGGTTATATATTCAAGAATGTGCTTATTGACAGCGGTTCTGCACTCAATGTCATGCCTTTGGCCACATTTTCTAAGTCGCCAATTGATATGTCTTATCTTAGGCCTTGTCACTCTGATGAAGGGCATTTGATGGGACACGACGAGAGGTCATGGGAAAGATCGAGATTCCTCTAGAAGTGGGCCCATGTACATATGATATCGAGTTCGGTCATGGACATCACGCCATATAATTGCCTTTTAGGGAGGCCTTGGATCCATTCTGTTTGAGGCGGTTCCTTCATCTCTCCATCAAAAGTAAAGTTTATCTGGATAGCCGCTGATCACGATCTTTGGTGAAGAAGACATTGTTGCATCTATCTCTTGGCGCACCTATATTGAAGTAAACAAAGATGCGATAGAATGTTCCTTCCGTTCCTTTGAATTTATCAATGCTACATTTGTTCTTTGAAGGAAATAAGATTCCATAAACGTCAAAGAATACCAAAATGGAATTAAAGCGATGTGGGAAAGGGAGCTCGGCGAAGAAAGGTTTGGGAAAATATCGGCAAGGATAGTTAGAGCACTAAAGCCATTACCCACAAGGCTCGACACGGTTTAGGGTTCAAGCGGGATGTACGACAAAGAAGAAAGCGATTCTGAGAAAGATCAAGAAAGGAGGATTGCAAGAGCACCATGCCAAGATTTGAGATGGAGCCCATAGCGTATCCTCCTTTGTCAAAAACATTTACATCTGCAGGAATGATGTACCTGGTGAGATAATTCACGAAGCACGCTGTTATTAATTGAAAGGGTCTTGAGCGTCGATTATAAATGTTATTGACAAAGGAGGTAATGCAATGAAGATGTTTCAATGATATGCCCTTGTCCTCCCGGATTCATTTTGAACAATTGGACTCTGTGGATCTTCTTGTAGTTTCTAAGTCCTCTTGAGTAATGCTCAATGTTAACTCTCCTTTTTGTGCCCCTAAGTAATAGTGGGATTCTTTTGTAAGAGCTTATGTTTGCTCTTTATTATTTAAATGAACATTAATGGAGGTGCATTTTGTCATAATCGTTTCATTCTCATTAACTTCATAATTATTCTCCTTCTCATGACCTATCCTTACATATATCTCATATCATGCCATAACATATACTTGTTGGTTCCAATTCTTTGATACTCCTCTATAGTTTTCTTTTCCATTCACCTTTCGGTGCTTAGATACCAACGACATGAACAATCCGTTACAAGTCCCAAATCGATTTTGAGAAAGCTATTTGTTTAGGAGAATTGAAGTCGAGGAAAATCTTGAAGATTATGTCTCGCCTCTCGACTTACAAAGAATGATAGAACGAGAAGATAAGCAGATCCTACCCCATCAAGAATCTGTTGAGACAGTGAACTTAGGAAATGAAGAAAAGAGGCAAGAAGTGAAGATTGGGACCTCCATTTGAGATAACACTAAACATGATTTGATCGCCTTGCTTTGTGAGTATAAAGATGTATTTGCATGGTCGTATCAAGACATGCGAGGTTGAAACGAGGATGTAGTGGTCCATAGACTCCCTTTGAAACGAATGCAAACTGCTTCAGCGAAGCTAAGGCGAATGAGACACAAATCTGTTAAAGATAAAAGAAGAAGTCAAGAAACAATTTGATCTGGCTTTTACAAGTCTCCAAATACCGAATGGGTAGCTAACATAGTCCCGATCTAGAAAGAGGCGGTAAGGTGCGAATGTGTGTGGATTATCGCGATCTGAATCGAGCAAGTCCTAAAGATAATTTTCCTTGCCACACATCGATACATTGGTGGATAACACAACAAAACATTCATTGTTTTCTTTCATGGATGGATTTTGGGTTATAATCGGATAAAGATGGCTCCGAGGATATGGAGAAAACTACCTTCGTAACAATGTGGGGAACATTTTGCTACAAGGTGATGCTTGTTCGGATTAAAAATCTTTGGGGCAACATATCGGAGGGCAATGGTGATGCTATTCCATGACATGATACACAAAGAGATAGAAGTGTACGTTGATGATATGATTGCCAAATCTCGGGGGGAAAGAGAGCATATTGGGAACCTCAAGAAATTGTTCGAAAGACTAAGGAAGTTCCATTGAAGCTTAATCCGATAAGTGTACTTTCAGAGCTACCTCGGGAAAATTACTCGGCTTCATTGTTAGTGAGAGAGGTATTGAGGTTGATCCAGATAAGATAAAAGCCATACAAGAATTACCACCTCGCGTACACAAAAGAAGTCGAGGATTTTAGGGAGGTTGAACTACATCGCTCGATTCATTGCTCAACTTACCAACCAGTGTGACCCAATTTTTGACTCCTTGAAAACATAATCCGGAGAGTGGAGCGATGAGTGCCAAGTGGCTTTTGACAAGATAAAAGCAGATTTGTCTAACCTCCGATGCTAGTACCGCCAACTCCGGAAGACCGTTAATATTATATCTAGGCGTGTTCGAAAACTCAATGGGTTGCGTCTTTGGGCAACATGATGAGTCGGGGAAAAGAAAAGGCGATTTACTACCTCGCAAGAAGTTCACGAATATGAAGCAAAATACCCGTCAATTGAAAAATTACATTGTGCTTTGGTCTAGGTAGTTCAAGGCTCGGACAATATATGTTGTATCATACGACGTGGTTAATTTCAAAATTGGACCCAATAAAACACATGATGGAATCACTGCACTTTTAGGAAGAATGGCACGATGGCAGATCCTACTATCAGAGTACGATATTGTATATGTGAGTCAAAAGTCGATAAAGGGGAGCGATAATGACTTCTTAGCAACTCGAACCACGGAGGAATATGAGCCATTGAGATTTGATTTCCCGAGCGAAGACTTGATGTGCATTACGAGAAAAGAGTGTGAGTCATCAAAGAGAAATCATGGAAGATGAGCTTTGATGGTGCATCAAACGCATTGGGGCATGGGATTGGAAGCGATCTTAGTGTCACCGAAGGAACCATTATCCGTTCAACGCAGATTAAATTTCTTACGTACCAATAACGTGGCGGAATATGAGGCTTGCATCATGGGACTTGCGCGACTATTGAACGAAACATCAAAATCTTAGAAGTATCTGGGGACTCGGCGTTGGTGATTTACCAAATCCGTGGAGATTGGGAAGTGAGAGATTTGAAATTGGTCAAATATCGTGATCTCGTAGCGAGCTGGTCAAAGAATTCAAAGAAGTGACTTTTAACTACTTCCGAGAAAAAAACCAATTGGTGATGCCTTGGCCACCCAGCTTCAATGTTCAAAGCAAACAGAGAAAGCGGAAATAATGCCTCTCCAAATGAGCATATATGAGGTCCACGCACATTGTTTAGCATTGAAAAGAGAGCGGATGGTAATTTGTGGTTCTATGATGTCTTAGAATATGTCAAGAATCAAAGGTATCGAGCAAGCAAATGAGAACGACAAAAGAACAATCGGAAGAATGGCGGTGGGATTTGTCCTTGATGGGGATATCCTGTACAAAGAGGAAAAGATCAAGTGCTCACGAGATGCGTGGATTACGTTGAAGCGGAAAAATACTCGAAGATGTCCATGAAGGAATTTGTGGGACGCATGCCAATGGTTTCACTATGGCGAGTGATTATGAGACTCGGTTATTCTTGGTGACGATGGAAGCGGCGCATTAGTTACGCATGAAGGTGCCACAAATGTCAAATTTCTGGCGATAAAATTCATACGACCCTTCCCTTCATGTCATGACTTCTCCGTGGCCTTTTTCTATGTGGGGCATGGATGTTATAGGCCAATTTCTCCAAAAGCTTCTAATGGCCGGTTCATTTTGTGGTTATAGATTACTTCACAAAATGGGTAGAAGCCGCTTCATTTGCTAATGTGACGAAGATGCAGGTTGTAGGTTCTAAAAAGGAAATCATATGTCGTACGGTTTGCACGAGAAAATAATTTGAGATAACGCTTTAAATCGAACAACAAGATGATGAAAGAAGTGTGCGGCGATTTCAAATAAAGCATCATAATTCCTCACCCTATCGCCAGAAAGATGAGCGGAGCGAAGAGAAGCGGCTAATAAAAACATTAAGAGGATTATTGGGAAAAATGACCGAGACATATAAAGATTGGCACGAGAAGCTACCATTCACTTTGTATGCATATCGCACATCTGTGCGGACATCTACGGGAGCAACTCCTTTCTCCCTGGTCTATGGAATGGAAGCTGTGCTGCCCATTGAAGTTGAGATCCCCTCTCTACGAGTCTTAATGGAGTCGAAACTAGAAGAATCGAATGGGTTCAAGCTCGATATGATCAGCTAAATCTTATCGAAGAAAACGCTTGAAGGCAATCATCATGGATGATGTACCGAGAAGAGAATGATCACGGCTCATGATAAGAAGGTGCGCCAAGAGAATTCGCAGAGGGAACTCGTCGAGAAAGATTCTCCCAATACAAAAAGATTTTGAGGAAAATGGGCACCAAATTGGGAAGGGCCGACGTCAGTAAAGAAGGCTTTCTCTGGCGAAGCTTTGACTCTCACCGAGATGGATGGGAAGGAGTTACCTAATCCAGTGAACTCAGATGTCGTGAAAAAGTACTATGCTAAAAAAAAAAAGAGATCAAGATGAAAACCGAAAAGGCGTCTTGATAATAATAAAAAAGGAAAAAAAAGGAAAAGATCAAGATGAAAACCCGAAAAGGCGTCTTGATAAAAAAAATCAAGACGAAAACTCGAAAGGCGTCTTGATAAACAAAAAGATTAGGATGAAAACACGAAAGGCGTCCTAATGAAGGAGGTTCGGACAAAAGGAGCAAGACGATTTGAGCGGGAGTCATGTGGCGAGATTACAATATTTGAAGCGATTTAGGAGCTCAAATCTTCTACAAGAAGCCGTGCTCGAAGAGATCCGGGATGAAGAAATGTGGAGAAGTTCATGCGTTGAATATCTAGAGCATTTGTGACAATTGAATCTGCTTTCCTTTCTTTATAATGTCTTCTTTATTGAGCTTTTCCTTGTCAATTCTCTTTGCTTATTGCTTTTGAAATAAATATGAATGTGAGGTATTTCTTTCGTACCTACTTTGCTATTTTCATGGATCTCTCATGTGTGGTTTGTCTAAATGATAAATAGTGAAATGACATACTCTAAACAAAAGGAATGTTGAGTATTACCTGGATGAGAATTTGGTAAGTACAAGAGCCTCAAAGCAAGGACAAAGTTCAACAAGGGGCAAAAGGGTGATACACGAGAAACGCAGATTACTCGAGGATGGGTACAAAACACGAAGGGAAATCAAGAATCGAAGCAATGAATGCAATCATCATGAAAGTCGAACGAAAAGAGATATCTGACAAACAAGCCCAAGGCGTATGGCATAATCATGTAGGCATAAAAGCATTTAAGACCAAACATGTGCATATCATGATAACATCATGCATGACATATCAGTATTCCATAAAGCAAAAGGTTTTGATGATAAGCTGTACCAAACCAAAGACAAGGAAGACATTCGAGTTCCACCGGATGATATGTTTTGAAATTCGGATACTTTTTAAAATTATTTCAATTTCATTTTTCAAAATCAACTCATATTGCGAGAGGTGAGTTGAGCCTTGGGTCACACGAGGTATTTTTCAATTTTCGTTTTCAAAATCAACTCATATTGCGAGAGGTGAGTTGAGCCTCAGTCACACCGAGGTGTTTTTCAATTCGTTTTCAAAATCAACTCATATTGCGAGAGGTGAGTTGAGCCTCAGGTCACACGCTGAGGTGTTTTTCAATTTCTGATTTTCAAAAAAATCAACTCATAATGCGAGAGGTGGGTTGAGCCTCAGGTCACACGTTGAGGTATTTTTTTTTTTCGTTTTTTCAAAATCAACTCATATTGCGAGAGGTGAGTTGAGCCTCGGGTCACACGCCGAGGTATTTTTCAATTTTCGTTTTCAAAAAATCAACTCATATTGCGAGAGGTGAGTTGAGCCTCAGTCACACTGTTGACGTATTTTCAATTTCATTTTTCAAAAATCAACTCATAATGCGAGAGGTGGGTTGAGCCTCGGGTCACACGTCGAGGTATTTTCAATTTTATTTTTCAAAAATCAATTCACATTCGAGAGGTGAGTTGAGCCTCAAGTCACACTGAGGTATTTTCAATTTTGTTTTTCAAAGATCAACTCATATCCAGAAGTGAGTTGAGCTTCAGGTCACATGTCGAGCTATTTTCGATTTCTATTTTTCAATAAAGAATAAATATTGGACATCGAACAAAATTTAAGCGCTTTTAAGTCTTTTGCTTCATCCTGTTTCACAACGATGAGCAAAGAGGGAAAATATAAGCACTAAATTTTGTCCGGATTTATTACGGGTTTATTTAAAAAATAAATTTTAAAAAAATTTAAAAATAATTAAAAATTACATTTTAACCCCTAAACTTTCTTGAAATTACATTTTGGCCCCAAAACTTTTCAAAATTACATTTTACCCTTAACTTTCTTAAAATTACACTTTGGCCCCAATATTCTGCGTTTACAATCGGTCCATACATCAAAAATCTCCAAAATCCGACTGATTACAAGACCCACCCCCGATTTTCCACCACTGACCTAAGGGATGGCCTCCCATACCCCTACCCACCTGCCACTGCACAAAAACGCTATAAAAGGGATTTTTCCCAAAAATCAAACCCCAAGCATAAAAAAAAACACGAAAAAAAAAAAAAAAGAGAAAGAAGAGGAAGAAGAAGAAGAAGAGAGGAGAAAGAAGAAGGCGTCGACACCGTTAAAGGAGGCGCGACCACGTGATAAAGACTTTGGAGAAGAAGAAAGAGAAGAAGAAGAAGGAAGAAGAAGAAGAAGAAAGAAGAAGAAAAGAAAAGGAAAGAAAAAGAAAGAAAGAAAGAAAAAAAAGAAAAAAAAGGAAAAAATTTTTACAATTGGCCTGACCGACCCTACCCACGACCCATGACCCGACCCACGACCCACAACCCGACCGCACCAAAAAAACAAAAAAAACAGCCCAAAACCAAAACAAAAACAAAAACAGCCCAAAAAAACAAAAAAACAGCCCAAAACAAAAAAAACAGCCCAAATTTAAAAAAAAACAGCCCAAAAAAAATCAAAGGTAATGACCAACAAAGACAAATATCAACAAAGAAATTTCAAAGGTAGCAGCCAAAGGAAAAAAAAAAAAAGAAAAAAAAAAAAAAAAGCCGAGTCGTAAATCATTCGATCAAGCCCGTATTTTAAATTTTTCGTAATTTTCTTTTACTCACTTTTAATTTAATTCGTGTATTTTGATGATATTATTAGTATTTTTAAGCATATTTTATATTTATATTTTTAATGTTATTTTATTTAATTTTATTATTAATGATAATAATTTTAATAAATAAGACAACGAATCGATTTAACACTTGTCGTTGATTTCATCGCTATGTTGGGTGAATATCATCGGTTCGTGTTAAATACGATCACGCCTTTTAAAAAAATCAAAAAATTAAAAATAAAATAAAATTTAGAGTTTCAAATTCTTTGTGTTTTCGGAAAATTGTCATATTTTCAAAATTTTCGTGTTTTACAAAAAAAATTTCTTGTGTTTTAAAATTTCCGATTTTTTCAAAATTTCGTGTTTTCAAAAAAATCGTGTTTCAAAATTCCGTGTTTTCAAAGTTTTCATATTTCTAAAATTTCGTGTTTTAAAAATTTCGTGTTTTCAAAAAAATTAGTGTTTCAAAAATTCCGTGTTTTCAAAGTTTTCGTATTTCTAAAATTTCGTGTTTTTAAAAATTTCGTGTTTTCAAAAAAATTCGTGTTTCAAAAAAATTTCCGTGTTTTCAAAGTTTTCAGTATTTCTAAAATTTCATGTTCTTAAAATTTTCGAGTTAAAAAAATTTCGTGTTTTCAAAATTCTCGGGTTTTAAAAAATTTTCTCGAGTCTTAAAATTCTCGCTTTTTTAAAAAAATTTCATGTCTCAATCGGATCACGATTAAATATTAAATTAAACTTGTATTTTGAAAATTAAGACAACGCGTTTAATGAGATACCAATTTTGGGCGTCGCGAGGTGCTAATACCTTCCTCATGAATCGACTCGAACCCTATTTTTTCTGGAATTTTGACGGACTTAAACCCGGCCTTTTTAAGAAAATTCAAAAAATGATTTTTCTTTAAAAGAGGATTTATTAGGTGTCCGATCACACCTAGAAAAAAAGATCGGTGGCGACTCCCTTTTTTAAAATAAAATTGAAACTCTGTTTTCAAATTTTTTCCTCAATTAGCGCCCAAGCGAATTTTAGGTCGCTACACTCCCTACTCCATTTCTTTTAACATAGTATTTCTATATTTTCCATTTGTTAAAACTTTTTTATGTTTATGAAAAAAGAAAAGGCGAAAGTTAAAACCAAAAGAAAGTTGCTTCACATATTCTCACCCCACAATTATAAACCCCCATTGTCCATAGTCCACAAGCTCGCCTCACTTAAAGACCTCATCAGTTGTGACTTATGGTAGTCCACCCTCAACAAAGCTTCCCGAGCCCATCCCCTTAACCTCGTAACCAACCTCGACAACCACCTTATCTATCTTACCTACAACATTCTCGCCCTCTTGAAATTACATTGTTTTACGGATTCTTCAAACGAGCTTGACATTCTCAATGACTAAAATGGCCACCATATGAAACTTACATCAACTTTACCCAAACCAGTTTGATTCCATGCTCTCTTTCTCACTTCGGTTCATCCATGCTCGGCTTCCAATCAAGCTTTCTTGGGAATATCCAAGAAGATTTAGATCAATTTTATTATTTGCTTAATTTTATTTATCAAAAAATAAAAGAAAAATAAATTAATAATCTACACAATTTTGTAAAAGTTTGGAAACGGAAAAAAAATTGTTTTGAACATAAAGAATTCAATTTATGTTTAGACATGATTAAGGATATGACTTTTTATATTCATTAGTTAGATCTAGTATTAGTTTGAAATTAGTTATATTCAAATAGAGATTTGATTAAGAATGATTGATATTCGATTTTGAGTGAAATTCAATTTAGGAATCATGTGAAAGATTATTTGGTGGACAAAGATTATGTTTCTGCAGTGAAGAATATGAGAAGAGAGAAAAATAAAAGGGAAGAAGAAAAAAAAAAAATTAAATTGTTCAAAAAATAAAAGTATAAGGATTAGTTTTAAAAGTTGAAAAGTAGAGAAAAAAATACGTTAAAAGAAATAAGGAAGAGAGGAAAACAGAGGGAAAAGGAGAAGAGAATGGAAAATGAAGAAATAAAAAGGAAAGTTAAAAAACATAAAAGAAAAAATTTAAATTGTTCAAAATAAAAAAAAATTATAGGGACCAATTGTATAATTTAACCTAAAATTTTCGTTGAGATAATGATCTAACGTGCACGCCAAATTACATTTACACCATTAATAGCAATTAATGCTTAGTAACTAAAATATTACAACATGATAACGTAAGTAACTAAAATAGAACATTTCAAACATAAATGACTAAAATATAACTTTAGACAAATAAAATGACTATTTTAATAATTTACCTTAAAAAATAAATAGTTTAAACTCTTTTAAGTCATTGTAAATGGAAATATAACGCATTGGTGATAATATATATTAATTTATTAAAATTATATTATTAAAGTTATTTCTAAGAGTTTAAAATTAAAAAAAACAATAAACAAAAAGAGAAAAAAACTATATAAATAAAAAGCAAGAATGTAATAGGAAAAAAGAAACTTCACTTGGTTGACTGGTGTAAAATGTTCCAGGAAAAAATCCACCTTCAGTGAGGTGAAAATCACTTCAAACTCACTGAACCCTGTTACTCAAAGGGAAATTCTCGCATGTTTGTAATAAAAACAAGGTTATATGTTGATTGATTTTTACTACATACGAGAAAGCTTATTTAATATCTAAATTTAACAATTGTTTTAACGTTGAAGTTTAAATTTTTTTTTTTGATCTAATTTATTTTCAAGGAAATATCATGGATTAACTTAAAAAAAAAGTTTAAGCTTCTGAGAATAATTTAGACAAAAAAAAGTTTAAGTCTCAGTATGAGAATAATTACCAAGTTTAGATACTAACTTGGACTAAAAAAAGTTAAGCCGTAATATAGGAACACTTACAAGTTTAGGCCCCAACCAATGCGTTAACCCTTTTTATTATAATGTTGTAAAAAAAAAAAAGTTTACGCCTCCAATGTGAAAACAATTGTTCAGTTCAACGACTAATTTTAATAAAAAAAAATTTCAAGCTCAATATGAGAATAATTGTCAAATTCAAGGACTAATTTGAATAAAAATAAGTTCAAGCTCAATATGAGAATAATTCTCAAGTTCAATGACTAACTTGAGTTAAAAAAAAAAAGTTAAGCTTTAATATTAGAACACTTGCCAAGTTTAGGCCCAAAATAGTACATTAACCTTTTTTATTATAATGTTGTAAAGAAATATTTCTTATATGAAGCATGTTTTAAACTTATTTTCCAGAACATAATTTTTTTTTTGGATGGGTTTCTCGACGCCTATAGGTTTCGAGGTCCCTTATTCTTTACTATAATCATGGAAAAATATATTCTATGAAACCAAAAAACAAATCAAAATTTAATAAATCTCATTTTCTCTCAAAATTGATAAACCTTAACCCCATTCTAGTTATTTTCAAATTTTAGTATAAATTATTTTATCATGTAAGTGTGTTTTTTTTCTTCATTTTTATGATATTAGTGTAGTTTAAATTGTTAAAAGTTATTTGGAAAATATTATTATTTTGTGTTTACCAATTCATGATAGTAAATTCATAAGAGCTTTTTAGCCAATATTATGCTTGTATAGTTATTACCAATTATTGAATACGTTATACGAATAACTATTATCAATTGTTGAATACATTATATGTATGTTATAAGGAAGTTGTGTTATTGATTTTGTTTGACATTGTAATAAGTTGGTATTAATTTTGTTGAATTCTTTGTTATTAAGAATTGTTTAAACGGTTATTATTGTTTTTCATGTTAAAGATTTAAGATTTGATAGACTCAAACGACAAGATGGTGAACCGATTTATGGGTCAAATCCATTTGAGTGGATATATTATTTCAACTAAGGATGGTGTCATGTTCCAATATGAAGCTCCTTTTTCAACTTGACATTTAAGAATGATGTTATTTTAGAAGACATGAAAAGAATGATTCTTAGGAAAATTCAGGTTGGAGGTATTAAATGAATACTCGATAGAGATATTAAGTGGATATTCAATTTGAAGTATATATTTGTGAGGTAAAGCAAAAGAGGTTGTGAGTATTTCACTGTGGATCTTAATGACAATGAAGATGTTAAGACGATGGTGTTTGGACACCAAGAAAGTGGTGATGTTGCAATGGATTTATTAGTGGAGGTTAAAGATGTTCTTGTTTGTGGATACAAAATTTCCAATTATCCAAGCTTACCAATGATCTCAATGGCAACATATCAAGCAAAGATTTTCCCAATCGATAAATTTCCTGATTTAATACCCCATAGTCAACAATGCTCGATATTTATGAGTTGTATGAAAGGATGACAGATACAATTTTAGAGGACTTGAACCGGTCATAGCATATCATTTGAAGATGCATACATATTACGAAAAGATATAAATATTATGAGATAATTTATTTTAGGAGTAGTTTTCTATATTATAGGAAGTAGAGGGCAAATAGGATTGGTTTTCTATAATATAGGAAGTAGAGGGCGAATATGAGTAGTTTTACTATTTCGATTCCAAGTGCAATGTGGCATATATTTATAAATATATATTCTCTTATGTTGATGAATGATATTTGAGACTTTACCCTACTATTTTCAGTGTATCATAGAGTTAAAACCCTAAAATACCATAACTCAAATTAAGATGACCACGCCACCACCACCGTCGTCAAACAAGATTAAGGCTAATTCACCATTTTTTTCTTGGTCCGCAGGACCGTCCAAGATATTTCATCACTCCCGTGCATCTCCGTCTTGATAATTTCAATGATTGGACGCACACTATTCGTTTGCCTTTGTCCTCTTGGCATAAGTTTAAGTTCCTTGATGGCACAATAGTCGACTTGACACTATCATGCACAAAAAAGGTTTGGGTTTGTATATAATGTATGATTGTTTCATGTCTTATGAATACCATCGATCTGGAGGTTAGATCTATGCTTTTGAATTACGACAATGCAAAATTACTATGGGATAATTTGAATGAAAGTTGTACGATTTTTAATGGTCTAAGAATACAACAATTAAAAATAGATATTGCTGGTTGCGAACAATCTAAAACAATGAATGTAGTAATATATTTTAGCAAGTTGAAGGTTTTATGGGATGAACTGAGTAATTATGAACCTATATTACATTGTAAGTGTGGTAAGTGTATCTGCGCTCTTGGCAAGGCATATGAGAAACATAAAGAGGAAGAACAACTTTATCAATTCTTAATGGGTTTATACTTAGAATATTACAGCCAGATTTGCTCAAATTTGTTATCTAAAGAGCCTTTTCCTAGCCTTAATCGAGCGTTTCATTAGGTTTTTCAAGATGAAAGAGTGCAAGGAGCTGCTCATATTAAATACGAGAAATCGAATATTGTGGGGTTTGCTATTCGCACAAAGGTCACGAGCGTGGTCGAGTTGATAAAGTTGACAAGTCGGGCTTGGTCTATTCACACTACCAGCGCTCGGATCATGATGTTGAAAGTTATTTTTGGTGATCGGTTACCCGGATTGGTGGGAGAGCGGTATGGTCCACCTCCAAAGTTAGAAGCTAAGGGCATAAGTAGTGCTCGTGGAAAGACGTTTGCCTCTCGCCCTTCACCTGTTGCTTTTCGGGATCGAGGGGGTTGATAATACTCTAGGATGACATATTTTTATGTATTAATTATATGTTTATTTTGATTATGATCCTACTAATTTGAGCTATTTATGGTTTTTTATCTTACAGGGACTAAATTGAAGACAAAAGGAAATTTAAGGATAAAAAGTGTTAATTTAAAGTTAAATTGGGCCAACATGCGAAGTAGGAGAGAAGTGGAGCCAAAAATGCAAAGTGTGGAAGATTTTGGGAGCAAAAATGCAAAAGAAGAGATTTCATAACATAAGACTCTATTTTAATTCCAATTATATTAGGATAATTATTAAGGATTACTATTTAGATTTAATTTTAGCTTTTATCTTTATTTATCGTTATTTATCTTTAATTATCTTTATTTACTTATATTTATCTTTTAGAATTTAATTAAAAATAGACTAGGTTTTCTAGTACTATAAATAGGGGATGGAGTGACACAAATTTGACTCATCTTTCTGAAAACACTCCCTCTCCCAAAAAGTTTAGCCTTTTGTTCTTTTCATATTTTTCCAATAAATAGTCCATTTCCATTATATTTATTTATTTTTCCCCAAAAAGCATGAGTCACTAAATTTATCTAGCCGAAGGTTGTCAAAGTTCCCCAAAAAGGGTTCATGAGGCTTAGAATCCGTACGTATCCTTTTCAACTAGTATTCATCGTTTCTCCACATTACGAGGCTGACACTTCTGTCCATGTCCCTTAAAATGTGATCTTTTCAACGTGTGCAAGGAATGGCCAGTTTGTATATTTTGGGAAGGTTGCACAGTTGGTTCATTAGCTTACTGCATCATAGGTTGGCGAGCCCAAGAGACAAAATGGTGTGGCATTCGCCATTGAGAAATGATGATGTAGCATAAGATGGTTTCACAGAAATGATTGTTGGCTAGAGTCAGGCTCCTCTAACTCGTAAGTCTAAATTCTTGGAGCTAGTGGTCATAGGCATCCTCTTCCACTATAACTAGCTTATTCTATTTGAGAATGATCACATAAAAACTGAGGATTAACCCAAGGAGGATCAAGACAACTGGAGGCTGGAACCTCTCTATAAGAACTTTTTTTCAACTCTATTTATCTCTACTATTTTAATTTTAATTTTCAAAATTTCAATTAAATCAAAACTTTTAATTCTATTTTTTTTTATTTTCCTAGGTACACAAGTTTTCTTGGTGACGATTCTGTCCAGGATTTCGAGGAACAAGCAACTGAGCAAATCCAGTCCCTGAGGATTTGACCCTACTTACCTTATACTATTCTTTTCATTATTTTATAGGAATAGGATATATTTGGTGTTCTCAATGACCGCATCAAATTTTGGCATCGTTTTGGGGACTAGTAACATACTAATCTTGTTTCTTATGACCAGGTCTGCTCCAAAAGTTAGGGGTTGGTAGTTTTGCTTAAATTCATGTTGTGCTTATTTGGCTAGCTATTTGAGTGTGTTTGGGTGCTATAGAGGCCGGGTTCGAGGTTGAGTCTTGGAAAAATTTTGGTTTTTGACCCTAAAGGGGAGAGGGCTGTTGAAAGTAAGGCTCAAGTATAATTGTGTGTGATTATGTAGCATAAGATGAGCTGGTAGCTCAGTGGCAGTGGCATCTTTGGAAAGGCTTGGAGAGTGGGGTTCGAATCCCACAAGCTACAAATGGTAGCTTTTATTTTATGACTTGAGAGGGGAGGAAGCAGAGTTCAGATCAAAATCTTCAATGGGAGTTGGAGACTTGGTCAAATGTTTCAAATGGGTGGAGGAGAGGAATTGTAAGAGCAAAATGGGAGAAAATCAATAAGAATATGTGTGTGAGAAGTGTTGGCCGAAAGTGGGAAGCTAGCTAAAGGGAATTTTGGCTGAAGAGGGGGTGGATAGCATTTTCGATCATTTTGTGTAAGTGTAGAAACCAAAACTTTTCTTTGTTTTTGATTGTTCCTTTCAGGTCTTTTTCTGAAGTGTCGTTTTAGGTATTTTTCTACCATTCGGGTTTGTGTATTTTCTTCTTTTCTCTTCTTGACCTCTGCCGAAATTCAATTCTATTTCCTCTACTTTTCTACATTTTTTGTTGTGGCCATTCAGTGAGCCGTTAAGCCTATTTTCTTCCACTTTCTTCTCTTCATTACATCATTATTTGCTACTCTGTCGTTAAGCATGTTTCAAGTTGCTACTCTTTACAGTCGAACCTCCCTTTCCCATTTGGTTCTTCTCTGGTCGAAGGTAACGTCTTCTTTTCCCCTTATTTTCTTTGCTTCCCTCTCTTTGCTCTGCTAAAGCCAAAACACTTAGTCTTAACTCCTTATTTTCTTGGTCGAATCTACTTACTCCTCTCCATCTCGAACCCCTTTTGTTCTCTTTTGTGAGGGCCGAAACTTTGTTGGAAAACTACCGATTTTATGGTGTTTTGGTAAAGGGGTAGTAATGCTAGTAATTCTTGTAATCCGGTTATAGTTGGATCACTTGTGATTATTCAAACAGACTTCAGTCTCTCCTCGGAGGGGGCCAAATATTGAAGGATTACTAACACTCTTTTGTTCATCAAATATTGTTAGGGTCTTTGATAAACCGCAAAAGTAACATATTTTAATCCCATATTTAGTATGCTTTTGGATGAAATTATCCTCAATTTATGTAAAAAGATGCTCTTAATCCTTTCTTTTCATGTCTTATACTCAGGAGAACACCTAAGGATAAAAAGAATGTAAAATGGGCTTAAAACGGACCAAATTAGGCCAACCCAAGAAGTCGACACAGCCTGGGCTTTATTCCACACGGCCGTGCCTTGCTATCCACCTAGAACACGGTCTGTCACCAATTTACACGGTCGTGTCTCGTCGACAAAATGCCCAACATGGCCTATCCCTGATTTGCATGGTTGTTCCCCAATCGACAGACCCGAAGCACGGTCTGACCCTCGACTTGCACGGACGTGCCACGGCCATGCCTAAATCAACAGAATAGAGACACGGGCTGAGCCTCAATTTACACGGGCGTGCCTTAGCCGTGCCCCTGCTGCGGGAAAGAGCAATTTCACTTGGAATAGGATGCTTGGAGCCCAAGAAATGCAATCCTAAGTCTACTCAAACACCTAGGACGAATTATACCTAAATTATGAGTACTTAGGAGACAAGTAAAGCATCCCAAAGTCTATAAAAACACCCCAAGGCGGCTATTCAAGGGGTCGATCATTGAGTAGAGTTTTCTGCCAAGCCTTTCTCGTTTAGGGATTGTCTCGAAGATAGCCAATTGATCCATCTCAAAGAGTCGGAGTTCTACTCAAGACGGAGGATCTCCTCTTCAATTCCTTTAGGGGTTTTAGGGATTTCTTATGTTTTGTTTTATCTTTTCTCTTGAGATGTTTTCTTATTTAGTTAAGAACTAAACCCCTCGAGATACCAAGGGATGAAACCTATGATGGATTTTGTTATTTAATTCTTTGGTTTATATTATAAATACTTAGTTTGTTCTTAATTATGTTGCTTAAATTTATTTGATGTGCTTAGGTGGAGGAGGAATAGACCGCCCAAGAGTAGATCTAGCATAATTAAGCGGAGTTGATCGAGCGCCTAGAGATAGGGTTACGAGATTTTGCCGGATTAGGATGAAACCTAATATGGGAGTCTATTGATTGATTTATCGCTTCCTTAGGGGTTATTATAAGAGAACGAGAGTTCCACTAATTAACCTAAGGTTAGACATTATTCACTTCGAGAGAAAGTTTAATATAGGTTAGGAGTCTCACGGATCAAGCTAAGTAAAGAAATCATATGAATTGAAAAGGTAGATAATAAGTGAAGTCATAGGTGGATTCTTCCCGAAGGAATCGTCTTTATCAATTAAGTTTTCTTTAAAGTCTTTTCCCAAAGTTTCATTCTTTGTCTTTGCATTTAAGTTTAAGTATTTATTTGTTTTAGATTAATAAGCCAATCACTCCATATTTTAGGTTAAATAATATAAAGAAAGTGAGTAGTAGTACTTTTAGGTTCCTTAGGTTCAATAAGATATTCTTGCCTGAGCTATACTACTGTTCGATAGGTGCGCTTGCCTCTATCGTTGTCATGATCGACCAAGGTCGATCACTCCTTTATAAATTTTAAAAGTAGACTGCTTTTGTAGCGATCATGTTTTTGGCACCGTTGCCGGGGACTCCTAAAATATTAAGAAAACTCTATTTCTATTAGTTTAGCCATTATTTTTTATTTTTAATTTCTCTTATTTTTATACATATATTTTTGTTTTTCTAAATTTCTTCCTTTCTTTTCATAGCAGTACATCTAGTTTATGACTAGAAGAAACCGAGAGGACCATTAGAATCTGAAAGTGACATTGAAACTACCTTCGCAGAAATTGCAAAGAAATTAGACGAGCCCTAGACTATCAAAGAGGAGAACAAAGAAGGATCCAATACTCTTGAAGGGATGGACGAAAACAATCCACCGCCAAATGTGCAAGAAAAGAATGCTCTTCGTACTATGTATGATTATGCTAAACCTAATTTAACAGGAGCAGAATCTAGCATTGTTAGGCCCGCTATAGTTGCTAATAATTTTGAATTAAAGCCTAACACAATACAAACAATTCTACAATTTGTTCAATTTGATGGCTTGCATTTTAAAGATCCAAACACTCATATATCTAATTTTTTAGAATTCTGTGATACCTTTAAAATAAATGGCTTTTCTGGCGATGCCATACGTTTTTGATTATTTCCTTTTTCATTAAGGAATAAAGCAAAGCAGTGGTTGAACTAGTTACCATGAGGATCAATCACCACATGGGATCAAATGACCGAAAAATTTCTTTTAAAATATTTTCTACCAGCTAAAATGGCCAAATTTAGGAATGATATATCTTCTTTGTGCAGAATGACGTTGAAACATTATATGATGCATGGGAAAGATATAAGGATCTCCTAAGGAGAGGCCCACTCCACGGATTACCTATGTGGCTTCAAGTCCAAACTTTTTACAATGGTGTAAATTCTCCAACAAGGCAAATGATTGATTCATCAGCCGGTAGAACTCTGATTAATAAAACTCCTGAAGCGGCTTATGATTTTATTGAGGAGATGTCATTGAACACCTATCAATGGCAAATTACAAGGACTAAACCGACAAAATCAGCCAGAGTTTTCAACATAGACGCAGTGACAATGTTGTCAACACAAATGGAGTTAATGAATAAAAAGCTTGATAATTTATGTTCTTCACAGGTATATCCAGTCATGCAATGTGAAGCAAGCGGGAATGTGGCAAATTCTGAGTACCCATCTTACCATCCAAGAGTAGAAAACGAGCAGACAAACTATATAGGTAACAATTTCAGATCTAATAATCCTTATAGTAACACTTACAATCCAGGTTGGAAGAACCACCCAAATTTTTCATGGGGAGGACAAGGAAATCAAAGGAAGCAACCTCTTCCAAATTATAAAAATCAACCTTATCCACCGAAAAAGAAGCCGAGTCTTGAAGAGATGTTGAAAAAGTTCATGGAAGACACAGATGCCCGTCTCCAAAGAACTGATACAATGATTGATAACCAAGGAATATCGATCAAAGAAATCAAGGAACAAGTCAAGGAAATCACTAGGTCAGTGGGACAACTTGTTTCAGAATGTCAACAAGGACGTCTACCAAGCAACACAGAAATAAACCCAAAAGAACAGATACAAGCCATCACATCTCAAGAGGATACAAAGGTAAACAAGCCCACCCCAGTACAAGAAACCAAGGAAGAAACTGGTAAAATTGAGGTAGCACAAGAAAAAATGGTAATTAAAAAGTACCACCCTCGAATATCTTATCTCGAAGCATTGAAAAGAGATGATTCAGAGGAACAATTTGGTAAGTTTCTAAAACTTCTAAAGAAATTGCACATTAACTTACCTCTTCTTGAAGCTCTTTTTCAGATGCCCGACTCAAGGAGATTTTTAAGATAGCTCTTAACAAACAAACGCAAAATAGATGAAGAGCACCATGTGGAACTTAACGCAACATGCTCAGCAATGCTACAAAACCGACTACCGCAAAAATTAAAAGATCTAGGGAGTTTTACGATTCCATGTTTAATTGGTAGTTTAACTATTGATAATGCATTAGCTAATTTAGGGGCAAGTATAAATGTCATGCCTTATACACTGTTTAAATGACTAGGTCTAGGGAAGCCCAAACAAACTAGGATGAGTATTCAACTAGCTGATAAAACTGTTAGAATTCATAGGGACATTATTGAAGACGTTTTAGTAAAAATCGATAAATTAGTTTTCCCAGTAGATTTTGTTGTTTTAGACATGGATGAGGAAAATTCAATCCCTTTAATTTTAGGAAGACCTTTTCTTGCAAATGCCAAGACTAAAATTGATGTTGCCACATGAGAACTCATACTTCGTGTAGGAAATGAATTAGTCAATCTTCAAGCTCTCGACTCAGCCAGAACCACAGAAGATGAAGGTAAGAAAGTCGTTTCAATAGATAATCAAATTATTCAACCTCCATCGTAGGAAACATCACGAAGCATCAAAACTGAGCCAACACAAAAGCGTATGATCAACAATTTAGAAGAGCAGAAGATATACACCAAAGAAAAGCGGATCCTCATGAAGTGAAACCTAAGGAACCACCAGAAGAGCTCATAGGAACATCCAATCACTTTAAAATAGGAGACCGGTCTTTGTTAGACAAAGCCGATCTTCACATCACTTCAACATACTTGAGGACAAAGGGAGAAATTCTTCCTAAGGTACACGAAATCTTCCCCCACAACACAATCGAGGTAAGTAACCCAAAATTTGATAAATTCAAGGTAAATGCTTCTCGACTCCAACTTTTTCATGAAAATAAAATCGCAAGCATGAGGAAGATATTCAAACCTTTAAACCTCCTTGAAATTTTCAAACATGAGGACATTCTAGCTTAAGACTATAACGAGCGCTTTTAGGGAGGCAACCCAACATTAACACTATTTATTTTTAAATTTGTTTTAGTTTCTTTTCTTTCCATCTTTCTTTCCTAAATATTTTTGAAACTAACACAAAGTGTAGATTTACACACGACCTTACACACAGTGTGTCCGTGGTCGTGTGGACCATCGAATCGCCACATCGACAAGAGCGGGGCCATGCTAGTCACCCAACCACTCCCCAACATCACGAGTCCAACCACCCTGAAGCACGGGTGTCAACAAAACAAGCACGGGCGTGCCTCTGAACCGTGTATGGATACTGCCTTTCTCAAAACGGGCATGTAAGAAGCAACACGCCATTAGCCACGACAGTGCTAGGCAGCCGTGTGAATCGACACACCCTCGGCACATGGGCATGGGAACAAGCCAGATTTGAAATTTTATTTAAAACCCCACAGCCCGTCTTCTTTGTCCCATCTTCTTTCTTATTCCTTCTTTCTCTTTTCTTTTAAAATTTTTTTCCCTATTCATAGAAAAGATCCAAGACACTTGAGCAACACAAAGATCATGCCGAAGAAACGTAAGCATCATCTCCTTAGAGGAAACCTCAACATGAGTTCATGCCGGTAGCTTCACTTAATTGACACGCCAAAGGTCTTGGAAACCTTTTCGGTTCTATTTTTCTTTTCTCGTCTCCTTTATTTTCCTTATTTATACTTCTTTTCTGCTTAATTTATTTTATTTCATAGTAGTTTTTTGATTTTAAGATCTAAAGGCTGCTAGGGAATCACACACCACAGCCTTCGAGGTCACACCCACTTCGCAAACCATCCAACAATAAGGACTCCTTAATCTATTAGTCTTTTCTTTCAGTTTCAGTTTTCTTCTTAGTCTCCTTCTTTTTATTTCCTTAATCTTTAAATTCATTATTAGTATTATATTATTATTTCTCTAGATCTCTTGGCTATATCTTCACAGCTACCCAATTTCTTCATCTAGCAAATTGCTTCTGTAGCCACTCCACCGTGCCCATAGAAAACACCATCACCGCCACCAAAGACGCCAGGGATCATCCAAATTTCAGGGAGTATTACTTTCCCCACTTCTCTTTTTGATTTGGTACATAAATTTTATTATGTATCTTTGTACATTGAGGGCAATGTACATCTTAAGTATGGGGGTAGTAGTGCTTAACTTTTTTGCATAATTCTCAAAACTCTGAAATTAGTCTTGATCTTAAGTATTTTTCTCATATTATTAATTAGGATGAAATTTATAAACTAAGTCATAGTTAATTGTGCATTCATGATTAAATTTGAAGGATACTAGAGAATCGAGCATGATAAGTCTACTTTCTAAAATTAAAAAAATTGATGGGTCGTTGAACTGAATTTGAGTATCACCTTGAAGTCCAAAATTTATAAGGATTCACCCATAATTTTTTGTGAGATTTTGAGCCTTATAGAGCATGTACCCTTTTTCGTGCTCACTTTAATTGATAATGAGTGTGTCAACTTTGAACTGTTATTCTAGAACTTGTCTCGTTTATACATGTCAGGACCACATTAATGATTTGATACACTGAGATGATAAAGGCACCTAGGTTTGAACCCGTTCACTACGCTAAAAAGCCTACCCATACAAATTAACCCCTAGTGAACCCCATTGAATCCTAACAACCTTTTTATTGACTCGCCCACTAATATTAACCCAAAATCCCTTTGTATTTATTATTTCCTTTGACTACCAAATTGATTTGATCAATCTTCTAATTAGGTTATTTCAATCACCAAAGTTCCTTCTTTATGTTTATTTTTTTTTTTTAAAATTTCAAGTATATATTCAATAGTAGTAGTATATAAAAGAGCTTAGAGAATTTAAACTCCAATTGTTGAAGAAAAAGCTCGTGTTAAAGTATTATCAAAACACTCCTTACTATAGAGTAATTATCAACAGTGATATTATTATTTTTCATTCGAAGTCAATATTCATATTTAGTTCAATGATTCTAGTTATGTAATTTGTCAAGTCAGTCTCGATTATAACCACTAATTAAGCCTGTACCCACACCTTTAACCCTAGCCCCGTTACAACTCTGATTAAATACCTTTTGATTTATGTATCATCTCATATAAAGTGGTGGAGATTTGGTTTTCAGGCAAGCCTATGGGATTAACTTTTTAGGTTCGACTTATGAGTGCTTATTCTTAAACCTTAAACACTTCGAGTGATTTGAGTGAATCTTTTGTGAGGATGTCAATCCTTGTCGGTTTTGAATTAAAGAAAATTACTTAGATAAGAGGAGACACCTATGTTTTCATGCTACAAAATCATGACTTATCTCATTTGAAAATTTAGGGCTCTTTGAATTAAATTATCCATGTATAAATTATCTATGAATTATGATGAGGCATTATTAATAGGAATTATGAATTATGGAAAGTTTGTTTTAATTGTAAGTTGAGAACTTTGCTTGAGGACAAGCAAAAGCTTAAGTGTGGGGGTATTTGATAAACCGTAAAAGTAACATATTTTAATCCCACATTTAGTATGCTTTTGGATGAAATTATCCTCGATTTATGTAAAAAGGTGCTCTTAATCCTTTCTTTTCATGTCTTATACTCAGGAGAACACCTAAGGATAAAAAAACGTAAAACGGGTTTAAAACGGACCAAATTAGGCCAACCCAAGAAGTCGACACGGCCTGGGCTTTATTCCACACGGCCGTGCCTTGCTATCCACCTAGAACACAGCCTGTCACCAATTTACACGGCCGTGTCTCGTCAAAAAAATGCCCAACATGGCCTATCCCCGATTTGCATGGCTATGCCCCAATCGACAGACCCGAAGCATGGCCTGACCCTCGACTTGCACGGGCATGCCACGGCCGTGCCTAAATCAATAGAATAGAGACACGGGCTGAGCCTCAATTTACATGGACATGCCTTAGTCGTGCCCCTACCGTGGGAAAGAGTAATTTCACTTGGAATAGGATGCTTGGAGCCCAAGAAACGTAATCCTAAGTCTACTCAAACACCTAGGATGAATTATACCTGAATTATGAGTACTTAGGAGACAAGTAAAGCATCCAAAAGTCTATAAAAACACCTCAAGGCGGCTATTCAAGGGGTCGATCATTGAGCAGAGTTTTCTTTCAAGCCTTTCTCATTTAGGGATTGTCTCGAAGATAGCCAATTGATCCATCTCGAAGAGTCGGAGTTCTACTTAAGATGGAGGATCTCCTCTTCAATTCCTTGTGGGGTTTTAGGATTTCTTATTTTTGTTTTATCTTTTGTCTTGAAATGTTTTCTTGTTTAGTTATAAACTAAACCCCTCAGATACCTGAAGAGGATGAAACCTATGATGGATTTTGTTATTTAATTCTTTCAGTTTATATGATAAATACTTAGTTTGTTATTAATTATGTTGCTTAAATATATTTGATGTGCTTAGATGGAGGAGGAATAGACCCTGCCTAAGAGTAGATCTAACATAATTAAGCGGAGTTGATCAGGCGCCTAGAGATAGGGTTACGAGATTTTGCCAGATTAGGGTGAAACCTAATATGGGAGTCCATTGATCGATTTACTGCTTCCTTAGGGGGTTATTATAAGAGAATGAGAGTTCCACTAATTAACCTAAGGTTAGACGTTATTCGCTTCAAGAGAAGGTTTAATATAGGTTAGGGAGCCTCATGGATAAGCTAAGTAAAGAAATCATATGAATTGAAAAGGTAGATAATAAGTGAAGTCATAGGTGGATTCTTCCTGAAGGTATCGTCTTTATCAATTAAGTTTTCTTCAAAGACTTTTCCCAAAGTTTCGTTCTTTTGTCTTTGCATTTAAGTTTAAGTATTTCATTTGTTTTAGATTAATAAACCAATCACTCCATATTTTAGGCTAAATAATAGAAAGAAAGTGAGTAGTAGTACTTTTAGGTTCCTTGGGTTCGATAAGATATTCTTGCTTGAGCTATACTACTGTTAGATAGGTGCGCTTGCCTCTATCGTTGTCGCGATCGATCTCTGTGTTCGATCACCATTTTATAAATATTAAAACTAGACTATTTTGCAGTGATTAGTCTTGATTTTCGTAGCCAAGGAATAAGGCCGATTACTTGGCGCACTGAAGGAGATCGCATTCGTGGTAAGTGAAGTTAGTCCAGTAGGATGTTTTCATTGTTAAGGTTATCAAATGATGAGACTAAATTTTGATCAACCGTTACTATAAGTGGCTGGGAAGCGATTGAAACCACAACTCGTAATCAAGGTGTGTAATCTCGCACCTTTGTTTATTCTGACAGTACAATGTGCTGTGAATTGGCTAAAAGCCGAAATACCGACAAGTCGAAATATCGACAACTGAGATCATTCGAGCGTACGAGTGCTCATAGAGACAAACTGAGCCGCTAGTGAAGGTGATAGATCGTTGGGAGTGTCACGAACTCTCTCGCTGATTTGAGGCCATAATGGACCTTGTTAAGCCGAAACGGGCTAAGTGGGCCCAATTGGTTAACGGGCCCACATGAGCAAAATCGATTGAAGTAGTCGAATGAGTGATGCAGCTGTGAAGTTTGTATAACTGAGACCGAAATGACCTGAATGGGCCACACGAGCGTGTGGGCCCGTTTGGGCCGAAATTAGATTTTATGCCCAATTACACTGTAATGACCAAAAAGGGAACATGTGTCGTCCGAGGCGATAGTGAGCCTTCGAAAAGGCCGTTAGACGATAAATTATCAAAATACCCTTAGCGAGTAAATTACTGACGTACCCTCAGTGGGAAAATTACCGAAATACCCTTAGTGGGTAAATTACCAAAATACCCTCATTGGGTAAATTATCAATTACCCTCAATGGGTAAATTATCGAAATACCTTCGATGGGTAAATTACCGAAATACCCCCAAGGGGTGAAGTTACTGTTTTACCCCTAAATGAAAAAATGACCATTATGCCCTTGGTGATAGTTAAACATCGTTTATGTGATTTTGTATATTTGTTTATAATCGTAATACACTGCATTCATAACATATTGCATTGGGTTGGGTTTGTTGATTGGAGGAAGTATCGTTCTAGTGGCTCTACCACATACCGTTCTAGTGGCATTGCCACATACCGATATAGTGGCTTCGCCACATGTTCTTAATTTAGTGGCTCAACCAAATATACTGTTTTTAGCAGCTTGACTGCATTATTGGAGAGTTTTGGCTGGGTGGATTGACATGGTCCCCACATGGTGTGTTGGTTGGTATGGGTGGAGAGTTAGTTGGCTGGATAGGATTGGGGTAGGTACATACTCATTTGCATTGAGATGATTTGGGGCTTAGGCCCAGCTGGTTACCGAATAGGGCTTAGGCCCAGTCCGAGACCTTATGGGCTCAGGCCCAGATTATGACCATTATAGGGGATTACACACTGAGTTCTCATAACTCACCCCTTTCTTTTAACCATGCAGGTAATCCCCAGCATTAAAGGATTTGGAGCTGCGGAGGACTCGGATGTGCCATACGTCAGATTTGTTAATGATCGAAACATAGCAATTATGGTTAAATTTATTTTAAATTATTTTTTTGGGGTTAATATTTTATGTAATAAGGCCATTGGGGTTTTCTTTTTAACTTTCATTTGGTATTTCTTTTAGTTATGAACTGCTAAACAAGTAAAGATGGGTTTTTTTTAAGTTTTTTTTAAACAACAACTATTATTTTCAAATTATCACGATTCCACAACTTTTAAAGTTAGCCTTCTGCAATAAACAACATTTTTGAAAATAATATTAAGTTTGCAAAGAAAATATCTACAAGAAAATCTTGTTTTGAATTATTTGAAAGTCGGGATTTATAAACAGCGAAAGTTTTAAAACTAGGGAAGGGTTTTCATCAAATGCATAGTTTTCAAATAACCTTAAGATGTGACATGCTAGATCCAGCCATAACGTCTAGGCCGGGTTTGGGGTGTTAAGAAATCTTGGCCAAGAAATCGCCCAAAAAAATCTCGAAAACAAAAAAAAGGTCCAAGCGAAACCACCATTGTCTAAAATTCAACCTCCATTTCAAGGATGATTAAACCAATGTCGAAAAGGTAAAGAGGACAGGGAGATCCTCGAAACATTCAGAAATGTGGAGATCAACATACCAATATTGGATGCCATCAAGCAAATTTCGCGATACGCCAAGTTCCTTAAAGAGCTCTGCACCAACAAGTGAAAATTAACTGGTAATGAAAGGGTAAGTGTAGGTGAGAATGTATCTGCAGTGTTACAGGGGAAAATGCCAACGAAATGCAAAGATAGGGGCATGTTTGCAATACCATGCAAAATAGGCAATTTAGAAATTAAGAAGGCTATGTGTGAGTTAGGGGCCTCCATAAATGTAATGTATTTTTCTATTCATTAATCACTTAACACGGGTTTTTTGATGAAAATAGGGGTTATCAATCAGTTAGCAGATAGCTCTATTGTGCACCCAGAAGGAGTCCACGAGGACGTTTTGGTGAAAGTTAACGAACTTATTTTCCCTGTAGATTTTTATGTGATAAAAATGGAAGAGGATAGCACTCATGGATCTTCGGACCTCTTGTTGGGCCGATCTTTCCTTAGTACCGCTAGCACTAAGATTGACATTTGAAGCGGAACTCTCACGATATAATTTGATGGGGAGATTGTGAAGTTTAATATTTACGATGCTATTAGTCGTCCAAGCAAAATCTTGAACGTAAACCGTGTCGACATAATTGACTCATTAGTAGAAGAAATTTTTGAGTCAATTTATGAAGATAAATCTGAACTTATATTTGATGATTATGAATCTGTTAATGAATTATTGTCTCTATCAAACATTAAACTTTTATCTTCCATTGTGCAGGCTCCAGATTTGGAATTAAAGCCGCTTCCTGAGCATCTTAAGTATGCGTTTTTGGGGAATGGTAATACCCTACCAATTATAGCTTCAAATAAACTCTCTAAGCTAGAAGAATAAATTTTGATCCAGGAACTAAAAAATCATAAGGAGGCGATTGGCTGGATCATTGCCAACTTAAAAGGGATAAGCCCGTTGACATACACCCATAAGATTTATTTGGAAGAAAACATGAAACCAAAGAGAGAGGCACAAAAATAGTTGAACCTGAATATGATGGGGGTGGTGAAAAAGGAAATAATCAAGCTATTGGATGCTAACATAATCTACCCCATTTCTGACAGCAGATTGGTAAGTCTGGTACAAGTTGTGCCCAAGAAAATGGCGTGACAGTAAAGAAAAATGCTGAGGGTGACTTGGTACCAACCCAAGTGCAAAATAGGTGGCATGTTTGCATTGATTACAAGAAGTTGAATTCTTATACTAGAAAAGATCATTTTCCTCTTCCTTTTATAGATCAAATGCTTAAGCGTTTAGTTGGTAAAACTCACTTTTGTTATCTTGATGGATACTCAGGTTTCTTACAAATCTCAGTTGCACCAGAGGACCAGGAAAAGACCACTTTTACATGCCAATTCGGCACATTTGCATACAGAATGATGCCATTTGGACTTTGCAATGCACCGGCCACCTTCTAGAAATGCATGATGAGTATATTTTATGAATATGTGGAAAAAATTATCGAAGTTTTTATGGATGGTTTTACGATATATAGAAATTATTTTGATGAATGCCTTAAAAATCTCATGATAATTTTCAATAGGTGTATAGAATTTAATCTTGTCTTGAATTATGAAAAGTGTCATTTTATGGTAGACAAAGGTTTGATTCTAGGTCATATAGTTTTAGCTAAGGGAATTGAGGTCGATAAGGCCAAAACTGACATTATAAATTCTTTACCATATCCTTCTACTGTAAGGGAGATACATTGTTTCCTTGGCCATGCAAGATTTTACGGGCGTTTTATAAAGAACTTCTCAAAAGTAGCTGAACCACTGTGTGAGTTATTGCAGAAAGATAAGAAATTCAAGTTTAGCCCAAATTGCAAGGAGGCTTTTGATACACTCAAGCAGAAGTTGGTTTCCGCTCCTATAGTACCACCACCAGATTGGAACTACCCCTTTGAAATTATGTGCGATACAAGCGGACGCAGTGTGTGGGTCGTGTTAGGGCAAAAGATGGACAAAGAGCCTTATGTCATTTGCTATGCCTCAAAAGCCCTAAATGATGTACAAAGTAACTATACCACCACAAATAAAGAACTCTTAGCTGTTGTATTTGCTTTGGATAAATTTGGGTCATATTTATTGAGATCTAAAGTGATTATTTTTTCTGAACATGCAACTCTTAGGTACTTGATCGCAAAGAAGGAAGCGAAACCAAGGCTCATTTTCCTGCTCCAAGAGTTTGATATCGAGATTCGAGACAAAAAGGGGGTGCAAAAACTTGGTGGCTGACCACTTGAATAGGTTGAAAACACCTTATGATGACATTCCTATAAAGGATGAGTTCCTTAATGAAAGCTTATTTTCAACCAAGGCTCATTTCCATGGTATGCGAATATGGTAAATCTCTTAGCCACAGGTTCGTTGCCCACTGAGTTGGCACGTTCTAGTGAAGGACAAGCTTAGCCGGGAGGTTCGATATTACATCTGGGATGACCCATACTTATGGAAACACTGTTCAGATCATATAATAATACGATGTGTTCTAGAAACTGAGGTAATCTCTATCCTTACTTTTTTTCATACAGAAGCTTATGGAGGTCACTTTGGGCCTAAACAGACTGCTCATAAGGTATTGGAGTGTGGGCTATATTGGCCCACAAGAAGCATATAATTTCTATAAGTCTTGCGATAAATGCCAACATATAGGTAACATCACTAAACGAAATCAAATGCCCCTATCCTCGATTCATGTATGTGAGATTTTTTATGTATAGGGCATCGATTCCATAGGCTCATTTATTTCCTCATTTAGAAACAAATATATAATTCTTACAGTAGTTTATGTTTCTAACTAGATAGAAGTAAAGCCTATTCACAATGATAATGCTAAAACTATTGTGGAGTTTCTAAAACAAACTATTTTTTCTAGGTTTGGCATACTTTGCGCTTTGATCAGTGATCGTGGCACCCACTTTTACAATAAAGTCATGGAGGCACTATTGACAAAATACGGAATTCACCGCAATATAGCTACAGCTTACCATCCCCAAACGAACGGCCAAGCAGAAGTCTTGAATAGGGAAATCAAGACTATTTTGGAGAAAATAGTTCGGCCCAACCAAAAGGATTAGAGTCTTCGGCTAAATGACACAATTTGGGCTTATTGGACAGCGTATAAAGGACCAATTGGCATGACCCCGTATTCACTTGTTTTTGGAAAAGCTTGCCATCTTCCACTAGAATTGGAAGATAAAGCTTATTGGACTGTTCGACAATGTAACATGGAGTTAGAACCTACAGGGAAGGCAAGGAAATTAGACATCCAAGAATTAGAGGAAATTCGTAATGATGCCTATGAGAATGCTCGTATTTATAAAGATAAGACAAAAATGTTCCATGACAAGAAAATATCTCGGAAGCATTTATCGGTAGGACAAAAAGTGTTACTTTACAACTCCGTGTTAAAATTATTCCCAAGTAAGCTTCGATCTTGATGGCAAGGACCTTTTATTATGACCGAAGTATTCATACATGGTGCGGTTGAAATAGAGACTAAAGAATCAGGAAAGCGACTCATAGTTAATGGCCAACGGTTGAAGCCATTTTACGAGAATTTTTAGGCCCACACGGTTGAAAAAAAAATCCTTTTGAAACCACAATAAAACCATTCATGGTGTTGAGCTAATAACGACGTTAAACAAGCGCTTGTTGGTAGGCAACCCAATGTTTATTTTTATTTATTTTCTTAATTTACTTTATTATTTATTATTTTATTTTTGGATATTGATGAATTTCTCTTCTTCTGTCTAGGTAAACCGAAATGAAAATAAGGAGGAAAAGGAGAAAACAAAAAATTGCATGAAAATAGCCCTTATCTTATTTCTATTCCAACTAGGAATAGCACATCCCTACCGTAAGACTACCCAAAACCTGCAGCCAAACACACACCCTTCAACCAAACAACCCTCCTATACATAACCAAACCCTAAAATTTACCCCTTTTTTTTCATCCAAAATTAAAACACCACCCACCAGCCATCGCACCCTCTTTCTACTCTCCTCCACTGCCGATTTCTCCAACACCATGGTGAGAACCCGAAGTTGAGCCGCCACCAAGCCATCATTCATCGCCAACTCACACCGGCGCCATTTTTTGGCATCCTAAACAGTTGATTTAGCCAACGACGCATCAACCCCATCGCCATCTCCGTCGCGCGCCTCTCCATCTCTTCCGCACAACACGCCCTCCTTCTCCTGTTCTCCGCTTGACCCATGCGACTTGCCCTCCCACTTCTCCTCTCTACCACGTGCAACACTTGCATGCTCTTCTTCCCCACCACGCACTAAGGCCAACCCCTTTTCCTCTCCTCTACGCGCCGGCCATGCACCATCACCCTACTCACCTCTCCTTGGTCTTCCACCAACATCGCCCCCACACACCCTAACACCACAATCAGAATCGACTTTTGAACCGTCATGACACCGACGCCATCGATGGCTAACACACCCTTCGCACAACCAACGTCATCAAGTGCTTATTCTTCCTCCAACACCAGCGTCGACATTCCCGAACAAGCCCACACATGCCCGTGGCTAAACCTATCGATCTCGCGTTAATATCCTCCCATCGGAGTGCCATTTACACGGTAATCTCATGTTTATTTTCGCTACCAATCGAGACAGGTATGATCGTCTCAGACATAAACAGATAGTGCCTTGTAAATGTTTATCAATATCTGTTTTGGTTGCTTTGAATATTGAAATTGCTATTACAGATTATTTTCACAATATTGGTTGGGTTGAAATTTTTATATTACTCATTGCGCTTATTACGAACTGGTTTTGGAATTTTATTCCACTTTTCATTTTCAGCTATACGGAAAAATTTCCTTGGACACACCGGGCATTATAAAATTTTAGTTGCTTGGCCGATCCATTAGATGCTTGCTGCCTCGACTCGATGGGATTGCTTCTTGGCACCCCTTCTTCCTTTAATTTTGTCCCCCCAAGTGTCCACTCTGTGCTGGCTAAATGAATCTTTCGGAAGCAAAATTAGCACGATGTACCAAATCAAGAACGACCTCCCAAGAATATCGAACAATGTTTTGAGCACATCGAGGCACGACTTGACACCGTCGGCCAGCAGATGGCTGATCTTATTGCCGCTTTGTGCGAACGATAGTAACTACATGGGGAGTTCTTCTGATTTTTTTCTTCCACCTATTTATTTATTTTATTCTACATCGAGGACAATGTGTTTTAAGTGGGGGGAGGCATTCCTCATTATTTCTATCATTTTTTATGCTATTGTGCTGCTGCTTCGTGTGCTCGTTGCAGCCCATATATATATTTTTAAGAATATTCTGCCTCTTTTCATGCTCTAGAATTTGACCACGACTTGCCCACCGTTTGACCTGCATGCATGATTCTTGTCTACTGAGTTAGTTATGATTTTATCTGTTTGATTTCATCTCCAATGTTTTATTTCTTTTAGGCTGAATAATTATGATTGATAGAGTTAACCCTACCTTGTTTATAGTAAAATTGATTAAGTCTAAATGTAAAGAGAACACTTAATGAAAATTGCATGCTAAAATTCTATTCATGACTATTAGGTAGTTGCCGAAACTTATTTTTGACACTTGACTGTTTTCCCTAGTCCTCCAAATTAAAATTCTATTTCATTATAATAAATTGTGATGCTTCCGTGGTTATAAGTATAGCTTAAAACGTCACTGACTGAGTAATCGGGGTAGAGTGATTGGGTTGTCATCCTATTTCGCGTCAAAAGGTTGTGTGATGTGTTAGGTAACTCCGCTAATCGGAATAAAATAAATTATTTTTTAGGAATATGTTGGGCTGAGTAACCGAGGTGGGGTGCTTGGCTGTCATCTCTCTTCGCATCAAAAGGATCGATATGTTCTTAAGAAAAATATAATAAATTAAGAGTATGTTGGGCTGAGTAACAGGGTTGGGGGATAATAATAATAAAGAGAAAAAAGTCATGTATTAATAATAATAAGGTGTCTTGGTAAGTTTAGTAAATTTCATTGTAAGAGGCCCATTTTGCCCGGGCTTAAAATAAACCATAATTAAGAATTAAAAAAAACCATAAATGTTCATTTTTTTAAAACAGTCCATTTACAATCATAAAACCCAAAAACCCAATTACAAACCAGCTACCCATTACCCATTACACCTAAGCCCAACTCTTAAACCCGTGACCCAATACCCCAAAAAAAGACCCTGACCGAACTACCTAGACCCAAAACACTCATGGCCCAAAAAGCCCAATGACTAAACAAGTTTCAGTGGCCTAGGGTTCCTGGGAAACCCTAGGCGCCGCAACACCCCAGCCTCGCGCCGCAATCAACTCCTCGTGCCCGACACCAGCCTCTTCCCACGCCGCATTCAGCGCACAAATAGGGGCTCTGTCGCAAGATCCTCGCCTTTAACCTACACAGAAAAGGAAGGAATCGCAGCAAAAATGGCAAAATAGTGGCAAATTTTTTATTTCCTTTTTTTTGTTTACTTCGAAGGCTATAAAAGCCTTACAAAAAATCTGTAATGAATAGAGGGTCGAAATAGGAGAATATACACACAGAAAATACACAAAATACAAAAATAAAAAATCAGAGGTGATTTTTGGCGATTCATTTTCTTTTTTTTTATTTTCTAATATTTTTTCTCTATCTTATTCATTTTTTTAAACAAAATAGTATAATATATATATTAAATAAAAAAGGGGAAAATTTTACCTTTTTTTTGGAGTTTCGGCCATCGTGCAACGTGGCCGATGACTGACAAGGGCAATGGTCATCGGTCTTGAGTTTTTATAAAAATCGCCTAGGCAGAGGATTCCGGAATGCCCCTCACTCTTTTTTTTTTTTGAAAACCGAAGGAAAATGAAAATTTTTAGAAAATTTGGCCTTTTATACAATTTGAAAACGGCATCGTTTTGCTTAAGGCATTTAAATGCCAAAACGGTGTCGTTTCACCTATGACCGCAGTGTGTGACCCGACCCACAAGGAGGATCCGCGTATTTTCATAAAATGGGTTATTTGATGCTTTAGCCCTTTCGCATTTTATTGTTATTTAAATTAAGTTTATTTTATTTTAGTTTTTCCCAATAATTTTTCCTCTGTTTTAACTTGGTCCACGCTGAAATGCAGCGCATAAGGGATATGGAATTTTCTCACTTTGGGTCCCTCTCTTTCCAAGCGTGTTACAATCCGGCGTACTTGACCTATTTATTTTCTGTTTTTGCCCCAAACTTTTATTTAATGATTCGATTTTGTCCTTTTTCATATCTTTTATGATTTTTTTATTATGTTATTGTTAATTTTATTATTATTATTATTATTATTATTATTGTAATTATTAATATTACTATTACTTTTATTATTTTCTTTACTATTAATATTATTATTAACACAATCACTATTACTATTATTTTACTATTATATCTATTATTTTAATTTTACCATTACTATTATTAATTTCTTTATTATTATTAAACTTTATTATTTTTATTATTATTGTATTATTATTATTTTATTATCTTTAAACTTTTGTCCATAATACTAATTTTTATTTGATTTACTACTAGCTTTTATCATTGTTTTTGACATATCATTATTATTTTCGTTATTCGTATTTTAAATTTCGCATTAATATTATTAATTTATTTATTTTATTATTTTACTTAGAAAATACTTAAATCTAATATTATATATTTGTTTCATTTACTCTCTTATTCTATTATTTATTTATTTATCTCATTATTTGTTTATTCTCACTTATATACATGTACATTTTTACTTTTATTCTTGAATTTCTAAATAAGCTCGTATTTTTGGTTTATTGTGTTTCTACTATCATGATCTTTATGCTTTATTAATTTATTAGATTTATTTCACGTAATTATTCTTTAAAATATGAGATTCAATTTTGAATTAAGCAAACACTCCACGTTCTAAGTTTCGAAAGAAATTGTACCTTAACTTACTGCGTTGCGATTTTCCTCTTCGAGTCTAAAGAACATATTACTTTCCTTTTAAAAAAAGTTAAATAAAAACTTATTCTCGAGAATTCAAATTTTTCGTGTCCTAACTCACTGGATATGACGTTTTGTTATCTTGGGATAAGGATTTCAGAAAACAAGGCAATGTTTTATGTTTGAAAGTTCGAAAAATTGTGCCCTAACGTGTTGGTTTCGATTTTTTACGTCCAAATAACTAAATATCCTTTTAATTTCATGTTTTGGGAAATTAAGAGACGATCTTAGTTTCGGGGGTTAAAATGTCGCACCCTAACGTATTGGATGTGATACTTTATCTTTTTGAACAAAAGAGTCTTAATATTCCAAAACGGATTATATAAACATTCTTTAAAAGAAATTGTATTTTAAAGTCTTTTCAAATTCTCGACATAAGGACATTAATTAATCAATTAGGTATCAATTTTTGGATGTTACAAGGGTGCTAATCCTTCCTCGTACGTAACTGACTCCCGAACCTATTTTCTTATATTTCGTGGACCAAAATCAATATTTTGAAATAAAACGTTTTATAAGGTGATCTAATCACACCTAAGTAAAAAGGGATTGGTGGCGACTCCATTTTCGTTTTAAAGTCGATCCCCGTTTTTTCAAAAATCTTAAAAATAGTTTCGACAGCTTGGAGACTCCACTGGGGATCAATAAGAGAGTCAAGCCATAAATTGATTATTTTTGTCCTTTTATCAAAAATTGAAATTTGATTTTTATTCTTTCACCGCATGAGTTTGTGTCGTGTCATATGTTTATTATGGTTTGAGTCTGGTAGGTTACTCTTGCATCATATTGCATGACCGTTGTGGTCGCACCTTTTCAGTGGGAGTGAGAAACTATGCCTTCGTGAGGTTTTCACCTCCGCATGGGCTAGTGGACTACTTCCGGGATACATCCGTACCTATGTCTTCGTGAGGTTTTCACCTCCGCATAGCCATAGGGAAATGTATTCCCCTGAACCAAACTCGGTCCGTATGAGCCTATAATGGGTGAGGATCGAGGAATTTCTTGGTTGGGTACCTCAACTTTAGAGCTAAACCACATGAAGAAAACCTAAGTTCCCACCCTAGGTAGAACTATGCTAAACCCTAGTGGTCACCCAGACGAATGCCCTATTTTGTTATTTATTTCTTTGTGCTAACGTGTTTTCTTTTGTTTTGATTGCATTTGCATTCACATCATAGAATAGAGGTGTTGATTCAAATTCGATTGCTAAATAGAATAGTTTGTAATGAGAAAATAGATTTTTTTTGATAAAGTGGATTATAATACGGTCGTCCGAATATGGTCCAAGTAAATGAGAGAAGGCTGATAGTTCGTGAAGGAATACAATGCCTTATTTCCCAAGGATTCAAGATGACAAAGATTATTCGAGAATCACCACATCTTGGCTTTCTTGAAGAGGCTAACAAGCATAGCGAGGATAAGTAAGTAATGAGTTGCATCCCAAGCAAAAATGAGCTAGTGGAGGCATCTATTAAAATATTTGACCTTTACGAAAAAGGGGATTGATTTTTTACTTGGAATATGAGGGCAAGCCGCATATGTAATTTGTTTTATGTAAAGAAATTTGCTTTCTAGAAAAGTTGTTCTAATGAAATTGAATTCAAAATTAATGCCTCTTTTCTTTTGCATTCATTCCATGCATTTTCATTACATCATATCATTTGCATTTAAGTCCATAGAAAGAGTCTAATTAGTTGAAATTATAACAGAGAGAGGGAAAAGAGAAAGAAAGAAGGGATATCTGTAAACTGAACACCACTACAATACACGTGCAAAGACAAGGAAAATGGATCAAAGACTTGAACAGTTTCAAAGAGACATGCAAGACCAGATGTAAGAGAAAATGGCCAAGTCCAACAAGAAATGAGAGACCAAATGTTGGAAGCTCAGAGGAACATGATGGCTCAAATGGCCCAAATGATGAATGGGGTAATGGAAAAAGGAAAAGGAACCATGGCTATTACTGGAGAAGAGATCGAAGGCATTCCTCCGGGTTTTATCCACCGCATGCGCCAACACAGCCTGAAGAGTATCCCCAAAGGCCATCTATCACGATTAGGCCTCAACAGGGGCAAGTTGATCCCATCGCCCATGAACTTCCAAGTGGGCTTAGGATCTAACCTAGGAGATAACCCTGCTAATCTCGTTATCCCTGATTTTGATATAGTAGAAAGGGAAGGGACAAGAACTGAATCCTCGAGGCAGTTAGAGGATCGCTGTAGATGGTTGGAAGAAAAATTCAAGGCTTTGGAAAATGTCGATCATCCCCATTGTATTGACGCTAAAGACTTAAGTTTGGTTCCAGATTTGGTGCTTCCTTATAAATTCAAGATGCCAGAATTTGAGAAGTACAATGGGACTAGCTGCCTTGAAGCTCACATCACTATGTTTTGTAGACGGATGACTGGCTACGTGAATAATGATCAACTTTTGATTCATTGTTTCCAAGACAATTTAGTGGGGGCAACATCTAGGTGGTACAACCAACTCAGCCGTGCTAGGATTAGCTCCTAGAAAGACCTAGCCCAAGCATTCATGAAGTAATACAATCATGTCACAGACATGACGCCTGACAGAATCACTTTGCAAAACATGGAGAAGAAGTCAAATGAAAGCTTCAGGCAATATGCACAAAGATGGAGGGAGGTCACCATGCAAGTTCAGCCACCACTCTTACAAAAGGAGGCTGCAATGCTCTTCATCAATACCTTGAAGGCTCCATTCATCACTCATATGATAGGAAGTACCACCAAGAGCTTTGCTGATATAGTGATGACAGGAGAGATGATTGAAAATGCCATAAGAGGTGGCAAGATTGAAGCATGGGAAACCACTAAAAATTCTGATTCTAGGAAAAAGGATGACGAGGTGAATAATACGAGTACATACAACAAAGGGTACTCAAGATCAATTACTATTAACCAGCCAAAGGTAATCACTGCTGGGCAGCAAGGGTTGGTGACACAAGAGTCGGGCACAAGGCAAAACTCTGAAAAGCTCTAATTTATGCCAACTCCAATGACATATAAGGAGCTATATCAAAGTTTATTTGACGCACACGTGGTGTCCCCATTTTATTTGAAACTGTTGCAACCTCCGTTCCCAAAATGGTATAATGAGAATGCCCAATGCGAGTACCACGCAAGAATAACGGGGCACTCAATTAAAAACTGTACTACATTTAAAAAGTTGGTTGAAAGGTTCATTAAAATGGGAATTGTGAAGTTCGACGATTCATCAAAATTTGATCACTTTGACGAGGTAGTAATGATAATTGAAAGAGGAGGCAAAAAAGTTATGACTCCTTGAAGAAATCAAAAGTGAAGAGGGAACCGAGAAACGAAGTTTCCAAGCCCTTGTGTACTTAGTGTTTTGAATAATGGGACTGTTGTAACACCCCTTACCCGAGACCGTTGCCGGAGTCGAGTATGAGGCATTACTAGACTTGACTACTAATTCGGGGATAAAAATTGAAACTTTCTAACTGCATCATGTTGACTAAATTGACCATAACTCGAGTTACAAAACTCAAAATTTATATCCATAAATTTTTCTTGAAACTAGACTTATTTATCTTATTACCATAATTTTTCTAGAATTTTTCATATGGCCAATTAGTACAGTTCATTCATTAAAGTTTCCTTTGTTTCACTGTTTGATGGTTCTGACCTATCTTTACAAAAACTCAGTTATCTCATTCTAAAGAATTCCAATAATGTTCTTGTTTATTCAAAAAAAATAGACTCATTAAGGATTCTAAGAATATAAACTATGCTCCATGATTATTTTTGTACAATTTATAACAATTTTTACAAGACAGAACAGTGAATCACGAAGTCATTCAAGACCAGTCTCACCTAAAAATCTCATAATATAAAATTCCTTTGCCTACTATGTTTCATTCATATAAAAATAGACACAATACAATTTAATTCTATATCTTATTCACTCTCTAATTCCAGTTCTCCTATTTTTGGTGATTTTTCAAAATCAAGTTACTGCTGTTAACCAAAAACTGTTTCATTGCAAAGTATGGTTAACTAGTTTATAACATCCTTACTCCATTTCATTTAAACTCCATACATTAACCATACTTATACACAAAAGTATAGCCGTTTTGCATGGCTTTTATATGCATTCCAACCCAAAAGAGACCATAAAGTATCCAAGCTATTACATGCCATAATTTCTAAGATTTGAAGCTAATAATAATACCAAGAGTAAGTGATAATGTGCTTGACTTCGACAAGGATCACTGAGTGCAAGCTTCAACTCCAAAAATCTACACCAACAATAACCAAAATACAAATGGTAAGCTATGTAAAGCTTAGTAAGTCATAAGCAAAAGGTAGCATACATATAACCAAGCATTTTTAATAGCTTCTAACTAACTCAACTCAATCATTTATTAGTTTGCATTATCCATACATATAATAGATCGCCATTAACCAATATCATACTTACTTGGTTTCCATGCAAAACCGAATGTCTATATGCTAAACTTTCAAACCGGAATGGCTTACCTAGTTTGTACCAAGATAATTAACTATCATATAAAACATTCTTACCTGTCACCCTTGTTTACCTCCACTAATTGTTTTCGTCTTTTTATGAAAATCCGAAAATCCGTACACTTAGTACAAATCGTAACGTATCGCTCACAGAGCCGTTACTTAACGCTTTCACACACACAGTGCCAACTTTTTAACGCTCACATAGAGCCGTTACTTAACACACACAGTGCCAACTTTCCGTAACGTATCGCTCACATAGAGCATTACTTAACATTTCTGCACACACAGTGCCAACTTTCCGTAACGTATCGCTCACATAGAGCCGTTACTTAACATTTTCGCACACACAGTGCTCATTAACAACCTCCACTTAAACATAACTTATAAATTCACATATTATAAATATGACATACCTAAATACACACATTCAACCCGAATCTTTCTTCTTATAATTACCATTACATTCGGCCTTACACAATTAAACACTTATTTATTCATTCATTCACCACCATCACTCATTTCATGTTCCTCAATTAACTACAACTCAACCCATAATTATTTATCCGGTCCAAACATATCCACCTTTCATACTAATGGCAAACATATCTTTATACATATTCAACCATCCAAAGTATTTCGATATATTTATATAAATACATGTTCATGGTACTAACACATTCGGCAACCACATTCAAAGTCATCCTATCACATTCGACATCATCAAGGATATACTTACATGCACAAATATCCGAATATTCCTTTTTCCATATATATAATGATATATATCAAATTCTTCATCACAGTTGCATATATGCATGTATTTACAAATTCACATCAACTATCATGTATAATACTCCTTATGCCTTATTCGGAAAATTTGAAATTTAAAAGTATTTATGTCACTTAAACATGAACATTAATATATAGATAATTCAAATTAATCCAATTGCTTAAAACTTACCTCGGAAATTGATGGATTAAACTTCCCGACTATTCGTTTAACTTTGTTTTTTTCCACGATCCAATCTCATTTCCTTTTGTTCTTGATCTAATTAATTACAAACTAAACCCATTCAAATACATTTCCATTCAATTTAATCCAAAAATACATAATTATAAAAATTACCATTTTACCCCTAATATTTACAAAGTTTACAATTTAGTCCTTATAGCTCAAAACACAAAAATATCAAGAATTTAACCATACCTATTAAGGGCTGAATATTCATAGCCCCTCTGTCAACTCATTCCTTCCATTTATCTTGCTGTTTAGTCCTTTCAAAAATTTTCTTTTTATAAAATCATCCTTATACCAAAATTCCATCAAAATTATAAAGAAAATCTTGTTAATCTAGCTTTCTTATAACATATACTATAATTAACCACACAAACACCCAATTTCCATCCATGGCAACACTCGAATCATACAACTAAATTAAGAATTCGGGTATGAGCTAGCTAATTTACATGATAACAACCTCAAAATTGTTAAAATTAGCAAAAACTAAGTTTAATCACTAACCTTATTAGAACATGCAAATGCCGAAATGTGGAGAGCTTGAACTCTTCTCTTCTCTGCTATTTTCGGTGTTGAGAGATGAAAAATGATGATGTTTTTCTTTTGTCTTTCTTATTATAATGATATCATTTTGTTATAATATTATTACATATCATTTTATTTATCATATAATATAATTAAACACTCCCCACTAACTATTTCAAATCAATGTCGTCCACTACCTTCCAACAAGGTAAATTTGCAATTTAAATCCCCATGCAAAAGAAAACAATTTAATTTAATTACTCTATTTAATGATTAGCTACTTTACCACTTATGCAATTTAATCCCTTTATCTAAAATTAAGCATCCAAACAAACAAATTAACCTACCATATTTTAGGACATGCTCAAACACATAACATGGATATCAATTTAAATGTAAAAGTATTTATCTAACCCGGATTTGTGGTCCCAAAACCACCGTTCGTTTAGGGTCGTAATTGGGCTGTTATAACTGTAGAAGAGATCCCTATATTTTTAGAGCTAATCTAGAGTAATATTCAAAACATGCTTGTTGTCTTAAGCCTAGAGGCAATAAGACCCCTTTTGTGAAATAGGCTCGTGTCCTAAATTTTATTTCAATAAAATGCATCTTCTTGAACAAATATACTTTTATTCTTTCCATGTATAGATTCTTTTATTTTTGGATTTTCTTTCAAATATTCTTTTATTCTTTCATGATCATACAAATAATCATTCTTTGAATCATTTATCTTCCTTTGAACCTACAATAAGGTCTTTAGATATCAACGATGTGAGCAATGCTGTGACTAACTTAGAGTCTCCTTTCGAGTAAGATATGTGTCTAGAGGGATCTCAGGACTTTGAAGATGACAAAGATTGTAACCTATCTTCTGATTTGTTAAGAATGGTAGAATATGATGAAAAACAAACCCTACTCTAGAAAGGGTTAGTGGATATTATGAGTCTAGGAAAGGGGTGAAGATCGAAGCCCAACTCACCAAAGAAATAAGGCAAGACATCATTGAGTTATTTTTGATAATTCAAAGATGTTTTCGCACGATCATATCAAGACATGCCTAGGCTATTAAGACACAGGCTAAACATGAGGATCGGGCACTTTTGGTCTACCATGGAAGGGGATTACATCAGTTATACCACAAATACTGAATTGAAGAAGACGAGGTTTGTGTGTCTTCTCCATTTCTTTACAAATTTTCCATATGTGGGCTATGGATGTGATGGGGCTAATCTCATCAAAAGCTTCTAGTCGATATCGATCATTTTTGTGGTCGTCGTTTACTTCACTAAGAGGGTGGAAGTAGCTTTATATGCCAATGTTACAAAGTCAAAGTCATCTAATTTCAAAAAAAAAAAGATCAGGCTCTAACAAAAAATGCCAAAAAGGACAAAGTCAAAAGTTTATAGTCTATTCAAAGATCAGACGTCATATTATAGAGCAGCAAAGGTAGCCAAAAAAAACAACAAAACAAAAAAAAAATAAAACAAGGATTGTAGAAAAGATGACCGAGACTTGTAAAGATTGGCAAAAAGAAGTTACTATTTATCTTCTACGATTATCGAATGTTGGCCAGATTTTACCGGGGTAACATCTTACCCATTGGTTTATGGAATGGAAGCATTGTTGCCAATTGAACCTAATCGAAGAAAAGGTTAAAAGCTATCCATCATAGTAAGATGATGCGAGCTTACGACAAAGAGGTTCATCCTAGAGAATTCCACAAGGGGAACCTGATGTTGAAACAGATCTTTCTTCTACAAAAAGATTTCAGAGGAAAGCATATGTCAAACTAGAAAAGACCTTATGTTGAATAGAAGGCCTATTCTTGAAGAGCATTGATATTGATCAAGTCGAAGGGCGAAGACTTGTCCAATCTGATGAATTCAAGTACAAACAAGAGGTATTTTACCTAAAAGGGGAAAGTCTAAGGTGAAAACCTGCAAAGGGCACCTTAAGATCAAATATTCAAAAAAAAAAAGAGGAGAGGCCAAGGCGAAAACCCACAAAGGGCGCATTGAGACCAAAGGGGTTTTGAGTCGAAAACCCGAAAAGGGCGGCTCAAATTTTGATCAAAAATAGGGCATGTGGTAGTCTTGGTATGCCTGAATTAACAAGGAGGAAGTATGCTACGTCTTGAGGCATTGACAAAGTACTCCGGATCCTCTAAACACATATTGAGCTTAAAATGATCCTCAAGAAGTTTGTACAGAGAAGCTCAAGCTACGATATCTGGGGCACCTACTTTCTATCTTACCCATTTTGAATTTGTTATCTTCAATTACCTTATTCTTTTCCAAGATACATCCCAATCAAAAATTTTCTTTTATGGCCTTGGTTATCTTTGATTATTTTATTTTTTCAAGATATACCCCAATTAATTTTCTTGGTTATCTTTGATTAACTTATTTATTTTGAGCTATGATCCTTATTAATTTCTCTCTTGTCCATTGTTGTGATCTTTTTCAAGCATTTTATATTGAAATAACGATTAATGGACTAATAATACTTTCATAAAAGGAGTTTTGCATATTACTCTGGAAGTTTCTAAATAATATGAGAATCTAAAACAGGACTATTATTTAGAACTCACCAAACTTAAGGGTTGGAAATATTATCTCTGCAGATTTTTACTGGATAAGACATTTCATCGGTGGTACCATTTCGAAAAATGATGAGTAATGTCAACCTAGGTGTAGAAGGGGATCATTCTTGGGAAAAGAAAATGATACCCTGCATTCATTCAAATTTCAGGCACATACATCGCGTCATTACATCCAGGGAATGGTGTAACAGATCAACTTGTTGAAGATGATATAAATTCTATACCTATGAGGGTAACAGGATGGATGGAAGAAATCAAATGTTATTCCCCTGAAGTTGTAGTGGGAGTACAAACTTTATGTCCCAAAAGGTACAGTGGAAAGGACTCTAAAATTACAGCGGGGCAAGCTTGCTGAGCAGAATATGATTGTTTCTTTGGGTTTTCTGTCAAAGATACTAGCTGAATGAAAAAGCATGGTAGCGCATTAGTGATAGAACCTTGATGAAATATGAGCAATGACAACCCATAAGGATCATTCTCACATTTCCAATTAGGAGCATTTGATTTATTCCGATCATTGTATCCTAATTGTTGTATAAAAAAAGCAGAAGAGGAAATCATTCTCATGACATCCTGCATTCATGCAAATGGCATCCCTAATATCATTTAGTTAGGAGCATTAGATTCATTTCGATCATGCATCCTAATCATTATTCTCATGACATTCTGCATTCATGAAAATGTCACCCATAATATATTCGAGTCTACAGGAGATGTCCCCCAGATGATAGCGTAGCAACATTGGTGAATTCACCGGTCCTATCTCCCTGACCAGCAAGGGAATAGGTCAAAGATTATAGATCTTGTCACCCTAAGCAGTAGTGGAACAAGATCGAACAACGAATTTTATCTCCATGAAGCACCAGAGTAGATTTAAGCCTTTAGTCTTATCTCCCTCGAGATGGTAGTGGAGTTGACTAAAGATTGAAGTCTTCCTGAGGTAGTAAGGAAGCAAATTGAAAAGTTAAAATTTTGTTCCCTCGAGATAGTAGTGGAGAAAATTGAAGATTGAAGTCTTCCTGAGGTAGTAAGAAAGCAAATTAAAAAGTTCAAATTTTGTTCCCTCGAGATGGTAGTGGAGCAAACTAAAGATTGAAGTCTTCCTAAGATAGTAAGAAAGTAAATTGAAAAGTTCATATTTTGTTCCATCGAGATGGTAGTGGAGAAAATTGAAGATTGAAGTCTTCCTAAGATAGTAAGGAAGCAAATTGAAAAGTTCAGATTTTGTTCCCTCGAGATGGTAGGAGAGCAAACTGAAGATTGAAGTCTTCTTGAGATAGTAAGGAAGCAAATTAAAAAGTTCAGATTTTGTTCCCTCGAGATGGTAGGAGAGCAGAATGAAGATTGAAGTCTTCCTAAGATAGTAAGGAAGCAAATTAAAAAGTTCAGATTTTGTTCCCTCGAGATGGTAAGGGAGCAGACTAAAGATTGAAGTCTTCTTGAGATAGTAAGGAAGCAAATTAAAAAGTTCAGATTTTGTTCCCTCCAGATGGTAGGGGAGCAGACTGAAGATTGAAGTCTTCTTGAGATAGTAAGGAAGCAAATTAAAAAGTTCAGATTTTGTTCCCTTGAGATGGTAGGGGAGTAGACTGAAGATTGAAGTCTTCTTGAGATAGTAAGAAAGCAAATTAAAAAGTTTAGATTTTGTTCCCTCGAGATGGTAGTGGAGCAGACTGAAGATTGAAGTCTTCCTGAGATAGTAAGGAAGTAAGTTGAAAAGTTTAGATTTTGTCATCTTGAGATAGTAGTGGGGTAGACTGAAGATTGTAGATCTAGCATTCCTAAGTTTGCAGGAAGTAGATCGAAGATACTAATTTGGCATCCCTGAGTTTGTAGGGAGCAGATTAAAAATAGCAGATCTAGCATTCCTGAGTCTGCAGGAAGCAGATCGAAGATACCAATCTGGCATCCCTGAGTTTGCAGGGAGCAGATTAAAATAGTAGATCTGGCATTCCTGAAGCTGCAGGAAGCAGATCGAAAACATCAGTCTGGCATCCTTGAGTTTGCATGGAGCAGATTGAAGATACCAGTCTTAGCATTCCTGAGTTTGCAGGAAGCAGATTGATGATATCAGCCCGGCATCCCTAAGTTTGCGGTGGAACAGATTGAAAATAGTAGATCTGGGATTCCTGAGATTGCAGTGAAGTAGATCAAAGATACCAATCTAGCATCCCTGAATTTGTAGGGAGGAGATTGAAAATAACAGATCTGGCATTCCTGAAGTTGCAAGAAGCAGATTGAAGACATCAGATCTTATCTCCCTGAGTTTGTAGTGGAACAGATCAAAAAATAGTAGATCTAGCATTCCTGAAGTTGCAGGAAGTAGATTGAAGCCATCAGACTTATTGAAGAGAAGTTCTAATACCGTTAAAGTTGCAGTGGAGTTGGAGCCATTTGAAGACGAGGATCAAGAACTCTAGATTCGGCAAGACATGGCAAAATTGGTCCTTTTATAGTCTTTACTCAATCCTCGTTACACTACAATGAGCAAAGAGGGGCAGCTGTAAAAGGTCCATTTTGCCCGGGCTTAAAACAAACCAGAATTAAGAATTAAAAAAAACCATAAATGTCCATTTTTTTTTAAAACAGCCAATTTACAATCATAAAACCCAAAAACCCAATTACAAACCAGCTACCCATTACCCATTACACTCGAGCCCAACTCTTAAACCCGTGACCCAATACCCCAAAAATAGACCCTGACTCAAACTACCTAGACCCAAAACACTCATGGCCCAAAAGGCCCAATGACTAAACAAGTTTCAGTGGCCTAGGGTTTCTGGGAAACCCTAAGCGCCGCAGCACCCCAGCCTCGTGCCGCAATCAACTCCTTGCACCCGACACCAGCCTCTTCCCACGCTGCATTCAGTACACAAATGGGGGCTCTATCGTGAGATCCTCGCCTTTGACCTGCACAGAAAAGGAAGGAATCGCAGCAAAAATGGCAAAACAGTGGCAAATTTTTATTTCCTTTTTTTATGTTTACTTCGAAGGCTATAAAAGCCTTACAAAAAATCTGTAATGAACAGAGGGTCGAATACGAGAATATACACACAAAAAATACACAAAATATAGAAATAAAAAATCAGAGGTGATTTTTGGCGAATCATTTTTTTTTTTTTTATTTTCTAATATTTTTTCTCTATCTTATTCTTTTTTTAAACAAAACAGTATATATATATATATTTAAAAAAGGGGAAAATTTTACCTTTTTTTGGAGTTCCAGCCATCGTGCACGGTGGCCAAATGACAATGGCGGTGGTCATCGGTGCTTTGAGTTTCATCGAAAATTCTCGGGCAAAGGATTCCTAATACCCTCACCCTTTTTTTTTTTTGAAAACCGAAGGAAAATTAAAAATTTTAGAAAATTTGGCCTTTTATACAATTTGAAAACGGCGTCGTTTTGCTTAAGGCCTTTAAATGCCAAAACGACGTCGTTTCACCTATGACCCGCGTGTGTGACCCGACCCGCAAGGAAGATCCGCATGTTTTCATAAAATGGGTTATTTGCTGCTTTAGCCCTTCCGTATTTTCTTGTTATTTAAATTAAGTTTATTTTATTTTAATTTTGCCCAATAATTTTTCCTCTGTTTTAACTTGGTCCACACTGAAACGCAGCACATAAGGGATATGAGAATTTTCTCATTTTGGGTCCCTCTCTTTTCAAGCGTGTTACAATCCGGCGCACTTGCCCTATTTAATTTCTATTTTTGCCCCAAACTTTTATTTAATGATTCGATTTCATCCTTTTTCATATCTTTTATGATTTTTTATTACGTTATTATTAATTTTATTATTATTTTTAATATTTTTAATTATTAATATTACTTTTACTTTTATTATTTTCATTACTATTACTATTATTATTAACACAATCACTATTACTATTATTTTACTATTATATCTATTATTTTAATTTTACCATTACTATTATTAATTTCTTTATTATTATTAAACTTCATTATTTTTATTATTGTATTATTATTATTTTATTATTTTAAACTTCGTACATAATACTTATTTTTATTTGATTTACTACTAGCTTTTATCATTGTTTTTGACATATCATTATTATTATTTTCGTTATTCTTACTTAAATTTCGTATTAATATTATTTATTTATTATTTTTATTATTTTACTTAGAAAATACTTAAATATAATATTATATATTTGTTTCATTTATTCTCTTATTCTCTTATTTATTTATTTATCTCATTATTTGTTTATTCTCACTTATATACATGTACATTTTTTACTTTTATTCTTGAATTTCTAAATAAGCTTGTATTTTTGGTTTATTGTGTTTCTACTATCATGATATTTATGCTTTATTAATTTATTAGATTTATGTCGCGTAATTATTCTTTAAAATATGAGATTCAGTTTTGAAATAAGCAAACACTCGACGTTTTAAGTTTTGAAAGAAATTGTACCCTAATTTACTAGGTTGCGATTTTCCTCTTCGAGTCCAAAGAACATATTACTTTCCTTTTAAAAAAAGTTAAAAAAACTTATTCTCGAGAATTCAAAATTGTCGTGTCCTAACTCACTGGATATGAAATTTTGTTATCTCAGGATAAGGATTTCAGAAAACAAGGCAATGTTTCGTGTTTGGAAGTTTGAAAATTTGTGCCCTAACGTGCTGGGTTTCGGTTTTTTTTACGTCCAAATAACTAAATATCCTTTTAATTTCATGTTTTTGGAAATTAAGAGACGATCTTAGTTTTGGGGGTTAAAATGTCGCACCCTAACGTATTGGATGTGATATTTTATCTTTTTGAACAAAAGAGTCTTAATATTCCAAAACGGGTTATATAAACATTCTTTAAAAGAAATTTTATTTTAAAGTCTTTTCAAATTCTTGACATAAGGACATTAATTAATCAATTATGAACCAATTTTTGGATGTTACGAGGGTGCTAATCCTTCCTCATACGTAACCGACTCCCAAACTCGTTTTCTTGTATTTCGTGGACCAAAATCAACATTTTGAAATAAAACGTTTTATAAGGTAATCCAATCATACCTAAATAAAAAGGGATTGGTGGCGACTCCATTTTCGTTTTAAAGTTGATCCCCATTTTTTCAAAAACCTTAAAAATGGTTTCGACATACCTAATTTTCATGAACTAATCCAAGTTGATTTTTGTGTGTATTAAATTGGAATACTTTTTCGGTTTTACTTAAAGCAAGCTAAAGGTTCTCTTTATTTCTCATATGTATTATGTCTGCTTGTTATAAAACTTTGGAGTAGTTTTTCTTTCATGGCAAGATCTGAATTTCACAGTGGATAGGAACCATACTTGAGGGCAAGTATGGGCTAAGTAGGGGGGATTTGATAATACTCTAGGATAACATATTTTTATGTATTAATTATATGTTTATTTTGATTATGATCCTACTAATTTGAGCTATTTATGGTTTTTTATCTTACAGGGACTAAATTGAAGACAAAAGGAAATTTAAGGGCAAAAAGTGTGAATTTAAAGTTAAATTGGGCCAGCGTGCAAAGTAGGAGAGAAGTGGTGCCAAAAATGCAAAGTGTGGAAGATTTTGGGAGCAAAAATGCAAAAGAAGAGATTTTATAACACAAGACTCTATTTTAATTCTAATTATATTAGGATAATCAATTAATGATTATTATTTAGATTTAATTTTAGCTTTTATCTTTATTTATCCTTATTTATCTTTAATTATCTTTATTTACTTGTATTTATCTTTTAGAATTTAATTAGGAATAGACTAGGTTTTCTAGTACTATAAATAGAGGATAGAGTGACACAAATTTCACTCATCTTTATGAAAACACTCCCTCTCCCAAAAAATTTAGCCTTTTGTTCTTTTCATATTTTTTCCACTAAAAATTCCATTTCCATTATATTTATTTCTTTTTCCCCAAAAAGCATGAGCCACTAAATTTATCTAGTCGAAGGTTGTCAAAGTTACCCAAAAAGGGTTCATGAGGCTTAGAATCCGTACTTAGCCTTCTCAATGAGTATTCATCGTTTCTCCGCATTACGGGGCTGACGCTTCCGTCCATGTCCCTTAAAAGGTGATCTTTTCAACGTGTGCAAGGAATGGCCACTTTGTATATTTTGGAAAGGTTGCACAGTCGGGTTCGTTAGCTTACTGAGTCAGAGGTTGGTGAGCCTAAGAGACAAAATGGTGTGGCATTCACCATTGAGAAATGATGATCTACCATAAGATGGTTCCACAAAAGCGATTGTTGGCTAGAGTCAGGTTCCTCTAAATTGTAAGTCTAAATTCTTGGAGCTGGTGGTCGTAGGAGTCCTCTTCCACTATAACTGGCTTATTGTATTTGAAAAGGATCACATAAAAGCCGAGGATTGAACCCAAGAAGGATTGAGACTACCGAAGGCTGGAACCTATCTATAAGAAACTTTTTCTCAACTCTATTTATCTCTACTATTTTAATTTTAATTTCGCAATTTCAATTAAATAAATACTTTCAATTGAGCAATTGAGCAAATCTAGTCCATGAGGATTTGACCCTACTTTCCTTATACTATTCTTTTCATTATTTTATAGGGATAAGATATATTTGGTTCTCTCAATGACCGCATCAGGGGTTCATGTGAATGCTACTACTTCAATGAGGGTTGATGGTCCGCTAGGTGCATCTCTTACCCCAGTGACGACTGTGACACTATTTGGTTTTAATGTTGTGCAGTGGCAAGTGTTGGTAACAGTGTTTGGTAATCCTTAAACTCAAATATATTGCTTTAATAGTGAGTTTGATAATTCTTCTTGGATAATTGAGATTGGTGTTTCTAATCACGTAACGGAAAATATTTCCTTTTTAACTGATATTTGTGGCGTGAACGCTTGCCCTGTCGATATACCAAATGGACAAAATGTTATAGCAACTAAGCAAAGGACTGTTAAACTAACAAACAAAATTTATCTTAATAATGTTATTTATGTTACAAAATTACATTGCAACTTGATTTCGGTTTCGTAGGTTGATGATGATATGAATTGTCTTGTCTAATTTTTTTCTAGCATGTGTGTTATACAATATCAACATTTGAGGAAGCTGATTGAAATGAGTGACAGACAGGATGGACTTTATTACTTTCGGCGCATGTCAAGTGGTAAAGCGGCTTCAGTTGTAGGTTTATCTTTGATGGAGCTATGGCATAAGCTCCTAGGGTATCCTTTCAAAAATGTAGTCAAATTACTTCCTTTTGTTAGTAGGTGTAAAGAACATTTAAATAAATCATATGAACTTTTTCATCGTGCTAAGCAACCTAGAGAGTCTTTTCCTTTAAGTAATAATAAAGCATTATGAATTTTTGAATTAATACATTATGATTTATGGGGTCCTTATAATCCTTTGTCTTTCTATGGAGAAATTATATTAGTTGATGATTTTTCACATGCTGTATGGGTATATTTATTGGTTGATAAAACAAAGGTTTTCCAACTTTTTTGGTCCTTTATTGTCATGATTGAGCGCTAATTTTCCAAGAAAATCAAGATAGTACAGGATGATAATGGTACTGAGTTTAATTGCATGAAGGACTATGTTTTTTGGCTAATGGCATCTTATTCAAAACCTTTTGTGTTGGCACTCCTCAACAAAATAGATGAGTGGAGAGAAAACATCAACATATTTTAAATGTTGCCTGTGCTTTGCATTTTCAAGGGAACTTGCCAATTATGTTTTTGGGGGTGTGTGTTTTAGGTACGGAACATCTGATTAATAGAACTCTCTCTAGTGCACTTCATAATAAAACTCCATATGATATTATGTTTGGCTTTCCACCCTTGTATGATTACTTGCCTGTTTTTGGTTGTTTGTGTTTTTCTCATAATCAACGAAAAAAGGTGACAAATTTGTGAGTCGAAGTCAAAAATGTGTATTTATTGGGCATCCTTTTGGAAAAAAAGGTTGGATGTTATATGATTCCAAGAGAAAAGTTCTTTTCACATCTAGGGATGTTCGATTTTTTGAAGATATTTTTCCATACTTGGATATTGACACTGTTAATGTCGAACTTTACATAACTTGGGTGCAGATATTTTTGTGGATGAATTTTGTTTTGCAAATGAGGGTGGGGAGCCAGAGGGAATGATAGAGGCTAGTGGCGAGCCTCGTCCCTGTTCATTGCCACAAACGCACTCACCTTATGTCTTAGCAAAGGATGTGTCAACACAGGTGGTTGCCTAGCTGGGTAATGGTTCGCAAGGCTCAACTTCTAGTTCGAATGCTTCTCTTGATTCCTCTATGGGTCGAGGTATGAGAACAAAAACCATTTATTCAAATTGAACGATTTTGTGACACATACAGTGATTAAGAAAAGTTCATCTCCGTATCACCTGGTTCCTTTCCTTCCTCAGGTGTGCCTTTTCCTATAGCACATTATCTTAATTATCAAAAACTTACCGTGAAACATAGAAATTTTCTTGTAGTAGTAACTACAATGGTGGAGCCACAATCTTTTAAGGAGGCTGTGAAAGATGCAGGGTGGCGTAGTGTTATACAAAAGGAGGTTCAGGCTTAGGAGGCTAATGACACATGGACTATGGAATCTCTTCCTCTTGGAAAGAAAGCTCTAGCAAGCAAATAGGTGTACAAGATAAAATACAACTCCGATAGTACCATTGAGAGATTGAAAGCCTATTTAGTTGTCCTTGGTAATCATCAGATTAAAAGAAATAATTATAATGAAAGTTTTGCTCCAGTGGAAAAAATGGTGACTATTCACACATTTTTGGTCATCACTGCATCAAAGAATTGGGAGCTTCATCAAATGGGTGTTCATAATGCCTTTCAGTATGGTGATCTTGATGAAGAGGTATATATGAAACTTCCATCGTGTTTGACACTTCGAATCTGGGTATGATGTGTAGGCTTCGTAAATCTTTGTATAGTTTGAAACAAGCATATCGCTGTTGGCTTTCCAAGCTCGTTACGACTCTAAAGGGGTATGGCTTCCGACAATTTTACTCTGATTATTCCCTTTTTACATATACTAGGGGTGCTGTGCAGATTAATGTGTTTGTGTATGTCGATGATTTGATCATTTCTGATAACGATTTCGCTGCATTGAAGTTTTTTTAAGGTCTATCTCAGTAATTGTTTTCATTTGAAAGATCTCAGAGTACTAAAGAATATTTTTGGTATTGAGGTTACTTGGTGCTCAAGGTTTGTTCTTGTGTCAATGTAAGTATGCACTTGATATTATTTCTAAGGTAGTATTATTGGGAGCCAAACTAGCTGGCTCTCCAATTGAACAAAACCATAGACTTACACATGCTATAGGAGAATTGATTGCAGATCTTTAATTCTATCAACAATTGATAGGTCACCTTATATATTTGGCTATTACACATCTAGATTTAACATACTTTGTGTATATTTTATCTCAATTTATGCAGCATCCTAAGCAGGAGCATTGGGACTCGCCAATTTGAGTAGCTCGTTATTTAAAAGGTGCTTCAAGCCACGGTATCCTCTTCTATGCAAATAGTGAGTTGTCTCTACAAGGTTGGTGTGACTCAGTTTGGGCTACGTGCCCTATCATTCGATGGTCTTTAACTGACTGGCTCGTGTTTCTTCGAAGTTGCCTATCTCTTGGAAAACTAAGCAACAACACACTGTCTCTCAATCCTCAACTGAAACATATATCATTCTATGGCCTCTGTTACTTGTGAATTGAAATGGTTAAAGGCCCTTTTGCTCAATTTCGAGGTGCATTACCCTAAAGCTATTCATTGGTTTTGTAACACCCCTAACTCGTAACCATCGTCGGTTTAAGGTTAAGAGGCATTACCGAACAATCAAAACTTTTCGAACATTTCACATTACAAAGTATATCATCGTCAAATCATAGCTAAATACAAGCACATAGTCCCTTAATGAGGTCTACGAGACCTTAATCATGCATTAGAAAAGGGTCAAGACTAAACCGAACACTTACGACATTTTTCTAAAATTCAAACATTTTTCAAAGCTATAGAGGTCACACGCCCGTGTGGGAAGGTCGTGTGCCTCACATGGCCTTATACATGCCCGTGTGTCTAAGCCATGGAAAAACAGCGCATACATTCTGACTTGTCCACACAGCTTGAGACATGCCCATGTGCCTCACCTGTGGTCGACACTAACTTGCACCACACTGCCAGTCACACGCCCGTATGTCCAGCCGGTGGTCGAAACTGACTTGTTTCACATGGCTAGTCACACGCCCATGTGTCTAGCCTATGTGCGAGCCTGACTTGAACCAAATTAAAAATTCAAGGGACACGATCGAGCCACACGCCCGTGTGCTCAACCGTGTGGGAAAATATAGGCCATTTGCAAGGCCAATTTGCCACCCATTTAGGGTCAAACCTACAAAACCAAATAAACACATTTCATGCCCTTAAAATGCAACCCAATCATACCAAAATATTCATCTATACTAACCATTCAAAAGCATATCATACATATCAATTTATGTACCAATCATCTCAATCCAATCACAAGCATTATTAAGTACATTCCATTCAAAAACGTACCATAAATTTGGCCATTTCATTAATGCAACTATTAACCATCAAACCACACCAAATTATGCAACATATAGCATGAGCTACTTATTCACATTATTGATTATCTAGCCACATCACATGGCTAATATATACAACTCAAAACATCATTTTATTCAACTAGACTATACTTGCCATACTTAAATATGTATACATTCAAAAAGGTACCAAAATAGAGTTTGATAGTGTGGTGATGATCCTCGATGATCCCCGAGCCCTCCATAGCTTTAACGATCTATAAAACAATGCAAACACACATAAAGTAAGCTTTCAAAAGCTTAGTAAGCTATATACAAATAAACTTAACATAATAACATTCATAATCATATCAAATACAAGATCATTAATATCTCAATTGCAATTTCATAATTCTTCTTTGGCTCATTTGTTTAGCCATTGCTTACCAACAAATTCATATCTCTAAGTAACTCATTTGATCATAGTTCATTCATACATATATCACATTTAGTCTCAACAAGACTATGCACATATCTCACCTTTGCAAATTTGCATACACTTACCTTTCATGCTTAAACAAAGTATACACTTCATGCATACCTGAAACGGTTACACATTTCACATAATCTTTCATTTCTCGAAATTTCTCGTTGAAACATTCAGAATCAAATAAGATACTCGGATACTCGGAATACTCATACAATGCCAACGTCCTAGACTTGATCTTACATGTAATTCAAATATCGATGCCACTATCCCAGACAAGGTCTTACACAAAATCATTTATGATGTTGATGTCTAGACATGGTCTTACACGTAAATTTCAAATCAATGCCAATGTCCCAGATGTGGTCTTACACGATATCACATATCTGACATATGAATCCTATCTATTCCTAAGGTTTGTATGGGACTTTTCGGACTTTGACACCTTGTCGATATTTTCTCGGATCTCATATGTTTATCTTCCGTAATCATTCATTATAATTCAGTTTCATACAAATATACAAAAATCAATTTAAATACACTTATTTGTATATAGACTTACCTCGTATTTAGGTTAAACGAACAAATTCGACTACTCGATCACTTTTAACTTTCCTTAGTCTAAATTCGTTTTCTTTGGTTCTTGATCTATACATATTCAAATTTAACTCATTTATTCACCAATTCATTCAATTCAATCCAAAAACACACATTTAGGACAATTTACAAATTAGCCCTCATATTTTAACATTTTGACATTTAAGTCCTTATTTCAAAAAATCACAAAATACACAAAATTTCACTAATCCCATGCTTGGCCGAATATTCACATGCTTCATATAAGCCCACATATTTAATTTATTTCACATTTTAGTCCCTCAAAATATTATTTTCACAATTTAGTCCAAATTACTCAAATTCACCCAAAATCTAAAGACAAAACATGTTAATCTAACACATATATTCCATATTTCATCATCAACTATCACAAAGCTCAAGCATTCATCAATGGAACATCTCATAATCTTCATCAAATTCCAAAATTGAAGTATGGGTTTGAGAGAACACGAAACAACGATCACGATAACGTAGAAATTATCAAAAATCGAGTCAAAAACATACCTCAATCAAGATGAACAAGGACCGAAACCTAGCTTGGTTTAGTTTCTTTCTTTTTCTTTCAATTTCGACAATGGATGATATATTATGGCCATCTTTTTGTTTGTTTTATTATGTTATACATTAATAACCAATTTTACATATTTAACCTTTTAATAATAACATTAAAATTCCACTATCTATGTACATTAATGTCCATCCATAATTCAAATGGTCTAATTGCATTATAAGGACCTCATATTTATAAAGCCATGTCAATATAACCATTTAACAAATGGCATGTCACTTTTGCATTTCCTGTAATCTAGTCATTTTTGCAAATTAAACACAAACAATAAAATTAATTTATGAAACTTTCACACATGCTTAATCATATACTACAGGCACAGAAAATAATATTAAAATATTTTTTAACTCAGATTTGTGGTCCCAAAACCACTATTCGACTAGGGTCTAAACTGGACTGTTACAATTATCCCCCCTTTAGGGATTTTCGTCCCCGAAAATCTTACCATTAAACATATTCGGATATTGTTGTCTCATAGTATCTTCAGGCTCCCACATAACCTCTTCCACTCCTTGTCGATGCCACAGCACTTTTACTAATGAGATTTTCTTATTTCATAATTCTTTCACCTCATGATCTAAAACTTGGATCGGTTCTTCTTCGTAAGCCATATCGGATCAGATTTCAATCTCAGATGGAGAAATCACATGTGATGGATCAGACCGATATCGTCTAAGCATTGACACGTGAAACACATTGTGGATCTTTTCTAGTTCTGGTGGCAATAACAATCTGTATGCAATAGGTCCAATACGCTCAATAATTTTATACGACCCGATGAACCTAGGACTCAATTTGCCTTTTCTGCCAAAACGAAGTATTTTCTTCCATGGAGACACTTTCAAGAACACTTTATCACCGATCTCAAACTCAATATCTTTTCATTTCAAGTCTGCATAATATTTCTGAAGATCTGACGTAGCTTTCAGACTATCACGAATCACTTTTACTCTTTATTCAGTTTCTTTGATTAAATCTACCCCATGTATCTTATTTTCACTTAGTTCAGTCCAATACAGAGGTGTTCGGCATTTGCATCAGTACAAAGCCTCATAAGGTGCCATTTTGATGCTCGACTAAAAACTATTATTATACGCAAATTCAATCAGTGGAAAATATTGTTCCCACGTACCATCAAACTCAAGAATGCAACATCTCAACATATCCTCGAGTATTTGAATGATCCGCTCAAATTGACCATCCGTCTGCAAGTGAAGTGTTATACTAAAATGCAATTTAGTACCTAAAGCCTCTTGCAGTTTCTTTCAGAATCATGAAGTAAACCTCGGATCTCTGTAACACACAATAGATAATGGCACCCCGTGAAATCTCACAATATCGTAAATATAAAGCTCAGCTAACTTATCAAGTGAATAATCAGATCATATCGGAATAAAATGGGTTGATTTTGTCAATCTATCAACTACAACCCAGATTGCATCTTTCTTTCTCGGAGTCAAAGGTAACCCTAAAACAAAATCCATCGTCATTCTATCCCATTTCCACTCAAGAATCATTACCGGTTGTAACAAATTAGATGGCACTTGATGTTCAACTTTAACTTGCTGACAAACTAAACATTTTGATACAAAATCTAAGATATCTCGCTTCATACCAGGCCACCAATACAATTACTTCAAATCATGGTACATCTTTGTACTTCCCGGCTAAACAGATAAACAATTGTTATGTGCTTCTTTCAATATCAACTAAATCAACTCTGGATTCCTCAGAACACATATCCGATTTCAAAATCTCAAACAATCATCAATATCAATTCAAAATTCAGAATCAGAGTTTAAATCACACTGAGCTCGTTTTGCTAACATTTCATTATCAACTTTTGTGCATCACATATTTGCTATAAGAACAACGATTTCACTTTCAATTCAGCCAAAACTGAACCATCATCAGACAAGTCTAAATGAGTATTCATTGTACGTAATGCAAACAGTGATTTTCAACTCAATGCATCAGCAACAACATTTGCCTTACCTGGATGATAATCTATCACAAGTTCGTAATCTTTCAACAATTCTAACCATCTTCTCTGTCACAGATTCAGGTATTTCTGAGTCATCAAATATTTCAGACTTTTATGATCCGAAAACACATGACATTTTCACCGAAGAGATAGTGACGCCAAATCTTCAAAGCAAATACAATTACAGCTAACTCAAGATCGTGTGTTGGGTAATTCTTTTCATGCCGTTTCAATTGTCTCGAGGCATAAGCTATAACTTTGCCTTCCTGCATCAAAACACATCCCAGACCATTTAACGAAGCATCACTATAAATCAAAAACTCTTTACCCGATTCTGGTTGTATCAAGACTGAAGCTTCAGTCAAAAGGGCTTTCAACTAATCAAAACTTTTCTGATATTTATCGAACCATTCAAATCTCACATCTTTCTAAAGCAATCTCATCAACGGAGTTACAATAATTGAAAAGCCTTTTATGAATCTTCAATAATAACCAGCAAGTCCCAGAAAACTATGAACTTCAGACATATTTTTCGGAGGCTTCCATTCCAAAATAGATGAAATCTTGCTCGGATCAACCCGTATACCAAATGCTGACACAATATGTCTCAGAAAACCAACTTCACACAACCAGAATTCACACTTACTGAACTTTGCATACAATTGCTTATCTCGCAGAGTTTGTAGCACAATTCTCAAATGTTCATCATGTTCAATTTCATCAAGCAAATAAATCAAAATGTATTTAATGAATACAACAACAAATTGATCTAAATACGGTCTAAAAATTCTGTTTATCAAATCCATAAAAATAGCAAGAGCATTTGTTAGTCGAAAGGCATAACTAAAAATTCATAATGCCCATACCTCGTTCTGAAAGCGGTTTTAGAATATCTGAATCTTTTACTCACAACTGAAAATACCCCGATCTCATATCTATCTTTGAAAACACAGTGGCTCCTTTCAACTAATCAAACAAATCATCAATTCTGTGCAGAGGATATTTGTTCTTAATGGTCACTTTGTTCAACTGACGATAATCAATGCACATTCTCATCGTGCCAACTTTTTTTTCACAAATAAAACGGGAGCACCCCAAGGTGAGAAACTCGATCGTGCAAACCCTCTGTCGGTCAACTCTTGCAACTGAGACTTCAACTCTTTCAATTCTATTTGTGTCATTCTATACAGAGCTATTGAAATAGGAGTTATTCCCGGCATTATATCAATACCAAACTCCACTTCTCATACTGGAGGCAATCCGGTAATTCTTCAGGAAACACGTCAGGGAATTCACAAACAACCTGGCACTGATTCAACTTTCTTTTCAGTCACTCTTGAATCAATTACATAAGCAAAGTAAGCTTCATAGCCCTTTTTTACATAACTTTGAGCTTTCAACACTGATATCACAGCTGGACAATCCATTAAAATCATTTGATTCAATCCTAACTATTTCATTATTCTGACATTTCAAATCAATGGTCTATCTTTTGCAGTTCACAATAGCATCATGCAATGTCAACCAATCCAAACCTAAAATTATATCAAACTCATCAAAAGGCAATAACATCAAATCAGGCGGAAAATAAACATATCGAAATATCAACGGACAATTCTTTCATACTTTGTCAACCAAGACACATTTACCTAAGGGGTTCGATACTCTAATAACAAATTCAGTAGACTCTACAGGCAAAGTCTTATTGGATACTAAGTTCATGCATACATACGAATGAGTAGACCCTGGATCTATCAATGTAATCACGAAGTATCATAAAGAGTAAATGTACCCGTAATGACATCTGGAGATGAAGTTTCCTCACGAGCTCGAATGGCATAAGCTCTGGCAGGAGCTCTAACTTCAGATCTTGCAACTGTATCTTTTGTAACTCTTTGGTTACCACTAACATTTCTTATGTTTTGAGAAGGTCTACCTCTAGCTGGAACATTATCTGGCCTCGAATTTTGTACAATCTCTTGTTCAATAGACTCGGGACAATCTCGAATGAAATGATCTAATGATCCACATCTGAAACATGCTCGATCATTCAATATACAACTACCCGGATGTCTTTTACCATAATGCTTACATTTAGGTTGATCAGATCAGACATTTCCCACACTAGCCATCAAAGTAGTTGAAGCTTTAGAGTTCAACTGCGATCTAGCTCGATCTCTATTCGAATATCCCACATTAGCTTTTGAACAACTATGCTCATCTCTAAATTTCTTTAAAGTAGACTGAAATAATTTACTTGAAATTCTCTTTTTCACATCTCTGGTTTCAAACTCAGCTTTTCTTTTATCTTTCTCGAGTGCTTCAGCTTTGCACGCTCGATCGACAAGCACAACAAATTCTTTTATTTCTAGAATCCCAACTAACAAACAGATGTCTTTGTTCAGGCCGTCTTCAAACCGTTTACGCATTATTTCTTCATTGAAACACATTCCTAAGCATATTGGCTTAATCTCACAAACTCTTGTTCATACTCTGTGATAGACATGTGACCCTGTTCCAATTCTAAAACTCTTTTCGTTTTTGATCTATAAATCTCTGGCTAATGTATTTCTTCCAGAATTCAGACTGAAAGAAATCTCATGTAACCCATTCTCTTTGAACAACAGAAATCAAAGTCTTCCACCATTGATAAGCTGCATCTCGTAACAAAGAAACATTACATTTCACACATTCATCAGGAGTCAATGACATTTCATCGAACACTCAGATTGTGTTCTCGAGCCAAAACTCAGCTCTCTCAACATCATCATCACTGGTGGCCCTAAACTCTTCAGCCCCATATTTACGAATTTTATCGACTGGAGGCTTATTCAACAAATTTAAATTTATAACCGGAGGTACAGCAGAAGTCTGAGGAGGATTGAGTGGGGGCGGAGATTGTGAAATAGTCAGATTTGTTCTAATGTATTGAGTGAACCACTCATTCATCATTTGGAAGAAGGCTTATTTAGCCTCTCCTTCCTGACCGCTAGTAGCCGGTCTTAAATCAAATGGTGTATCCCTTGAGTAGGAGCAGGCGCATTGCTTTCAACATCGTCAGTTACAGCTCTTTCGGGATTCATTTACTATACAAAAACACATTTTATACATCAAGATTCATCACACTATCACAGTTCGTATATGTGGCATTTATAGCTAGACTCTCACATGTTACGTTAGTCCTAGAATTGACTAAATCATAGCTCTGATACCAATAAAATGTAATACCTCTAACCCGTAACCATTGCTGATCTAGGGTTAAGAGGCATTACCGAACAATTGGAACTTTTACGAATATTTCACATTAAAAAGTATATCATCGTCAAATCATAGATAAATACAAGCACATAGTCCATTAATGAGGTCTACAAGACCTCATGCATTAGAAAAGGGTCGGGACTAAGTGAACACTTACAAAATTTTTCTGAAATTCAAACATTTTTCAAAGCTACAGAGGTTACACACCAGTGTGGGCAAGCCGTGCGCCCGTGTATCTAAGCCATGGCAAAACAGGGCATACATTCTGACTTGTGCACACGGCCTGAGACACGCCCATGTGCCTCACCCGTGGCCGACACTGGCTTGCACCACACGGCCAGTCACATGCCCGTGTGTGTAACCCGTGGTTAAAACTAACTTGTTTCACACGGTCAGTCACACGCCCGTGTGACTAGCCTATGTGCGAGACTAACTTGAACCAAATTACAAATTCAAGGGACACAATCGAGCCACTCACCGTGTGCTCAACCGTGTGGGCAAATATAGGCCATTTGCAAGGCCAATTTGCCACCCATATAGGGTCAAACCTACAAACACAAAAAAATACATTTCATGCCCTCAAAATGCAACCAAATCATACCAAAATATTCATCCATTCTAACCATTCAAAAGCATATCATACATATCAATTTATGTACCAATCATCTCAATCCAATCACAAGCATTATTAAGTACATTCCATTCAAAAACTTACCATAAATTTGGCCAATTCATTAATCCAACTATTAGCCATCAAACCACACCAAATTATGCAACATATAGCATAAGCTACTTATTCACGTTATTTATTATCTAGCCATATCACATGGCTAATATATACAACTCAAAACATCATTTTATTCAACTAGACTATACATGCCATACTTACATATGTACACATTCAAAAAGTACCAAAATAGATTTGATAGTGTGGTGATGATCCTCGACAATCCCCGAGCCCTCCGTAGCTTTAACGATCTATAAAACAATGAAAACACACACAAAGTAAGCTTCCAAAAGCTTAGTAAGCCATATACAAATAAACTTACCATAATAACATTCATAATCATATCAAATACAAGATCATTAATATCTCAATTGCAATTTCATAATTCTTCTTCCGCTTATTAGTTTAGCCATTGCTTACCAACAAATTCATATCTCTAAGTAACTTATTTGATCATAGTTCATTCATACAAATATCACATTTAGTCTTAACAAGACTATGCACATATCTCATCTTTGCAAATTTGCATATACTTACCTTTCATGCTTAAACAAAGCATGCACTTCATACATACCTGAAACGGTTACACATTTCACATAATCTTTCATTTCTCAAAATTTCCCATTGAACCATTCAGAATCAAGTAGGATGCTCGGATACTCGGAATACTCATACAATACCAATGCCCCAGACGTGGTCTTACATGTAATTCAAATATCGATGCCACTGTCCTAGACAGGGTCTTACACGAAATCATTTACGATGCCGATGTCCCAAACATGATATTACACCTAAATCTCAAATCGATGCCAAAATCCCAGACGTGGTCTTACACGATATCACATATCAAAACTTATGTCATGACATACGAATCCTATCTATTCCTAAGGTTCGTACAGGACTTTTCGGATTTTGACACCTTATCGATATTTTCTCAAATCTCATATGTTTATCTTCCATAATCATTCATTATAATTCAATTTCATACAAATATACATAAATCAATTTAAATATACTTATTTGTATATAGACTTAACTCGTATTCGGGTTAAATGAACAAATTTGACTACTCGATCACTTTTGACTTTCCTCGGTCTAAATCTGCTTTCTTCGATTTTTGATCTATACATATTCAAATTCAAATAATTTATTCACCAATTCATTCAATTCAATCCAAAAACACACATTTAGGGTAATTTACAAATTAGCCCTCATTTTTCATATTTTGACATTTAAGTCATTATTTCACAAAATCACAAAATACACAAAATTTCACTAATCCCATGCTTGGCCGAATATTCACATGCTTCATATAAGCTCATTTATTTCATTTATTTCACATTTTAGTGCCTCAAAATATTATTTTCACAATTTAGTCCAAATTACTCAAATTCACCAAAAATCCAAAGACAAAACATGTTAATCTAACACATATATTCCATATTTCACCATCAACTATCACAAAGCTCAAGCATTCATCAATGGCACATCTCATAATCTTCATCAAATTCCAAAATTAAAGCATGGGTTTGAGAGGACACGAAACAACAATCACAAAAACATAAAAATCGAGTAAAAAACATGCCTCAATCAAGATGAACAAGGGCCGAAACCTAGCTTGGTTTAGTTTCTTTCTTTTTCTTTCAATTTCGGCAATGGATGACATATTATGGCCATCTTTTTGTTTGTTTTATTATATTATACATTAATAACCAATTTTACATATTTAACCTTTTAATAATAACATTAAAATTCCACTATTTATGTACATTAATGTCCATCCATAATTCAAATGGTCCAATTGCATTATAAGGACCTCATATTTATAAAGCCATGTCAATATAACCCTTTAACAAATGGCATGTCACTTTTGCATTTCTTCCAATCTAGTCCTTTTTGTAACACAAACAATAAAATTAATTCACGAAACTTTCACATATGATTAATCATATACTGCAGGCACAGAAAATAATATTAAAATATTTTTTAATTCAAATTTGTGGTCTTGAAACCACTATTCTGACTAGGGTCTAAACCAGACCGTTATAGGTTCTATGATAGTCAGTCTACTCTGCATATTGCTCATAACCCTATTAATCATGAACATACGAAGCATATTGAAGTGGATTGTCATTTTATTTGAGATGCAATTCAAGAAAGTCTTATTTCTCCTTCATATGTCTCTACTACATATCAACTACTAGATATATTTACAAAGGCTTTGGGAAAGAAAAGTTTTGATTATTGTCTAAGCAAGTTGAGCATTTATGATTTGCATGCTCAAACTTGAAGGGGGTATTGTAAAAATATAAAAATTTTATGAGATAACCTATTTTAGGAGAAGTTTTCTATATTATAGGAAGTAGATGGTGAATATGAGTAGTTTTCTGTATTATAGGAAGTAAAGGGTGAATATGAGTAGTTTTACTATTTTGATTCTAGGTGCAATTTGGCATGTATATATATTCTCTTATGTTGATAAATGATATTTGAAACTTTACCCTACGATTGTCAATACATCTTTTGGAAAGAGGCAATCCACAATTAGATAAGTCCACAATGAAGGCCAACCATATTCATTTAAGGTATTTCTAGAACCAAAATATTGTAATGATGAAATTGAAGGTTTCATTAAATCCAAAGTCAAAGTTCAAGATGACAGTGATCCTAAGTCAAAAGAAAATCCAACAGCCCTTGTGTAACAGCCCGATTTTGGGGCTAGTCGGAACAGTGGTCTCGGGACCTCTAATCCAAGGTTGAGAAAATTATTTTAGTATTATTTTATGTGTTATGGCATTAATATATGGCTATATGGAAATTTTGGTGCTTTAATTTTAGCAATAGAATACTTAATTGTGAAAAAGGACTAAATTGCATAAAGTGTGAAAGTTCTATTTTATAAGGTGGGGGTACCTAATATCTATAGATTGTGAATTGAAGGATTTTAAAGTGAAATTAGGCCATATTATATGTGTTGGCCGGCCATACAAGTTAAGGGGGATAAGAGCATTAAATGTTAGTCAAAGTTGGTGGAAATTAAGTGATAAAATGAATCAAATAAGAGAAGCAAAAGATGTTATCATCTTTCACTATTCACTCATCTCTTTCCACTGAAAATTCAAGAGAGGATAGAGTTATTGGAGGTTCAAACTTTCAGCCACTCAATCCTCATTCAAGTAAGTGATTTAGGTGGTTTTAGTTGATGATTTTTGTACTTTTGGAGTCCTCAAAGCCTAAGCTAACTAATGAGGGGACTAATTTGTGAAATGGTTAAAAGTTTAGAGACTTTCCATGAGAGATTTTATGTTGTTAGCTGAGTTTTTATGGAAAAAAATGAATGATGGGGAGGTTAGAGACAACATTTGTGAAAGGTGTTGTCATGAAAACACCTAAATGGGACTAAGTTGTAAATGTTGTAAATTAGTAATAAATGCATGAAATAGTTAGATTTATGGGTTGTTGAAAGAGGAATAAATGTTAAGCTAGGCTTGTTTAATGGGAAAATGTGATGAAAAATGATTTACGAGCCTCGGGGCAAAATCATAATTTTTCCAATATACAATGGCAAAATGGTCATTTTTGCCCAAGTGTAGAATTTGATGTATATTAATCATAGAATGTCCTAAATGAATGAATTTCATTGTTATAGATCAAGAAGAGCGCAGAATCAACCTTGACCGTGGGAAAGGTAAGGTGATCGAGTAAATCGCTAGCTAACACGTTTTGCATCGAGGTAAGTTTACGTGTAAACGATGCATTTTACATGCATATTATTGTTGTTATTTAGTACATAGCATAATTGAGAATATGTATAATTCAAGTAAATAGAAAGTGGTATTAATGAATTATTCTTGTATAAATGATGGAATAGATAGGTAGGTGTGTTATATCAAATTTTGATGGTGGGCTAAGTGCGATACCACCTTACTTTTTAATTACGATGGGTTGTGTGCGATACCATCGTCTGTTAACCTTTCTGGTGGGCTATGTGCGATACCACCGTAATTAACCTTCTTGGTAGGCTATGTGCGATGCCACCCTAAGGAAGACTGATGGTGGGCTAAGTGCGAAACCACCGGGTAATGTGATTATGGGTAATGTATTTTGATATGGTGATGTGTTACATTAAGTGACCTTGTGATGCTCAGTGTAGGGAAATCGTTATTGAATGTATGCATTATGCTTGTGATGTGATTAGGATGTGTAAATGGAGGAAATGAGTAAGCCTAATCTTGAATGTAGATTGATTTCTTGCTTAGCAAATAATAGAGGAAATGAGTAAGCCTTATTATTACTAATTAGAATAGGCCACGGGCAAATCCCACGGTCGTGTGCATGAACCGTGTAAGACACACTGTTAGGAGACACGGGTGTGTCCAGGCCGTGCTAAATTAGTCAGTAACTCCCCAAGGGCGAAAGACACGGGCATGTTGTAAGGGTACATGGGTCTGCCCCCATTTCACATGGGCGTGCCCTAGCCATGCGAGTTTTGGCAGAATGTTGGGGTTTTTGGGCACGGTGTGAGCACATGGGCGTGTGTGACTACACACGGGCATGTGTGTCATCTAGCACGGGCGTGTACTCCCTGTTTAAATGAAAATAAATTTTATGGACCGTAAGGTTTTGATATGATCTCGAGAGTTCTCGTAGGTATGTTTGAGATCTCATAGGTTGAGTGTGAAGTAGTTGAAGCGATTCGAGAAGAGTAGTCACGTTGAGCCTAAGTGGCGATCAGGTAAATTATTCAGTAACGTCTCATGCCCGATTTGGAGAGATTACGGGTAAGGGGTGTTACATTTAGTGGTATCAGAGCTATGGTTTAGTCGGTTCTAGGACTACCGTAGCGTGTGTGGGAGTCTAGTTATACATGCCATAAGCGTATAATGATAGTGTGGTGGCTTCTAATGATTTTAAAAATTTATTTTATGTAGTATATAGATTTCGATCAATTGAGCTGCTGATGACACAGCTAGTAATGCACCGGCTCCTGCGCAAGGGATCGCGCTTGTGCAAAGTGAACCCGAGACTAGGGGTCAAGGAGAAGAGGCTCAAGAATCCTTTCTCCAAATGATGAGCAATTGGTACACCGAGTATGTACGAGCTAATCCCAATGCTCAACCTCCTCCACCTCCTCCTATACCTCAGCCAGTTCTTATGGCTCCCAAAGGTGTAGAAATAGTGAGGACAAATAAGCCCCCGATAGATAAAATTCAAAAGCAAGGGGCTGAAGATTTTCGAGCTAACAAAGATGATGACCCTGAGCGGACGGAGTTCTGGCTTGAGAACTCAATGAGGATTTTTTATGAACTCTCATGTACACCCGAGGAGAGTTTGAAATGCGATGTATCTTTGCTGAGGGACTTGGTAAACTATTGGTGGAAAATATTGACATCAGTAGTTCCTAAAGAGAGGGTAACATGGGACTTTTTCTTGGAAAAGTTTCGAAAGAAGTATATAAGTCAAAGGTTTATAGACCAGAAGCGGAAGGAATTCCTTGAGTTAAAGCAAGGAAAAATGATTGTGGTGGAATATGAACGTGAATTTGTTTGGCTCAGTAAGTACGCACAGGAATGTGTATCCACAGAAGTTACCCTATGCAAGAGGTTTGAAGAGGGGTTGAATGAAGACATCAAACTTTTAGTTGGGATCTTAGAGCTAAAAGAATTTGTGATACTGGTGGATCGGGCTAGTAAGGCCGAAGAATTGAGTAAGGAAAAGAGGAAAGCCCTGAGTGAGGCTCGTGATGCGAGGAAGAGGCCGATGAGCAAGTCATACCAATCTCAATCGAAGAGGTCTAGAGAAGGGAACCCTCGGATGACTACGTCAGTCGGGTATTCGCAGAGAGATTGAGGTAATACGTATTTGGGTTCAAGAGTTCAGGTCACCTCAATGGCAAGTGTGGGCAATCCAAAGTCTAAACCAGAGTGCCCAAGTTGTGGCAGACATCACACTGGGGATTGTTGGGGAAACAATCGAAATTGCAACAAATGTGGATCCCCTAACCATTTCATTCGAAACTGTCCTGAAAGAGATGACAAGGAAATGAAGCAGGAGGTAAGATCAAGCAGTGCATCTTTTAGAGGTTGGCCACAAAAGAACCCGGGAGGTGGGACTAGTGGTAGAGGTGTATCACGAGACACTACTGTGAGGTCAGAGAGTCGGGCGCCAACAAGAACCTATGCTATTCGAGCTCGAGAAGAGGCATCATTGTCGACGTAATAACGGGCACATTTTCTCTCTATGACACCTCTATTATTGCTTTGATTGACTCGAGGTCGACCCATTCTTATATTTGTATGGGATTGGCAATGTAACACCCCAAACCCGGCCCATTCACTATGACCAAATTTGAAATGCCACTGCGGAAAACGTTTGAAAAATATTTTGACTTAAAGTAAATCATAAAATTTTGTATGCCTTTAATAAAATATTGGGTATGTAAAATTCCAAAATACAATTAAGTTATTAAATTTAAAACTTTAAATTAATTTATCAAAGTATAAATTTACTCTTTAAAAGAAAAATTCTTGAATATTAACTTAATCATCAATCCACCATAAAACATAATAATAACAATTAAACACTTATAGTGGCCTTATTACAATAATTAAATATTCCAAGTCTTGAATTATAAAATAACTTAAACAAGTAAAACTTATTTCCGCATGGGCTACCTCGTATCCACTCCAACCCGGTCCAAGCTTTATGCATCACTGCGATGTTGGAAAAATTTGGGTGAGTCAATCAGACTCGGTGCATAGTTATTTCACATGTTTCCCCATATGGGCTTGGCCCATATCCACACGATCCATACACATAAATTATGCAATTATGAAGCCCAACTCAACCTAGTGTCCATCCATTACACCCACCTCGATAGACCTCACTTGCCCAAGGCATGGCTAATCCACCGATCAACCAAGTGATCCCATATATCTTACCTCGCGACACCTTTGCTCAAGGCCGTGGCTAGGCCACCAATCACATAAGTGATCCCACATGTCAATCAGTCCACGGTGATGCACACAGCTATCAACCGCCAAGATGTGGCACCTAGCCAACACCTCCCTTGATGAAGCACATAGCTAACATCAAGCGCTAATGTAGCATAAGGCTAACATTAGACCACGTACATAAATATGTACACCCTTTCCTTCGATTTTCACATCCCAAGTCCCATGCATATATGTGTATCATGTTAGATTAACATTTAGAGTAAGTATTCATCACATGCTCACCACAAATATCACACATATATCATAGGCAAAATAGAGCACTAACCTGATTAATTGATTACCCACTACGGGTATCCACCGTCTTAGCCATTATTTTCGGCTAACATACACATCATAAACATACATACATAAACAACAAACAAATAACAGGAGAATAGTGCGATAACTACGCACCTGACTGTTTAGCAAAATCCCGATCTATTTGGATCTAACACAATCTAGAATCCCGAAACTCTTTATTCCTGTCGATTTGCCTCTAAAAGCCATAATCACAATCGGTCAATTCTTAAACCCATAAAATGGCCTTTGGCCGAATATTTGCAATCACTTACCTAACTTATTTAAAACCCGATTACTTGCTTGCTCCTAAAGTTATCGAAATCCCTATTAACCACTGTTAGAAATGGCTTAATACATAAGTCCATAACCATGGCCCTTGGCCGAATAGTACATGATGCTTACCTTGAATGCTTCAAATCCCAAAAGCTTCTCCTTAATGGTCCTTAATGTCGGCTACAAACAAAAGGCATACATACATGGCTTATGAATATTCGGCTAACCCAAAACCAAGGCCTTAACACTTGATTCGACACCCTTAAAGAATAAGAACCCAAACCGAATACTAGGATAGAAATTACTTACCACCACGTTGCTTGAAGAGACTAAAAGATAAAGTCGACAGCCCCTCTATCACTTTCGGCCTTGAAGAAATTAAGAGAAAAATGAAATAGTGGGGAGGTTCATAAGAGAATCGGCTATGGTGTTTCTTTATGGTTTCAACAAAGAAAATAAGGAAAGAAATAAAATACTGTGTTTGGCTATGGCTTCCAAATGGAGTTGGAATATTCGGCTAACGCAAAGAACAGGTTTGAAAGTTGGAGAAAAGAAGAAATAGAAGAATAATGAAGGCTTAGGAGAATTCGGCCTTAGCAAAATAAATGAAAAAAAAATGAGAGGATTTTCTTGGCTACCAATTCGGCAAAAGAGACTAAAGAAGAAACAAATATAATTCCGGCACTTATCTTCTCTTCATGGCCGAATACACCCCCCAAGGAGACCCAAATTCGGCTACTACCTCCATTCCTTATCAAATCCCACTTATTCCTCTTATTTTATCACTTCATATAAAAAATAATAATAAAAGCATCCCTCATTTATCTCTTAACAAATAAAATAAAATAATCCATCACCATATCCCTTATCTTCCCATTTAAAATAAATAAAATAAAACCATACTTATCCCACTCTTCCAGCCAAAATTTTAAAAAATAAAACAAGCTTAATCCTTATCTTTTGGAAGCCCATGTGCTGTCCAACTCTTCTCCCTAGCCTTGACGTCACATGCAAAATAAAACACCAAAATATTGCTTCCCACGCGACTCGAACTCTAGACCTGCACCAAGCTTGTGGCGTCATTCCCAGGGCCTTAAGTGGCACCTTGCAGCCACTTTACCAAGCGGGTTCTTATGCCATCACTCCACCACTTATTCTTTTAAGGCCTCTTTCACCTAGCTTCCTTCTTGTCTTAACGCCAAAAGCAAAATAAAATTACACTCCTTGATGCCAGCAAGGTTCGAACCTCTTCCCTCTTGAAGCCCCTTTGACGCAAACGCCCCAAGCCACCTTGCTGCTGGTTCTTTTGTGTCATCAACTCCCCATAATTTCTTTTAAAGCCTCCTTAGCCCAGCTTCCCTTCTTGACGGAAAAAGAAAAATAAAAACACACTTATGCCGCCATCAAGACTCGAACCAGTGCCCTTCTCCCTTGCTCATGGCGTCATTCACCAAGGCCTAAGTGGCGCCTTGCAGCCACCTTACCAAGCCCTCTTTCATGTCCAAAAGCGCCCATAATTTTTCTTAAGGCCTCAGTAGCCCAATTCCCTTTTAATGCCAAAATAAAAAGCTTCCAAGTGCCATTTCTGCACTCGAACCTCCTCCTTGGCACTCCATGTGACGCAACCTTCCATGCCCCTAGGGTAGCGTCCCAAGCCACTTTACCACATGACTTCCTTGTGTCATAAATCCCACATAAATATTTCTTAAGGCCTCTTTGCCTAGTTTCCTCTTTTCACTTAAAATTCCAATATTTTCCAAGCATTTTCCTTCACCTAAAGTTCTCAAAACTCCTAAAACACATCCAAACATACACTAAGCTCACCAACACTTGAATTATGCCACAAATGCATAACCCCTAATCTAGGATATTACAGTTCTACCCTCCTTAAAAATAATTTTGTCCTCGAAATTACTTAGGTAATTGCACTCCTACTCACCACACTATGCTTACACATCAAGACTCTAATCTTATAAAACTATCATACTTCCTAATCTCTAAGTTCATATGCAAGGCTTCGAACACTTTCACTAGCGATACAAGAAAACTATACAACAATCAAAGCAATTAAGGGTATTCCGAAATAAGGAACGCACTACCGTTGTCACAAGACATCATTCTCCTCATACTACGGCGATTGTATAAACCAACCTTGGTCGCCTCGCGTCGCACTCTCAAAGATCTCGCTTGGTGCTCCACGACCTCGGCCTGAACCATTTCCTCTATGGTTCGGACCACATCCTCTCATCGCTTGTTGACCATTCCTACCCGGCTGCTCATAACCCTGACCTGCTGTCCGAGCCCTATTCGGATCCTGAGGACAATCTTTAATCAGATGAGACTTAGACTTACATCTAAAATATTCTCGTTCCCAGTTCCAGCACTCGCCAACATGATACCTTCCACACCTAGCACACGGACGGTCTAGATTTCCATTAGCTAGCTTAGTAACACGAGGAGAATTCTCAATCCTAGGTCTTTTCTGAAACTCTCTAGATGACTCTAACGGTCTATAACTCCTCTTATCCCGGTTCCTATCCTTATCTCTATTCTGTCTCACAGAGTCCTTAATTCCTTCGGCGACCTTAGCCTTTTCTACCAACACAGCGAACTCCGTTCTTGCTGTGGAGCTATCAACAACCTCAGGTCATCCCTTAGTTCGTCCTCAAACCGGACACACCACTCATACTCTGTTGACACCACTCTTCGAGCATACCGGCTTAACCTCAAAAATTCACCAGACTGCTACTAACTTGTTCCTTGAACTAGCCCCAAAATGCCTTCCTCTCGCTCATCAATATAACGTGTGCCGACATACTTCTTCTGATATGCCGCCTTAACATATTCCCAAGTCAAATCCTCAGCTGTGGCACCATCCCGAACTATTAACCACCATTGATACGCTTCATCGCAGCAGCAGTGCCATCATTCCTTTCAACTTCTCCTCAGAAGTCAGATCGAGCTCATCCATAATACGCTCGGTCGCCTCCAACCAGTATTCAGCTGTACTGGGTGCCACACCAGATACTCCACGGAACACCTCAGCTCTGTTGGCTCAGAGTCGCTCGAGTACAGATTTTTGAGCTCCCATATTCCCTCCAGCACTAGCCACCATTTCAAGAACTCACAACACTACCTACGATACAGCATCTTCTCCCGTCTGATCTTGCTGCTTAACACCAACAGCTGGTGGTGGTGGTGGCGGTGGTACCTCATTCTCAAATCCTTATCCCGATCTCACGGGTTTCGACACGGTCATTCTACCTCGACCGCGTCCTCGTACATTGCGACCACGTCCCCTAGAGCTCATTTCTACGATCGCGCTTTAGTCTGGTTTAAGAAATTTTATGAATTAGCCCTTATTCCACTGATTATCCACAAGAAGTTTTATGGCAGGAAGTTTAATAGGGGTTCTTTCGATCATTCAAAGTTTCAAGTCTTCTATCCTAATTCACAGAAAAGCACATCCATTCTATAGTATCTCACATACACATTCACTCTTCGGACATTCTGTCCGTTCCTATCCCAGGGGTATTCTCGTAATTTGTCCTATAGGGGCATTTTTCGTAATTTGTCAAAATAAGGTTCCTTGGTGTTTTTGTCAATAAGGGTATTCTGGAAATTTTGCATTCCCGGGGGTATTTTGGAAATTTTGAAATCTGAGGGTATTTTGATAATTAACCTGGGTAAATTTGTAAATCTTGATAAATCAAGGGTACTTTGGAATTTACAAAACTTGAGGGTTGTTTTTGAGAAATTGTTTTCCAAATTAGTGTTGTTGCAAAATTTTTGAAGATCGAGGGTCGATTACGGTAATTTTGTAACTCGGGGGTATTTCGATAATTTGCAGGTTAGGGGTAATTTCGTAAATTTTTTTCTTTCCATAATCAAGGTATTTTGATATTTTGTAAATTTAGGGTTCCTTTAAGCAAAGTAGTGAAATTTTGATAAAAGCGTGGGTATTTTGAAAATTTCCATAAACCATGGGCATTTTGTAATTTTACCACTAGGGTATTTTGAAATTTTTATAAGTCGAAATATTTTGAAAATTTTCCAAAATAAGTTTTGCTACTATTCAAGGGTAATTTGGTGATTATAAAACTAGGCTTTTCATAAAAAAATACTATTAGTCCCTTTCGGGTTTTAGTTAGGGGTTTAGCAGTGTATAAGTCCTCTTGGTTAGGGTGAACCGAGGCTACGCACTGTAGGATTCGAGTGGAGAGGAGGTAAGTCATGCAGACTGCTTAAATACCAAGCTCCCACCGAAACCAATCCTAGACATGCGCACCATGGTTGCCACACCCTAACTCGGCGACTTAACAATAGGTTTATTTAATTAGGCATTTAAGTCTTATGTAATTGTTGGGGTAACTAGCCCTAGGGTTCAAGTATTAAATCTCTATTCTACGTTCCATTTCTACCCTTCTACAAATCATAATATAGATCACCCAAGAGATCGGAGTATTTACAGTGGACTTGAATTGAGACTTAGTGGGCCAAGCTAGAAAATCTGCTTAATTCACAAAAATTCTTTTTGGGCTTAACTTTGAAAACGTTTGGGCCTTAAACCCAAGGCCGAGAGTTTAAAAGCTGGCTCGATACCAAATTGTAACACCCCAAACCCGGCCCATTCACTACGACTGAATTTGAAATGCCACTGCGAAAAACGTTTGAAAAAAATTTTGACTTAAAGTAAATCATAAAATTTTGTATGCCTTTAATAAAATATTGGGTATGTAAAATTCCAAAATACAATTAAGTTATTAAATTTAAAACTTTAAATTAACTTATCAAAGTATAAATTTACTCTTTAAAAGAAAAATTCCCGAATATTAACTTAATCATCAATCCACCTTAAAACATAATAATAACAATTAAACACTTATAGTGGCCTTATTACAATAATTAAATATTCCAAGTCTTGAACTATAAAATAACTTAAAACAAGTAAAACTTCTTCTGCATGGGCCACCTCGTATCCACTCCAACCCGGTCCAAGCTTTATGCATCACCTGCGATGTTGGAAAAATTTGGGTGAGTCAAACAGACTCAGTGCATAGTTATTTCACATGTTTCCCCATATGGGCTTGGCCCATATCCACACAGTCCATACACATAAATTATGCAATTATGAAGCCCAACCCAACCTAGTGTCCATCCATTACACCCACCTCGACAGACCTGCTGCCCAAGGCCGTGGCTAATCCACCGATCAACCAAGTGATCCCACATATCTTACCCTGGCAGACCTGCTGCTCAAGGCCGTGGCTAGGCCACCAATCACATAAGTGATCCCACATGTCAATCAGTCCACGGTGATGCACACAGCTATCAACCACCGAGATGTGGCACCTAGCCAACACCTCCCTTGATGAAGCACATAGCTAACATCAAGCGCTAATGTAGCACAAGGCTAACATTAGACCACGTACATAAATATGTACACCCTTTCCTTCGATTTTCACATCCCAAGTCCCATGCATATATGTGTTTCATGTCAGACTAACATTTAGAGTAAGTATTCATCACATGCTCACCACAAATATCATACATATATCATAGGCAAAATAGAGCACTGACCTGATTAATTGATTACCCACTACGGGTATCCACCGTCTTAGCCATTATTTTCGGCTAACATACACATCATAAACATACGTACATAAACAACAAACAAATAATAGGAGGATAATGCGATAACTATGCACCTGACTGTTTAGCGAAACCCTGATCTATTTGGATCTAACACAATCTAGAATCTCAAACTCTTTATTCCTGTCAATTTGCCTCTAAAAGCCATAATCACAATCGACGGTTCTTAAACCCATAAAATGGCCTTTGGCGAATATTTGCAATCACTTACCTAACTTATTTAAAACCCGAATACTTGCTTGTTCCTGAAGTTATCGAAATCCCTATTAACCACTGTTAGAAACGACTTAATACATAAGTCCATAACTATGGCCCTTGGCCGAATAGTACATGATGCTTACCTTGAATGCTTCAAATCCCGAAAGCTTCTCCTTAATGGTCCTTAATGTCGACTACAAACAAAAGGCACACATACATGGCTTATGAATATTCGGCTAACCCAAAACCAAGGCCTTAACACTTGATTCGGCACCCTTAAAGAATAAGAACCCAAACTGATTACTAGGATAGAAATTACTTACTACCACGTTGCTTGAAGAGACTAAAAGAGAAAGTCGACAGCCCCTCTATCACTTTCGGCCTTGAAGAAATTAAGAGAAAAATGAAATAGTGGAGAGGTTCATAAGAGAATCGGCTATGGTGTTTCTTTATGGTTTCAACAAAGAAAATAAGGGAAAGAAAAAAATACGTGTTTGGCTATGGCTTCCAAATGGAGTTAGAATATTCGACTAATGCAAAGAACAGGTTTAAAAGTTGGAGAAAAGAAGAAATAGAAGAATAATGAAGGCTTAGGAGAATTCGCCTTAGCAAAATAAATGAAAAAAATGAGAGGATTTTCTTGGCTACCAATTCGGCAAAAGAGACTAAAGAAGAAACAAATATAATTCCGGCACTTATATTCTCTTCATGGCCGAATACACCCCCCCAAGGAGACCCAAATTCGGCTACTACCTCCATTCCTTATCCAATCCTACTTATTCCTCTTATTTTATCACTTCATATAAAAAATAATAATAATAAAAGCATCCCTCATTTATCTCTTAACAAATAAAATAAAATAATCCATCACCATATCCCTTATCTTCCCATTTAAAATAAATAAAATAAAACCATACTTATCCCACTCTTTCAACTAAAATTTGAAAAAAATAAAACAAGCTTAATCCTTATCTTTTGGAAGCCCATGTGCTGCCAACTCTTCTCCCTAGCCTTGACGTCACATGCAAAATAAAACACCAAAATATTGCTTCCCACGCGACTCGAACTCCAGACCTGCACCAAGCTTGTGGTGTCATTCCCAGTGCCTTAAGTGGCGCCTTGCAGCCACTTTACCAAGCGGGTTCTTATGCCATCACTCCACCACTTATTCTTTTAAGGTCTCTTTCACCTAGCTTTCTTCTTGTCTTAACGCCAAAAGCAAAATAAAATTACACTCCTTGCGGCCAACAAGGTTCGAACCTCTTCCCTCCTGAAGCCCCTTTGATGCAAACGCCCCAAGCCACCTTGCTGCTGGTTCTTTTGTGTCATCAACTCCCCATAATTTCTTTTAAAGCCTCCTTATTGACTTCCCTTCTTGACGCAAAGAGCAAAATAAAAACACACTTATGCTACCATCAAGACTCGAACCCAGGCCCTTCTCCCCTGCTCATGGTGTTATTCACCAAGGCCCTAAGTGGCGCCCTGCAGCCACCTTACCAAGCCCTCTTTCATGTCCAAAAGTGCCCATAATTTTTCTTAAGGCCTCCATAGCCCAATTCCCCTTTTTAACACCAAAAATAAAAAGCTTCCAAGTGCCATTTCTGTAGCTTGAACCTCCTCCCCTTGGCACTCCATGTGACGCAACCTTCCATGCCCCTGGGGTAGCGTCCCAAGCCACTTTACCACATGACTTCCTTGTGTCATAAATCCCACGCAAATATTTCTTAAGGCCTCTTTGCCTAGTTTCCTCTTTTCACTTAAAATTCCAATATTTTCCAAGCATTTCCCCTTCACCTAAAGTTCTCAAAAACTCCTAAAACACATCCAAACATACACTAAGCTCACCAATACTTGAATTATGCCACAAATGCATAACCCCTAATCTGGGATATTACAGGCAATTAGTTTGAATATGACTATTGAGTCTACTAAATTTGTGATAAAAGTATCAAATCCCCTAGTAAAACAGGTGTTAGTTGATAAGGTGTGTAGGAATTGTCCTTTGATAGTTAGAGGTCATTATTTTTCGGCAAACTTTATGTTGCTTCCATTTGATGAGTTTGACTTGATTCTTGGTATGGATTGGTTAACTACCCATAGCGTTTTAGTAAATTGTGGTAGTAAATTTATTGAATTGACGTGTGAGAATGGAGATGTTATTCGGGTTGAATTAGGTGAGTCAGATAACCTACCGGTGATGATTTCTTCCATGATAGATGAGAAATATTTGAGAAAAGGATGTGAGTCGTATCTTGTCTTTGTACTGAACAGTCAAGAGTCTGAGGCAAAGGTTGAAACCGTGCCGGTTGTATGTGAGTATCCGGATGTATTCCCAGAAGAGTTACCTAGACTACCTCCAATTAGAAAGGTTGAGTTTGGAATTGAGTTAGTTGGGAACGGCACCTATTTCCATCACTCCGTATAGGATGGCTCGTTGGAGTTGAAAGAACTAAAGGTCCAGTTGCAAGAGTTGAAGGATAAGGGTTTTGCAAGACCAAGTTTTTCACCGTGGGGTGCTCCGGTATTATTTGTGAAAAAAAGATGGATTGATGAGATTGTATGTAGACTACAGACAGCTCAACAAGGTGACGATGAAAAATAGGTATCCTTTACCGAGGATAGATGATCTATTTGATCAACTGAAGGGAGCTATGGTGTTCTCCAAGATTGATTTGAGATCCGGATATTATCAGCTGAGAATTAAGGAAAAACACGTGCTGAAAACAACATTTAGGATGAGGTACGGCCATTATGAGTTTTTGGTCATGCCGTTCGGTTTAACAAATGCTTCTGTGGTTTTTATGGATTTAATGAACCGTATCTTCCGACCATATTTGGACAAGTTCATAGTTGTTTTTATCGATGACAAATTGAGCTACTCCCGAGATGAGTGTGATCATGCAAAGCATTTGAGAATTGTCTTGCAGACATTGAGAGACAAGCAATTATATGCTAAATTTAGCAAGAGCGAGTTTTGGCTCCGAGAAGTCAGATTCCTAGGACATGTTGTGTCAGGGGAAGGCATTAGAGTTGATCCGAGAAAGATCTCGACTATTGCGGAGTGGAAACCGCTGAGGAACGTGTCAGAAGTTAAAAGCTTTCTGGGTTTGGCGATGTACTATAGGCGGTTCGTGGAGGGATTTTCTATGATTGCTACTCTGATGACGAAATTATTGCACAAGGATGTTAAGTTTGAATGGATTGAAAAATGCCAATAGAGTTTTGAAAGATTGAAAATATTGTTGACAGAAGCACTGATTTTGGTACAGCCTGAGTCAAGAAAGGAGTTTGTGGTCTACAGTGACGCATCCTTAAATGGTCTCGGTTGTGTGTTGATGCAAGAGAGTAAGGTGGTCACTTATGCCTCGAGACAGCTAAAACCACATGAGAAGAATTATCTAACTCATGACCTAGAGTTGGCCGCAATCGTTTTTGCGTTAAAGATTTGGCGACATTATTTATATGGTGAGAAGTGTCGAATTTTTACGGATCATAAGAGTTAGAGGTACTTGATGAATCAAAAGGAGTTAAATTTACGGCAACAATGATGGCTTGAATTATTGAAAGACTACGAGCTAGTGATAGATTACCACCCGGGGAAAGCAAATATAGTTGCAGATGCTTTAAGTAGAAAATCTTTGTATGCTTTGAGAACTATAAGCACGAGTTTGTCATTGTCCGATGATGGTGCTATACTAGCTGAGTTGAGAGCTAGGCCACTATTTGTCCAACAAATATGTGAAGCTCAAAGGAATGATAATGAGATGTTAGCTAAAAGAGCTAAGTGTGAATCAAGAGCTGATTCTGAATTTCGGGAAAGTTTGAATGGTTGTTTAATGTTCCATGATAGAATTTGAGTACCTAAAGATGATGAGTTAATCCGACAAATTTTACAAGAAGCACATAATAGTCATTTGTCAGTACACCCGGGCAGTACGAAAATGTACAATGATCTGAAGATTCTATTGGTGGCCGGGAATGAAAAGAGACATCTCGGAGTATGTAACAAGATGTCTGATTTGTCAACAAGTGAAAGTCGAGCATCAAGTGCCTTCGGGATTACTTCTACCAGTGATGGTTCCCGAGTGAAAGTGGGATCGAATCACCATGGACTTCGTGACGGGGTTGCCTTCGACTTCAAAAAAGAAAGATGTGTATGGGTTATCGTTGATAGGTTAACGAAGCTGGCTTACTTTATACCGGTATGTATTGATTATTCACTAGAGAAGTTAGCCAAGTTGTATATTGCAGAGGTAGTAAGATTACATGGAGTGCCTATATCCATTATCTCAGATAGACCCGAGATTTACTTCAAGGTTTTGGAAGAAGTTACAAGAGGCCTTAGGTACAAGGTTGAATTTTAGTACTGCTTTTCATCCTCAAACTGATGGTCAGTCTGAGAGAGTAATCCAAGTTCTTGAAGATATGCTCGATGCTGTGTGTTAGAATTCGAAGGTAGTTGGGAAAGATACCTACCTTTGGTCAAATTCACTTATAACAATAGTTATCAATCGAGCATATGGATGGCACCGTATGAGGCCTTATATGGTCGTAAGTGTCGAACTCCTTTGTATTGGACCGAGTTGGGTGAGAAGCAAATCCATGGGATTGATTTAGTTAAAGAAACTGAGGAAAAAGTGAAAGTGATTCGGGATAGTCTGAAAGCTGCTTCAGACCGACAAAAGTCGTACGCGGACTTGAAAAGAAAAGAAATTGAGTTTCAAGTGGGTGACAAAGTATTTTTAAAAGTGTCGCTGTGGAAGAAAATATTAAGATTTGGTCGAAAGGGTAAATTGAGTCCAAGATTCATAGGGCCATACGAAATTACCAAAATGATTGGGCCAGTAGCATATCATTTGGCTTTACCGGTAGAGTTAGAGAAAATTCACAATGTGTTCCATGTATCAATGCTAAGGTGTTATAGTTTCGATCCCTCGCATGTGGTTTCACCCACGAAAATTGAGATACGACCGGATATGACATATGATGAAGAGCCGATTAAAATCTTGGCTTGAGAAGTGAAACAATTGAGGAATAAGGACATAGCCTTAGTAAAAGTGCTGTGGCAAAAGCACGGTGTAGAAGAAGCTACGTGGGAATCGAAAGAAGCCATGAGAGAGCAATATCCAAACCTCTTTACCGGTAAGATTTTTGAGGGCGAAAATCCCAAAAGGAGGGGAGAGTTAAGCCCAATTTTGGGGCTAGTCGAAACAATGGTCTCGGGACCACTAATTTGAAGTTGTGGAAATTATTTTAGTATTATTTTATGTGTTATGGCATTAATATATGGCTATATGGAAATTTTGATGCTTTAATTTTAGTAATAGAATACTTAATTGTGAAAAAGGACTAAATCGCATAAAGTGAGAAAGTTCTATTTTATAAGGTGGGGGTACCTAATAGCTATAGATTGTAAATTGGAGGATTTTAAAGTGAAATTAGGTCCTATTATATGTGTTGGCCAGCCATACAAGTTAAGGTGGACAAGAGCATTAAATGCTAGTCAAAGTTGGTGAAAATTAAGTGATAAAATGAATAAAATAAGAGAAGTAACTTTTACTATTCACTCATCTCTTTCCACCGAAAATTCAAGAGAGGATAGAGTTCTTAGAGGTTTAAACTTTCAGCCACTCAATCCTCATTCAAGTAAGTGATTTAGGTGGTTTTAGTTGATGATTTTTGTACTTTTGAGTCCCCAAAGCCTAAGCTAACTAATGAGGGGACTAATTTGTGAAATGGTTAAAATTTTAGAGACTTGCCATGAGAGAGTTTATGTTTTTATCTGAGTTTTTATGGAAGAAAATGAATGATGGGAAGGTTAGAGAAACTTTTGTGAAAGGTGTTGTCATGAAAACACCAAAATGGGACTAAGTTGTAAATGTTGTAAATTGGTAATAAATGCATGAAATAGTTAGATTTTTTGTTGTTGAAAGAGGAATAAATGTTCAGCTAGGCTTGTTTAATGGGAAAATGTGATGAAAAATGATTTACGAGCCTAGGGGCAAAATCGTAATTTTTCCAATATACAAGGGCAAAATGGTCATTTTTGCTCAAGTGTAGAATTTGATGTATATTAATCATAGAATGTCCTAAATGAATGAATTTCATTGTTATAGATCAAGAAGAGCGTAGAATCAACCTTGACCGTGGGAAAGGCAAGGTGATCGAGTAAATCGCTAGCTAACACGTTTTGCATCGAGGTAAGTTTACGTGTAAATGATGCATTTTACATGCACATTATTGTTGTTAATTAGTGCATAGCATAATTGAGAATATGTATAATTCAAGTAGATAGAAAGTGGTAGTTAATGAATAATTCTTGTATGAATGATGGAATAGATAGGTAAGTGTGTTATATCAAATTTTGATGGTGGGATTAAGTGCGATACCACCTTGTTGTTTAATTATGATAGGCTGTGTGCAATACCATCATCTGTTAACCTTTCTAATTAACCTTCTTGGTGGGCTGTGTGCGATACCACCCTAAGGAAGACTGATGGTGGGCTAAGTGTGAAACCACCGGGTAATGTGATTCTAGGTAATGTATTTTGATATGGTGATGTGTTACATTAAGTGACCTTGTAATGCTCGGTCTGGAAACCGTTATTGAATGTATGCATTATGCTTGTGATGTGATTGGGATGTGTAAATGGAGGAAATGAGTAAGCCTAATCCTGAATGTAGATTGATTTCTTGCTTAGCAAATAATGCTATAAAAATATTTTATTAATTTTAGAGTGTTATATTGTTTACATGTGGACTTACTAAGCTTTAAGCTTACTCCTCTCTCTTTCCCTTATCTTATAGGGCTTAAGAGTCGAGCCGGGATACGCCGATAACTAGAAGACTACCCACACTATCTGCTTACTTCGGTATAATTAGATTAGTAATTTTGTATATGGCATGTATAGGACTAGACTAGTTAGATTATTTTGTTATTTTGACCAAAGGTGTATTGGCTCTTACTAAGACATTAATTTTGTTAATTGCCAAGAATAATGGCATATTTTATCATTTATGAAATTTCAAAGTTATCAAAGTGAGTGCATGTGGATTAAGAGAGGTTTGTTAGTTTTTTGAATAAACCCATGTAGAGTAAGATATAGGGATTCTAGAAGCTTGGCAAATAGCCTTCATATGCCACACGGGTAGACACACGGGCGTGTGTCTAGGCTGTGCTAACCCTGCACCTTATTATTACTAATTAGAATAAGCCACGGACAAATCCCATGGCCGTGTGCATGAACCGTGTAAGACACACGGTTAGGAGACACGGGTGTGTCCAGGCCGTGCTAAATTAGTCAGTAACTCCCCACGGGCAGAAGACACGGGGATGTTGTAAGGGTACACGGGCGTCCCCCATTTCTCATGGGCGTGCCCTATCCGTGTGAGTTTTGGCAAAATGTTGGGGTTTTTGGGCATGGTGTGAGCACATGGGCATGTGTGACTACACACGGGCGTGTGTGTCATGTGTGTCATCTAGCACGGGCATGTACTCCCTGTTTAGATGAAAAGAAATTTTATGGACCGTAAGGTTTCTGATATGATACCGAGAGTTCTCGTAGGTACGATTGAGATCTCATAGGTTGAGTGTGAAGTAGTTGAAGCGATTCGAGAAGAGTAGTCACATTGAGCCTAAGTGGCGATCAGGTAAATTGTTCGGTAACGTCTCGTGCCCGATTCCGGCGGGGATTACGGGTAAGGGGTGTTGTCTCATTAAGTTGTAATAATTCTATATGTCATCTGTCAAGCTATTATTAGACCCTTAACCTCGACACTCATAAGCATGAATTTCATAAAAATACTCATGAAATGTTGGATTTGAATTTTCATTCAACTGAAAACATTGGCAAGTGATAAAGGAGAGAATCGAATGAAATATCGAATTTAAGTTGTTCGACTCGAGAAAGAAGGTTTGGATCTAACTAAAAAAATAAATAGATTTAGGGAAAAAATAAAGAAAATAAAAATAAGAAATTTAAGAATGAAGGATAAATATTCAAAATAATAACTAAATAAAGAAAAGATAGAATAAAAATGGAAAATGGATTGAATAAATGATGGATATGATGGATAGATAGATAAGTGTTCAATTGAACCCTTTAAGGTATAAACCCCAACAAACTCAATTAATGGCTCTAATCAACCTTCCAAGAAATAATCTTTGGTAAATTGAAGTATGAAGAATGAATTCTCACAACTCCTTGAAGAAAATTGAGAAGAAAACTGTTTTTAAAAAATCGCAAGAAAGCAATCTTGCACAAAAGAAACTAACTCCTAGAGTTGAAAATTTCATTAATGAAAAACAATTGTGTTTCTAATGAATAATGAAAAGGCATTTATATAAGCTAGTTAAGTGCATCCAAATAAAACTCAAGTATACTGAAACTCAAATTAATCTTGTAGAAGCCCATTTACGCCCGGGCCCTTTTTATTCAGAAAAAACCAAAAAAAATAAAATAATAAAACTGAATAAACAGTTTTTACAGTCCATTTACAATTAAAACAGGCCCAATCCATTGCCCAAACCCAATACATTACACACTAGGGCCCGAATTTACAAATACCGTGGCCCAACCTGATCCATTAACCCAGATCCCAAACTAAAACATTAGACCCAAACTCAGACGGCCCAAAATGGCCCAACTCCTAAACCAAAATCAACAGTGGCCTAGGGTTTTGAAGCCCAAGCGTCGTGCACAAAGAATGAATGGCAGAGAACCCCAATCGTCGTGCCTTGATTCACACTCCGCCACCAAGACTTCACCTTGAAAAAAGGAAACAAGCAGAGCAAAATGGCAAAACAGTAGCCTCGTCGACCTTCGATCGTGCCATACAAAAGAATATCTGAGCAAAGAAATACAGCCATACAAAAGAAATACGAAGGAATAAAATACCACAGTTCGTTCACAGAGGTGATTTCCATATAATACCCCGAAAATTTTTACAGTAAGATAATATCTTTGATATAGTAAAATAAGGAAATAAAGCGACAAAAAGGGAAATTTTGGGGTTATAGCAACATTGAGAAGTATATTATGATATATTAATTCAAGAAAGGACTAAATGGTAAAAGTGAGAAAAGTTTTGTTGCTTAAGAATAAATATTCAAAACTTGAGGGGTTAAAGTGTAAATATGAAAAAGTTGAAGGACCAATAGTGAAAATATTTTAAGGGTGGAATGATCTAAAAACTAAGAAAAATGGATGAATTAGGACCAAATTAAATAGGTAAAGAATTATGAGGGACTAAATCATAATTTTACCAAATTATGTGATGATTCAAGGATGGAATTTTAAAAGATCACAAAGGGCAAAATGGTCAATTGGAAGAGAGAGAAATCTAGAATGTAATGATTATGTTCATGATATTTTAAATTAATTAATTAGATAAATATTACTTTATTAATATTTTAATAAGATATTTATTATTATTTTATTATTTTATTATTTTATTTAGTATATATATGTGGGGGAATAACACACACACCATCCATCTTTCCCATGCACCAACGTGAAAAGAAGAGAAAGAAAGAAGTTTTGCTTTCTTTACAATTTAATCCTTTCACCAAAAATCCACCATTTTCACTTAGAATTCAAAAGAATTTCTATAGTTATCAAGAGAGAAAGATGACAAGGATACTATGGGGAGCAAGAACATCAAGTTAGATTCAAGAAATAGAAGCTGGAGGAGAGAGAAAATCAAGTTAAAGATTGAAATCAATAAAACAAGGTAAGAACATCAAGTTTTCAATATATTTTTAAGTTTGATATTGTGGAAAAAGCATGGAAATGATGTTAATGTAGAGTTTTCTTATATAAGGTTTTATGTTCTTGATATTTTAGTGAAGGAAAATAAGAGAAAGTGATGGGAAATATTGTAGAGAAAGGAAATAAAGGTGTCATAAACTTGGTAATTAACATTTTGCACTAAAAGCAGTTTTGGACAAAGAAGATAGTCTAACTTTGAAAATTACAAAAAAATTGTAGAAATCGAATTAGAGGATGAATAAAATATGTAATTAAATCTTATTGAGTCTAGTTTCTTATAAAAGAAATTGTGTAAGCAATAGAATTGTAAATCATGAAAGATAACAGGTTTTTTAAGACAATGTCAGAATGATTTAGGGTTCCCCTGTTCTGACTTTGGAAAATCATAAAAAATTGGGGAAAAATAATTATGGGTTATAATTTATATGATTAAAATCCTTAATGAGTCTATTTTCAAAAGAAACAAATTGTAACATTATCAAAATTCTGTATGATGAGATAATTAATTTTTAGTGAAGAGGGGTTTGAACTATCGAACCGCGGAATAGGGTGACTTTAAAGAATAAACTGTACTTATTGGTTAAACCAAAATTTTAAAAATTTTATGGTAAGAATATATGTGAGTATAGTTTCTAAAACATCAAGCAGAACTTAAATTGGAATTCTGTAGCTCAAGATATAAATAATTTAGTGACTATGATGCAAATGGACAACTTTGAATAAATTTATGAGGAAATAGTGAAACCATAGATAATGTTACTTGTAAGCATGTTTTATAAATTAAGGATGTGGAATGGAGAGGAGGAGGAGGAAAATATATATGAATAATCAGCTAGCATGGCTAATTTGTATGTTTTAGGCTCAATGACTAAATTGAATAAAAGTAAAACTTTATGGGTAATTTTGTAAAAATGTCAAAAATGACCAAATTGCACGAAATGAATTATTTTATTATTTAAATTATAAAATTGAATGAAATTATTAATTTAGATCAAGATTGGGTGAAAACATGTTTTAGGGATTAAATTGAAAAGTGTTAAAATTATGGAAAATTCGATATTTCATAGAATTCATGAGTTGTTATCAATATATATGAGAATAAATAGACTTGAAACAAGGATTAAATTACAAGAATTTTATTTTTCTAAACCTAAGGATGAAATCGTCATTAACTAAAGTTTATAGGCAAAATGGTAATTTTGCCTATAGCATTAATTGAATGTATCGAATATGAAATGAATGAAAATGATAATCAAATTTATTTATAAAGGTCTGGATAACTCAAATATAAGACTTGAATGTGGAAAAGAAAAGGCGTGAAACTATAAACACGAACAAGCAACGAGGTAAATTCATGTAACTTGAATTATATTCTTAAATGTTTGAAATGTATGTTATTGATGTTAAAATAATATGAATATTCATTGTATGAAGATTAATGATACATTGATATTATTTGATAAAAAGGGGAAGAAATTTCGGTTGAATGAAAGGAAAATTCGATAGATCTCTGAAAAGGAATTGACGGTAAAAAGGATCTAGCCCGACGGGTGATCCTGATATAGCCCTCCCTAAGAATATGTGGAAAATGGATTTAGCCCGGACGGGTAGTCCGAATTAAGGTCTGAATTTAGCTTTGGATGGTAATTCAAATCCAAGCTCATTATAGTAATTGTCGTTGCAAGGATTTAGCTCGGTGGTAATCCAAACAATACTCTTTAAGCATATATTACTGAGGATTTAGCTCGATTGGTAATCCATTGTAAGAAATGAGGTTCACGGAGTGTGCTCTCTTCTGAGGATTTAGCTTAGGTAGTAATCCCGCTATAAGGATGAGGTTAAATGGGAATGTGCTCTCGGAAAAGGGTATACCCATATGTATGCAATTGATGGACGAAATTGTACACTATAAGTGTACTCTTGAAATCCATCGAAATTCGAGAAATTCAACGGGATAAATATAGAAAATGAAAGTACTTGAAATCATGAAATTAAACTTGAAATGCATAGAAATGATAATTGTTTGATACATTGAAATATGACATAGAAAATACATGTATGTGAAACTTGCACGATAATTATGCACATTCAAGATTATGAACTCTTTGGAATAAATATACACTAAACTCATAAAAATGATGGCACATGAAATATTGTCATAATGAATTGAATAATTTATATTTATGAAGAAACAACAAGAGAATGTTATATATCATGACATGTAAATATGATACTATCTTTGATACGTAGATATAAGGAAAATTATGTATATTAGGACAAGTAATCCATTCAAGTAAGACATGTTGAGAAAATAAGTTTGTCAATATTAAAGTATGCTAGTCAATGTAGAAAAATTTTAGAATTTTGTGAAAAACTCCCTATGATCCCAATTTAATTCCGGGTGGTTCCTAATGTGTGTTTTGGGCTTCGAGGGCCCAATAGAGGGACGTTATGATTAGTTTCAAAATATAAATAATAAATGACTCGAATTATTCGAAAATGTTCAGTAAATTTCAGTAATGCCTAGTACCCTATTCTGGCAACAGATACGGATAGGGGATGTTACATTCCCATTTTATTTTGTTTATTTTTTTCTTTATTAACCTTTTTTTTCTCTGTAAACATATTGTTTTCTTAATAAAAGATAATAAAAGGAAAAGGGTTTACCCGCATAAAAATCGAGGTTTTCGGCATTTGGCCGTCGGCCACGGAGGCACGTGAGGCACGTGGCGATGGCCTGAAGGATCGACAGTCAGAACCTAGACGAGGGCTAGAAAGAGAGTTTTTCGGACTTTTTTTAAAAAAACAGAGTCTAAATGAATTTTTTTTGCCTAAAATTGAGTTATATAGAAGAAATAAAACGACTCCGTTTTTGCCTAAACCAATAGGCATTTAAACGACGTCGTTTAAAGGGCCAGGATCCGCACGTCGACCCAAAAACCGGAGAGGATCCGCGTTTTTATAAAAAGGGAAATTTACCCTTTTAGTCCCTCCGCTATTTCTTTAAATTCAATTTGGTCCAATTTAATTTTTATTTATTTTAAATTAGCCCAAAAACTTATACTCTGTTTCAATATGATCCTCGGGCCCTTAAAGGCTAATAAGCATAACAACATCGTTTTGGAAAGAAGGCATAATTTCCTAATGAGTCCCTACATCATGATGCGCGTTATAAATTGATCCTTTTATACTTATTTTAATTGCTATTTAATCCTTTTTTTTTAAATCTTTTATTTTATTTATTTTAAATTATTTTAACATTATATTAAAATTGTTCTATTATATTAAAATCCTATTATTTCTTTAAAAAATTAATTTATTAATAAAAGGTTTGCGTATTATTTTTCCTTAAATATTTAGTATTCTTAAATATTACATTATTACTATTTATTATGTTATTTACTTATTTTTTATATTGCGATTATTTTATAACTTTTATGTTTATTATTGTATTATATATATTTTAATTTTATATATATAGTATTATATTATATCATTTTCTAAAATCTTACTTGTCTAAAATTTATTTATAACACATATTTGTTTTATTGTTTTTATAAAATATATATGTATTAGATTATTATATTATAAATGTAATTTTATTTAAAGTTATATATTATTTATTCCTTTAACAATATTTTTTATAATGTATATATATTATTTTTGATTTCTTTGCATCATTTTATCTTTAATTCATTTTTTTTTCATTTTTCCATGTCATTTTCATTTGAAGCCATATGTCTAAATTTGCAATATCTATAATAATTCATTTTGTGTCGTTATGCATGTATAGTTTTATATTTATTTACTATTTATTGCCTTATATTTTATATTTGTTTATCTTTTGCTTATGTTATTCATCTATCAATTTTATATTTTTGTTTTAGTATATTTATTTTATTGTTTACATCATTTATTACTCTATATTATTCTTTAATTAATCATTAGAGGTAATTGTTAATATAATTATAGTTATGATAAATCGATATTTGATATATATATATATATATATATATATATATTGTAACATCTGAATTAGGGGTTGTTTGCAATTTAATTATTTCCATGTGCGTACTTGAAGAAAAATGTATGTTATGATTGCTTGACATGTTCTAGGGTCTAGTCATAACCTTGCTAGGTCGACTTAGACTGGAAATTTCTTTTTAGTGCTTAAGAGGAGGGAGCTAGGTGAGTTAGGGGTTAAGAGAAATTGTGGGAGAAGTTGGACATAAGGAACCGATTGGTGGATGGCTTGGGATGCTACCTTAGGGGCTTGGAGGCTTGCGTCAAGGGAGTGCAAGGGGAAGAGGTTGAATCATGGTGGTCACAAGGAGGTGTGTTTTATTTTGGGACTTTTGGCGTTAAAAGGGAAGGGGCTAGGTTAAGGATGTGTCAAAAGATTTTGTGGGAGTTGGGAGACATGAAAGTCAGATTGGTAAAGTGGCTTAGGGCCCCTCTTAGGGCCTTGGTGAATGTAGCCCCAAGCAAGAAGAAGGACTCAAGTTCGAGTCACGTTGGAAGCAATGTATGTCTTTTCTTTTTTTTTTGAATGCTGGCGTGAAGGGAGAGAGCTAGTGGACTGCTCATGGACTCTTGATGGGTGAGGATAAGCTTAGTGTTGTTTTTAATTTCAATTTGGAAGAGTTGAATGATGATTATTATTCTATTTATTTTGTTTATTTGAAGAGGTAATTAGGAGATAGGATAGAAGATAGATATTGTTTCAAGTAATAAAAATTATCACAAAAGGAGAGATGGTAGAATGTAGGACTCTAGGGACTTCCATATTCGGTTTGAGTATAGTGAGGGGTGCCGAAACTTGTTTTCTTTTCTTCTCAATTTGTGTTGGCGAATTCTCTCTAGTTCTCTTTGCCTAAAGTTCTTCAAATTCCTCTCTTCTCTTTAGTCTCTACTTGGCCGAACCTATCACCCCTTTTCTACTCAAAACTCCATCTTCCATCTTGTGTCAGCCGAATAATCTTCATCAATACTTGGGAGCCATAGCCGAATCTCTTGGTAAGTAAACTCTCCTTAACAAATGGTTTTGACTTATCTTCCTTAAGTGTCAAAGCATGAGGCTAAGCCTTGGTAAGGTTGGCCGAATGTCTTCTTAAGACAATAAGTGATGTGCTCTCTTGTGTGTAGTTAACATTAAGGTGCGTTGAAGGAGCCTATCGGGATTTGATTCTTCAAGGTAAGGCATATATACTATTCGGCGAAGGGCCTTGATTATGGATATAAGTGTGCAAGCCGATTCTAACAAATGTTTTGGTAGGGATCTCAACAAGTCAAGTGACAATTTGGATTTGGTAAGATTGGTAAGTGGTTAGACATATTCGCCAAAGGCCATTTTTGGTATCTATGTATAACCGAATGTGCACTATGGTTTTAGGGCTAATCGGCAAAGGAAAATAGAGGCTTCCGGATTTCAATTTGCTTTGGTAAGTGATAATAAAGATTGACCTAGGGCCATATTTTGGTTATGGGCGCGATTAGTCCTTGGGATTATTAGATTTAATGAATAAGGCTTTTGGATACTAACCTATAGTGGCGAATGTAGGGCATCTACGGAATACGTTTGAGGATTTTGTGATATCGTATAGATTCGGTTTTCTTCTTAGATCTTGATTAAATAGGTGTGTAAAACTCTTACACACTTTATTAGTTGGCATTGCTTAATATATTACTGTTAACTATTTTGATAGTGATTTGCCTTGTGGGCATGTGCATGGATTCCGGTAAGTCGCTTGTGACTTTAAATATGTTATATGAATGATATGATGAGTAAGATGCTATGCCATGACTTATATGCATGATCTATGATAATATGTTAAGCATGTTATGAGCATGTTGGTATCGGGATTGAAGAGAGGAGGAGAATATTCTCTATGGATCGTCACGGTGGTTTTGACCACAAGATGGGTTGGCCCCATCGGTTTAATCGTGACTTCGGTCACCGATGGTTTTGACCACACCGTTGATATAAATCGTGACTAAGTCCCGGTGGTTTGGTACCATCGGTGGTTTTGACCACATATTGATAATTGTGACCTATGGTCATCGTGGTTTTGACCACACGATGGGTTGGCCCCATCATTGATTTGTGACTCAGATCACAGTGGTTTTGACCACCGGTGGTTTTGACCACGGGGTAGTTAAAGGAGGATGGATGGTTAGTTTTGGGTTGCATGTTTGCATGATTTACTAATATTTTGTGTATGAGTTTGCACTTAGGGTTGGGGATTTACATCTTGAGTCTTGGTGACTCACCCTTCCCATATCATTTTGCAGATGAGTAGATCGCGGAGATGGAGCCGAGAGGACTCGGCGGCCATGCTTGATTCCTTGGATTTAAAATTTTATTTAGCAGTTTAAGTTTATTATTTATTAAATTTAGGTTTGGGTTGTAATAAGGCCGTTAGTTATTATTTTGGATGTTTAAGTAGTTGTTTTACTTCACTTCTACTATATTACTAATGAACTTATAAATTGTTTAAATGAATCGGTTAAAAGTGACGTTTTAAAATGAGAAATTTTACGAGTTTTCAAAGATGTTACCATCGGTAGCAAAATTCACCAAGTTAACAATCACTCGGATGGTTCTAAGAACTTAAATGATCAAATGTTTTCCAAGGCTTTCAACTCAACCAAGTTTTTAAAATCCATTCCACGAGTTTTAATAGACACCGTTTTATAACCTCGAAAATTTGATTTCTACCGATTACTCAAAATCTTTCAAAGCGTTTTTACTCGTGACATACCAAATCCGATCAAGGCTCATGGGCCGGGTATGGGGTGTTATATATATATATATATATATATGTTGTAATGTATGATTTATTCAAACTTTTTTTATAAAAACACCTTTTTGAATTAAAGCATTTTATTCAAATATTTAAAAAATACGGTGATATGTAATATTTGAGGACTTCGAGAAGAATCGTGCCCTACCTTACTGGGTTTTGACTTTTCTCGTGGAACTTAATGTATTAGATATCCCTTCTCTTTTAAAAAACTGAAACTTACCAATTTCAAATCAAAAGCCTATTATTGGGAATTCAAAACGTTGTGTCCTAATTTACTGGATATGACGTTTTGTGCCTCGAGGTAGGAATTTTCTAAAATAAAGACGTGCCTAGTTTCAAAGTTATGAGATGCTGTATCCTAACTTATTGGGTATAGTATTTTATTTCTTTGAGATAGACAAGTCTTGGTTTTTTTTCTAATAAAAGGATCTCATTTTAAAATTTTTAAATTTGCAATATGAACCCTGCAGGTATACGAACCATTGTATTTTTCATGTCCTATACTTGCTTATTCTTTATAAGTGTGGCCCCAATGCCCTAATTGGATAGATGTCCAAACATTACACATTTCCCTATGTCTTTGGGTTCGATCACTTTGAAAGACTAATTTTCTGATGTTGTAAACTTTGATTGCTATAAGCACATGTTCTGATGGAAATTTTAGCCCAACACAGAGATCGCATTGTGTAAAGAAAAAGGAAAACGCCTTAGTATTATATGGGCATATTGAAATCCATGCATTGTATCAATGTCAATGGGGATCTGCATAAAATATAGAAGTTGATATGCATGAAGACTATATGCATAGTCGACAATAATGAGTAGAATTTCCTTAACCTCAAAATCACTATCATCAACTTCGACCTCATTTTGAAGCTTTTTTGCTTCATTATATTCTTCGACACATTCACCAAAATCTGTAGTTTACGAATCAACTTCAAATGGAGAGTTTATGTTATAATAGCTTGACAACACAATTTTATATTAAACTATAGTTATTAAAGAATGTCTCTTACCAAAGTTTGTGGGAATCTCGAGCTGATATTGTGCGTCCGGTTAAATCTTAACTGATAGTTATGAATTTTCCAACAACCAATACAACTTATGAATTGACTGCATTGTGGAGTCTTAAGTAGGAATCGATAAAGGTTGAGGCCATCCTTGATTGATATTATTTGATTAACAACGTTGATGCAGTTAGATAATTGGAAACTCAATATCCGCCGTCAACATCTTCACTCTCTTCATACACCTAGATTGCAATATTGCCACTTCCTTTGTGTCCAAACACCATTTATGATATCAATATCATCATGAAAAGTCACTACAGAATATAAAAATTCTCTTCTAGTAGAAGCTAGAAATCTACACATAGGTCTGGATATCATCTTTGTATTTTAAACTTAGATTTTCCTATGAATTTTCTTCATTTCCTCCATGGTGATATCATTCTTAAAATGATGTTAATTGAATCTTTTTATTGAAATACAGCATCCATGTTAAGTACCCTAATTGATTGTTTATCTTGTAATTTGAGGTTGTAAAATATTAAATTACTAACATTAGAGAAAAAACTCTAACATCTCAATTATTACACTAACATATAATATTTCAATAATCACAACAAACATAATTAATATATAACATATTAAAAAAATAAACACTAAGTTATTTTAACAATAAAAATAGCATTATAAACATATCATTCTAGACCAAAATACTAATTTACTATAATATTAAAGTACAAATATTTTTAACATATTATTCAATGCATTAACATATAACCTTTCGACAATATCAATAAAATTACATATAACACATAACGCTATAGACTATCTCCTTTTTTTTCCATATTATCTCATATTAAAATAAAATAACATCACCAACTTATTATAAACAATTTTAAATATTAATACTTACAATGGGTAATAAGTTGTAGTGTGTGTTTGGAAAGCTATATAGTAAATAGATTTGGATGTAATTGTTTGTACTAAACATGTATTACAAGTTTGGGTAATAATTGTAATTAGTCAATGCTATTGAATTAAGTTAATGGAACACCTAATTACACTCTCCAATTCTTATAAGAGTTCGAGAATAAGAAAAATTACATAAGGACATTAGTCATAATAACTTTCAAAAAAAAATTCAAAAATTTATTCCTTTTAAAGATGTAATTACACTCAACAAGACAAACATATATAAGGAATTAGAACTCTTTATAATTCTAAGTGTATAATTACTATATTGATAATGACACATTCTTGCAATTATTTTGTGGTGTCCAAGCATATTTTTTGTAATTTTTAAGAGTAAATGGGAGGGTTTACTAGTTTAAGGTATTTGGAGAGAAATAAAATTGACATTAAAAAGAAAAAGATGAAATGAGGAAAAGAGTGAATATTTAAAAGGAAGGGAGAGGTGACAAACATCTAAAATTAACCTCAACACTCGTTAGTGTTAGGGCATGATTTTATCGATTAGGTACCAATTTTTGGGCGTTATGAGGGTGCTAACCCTTCCTCATACGTAACTAACTCTCAAACCCATTTTTATTATTTTTCGTAGACCAAAATTAGTATTTTGAAATAAAACGATTTTCAAGGTGATCCAATCATACCTAAGTAAAAAGGGATTAGTGGCGACTCTCATTTTCGTTTTTAAAAGTCGATCCTATTTTAATTCAAACTTTTAAAATGGTTTCGACAAATCTAAATTAGAAGTTGTTTTAAACTAAACTTTCTTATTGGCTAAGAAACATAAAACTCTAAATAACTTAAAATACTTAAAAAAATAAAAATTTGGAATAAATAAATAATAAAATGATAAAACTTAATAAATACAATATTGAGCTCATATATAATAAAAATTAAGCCTAAAAATAAAACCAAATATGATTTAAACTGAATTAAAAGCCCGAAACTCGTAATTTTTGTAATAAATTTGTCTAGAAATTCTACTCACATAGTCTTCACTAAAACGGTCATAACTTAAGCTCCTAAGCTTGAAATTGAGTGATTCAAAGTGAGTTTCGAAGTTAAGAGATAGTTATAAAGACATCTCAACTTAGAAATGCCTAGATCCCATCCAAAAAGTTGTCACAAGTTGACTAATTTTCTAAACTTTAAAATTGACAGATTGAGTGAATAGAATTTAATAATTTTCACCCCATCCATGTACTTATCAGTGAGCTTTCAATCAACTAACTATTTCATTAAAACAAGTTGTAGTTAGAAGAATCAAACACTACAACATCAAAGTTGGTGGGTTACAAAATCTTTAAACCTTTGTTGATAATTTATGTGACTAAATGCATAAAATTTGATGATAGCTACAAGTGATTGATCCAAGTAGCCTATACACGTGCATTGCTTCTAAGGTATTTCATAATCATTCAAAATTGGACTCTAATTTAAATCTATGATTGCGTCCTTTGGTAGGTCAAAGAAATTTTGACTATTTTTGTTTCAACTTTGATAGTTGAGATCCTGACCATATATTAGTTTTTCCTCTCATATAAGAAAGCATGGAAGGCAAAGCAAAAGCCAATCAAAAGCATGGAAGGCAAAGCAAAAGCCAATCGAACAATTATTTGGAAAGTGGGATAAATCGTATAATGATATGCTTAATTGGAAACTATGGTTTAGGAATATGCTCTCGATATGGTTGTTGAAATGGATACACTTCCTACATATTCCAAGCCACATTTAGTTCAAGTATGTGTATATTCCATCAGCTATTATGGACATTTAAGATCGAAGGATTCCATGCTACAACCCAATTTTTTATATAAATGACACATTTTTGTATAGAAAGTACAATGAGAAATTGTTGCTAATCGTAACTCAAGATGGGAACCAAATCCACTTGCTTTTTCCATTGTAGAGAATGAGATGACCAATGGTTGGTTTTTTTTTTTTTTTTAAATCAGTGATGACATTTTGCTAGGATATCAAGAGAGTATGCTTAATATATAACTAACACACTAAAATCCTATCTTTGCTTTGGAATTCAGATAACAAGTGGACTGAACCACTTGCCTATCATGTGTTCTACATTTGACAAATTGCATAGAACTTCATAAAGCAGTGCCTAACCAAAAATTTGTATTAACTACTTGTAAATGCAGGTATGTAGATTATCTTACAATATCCTTCGAACCCTGCAGGTATACGAACCATTGTATTTTTTCATGTCCTATACTTGCTTATTCTTTATAAGTGTGGCCCCAATGCCCTAATTGGATAGATGTCCAAACATTACACATTTCCCTATGTCTTTGGGTTCGATCACTTTGAAAGACTAATTTTCTGATGTTGTAAACTTTGATTGCTATAAGCACGACATGTTCTGATGGAAATTTTAGCCCCACACAGAGATCACATTGTGTAAAGAAAAAGGAAAACGCCTTAGTATTATATGGGCATATTGAAATCCATGCATTGTATCAATGTCAACGGGGATCTGCATAAAATATAGAAGTTGATATGTATGAAGACTATATGCATAGTCGACAATAATGAGTAGAATTTCCTTAACCTCAAAATCACTATCATCAACTTCGACCTCATTTTGAAGCTTTTTTGCTTCATTATATTCTTCGACACATTCACCAAAATCTGTAGTTTACGAATCAACTTCAAATGGAGAGTTTATGTTATAATAGCTTGACAACACAATTTTATATTAAACTATAGTTATTAAAGAATGTCTCTTACCAAAGTTTGTGGGAATCTCGAGCTGATATTGTGCGTCCGGTTAAATTTTAACTGATAGTTATGAATTTTCCAACAACCAATACAACTTATGAATTGACTGCATTGTGGAGTCTTAAGTAGGAATCGATAAAGGTTGAGGCCATCCTTGATTGATATTATTTGATTAACAACGTTGATGCAGTTAGATAATTGGAAACTCAATATCTGCCGTCAACATCTTCACTCTCTTCATACACCTAGATTGCAATATTGCCACTTCCTTTGTGTCCAAACACCATTTATGATATCAATATCATCATGAAAAGTCACTACAGAATATAAAAATTCTCTTCTAGTAGAGGCTAGAAATCTACACATAGGACTGGATATCATCTTTGTATTTTCAACTTAGATTTTCCTATGAATTTTCTTCATTTCCTCCATGGTGATATCATTCTTAAAATGATGTTAATTGAATCTTTTTATTGAAATACAGCATCCATGTTAAGTACCCTAATTGATTGTTTATCTTGTAATTTGAGGTTGTAAAATATTAAATTACTAACATTAGAGAAAAAACTCTAACATCTCAATTATTACACTAACATATAATATTTCAATAATCACAACAAACATAATTAATATATAACATATTAAAAAAATAAACACTAAGTTATTTTAACAATAAAAATAGCATTATAAACATATCATTCTAGACCAAAATACTAATTTACTATAATATTAAAGTACAAATATTGTTAACATATTATTCAATGCATTAACATATAACCTTTCGATAATATCAATAAAATTACATATAACACATAACGCTATAGACTATCTCCTTTTTTTTTTTTTCCATATTATCTCATATTAAAAATAAAATAACATCACCAACTTATTATAAACAATTTTAAATATTAATACTTACAATGGGTAATAAGTTGTAGTGTGTGTTTGGAAAGCTATATAGTAAATAGATTTGGATCTAATTGTTTGTGCTAAACATGTATTGCAAGTTTGGGTAATAATTGTAATTAGTCAATGCTATTGAATTAAATTAATGGAACACCTAATTACACTCTCCAATTCTTATAAGAGTTCGAGAATAAGAAGAATTACACAAGGACATTAGTCATAATAACTTTCAAAAAAAATTCAAAAATTTATTCCTTTTAAAGATGTAATTACACTCAACAAGACAAACATATATAAGGAATTAGAACTCTTTATAATTCTAAGTGTATAATTACTATATTGATAATGACACATTCTTGCAATTATTTTGTGGTGTCCAAGCATATTTTTTTTGTAATTTTTAAGAGTAAATGGGAGGGTTTACTAGTTTAAGGTATTTGGAGAGAAATAAAAATTGACATTAAAAAAGAAAAAGATGAAATGAGGAAAAGAGGAAAAGAGTGAATATTTAAAAGGAAGGGGAGAGGTGACAAACATCTAAAAATTAACCTCAACACTCGTTAGTGTTAATGTCAAGACAAAATCATTTTTTTATTAATTAATGATATACGAGATTTTTGACATAATATCTAAAAAAGATTTCGAATTTCAACACTTATTGATGTTGAAGTTAAGTTAATGTCATCTCAAATATCTCAAATTATGAGAATTAAATTACATTAAGAATCTCTAAACAAGACACTTAACCTTAAAGCTTAGTTAGGTTCGCTAAGTTGAGTTTTTCTTTTATTTAGATTTTTCAATTTTTTAATAATTTTATTCGGGTTGTCTTGAATTTTCAGTATTAATTTTAAGTTTTAAAATTTTCAATTTTATTTTGAAAAACTTGACTTTATTTTATAACTTTTGAATATTATTAGATAAAGTTTTAAAGTCTTTTCACAAATATTTTTAAAAAGTTTAAGTAAATAAAAATAATTAAAGACTTATAAAGTATTTTTTGGAAATAAATTTTATACAATAGTTTTAAATTTTTTTACTATTTTAAATGTAAAACAATTATATTTTATATCATAAATAAATAAAATTGGATTCAGCTTAAATAATCATGTTTTTTCTGAACTAATCCAAAATACCACGATTTGAATCAACTTTTGTTTTCTCAATATTATAAGGATATCTTTTACTATTAGAAGGGAAAAAAGCACATTTTGAGACTTGATTTTTCAATTTTCTTATTTTGGAAAATAAAAGAAATATTAGATTAATTAAGCTTTTATTATAGTGGTCAAAGATCATGACTCCAGGGTTTGACCAAGGGTAGTTTTGCACTTCAAAAATACGGTTGACTAATTATGATTGAATCATGATCCTTGTTGGCTGGCTTTGACAAATAATAATCATAATCACAACTAAGTACTGCACGTGCTTTCCATGTGATTGTTGAGGAATTCGTGATTAATTTTAGTTTCTACTCCAAAATTGCATTAAAAAGAAAAAAGAAAAAAATGTTTTTCTTAGTTGATGCAAATTGCGTAAAAGATAAAATTGAATAAAAATATTAATTAAAATCATATAGTTGCAATCCCATACTCATATATATTAGGAATATGATTATATTTGAATTTTATTACTTTAACATAATATTTTTATAATTAATTTTATTTTTAAAATATATAAATATTTTTCTTTCAATATTATCTTTTACATATTAGGATTTAATTTATTTGATTTTAAAATTCCAATATCTAAAAGTTTAATATAATCTTTGGTACTTAAACTTGACATTTTCCTAATTTGACACCTAAACTTTACACCTAAACTTTTTTGGGCTCAATTTGTTACTTGAACTTGACAATTTTTTTCTAATTTGGTACCTAAGTTTTTTTAAGTTCAATTTAGTACCTAAATTTATTAGATGTTATATAAATTACATAAAACACTAATGGTGTTAAGTTTTTTATTATGCTGTAAAAATATTGTCGGTGTTAGAGAAAATTAATGTTACAAAATAGGTATTGAGCTATGCTTAACGAACTAATATTAAATAAGAAAATTTTTAAAACCCCAAATTAAAATAATTTCATTATTTTCAATTAATAAAATAATTAAATAAAAGTAAAAGTAATTGAAGATATAAAATAAAATATATATATCATATCACATGTCAATTATACATTGATTATTTTGCTACCCCATAAAAAATAACATTATTAGTATATTGAATTAATTTGTAAAATGTTTGACAAGTGTCAAATCGAACAAAAAAATTAGGTAACAAATTAGAAAAAAGAAATCGAGTTCAAGTACCAAATTGGATCCTAAAAATTTAACTACCAACTTAAGAAAAAATATTAAATTTCATTACCAAATTAAGAAAAATTTTAAATTTAAGTACCAATTATTATATTAAGCCAATCGAAAATTAAGTATTTATGAAGAAAATGGCAGAAAAGCTACTTCATGGCTACGTTGGAAAAGAAGAAAAAGAAATATAAACATTTGTAAATTTAAACAAAATAAAAATAAAAACACACAAATTAAATAAGAAGAAAGAGAACACTCTTGAAGAGTGACATTATGGTTTTAATTTAGAATATCTTAGTGCTAAAATCAACACCAATGACTGTTTTATTGTTGAATATGAAAAGAAATATAACATTATAAATTTAAAATACAATATAGAAGCACATCAATTAAATAATAAGAAAAAAAAATCTCTACTTTAAATGCAAGTAACTTGGTGATAAAATCATTGCTTCACAGGTGAACATGTTTAAATTCAATTAGTTGATTCTAAAAACAACCTACATTGTAAAATCAAGCTCTAAACAAAAAATTCAAAAGGAGGATTAGTAATCAAATAAAATAACAACTTAGATATAAATAATTAATTAAAATAAATATTTAAACTGTAATAAGAAATAATTAAAGCTTTATTACGGTTGAAAGATATTGATTTATCAACAACAACACTACGCATATCAATACACATCAATATTGCAAAAGGATAAATAAATCCTTTACATATATAGACACAAATAAAAGATTGTAACCTTTAAAAGATATCAAAAGACACTAAAATGCAACTTTCAAATTTTACAAACAATTAATTTAATATAAATAAAATCATTTACTTAACAATAAAACAAAAAATGTAACTCTCAAGAATTAAAATAATAATTTGATATAAATAAAAAATTTACTTAACAATAAAACAATATTAAATTATAATTAGTAATAAAATAAATTCTCATAAGGAATATCAAGAATGCCCTTTTGAATTATCAAGAGTATTTTTATTAACACCAATGACTTCAGAAAGAATTGAAAATATAATATATATTATTAAAAGAAAAAATTCATTGGAGTAAAAAGTAAATTTTCTGGACATTAAATAATAATTAAACCATGAATAATTAAAATGAAATACTAAAATTTAAATTAATTTTATGTACCTGAATTAAAATTTAAATCATTGTGACATTTTACCATTTGTTAATTTCATTTATATTTATGTATGAATTAAATTAAATTAATAAATATTTTTATGAATTAATTTAAAAATGTTAATATAAATATCTATAATCCCTTATTAACTCTTAATGGTTCGTTTAGGAGTTGAAAATATATATCTATAGATTAAATATTTATAATTACCTTTAAAATATTTATAAATTAATATGTTTAACAATAAAATTTAAAATTATTCATATTTTCAACCTTAAAAAATAATTTAACTTGTTACTTGCATACACGTATATAAAAAATTAAATTGCTAAAAGATAAAATACAAAAGCTAATAATAAATTTTAATAATAAATATGATCTTTAAAATACAATTAGTTCAAATAAATACTCCAAAAGTAACTTTTAACTAGAGGTGCTCATGGGTTGGGCCGAGTTCAACCAAAGTTTTAGGCTGGTTTGTTAGGCTAAACACGACCATAAAATGGGCCTACAAAATTTGCTTAATGTTGGTGCGGATAAAATGTTAAACTTGAGTACAACTCGACCAAGTATTAATTTTTATATAATTTTAAAAAATATATAATACATCAAAATGCTAAAAATATTAAAATAAATATTTCTCAACAAATTGAAAATAAAATTTTAAAAAATATGTATACTTAAATACTACTAAGATAAGTGAAATGATAGCAAAATAGTGAAAAAAAAAAAAAAGAAAATAGTAATAAAAAAAAGTTAAAAAGCAAAAAAAAAAATTGAACATATTCGGGCTAGGCCTAAAAAGTTTTGCTCGAGGCTCGGCCCGTTTTCTAAATGAGCCTTATTTTTTGCCCAAGTCTATTTTTCAGACCTATATTTTTACTCAAACCTCTCACTTTTCAGATAGCCCGACCTTGAACAGGTCTACTTTCAACAAATTTAAAAAAAAAAAAAAAAAGCACAAATAATTAAAATTGTTAATTAGCTTTTGTCAAAATATCTAAATTTTTTAATACTTAAATTACGTTTACTCCAAATTTTAATACCTAAATTATCCTTATTATTTCAAAAAGAAATTGTTTATATATAAATAAATGGATTCACAAAATTAACAAAAGAAACCTTTCGATTAAGAAATTATAAAATGATCTTTTATATTTAAAGAATATGTATACGGTGGGATTTGAACTCATGCAGTTATATTAAAAGAAATTTTAAATTTACCATTCAACTAAAATTTTATTTTAATTAATTTATATATTTTAATTATTTTCATTAGTTGATAATTTTATATTATTTTAAACACACATTTATTTTTTAAATATATGATTTCCACACAAATACAAATATCATAGGGTTTTTAATATATGTAAAAGAAATTTCAAAAGCTGAAGAAAATTAAAACAAATTATAACTGCTAACTAAAAAAAAACTGCCCTAGACTTGTCCCTAATTAGACCGAACTTCAGCTTGAATATTTTTTTGTTAAACAATGGTTTTAAAGATTTTAATGTTAATCTATATGTTTTTTAATAATAATAACATTATAAAAAAATCTATAACATAATTGATTAGTAAAATATATAATAAAAAAACGAAAATTTTAATCTTAGGTAATTGACCTTTTTACTTTTGAGGTAGGTTGGTTATGGCGTTTTGTGCATTGGTGTGGCCATTAAAAGGAGATGGAATCCAAAGGCAGTGGCTTATGTATTTTGTTTTTTTCTTGCTTATACGACACCTTTTTCCGACCCAAAATTTTCAAAGACTAGGGCCTCTGTTTTCCAAAACCATCCTCTCTCTTTTTTTTTTTTTTTAATAAAATAATTTTTTAAAAAGAAAAAGAATATCTTCCACATTTTTCTAATAAGGATTCCATCACTGTATGCATGATGTCCATAAAAATCTTGGCAAATAGTGTTAAATTTTAAATTTTATTTTTTGGGCAAAAATATATTCCAAGGGGTTGGCAATGCCAGCTGAAAAACAATGTTGAGAATATTAGATCTTTTAGGCTGCAATTTGTTGAACCATAGAGGGTTAAGAAATACCAACAAAGTTACTAACAATGTCAACAAAATTTGGGTTGATTTCTGAAATTTTATGAACATTCTCCGTTTTTTTTTCTTTGAGAATAAAAGCTGAAAAAGGACAAACAGAAGTCTATAAAATTAATCTGTATCCAACTTGATGTGCCCTTAATATATGGAAGCACAAGTCTTTTTCCATTGCATTTATATTTATATATTTGTCTTTTTTTAGAAAAAAATAGATTAAATAATCTTTATTCTTTAGCCTTGACCTGGGCCATAATCAACATTCAAATAGCATTCATCAAATGCTGCAAAAAACAAGGATTTTCTTTTATTTCTTTTCCTCTTCTATGTTGGAATAATCAAAGTTTGAAAGGGTAAGAAAGCAAATATTATCAAGATTTTCGACGTCATCCTCTGGTGCTTTAAAGAGTTTCCTATTTATTAAATTGGGTTGTCAACCTTTGCAAATTGCAAGCCAATCTTCTTTGATGATCTCATTTTAGATAATATAAATAAAAAAGCTAAAACTAAACAATCAAATTTTTAAAGCCTGATTGAAAGACACCAAAATAAAGTCTTTTTCTTTTTGGGCCACTTGTTCAGTATTGTCCTAAGTCAAACACAATTTGTGCAGATAAAACAAATTGGAAAATTATATATTTATGTAACTTCTGATGGGAAGTTAAAATTTGAAGGGGTAATAGCAATGTATAGACTATAGATTCAGGAGGTGGATATTTAGCTGCCGAGTTGGACAGAATGCGCTTTTACAGAGCAGCTGAATTTTGACTTTTTGCTAAGACTGTATAGGAAAAACTTTATTGATAGGCCCCACCCAGCACAACCCACAAAAGGAAAACATGAAATTAGTTATAAAAAAGATCAATAAATGTGTAAACATTAACATAGTAAAACAAGGATTTTATATTTTGATTTGTGAAATCAATATCCGTTTCTCACTGTTGGTTATGGGGAGGGTTCTTTTGTGTGGAAGATGAGAGTGTAAATGTGAGAGAGAGACTTGGCTATTAATTTTGGTTGTATGTAATTGGATTTACTGCTTCCACAAGTAAATGCGCATTTGATGTAAAGGAGTTAGCTTGCTTTTAATTAAGAGAGAGAGAAAGAAAGAAAGGGAAGGATAAACAGAAAGGTGCATGTTTTAGCTGGTTAATGGAGGTCTGGTTTTGGGTTGAAGAAGGATCTTTATACACTATGTTCTTCTTCTCTTAAAGCTTTTTTATTTTTTGGGATCTGGGTTTTGCGGGTTGAAGTTCTACTACGGCTTCAGTTGTTTAGCCTTTGACTCGTGAATCTCTTCGTTGGGTTCCCTTCCAAGTTTTTGTCTTTCTTGTACATTTTCCTTCAAAGAAAGATGGGCTTTTTGACTTTTTCTATACTTCCAATTCTATGTTCTTGTCTGTGTGTTGTGCACCAGGATATTTTTTTTGGTCCTGTCATCGGTTTCTTTTCTCAGGTTGGAGCCTGAGATTTTTTATTTTTTTTGGGAATTTCCTTCCTCTTAAACTTTTTTGGTTCCTTATGAGTTGTTCCTCTCTTAATCGAATCCTTTTTAGCTGAATTTAGGGCTTTTCTGATCTGGTACAAGATTCCTCCCTTTTGCTTTGAGCCTTAGGTTTTGAAAATTGAATCTGTTTGGTAGAGAAAAAAAGTGGTGTGGGGAGGGTGGTGGTTGTTAGATGTGTTAAAGACTTCTTGTGCTCTTCTTCTTCCTGGGTTTTGTATCAAGTTTAGGTTTTGATGCATCTTTCACTGTGGAAGCCCATATCTCACTGTGCTGCTCTTATCTTAGACAAGAAGAGCAGGAGAAGATATGGCTCTGAATCAGCTGCTGAAATCAAGAAGAACCCGTCTGTTCTCCGAAAACTACACGAGAACAAACTCAGGGAAGCACTTGAAGAAGCATCTGAAGATGGGTCTTTGTTCAAGTCTCAAGACATGGAACCTGATTCACTAGCCGATCAAGATGAGAGCTTGGGACGATCAAGATCCCTTGCAAGACTCCATGCTCAGCGTGAATTTCTGCGAGCCACTGCTCTTGCCGCGGAGAGAACATTTGAGAGCGAAGATTCTATCCCCGATGCGCTTGAGGCTTTCAATAAGTTCCTCACAATGTACCCAAAATACCAGTCATCGGAGAAGATTGATCAGTTGAGGTCAGATGAGTACGCACATTTGTCACCAAAGGTATGCCTTGATTATTGTGGATTTGGGCTTTTCTCTTATGTTCAAACCTTGCATTACTGGGAGTCTTCTACATTTAGCTTGTCTGAGATAACTGCCAATTTGAGTAACCATGCGCTTTATGGTGGTGCTGAGAAAGGCACTGTGGAATATGACATAAAGAGTAGGATAATGGATTATTTGAACATTCCTGAGCATGAGTATGGCCTTGTGTTTACTGTGAGTAGAGGGTCTGCGTTTAAGTTGTTGGCTGACTCGTATCCTTTTCATACAAATAAGAAACTATTGACCATGTTTGATTATGAGAGTCAATCGGTGAATTGGATGGCTCAGAGTGCTAAGGAGAAGGGTGCAAAAGTTCACAGTGCTTGGTTTAAGTGGCCAACTCTTAAACTTTGTTCTACTGATTTGAGAAAGCAGATATCGAATAAAAGAGGAGGAAGAAGGATTCAGCTACTGGGCTTTTGTTTTCCCTGTGCAGTCTAGAGTAACTGGGGCTAAGTATTCATATCAGTGGATGGCATTGGCTCAGCAGAACCATTGGCATGTCTTGCTTGATGCTGGGTCATTGGGTCCCAAAGACATGGATTCACTTGGACTGTCCTTGTTTCGACCTGATTTCATTATCACATCATTCTACAGAGTCTTCGGATATGATCCAACTGGCTTTGGGTGCCTTCTTATTAAAAATCAGTCATGGAAGCCTTCAGAACCAGTTTGGATCAACTGGTTCTGGGATGGTGAAGATTACCCCAGTATCCGCTCTATCTGAGTGATTCTATAGATGTTCTTGATGGATTGGGTGGAATTGAGGACAATGAAGTTGGTGAAAATGGTGATAAGCCCTCTGAAAGCCGTTCGGGGACGCAGTTGCCTGCCTTTTCTGGTGTCTTCACATCTTCTCAGGTTCAGGATGTGTTCGAGACAGAAATGGATCAAGATAATAGTTCTGAAAGAGATGGAGCAAGCACCATATTTGAAGAAACCGAGAGCATCTCTGTAGGTGAAGTGATGAAGAGTCCCGTCTTCAGCGAAGATGAGTCATCAGACAACTCATTCTGGATTGATTTGGGTCAGAGTCCACTGGGGTCAGACAGTGCCGCTCAGTTGACTAAACAAAAAATTGCCTCCCCTTTTCCACCATTTTGGTTTAGTGGCAAGAAGAACCACAAGCGGCCCTCTCCAAAGCCAACAGCAAAGATATATAGCAGCCCACTATATGATGATAAAGATGTTAACTTGGGACATGATGATCATCATGTGTTATCATTTGATGCTGCTGTTCTATCCGTTTCACAGGAGCTGGACTGTGTGAGGGAGATCCCTGAAGAAGAACAATTCTCAGGAGCAAACATCACCTCACGAAATCATGTCAAGGCTTCAGGCCGTTTGCATGTTGTGGAAATCAAGGAAGAACAGGATACCAGCAAGCCACTTTCTGTGGGGACTGTATCTGGTTCAGCTATGAATGGAACTTGCTGCAACAATTCTTCTGTCCTTCAGAATAATGGCCTGGCAAATGGCTCAACTTCTGAAATTTCCTCAGAGATTAAAGAGAGTGCCATAAGAAGGAAACTGAAGGTGAATTTAGGTTGCTTGGGAGAAGGGAAGGAAATAGATATAATGGTGGTAGATTTTTGGGTTAGAAGATGAACATTGCTAAGACTGTATAGGAAAAACTTTATTGATAGGCCCCACCCAGCACAACCCACAAAAGGAAAACATGAAATTAGTTATAAAAAAGATCAATAAATGTGTAAACATTAACATAGTAAAACAAGGATTTTTATATTTTGATTTGTGAAATCAATATCCGTTTCTCACTGTTGGTTATGGGGAGGGTTCTTTTGTGTGGAAGATGAGAGTGTAAATGTGAGAGAGAGAGACTTGGCTATTAATTTTGGTTGTATGTAATTGGATTTACTGCTTCCACAAGTAAATGCGCATTTGATGTAAAGGAGTTAGCTTGCTTTTAATTAAGAGAGAGAGAAAGAAAGAAAGAAAGGGAAGGATAAACAGAAAGGTGCATGTTTTTAGCTGGTTAATGGAGGTCTGGTTTTTGGGTTGAAGAAGGGATCTTTATACACTATGTTCTTCTTCTCTTAAAGCTTTTTTATTTTTTGGGATCTGGGTTTTGCGGGTTGAAGTTCTACTACGGCTTCAGTTGTTTAGCCTTTGACTCGTGAATCTCTTCGTTGGGTTCCCTTCCAAGTTTTTGTCTTTCTTGTACATTTTCCTTCAAAGAAAGATGGGCTTTTTGACTTTTTCTATACTTCCAATTCTATGTTCTTGTCTGTGTGTTGTGCACCAGGATATTTTTTTTGGTCCTGTCATCGGTTTCTTTTCTCAGGTTGGAGCCTGAGATTTTTTATTTTTTTTTGGAATTTCCTTCCTCTTAAACTTTTTTGGTTCCTTATGAGTTGTTCCTCTCTTAATCGAATCCTTTTTAGCTGAATTTAGGGCTTTTCTGATCTGGTACAAGATTCCTCCCTTTTGCTTTGAGCCTTAGGTTTTGAAAATTGAATCTGTTTGGTAGAGAAAAAAAGTGGTGTGGGGAGGGTGGTGGTTGTTAGATGTGTTAAAGACTTCTTGTGCTCTTCTTCTTCCTGGGTTTTGTATCAAGTTTAGGTTTTGATGCATCTTTCACTGTGGAAGCCCATATCTCACTGTGCTGCTCTTATCTTAGACAAGAAGAGCAGGAGAAGATATGGCTCTGAATCAGCTGCTGAAATCAAGAAGAACCCGTCTGTTCTCCGAAAACTACACGAGAACAAACTCAGGGAAGCACTTGAAGAAGCATCTGAAGATGGGTCTTTGTTCAAGTCTCAAGACATGGAACCTGATTCACTAGCCGATCAAGATGAGAGCTTGGGACGATCAAGATCCCTTGCAAGACTCCATGCTCAGCGTGAATTTCTGCGAGCCACTGCTCTTGCCGCGGAGAGAACATTTGAGAGCGAAGATTCTATCCCCGATGCGCTTGAGGCTTTCAATAAGTTCCTCACAATGTACCCAAAATACCAGTCATCGGAGAAGATTGATCAGTTGAGGTCAGATGAGTACGCACATTTGTCACCAAAGGTATGCCTTGATTATTGTGGATTTGGGCTTTTCTCTTATGTTCAAACCTTGCATTACTGGGAGTCTTCTACATTTAGCTTGTCTGAGATAACTGCCAATTTGAGTAACCATGCGCTTTATGGTGGTGCTGAGAAAGGCACTGTGGAATATGACATAAAGAGTAGGATAATGGATTATTTGAACATTCCTGAGCATGAGTATGGCCTTGTGTTTACTGTGAGTAGAGGGTCTGCGTTTAAGTTGTTGGCTGACTCGTATCCTTTTCATACAAATAAGAAACTATTGACCATGTTTGATTATGAGAGTCAATCGGTGAATTGGATGGCTCAGAGTGCTAAGGAGAAGGGTGCAAAAGTTCACAGTGCTTGGTTTAAGTGGCCAACTCTTAAACTTTGTTCTACTGATTTGAGAAAGCAGATATCGAATAAAAGAGGAGGAAGAAGGATTCAGCTACTGGGCTTTTGTTTTCCCTGTGCAGTCTAGAGTAACTGGGGCTAAGTATTCATATCAGTGGATGGCATTGGCTCAGCAGAACCATTGGCATGTCTTGCTTGATGCTGGGTCATTGGGTCCCAAAGACATGGATTCACTTGGACTGTCCTTGTTTCGACCTGATTTCATTATCACATCATTCTACAGAGTCTTCGGATATGATCCAACTGGCTTTGGGTGCCTTCTTATTAAAAAATCAGTCATGGGAAGCCTTCAGAACCAGTTTGGATCAACTGGTTCTGGGATGGTGAAGATTACCCCCGAGTATCCGCTCTATCTGAGTGATTCTATAGATGTTCTTGATGGATTGGGTGGAATTGAGGACAATGAAGTTGGTGAAAATGGTGATAAGCCCTCTGAAAGCCGTTCGGGGACGCAGTTGCCTGCCTTTTCTGGTGTCTTCACATCTTCTCAGGTTCAGGATGTGTTCGAGACAGAAATGGATCAAGATAATAGTTCTGAAAGAGATGGAGCAAGCACCATATTTGAAGAAACCGAGAGCATCTCTGTAGGTGAAGTGATGAAGAGTCCCGTCTTCAGCGAAGATGAGTCATCAGACAACTCATTCTGGATTGATTTGGGTCAGAGTCCACTGGGGTCAGACAGTGCCGCTCAGTTGACTAAACAAAAAATTGCCTCCCCTTTTCCACCATTTTGGTTTAGTGGCAAGAAGAACCACAAGCGGCCCTCTCCAAAGCCAACAGCAAAGATATATAGCAGCCCACTATATGATGATAAAGATGTTAACTTGGGACATGATGATCATCATGTGTTATCATTTGATGCTGCTGTTCTATCCGTTTCACAGGAGCTGGACTGTGTGAGGGAGATCCCTGAAGAAGAACAATTCTCAGGAGCAAACATCACCTCACGAAATCATGTCAAGGCTTCAGGCCGTTTGCATGTTGTGGAAATCAAGGAAGAACAGGATACCAGCAAGCCACTTTCTGTGGGGACTGTATCTGGTTCAGCTATGAATGGAACTTGCTGCAACAATTCTTCTGTCCTTCAGAATAATGGCCTGGCAAATGGCTCAACTTCTGAAATTTCCTCAGAGATTAAAGAGAGTGCCATAAGAAGGGAAACTGAAGGTGAATTTAGGTTGCTTGGGAGAAGGGAAGGAAATAGATATAATGGTGGTAGATTTTTTGGGTTAGAAGATGAACATCCAAGCAGGGGAAGAAGAGTATCATTTAGCATGGAGGATAGTCATAAAGAGCACCCGAGTCATAGTTTGGCGCCAGGAGAAGTGCCTGTGACCAGCCTTGACGATGAAGACTACAGCAGTGATGGAGAATATGGTGATGGACAAGATTGGGACAGGAGGGAGCCTGAGATAATATGTCGGCATCTTGACCATGTTAACATGTTGGGGCTCAATAAAACCACTCTTAGATTACGGTTTTTAATTAACTGGCTTGTAACCTCATTACTACAGCTCAAATTACCTAATTCAGATGGAGATAGTAGAGTGAATCTTGTTCACATTTATGGCCCAAAAATAAAGTACGAAAGGGGTGCAGCAGTGGCTTTCAATGTGAGGGATAGAAACAGGGGCCTAATAAATCCGGAGATTGTACAGAAGTTGGCTGAAAGAGAGGGTATCTCTGTCGGTATTGGTTTCCTCAGTCACATACAAATTTTAGATGGCCCACGACAACAGCGAGAGGCTTTGAACTTTGAAGATGCTACCCTATGCAGACCTACGGAAAACGGGCAACAAGACAGGAAAAGTGGGTTCATAAGAGTCGAGGTTGTTACAGCTTCTCTCAGCTTCCTGACAAATTTTGAGGATGTCTATAAGTTGTGGGCATTTGTGGCAAAGTTCCTTAACTCTTCATTCATCAGGGAGGGTACACTTCCGACCGTTGCTGAGGAAGAATCAGAGACTTAACTTCTGCAATTGAGCAATTGAAAATCATTTGCAAAATAATCCCAGAGTCTGAGTGGAAGCTAAAGAAGACCCTGAGAGGATTTGGTGGTACCATTATATGCATGGTTTGCTCTTCCTTAAGACTTTTGGATGCAACAGGGTGAATTTGTTAATTCATATTTATTGTTGCTTGAAGTTTTCTTTTCTCATTTTGGGTTCTTGTAGAGTTGGTTTTAGTTTTAGAAATATAGTTGTACTATTTTGGATGTTATCATGACCTTAAAAGCAGAAGTATATGAACACAAATTCCTACCTGTTTTCAGTCTGCTTTTGGTTTATACACATTTCATTTATCTTTGTAAAAGAAGCGGCTAATTTTTACCTTGTTGGATTTAACTACATTCACTACTATTCTGATTTGGCTTATATGTTGTTATTTCAACGAGGACAAAAATCTTGTCAATAAACGAGGGAGCTTGACTGAGGTGGTTGATGATGGTGAAACGTTGACAAACTTCATCTAATTGGAGATGCTGTCCAGCCACCAGTTGAAGCTGTTAGATATACAAGGTTTTGCCTGTTATCATCCTCAACTGGTAATCATCTGATATAAAAATGTACATAAAAAGCTTCTGGATGGGGCTAAGGACATATGTCCCCACTAAAAAACTTGCACTTCATTATCATAAAATAAAGGGATAAGGTACAATGACATTTACAGATAACTAAACCATAAATAATGTTGTCTGAGATAACTGCCAATTTGAGTAACCATGCGCTTTATGGTGGTGCTGAGAAAGGCACTGTGGAATATGACATAAAGAGTAGGATAATGGATTATTTGAACATTCCTGAGCATGAGTATGGCCTTGTGTTTACTGTGAGTAGAGGGTCTGCGTTTAAGTTGTTGGCTGACTCGTATCCTTTTCATACAAATAAGAAACTATTGACCATGTTTGATTATGAGAGTCAATCGGTGAATTGGATGGCTCAGAGTGCTAAGGAGAAGGGTGCAAAAGTTCACAGTGCTTGGTTTAAGTGGCCAACTCTTAAACTTTGTTCTACTGATTTGAGAAAGCAGATATCGAATAAAAAGAGGAGGAAGAAGGATTCAGCTACTGGGCTTTTTGTTTTCCCTGTGCAGTCTAGAGTAACTGGCGCTAAGTATTCATATCAGTGGATGGCATTGGCTCAGCAGAACCATTGGCATGTCTTGCTTGATGCTGGGTCATTGGGTCCCAAAGACATGGATTCACTTGGACTGTCCTTGTTTCGGCCTGATTTCATTATCACATCATTCTACAGGGTCTTCGGATATGATCCAACTGGCTTTGGGTGCCTTCTTATTAAAAAATCAGTCATGGGAAGCCTTCAGAACCAGTTTGGATCAACTGGTTCTGGGATGGTGAAGATTACCCCCGAGTATCCGCTCTATCTGAGTGATTCTATAGATGTTCTTGATGGATTGGGTGGAATTGAGGACAATGAAGTTGGTGAAAATGGTGATAAGCCCTCTGAAAGCCGTTCGGGGACGCAGTTGCCTGCCTTTTCTGGTGTCTTCACATCTTCTCAGGTTCAGGATGTGTTCGAGACGGAAATGGATCAAGATAATAGTTCTGAAAGAGATGGAGCAAGCACCATATTTGAAGAAACCGAGAGCATCTCTGTAGGTGAAGTGATGAAGAGTCCCGTCTTCAGCGAAGATGAGTCATCAGACAACTCATTCTGGATTGATTTGGGTCAGAGTCCACTGGGGTCAGACAGTGCCGCTCAGTTGACTAAACAAAAATTGCCTCCCTTTTCCACCATTTTGGTTTAGTGGCAAGAAGAACCACAAGCGGCCCTCTCCAAAGCCAACAGCAAAGATATATAGCAGCCCACTATATGATGATAAAGATGTTAACTTGGGACATGATGATCATCATGTGTTATCATTTGATGCTGCTGTTCTATCCGTTTCACAGGAGCTGGACTGTGTGAGGAGATCCCTGAAGAAGAACAATTCTCAGGAGCAAACATCACCTCACGAAATCATGTCAAGGCTTCAGGCCGTTTGCATGTTGTGGAAATCAAGGAAGAACAGGATACCAGCAAGCCACTTTCTGTGGGGACTGTATCTGGTTCAGCTATGAATGGAACTTGCTGCAACAATTCTTCTGTCCTTCAGAATAATGGCCTGGCAAATGGCTCAACTTCTGAAATTTCCTCAGAGATTAAAGAGAGTGCCATAAGAAGGAAACTGAAGGTGAATTTAGGTTGCTTGGGAGAAGGAAGGAAATAGATATAACGGTGGTAGATTTTTTGGGTTAGAAGATGAACATCCAAGCAGGGGAAGAAGAGTATCATTTAGCATGGAGGATAGTCATAAAGAGCACCCGAGTCATAGTTTGGCGCCAGGAGAAGTGCCTGTGACCAGCCTTGACGATGAAGACTACAGCAGTGATGGAGAATATGGTGATGGACAAGATTGGGACAGGAGGGAGCCTGAGATAATATGTCGGCATCTTGACCATGTTAACATGTTGGGGCTCAATAAAACCACTCTTAGATTACGGTTTTTAATTAACTGGCTTGTAACCTCATTACTACAGCTCAAATTACCTAATTCAGATGGAGATAGTAGAGTGAATCTTGTTCACATTTATGGCCCAAAAATAAAGTACGAAAGGGGTGCAGCAGTGGCTTTCAATGTGAGGGATAGAAACAGGGCCTAATAAATCCGGAGATTGTACAGAAGTTGGCTGAAAGAGAGGGTATCTCTGTCGGTATTGGTTTCCTCAGTCACATACAAATTTTAGATGGCCCACGACAACAGCGAGAGGCTTTGAACTTTGAAGATGCTACCCTATGCAGACCTACGGAAAACGGGCAACAAGACAGGAAAAGTGGGTTCATAAGAGTCGAGGTTGTTACAGCTTCTCTCAGCTTCCTGACAAATTTTGAGGATGTCTATAAGTTGTGGGCATTTGTGGCAAAGTTCCTTAACTCTTCATTCATCAGGGAGGGTACACTTCCGACCGTTGCTGAGGAAGAATCAGAGACTTAACTTCTGCAATTGAGCAATTGAAAATCATTTGCAAAATAATCCCAGAGTCTGAGTGGAAGCTAAAGAAGACCCTGAGAGGATTTGGTGGTACCATTATATGCATGGTTTGCTCTTCCTTAAGACTTTTGGATGCAACAGGGTGAATTTGTTAATTCATATTTATTGTTGCTTGAAGTTTTCTTTTTCTCATTTTGGGTTCTTGTAGAGTTGGTTTTAGTTTTAGAAATATAGTTGTACTATTTTGGATGTTATCATGACCTTAAAAGCAGAAGTATATGAACACAAATTCCTACCTGTTTTCAGTCTGCTTTTGGTTTATACACATTTCATTTATCTTTGTAAAAAGAAGCGGCTAATTTTTACCTTGTTGGATTTAACTACATTCACTACTATTCTGATTTGGCTTATATGTTGTTATTTCAACGAGGACAAAAATCTTGTCAATAAACGAGGGAGCTTGACTGAGGTGGTTGATGATGGTGAAACGTTGACAAACTTCATCTAATTGGAGATGCTGTCCAGCCACCAGTTGAAGCTGTTAGATATACAAGGTTTTGCCTGTTATCATCCTCAACTGGTAATCATCTGATATAAAAATGTACATAAAAAGCTTCTGGATGGGGCTAAGGACATATGTCCCCACTAAAAAACTTGCACTTCATTATCATAAAATAAAGGGATAAGGTACAATGACATTTACAGATAACTAAACCATAAATAATGTCAAGGAATGAAAAGAACAGATGGGTGGGAAATTGTATTTATGATCCCTGCATCATCTAAGTTACTCCTGTCATTATTCAATTGGCCCGACTAAACTACTTGACAAAGATTGAAAATGAGCAGGTAAGTAATGGATGATCAGGATAATCTCACCACAGAGAGGTTTTCATGTATTCCAAAAGATTAATGTCCCACAGGCCACTACCCTTTTGGAATTTCATTATCCCTAATTAAGCTCACAAGTTCCATGAATATCAGTAATTTTCAGGCATCCCTTTTATCTCAACCGTTAAGAGAGAAAAAACTTGGATTGATAGGTTTCATTTTCCTCTAATTTTTGCATATAAATTATCCATCTGTTATTGTTGTTTTCTTTTCCTAACTTCTTACGTGAACTGCTAATTTTCAAGTTAGCACTTTAATAGCAAGGTTTAACTGTACTATCTAATTGGATTGATTTTTCAATGTTTGTAAAGTACAATAATCTACTTCTAATAAATTAAAATAGGTACTTAACGTTTATATTTTTATAAATTTGACACTTATTTTTTCAACTAAATTTGACCCTACATCTTCAAAAAAGGGTTAAATTTAACCATCAACTTTCGAAAGAGTCGAATTATTATTTTTAACGAAAATACTGACTAAAATATTAAAATTTTAAACATGACAGGATTGGCAATTCATATATACTTTACGCTATTTATTTTTAATTGAATTTTTTTATTTTTTATTTTTTGTTGATAAAACAAATAGTGTTATGTCAACATGAAGTACACGTATACTACCATCTAAATTGTCATGCCAATATCGTTGAAAAAAAATATTTTTTTTGTTAGCATTTCCATTAAGAAAACAATTGACTCTTCTTGAAAGTTAATAATCAAAATTATCTAAAAAATATAAATGTCAAATTGACAAAATATGTAAATGTTGAGGGCTAAATTTATCATTATACCATTAAAATAAAGAGACTACCTCCTATTTTTTTAATGTGATAAAGTATCACTTTGAGAGAGAAAAAAAGAAAAATAAGCTAATGGTTACTTTTTGAAGGTCGGACCCTCAACACGTTAGGTATCATCAGATATTATCCTCGATAGAAGTTTTTGTCTCTCATTTCTATCGAGCGAATTAAGAGATAGTGAGTTTATAGAACAAAAATGATTTGTCAAAGGCTAAGAATGTCATTTCATGGACCTTATAAGTTCGTGTTTTCAAGCACTTGATAATATACTCTCATTTTATGGACCTATCATCTCTTTTTTGTTAAATGTTAGACTTTCAACACATCCGTTATTGTTGTAAGTTTTGTTTTCTCTTTATAAAAAATTTGAGTGTTTGAATACAGCAAGTTTACAAAGTGATATTATCTCGTCTAGTGCCTAAACAAGCAAACCATGCGAATGCGCACGATTGGACTCTAACTTATTTCCTATAATTTATAGGTCATTAATTAGTGAGAATCTTATCACTCACTACTTCTTGTGATCCTACTTGAGCAATAAAATTGTCACCAGAGACAATACTAAATTTGTTGACTATTCGAAAATCCATGTGAGAATTTTATCTACTAACTCGATCGAGTATTTGAAGAGGAGATGAATTTTACGAGAGAATCTTAAGCAAACCACGGGTGATTGAGCTTGATATTTATATGCTATACATAATCGCACATAATTTGACTGCTTAAGCACCCGATGAAATGTTACTACTATGTGAACTCCTGCCTCTCCAAGCCACCTCCTTAAGCGCACGAAATTCTCTAGTACTAGTCTTGGCTACAACTGGTTGACTGTCATAATCACTCACCATCAGGATCTGAAAATCTCTAGGAACAACGGAGTTTTAGTTGGTAATTTTGTAAGTAGCTACGAATATATTTCTGCCCAAAAAGGAAAAAAAGAACTACGAATATATTAACCATTTATTCGTTATAGCTGTTTTGCATAAGTTTTCCAAGAACTTAATTTCTGAACTTCCTTCACATTCGACTATGGCTTCTCACCATGGTAGAGTCGATGGTTATTCACCAGAACCGTACCATTTCTTCAAAGTCATTCTTGAAAGTGCCATTCGGTATGGCAAACTTGTAAGCATATATTCTCTCTTATTTTAATGAAGAAATTCTTTTGGCTTCTTATTGGTGTCTAGAAATGTAATAAATGAGGAAAATGGGAAACTTTCAATGGCATTTTCCCTTTGATTGAAACACTTGTAAGCATATATTCTCTTGCTCTTTTAATTTTCTCTCCACATTTATGAGTTTCTATCTGTACTCTGCAAGTCTACAATTACAGGGTAGTTTCCACGTTTTTTCCCTATAGATTTTAGATTCCCCTTCACAGGTAATTATAGCAATTAGCAAGATTCTAAAGCTTTTTACTTTTAATTAATTGAGTCTTCAATTAATGTTCTTAAGTAGTACCTTTTACTGTATTTTCCAATTTAGAATATTAGCATGGTTTATTAGAGGGTTTTTTTTGGGAGGTTGACAGGGAATTCCTCACAAGTTTGCAAAAGATTATGGAAGTAAACTGTCAAGCCCAGTATTCTTTGAGGTTCCAAATGGTGAAGTGTGGGAATTGGAGCTGATGAAACTTGATGGTAAATTGTGGGTTCAAAATGGGTGGCGAAAATTTGCTGAGCATTGCTCTTTGGAGTTGGGACATTTTTTGGTGTTTAGATGCCAAGGGAATTGCTGTTTCCATGTTCTCATATTTGATAAAAGTGCTTCAGAGATCCACTATCCATACGCTAATAACATCTCTACCGACATGACAAAGAAACCAGTGTTGCAATGTCCTCGCCCTCCAAAAATTACGAGAGCTAGTAATTATGGGTTTTCAGCTACAATCGGAAATGAAAAATCTAAAGCTCTGGAGAGAGCTAGCAGTGCCTTCAAGTCTGGAAACCCATTCTTTTTGGTTTTCATGCAACCAACATATGTTGGTCTTCACTCTTCACTCCAAAGTTAGCTGCCTTGTAAGCTAGCATTTTGAAACTATGCTTGATCTTTACAAGTGGTGTTTGTTGTCTTCTGTTTTTGTAATAATTTCCTTTTGTTGCAGAGTATACCTAGGAGTTTTCCAGGAAATATTTGATGGATCATGGTGATGTCATTCTCTGTGATTCTAGTGGGAATACTTGGTCTGCTCAGTACCGCGCCACTCTAGGAATGAACGGACAACCTTATGTGAAACTCTCAAATGGTTGGGATGCTTTTGTACGCGACAATAACTTACAAGTTGGTGATGTTTGCGCCTTTGTGTTAACCGACTGCATTGACATCTCATTCCAAGTATTCATTTATCGTAGTAAGAAGGCAGATTTTCATGGATCGCCTGCACAAATGGAAGCCGGAATCACATTGACTCGTTCCGAATGCCTGGGACCAGTGAAGGCCCGTGAAACAGCTTTTCACAGAGAGATGAAAGTCCGTGAAAAAGCTCTTCAAAGAGCACTGGCTTTCGCATCTGAGAATCCCTTTTTTTTTTTTTGTTGTTTTACGACCATCATATGTTCAGTCTCATGCATTGGTTAGTTTTCACTACAGAAACCTGTTAATCATATTACCAGCTTTTGCTGATGAATTTACTGGTTTATAATTGTCTTTTCTACCAGTGTATATCCAGCGATTTCACAAGGAAACATTTCAAGACTACCCTCACCAACGTCGGTATAGCCCTTCTTCTTTCAAATGGGAAATCATGGCCGGCAGAGTACCATCAGCGAAGCATTGGAAATCCAAATGCAAGGATCTGTAATGGTTGGAGGGCTTTTGTTAATGACAATAAATTGAAAGTTGGTGATGTTTGTGTCTTCGAGTTGGTGAGTGACACTCAAATTTCCTTCAAAGTAATCATTTTCCAGGCTATTGCAGATGAAGATTCCCACCCATCACAAGGTGTGCAAGTCCACTAGTGTCAAAGTCATTAGTGACTAAATTATTAAATTTTGTCGAATCATTTAACTGATACATGGAAATGGACTTGGTGCAGGAGTTAGTGAGGAAGCTTTAGGCTTGACATCACAGTCTGCTAAAGCTCCATTAATCTTCCGACGAGTTATGCTGCCATTACACCTTAAGGAAGACTGTGTGGTAGGCTTACTATCTATGAATTCCTACTACCTATATACTTGGACCAGTGCAACCTTTGATTGATATCTGAGAGCTTGACAATAGTAACAATATTCTGGAAATTCTACTTTCTGCAGGATATACCATTTAGATTTGTTGAACAATATTTCGAGCCCAATGTCCAGAAGTTAATACTTCAGGTTGCAGATAGAACATGGCCCGTCGAGATAACAAGCAACCCTCGAATTCGCATAGCTAAATTAACAAGCGGCTGGATCAAATTTGCGAGGGAAAACTCTCTAAGAGAAGGTGAAATATGTGTCTATGAGCTGGATACAGTCAACAATAACTTGCTTAAAGTATCCATTTCAAAATATGCTAGTTAAACTGTAATGGACATTCCTGCTGTTTATGGAAGCAATCAGATTTAAGTATATGAGGAGACAAACTGAAGTCCAGAATCTGAGTATTTATAAATCTCAAGATTTTATCACTTCTAGTGTGTTAATGGATATGAACTATAATTTTACGGAAAAAAGAATTGATCTAATTAGATGAATTGATATATCCTTCGTAGAATGCACTCTTTTGTTCTGTATGTCATGAATTGATATATCCTTGATTACCTACTAATTTCTTAACATTTTATCACCCACAACTATAACTCATAACTTCACATACACGAATGCATCTGCTTCATAAAATAGAGATTGAATAAGAGATTTAAAAGAGCGATTTCATGGATTTTCTAAAAATTTTATCTAAAAGAAAATTTAAAAAATTATAAAGAATTTCAAGAAAAAAAAAACCAAATCAACCAAATTGTTCACTTTAATTGCAGTTTCCTCAAAACATTCTTTCATGTAATCCAAATGCCTGTCACAATTCTCTTTTTAACTTGGTTGTGTTGCGTTTTTGTTTATATAATATCAACTAAAGAGAGAAACAAACAGATATGTGATGTCGGTTCACTTGAATAAGCGGAGAGCTATAGAAGTGATGAGAGATAATAGAGGAAATCCAGAGAGAGAAGAGTTATCTTATGCTTGTCTGTTGGTCCTTGGGAGTTTTTGTTTGGAGGATTGAGGTGTCACGTAGAAGCATCCAATTCGTAGACAGGTCATCTCGTGATCTCTTAGTGAAAGTGACAACCTGATCTTCTAAGACTGTGATGTGATGTTATAAGTTGAGCTAGTAATAGATGATAGTTATCTTGTCGATACGAGAATTTTAACAGTAATGATAGGTGAGCAGTATATGAGGTGGAGATATTTCAGTTGATGGAGGTATTTTCTTGGCAGGAGGCTCAGTAGAGGTGGTATAACCGTTCTCAAAGACCGGCTCTCTAGAGCTGTTCAAGATACAAAATTGACTGCTTGGCTGAAGCCATTATAACACTGTTTCTGATGCTGTCCTGATGAGTACTTTTCACCTGAACAAGGTAACTTCCTAATTTTCAAGTAAAAATAGTCTTGAAGAGATATCTTCTCCATTGACATAATGGCGTCATGTTTTATAATTTCATGTATGTAATAAACACATGACAATGCAATATATATATATTTGTTTTAAATTAATAGAAAATAATAATTCAAAATTATAATCTGTTTTATAAAATTGAGTTCAAATATGTTATATACATTTATATAAAATTTAAATTATTATTTATATAAAACAAATTTTAAATTTAATTTTACATTAAATTTATTTATGAAATGTTTATTAATCTGTATGAGATAGCATAGGCTTAATTAATGTTTTAAACTAATTTTTTGTTTTTGTTTATCATAGTTATTATAAAATAATAATTTTATTTATAAATGCGTTAAGAATGATAATCTATAAAACAAATTAATTAAATGTAACTCATATCCATTTTCATCAATAATTAATTATCATTTTAATAATTGAATTAAACATTTTAAATTGAGAATTTTTATGTTTAATTAAAAAATAAATTTTATACATGGACAAAGATAACGTATTTAATTAATTTAATTGCGCTAACAACTTTTATTTTTAATTGTGTTAACGCCATGAACAAAGATATCCGGTTCTCATGTTGCTCCTTAGTGTCATGATTCGGCCATAGTATTTTTCACAAGAGGGAGTCGTTTCTTTCTCAAAACCTTTACCTCGCGATCTAGAATTTGTACGGGTTACTCCTCAAAGGACAAATTCGGTCTCACCTCAATCTCTTTTATAGGACTGATATGGGAAGGGTCGAATTAGTATCATCTCAATATGGAGACGTGGAATACATCATGGATGCGGTCCAGTTCAGGAGGTAACTCTAATTGATATGCAATTGGACCATCTCTCTTGAGAACTTTGTAGGATCTGATGAATCTAAAACTTAAGTTGCCTTTTATTCCAACCTTAACACCTTCTGCCATGGGGACACTTTCAAGAAGACTCACCTCTGACATCGTATTCAGTGTCTTTTCTCTTTAGGTTTGCATATGACTTCTGTCTATTTGAAACCACTTTTAGACTATCCTAGATTAACTTTATTTTCCCTTTAGACTCTTATACCATTTTGGGACCCAAAATTTTCCTTTCTCCCAATCCAGTCCAACACAATGGTGTTTGACACTTGTGACCATATAAGGCTTTATAGGGTACCATTTTGTATACTCGATTAGAAGCTATTATTATAGGAAAATTTTGCTAGAGGCAAATGTTCCTCCCAACTACCTCGAAATTCGATGATGCAACCTTTCAAAATATCTTCCAATATTTGAATGACTCGTTAGAATTGTCCATCAATTTGCAGATGGAAGGCAATACTAAAATCCAAACGTGTACACAGTGCCTCGTGAAGCTTTTTCTAGAATCGAGATGTAAAACGGGGATCTCGATCTGAAATAATTAACAGTGGTACTCCATGAAGTCTTACAACTTCCAAAATATATAACTTAGCCAACTTTTGTAAAGAATAGTCCGTACAGACATGTAAGAAATGAGCCGACTTGGTTAATCGGTCTACTATTACCCAAATTGAGTTTTTTTAGTGGGTGTTAAGGGTAATTCACTAACAAAGTCCAACGTTATTCACTCCCACTTCCATTGAGGTATTTTGATTGGTTGTAAAAACCCAAAATAGAACTGATGTTCAACTTTCACTTGCTGACACACTAAGCACTTAACTATAAATTATGTCACATCTCATTTCAGTATAGACTACCAATACAGTTCATTTATGTCCCAATACATCTTATTTCCTCCAGGATGCATGGCATAAAGGCTAGCATGCATTTCTCGAAGTATAGTCTGCTTTAACTCTTTATCGTTTGGCACACAATATCTCCATGGTAGCATAAAATACCATCGTCATTGAACCCAAAATCTTTAGTTTTGTCGTCTTCCACCTGCTTAATCCGCAAAAAACAAGGATACATCTAATGTTTATTTAGCCTTGACCTCATTGGCTAAGGTGGGTTTCACTTGTAGCTACCTAGCTAGCAAGCTTCCATTATCCACTGGACTTAACCTAACAAACATTGCTCTTAAATCAATCATTTGTTTTCTACTTAGAGCGTTTGTCACTACATTGGCTTTTCCGAGTAGTATTCAATTACACAATCTTAATCCTTTAATAGTTCTATCCACATTCGTTTCCTCAGGTTCAATTTTTTTGGGGTGAGAATGTACTTGAGACTCTTATGATCGGTATAAATGTAGCATTTCTCACCATACAAGTAGTGCCTCCAAATTTTTAGTGTAAATATGACAACTGCCAACTCCAAGTCATGAGTCGAATAGTTGCACTCATGCTATTTCAACTGCCTTAATGCATAGGCAACTATTTTATGCTATTTCAACTGCCTTAATGCATAGGCAACTACTTTATTGCCTTGCATCAACACACATCCAAAGCCAGTGTAGGATGCATCGTTGTACACTACATACTCTTTTCTTGACTCGGGCTGAATTGATACGGGATCTTGAGTTAACACGACCTTTAGCTTTTCAAAGCTAGATTGTTCATCATCCGTCCACTTAAATAGAATATTCTTTCTCAACATCTTGGTCAGTGGTGTAACTATTAGAGAGAGCTCTTTAAAAAATCTTCGATAGTACCCAGCTAAACTAATGAAACTTCGAATTTTAAAAACATTATTGGGTTGCTTCCATTCTAGGATGCCTCTATCTTTTTCGGGTCCACTCTGATATCCTCTGCGGATACCACATGACTCAGAAACATAACTTTATTAAGCCAGAACTTGCACTTACTTAATTTGACATACAATTTCTTTTCTAAAAGGATCTGCAAAAATTTCCTACGATGCTTGTCATACTCAGTTTTGGTTTTTGAATAGACTAAGATGTTGTCGATGAATACAACAATGAATCGATCAAGGAAGGGTTGAAACACTGGATCATTATGTCCATGAAGGCAGTCGAAACATTGGTTAAATTGAAGGGCATTATAAGAAATTCATAGTGGCCATATCGAGTTCTAAATACAGTTTTATCAGCTTCCTTCATCTTCAGTTGATAATACCCCTACTTTAAGTCTATCTTTGAAAACAATGTTGCCCCTCAAAATTGATTAAATAATTTGTCCATCCTAGGTAGAGGGTATTTATTCTTGACAGTCAGTTTATTAAACTGTTGATAATCTATGCACAACTTTAGGGAGCCATCGTTTTTTTTCATAAACAGGACCAAATATCCTTACAAAGAAACATTGGGTCTAATAAACCCACGATCCAGAAGCTCTTGGAGTTGGATTTTCAATTCTTGAAGCTCTTTAAATGTCATGCGATAGGGAGCGATGGACATTGGAGCGATTCCTAAAAATAGTTCAATTCTAAATTCTCCCTCACGATCTAGAGGTAATATCAATAACTCATTGGGAAACACATATGAAAACTCCTTAACAATTTGTATGTTATCTAAGATAGAGCTATTTACATTCTCATCCATTACACAGGCTAGATAAGCCTCACACCCTTTGCAGACTAACTTTTCGATGACCATAGCGGAGATTTCATTAGATACATAGTTTCATTGCTCCCCAACCATAACAATCTCACTACCCTTTAGCATTTTCAAGGTTACTCTCTTAGAGGCATAATATAGGCTAACTTGGTGTTCCACTAACTAACTCATAACTCCTCAAATGGTAACTTCATAAAATCCACTGGAAATACTACCCCTTGAATCTCTAATAGACATCTCCTATAGATTTTATTTACAATAATCAATTGCCCTAAGGGGCTTATTGTAGTAACATTAATAGCGGTTTCCTCTACCCCAACACCCAATTTATCGACATATTGCAAGCAATATACAAATGGGTGGATCCTATGTCTATTAAGGCAGAGTACGGAACTGAATGAATGGTAAAAATACATGTGATAACATCGAATGCATCTTTATCCTCATGTCCTCTAACGACATACATAAAGGCAGGTTGTCTAGCCTCAGTTTGGTTCGCGTCAGTTGCTATAATATTTCTAACCCTATTTTAACCTCAACCTCTCAGAGGCAACTAACCCATTCTTTAATTTTGAGTTTGATTTTGGACCATAGTTTGCACCTCCTCTCCTCAATGATGATAATCTTTCACCATATGTTCTGTTGATCTACACCTCAGACAAGCACATAACTTTTTCCAACACTCGCCCACATTGCGCTTACTACCGTATGAACAATTGCGAGTCCTACCCTCAGAATTAGTCATGGCAACCCTTATTGTAGTCTACCCTCTCTGGCTCGTTTTATGGGATAAGAGTCAAACTAGTTGAACAAGAATCTCTCTTAACCGAGACCTTACGTTTCTTCTATTTTTTTACATTCCACTAATTTAATCTTCTTTAAAATTTTGGCTTTCTTTACTAGGGTCTCAAACACCCGTTCTTGGTGTGGAGCAACCTATATTTTGAGGTTAAATAGTAGCCCATTTTTGAACCTCACGCATTTGTCATACTCCATGTTTACCATTCCTTGAATATAACGGCTACGCCTAAAAAATTCAGTATTATATTCTTACACAGTCTTATCTCCCTGTTTTAGCTAAATAAACTTGAGTTTGCGGGTCTCCACATACCTAGTTCCCATATATTTATTTTGAAAGGCCTCTTGGAAGTATTCCCAAGTTAGATGTTCAGCCTGTGTACCCCTTACAACAGACTGCCACCAACTATAGGCTTTTTCCTTTAATAAGTACACAGTGCCCTTCAACTTTTACTCCGGAATACAGTCTAGATCCTCTAAAATCCTTTTCATCGACACCACTTAGTACTCAGCTATAGTAGGAGTCGTTCCAGTAATGCTTTTGAATGTTATCGCCCCATTCAATCGGATTCTCTCAGCAAAAAATCCATGCTTCACCGATCCAGTTTAGGCTCCAGCAACCTTTTGTAACACCCTTAGCATTGCCTACAACATTGCGTCATCCCCATTCTCATAGCCTCCACCACCATTGGTGGTAGAGTTCTCAACATATTCTCCCTCGGAATTGGGTTTTCTCCCTGAACAGTGGGCGGCTCTACAAGTTCAGCCCTACGCCTTCCCCTATTACGTCTACCTTGGTGTTCATAGTGTTTCTTTGGAAGGCTTAAAATCTAAAGTATATCTATAGTTTTCAAACAAAATTCAAACAATAGTTGTTTCTCTTAAGTGTTCATAATCTAAGTTTTACAAATTATCTAAAGTAAGAGTAATTAAAGTAGGACCGACATCAGAGTCTCATATTCAAATTCCTGTAGAAAATTAATTTTCAAAAACTTTTGGCATGGTTATTCCAAAAATACCCTTTTTTGTGACATGCATGCAGACTCATTCAATTTCCACAGTCTGAGTTTAGAAAACCTAGCCTCTAATACCACCAATTGTAACCTCCCAACTCGACCTAGATGTTAGGCCCGAATTTGAAAGGTTACACTGACAACCGAAATAGCCCAGTAAGCTATCGAGTTTTTATTAAAATAATCATTTTAAAACATTTGTTGATTTTAGGAGAAAACTAAGTTTATTTTCCTTAGTATTGATAAAAATCGATTAAGTTTAACATTTTTCTTGAAACGGTGATTACCTTTGAAAACTTAGCTAATTCCTAATTTATTTATTTTCTTAAAATTTAGTTATAACCTAGCACTAGAAAAGTGATGCTTAATTTAGTTTCAATTAAGTTAAAATAAAATTATTTAATGTATAGCTAAATCTAATTCCATGTACCATATTCTAAATTCAAATTTAAAAAATGCATGTACCCTGAATAAACCTAAATATAAGTCTCATGCCATAATGTAAATAAGACAATACAATTCCGAAATAACAAGAATTATAAAAAATAAGCCTAATAATATTTTTATATAAATAAAACAATTCCGAGCCCTTCGTATGTCGTGTCCGCGTCCTAACCTGGTGGGTTATCTTTAGTGATAGAAATAAAAAGGGGTGAGCTATGAAGCTCAATGTGATATCCATCATAAGAAAATTAGTGCAGAATCATAAACCAAATCATACATAATAACAAATTTCAGTACAATAACATTCGTATAGTATAATGAAAGTTAACAATCCATTCAAGCATTCTTACGTGTGTCAATGCAATGCAATTTCAATTAATAGAAATATGTCCTACCCCATCACAACACTCTACGGAAGAGTCCCCCAGAACTCTTTTAACCTAGACACTCCAGTTTGTGGATGAAACTTCAATGTTTGCAGGTTCATATGCTGCCAATAGGTTGTGAATGCACAACGTGTTTGCAGATAAAAGCTGCCAATAAGTTTGTGGATGAACCACCAGTGTTTGTAGGTTAATACGTTGCCAGTAGGTTGTGAATGCACAATATGTTTGCAAATAAAAGTTGCTAGCAGGTTTGTGGATAAACCACTAATATTTGCAGATTATTAAACTACTAGTACTTCCTCCTTTCAATCGTTTCACCCCATGCAATGCAGTATAACATGCTAGTAACAATATATTACACTACAAAAATAATAGACATGCTTAACATGTATTCGTTTCAACAGTAGAGTAGGAATGTTTAACATGTATTCAGTTCAACAATAACAATATGCATGTTTAACATGTATTCAGTTCAACAATGATAATAGGCGTGCAACCAATAAGACAATGGTAAGAATAATAATATCAGTATAATCATAAAGACAGTGACAGTAGACATGATATATTACATATCGTCATTATTCAGCAGCAGTTCAGTCATCCAATCACAAATTCCAGCATGTTCATAATATCAAGGACTTAATCGAGTGAATAACATTTCTAAAAATAATTCGGGGTTCATAAAGAGACTAAACTGGATAATTCACAAAATTATTGGCAAAACTATAAATCAGGGGTTACACAACTATGTGAGAGGCTATAGGCCATGTAAAAGGGTTACACGGCCGTGTGGTCAGGCCGTAACAAACGGTGGCTGTGTGACAATTACAAAATTAACCTACAAGAGGGACACAACTGTGTTGTAGCCAATGTAGAAGGTTTTTGGCCATGTGAGATTCGAACTAGCTTAGGGTTTGTAGGGCACATGGTCGTATAGTCCACCTGTATGGTCTGCACGTCCATTTGGGAGATTGTGTGGCCCTAATCCTAGACATGGTTTGCCCCGATTCGCTTGTAAAAGAACACACACCTTTCACCGGGAGACCGATTGACATTCCTCACGCTCGATGCTAATTCGATTCACCTAAATTAGGACCTTCAAATGACATCTATACACGAGTTAATGATTGATTTCAAGATTTGCCAAGAACTGAGTAAGATTGTGTAATTGGATTACAAGATTAACATGGATAGAAGTTCTACAGAAATTCAAGATTAAACACCGGATTGAGATGTACTTACCAATTCTTTGGCAAGGTTTGGGATGCTATGGATGGTAATTACGAATCCGGTAGAAAAATAGGTAACGGGGAATGATTTAATTTGAGAAAGCAAAAATATTCAGAAGAAAAAGATGTAAAGTTTTATGCAAAGAAAATGTAAGAAAAGAAATAGAAAGATGAAGAAAAGTCTTGTTAAGATTTGAAAAGAGGAAAATATAGTTTAATTGGGAAAAGAAGGGTTTGGAAACCCTAGGTTGGAAAGGGTAAATATTCTAAAGGTTTGGGAAAAAAAAAAAAAAAAAGAATTTGAGGATGGAATGATTCAAACTTAGGTAAATAAGGGAGGGAGGCATACTCTTAACCATTAGGCCTAAGGCCTATTTCTTGTTAAACTTTTACTCCTAACAATACTTGTTTTGGTGTGGTTTTCATCATAGTTTGCTGAAAATAAAAGAAAAAGAAATGAGAAAGGAGTGACTTGAACCTAAAACCTCTAGGGAGTACACTAACTACTTAACTATCAAGCCTAATTCATTTCTTAGTTAATTATTTCAATTAACTCCTTATATTTTGGGGTGTGACAAAATTTGTAAAATTCAAGGTATGTGGTCAACTATGAATTATGGAAAATTTGTATATTAACTAAGTATATTGAAATAATAGATTGTGTTTAAAATTGAATATTAGAAAATTTAATCAATTGGAATTTCAATATGTAATAACTTGTTTATCTATTATTGACCAACATTACATATATGTATTCTATGCTTGAAATCAAAATTTCTTTTATATGTACATATTGGATGTGGAATGGAGAGGAGGAGGAGGAAAACAATAGAAAAAAAAATAATAAAAGAATAATATTGTCATTTCTTTTGAATTTGTTTTTACTTGCCATTAATTGAAATATAAATTTATGAAGAAAATTATTATATGTACATGTTTACTTTCAAAATAAAAGAATAAAAGTGTTGGTGAATTAAAATCATAGCTAAGAGATTGATATAAGCTAAGTAAAAATTTCATGTGGAGTCCCGATAACGTCAGAAAAGAAAGAAAGAGTTAGAGATTGTAACTGAAAATTTTAAAGTGACATTCCTTATTAGTATATATTAACGAGTCAGTTGAAGGGTGTTACAGACTTTTGGAGACAATGAGTGATGACGGTACATCAGACTGTCAATGTCTTGACAAGGGAAGTCAGTGAGTTGTGTAGCAACTTGAAATCCCCGAAGTCACAATGTCAACCCGATAGTTTAAATTTTTTACACTTTAGTCTTTATTCGACCTCTGGTTATAAAAAAAAGCCTTTGTAAGTTCATATACGACCCTGATATGGTTATAAAACATTCCGTGAATGCGTAATATACTAAATAACATGTGTATAAGATTAAATTGATCTGTAATTGGTCTTAGTTGCTCCAGCAACGAATGTGGCATCCTATAGTTTAGGCTTGACGATTAAGTCGGGTATGGAGTGTTACACTTGATGTGGTTATATAAAAATAATAATAAAATAAATTATGAGTGTTAAGATGTATGATTGAATCACGAAGTAAATGAAATATTAAAAAAAAAAATGAAGCGAATGAATGAAATGTGTGAATTTGGATTTGTGAATTTATGAGTTTCTGTGTGAAATGTGTTGTGAAAGAACTGTGTATGAAATATGTGAAATAATAAATGTGAGAAGAAAAGTAGAAATAAAATAAAATGTGAATTATGTGTGATATAATTGAATAGAGAGAGTTATAAAAGATTTTGAGTTGTAAGTAAAATAAGTTATTAAATTACAAACTTGTGAGTCTATAAATTAAGAAGTAATAAGAAGCCTTCAAAAATAACATAAAATACTATTGAAAAACGATATTTGTTATAAATTATTAATAATAAGTGATTAAATTTATATGAAAAATGAGAGAAGTGAAACAATGAAAGATTGTAAATGGAATAAGAAAAGTGAAATAGTAAGATTTAAAATGTAAATTAACTATAATGGAAATTAGTAAATGTGTGAATGTAAATGTGAACGTGTATATGAATGTAAAATTAATAAGAGAGTATTTAATGTGTGAATTAATTAAAGACTAATAAGAATTAAATGAAAATTTTACAAGTATTAAGCGTATAAAAGTGATAAATGTACATATAATGGTGAACTATTTATAAATAAATAAGCATAGAATATTTAATATTAAAGTATTTTAAGTGCAAGTAATACTTTCGATGCATGGTGAAAATTAAAGTAGAACTTCGGTGCATAATGAAAGTGGCACTTCAGCGCTCAAGTAATATTTATCATTTATGTGCTCATATAACTAAGCTTTAGTACAAAAGAATTTGGTGCTATACAAAATAATATAAACAATAAAATAAAATAAATATGAATACTTTCGCTTTAAATTTTGATTTTATAAATAAATTTTAAAAAAGAAAAGAAAGAAAGAAAGAAAAGGAGGAAAAGAAGAAAGAGAGAAAAAGAGGGTAATGAATACCTATATACATATAAGTACAAAGTGTGAAATGGTGAATTACTCCAATCAAGTGATAAGTGAAGTAGTGAAAAGTGCATGAAATGACTATGACAGGCCTTAAAAACCCTTGAAAAGCAATAATGATAAGGAAAACCAATAAGAGATTTTTAAAGTGAAAATGTGTTCATAAATATGTCTTTTAGAATGATGTGTAAGAAGAAGAGGAGGAGGTTTGTGTGTGAATAGTGTGAGTAAAATATAAATGACTTATGTAGTGTCTAAATGGATGAATAAGCAAATAAGATGCGAGTGATATAAAGAAAGCATGAATGATGAATATACTTAATTACCAGAAAGAAGAATAGAATGAGACAAGTGTATTTGAAAGGAGAAAACATAAGTTTAAAATAGCAGAAGGAAGAATGGTATGAGAAAGAAATGAAAGAATTCCAGGCTAAACATGAAAACATTAAATAGTGAAAATTATAAATATGAGATTATTTATGTAAATCAAAATGCAAGTGAATATGAATAAGATGAATAATGGAAAGAAGTATGAAATTTAAATAAAGAGCTGAAATTGATCTGTCATCATGTGAGTAAGAAAATTTTAAGTGAATTGAAATTATAAAATATAATTAATTAATTAATAGTAGTGATATTTGTGATATTCGTAATATTTGCACTATGGTGCCTATTAAAATTTGCATATTTGTGCCTATTAATATTTTGCGTATCTTTTATATTTAATGAAGTCTATTATAAGTTAAATTTAAAGTCGTAAGTGATAAAGATTAAAAAAGAAAACAAGGTAAGTGACTCATGAAATAAGTAAAGTAAGTGATAAAGAGAAAATCAGAGTGATTATTTGAAGAAAAGTGAAAATGATTATCAAGAAAAATTTTGAGGACGAAAATTTTTTTTAAGGGGAAGAGTTGTAACACTTGAAAATTTTTGGGCCTCAAAATATAAAAGGTTAATTGAAATAAGTAGTTAAGAAATTAAATAGGCTTGATAGTTAAGTACGATTCTCATATCTTAGAGGTTTTAGATTCAAGCCACTCCACTCCACTCCCCTCCTCTCCCCTCCCATTCCTTTTTTCTTTTATTTTTAGCAAATTAAGATGAAAAACACATTAAAATAAGTATTATTAAGAGAAAAAATTTAAAAAGAAATAGACTTTAGGCCTAATGGTTAAGAGCATGCTTTCCTCCTTATTACCCAAGTTTGAGCCACCCCTTTCCTTAAAATGCAATTTTATTTTCGACAGCTATGGGAAAATTGCTATGTCACCCCTAAGGTTTCCCAAACCCTAAGTATTTAGTCCAATATTACCCAATTAGACCTGAATTATGTTTCTTTTCAAATCCCATTAGAACTTTTGTTTCCTCTTATTTCTTCTCATCTTTCTTTTCTTTACTCTCCTTTACATCATATTTTCCATTGTAGAGCCCAAATTGCCCGGGCCCAATTACCAACAATAAAATTACAAGCCCAGAAACAAAAAATAAAAATAGGCCCATTAACAAAATAAAAAAACCAAAATACAGCCCAAAAAAAAACGACCCAATCCGGAAAACAAAAAAGAAAAAAAACAAAACAGAGGAAGACAAAAGAACCCTAGCCGAGCCTCTGACCCTCTGACTTCTGAGCCATCCGCCCAGCGCCTGCTCCGACGCTCCACCACCACCTGCAAACAAAACAAAAACGAGGGACAACAATCGGCAGAGAAGGACTGTTTCCTTTTTTTTTCTTCCTTCGGTTATAAAAACCGAAGAGGATGATGTAAAAAGGGAGCTTTTCAAAAAAAAACAGAGAGCAAGTATAGCAAAAAAGGAGAGCCTTTTTTTGTTTCGAAAAAAAACAGAAACTTAGAACACAAAACCATCAGAAATCAAGAGCAAGAAAGCAATAAAAGGTTGTTCTTTTTTACTTCCGTTTTTGATTCCGATAAGCAAACTTTTTTATTTCCCTTCCTTTTCATCTGATTACTGTTTTTATTATTTTTATTTTTTTATATATATATATTTTTTTTTAAAAGCAAAGGAGAGAGCAAGACTCACCTGAACCCCGAGGCGCGTCGTCGGAGTCCCCTCTCCGTCGTCGAAGCCGAACCCGGGAGCAAACGGGGGGTGGTCTTCTTCTGGGTTTCTCAAAAAATAAAAAGGAAATAAATCAAGAAAAAGGAAAACCAAACTATATATATAAAAAAGGCGACCTTTGAATTTTTCGCCACTGTGTACGGTGGCGCCACGGCGAACAATGACGGCATGCCCTCGTCGAAATCCTCCGAGCTCCCCCTGCAGAGAAAACAAAGAAGGTTAAAGGCTTTTTTTTAAGAACTGCTGCAAATGAAAAAAAAACAAAAAATTGAATTTATAAAGATTTGAAAACGACGTCGTTTAGGGCCTGATACAGTGGCCCCAAAACGACGTCGTTTCGTCGTGACCCGAGTCCGACCCGACCCGCTCCAGAGGATCCGCGTGTTTTGCCGGAAAAATGGGAATTTTACGCGTGGTCCTTCCGCATTTTTTATTTTTACAATTAAGTCTTTAAATTTTGCTATTTGGCCCAGAAGCTTCGAGCGATTACAATTTAGTCCCTTTTAAAACGCTGCGTTTAATTGTTTTGGGTAAATTTGTGCTTCCATCCCCATATTTTCGCAGCGTCACAATAGGGTCCTCTTCCTTTCTTTTATTATAAACCGCCTCTAAATTTTTTTTAATTCAATTTGGTCCTCTCCTTAAATTATCATTGTTATTTAATGTTTTATTGTTTATTTCTTATTATTATTGTTTTATAATTATTATTATTGCTATTATTATCATTTCATTTTTACTTTTGTTTATTTAATGACTATTATATTTATTATTGTTATTTTTTATCACTATGCTATATTATTATTATTATTATTATTATTATTATTATTATTATTATTACTATTATTATCATTTCATTTTTTTACTTTTGTTTATTTATTTACTATTATATTTATTATTGTTATTTTTTATTATTTTATTATCACTATATTATTATTATTGATATTATTATTATTATTATTATTTTTATATTTTTACTCTTGTTTATTTATTTATCGTTTTATTTACTTATTTATTTTTTTATTAATTATTCGTTCATCAATGCATCATTCTCCTCAATATGTCATTATTTTATATTATTACAATTATTTGATTTGAATTTGATTTCCATTCTTTTAATTTTCACCATTTATAAAGTTTTATTTATGTTATTCATTTTTATTGTTTATTTGTCACTTCATTTACTTATTATTTATTCGCTTATTGCTCTTTACTTTTTAATACTTTAAAGCACTTCAACTATTTATCATATTTTTTATTTTTATTGCTGTTATTGTTATCATTCTATTTGTTCCTAAAGTCCCATTATCGTCAACCTTGTGTCATAATTTAGTTGCTCATTCATTTATTTATGAGAGTTAGATTTATTCATATATTCGCTTTATTTGTTGTATCATTACTTTGTCTAATATTAATCAATTGAATTTTCAAAATAAAGATGATGTTCGGTATTTGAAAATTCGGGAAGATCGAGCCCTAACTTACTGGGTTCCGGTTTTACTCGTTTATGTCAAACAACGGATATCTCTTTTGAAGTCGCAATTTTAAAATAAAATCTCAGAATTGAAATGTCGTGCCCTAACTTATCGGACTCGACACTTAGATACTTCGGATAAGTTTTTTCTAAAATAGAGGCAATCTCCGTATTTGAAATCTCGAAATCGAGCCCTAACTTATCGGGTTCCGATTTCTCATTTGATTTAATAACGGAGGATCCTCCTCAAATAAAACCAAGTTTCAAAAGGCGAGCTTAGTTTGGAGTTTAAAGCATTGTGCCCTAACTCATCGGACGTGATGCTTTACCTCTTCAAAATAAGAAAGCCTTAGCATCCTTCCAATTTTAAAATAAAAGCATTGTATTTTCGAACCCTTTAAAGTTTTCAACAAATAGGACATCAATCAATCAGTTTGGTACCAATTTTGGGCGGTCGAGGGTGCTAATCCTTCCTCGCACGTAATCGACCTCCGAACCCGCTTTCTCAAAGTTCGTGGACCAAAAAGCACTGTTTTAGTAAATTAAATGTTTTATTAAAACGAAGGTGATCCGATCACACCAAATAAAGATCGGTGGCGACTCCTTTCCTTTTTTTTCAAAAATCGAGTCGACGCGCTGCCACCGCTTCCCCAAAAAAATGGTTACGATTACTTGGCGACTCTAATCGGGACGCCGAGGTCAAGCCAAAGATTGATTGATTTTGTCCTTTTAATTAAAATGGTTTTGAAAAATCATGCTTCTTTTGACGCATCTTCAATATTAGCCTTGAAAATACTTTGGCATTGCATTGCATGACCGTTGTGGTCACACCCTTAAGTGGGAGCGAAGCTATGCCTCCGTGAGGTTTTCACCTCCGCATGGGCTAGTGGATCGCTTTGAATACATCCGTACCTATGTCTCCGTGAAGTTTTCACTCGCATGGCCATAGGGAAATGTATTCCCCAACGAACTCGGTCCGTATGAGCCTATAATGGGTAAGGATCGAGAATCACTGGTTCAGTACCTCAACTTTAGAACTAAGTCGATATAGCAAATCCTAAGAGCCCACCTTAGGTAGAGCCATGGCAAACCTTAGTGGTCACCTAGATAGGCGTTTGCTTATTTTACTTGTTTTATATTCCATGGTACTAACTTTTTGTGTTTCTTTCTTTTTGTGCATATCATTTCATATTTTAAAGAGACATCGATTCACGGTCCGTTTCTGAGTTGGGAAGCTGGTTATGGAAAGCGAATTCCTTGATAAAGTAGAAGACAATGCGGCCGTCCGCATATGGTCAGAGCAATGCCAAGTAGAAAAAGGAGATAGCTTAGTCGAAGGGTATGTGTCGGAGCTACGGAACTTCACCAATATTAGTGTCACGCAGAACGAGCTCCAGGAATTGAGAGAAATTTAGACTCAGTGGGATGATGAAGCGAAGCAGCTGTTCTATGGTACTTACGGCGACCTGCCTTACCTGCTTGAGGTCAAAATAGACAAGCACCTGTTCCGAGCAATGGCCCAGTTCTGGAATGCCGCTTATAGCTGTTTCTCCTTCGGAAAAGTGGATCTGGTTCCCACAGTAGAAGAGTATACGACCTTGCTACGCTGCCCGAGAATTCAAGTTGACAAAGCTTATTCCAAGGCGGTTAATGGCCCAACCTTCGCGAAGAAGTTGATGAATATCAACGGCATGAGTGAACAGTGGGTCTCAGCTAGGATGCAAAAGAAGGGCGAGGGTAAATGTATACCCTGGACATGTTTGAGAGACCTGGTCCTGGCGCATCCTGATACGAAAAAAAAGGTAGACATCTTGGCCTTGTGTATTTACGGCCTGGTAATCTTCCCCAAAGCTTTAAGGCACATTGACGAAGCGGTCATCGATCTATTCAGCCGATTGGACAAAGGGGTCACACCCGTTCCTGCCATCTTAGCCGAAACGTTCAGATCCTTGACCGCATGTCAGAGAAGAGGTGAAGGCAGGTTTATTGGGTGTGCGCAGCTGTTATTGGCTTGGTTCCATAGTCACTTTTGGAAAATAGAGAAAGTATCTTGCCGATTCATGTCAGAGAAGTACTCCCCACTAGAGGAGATAGCGACCACGCTTAGAGAGAGGATGTGTTCAAGAAAATCGGATCGCGATCTTTCAAAACCTTCAAGAGGACGACATTGAGTGGAAGGCTCCTGGATGATTCCCGATGTGATCCTTTATCGCTATGAAGTTTTGACCGGGTTCCTTATTGGGAATTTGGGTGCCACCGCCACGCCTTTGTCTGGTCCTAAGGCAAGATGGTTCAAGGCGCTCGCACCAACGACATACCTGGCTAGCTCGGTCGAAGTTTTCATATGAAGGGGAAGCTATAAGAAAAGGGTTAAAGAGATTTCTAGTGCTCGAATCGATTCACGAATGAGAAGATTGTCTACGTGCCCGAGAACCACCACGTAATATATTGAATGGAGGGCTAAGAGGGTCAATGATAACATTCCCGAGCCAAATCCGTAAGCGCCCGATCAAGAGAAGAATGCATGCGAGTGGTCCCATCAATTAGAGGTTGTAAAGCAAGATTTTGAACGGATGAGCTCGAATTCGTGAAAAGGATAGAAAGGTTGGAGGAAGAAAAGATGCTCCTCCAGTTAGAAGTGGGCGGTCAAAAATCAGAGACTGAGAAACTCAGAAAAGAAAAGCCAAAAGTAGAGGAAGACCGAGATGACTTGAAGACGGAGTACAAGAAGATGCGCTTAACGATAAAGAATACTGGATTAGGGAAAACCTCGGAGCAATGGCAACAAGAGGTCAGAGAGGAAAGAGCCAAAGCTAGCAGTTGGGAGAAGAAGTTTCATGAAATACGAGCGCAAAAGGAAGACTTAGAGAAGGGCAGGATAGAAGACCAAAAAGAGAAAAAGGGATTAGAAGCAAGAATAGCTGAGCTTGGGCGATCTCTGCACCACTACCGAAGTCGAGACTCGGAAAGCCAACTAAAGTCAAGCCTAAACAGAATAGAGGAACTGAAAGGTAGGGTTGAAGAGTTAGAATCGGTATTGCATAGTAACGAGCTCCGGATTGAGCTTCTGGAAACAAGAGAAAGACGTTGGGAGGAAGAGCTTCACCATTCTTGTGAGCAAGTTCGAAGCCGGGACTACCTCATGGGAGAAGCAGTAATCCAGATTCGAGAAGTAGCTGATCACCTACAAACCTTGGCTGAGGAGGCTGACATAGTGGGCATGAGATATGGGCTACCACCGGTCGTGATGAAGAGCTAATCTCCGCTTGGAAAGATCAAAACCTTAGGTCTTAGGGCTAGAACGATTTGTAATCTACTTTATGTAAAGGGTTTTGCCTTCTAATAAAGTTTTCTAAAATGAAGTTGATCGAATCGATGTCTTCTTCCTCGATTCATGCATTTGCATTACATCATATTACATGCATTAAAGTTTATAAAAGAAGCCTAATTGGTTAAGATTAACAGAGAAACAAAAGAGAAACAAGAGAGAAGAAAAAGAAATCTGGGAACCGGACATCACTACGGGACTCGTGCTAAGAAAATGGATCAAAGATTTGAACAATTTCAGAAGGAGATGCAAGAACAAATGCAGGAGCAAATAACGAAACTCCAGCAAGATATGATAGAACGGATGCAAGAGTCCCAAAACAACATGATGAGCCAGTTGGCGCAACTATTAGCCAATGAACGAGGAAAAGGCATCGCTACTAGTTCAGGGAATAATGACGACCTCGCCACCCTCCGGATTTACCCCACCAAACACTCAAGCACCACCGTAAATAGGTCCCCAAAGGACACCTTTTGTTATCGAGCCACAAAGTTGCAAGTTGAGACCGCAATGCGGTAGACTTTCCGACTAGTTCAGCAAAGAATCCGGAGAAGGTCCGCTAACCCTATAGTCCCGACTTTGATGAAATGGTGAAATGGATAAGGCAAAACGAACCTTCCCAAATAACTCGAGGATCGTTGTAAGTGGTTAGAAGAAAATTTAAGGAAATAGAGATCACGACCATCGCCACGGAGTGGACGCTAAAGACTTGAGCCTAGTCCTGCACCTCATACTTCCGCCAAAGTTCAAGACCCCGGATTTTGAAAAATACAATGGGACCAGCTGTTTCAAGCGCACATCACGATGTTCTATCGGCGGATAGCGGGATATGTTAACAACGATCAACTGCTCATTCATTGTTTCCAGGATAGTTTGGCCGGGGCCGCAGCCAAGTGGTACAATCACCACCGCATCAGATCAAGTCATGGAAGGACTTAGCACAGCCTTCCCGAAACAATACGCACGTAGCCGATATAGCTCTCGATCGAATCACTCTCCAAAATATGGAGAAAAGCCGAACGAAAGTTTCAGCAAGATGCCCAATGGTGGAGGAAGTAGCCACACAAGTTCAAACCACCGCTCCTTGAAAAGAGACAACCATGTTGTTTGTCAATACCAAAGCTCCTTCATTAATCACATGCTTGGAAGTGCCACAAAAGTTTTTCCGATATTGTGTCTTTGTCGGGAAATGATCGAGAATGCAATCAGAAGCGGTAAAATAGAGGCTGGAGAAAGTACTAGAAAGACGGTCCCGAAGAAGAGGGAGAGTGATATAAACAACATAGGTAAAGGTTATTCAAAACCTATTACGGTGAGCCAGCCAAGGACTATGACCCCCGACCATCAGAGCCCCTTTAGACAGGAGTCCAGCACAAGGCCAAATACGGAGAAAATCCAATTTACGCCTATCCCGGTCCCATACAAGGAAATGTACCAGAAATTATTTGACGCACACGTTGTCTTCCCTCATTACTTAAAACCCTTGCAACCCCCGTACCCTAAGTGGTATGATGCGAATGCACAGTGCGAATACCATGCAGGAATCGTGGGGCATTCTATAGAAAGCAATCGCCTCGCTTTCAAGAAACTAGTGGAAAGACCGATCCAGATGGGAGTTATAGAAGTCGATGACACCTCTGGCAAGGGGCACCCGCTACCTAATCACGGGGTCAACATGATAGGCGAAGATATGAGGAGAAGAGTAAAAAGGGATGTTTCTGATGTGAAAACCCCAATGAAACAAGTCTGGAAGGAAATGATAAAAAAGGGATTGGCTGTGACATGTCCAAGGGAAGAACATGAAGAAACACGAAAGGGCTGTGAATTTCATGACTCGGAAGAACATGAAATCCAAAGTTGCACCGAGTTCAGAATGCTGGTACAGGCGCTGATGGACAACAAAGAGCTAGAATTCTTTGAAAACAATGAAGGCCGGAAAGAGGGTAACATCTGCACGTTGGAGGGTGAGTCAGCAGCAAAAGCCTCGGAGGCGAGCAATCCTTTAGTCACCATCTCACGATCAAAGGGCGACGGAGTGAAAATAAATCCGAAAATCGTGATTCGAAAGCCTACTACTTTTTCATCCGAAGACAACCAGAAGACTCCCGGGGATTATAACTGCAACGTGACGATTCCTGAAAAGGGAGGTCCGCCAACAAAAGGGAGCCAGGAGTATCCTAAGATCGTGATCAGAAAACCTGCAACCTTTTCATACAAAGATGACAAGAAGGTCCCCTGGAACTATAACTGCAATGTGACGGTTCCTGAGAGGGAGATTCGACCAACACTACAAAAGAAAACCAAGAGGAAGGCTCCTACACGCAAGAAGGGAAAGCGCCACGACTTGTCAAATACAAAGACGGAGCACCCAAGAGGGAAAAACTTGATAGGCGAACAGAAGAAGGAAAAAGGGACCAAGCAAGAGACACATGTAAACGAGCCGGTGAAGGAGGAAGAAGCTAGAGAATTCTTAAAGTTTCTGAAGCATAGTGAATACAGTGTCGTAGAGCAGCTACATAAACAGCCGGCTCGCATATCGGTGCTAGATTTACTATTGAGCTCTGAAGCACACCGTAACGCGCTGATGAAGGTATTGAACGAAACTTATGTTGCGAATGATATAACAGCTTAATAAGTGGATCGCTCGGTCGCAACATAAGTGCCGATAACTTCATTTTCTTTAACGACGATGAGATTCCTCCGGGAGGTACGGGTTCCATCAAGGCTCTCCACATTACCACACGATGCAAGGGATATACATTACCGGGGGTACTAATCGACAATGGATCAGCGCTCAATGTTCTACCACTAGCGACACTGAATCGATTGCCCGTTGATAGTTCTCATATGAAGGCCTGCCACAATATAGTAAGGGCATTCGATGGAACCGAGAGGAAAGTCATGGAAGGATCGAGGTACCTCTCTTAATCGGACCAGCACATATGAGGTGGACTTTATTGTGATGGACATCCAAACCGCCTTATAATCGCTATTGGGAGACCTTGGATACACTCGGCAGAGCAAAGGCCTCATCGTTGCACCAAAAGTTGAAATCAATCTCAGAGGGCCGTTTAGTGACCATAAATGCCGAAGAGGACATCATCGCAACCGCAACAAGCAATACACCCTATTTAGAAGCCAACGATGAAGCAGCCGAGTGTTCCTTCCGTTCTTTGGAATTTGTCAATGCAACATTCGTCGCTGAGGGGAATAAAGTCCCAGTACCTCAATTATCCAAGACCACGAGAATGGGTCTACAACTGATGGTCGGGAATGGAGCTGTGCCAGAGAAAGGACTTGGAAGGTACCTTCAAGGAGAAATCGAGGTCCCTAGACTAAAAGAAAAGCGAGACTTCTTGATGCAGGATTCAAGCCAAACGCCAAGCAAAAAAGAGAAGAGTTGGAAAAGAAGCAAGAAAGAAGGAAGGCACGTCTGAGGGGAGATGAGATGAAATGGCAACCAATGATAATTCCTCATATTCGTGAGACCTTTATATCAGGAGGGGTTATCTATCCGAGGCGAGAGACACAAAATGAGGAAGTCCTGCATGTCAATGCTGTATCTGAGGGGGAAATTGAGGAAGAAAATCGGAATGGCATCCGCCCCTATGAGCCGGGTAGCGTTTCTAGACAATTGATCATGGAGGAGATTCCTATAGCCTTTAGAACTTATTCGAGTAATACTGAACACACTTATTGCTTTAAGTCTAGAAGCAATAAGAACCCATTTTGTGAAACATGAATTTGTATAAGCCATCGTTATTTTCAATGAAATACATCTCCGCTATCTTTTGAGCAAATTTCTTTTACGTTCATTTCATTCATTCATTATTCTTTCTTTAAATATTCTTCTAAACATTTCTATTCTTCATTTATCATACCAATAAACATGCCAAGATTCTATGATTCTATGAGCCTTTATTCATTTCCATAACAGTCTCCAGATATCAATGATTTGGGTAACGCTACCGATGACTCGTAATATCCTTTGGAGCAAGATATGGGTGCGGAAGATTTTCGTGGATTTTGGAGATGACCAAGGCGTGATTTAGCTCTGAATCTTAGGATGGTAGAACAAGAGGAGAAACAAATCATACCTCACAAAGAATCGGTGGAAATAGTGAATCTAGGAGATGAACAAGAAAAGAAAGAAGTAAAGATTGGAGCCAGATCACCGCAGAGACAAAGCAAGACCTCATTGAGTTACTCCAAGAGTTCAAGGATGTCTTCGCATGGTCATATCAAGACATGCCCGGTTAAGCATCGATATCGTGGTACACCGCTTGCCCATAAAAGAAGAATACAAGCCGGTCCAATGAAACTTCGGAGGATGAGGCCGATGTTTTGCGAAAATAAAAGAGGAGGTCAAGAAGCGATTTGACGTGGTTCTTGCAAGTGGTTAAGTACTCGAATGGGTAGCCAATATCGCCCCCGCCCCTAAGAAAGATGGGAAAGTACGAATGTGTGGACTACAGAGATCTAAACAAGGCTAGCCCAAGGACAACTTTCCGTTACCCCATATCGACACCTTGGTGGACAATACGGCGGGTTATTCCTTGTTCTCGTTCATGGATGGGTTCTCGTGATACAACCAGATAAAGATGCTTCTCGAAGACATGAATAAAACCACATTCATAACCATGGGGAACCTTTGCTACAAGGTAATGCCATTTGGGTTGAAGAATGCGGAGCAACATATCGAGAGCCATGGTGACCCTATTCCATGACATGATGCACAAGGAAATTGAGGTTTACGACGATATGATTGCCAAATCTCGGACCGAAAAGGAGCATATCCAAGTCTTAAGGAAATTATTTTTGAGGTTGAGGAAAGTCCAATCAAGCTTAACCCAAGCAAAGTGTACCTTTGGAGCCGTGTCGTGGAAACTGCTAGGATTTATAGTCATGAAAAGGGATTGAGGTTGACCCGGACAAAGTCAAGGCTATACAAGAATTACCTCCACCTCGTACGCAAAAAGAAGTTCGAGGTTTCTTAGGAAGATTAAATTACATCGCTCGGTTCATTTCACAACTGACTGAGAAATGTGATCCCATATTTCGTCTTCTTAAAAAACACAACCCAGGTGTGTGGGACGAGGAATGTCAAAAGACCTTCGACAAAGTAAAGCAGTACCTGTCCAATCCTCCAGTATTGACACCGCCTAATCCAGAGAAGCCATTAATCCTCTATTTGACGGTACTTGATAATTCAATGGGATGTGTGCTCGGCCAGCATGATGAGTCGGGAAAGAAGGAAAAAGCAATATACTACCTTAGCAAAAAGTTCACTGAGTGTGAAACAAGGTACTCACCGATTGAGAAAATGTGTTGTGCCTTGGTCCGACAACTCAAGACCGAGGCAAGACATGTTGTATCATACGACTGCTCATCTCAAAGCTAGACCCACTAAAATACCTAATGGAGTCAACTACTCTTAATGGACGAATGGCCCGATGGCAAATTTTACTTTTGAGTTTGACATAGTTTATGTAAACCAGAAAGCGATAAAAGGGAGTGCAATAGCGGATTTTCCGCTAGTAGAGCTCGCGATTATGAGCCTCGGATTTTGATTTCCTAATGAAGACTTAATGTGCGTAGCAACCATCAAGAAGATACCACGGAAAGTCGTCCTTGAAACCGAACTTCGACGGGGCATCGAACGCTATGGGCAATGGAATTGGGGCAGTTCTGGTGTCCCCAAACGGAGACCATTACCCATTTACCTACAAATTGGATTTTGATTGTACAAACAATATGGCAGAGTATGAAGCTTGTATCATGGGCATCCGTGCTGCTATTGAACGCAAAATCAAGGTGCTCGAAGTATACGGAGACTCCGCATTGGTAATTTATCAACTTAAAGGAGAATGGGAGACGAGAGATCCCAAATTGGTCGAATACAAAAGATTGGTCCAAGAACTAATCAAAGAGTTCGATAACATCACTTTCAGTTATTTACCAAGGATGAAAATCGATGGTCGATACTCTAGCCACATTGGCTTCTATGGTACGAGCAAACAACAAGGAGGATATGAGACCTATACAAATGAGCATTTATGAGGCCCCAGCCCATTGCTACAATGTCGAGGAAGAAGAGAAAATTGGCCCACCATGGTACCACGATATATTGCGGTATGTGAAGAATCGTGAGTACCTCGATCAAGCCACGAGAATGAAAAAATGCGTTGAGGAGATTAGCATGTGATTACGCCTTGGATGGAGAAGTCTTATACAAGAAAAGGAAAGATCAAGCGTCGCTAAGGTGTGTGGACGCCACCAAGCTAAGTTAATCCTAGAAGAAGTCCACGAAAGTGTCTGTGGAACTCACGCTAATGGCTTCACAATGGCCGGACAAATAATGAGGTTCGGATATTATTGGTCCACCATGGAGGAGATCAGATCAACTATGCCAAAAGTGTCATAAATGCCGATTATGGAGACAAGATTCATGTACCCCGTCACCTTTGCATGTTATGACTTCTCCATGGCCATTCTCCATGTGGGCATGGACGCTATTGGGCCAATATCTCCAAAGCATCGAACGGCATCGATCCATCTTTGTGGTCATTGACTACTTCACGAAATGGGTAGAGGTCGCCTCATATGCCAACGCACTAAATCACGGTTAGTCGATTTTTGAAGAAGGAAATCATTTGTCGATATGGGATGCCCGAGAGGATCATATCGCATAACGACCCAATTTAAACAATAGCACGATAGCAGGGTTTGTAGCCAATTCAACATCAAACACCACAATTCATCACCAGACGCCTAAAAATGAATGGGCAAAGGAAGCGACCAACAAAAACATCAAAAGGATAGTGGGAAGATGACCGAGACTTACAAGGATTGGCATGAAAATTACCATTCAGGCTTATGCTTATCGAACGTCCGTCCAACCTCTCACTGGGCAACACCTTTCTCATTGGTCTATGGGATGGAGGCGGTTCTACCTATCGAAGTGGAAATACCTTCTCTTCGAGTATTGTCGAAGTGAAGAAGCTAGACGGTTGAATGGATCCAGCTCGATATGATCGGTTGAACTTAATCGAAGAAAAGAGATTGAGGGCTATCCGTCATGGCCGATGTACCAAAAGCGAATGATGCGAGCTTACAACAAAAAGTTCGCCAAGAGAATTCCACGAAGGGGATCTCGTCTTGAAAAAGATCCTTCCCATACAAAAGGATTTCGAGAGGAAATGGATGCCGAATTGGGAAGGACCATATGTGGTGAAAAGGCTTTCTCCGAGGGCACTAATCTTGGCTGAGATGGATGGAAAAAATCTACCCAATCCCATAAATTCAGATTCAGTTAAGAAGTATTACGCTTGAAGAAGAGAAAGGCTAAAGTGAAAACCCGCAAAGGGCGCTTTATGGCAAAAAAAAAAAAAACGGAGAGGCCAAAGTGAAAACCCGTAAAAGGCACTTTGAGACCAAAGGGACTTTGAGTCGAAAACCCGATAAGGGCGGCTCAAATTAAAAGGAGGTATACAACAATCTTTTCCCCCGAAATTGGCAAAAGGAGGAATGTTACACCTCGGAACATCTACAAAGTACTGCAGATCTCCCAACACTTATTCAAATTTCAAATGATCTTCGAAAGCACCCGGTGGTGAAGCTCAGTGCGATATCCTGGGCACCTACTTTTTCTTTTTACCCATTTTTTTTGTACTCCAATAATGTTTACTTTTGTTGAATTAATCCAATTCCATTCTTTATGAATTCCATTGTTATTTTAAATCTTTGAGTTGTTTGTAATTGAAATAACGCCCATTGACCCATAATGCTTCCATGAAACGAGTCCCGCCTATTATTCGAAGCTTCTAAACAAAGAGGAACCTAAAACAAGATCACAGCAGGAACCACCCGCTTAGGGATTGGAAACATTCAAGAAGAGAAGTCCAAAATTATGACCATTTCTTCAGATCCGCAGCATAAACATCAGACGAGATGTTGCCTCTGTGCCATGACCTCGACGAGCGAACGAGCAATTACAGCCCTAAACTTTTAAAAGAGACCATTCTCATGACATCCTGCATTCATGCAAATGTCCCCCATAATATCGTTTAGTCAGAAGCATTTGATTTATTACAATCATTGCATCTTAATGAGAAATCATCATTCTCACGACATTCTGCATTCATGTAAGTGTCATCCATATCGCACGAAGTTAGGAGCATTTGAGTCATTCTGACCATAGCATCCTCACCATTTGGCATAAACACAAAATTGAGTCTACAGGATATGTCCCTAAAGGACGGTGTAGCAATACTATCAAAGATTGTCCTATTGCCATCAACCAGTGATGGAATAGGTTGAAGATTGCCCTATTACCATCAACCAGCGATGGAATAGGTTGAAGATTGTCCTATTGCCATCAACCAGTGATGGAATAGGTTGAAGATTGTCCTATTGCCATCAACCAGTGATGGAATAGGTTGAAGATTGTCCTATTTCCATCAACCAGTGATGGAATAGGTTGAAGATTGTCCTATTGCCACTGACCAGCAGTGGAATGGGCCAAAATTGTAGATCTTGTCGCCCTAACCAAAGAGTGGGGCAAGATCGAAGGCTAATCGTGGCTCCTCAACCAAGAGGGAACATGATTTTAGCCACCCTTCCTATTGCCACCGACCAGCATTGAATAGGCCAAAATTGTAGATCTTGTCGCCTAACCAAGAGTGGGGCAAGATCGAAGGCAAATCATGGCTCCTCAACCGTAAGGGAACACGATTTAGGCCGCCTCCTATTGCCACTAACCAAAGAAGTGAATAGGCCAAAACTTGTAGATCTTGTCGCCTAACCAAGAGTGGAGCAAGATCAAGGCTAATCTTGGCTCTCTAACCAAGAGAGAACATGATTTAGGCCATCGCCCCTATGTCCCCACCAGCAGCGGAATAGGTCAAAATTTGTAATTCTGTCCCTAATCAAGAGGGAGCATGGTTAAGCTTTAGTCCTATTGCCTTAACTAGAAGTGGTATAGGCTAAAGACCAAAGACCTCACCTCTCTAGAGATGCAATGAGCAATCTAAAATAAAACTAGTCCAATCCCATTGGAGTCGCAAAGAAGAGCAAATTGAAGCCACATAGCGGTGGAGTAGATTGAAGTAACAAGATGCGTAGATCTGGAATGAGGCTATTTGAAGAAAAGCACCGAGAGGCCAAGACTCGGCGAGACCGCAATATTGGCTTTTTGAGTCTTTGCTCTATTATCGTTACACGACAATGAGCAAAGAGGGGCAGCTGTAGAGCCCAAATTGCCCGGGCCCAATTACCAACAATAAAATTACAAGCCCAGAAACAAAAAATAAAAATAGGCCCATTAACAAAATAAAAAAACCAAAATACAGCCCAAAAAAAACGACCCAACCCAGAAAACAAAAAAAAAAAAAAACAAAACAGAGGAAGACAAAAGAACCCTAGCCGAGCCTCTGACCCTCTGACTTCTGAGCCATCCGCCCAGCGCCTGCTCCGACGCTCCACCACCACCTGCAAACAAAACAAAAACGAGGGACAACAATCGGCAGAGAAGGACTGTTTCCTTTGTTTTTTTTTTCCTTCTCATTATAAAACCAAAGAGGATGATGTAAAAGGAGCTTTTCAAAAAAACAGAGAGCAAGTATAGCAAAAAGGAGAGCCTTTTTTGTTTCAAAAAATGAAACTTAGAACACAAAACCATCAAAAATCAAGAGCAAGAAAGCAATAAAAGGTTGTTCTTTTTTACTTCCGTTTTTGATTCCGATAAGCAAACTTTTTTTTATTTCCCTTCCTTTTCATCCGACACTATTTTTATTATTTTTATTTTTTTATATATTTTATTTTTTTAAAAGCAAAGGAGAGAGCAAGACTCACCGAACCCCGAGGCGTCGTCGAGTCCCTCTCCGTCGTCAAGCCGAACCCGGGAACAAACGGGTGGTCTTCTTCCGGTTTCTCAAAAATAAAAAGGAAATAAATCAAGAAAAGGAAAACCAAACTAATATATAAAAAAAAGGCGACCTTTCGATTTTCGCCACTGTACGGTACGTGGCATGACGGCGAATCCACGGCGGCCCTCACGGAAATCCTCCGAGCTCCCCGCAGAGAAAAACAAAGAAGGTTAAAGGCTTTTTTTAAGAACTACGCAAATGAAAAAAAACAAAAAATTGAATTTATAAAGATTTGAAAACGACGCTTTAGGGCTCGACACAATGGCCCCAAAACGACGCTGCTTCATCGTGACCCGAAGTCCGACCCGACCCGCTCAGAGGATCCGCGTGTTTTGCCGAAAAATGGGAATTTTACGTGCGTGGTCCTTCCGCATTTTTATTTTTACAATTAAGTCTTTAAATTTTGCTATTTGGCCCGTAAGCTTGACGATTACAATTTAGTCCCTTTAAAACGCTGCGCTTAATTGTTTTGGGTAAATTTGTGCTTCCATTCCCCATATTTTCGCAGGCACAATAGGGTCCTCTTTCCTTTCTTTTATTATAAATCCCCGTAAATTTTTTTTAATTCAATTTGGTCCTCTCCTTAAATTATCATTGTTATTTAATGTTTTATTGTTTATTTCTTATTATTATTGTTTTATTATTATTATTATTGCTATTATTATCATTTCATTTTTTACTTTTGTTTATTTAATGACTATTATATTTATTATTGTTATTTTTTATCACTATGCTATATTATTATTATTATTATTATTATTATTATTATTATTATTATTACTATTATTATCATTTCATTTTTTACTTTTGTTTATTTATTTACTATTATATTTATTATTGTTATTTTTTTATTATTTTATTATCACTATATTATTATTATTGATATTATTATTATTATTTTTATTTTTACTCTTGTTTATTTATTTATCGCTTTTATTTACTTATTTATTTTTATTAATTATTCGTTCATCAATGCATCATTCTCCTCAATATGTCATTATTTTATATTATTACAATTATTTGATTTGAATTGATTTCCATTCTTTTAATTTTCACCATTTATAAAGTTTTATTTATGTTATTCATTTTTATTGTTTATTTGTCACTTCATTTACTTATTATTTATTCGCTTATTGCTCTTTACTTTTTAATACTTTAAAGCACTTCAACTATTTATCATATTTTTATTTTTATTATTGTTATTGTTATCATTCTATTTGTTCCTAAAGTCCCATTATCGTCAACCTTGTGTCATAATTTAGTTGCTCATTCATTTATTTATGAGAGTTAGATTTATTCATATATTCGCTTTATTTGTTGTATCATTACTTTGTCTAATATTAATCAATTGAATTTTCAAAATAAAGATGATGTTCGGTATTTGAAAATTCGGAAGATCGAGCCCTAACTTATCGGGTTCCGGTTTTACTCGCTTATGTCAAACAACGGATATCTCTTTTGAAGCTGCAATTTTAAAACAAAATCTTGAATTCAAAATGTCGTGCCCTAACTTATCGGACTCGACACTTAGATACTTCGGATAAGTTTTTTCTAAAATAGAGGCAATCTCCAGATTTGAAATCTCGGAAATCGAGCCCTAACTTATCGGGTTTCAATTTCTCATTTGATTTAATAACGGAGGATCCTCCTCAAATAAAACCAAGTTTCAAAAGGCGAGCTTAGTTTCGAGAGTTTAAAGCATTGTGCCCTAACTTACTGGACGTGATGCTTTACCTCTTCGAAAATAAGAAAGCCTTAGCGTCCCTTCCAATTTTAAAAATAAAAGCATTGTATTTTCGAACCCCTTTAAAGTTTTCAACAAATAGGACATCAATCAATCAGTTTGGTACCAATTTTGGGCGTGTCGAGGGTGCTAATCCTTCCTCGCACGTAATCGACCTCCGAACCCGTTTTCTCAAAGTTCGTGGACCAAAAAGCACTGTTTTAGTAAATTAAATGTTTTATTAAAACGAAGGTGATCCGATCACACCAAATAAAGATCGGTGGCGACTCCTTTCCTTTTCTTTTTCAAAAATCGAGTCGACCGCGTCGTTTACCGTTTCACCCAAAAAAATGGTTACGACATCCATCTTTTACTATTGAGTATTTTCTTTCTCGCAACAAATCAACTTCGCTTCTTGATTTCTTGCGGTACCGTCAAATAATATCCTTAATCTTTTCCAAAAATCGGTAAGTACATCTCAATCCCGATGATTAATCTCAAATTTTTGTAGAAATTCTATCTGGTACTAATCGTACGTTTGATTAAACAATCTTTCACATTCTTGCTAAAATCTTTCGTAAATCTTGTTGCATCTTGATACCCAATGTTAATTCATGCAAAATTTTTGTTTGAAGGATCAGATTTAGGTGAATCAGATTAGAATTGGGCGTGAAGAACGTCGATCAATCTCCGGTGAAAGGTGTGTGTTCATTTACAAGTGAATCAGGGCAAACCATGTCTAGGATTAGGACCATACGATCTCCCACACGAGTGGACCACATGATCCCCCACGACTATGTGCTCTGCAAACCCTAGGCTAGTTTGAATTTCACACGACCAAGAACCCTCCATACGGACATGTCCCTCATGTAGCTTAATTTTGCAATTTGTCACATGGCTACAGCCTGTTACACGGCCTGGCTGCATGGCCATGTAAATCCTCCACACGGCCTAGACACACGATGTTTGTCCTCTATTTTACAATTTTGCCCAAAATTTTGTGAATTGTCTAGTTTAGTCCCCTATGACCCCCGAACTGTTTTTAGAAATTTTAGTCACCTGATTGAGTCACTGATATTATGAACATGCTAGAACCTGTGATTTGATAATTGAACTGCTACTGAATAATGATTATATGTGAATATTACATGTCTACTGTCATTATCTCTTTGATGAATTGATATTGTTTGGCTTACCTTTGTATTAATGATTGCATGCCCACTGTTACTGTAGAGGCCCATTTGTGCCCGGGCCCGTGTAAAACAGAGAAAAATAAAATAAATAAATAAATAAATAAACCAATGTTTTTTTTTTAAAAATAGTCCATTTACAAAACCAATAGCCCAATCCACTAACCCAAAACCCAATTATACCCCAGATCAAATTACAGACCCACTACCCTATACGGACTAGTGACCCATTAACCCAGACCCAATCAAGCCCAAAATCATATGGCCCAAAAGGCCCAAAAACTAAACAAGTCTCAGAGACCTAGGGTTTCTGGGGAAACCCTAAGCGCCACAGCAAGCACCCCAGCCTTCGATCACGCCTCAGTCCGTGCGAACCACGCCGCCATCAACGCACCTCGTCGCCATTATCCTCGCTTCTCCTACACAAGAAAGGAAAGAAATAGCACAAAAATGGCAAGAATATATGTATTCCTTTTATTTTATTTTATTTTGGGTTATAAAAACCCATAAACCTGTACACGAAGAAAGAGAATACACAGAGAAATATAGACAAAAGAAAATAAACTGAAACAGAATACCAGAGATTTTTTAGCAGAGGTGATTTTCGTATTATTTTATTTTGCTTATTTTTTTAAATCTACATTTTATTTTTACATATAAAATACTTTTTAAAAAATAAATAAAAAGCGTGTTTACCTTTCGATGACGCTGAAGGCTGAGATTTTTCCCTTCGACCACCATTCGCGGTGGCGCGTGAGGCACTGGGGTGGTGGGCCGAATGTCCGTGATGGAGCTCAGACGAGAGCTTTGAAAGCGTTGAATTTTTTTTTTTAAAAAAAACAAATTGCAAAATGATTTTTTTTTTTTTGCTTAAATGCTGACTTATATAAGAGCTTAAAAATGACGCCGTTTTTGCTTAAACTGATAAGCACAAAACGACGTCGTTCGGGCTTTAGGATCCGTGTGTTGACCCTAATACCCGAGAAGGATCACGTGTTTTTATTAAATGGTCTAATTTCCATTTTAGTCCTCCCGCATTTTTATCATTTTTAATTCCATTTAATTTAATTTTTTTATTTTTTAATTTGGCCCTAAATGTTTGTTCACATTTTAATTTAGTCCCTTAGGCTATTTAAGGGCTAGTAACAGAACGGCGCCGTTTAGGAGACAGGGTATAATTTCCCATTAGGTCCCTATAATTTGTAGCGCATTTCAAGGTCATCCTTTTACATTTTATTTTAGATTTTCTATTTTATTTATATTTAAAACCTTTTTATTTTTTGTTTTTATTTAATATTATATTAAATTATTTTTATTAAAAATTCTATATTATTTTTATTAATTTATTACTAGTATATAATTTTATGTATAGTTTTCCTTAAATACATATCATTTTTATAAATATTGAATTATCACTATTTATTATTTTATTTAACCTAATTATTTATATATTACTTATTATTTTATAATTAAATATTATATTATATATTTTTAAATTTCTTATTATATAGTATTATATTATATTATAACTATTTTTTGAAATTTTATTTTGTATAAAACCTAATTTATATTATATAACATATTTCATTTATATTGTTTATTATATATGTAATTTTTATGATTAATATATTATATATATATATTTTTTTCTTAAAGTTATAAATCATTTATTTATTTCAAAATGTATTTTATTTATCATCTCAAAATATATATATTATGTTTTTTGTTTTTTATTTTGCAACATTTATTTATTATTTGGTATATGTCATTACATGAAAAGTTTAATTTTGTATGAAAAGTGTTCATATTTATTTTGTAGTTATTTTATTAGTTATTGTTTATTATATTTGTTCATACTTTTCATTTATTTACAATTGCTTTAGTGTAAGTAATATTAGTCGTATTTTATATTATTATTTCTTTTATTGCCTATATTAATATGAAATGTTAGTATATTATGATTGCTTTTAAGTATTTATGTTTGATAGTGTATTAATGTGATATTTTCATATGGATCATTGTTTAGAATAAAATATCTTTTGTAAAATTATTACATTTTATCTAAAAGTTTTAAAATAAGGCAATGCTTTGTATTTAGAAATTGGGAAATAGTGCCCTAACGTGTTGGGTTTCGATTTTCCATTTGACTAAATAATTAAATACCCTTTTAATAAAATTTCATAAATTATGAGATGATTTTAGTTACGAGGGTTTAAAAAATATCGTGTCCTAACGTGTTGGATGTGATGTTTGTATTCTTTCGGAACAAAGAAGTCTCAAAATTTTACTCAAATTGTTCAAGTTTTTAAAGAAATCATGTTTTCAAATCTTTTCGAATTTTTGACATTAGGACAATAACTAATCAATCCGGTACCAATTTTGGGCGTTACGAGGGTGCTAATCCTTCCTCGTACGTAACCGACTCCTGAACCCATTTTCTTGAATTTCGTAGGCCAAAATCTATGTTTTGAAATAAAATGTTTTATAAGGTGATCCGATCACACCTAAGCAAAAAGGGATTGGTGGCGACTCCATTTTCTCTTTTAAAGTTGATCTCCGTTTTTACCAAAAATTAAAAATGGTTTCGACAGTTACTACCGTTGAACCGCATACATGTTAAACATGTCTATTGTTACCGTTGAACCGAATACATGATAAGCATGTCTATTGTTACTATTGAACCGAATACACGTTAAGCATGTCTACTATTTCAGTATTGTATTGTTACTAGCATGTTATATTGCACGGGGTGGGACGATTGAAAGGAGGAAGTAACAATTTAATAATCTGCAACACTGATGGTTTATCCACGAATTCACTGGTAGCTTTTATCTACAAATTTGTTGTGCACTCACAACCTACTGACAGTTTATTTGCAAACATTGGTGGTTCATCCACAAACTTACTAGTAGCTTTTATCTGCAGATACGTTGTGCAGTCACAACCTACTGGTAGTTTATCTACAAACATTGGTGGTTCATCGACAAACTTATTGGCAGTTTTTATCTGCAAATACATTGTGCATTCACAACCTATTGTCAATTTATTTGCAAACACTGGTGGTTCATCCACAAACTGAAGTGTTTGGGTTAAAAGAGTTTTAGGGAACTCTTACTATGGAGGGTAGCAGTGGGGTAGACTTTTTTTGTTAAACTGAAATTGCATTGCATTGACACTCATAAGCATGCTCAAATGGACTGTTAACTTCTACTATACTATATGAATGATATTGCACTGAAAATTGTTATTATGTATGCCTGATTTATTATTTTGCACTAATTTTCTTGCGATTGAACTCACACTGAGCTTCATAGTTCACTTTTTTTTCCATCTCCATAAATAACCCACCAGGTTAGGACGCAGACACGACATCTAGAGGGTCACAACTCAGAAAGTTTTTATTATTTAAAGTATTTTAGGTCTATTATCCACATTTTCTGTTATTCAGAGACTGTATTGTTTTATTATTAAATTGTGGCATGAAACTTAGGTTTTGGTTTTATTTAGCATGCATGACATTTAATTTTTTTAAAATGTTGAAATATGTATTTTAATTAATTATGCATGAAATATAGATTTTATTAAATAAGCAAATATCACTTTTCTGCTGCATGAATTAGAAATTAACTAAATTTTCTACTAAAATAAACAAATGTTTTCATATGACTGTTTTAAAAATCCCGATAGCTTATTGGGTCATTTCGGTGGCCAATGTAATTTTTCGAATCCGGGTCTAACGTCTAGACTGGGTTAATGAGATTACAAAAATAGAGTAAAAAATAAAAATAAATAAAATAAATACTATAATTTAATTGAAAGTAAGAGTTATCAATCAAAAGTAGAGCTAAAGTAGATACTGAGAAAATAAATCTGTGTAGTGAATTTTTAGTAAGGACTAAAATTGAATTTTTAATAAAAGTAAGAGAATCAAAGAGCAAATTTATCATAAGAAGAAAAGGTGGTGTAATTGTAAATTACTTGAGATAAATGAGAGGCACAGAAAACATATAGAGTAAATTGAATAAAAATGAAAAATATCGAGACTAAAGCGTAGTTGTGTCATTTGACAGAAAAGGACCCATTTGTAATTGAACGTGATTAAATAAATATCATAGGATATAATGATCAATTTGGACAATTAAATATATTAATTGTTCATTTAAGAAAAAAGAAAAAGAAAAGCTTGGTGATTAAGTGTGCAAAATGGTGACAATTGATTGGTTGGTGAAATTAAAGGGTTAAAAAATTGTAAGAAAATAAAAAGGGAAATTTGTCCATATTTGGACATCATGGATGGGAGTAGAGGTGTTTATGGGTCGGGCTAGGTCCAACCAAAATCTTAGGCTCGTTTGCTAGAGTCAGGCTTGGACCGGCTCGAAAAATGAGCTTGAAAATTTTCTCAAGCCTGGCCCAAATAAAAATGTTAAAAGCTGGCTCGCCCGACCCGACCCGCTCGTATTAAATTTTTATATAATTTTTAAATATATATAATACATAAAAATACTAAAACATTAAAATAAATATTGCCCAAGAAATTGAAAATAAATTTAAAAAAATATGTATACTTAAATAACACTATGATAGATGCAACCTAACAAGCAAATGCTTTTAAAATAATAATAAAATTAACAATAAAATAAGTGTTATGCAATATCCAAACAATAATAACAAAATAGTAGTAACATAATAGTCAAATGTAGCAAAATAGGGAGAAAACGATAAGAAAATAACATTAAAACAACAAAAAAATAACATATTTTGTCTTTTATGAATTCGGGCTAGGCTCGGGCCAAAAATGCCTTATTTGAGGCTCGACCTATTTTTTAAACGGGCCTTATTTTTTACCCAAGCCCATTTTTGGGCCTATATCTTTACCCAAACCCTTCCACTTTTTGGACGGGTCTTCAGGCCGAACTGAGTAACCCGGCCCATGAATAAGTCTAGATAGAAGCAAAAGAGTGGGAAAAGAAATATTATTTTAAGTTTTATAATAGAAAAAAAGGGAAGATATTTTGATGGGATGAATATGACTCATTGGATTAAAAAAAGTTTCAAGATTTAATCATAAGCATTGATTTAATAACTAAATAATTAAGTAAAGAAAGTAAAAGAAAAATCTAGAAATTTATTGAAGCTGGTAAATAAGTTGTTATAACTGCCCCTAGTATTTAGGGATTAGTTACTTGTAATTAAGTACTAAGTATGCTAATTAGTTACTACCTACCCTTTATATTACAATCAAGCTATAGCAGCAAAAAATATACTAGAAGTATTTTCATTCTATCTGATCTTTTCCATCGTTTTTTAACACGGTATCAGTATCCAGGAAAAAATTTTCCTTGCGTCCCTGATTTTTTTTTTTTCATAATCTTCTTCAATGGCCATCAATCCATCTTCTCCTCTCATTGACTTTCATCATCCTCTTTACCTTCATCCTTCTGATACTCGTGGCACTATGTTGGTCTCTCATCAACTTCTTGGTTTTGAAAATTATACTCTATGGAGTCGATCTATGCATATCGCTCTCCTTGCCAAAAACAAACTTGGATTTGTTGATGGCACTTGCTCACGGGCTGATTTTCCAGCTGATCTTCATCCTCAATGGGACCGTTGCAATGCCATTATACTCTCTTGGATCCTCAACACTGTTTGCCAAGAACTTTCAGCTGGTATTGTTTTCGCTTCGAATGCCTGCCTTGTTTGGAAGGATCTTCAAGAACGCTATAGTAAAGTCGATGGGTCTAGAATTTATTATCTCCATCATACTATTTCTTCTCACACTCAAGGTACTACTTCTATCTCCATGTATTTCACACAACTCCACCTTTTATGGGATGAGTATGATGTTTTGGTGCCTTGCTCTCCATGTGGCTGTGAAAATGCTCAAACCGCATCTATCTCTTTTCTTCAACAACGACTTTTTAAATTTTAATGGATCTCAATGATTCTTACTCTGATGTGCAAAGTCAAATCTTATTTATGCAATCGCTGCCATCAGTCAATCAAGCCTACTCCATGCTTGTTCGGAAGAATCTCACCGTCAGCTCTCTTCTCCATTGCTTTTTGCATCTAAACCGACCGCCCTTTATTCCTCGACTACTCCCACTGGTAGCTCCAAGCGCAGATTCAATGGCACTTGTGATCACTGTAATGTCCGTGGTCATAAACGTGAACCTGTTATAAACTGATTGGCTTCCCTCCTGATTTTAAGTTCACTTGTAAGAAATCGGTTGCTACTAATGTCACTTCTTCGATTAATTTAGTTGACATTGTGAATCCCTCCTCTATTCAAACTCCATCCGTTCCTACTTTAACATCGAAACAGTACCAGCAACTTTTGAATATTTTGCAGAAAGATTCATCTATTTCTTCTACTGCTCAGATGGCTGGTACGCTCTCTTCATCTATATCATCTAGCTGGATTCTTGACACAGGAGCTACCAACCATATGACATTTGACTTTCAATGCTTGAATTCTTCTATTGTTCTCACTCTTAACAACTCGTGTGTTCAATTGCCTAATGGGAAATCAGCCCCTGTCACTCATGTTGGCCATCATATTCTTTCCCCCACTTATAAACTTACTAATGTTTTATACATACTTGACTTTAATTACAATTTGCTTTCTATTTCTCAACTTACTAAAGACCTTAATTGTTTTGTGTTTTTTATCCTTCTTTTTGCCTTTTACAGGACCTTTACAGTGGACGGATGTTGGGGATTGGTAAAGAACATGTTGGTCTCTACTACTTCCAACCACACCAGCTTTCTTCCAGTCTTGTACTTCCTCACAAATCTGCCAATCCTTCTTTGCCCATTGTTATTTCTTTTATGGCTTTACATAATGATCCCCATGTATGGCATACTTGCCTTGGTCACACCTCTATTTCCACAATGAAAAAAATTGTTCAATTGCAATCTATTTTACATGATTTTAATGAATTATCTTCTTGTTCTATTTGTCCATTGGCTAAACAAACTAAATTGTCATTTCCTCGTTGTCTCACTCAAACAACTCATGCTTTTTCTTTAATTCATATTGACTTATAGGGACCTTATAAAATCTCAACTCATAGTGGTCATCGTTTTTTCCTCACTATAGTTGATGACTTCACTCGAATGACTTGGGTATACCTTTTGAGGACTAAAAGTGATGCATCTATTACTCTTAAACAATTTGTTGCCTATGTCAAAACACAATTTTCAGCTGATGTCAAGATCATTTGTAGCGATAATGGTTCTGAATTTTTTAACTCTACTTGCACACATTTTTTCACCTCTCTTGGTATTGTTCATCAAAGTTCATGTGTCGACACTCCACAGCAAAATGGAGTTGCTGGATGTAAACATCGCCATCTCCTTGAGCTTGCTCGAGCCTTGAAATTTCAATCTAATTTACCATCTAAATTTTAGGGTGAATGTGTGCTAATAGCTTGCTACATTATCAATCGTTTACCTAGCTCTATTTTGTCTTGGACATCTCCTTATGAAAAACTCCCCAAAACTCCTCCATCCCTCGATCATCTAAGGGTTTTTGGTTGTTTATGTTATGCCACCGTACCTTATTATCATGATAAGCTTTCCCCTAAATCTATTCCTTATGTTTTTCTTGGTTATTATCTAGTTCAAAAGGGTTACATTCTCTTTGATCTTCTTTCAAAGAAATTTTTTGTTAATCGCCATGTCGTTTTTCATGAGAATGTTTTTCCTTTCAAGTTTTCATCTTCTCCTCCTCCGATGTTTCCCATCAATAATTTTGGCCCCATCGAAGACTCAACTTTTCTTTCCAACCTCCTATACCTTCTCCTATTACATCATCTGATTCTTTTTCACCCTCTTTCACTTTGGATTCTTCCTCATTTCCACCTTTACATCCACCTCCTCCACTTCGAAGATCCACCAGAACTACTACACGACCATCTTGGCTACAAGACTTTATATGTTCTCCTCCATCCTCTTCATCCTCTTCACTTGCAATACGAGGTTCATATCCTCTTACTCTTTCTTATGATCATTTACCTTTACATGCACACCACTTTGCTACCACCATATCACACCTTGTTGAACCATAATCCTATTCTGAGGCTATTAAACACAAGTGTTGGATAAAGGCTATGCAACAGGAAATTCAAGCTTTGGAATCAAATGGCACTTTGGAAGTAGTCTCTTTACCTCCTGGGAAAACTTTCATTAGTTGTAAATGGGTATATAAGATCAAATATCACATTGATGGCACTGTTGAAAGGTTCAAAGCTCGGCTAGTCGCCAAGGGTTACAATCAACAATAAGGTATTGACTTCCAAGACACGTTCTCTCCAGTCGCAAAATAAGTCACTGTCTCCATACTATTATTGCTCTTGCAGCCCTCTTTCACTGGCCTCTTCATCAGCTAGATGTCTTCAATGCTTTTTTACAAGGTGATTTACTCGAGGAAGTATTCATGACTCTTCTGAGGGATTTCGCAACCAGGGGGAGAATAGGGTCTGCAGGTTGCTTAAATCTCTCTATGGCCTGAAACAGGCTTCACGACAGTAGAATTTGAAGTTAACTGAAACGTTGATTTCACATGGCTACATTCAGAGCAAACATGACTACTCAATGTTCACAAAAAGTATAGAATTCAAACAAGTCATCATGTTAATATATGTTGATGATTAGCTGATTACAGGAAATGACAGTAATTTGATTAATGAATTAAGAAGCATATTGTACAAGAATTTCAAGATGAAGGATCTTGGGAGTCTGAAATATTTTCTTGGGATCGAAATATTAAAGTCGGACGCAGGTATTGTGCTAAATCAGAGAAAGTATGCTCTTGAATTAATTGAAGATGCTGGTTTAAAAGGAACGAAAGTAGTAGTCACTCCATTAGAGTAAAATCAAAAGCTTACAATAGTAGAATTTGATGAAACATTGCAGTTGAAAAATGATGATGAAGTCTTAGCAGATGCAACAATTTATCAAAGACTTATTGGAAGATTATTATACTTAACAAACACCAGACCAGACATTACTTATAGTGTACAACACTTGAGTCAGTTCATGCATAAGCCTAAGAAGTCTCACTATGCAGCTGCATTGAGGATTGTGATATACATTAAAAGCAATCTGGGACAAGGAATTTTGCTTGTTTCTGATGGAGATCCTATATTAATTGCATATTGTGATTCAAACTGGGCATCTTGCCTTATGTCTAGAAAATCAATAACGTGATACTGCATAAAGCTTGGAAGTTCCTTAATCTCTTGGAAATCAAAAAAACAAAATACAACTCAAGATATTCAGCAGAAGCAGAATATATGAGCATGGCATCTACTGTTGCAGAGTTGAAATGGTTAAAAGGATTACTTGAAGAGTTGGGGATTAAAGGAAATAAACCAGTTATGCTTTATTGTGACAGTCAAGCTGCAATTTAAATTGCAACGAACCCCGTTTACCATGAAAGAACTAAGCACATTGAAATCGACTACCACTTTGTGAGAGAAAATATTCAAAAAGGCTTAGTGAAAAATGAACATATTTTCACAAAGGAACAACTTGCAAATATTCTCACCAAAGGACTAGCAGTACAACAACATCGACACTTAATATCCAAGTTGGGAGTGATAGACATACATCACCCTCCAACTTGAGGGGGAGTGTTGAAGCTGGTAAATAAGTTGTTATAACGGCCCTAGTATTTAGGGATTAGTTACTTGTAATTAAGTACTAAGTATGTTAATTAGTTACTACCTACCCTTTATATTACAATCAAGCTATAGCAGCAAAAAATGTAATGGAAATATTTTTCATTCTATATTATCCTTTTATTGTTTCTTAACAAAATTAGAAAAAAAAAATCATTCTCTTCTTTGAATACCAACGGGGGGTGCATAGGAGGAAAAAAATTAGAGTTTTAACATTTTTAATAATCCTACTTGACTTGAATTTTATTGAAATTTTTATGAAATATAGTTAGTTTAGATGTACAAAATTCATTCAAAAGTGATTTCTTTCCAAGAATTAGAGAAAAGAGGAAATGAAGGAGAATCATGGAGAAGATTAGAAGATAAGGAAAGACGTAGTATATTTGATAGGATTATTTTGGACTTTAGTATATTTTGATGTATTGATATAGGACTCAGTAATAATATAAAAACGTTATTATAAAAAATACAATAAAATTTAATTACTTATCCTTTTATAAGGATAAATAGTGGTTTAACGTGTAATTTGATACATAAATTTTAATTTGGTAAAATTATACATACAAATCTTTGATTTAATTCAATATATATATATATATATATATATATATGAAACTCGATTTTGATTCAATAATATACATTTTAAGAAATAAATACATCAATATATTTTATATTAAAAATAAAACTATTTGTATATGCAACATGTTAATGTAAAATAATATTATATCGATAATTTTGTTAGTGATTTGTGAAAATGAATCAAATTAATATTTAAATGTATAAAATTGCACAAAATCAAAATTTATGTATAACATTGAATATTTGATCAAAGTTTATGTGTAATTTTAATGTATTATTTTAACGTGTCATTATTTAAAAATAAAATTTAATATAGTATTATTTAATATAAGATAACAATAATTTTAATATATTATTATTTAATGTAGGTAATAATTTTATATAGAAAAATACAATTTTTTCTAAAAAATAAAATATTATCTCAACTATTAATTTAATATCATAGTTGTCATGTATTGAACAAAGAGTTCCGTCACTTATCACATACTGAAATACCTTATAAGTATATATAATATTAAAACTGTAAATCTAATATTTTAAATCTGAGAGTTACTCATATTTATTTATAATAATTATAAATAAAAGTATTAATATTTATTTATAAAATTTATAAAAAATTAATTTATTTAATAGTGATGAAGAAGACTCATACACTTAGGATAAATAAAATATTATGTAATAATTTTAGAATATCTAAATGTTACTAAACAAGAAATAAAATAAGGAGAAGTCATAAGAAGAAAAATTAATCGATATGATTTATTTCAATTAGTATTCCTTTTCTGTCTGTATTCATATGAAAATATAATTTTCATGTTTTTACAATGAACTATATTTTTCAATATTTATAATTTTATTATGAATTATATTTATTGGTGACATATGAACTATATTTTAGTTCAATCATTTGCTCAGTTAATTATCTATTGATTTAATCATGGTGATTAAAATAAATAACATGTGGATCATGCTTTTTTAAATATATGGCAAAAGACATTGCAGTCTTTAATTAAAGATATGCAGCTCCATTTATTTTTTGAAAGAAAAATATATTAACTCCATTAATCTTTAAAACCAACCTACTTGACCGTAGTTGTTGAGTTCCTACTAACTGGATAATTTATTTAAATAAATATAAAATTGCATAAAAATTATGATTTCTAATGACATTTGTAACTATCCTGTAAGTAGATTCCTTCCAAAAATATCAACTGGTAAAGGACAATGTCAGCCATGGGAAGGGCAGGAAACAGGAAACAGATAATCTTTTAGAAAGCAGCTTCAAACTCTTAATGATAAGGTCTATTCTGCAATACCCACCCCTGCCAAAGCTTTGAATCTTCTAATGGATCCTCTCCTGTTTATCATATTCTGCACCCTTTTTTCTCTATTCAGTTTCATTTACTTGTATCGGTCGTCCAAGAAAGGAAGCAGAAGCTGCAGTGCACCACAAGCTGGTGGTGCTTTACCCATCATTGGCCACATGCACCTCTTTGGTGGTCAACAACTCACCCACAAAACATTAGGTGGCATGGCAGACGAATATGGATCTGTTTTCTGCATAAGGCTAGGATCACACGATGTATTGGTTTTAAATAGTTGGGAGATGGCCAAAGAATGTTTCACAGTCCATGATAAAGTCTTCTCAACTAGACCAAATATTGCTGCTTCAAAGCTTCTAGGCTATGATTTTGCTATGTTCGGGTTTGCTCCTTATGGATCGTATTGGCGTGAGATGCGCAAGATTGCTACAATTGAGCTTCTATCTAGCAACCGGATTGATATGCTCAAACATATACGAGTTTCAGAGGTAAAGACTGCAGTAAGAGATTTGTACAAGACATGGCTGAGCGAAGGCAATGAGGAAAGGGGAGTATCTGTGGATATGCAGCAGTGGTTTGGGGATCTAACTCTTAATATTGCTTTGAGAATGGTGGGAGGGAAAAGATACTTCGGACCAAACGCTGATTGTGAGGAAGTTGAAGCACAGAGATGCAAGAAAGTAATGAGAGATTTCTTTTATTTGTTCGGAGTGTTCGTCTTGTCTGATGTGATACCGTTTCTTGGGTGGCTGAATTTCCAGGGATATGAAAAAGCCATGAAAAGAACAGCAAAGGAATTGGACAGTATTGTAGGAGGGTGGCTAAAGGAGCATAAACAGAAGAGAAATTAGGGTGGAGGGGTGATAGAAGAGCAGGATTTCATGGATGCGATGCTGAGCATCCTGGAAGATGCCAACGTTAATGATTTCGACGCCGACACAATTAATAAGGCTACTTGCTTGGTAAGAACCGGAATAAATTGAACTCATTTAAATTTGCTTCATTCAAGTTGGATATGACCCATGCACCAATATCTATTAAGACAATTGACTAGTTAAGATGCTTGAAACATGTTGGGGTTATCAACTAGGACACATAACAACGGTGCAAGATGCATTAAATATTACTTGCTCACAATGGTGCTGCAAGGGAGCTTATGGCTGATAGCTCATTTTGCTCATTCATTCAACCAGAACAAACAATACATTTATAACCAAATACATCACTAAATACTGCCTATTACCATTAAGTAGCCTAGTAACTTGTAAAACATTGCTTGTGCACATAAACAAATCACCTAAACTAGTCATTCAACTACCTAAACACTTCAAGCTTTCATCAACTTGTTCATTTTCAACTAAGTTTAATTACAATGTAACTAAACATAAAACTTGTTAATGCAGCATGCACAAGAGCTGCAACATGTAAATAGCTTGTATGCACTTTAACAAAAACATAACGACAGCATGGTTGGCCACTTTTCAACATTCCTCCTTGGCTTCCATACTGCAACTACTAATCATTCATCAGTTTCTTTTTTAAGCTTGGCAGTCCCAAGATGCTTTGTTTCAAGCTGACTCTGCTCAAGCAATTCATTTTCAACTCATCTTCAACCTTGGCATCATTATCAACAAAATTTGACTCACACACTTGACTATCGCAATCTTTTGTGCCAAAGATTTGTTCTTCAAATGGAGTCTTCTCCTCCTTCATAGCCTTGGTAGGCAACTTGCCTTTAAACATATCTTGCCTTGTTCCCTTGTTCATTACAGTCCTATTTCTTCTTGGACATACTCACTCCTGCTGTAGAGTGTCTTCATGCACATACTCCATCAACTCCTCCTTCAGTTTATCCCAAGCTTGTTTAGGAGTCTCACAGGGGTGAGTCGCTGTCTTCTTTACAAGTAGCCCTCAAAGATGACAGACTTTAAAAGCTTCTGTCTTATTTAACAAGCAGCAAAAGTAAAATCAATGGCCCTTAAAGAATTAGGCTCATGATACCATTTGTTGGGGTTATCAGGACGTAGAACAAGGAAACAAGATGCATGAAATATTTTTACTTGCTCACAATCTTGCAGTAAGGGAGATTATGGTTGATAGCTCATTTTCTCATTTATTCAACCAGAAAAAACAATACATTTATAACCAAATACATCACCAAATACTCACTAGTAACTTGTAAAATTGCTTGTACACACAAATAAGCCACCTAAACTAGTCATTCAACCACCTAAACACTTCAAGTTGTCATCAGCTTGTTCATTTTCAACTTAGTTTAATTACAATGTAACCAAACAAAAAAACTTGTTAATGCAACATGCACAAGAGCCGTAACATGCAAATAGATTGCATGCATTTTAACAAAAACATAACAGCAACATGGTTCATAATAACTTAACAAATTGTCCTTGAATCCTCTTGGTCCTCTTGGTCTCTAAGGCTATGGTAATCAATCTTCCCCATCTACTTATTTTATAGCTAAAAGCTTGATTTATAATAATTGTCCTCTACTTTTGCTGATAAGGTATTGTTTTGGCAGAATTTAGTCTTAGGAGGGAGTGACACAACCATGGGCACTCTCACCTGGGCCTTGTCGTTGCTACTAAATAATCCTCGCATGCTAAAAAAGGCCCAGGATGAGCTAGACATGCATGTTGGCAAGCATAGACCATTGGAAGAATCCGATATCCAAAACCTGGTCTACCTTCAAGCCATTGTTAAGGAAACATTGCACTTATACCCATCGCAACCAGTCATTGGCCTTCGAGCTGCATTAGAAGATTGTATCCTCTCAACAGGCTACCACATGTTAGATTTTGGCCATCCATGCAGCCCATGCAGCAGCAATAAGACAGCACGTGAAGAAGCAAAGGTGGCCATGCAGTAGCCATTATTTCATGTGCAACAAGCTTTTATTTTGTTCATTTTGTATTCCCTAGTTGATGTAATGTAATTTAGTTACTTTCAAACTAGGATAGGTTGATATTTTATGAAGATTTGATGTTGATTGAACTGATTATATCAGCAATATAATGTGTGCAAGCTAAGTTTTTAAGTTTCCAAGTAAATTAGTGGGATTAGGTTGACATTAGGTAGAAACTTGTTTTAATTTCCTTTGTCAACATCTAATATATGTAATGGTAGTATGCCAAACTCTTTTGTAATGAAAATCAATAGATTTCATTCAAGTTTTATGCTTCCTTTCTTGCTCTCTCGGTTCCCTTAGCAAATTTCTATTTCTTTTCTTTATTTCTTCTGCTGCAAGCCTCGAGCCTTGCTGCTTAAGCTTTGCTGATTTTTGTTGTTTGCTAATCAAAGTTCCAATAATTGGTATCTAGAGCCTTTGTCTTAGAGGAACTTGTGTTGTCAAAAGCTCAACTCGAATGGCTGCTAACTTTTTTCCAGCATCACCACCTATTTTCAGTGGTAAAGGGTTCCACATATGGACTGTGAAGATGAAGACTTACCTACAAGCATTCGACCTGTGAGAGGTAATCAACACCGATGCTGAGCTTGCTCCTCTTTGAGCCAATCCAATAGTGGCTCAGATGAGACAACATGCTGAAGAAAGGACCAAAAGGTACAAGGCTATCTCCTGCATACAAAGCTGTGTTTCTGATGTGATATTCACTAGAATTATGGCCTGTGAAACACCAAAGCAAGCCTGGGACAAGCTCAAAGAAGAGTTCCAACGCACTGAAAGAACCAGGCAACAGCAGCTCTTGAATTTGAGAAGGGACTTTGAGAATCTCAAAATGAAGGAAGAAAAAACAATGAAGCTGTACTCAGATAGGATCATGGCTGTAATTAACATCATAAGGTTGCTAGGAGAAGAGTTCAATGAGGCAAGAATCGTGGAGAAGGTGCTCTCAACATTGCCTGAGAGATATGAAGCAAAGATCTCATCCTTGAGGATTCGAGAGACTTGGCCAGTATCTCCTTGACTGAGCTTATTAATGCCTTGTATGCTCAGGAACAAAGGAGAGCCAGTAGATAAGAGGAGCACCAAGAAGGTGCTTTCCAAGCCAAAGCTAAGACTACCTCAAGCACCTCTGCCTACAAAGGCAAGAAGACTTGGAAAAACAGGCCAAAGCCTGATGCTACAAGGAATTTTGATCAACCTTGTAGATTCTGTAAGAAGCCTGGTCATCCTGAAAATAAATGTTGGTTCAGGCCAGATGCAATTTGCCAACATTGCAAAAAGAAGGGCCATGTTGAAAGGGTTTGCAAGAATAAAGCCAGACCAAGACAGACTCAACAACAATAGCCTAAGGTTGAGGCTCAAGTAGCTGAAGAAGGCAATGATCATGAAGAACATGTCTTTGCTTTGTCATGCTCAGATGGTGAGAAGAAAAGCTCAAAAGGATGGCTCCTTGATAGTGGTTGCACCAACCACATGTCACCAAATGCAAGCATCTTCAAGACCTTGGACAAAAGCTTTCAAACTAAGGTTAAGGTTGGAAATGGTCACTTCATCAAGGCTCAAGGCAAATGGGATATGTTGATATCCACTCCAACAGGTAACAAGCTCATTTTCAATGTGCTACTTGTACTTGAGATTGATAGAAACTTGCTTAGCATAGCTCAACTACTGGATAAGGTCTACTCAGTAGTGTTCAAAGGTAAAGAATGTCAAATTTCTGATCCAAGTGGGTCAAAAATCATGGCAGTCACTATGACTGACAAATATTTTGAAGTAAACTGGTCATGTGCCTCAAGCTTAGCCTATACAGCCTCGATTGATGAGTCAAAACTTTAGCATCAAAGACTTGGGCATGCCAACTTCAAGTCGATGTCCACGATGATCAGTGAAGGTCTAGTTGAAAACTTCACTATGTCAGTGATCAATGAAGGTGTTTGTGAAGTATGCCAGCTAAGAAAACAAGCCAGGCATCTATTTCCTTTGAATCAAGCTTGGAGAGCATTAGACAAGCTTCAACTTGTGCATGCTGATGTGTGTGGTCCTATGAAGACTGAATCACTTAGTGGTAACAGGTATTTCATCTTGTTCATTGATGACTATTCAAGATATTGCTGGATTTATTTCCTAAAACAAAAATTAGAAGTGGCTCATATGTTCTTGAAGTTTATAGCACAGGTTGAAACAGAAACAGGTTACAAGCTCTAGACAATTAGATCTGACAATGGAGTCGAGTACATCTCAGCTCAGTTTCAAGCCATCTGCACTAATGCTGGCATCAAACATCAGTTGGCAAACATTTATACTCCTCAACAGAATGGAGTAAGTGAAAGGAAGAATAGGAGCCTGCTCGATATGGCCAGATGCCTTATGTTTGAGAAGAATGTGCCCAAAAACATGTGGGCTGAAGCAGTAAATACTGCTGTTTATTTACAAAACAAACTTCCTTCAAAGGCCCTGGCTCACAAAACACCATTTGAGGCTTGGTTCGGGTTCAAGCCATCATTGGCTTACCTTAGAACCTTTGGTTGTTTATGTTGTGCACAGGTTCCAGTTGTTAGAAGAAGCAAACTAGATGAAAGATCTCAAGCAGGCATACTGGTTGGCTATAGCTTGACCAAAAAGAGCTATAGAATACTTGATCCCTCATCAAATAAGGCCCTAGTAAGCAGAGATGTCATCTTTGATGAGAAGGCATGCTGGGACTGGGAGAAAAATGTACCAGTGGCTACTTCTGAAGAAAACACAACAGGCCAAATTGAGTCTGATCGAGATGGTCCAGAAATGGACTTTGATGATGTTCCAGTAAGAGGAACAAGGTCTCTAGCAGAAGCCTATGAAAGGGCAAAAGTGGCCGCTATTGAGCCAAGCTATTTTGAAGAGGCTGAAGCACACCAAGGCTGGCAGCAAGCTATGGCTGATGAAATGCACATGATCGAGAAGAATAAAACTTGAGAGCTGGTTGAAAGGCCTATAAACAGGAAAATCATAGGTGTCAAGTGGGTTTATCGAGCTAAACAAAATGCAGATGGAATTCTGAATAAGCTAAAGGCTAGGCTGGTTGTGAAAGGGTTTAGCCAAAGGTATGGCTCGGACTACATGGAAACATTTGCTCCAGTAGCCAGGCTCGATACAATAAGATTACTAGTAGCCTTAGTAGCTCAAATGAATTGGAAGATTCACCAACTTGATGCAAAACCAGCCTTTCTGTAATACCCCAAACCCGGCCTGAAAGTTAGGCCCGAATCCGGAATGTCACATTAAAGGCACAATTCAAAACGATTTTGCTAATTAAGAAATTAAGGCCCAAAAGCCCAAAATCTAATAGACTTATTAATTAAAGATAAAAAACCCATTTTATTATTTTAAGCATTTAGTAAACCAAGTTTGAACATAAGAGCTTACTTAGGTTTAATAATTAAATAAACATTTAATCTCAAAACCCAAATTAAATTTGAAGTCAAACGAGTACAAGGCCTTATTACGTCCATCGAAAATTAAGTAAATAAAACATGTATTTTGAAACAAATAAATGGAAATTCAAGCCTCTTGTAGTGTGGCCATCTCCAGTCCTCTCCCACGCCAAGTCGCCTATTCGGATTACCAAACATTAAATTAAAGGGTGTGAGTTTCAAACTTGGTGTGCACAACCCTTGGAAAACAAATCACTTACAAATATCCACATTGGCCTAAGCCCTATCAAAATCGGTTGTCTTGGCTTTAGCCCACAATAACCTCATATCATATCATAACTCATCATATGCACACAAGATAATACAAAACCCACCCCAAAATCCATCCGCTATACACACCATTTCCCTTCCAACCTTATGACTCCTGTGGGGAATTCTAGCTCAACCCACCTCTCCACTACACACCAAGGGTAGCCCGATTGCGGGACTACCGAACATTGCAACAAAGCTACTAATCAAATATTGGGCTTAAAGCCTCTGGTGGATCCATACCATACGGCCATGCGATTCTAGATCCATACCATACGGCCATGCGATCCTCAAATATTGACATGTAGTCTTCAATATATATGTTAGGCACATAGCCACTCAGAATATGATTGGCAAAAAGCCATAATAAAAAGCACAAAGCCCATAATTATGGCACGGCCCATATTAATGCACACACCCTCAAGAATATTATCGAGACAAAGATGGTCGCTCAATGGTTAAAAGCTGCGGTGGATCCATACCATACGACCATGCGATCTCGGATCCATACCATACTACCATACGATCCTCAAATCTTCCTCCGTACCATAATTCCCACCCATATGCATCCTAAGCAAAATATCATATGAATGCATCAAACACACAAGTAACATCCATAAACTTATATTTGTCACATAGGGGTATTTTTGTCATTTCACTATCCAGGGGTATTTTGTAATTCTACCCTATAGGGGTATTTTGGTAATTTTGCAAATTAGGAGTATTTTAGTAATTTCACAAATCGGGGGTATTTTGGTAATTTCACAAATTAAGGGTATTTTGGTAATTTCGTAAATCGAGGGTATTTTGGTAATTTCACAAATCAGGGGTATTTCGATAATTTTGTAAATCGGGGTATTTTGGTAATTTTACAAATTGAGGTTATTTTGGTAATATCACAAATCGAAGGTATTTCGATAATTTTGTAAACCGGGGGTATTTTGATAATTTCACAAATTAGGGGTATTTTAGTAATTTCACAAATTGGGGGTATTTTAGTAATTTTACAAGTCAGGGGTATTTTGATAATTTCATAAATTGGAGGTATTTCGATAATTTTACAAATCGAGGGTATTTTAGTAATTTTACAAATCGGGGGTATTTTGGTAATTTTGCAAATCAGGAGTATTTTGGTAATTTCACAAATTAGGGGTATTTCGATAATTTCGTAAACTAAGGGTATTTTGGTAATTTCGTAAATTAAGGGTACTTCGATAATTTCACAAATCGGGGGTACTTCAGTAATTTCATAAACTGGGGGTAATTTGGTAATTTCGTAAATTGGTGGTACTTTGGTAATTTTGTAAAACGGGGTATTTTTGTAATTTCACAAATCGGGGTATTTGGTCCTTTCGGTTTTAGCTATGAACTTTGGCCCTTCAACAAGTCTTCATGCTAAAGTGAATGTACACTACGCACTGTGTAGATTCCGAAAAGAGGAGGTGGGCCACTAGGGCCGCTTAAGTACCAAGCTCTCCCTAGATCCAATCCTAGACATGCGTATGCCCGTTGCCACACTTCAACCCAACGACTTTTTTACGGACATGTTTAATTATCAGAAAGTCTTATGGAATTTAAGAGTTGTTCAAACTAGGCCTAAGGTCCATAAACCCTAACATACTTGTCACATCCCCATAAAGCTCATCAAACCCAAATTACATCATTACTACCCATCGTGCCCAAGTCTCATCATATGGCCAAATAGGCCCTGAACAAATTCAGATCATGTATCATGCATGTCTAATTCAATTCAGATAACTAACCAAACCATTTCATCAAACTTAGCCTCGTGGCTCACCGGCCCATTTAGCCACTTTGGCTTTTTGGCTTTTCGCTTTTCTAAGCATTGCCAATATCGTGTGTGTAGTGTTTGTACACACCTGGTAACCACGCCGCACCGCAAACCCCTTAGTCACGAACCTACAATCGACATCACCTAACGATTAATCATAACTTAATATACACTTATCGGAAACCGAAACCTCACCGTAACCTTACTGTGTGCCTTACATTCTAGTAGCCCTTCCTTTGCTACTATTGACGATTATCCTTTAGATCTGCACCCAAACACCTATATCATCAAAACTAAGTGACCCATATTGATCATAAGTTACCCCTATGAGCCACAATAGATTTGGTCACTTATTAAAATTCTAACTGAATCGAGAATACTTTCCTACCGCGCTTGCGATCGCTGAGCCTCACCCTTGTTAGTACATGGTAACGGCAAAGAAGGGTCAGATAGCCTTTGGCTTTTAATAAAACACATTAAAAATTCAACTAAGCTCTTACCTAAATCTTCCTTTGATCCTACGACTTAAGTCTGGCTTTTGAGACTAGCAAGGTGACAGAGGCAATTCAGCAACACTAGGGGGAAAAGAAATAAAAGTAATTTGGCTAGAATCGAGTGGTGAACCAAAAAGGGAATTTGAAAAGGGAGGATATGAAGGATTCAGCTTTGACACACTTAGAAAAATGTTTACCTCTCACAAGTGATGAAATTCGGCTAGTAGGGAAGCAAAAATTCATCATTAACATAGGAACTTAATTCGGCACTCATATATATAGCCTCTAGTCGAACTTCCCTTCCCTCAGAGTCCAATTCGGGGATCTTTTCTCCCTTGTCTGCACCTTAAATTTCTCTCCTGAACACTCCTTTCGTAGTCCCTCCAACGCCAACTCCTTCCTCGCATACACAAAATAAAACTCCTTAATTTTCCCTTCCTAGGCCTCGAACCTTGGACCTCCTTAACTGCTTAACACGCCACCTCATAGCCCCTATATGACGCCACTTTCCATTGGACTACAAGCCCATTTGTGTCCTCTATTCTCTTAATCTGCTTATGAGGCCTCATGTCTAAGACTAGGGTCCACTAAGTAAGAAAAATAAATTTTCCCCATGGTCTCCCCTGACTCTAAGGCTTAAAATAATCCCGATAATACCTTAATATTATTATTCTAAGTGCTACACATAAATATTAAGTCCCATGCACAGAAATTAAAAGTTTCGGATTTTTGGGGCATTACAACCCAATAGGCCCAAATCTACTATGCCCAAATTTGGGATGTTACACTTTCTCAATGGCTTCCTTGAAGAAGACATCTATGTAGACCAGGCACAAGGTTTTATTGTGACTGGCAAGGAAGATATGGTATACAAGCTCAACAAAGCCTTATATGGCTTAAAACAAGCACCAAGGGCCTGGAACAGCAGAATCGATGGTTACATGGTTAGCCTGGGATTTGAGAGAAGTATAAGTGAACCCACATTGTATGTCAAGAGGGAAGGAGTTCAAACAAAGCTCATTGTCTCCTTGTATGTTGATGACCTATTGATTATAGGAGGAGATCAAACAATGCTGAATGATTTCAAGACCAATATACAACAAATGTTTGAAATGTCTGACCTTGGTTTGATGACTTACTTCCTAAGCATGGAAGTTAGACAAACTGAAAAGGAATTTACTTAAGTTAAAAGACTTTTGCTATGAAGATCCTCAATGCAGAATTGTAAAGCAGTTTTCACACCAGTTGCTGTTGGAGAAAAACTATCGAGCCAAGGAGTTTTTGAGAAGGTATGTGAATCTACCTATAGAAGTCTTGTAGGTTATTTGCTATACTTGACAGCTACTAGGCCAAATATAATGTATGCAGTGAGCTTACTCTCAAGATTCATGCATTGTTGCAATGAAAGTCACTTTAAAGCAGCCAAGAGAGCAATCAGGTACATCAAAGGCACCTTATGTTATGGCTTACTATTTTCCAAGGCTGAAAATATGGAACTAGTAGGCTATATAGACAGTGATTGGGTTGGATCGAAAGATGACATGAAGAGCACCTCTGGTTATGCATTTACACTTGGTTCATCAATGTTTTACTGGTGTTCGAAGAAGCAAAGTCTGGTGGCTCAGTCAACAGCAGAAGCTGAGTACATTGCTACTGCAAATGCAGTTAATCAAGCCATATGGCTTAGAAAAATCATGTTTGACTTAAACCTCGATGTAAATGGTGCTACAAAGATCTATTGTGACAACAAATCAGCTATTGCAATAGCAAAGAATCTTGTTTTTCATGGGAGAACCAAGCATTTTAGAATAAAGCTTCATGTTGTTTGAGAAATAGAGCAAGCTGAGGAAGTTAAATTGGTCCATTGTAATTTAGAAGACCAAGCTACTGATATCTTAACCAAAGCTCTCAACAATTCAAGGTTCTGCAAATTGAGAGATGTAACAGGAGTATGCAACATGGAGACCAAGGAGGAGTGTAAGATTTTGGCCATCCATACAGTCCATGCAGCAGCAACAAGATAGCACGTGAAGAAGCAAAGGTGGCCATGCAGTAGCCATTATTTCATGTGCAACAAGTTTTTATTTTGTTCATTTTGTATTCCCTAGTTGATGTAATGTAATTTAGTTACTTTCAAACTAAGATAGGTTGATATTTTATGAAGATTTGATGTTGATTGAGCTGATTATATCAGCAATATAATGTGTGCAAGCTAAGTTTTTAAATTTCCAAGTAAATTAGTGGGATTATGTTGACATTAGGTAGAAACTTGTTTTAATTTCCTTTGTCAACATCCAATATATGTAATGGCAGTATGCCAAACTCTTTTGTAATGAAAATCAATAGATTTCATTCAAGTTTTATGCTCCATTTCTTGCTCTCTCGGTTCCCTTAGCAAATTTTTGTTTCTTTTCTTTATTTCTTCTACTGCAAGCCCCGAGCCTTGCTGCTCAAGCTTTGCTAATTTTTGCTATTTGCTAATCAAAGTTCCAACACCACATTCCATCAGGTACACGACTGATGGTAAATGCTTGGAAGATTCAACGTGACGAGCGTGTATGGTCAGAACCCCATGATTTTCAACCTGAGAGATTTTTGACCACCAATAAGGATATGGATTTTCAAGGCCAAACTTTTGAACTCATCCCTTTTGGCTTAGGAAGAAGATCATGCCTCGGGCTGTCACTACCCTCAAGATGCTGCACTTTATCTTGGGTAGCTTGTTGCACAATTTTGAAGTTGGTAAGCCATCAAAACTGGAAGATGTTGATATGACGGAAAGCACTAGGTTAACAAATCTGAAAGCAACCCCTCTTGAAGTTCTCATCACTCCGCGTCTTGAGTCCAAGCTCTATGAGTTATAGACCTTGAATTGATAAAGTTTACTAGATGAAAGTTGACACTGAGATGACAAAAGTGGTGAACATGTGGGCTTTTTACATTAGTCGTGTATTGTTTTCTTAGTATCATATCTATGATGAAATGTCGTTATGTTATTGAAATTTTAGGCCACTTTCAATAAATTTCAAGGCAATCTACATTACCAATCACTGATTCATAGATTTCGATCATATCTTATCTAATTTTTAGAGGGAAAAATATTTTATTAAAGGGTAAATTATACTAATAATCACTAAATTATTAGTAAATTTCTTTTTAATCATCCAAATATGAAAAGTTACAAAATTATCACTCAACTATTATTAAATTTCTTTTTGGTTACCCAACAATGAAAAATAGAAAATAATCACACAACTATTCAATTTTGTCTTTTTTTGGTCACTAGTGAACTAACATAAAAATGAAAACACCAAAAAAATCCAAGATAATTAGGTGACCAAAAAAGACAAAATTAAATAGTTAAGTGATATTTTTAACTTTTCATAATTTAATTACTAAAAAGAATTATTAATAGTTGGGTGACTATTAATGTTGGGTACCCTTTATTAAATAATGTTGATAGCATCATCCATATAATACAACAATGTAATGATTGTGGAATAGTTCATAACCCAGATTCTTTCCTCTACTTGCAAACTAAATTTGGCAAAGTCGAGTGAAACTTGTTATCGTGGCGTATGACATGATCCAATTGGATGCGCATAAACTTTTCTTTTAAGGTTTTCCAGCTATAATACCTATGTTGGAATAATCAGTATTGTTGGAACTTTCAGCTGATCAATGTTTTGGAAATTGCTGCTAACATTCAGTGATTTGTAGGCTATTTGAAAGAGATCTTGCTCCAATTTAAAGGTTATATATTGGCATCTTTGACTATGTTCTTTGGAGGCCAATTTAAAGATGGTAGTTGACTATGTACTATTTCAATGGGATAAGGATTGATCCTCATCAATTAATAGAGTGTTTGATAAACTATTAAAAATTGATAAAATTTTACATATATGTTGATTTTAAAGAAAATTTAGGGATTTAGACCAATTTTCTCTTTAATATCGCGATATCACTAAAATGGACCTCAATTTTCTTCACTTCAGCATTATTAGGAGTATCATGAATCCCATGGCCTCAGTGTCGCGATACCCCCTTTGAATAATGATTTTTTTTTAGTTTTAGCCATTATTGACTTCCTACACCAACTCAATCATATCTTTAGGCCACTTACTGCGCCATTTGACCAATTTAAGTCTCAAAAGGGCATAAACTAATAAAAACCATTTATTAATAACAAAAGCGAAAAATCAAAAAAAGTAAAGAAAATACACCTAAATTGCTTGAGAATAAGCTCCTCAAATGTAATGGAGAGCCTAATTTAACGTATCAAATTATAGAAGATCAAATGGACATCCAACCCTAGACATGCAACTAGGGTTGATAACAAATAGAAAGTTGAGAATGAAGAGGAAGCTAAGAACGAAGAGAACAAAGAGAACAAAGAGAATAAAGAGGAACCTGAAACTGATGATAATCCAATTCTGGAGTCCGGACCAGATGGTTCAAAAATTGCATTATGTTTTGAACCAAAGATCGTTCCCATTGAACTAGAAGGGAGTGGTTTTAATGGTGAATGTCCGGACAATGCCGGAGGAACCTATCTAGATTTTCGACATATGCACCTCCACCCCAAATGCTTAATGTTAACATTGATGCTAAAGATGGGTTAGAATTTTGACCTGATGTGTAACACCCCGTACCCAGTTCGATCGCCAGACTTGAGCAATAGAATGCTACGAACAAATACCACACAATTGCAAACAATTTATAATCCAAAATAAAAAATAATTATTAAATAATCACATACGTGCACGTATAATCACACTAATTAATTAATTTCAAGAAAATATTGACTATACGGAAGCTTAGTGATGTGTCTCAAACTAACTACGATTACAATAAAGGTAAGCGCACCTATCGTTCAATAGTATAGTTATGGTAAGACCGGTAATATCGTATCCACAAGGACCAAGAGTACTAGTAGTTACTATCTTTTTATTATCTATCCTAATAATTGGAGTGATTTCTTTTAAACTAAAACTTAATTAAAAACGACAACGAAAGAATTAGGAAAATACTTTTAGACAACTTATATGAGATAGGCAATACCTAAGGAAGAATCCAACTAGACTTCACTTATTACTTTTGATTAATATTTCACTTGACTTAATCCGTAGAAATCCCTGATTTATGTTAATATCTCTTTCAAGACTGAAAACAACTAACTCTAGGTTGATTAATTGAAATTTATTTCTAATTAAAACCCCTATTGTCACATTAACTCGATCTATGGATTCCCTTATTAGATTTGAATCTAATCCGGCAGATTTTCATCGCCCAATTTCTAGGGTTGCAATCAACTCCGCTTAATTGTGTTGATCTACTCTTAAACAGGAACTTTTTCTCCACTGAATAAGCACATTCAACTTGAATCAATAACCTGAACTATCAAAATAAAAATAAAAACTCACAATTAAGAATAAGAACAAGTATTTATCTTATAAATCAAATTATAATAAGATTTGTCTTAGGTTTCATCCCCTTAGGTATCTAAGGGATTTAGTTCATACTGATAGAGGGAAACATCTTAAAATAGGGAAAACAACGAAACATAAGAATACCCAAAAAACTTCTAAAGAACTTGATGGGAGATCTTCTGTCTTGATGGAGATCCTTCTTTCGAGCTGCTCCCGATGGTTGTCTTCGACTATTTTCTGCCTTCTAGTTGGCGTCCTCGTTTAGGTTGCCCCCTAGGGTGTTTATATAGGCTTTGGAACACCTCTCTTGGCCCACAAGTAGCCTATTCCGAATAGAATTAAACTTTGATACGGTAGGGACACGCCCGTGTTCGATTTCTTAGACCGTGCTCGCTTCTGCTCGCCACACATGGCCGTGTGGTCTGCCCATGTACGTTGGTCTAGGCCGTGTTCGATTCTGCTCGTAACACACGGCCATGTTTGATAGCCAGGCCGTGTTGGTTTCTAAGGTAGGCTCATTTTGTCCCTTTTTGGCCCGTTTCTCATTCTTTTCGACTCCCTAAGCTCTCCTGAATGTAAAACATGAAATTAAGGGATTAGGAGCATCGAATTCATCAAATCTAATGAAAATTCATCCAAAAATAAGTCAAGCATGAGGTCAAAATATGTATAAATTATGGTTTATCAGCTCACTTGTGATCTCTTCACTTTGCAAGTTGCCAACTTGCATTGAAACTATGATAAATTTTGATTAGACATTTTGGCAAGCGATTAGACAAAAACTAGCCAATGAAAAAGAAAGTTGTATGAATCTAGTCACTGAATTAAGCCAAGTTGTAATATTTTATTATTATTTTCAGCTTATTTAAGCTTAATTCTTCATGTTAACTTTGTATCACTTTTTAATGAAACAAGTTTATCTCAAACTTATTCCTCTCCATTTATGATCATTTTTGCTTCTATTTCAATCCTTCCCTTTATCAAATATCCAACGATACTAAACAATCCCTGTGTGCTAAAAAAGGCACAAGATGAGCTAGACATGCACGTTGGTAAGCATAGACTATTGGAAGAATTTGATATTAGAAACATGGTCTACTGTTGCGTGTGAATGTGATATGTGAATTGTTCAAGTATACACGTTGAATCAAGTAATAAAGTGATAAGTGAGATCGTCTCCATAGAGATCGGATTACGTATACAAATGGTCAAGTTATTATAATAAAGTTAGATTAATGTTATAGCAAAATAATGATAAAAATGCAGTGGTAAACAAAAGGAATATTAATGTGAACAAAATGTGTAATGGATAAATAATTGAAAATGCTATGGCAATGCAAGAGTAAGAATGCAATGGCAATTAAGAGAATGATGACGTGACTATTAATAAGTAAATGAATAGATAAACAACTAAGTATGCTATTGCAAAGATTCTATGGTAGAAGATAAGGAATACGCAATGTTGAGTGAGAAGATCGGGATTACTAAGAATCTACCCTTTCTATCAATAATGCCTTAGCAAAGTCATACTCAATCTACTGCCCTAAATAGGTCTAAAGTGGTTTGCTTCTTTCAAGAGCAAAAACCTCAAGTTACCTTGCATGTGTCTATAGGCCTTTAATACGGTACCCTGCACTGTTTCCTTCTATATGAACGTTGCTTTATGTCTAAAGTCTACTACAAGTATCTATCGAGTACTTGCTTATATCATTCAACTTCAGTCCAACTAATCCAACCTTTTCAAAATTAAATTAGTTTATGGACATACTGCATAGTCGTCTATGTCTAAAGATTGCACACATACAGTTTAGAAATAAAAACAATTGAATGAAATAGTAAATTAATTCAAATCTATGCTTTAACCATTAAAGAAAATAAATGTTTCATCATGTAATCTCAACCATATGAGATTTAGCTCGTGGGTTGAAAAATAAAATTCAAAACCAAAATATCATTCAATATCATTTTCATCAAATCAATTCACAGAGAAGACAGCTTTCGCGTGTCCAGTTCACACTCCAACAACACAATGTCCTATAGTGGCTAAGAGGGATTGTCTTCGTTTTCCCCTTTTCGTCTCTATTCAATCGCTACCCTCTAATTTTGCTTATGATATCCACTCCCTTTTTCGTCTCTATACAATCGCTACCCTTTAATTTCGCTTATAGATATCCACCCTTGTTCGTCCTTTAGGGTTTCCTCCTTTGAATTTTAATAACTTTTTCTCTAACATATTCTCCTCTTTTTAAATTTTTTTTAGGATAAAAACCAACATCTCAATATTATCTTCTCCTCTTTTTTAAGAGGATTTTTTGGTATAAGTGTAGTTTACTGAAATTGGTATGCGTTGAATGTTTACTCGGTCTTCCTAAAATTTCCATGGTATTCATGTTGGCAAACTATCCAACCTTTTGTCACAACAAACATTCATTCATTTATTTCATCCTCCACATCCTACACCTATCAAACCACCAAACATAGCTCTTTCAAATAATAACATTTAAGCATCTTCCAAGCTTCTTATATAATGATCTAAAAATGCTAAAATAATATCCTAAAATGCAACTAAATTCACTTAAATACTGTCAATTGACCCAGTCTAAAGGCATGTATTATAACTCTTTTAAGAGTTATCATCTACCTTCAAGCCATTGTCCCTGCCCAGTCATTAGCCTTAGGGCTGCATCAGAAGATTGCACTCTCTCAACAGGATACCACAGTCCATCTGGTACACGACTGATGGTAAATGCTTGGAAAATTCAACGTGATGAGCGTGCATGGCCAGACACCCATGATTTCTAGCCTGAGAGATTTTTGGACCACCAATAAGGATATGGATTTTCAAGGCCAAACTTTTGAACTTCTCGCTTTTGGATCAGAACGAAGATCATGCCCCGGGGTCACACTAGCCTTCAAAATGGTGCACTTTCTCCTCGCAGCTTCTTGCACAGTTTAGAAGTTGGTAAGCCATCAAAGCTGGCAGATGTTGATATGACAGAAAGCACTGGGTTGACAGATCTGAAAGCAACCCCTCTTCAAGTTCTCATCACTCCGCGTCTTGATTCCAAGCTCTACGAGTTACAGGCGCAGAGTGCAGAATTAGTATCAATGACATGGAAGAAAATTTGACACTGTGGTGCAGGAGTGGGTGAAATTTGGGGGCAAGAATCAACCGTTACAAGGGTCGTGTATGGCTTTCCTAGTGCCTATGATACAAACTGAGTACTGAGTAGCATTCAATCTCACAATCAGAAGCTAAATAAAAGATAAAAATGCTGTTACGTTCTTTATATTTTAGACCACTCCCAATAAATTATATGGCGGACTAGAAACATACGTTTCTCTTTTGAATATCAACCAAAAGTTTTAGCAACAAAACCTCGAAGAGCTTGATAAAGTTAGAGCAATAGTTGAAAAATCAAAAGAAAAAAAACACCCTTTAAGGTGGTCTTATATGTCAAGAATTGGCCTGCAATGCAACATGGAACCAAGAGCAAGGGCGTGACAGATCGACTACCAAAGAAGCATGGTTCGGATGAAGCAAATCTTCTTTTGTTTATTTTGTAATCTAGTCAAATGACATGTAATGTAATAGCTAAGCTCATAGGACAATGACTACATTAATTTGATGTAATGTTTTGCATCTTAGCTATTATTTTATGTTTAAGCTCAACTTGTATTTGTCAAGTCTATAGGGAGTTGGTAAATCACTAGGTACTAGTCTTTTGACTATTCAAACCTTATATTTTATGTATATATTCATGTTGTTAATGAAATGGATATCAAGTTGAACCATTAACCCTTGATTTCAAGTTCATTTTAGCTCATGTTTTATGCATCTTTCTCTTCTTTAGTTTTGTCCACATAAAATCATAAGCATATTGCATGCTTTGTGCATGTCAGTTGCTGCCATTGTTCTAACAATTGGTAATCAGAGCCAACTTCTTTGAGGACCTTACTTGTTGGTGTTTTTCGGTGGAAACAAAACTTAAGAAGGAAGAAATCTTCTTTGTGTTGACCTATTGCATTGTTGCTGAAAATGAGCTATACACCACCTCCACCACCTATGTTTACTGGTGAGAACTATCACATTTGGTCTGTGAAGATGAAAACTCATCTTCTAGCACAAGACCTTTGGAGTGCAGTTGAGAGTGATGCTGAGCCACCTCCATTGAGAGCCAATCCCACTATTGCTCAAATCAGACAGCATAGTGAGGATCGAGCCAAGAAGTACAAGGCTATGGCCTGTCTGCAAGAATAGAGTGTCGATGTCATTTTACTCGAATCATGGCCTTGTGATTCACCTAAACAAGCATGGGAAAGATTAAAGGAAGAGTTCATGGGCTCGGACAAAACAAGGCAAAGAACAGTAATCAACCTTAGAAGGGAGTTTGAGACTTGAAGATGAAGGAATCAGAGACCATCAAGCAGTACTCTGATAGAATAATGGCAACAGTAAACAACATAAGGCTTCTAGGTGAAGACTTCACTGATAGTAGAGTTGTGGAGAAGGTCATTACCACTCTCCCGAGAGGTTTGAGTCAAAGATTTCATCATTGAAGACTCGAGGACCTCACAACCATCACCCCGTCTCGAGTTGGTGAATTCCTCTATGCACTTGAGCAAAGAAGGGCTACAAGACAGAAGAACATCCCGAGGGTGCTTTTCAAGCAAAAGCCAAAGATGGCTCGAGCTCAAGTCGAGACCAATGAAACCTCAATGATGAAGGAAAGATCCAGAATCAAACAGAAGAAGGAAGCTCCCACCTTGCAAACATTGCAAGAAGACCAACCACTTGGAGAAGAATTGCTGGAATAGGCCGGACATTCATGCAAAATTTGTAAGAAGCTTGGCCACCATGAAAAGGTTTGTAAAACAAAGACAAACCACAAGTGAACAAAGAATCACAAGCCAAAATTGTCAAGACTTTCCAACTCGGGAGGAGCATGTCTTCACCGCCTCCAACTTTGCAACCAAGGACAAAGCCAAGTGTAACGGGTCAGGATGATGGTCGCTCACACCATATGGCAGCTGATGAGGGTCTGTTCAAGGAGCTTGACTGAAGCTTCACCTCGAGGATCAAGATTGGAAATGGGAGCTTGATTGAGGCCAAAGGCAGAGGAGATGTTGTGATCAGACAAGTTCGTGTAACAAACTAATTTCGGATGTTTTGTATGTACCTGATATAGACCAAAATTTGTTGAGTGTTGGTCGCTTGGTCCAGAAAGGCTACTCTTTGGTCTTCAAGAATGATTCATGCACTATTTAGGATTGTCATGCCCAGGAAATTGTCACGCTTCTATGGTCGACAAATGCTTCATGTTTGATGTTAGTCAACTCCAAAATAAGGCTTACACAAGCCTAAATGCATGATGTTGGTCTATGGCACGTAAGATTAGGCCATGCCAACTTTAGATCACTTGACGTGATGCATGATGCAGAATTTGGTTGAAGGCATGACCATGGTTGAGTCAAAAAATGCTGTTTGTGAGGCTTGCCAACTTGGTAAGCAAGCCAGGTTACCCTTCCCAGTTAACAAGGCATTGAGAGCTCGAGAAAGGCTTGAGCTGGTGCATTCTGACATCTGTGGTCCAATGAAGACCCCTTCACTCAGTGGCTGTAAGTACTTTGTTCTGTTTATTGATGATTTAACTAGATGTTGTTGGGTTTATTTCTTAAAGCAGAAGTCTGATGTGCTCGAGGCCTTCACCAAGTTTAAGGCTCAGGCAGAAAACCAGGCAGATTGCAAAATCAAAGCATTAAGAACTGATAATGGGGCTGAGTACTTGTCTGAAAGGTTTCAGAAGCTGTGTGAGCAGGCTGGAATCCATCATCAACTAACCACTGTGTACACTCCTCAACAAAATAGAGTGTGTGAAAGGAAGAATGAACTATCATGAACATGGCGGATGCTCGATGTTTGAAAGCAAGATGCCAAGCACTTTTGGGCAGAGGTCATCAACACCTCAGTGTACTTGCTCAACAAAGCTTCCAACACACTCGTGAAAGATATGACTCCATTTGAGGCTTGGCATGGGCACAAGCCATCAGCTTCCTACTTGAGAGTGTTTGGATGTGTGCTATGTGCACATACCGCCGAGAGAAGGACCAAGCTCGAGAAGAGGTCTACTCCGGCTATATTTGTGGGCTATAGCAAGAATGAAGAAGGGCTATAGGCTCTATGATCCCTCAACCAAAAGAATTATGGTTAGTAGGGATGTTAAGTTTGATGAAGCAAGGACCTAGAATTGGGATGGCTCAAATACAATGCAGCTTGATGAAGACTTGATTGATGGTAGTATAGAACTGGCTGAACATGATCTTAGTAATGCAAATATGGATGACCTACCTGTGAGGGGGACTAGAACCATTGCTGATATTTACCAAAGATGCAATGTGGCTATAGTGGAGCCTTCAAGCTTTGAAGAGGCTGTCAAAGACATGCAATGGAAGAAGGCTATGGAAGCTGAACTTGATATGATTCACAAAAATCAAACTTGGCATTTAGTAGATAGACCTGTCCAGAAGAAAGTCATTGGTGTCAAATGGATATTTCGAGCCAAATTCAATGTCGACAACACATTGAACAAGTATAAGGCTAAACTTGTGGTGAAAGGGTACAACAAAGAAGATGGTGTCGATTTCATGGAGACTTTTGCTCGTGGCAAGACTAGATACCATAAAATTGTTGTTTGCATTGGTCGCTCAAAAACAAGTGGAAGATTCATCAACTAGATGTTAAATCAGCCTTTTGAATGGCTACCTTAAGGAGGAGATCTACATCGAGCAACCTCAAGGCTTCAAGGCTCTCGGAAATGAAGACAAAGTCTACAAGCTAAGGAAGGCACTTTATGGTTCAAACAGCTCCTCGAGCCTCGGTATGACAGATTGACTCTCACCGTCCAAGCTTGGATTTGAAAAAGCTTGAGTGAACCAACACTCTATGTGAAAAGATCCAACAAGGAAACCTTGCTAATTGTTTCAATTTATGTGGATGACTTGCTAGTGACTGGAAGCAAGGAAGATTTGATCCATGAGTTCAAAACACAAATGCAACATGTGTTTGACATGACTGACTTGGGAGTCATGACTTACTTCCTTGGCATGGAAGTAAATCAAACTGATCAAAGCATCTTCATTAGCCAGCATGCTTTTGCTTTGAAAATACTCAATAGATTCAGCATGAAGAATTGCAAGTCAGTAAGCACTCCTATGGCTCAAGGAGAGAAGCTAACAAGTGGTGGTGACTATGAAAGAGTTGATGAAAGGCTTTACAGAAGCTTGGTTGGTTGCTTACTCTATCTGACAGCAACTAGACCAGATCTTATGCATGCAGTTAGCCTACTTTCAAGGTTTATGCATTGTTGCAATGAAATGCATTTTAAGGCTGCCAAGAGGGTGCTTCAATACATCAAAGGGACATTGAACTATGGAATTAAGTTCAAGAATGAAAAAGAGCTTAAATTGGTTGGATACTCGGATAGTGATCAAGGTGATCTACAGAGGATATGAAAAGCACTTCAAGCTATTTCTTTAGCCTTGGTTCGAGTGTGTTTTGTTGGTGCTCGAAGAAGCAACCAACTGTTGTTTCATCCACGGTGAAGTGAATATATTGCAAAGAAATGCAGAAGATGAACCAAGCCATTTGGCTCGTAAAATTCTTGAAAGATCTCAATGAGGAGCAATTTGAACCTACTAAGATTCTTGTTGACAACCAATCGCTAGCTGCCATTGCTAAGAATCCAAAGGTTCCATGGGAAAACTAAGCATTTCAAGATCAAGTTACATTTTGTTCGAGAGGTGAACAATCTAAAGAAATTAGTCTTGTTCATTGCACATCACAAGATCAATTGGTGACATTTTGACTAAGCCACTTGGTACATCAAGGTTTGAGCAATTGAGAAGCAATATTGGTGTTTGTTTGCACGCACCAAGGAGGAGTGTCAAGAATTGGCTGCAATGCAACATGGAACCAAGAGCAAGGGCAAGAAGAGATCGCCTACCGGCAAGCATGGTTCGGATGAAGCAAATCTTCTTTTGTTTATTTTGTAATCTAGTCAAATGACATGTAATGTAATAGCTAAGCTCATAGGACAATGACTACATTAATTTGATGTAATGTTTTGCATCTTAGCTATTATTTTATGTTTAAGCTCAACTTGTATTTGTCAAGTCTATAGGCAGTTGGTAAATCACTAGGTACTAGTCTTTTGACTATTCAAACCTTATATTTTATGTATATATTCATGTTGTTAATGAAATGGATATCAAGTTGAACCATTAACCCTTGATTTCAAGTTCATTTTAGCTCATGTTTTATGCATCTTTCTCTTCTTTAGCTTTGTCCACATAAAATCATAAGCATATTGCATGCTTTGTGCATGTCAGTTGCTGCCATTGTTCCAACATTATATTCATAGGATAATCGGGATATTCAAAAGAAATCTAATGCAGTGAGCTATCATCGTCCTTCCTTTATGGTTGCCATTACCTGTTTTGCTTGGACATGAATTATAACATAACCAATAAAATTTTGTTCACAACTTAAATCCCAAATTGAGTTTGCTCCTCTGTTTGGATTGGTTCTGAAGATCACAATATGGACTGAGAGAAGCGGGTGGTGGTGTTGCTTATCCATTTCAAATTTTGCAGACATTTAACCCTTGTCCTCTAAAAAGAAGAAAAACACCTTTGAATTCGTCAACAATTTGCTTAACCATTGAAAGAGGAAAAATAACTTGCTTTTGAGAACTCACTCAATATATTACTAATTGACTATTAGAAAATCCAAAATCAATACGAATAATTAAATTTTAAAACAAAAGAAAAATAAGCACCCTTCGAGAACATCAAAAGCTGAAATTACCTTTTTTTCATCTTCTTCCTTTTAGTCTTCTAACTAATACAAACTTTGTTGCAATTCCTTTTTATGTTATTTATTTTCCTTCGGATGAAAATTGGTCTTCGAAGAGAAAGACTCAATTTTGACTGAAGAAAGAAACATGTCTAAGACAGGTGTTAATCTCGCAACAAAGAGGAGCTGCATGCCAAACAGATTTCAACTTCCTTGCCACCTCTCAAGCCAGATGGTTCCATTTATAGACAAACTGTGCCTCTTTGCAGAGGAAAAAGGTAGCCTTATTCATTTAAAAAAAAAAAGCTTGGTTGAAACTAAAACTAAGCAGAGAGCACCCCTTGCTTATTTAATATCAGTTGAATGTTCCATAAAAGTGCCACGTGTCTGCATAAGACATTTTTTATTTATAAAGGTATAGATTGACTTACTTTTTATTGGGTTGTTTTAGATCAAAAGCAAGCAAGTCGGTTCAACGACAGCCCTTGGAAGACTCACGAAACACAGCTTCTCAGAAAGAAGCTTTAGATTTGTAATTACAAAGTCTGTTCTGCAACACCCACCTCTGCCAAAGCTCATCTGAATCTTCTAATGGATCCTCTCCTGCAGTGCCTCTTTAGCATATTCTGCACCCTTTTTGCCCTTTTCAGTTGCATATACTTTTATCAGTCTTCAAAGAAACCAAGCAGAAGCTGTAGTGCTCCACAAGCCGGTGGTGCTTTACCTATCATTGGTCACATGCACCTCTTTGGTGGTCAGCAGCTCACACACAAAACCTTAGGTGGCATGGCTGACAAATACGGACCTGTCTTCTCCTTAAGGCTAGGATCACACGAAGTGTTGGTTTTAAATAGTTGGGAAATGGCCAAAGAATGTTTCACTGTCCATGATAAAGTTTTCTCCACTAGACCAAGCATTACTCTAGGCTATGATTTTGCTATGTTCGGGTTTGCTCCTTATGGACCTTATTGGCGTGAGATTCGCAAGATAACTACGATTGAGCTTCTATCTAACCACCGGATTGATATGCTCAAACATATACGAGTTTCAGAGGTAAAGAGTGCAATAAGAGAATTGTACAAGTCATGGCTTAGCAAAGGTAATGGAGGCAGTGGAGTATCCGTGGAAATGAAGCAGTGGTTTGGGAACCTAACTCATAATATTGCTTTGAGAATGGTTGGGGGAAAAAGATACTTCGGGCCAAACGCTGATTGTGAGGAAGCTGAAGCACGAAGATGCGAGAAAGTTATGAGAGATTTTGTTTATCTGTTCGGGGTGTTCGTGTTGTCTGATGCAATACCATTTCTTAGATGGTTGGATTTCCTAGGATATGAGAAAGCCATGAAAAGAACAGCAAAAGAATTGGACAGTATTGTAGGAGGGTGGCTGGAGGAGCATAAACAAAAGAGGCTCATGTGTGGAGGGGTGATAAAAGAGCAGGATTTCATGGATGTGATGCTCAACATCCTGGAAGACGCCAACATTACTGGTTATGACTCCGACACAATCAACAAGGCTACTTGCTTGGTAAGAACTCTCAAAACCCTACCAAATTAATCTTGTTCATTACACAAATGTCAAAGCTGTCCTTTTTATATATAGTTCCTAATCACATTCATCCTTCTGTGAAAATGGGATCTTAAGAAAAACCAATTCTAATAATTATATTTTGTTCTGGCAGAATTTAGTCTTAGCAGGGAGTGACACAACCATGGTCACTCTCACTTGGGCCTTGTCTTTGCTATTAAATAATCCGCACGTGCTAAAAAGGGCCCAGGATGAGCTAGACATGCACGTCGGCAAGCACAGACTATTGGACGAACCTGATATTAGAAACATGGTCTACCTTCAAGCCATTGTCAAGGAAACATTGCGCTTATACCCACCAGAACCAGTCATTGGCCTTCGGGCTGCAATAGAAGATTGCACCCTCTCAACAGGTTACCACATTCCATTTGGTACACAACTGATGGTAAATGCCTGGAAGATTCAACGTGACGAGCGTGTATGGCCAGAACCCCATGATTTTCAGCCTGAGAGATTTTTGACCACCAATAAGGATATGGATTTTCAAGGCCAAACTTTTGAATTCATCCCATTTGGCTTAGGACGAAGATCGTGCCCTGGGGTGTCACTAGCCCTCAAGGTGCTGCACTTTATCTTGGGCAGCTTCTTGCACAGTTTCAAAGTTGCGACGCTATCAGAGCTCGAAGATGTAGATATGACAGAAAGCCCTGGTTTAACAAATCTGAAAGCAACACCTCTTGAGGTTCTCATCACTCCACGTCTTGATTCCAAGCTTTACGTGTTATAGGCAAAGAATTCATATATAGCTGGAAGAAAAAGTATACAGTGTGAGACTACTATGGTGAAATAAATGCATGTTTCAAGCATCTTGTAGACCAGCACTCTGTTATTATTGTTATGTACTTATGGCTTTCCCACTTGTCTATCATTCAATGTGAGACTACTATGGTGAAATAAATGCATGTTTCAAGCATCTTGTAGACCAGCACTCTGTTATTATTGTTATGTACTTATGGCTTTCCCACCTGTCTATGATTCAATCTGAGTAGCACTCCATCTAACAAACAAATAGTCTTAGTATCCACCAAGTCATAATATCTTAGAATTAGAGCATGAACAAGTTCATAAGCTACATAGAATACTACTGTCGTGTCATCATCAACAAAATATTGATGATTCAAGAACTAATTTTCTCGAAAATATGACCTATAAGGTGCTTCAGAAGATCTTGAACAGTATCATCAGAGAAATCCAAATCCTAAACATCTCAACTACTTCCTACATACATATTGTCAGAACTCAGAACCAAGCAGAGCGAGTCTGTGTCCGCGAGAACTTTTTCAAGGGGACAATCTCATCCAGAACTCGAAATATGATGACATCAAAGACCATGTTATAACCGTTGGCTTTGCCTTCATCACTGAGCTCGAAAACACAAGTATCATGAGATTCCAAGTTGTTATCCGAGACAAATTTGGCCCATCCTCAGGTGAATGCTGTTCTCCATATGGAGCTTCTGATTCTTACATCCCATACCTTGTTTTGAGGAGGGACTCTCAACAAAGTTCTTCTAACATCACCAAACATGTACCTCTGATGCCATCTTTTAGGAATTGTCTGCATAGAAGGGATTTCGATCATATTGCTGATCCAAGACAAAGTTCAAGATTGAATAATATAGAAAGATGAACAGCTAGACATAGTTGATTGCTGTAATAAACTTTTAATCTTGATTTTGAACGGCTAGGCATAGAAAATGGGTCAAGATTTTACCACTTGAAAAGACTTGTAAACAAGAGAATCCTTCGTTACAAGGGTAAACGAGGGTCTTATTGATGGATACTGTCTGGACAATTTGCGAGGTCTTTGCTTCTCCTCCTCTGTTATCTCTCGCCTTTTCGATATGAAATACAGACTATATGATCCTTGCAAATTTACCGGTACCAAAAATGAAAGCAAATGTGAGTTTTAGCATATAGAAGCAGAACAAACCAAACTACCATATACTGTATACAATATTTTTATTCTAAAGCTATCTACTGGAGGCTTCTTACTTTGTTCTACACAGTCCTCCATTGCACACCCTGGGGCTCCATCCGATTCATCGATCGATACTTCCCCTTCAACAGCAGATGCTATAACTCGAGGCCGCTCTTTCTCTGTTGCCTTAGATTGATGATGGTTATTAGTGTCAACAGCTTTTGAGCTCGGTCTTCCTCTTCTCTTCTTGATCTTTTTTTGCATATGGATTTTCTCCAAATCTATAATGTCTTCATAGTCATCTCCATCAATCAATACTTCCCTCTCGACAGCAGATTTGCCAACTCGAGGCTGCTTGTCCTCCCTTGCCTTAGATTGATGACGATTATCAGCGTCAACAGCTTTTGAACTTGGTCTTCCTCCTCCCTTCTTGATCTTCCTTTTCTGTATATGGGGTTTCTCCAAGTCTATAATACCTTCACAGTCTTCTCCATCTTCCTTGTCTAGCACGCATCCGTCATTTGAACAGGCATTCGTGTGTTCCCTAACAAAGTATGATCCTTCTCGCTCACACCCACTTGAATCAAATATAACTACATTGAACGCCGAGTTGCCAATATAGCGGAAAACAAGCAGATCAGCCTTTTCCAACCTATGCTCCTCTACAAAAGTTGGCCAACCATTTTGAAAAACCACGTGGTTAAACATTTTCTCGACTTCCACAGTCCACATGAATCCGCTTGGACCGGTGGATTGTTCCCAACAATTTCTCTCCGAAATTTTCCGTAAACTTTTTGGGTATCCTCTGCAAAAACATTAAGTAAAAAAAGTTGGCAACCAAAAGACATTAACAGGGAAGCAAGTATCTAATTTATGTTGAAGGGTTCATTATTTGTCATTTACCAGATGATTTCTAAAATCACCAACCAATATTTTGAAAAAATGGTGCCTGTTGGATTCGAATTCTTTCCAATACTTGTTTTTCTCCAACACCCTGCACTTTTGAGTCGTTGCGGCCATTCCTGATATATACATGAAATACAGAGTAATGATGAGATCAAACTTGGGTTTCTAATTTCTATTACCAAAACAAAAAATTGAATTAATGTAATTTAACTGGTGCCAAAAAAAAAAAAAGGTCTAGTTAGTGGTCGTTGTACACCAAAAAACAAGAACAGCTTCTTGAAAAAGAAAACACAAGAGATCTTTGTAAGAGGATCTTAAAAAGAGATTAGGAGTTAAAGCCTTATACTAAAAGTTTAGAGCCTTCTTACTTGGAGGAAAATGTTGCATAAACTTAAAAAGGCTAACACAAATTTCAAACTCTCACAATCTTCCTTAATAAAATATAGTAGCAGAACCCTTTGTTAAAAGAAAAAAGTATATATGATATGAAAGTGACGAGAAAAGAGAAAGTAAGAACTTGGTTTTGCATGAAGCTTGAAGATTTTATCTTTGAGCAGCATTGAAGAAAGCAGGGTTTCACCTTTTTCTAAAGCAAAAGAGAAAAGTTCTCTTGCAAAGTTTAAAAGAGAGACCAAAACCCATAAAAGGCAAACTGAAAAAAAATACGAGTATGGAGAGAAAAGGAAAAAACAGGTTGTTTAGCGGGTTCTTTTCACTTCTTTATTGCAGAATTTATTATTTATTAATATAAATATGTAAAGAAGTCTTTTGGAGTAGGTTTTTTCAAGGATTAGATTGATATTCACGGTATGGAGCTCAGAAATATAAATTGATTTTGAAATAGCTGAGGATAATATTTAATCTAAAGATGTTTAGTTTGAATAATAATTTTTCAAAAAGTAATATATAATCTGAAACTTTAAATGAAAAACGACACATGTAGATGATAAAATCTTTATTTTAAAATGACATTTAATTAATATATATAATATGACACAAAATTAAATTATAAATCTAAAAATTCATCTTGTCTCTTAAAATGTCAATGAAACAACAATACCTGAATGTGCTCAAATATGAACTTAAGTATACCAATCTGAGCAACGATAACAGAACCAAAAAGATTGGCCACTAAAGCAGCATCACGAACACTCAACCTATGAACCAATCCGCCGACAAATCGACCTAAAAAGCTATCTCCGCCACCCGTTGAATCAATCTGGTTAGCCCCAAATGGCTCTATTTTTGTTGGGTTTTGAATCGAATTACACAACTTTGAATCAATTCAAACGGCAAAAGAATCAAATCAATCAACAAAACAATCAATTCAAAAATGGCTATAAAAGACAAAGAACAAAGAAAAAAAATGAGAAGCTGAAAACATTTTTCATGTCCATTTCAAGAAGGAATTATTACTTTAAGTTACAAACTTTATCAAATACATAACTCTCACTAACAGCATTGAAACTTACAAAACATTACGCGTACACTTAAACATACTGACTTCAATCAAATCAGTACCTAAAAACAAACTTATCAACTAACTAGCTTTTATACATTATCAAAACAAGTTACAATTGAACTAGACTAGTTTACCATGCAATTCTGTCATACTTGCATGTAACCATGCTTCAGCTACATGGTTGTGTGTTAAGAAATGGCTTACATGCAGCTAAGTTTTTTGTTGTATGCATGTTGCAGCAGCACAACATGCTAACCTTGTTTGTATTTTGTTACTTAGTTACATTTGAACTAGTTAGTAATGTGTCAGTTTTTTTGTTAGGTGTTGATTGACTTGATGAAATCAACTTATCTATGTGTACAAGTAAGTTTTGTAAGTTTCAAGATAAATTAGTGGTGTTAGGTATGTTTTAGGTGACTGTTTTGTTTTTTAGTCAAGCTGATTGCTTGTTTAAAAGCATGTAAACTTCAGTTATCAAGATGATGAACTTTTCAACATTTTTTCTTCTTGTTTTGGTTTTTCATAAACAGTTTCATTTTAAGTTCAAAGCCTGACTCATTTGTTGTGTGCTGCAAGTCATTGAAGCTTGTTGCTTAAGACTTTGTTTTGTTTTCATCTTTGTTTCATAACACCAACAGTTGGTATCTAAAGCCAACTTCTTAGAGGGCATTTTCTCTTTTCTGTTCTCAAGTCAACATGTCTTTATTCAGTTTCTCTCCAACTCCACCACCAATGTTTAATGGTGAAAGTTACCACATTTGGGTAGTAAAAATGAAGACATACCTGCAAGCATTTGACTTATGGGAGGTTATCAATGTTGATCTTGAACCACTACCCTTAAAAGCTAATCCCACGGTAGCTCAGATCTGGCAACACTCTGATGATAGAGCCAAGAGGTACAAGGCAATGTCCTGCCTTCAAAACAGTGTGTCAAACTTGATTTTCACAAGGATTATGGCCTTTGATACTCCAAAGCAGGCTTGGGACAAGCTTAAAGAGGAGTTTTAAGGCATTAAAAAAACAAGACAACAACAACTTATCAACTTAATGAAGGACTTTGAAAACTTGAAGATGAAGGAGACCGAGACAATTAAGCAATATTCAGACAAGATCATGGTTGTTGTGAACAATATAAGACTGCTTGGGGACCAATTCAGTGAAAGCAGAATAGTGGAAAAGGTTATTGCAACCTTACCTGAGAGATATGAAGCCAAGATTTCTTCCTTGGAAAACTCGAGAGATTTGTCAACAATCTCCTTGGCTGAGCTAATTAATGCTCTTTATGATTAAGAACAAAGAAGAGCTAGCAGACAGAAGGAGCATCATGAAGGTGTATTTCAAGTCTAGAGCAAACCAACCTCAAACTCCTCTAGTTACAAAAGGAAGAAGAGTTGGACAGACAACAAAGAGAAGTGTAAAAGATATGGAGGAAAGAGAAAATATCCATCATGCTCTCATTGTAAAAGGACTAATCATTTAGAAGCATGCTGCTGGTACAGGTCTGATGTGTAATGCAAAGCTTGTAAGTAGTTAGGCCATGTTGAAAAAGCCTGTAAGAATAAGGGTAAACAAAACAACGAAACCACACAGCTTAACACTCAAGCTCAAGTAGCTGAAGAGAGCCAAGCTCAAGAGGAGCAAGTGTTTGTTGTTTCTTGTTCAGCAATCAGGAGAAAGAACACAAAAGGATAGTTGATTGATAGTGGCTGTATCAACCACATGACTCCTAATGCTAGTATCTTCAAGTGGATCGATAGCAACTTCAACTCAAAAGTGAAGGTTGGCAATAAACAGTACATCAAAGTAGAGGGAAAAGGAGATGTGTTAATTGACACTCCTTCAGGTGCCAAACTTGTTTCAAATGTTCTTTTAGTACCTAAAATAGACAAAAATCTGCTAAGTATTGCTCAGTTACTTGAAAAAGGATATTCGGTAGTGTTCAAGAATAAAGAATGTCTGATTAGTGATCCAAGTGGATCTAAGCTTATGTCAGTAGTCATTACTGATAGGAGTTTTGCTGTTTACTGGAATAAAGAAACTTCTAGTGCTTATACAACTACCTTAGATGAGTTAAAATTATGGAATAGGAAGATAGGTCATGTCAATTATAGATCATTACTTCAGTTATCTACGGAGGATTTGGTTGAAAATTTTACAAAAAGAGGTTAAACAACAAGGTGTTTATGAAGTGTGTCAATTGGGAAAGCAAGCTAAGCTCCTATTTCCAGCAAACAAAGCTTGAAGGGCCTTTGTGTAACAACCCATTTTTAGTTAAATCGAAATAGTAGTTTTGAGACCACAAATTTGAAGTGAAAATAATTATTTTATTATTATTTTAATACCTGCATCATTATAATATGTTTATGAGAAAATTTCGTTAAGAAATTTTATCGTTTAATTAGTAAAATTGATAAAAATGACTAAATCCTATAAAGTGTAAAAGTGGAGTTCTATTAGCTAAAGGCATCTACTAGCTATGGAATATTAAATTAGAGGTCCTTATGTTGTAATTAGACCATATAAAACATGAGTGGACATATATAAACATATTATTAAGTGTTTTAATGGCTATTAATCAAGGTTAAAATAGTAAACTAGTTACTAAAGAATAAATAAATAAAACAAAACAATTATAATCTTTTTAGTTATCATCTTCATCAATCGATTATTAGGGCTAAAAGAAGCCATTTTTATTCTCTTCATTTAGTTATGTTATTTTTGCTCATTAAGGAAAGATTTTTGTCCTGTTTTTAATGATTTTTATGTTTTTGTGATCGTTGTAACTAGGTCGAGCTAGCCCAAGGACTATTTTGCAAAACTGCTAAAGATTTAGGAAGTTTCCATTGATGAATAAGCATGTGTTTTGATGATTGATGATAGATTATGAATGTTTGATGATAGTTATACAAGTTTTGTTAAGTGATTTTTAGTGAAAATGAAAATTAGGGATTAACTTGTGAAATGTAGAAATTTGTGGTTAAAATGTGAAATAAATGAAAAATATAGGCTGCTAAGGACTTATTTGTAATTCTTCTAGCATGGGTTAGTATTGAATTTCATGAATTTGTGTTTTTATGAAATATGGACTAAATTGTAAAAGTTGTGAAACATTAGGGGCAAAGGTGTAAAAGTGTTTTAATGTGAATTTCGGACTAAATTGAATAGAGAGATAATTATATAAGTTAATTTTGATTACCTATACATCAAGAAAAGTGAAACTTGGATCTAGATCGTGGGAAAAACAAAGTTCTCGACTAATCCACCAATTTAGCCGTTTTTACATCCGAGGTAAGTTAGTATGTAATAAGTTTTGTTGTAAATATATTTTAAATGCTTTGATATTGTATAAACTATGAATACAAGACTACGGATATGTTCGACAATGATTCGACGACGATTCAGCATTGGAAATCCCAATTGAACCTTAGGAATAGATAGGATGCTAGTGACATGTCATTAGGGTTATTGTGATTATGTGATCCGGGTGTTGGTCCTGTACATCCTACCGGTGGTGAGTATCTTGGCATGTGTTGCGTTACTTGATGACTTGTGTGAGCAAAGATGTAGAAGCTACGCCCTAACCCACGACTTGTGTGAGCGAGCAGATTGATAGCTCGAGAGTGAGCATGTATGTGATATGTGATTGAGATAGCATTGGCTATGTATGTGGCACTTCGGTGTGAAATTCCCTAGTATCCGATATTATTTCGAATGGTTCAACGGGAAAAGATTTTGGTATGAGGATGAAAACAATGATATGGATCAGTTCAGGTGCTTGTGATAAGTTTGACAAGTAAGTGATAATCGATAAGCTATTTGTAAAGTAAGTAAGTTGATGAATTTATATATGATATCAATAATTATAGCTATGTGAAAATTTTTGAATTGATTGTATTACTTATGTTCTTAAATTGTGATTGATTTGGCAATTATACTTATTTTCATACGAGCTTACTAAGCTTTATAACTTACTTTGTTTATTTTACCGTGTTTTATAGTGATTTCAAAGCTAGCTTGGATTCGGGGATCTTCAGAGACTTCATCACACTATCCAACTATCAATTTGGTACTTTTGAGATTATGTTTTAGTCATATGGCATGTATAGGAAAATGGTCATTTTGATATGTATTTTGGTAATGAGTTTTGCCATTTGAGTTTCCTTGTGAATGTCTACATTTTGGTTTGTATATATAGCCATGAAAGTTGGCTTAATTTGGTTGGTTTGGTTATGTATATAAAAGTGTGCATATGGCTTATGTTATGTAATTAAGGTTGGCTTTGTGATGCATGTTTGGAAATGCATAATTAGTTGAATTGTATATGTGATCTTGGTATAAATTGTATGGTCTATTTTGTGACTTGTGTGTATTAAGAAAGGTGGTATAGATTATGCATAAATTAAGCTTAAATTGGTTGGTTTAAATGTCAAATTATGTTATGTTTTGGTGCTAATTGGGTTGATGTAGGTGTGTACAAGTTTGGGTGGCATAATGGCTTGGTAAATAGGCTATTTTTTTTCACACAGGCAAAGACACGAGCGTGTGTCTCAGCTGTGTGTGATACACGGTCATGTACATGGCCGTCTGTCCCCTAGTGTTGTAATTGAAACCAAGTCAATATGCTCTACATGGCCTTACACACGGGCGTGTGACTTGGCCGTGTGGCATAAGTCAGTATACTCTACAGGTTTGGCACGACCTAGTACACGACCTGACACATTGGCGTGTGTGGCTATTTTTAAGGCACACGGGCGTGTGTGTTGTCCGTGTGACCTAAGTTAGAGAGTTACACGGGGTCAGACACGAGCTGGGATACGTGCCATGTGCTTCCATTTCAAATGTCCACACAGTCTGTGACCTCACACAGCCGGGCCACAAGGACATGTGTCCTCTATTTTTGAAAAAATTTTCTAAGTGGTCTAAGAGTTTTCAAAGTTATCAGTTTAGTCCCGATTCACTTGCATGTTTAGGGCCTCGTAGGCTCGTATTAGGGACAATATGATTGGTTGTGATTAAATTGTATTTGAATTGATTAAATTGTATGTGAAATGTATGTTTAAATGTGTGATAAGTTCGACAATGCTTCGTAACCCTATTCTGGCGTTGAATACGGGTGAGGGTGTTACATTTATTGGTATCAGAGCTATGGTTTAGTCGATCCTCGGACTAAAGTAGCGTGCTTGAGATTCTAGCTATACATGTTATATATAACCTGTGATAGTGTGATGACTCTTTACAATCTAAAATGTGTTTTTGTATAGTAAATAGATCCTAATCGAGTTGTAGTTGACGATATCGAGAGTAATGACGCCGGCTCCCGCTCAAGGGGCAGTGCCGTCTGAATCTAGAAATGTATCGAGTAGTCACGAAGGAGAGGCTAAAGAAGCCTTTTTTTTCCAAATGATGAACAGTGGTTTACAGAGTTTGTTCGGACAAATCCGGCTGCTTAACAACCTCCAACCCCACCTAATCACCAATCGATTCCGTAGCTCCTCAAGGTGTGAAATTTTTACGACTGAATAAGCCACAAGTTGATAAGATTTGAAAATACGGGGCTAAAGAGCTCAGAGCTACTGTTGACGATGATCCGGAGAGGACTGAGTTTTGGCTTGAAAACACTATCAGAGTATTTGATAAACTTTTGTGCACGCCAACTGAATGCTTAAAATGTGTCATTTCATTATTAAGAGATACTACGTATCAGTGGTGGAATACCCTAGTGTTAGTGGTGCCAAGAGAAAGAGTTACATTAGAATTCTTTCAGTTTGAGTTCCAGAAGAAATACATAAGTCAGAGGTTTTTCAATCAAAAGCACAAATAGTTTTTAGAATTGAAATAGGGTCGTATGACTGTGACCGAGTATGAAAGAGAATTTGTACGGTTAAGCAAGTTTGCTCGGGAGTATGTTTCTACTAAAGAAATCATGTGTAAATGATTTGTTGATAGGTTGAACGAGGATATTAAACTTCTAGTTGGAATTCTAGAATTGAAAGAATTTATTGTCCTGGTTAATAGAGCTTGCAAAGCCGAGGAGCTTAGTAAAGAAAAGAGAAAAGTAGATTCAGAGGCTAGAGACTCGAGAAAAAGATCGATGAATAAGCCATATCAATCTTTGTTAAAGAAATCCAGAGATTCGTACACTCGTCCAAATGCTTCAATCGGGTATTCAAACAGAGATCGTGGAAAACTATACTTAAGTCTTAAAGCTCAAGCTACGTTAATATCGAGTGTTGGTAGTGTGAGAAATTATAGACTTAAATGTCAACGATGCGGAAGATGACATCCTGGTGAATGTAGAATGAATAATCAAGCTTGTTTCAAATGTGGTTCACAAGATTATTTCAAAGCGGATTGCCTGAATTAGTAGAAAAAGATAAGATTCAGAATGCAAGACCGAGTAACACAGCCACTAGAGGGAGGCCACCAAGAAATGTGGGAAATGTGACCAGTAATAGACGCGTGAAAAAAGATTCACCATGGGATCCGAGGCTAGAGCACCTACTAGAGCTTACGCTATTCGAGCTCGCGAAGATATGTCGTCACCAGATGTTATCACCGGTACATTTTCTCTTTATGACACTAATGTGATTACTTTGATTGATCCTGGACCAACTCATTCGTATATTTGTATGAATTTGGTGTTTAATAAGAGTTTGCCTGTTGAGTCTATTGAGTTTGTGATTAAAGTATCGAACCCCTTAGGCAAATATGTTCTAGTTGATAAAGTTTGCAAGAATTATCCTTTAATGACTCGAGGTTACTGTTTTTCGGCTAATTTGATGCTATTGCCATTTGATGAATTCGATGTAATTCTGGGTATTGATTGGTTGACTCTGCATGATGCAGTTGTAAATTTTAGATGAAAGATTATTGAATTGAAATGTTAGAATAGTGAAATCATTAGAATTGAATCAGATGAGTTGAGTGAATTGCCTATTGTAATTTAATCTATGTTAGCTCAGAAATGTGTGAGAAAAGATTGCGAAGCTTACCTTGCATATTTGTTGGATACAAAAGTGTCTGAATAGAAGATTAAATCAGTACCGATAGTATGTGAGTTTCTAGATGTGTTTCCAAAAGAGTTGTCTGGGTTACCACCAATCAGACAGGTTGAATTTGCTATTGAGTTAGTACTGGGATCATGTTGATATCTATAGCTCCATACAATGTAACATCCCAAAGTTGGGACTAGTAGGATTGGGCCCATTGGGCTTTAGGCGTAGGAGCATTTAAAATTTTTGGGAATAAGAGAATGGCTTTAATGCAAGTTGGATCTAGTAGGTGAGTGATTTTGAAAGGTTAGGGGGCTTCTATGAAGTCCCGGGTTCAAGTTAGGCCTTAGGAAAAATTTTGGTTTTAGGTGAATAAAACCCTAGGAGTTAGTAGTAGGCTTTAAGAATAAAATGTAGGAAAAACGGCACAAGTGGAGTGTGCGGTGTAATGGCAAAGTGACGCCACATAAGAGACAATGGGGTGACGCCACAAGGAAGGAAGGAGGTCCAAGGCTCAAGTCTTGGCTTTTGCATTTTGGTTTTCTTTTTATATGGACTTTAGAATTTTGCCATAGGGTTATATTTAGTTGCGCATGGTTTTAAACACAAGGAGCTAGTTGGTAAAGTGGCTAGTGGCGTGGATTATGCTACAAGGGAGCCTGAGTTCGAATCTCATGACAAGCACACGAGTGTGTGGGCCTACTTGGGCCGAAAATGGGCCTTAGGCTCATTCACATCATTATCTCTGTTTAGAATACTTGAGTCGTTCGAGGTGACATGAGACCTTCTGTTGGGTCGTTAACACCCTGGTTTGCAAAATTACCGAAATACCCCTGGTTTGTAAAATTACCGAAATACGCTTAGCTTGTGAAATTACCAAAATACCTCTAGTTTGTGAAATTATCAAAATACCCCTGGTTTGTGAAATTACTGAAATACTCCTACTTTGTAAAATTATCGAAATACCCCTAGTTTTCAAAATTACTAAAATACCCCTAGTTTGTAAAATTATCGAAATACCCTTAGTTTGTAAAATTACTGAAATACCTCTAGCCCAAATACCTCGGTTTGCAAAATTCTTGAAATACCCTAGTTTGTAAAATTACCGAAATACCCTTAGCTTGCAAAATTATCGAAATATCCCTAGCTTGCAAAATTACTATTTTACCCCTAAATAATAAAATGACCATTGTACCCTCGTGGTAGTACTAATGTTGTCTGTGTTAATTGTATGATTGATTATGTTCGAGATGCACTGCATACATGGATTAGTTATGAGTAGAATTATCGAATTACCCTTGGTAGGTAAATTATTGAAATACCCTCGGTAGGTAAAATTATCGTTATACCCTTTGGGGTTGATTAGCGTGATTGTGTGTAATTTCTCACACTATCTCTGTTGTCTGTTATATATATGAATCTGTCTATATTCTGTTAAATGCCGAAATCCTAGCATGGCTGTTGAAAACCCGTGGAGGGTAAGGGCGATTCATCAGGTTAGTGACTTCTGTGAGTATTAAGTAATTAATTCTGTTGAGTGTTATCTACATGCATGCCAATTTCTTTGTTTGCTCGGGGTTGGGCGATTGATGTATGTAAAAGGGGAAGTGTTTCATTGTAGTGGCTCGCCACGATCTCATTGTAGTGGCTCGCCACGATCATTCTCGTGACTATGTCACGTCGACGATGAGCAACTAACTGCAGCATGACTGCCATCGATGGTGTGTAGCGGTGTGGGTTGATTGTAGAAATCCCCAATGGTGTGATTGGCAGGTAAGGGTGGTGTGTAGCGGATGGATCTAGGATTGGGATGGGCTTCACATAATTTCTGTTATATGATATTCTGTTATTCTGTTCTGTGGGCTAAGGCCCAATCTGATGGTGCGTGAGGGATGCACACTGAGTCTTGTGACTCACCCCATTGTTTAACACTTTTCAGGTAGCACTTAGCACATCGGACCGGGCTGGAGAGGAGCGCAAGGTGGTCATGCAAGAGTTCATTTTGGATACTGTAAAAGACTTTATTTAGTCTATTTATATTTAATATTTTTAATTAGTTTGGTTTATATTTTATTGTAATAAGGCTACTGGCTATTATTTTTCTTTTATGTTTTTCCGGTTTTCGGGGTTTTTTTTTAGACATTTAAATTCTACGTAAAATCTAAACTAAGGCATGTATTGAAATGATAAAAATCAAAGGAAAATTTTGGTTTTCTCATCACTAAGGCATTAATCAAAAATTATATCTTTTACTAATTTACTGAAGTTTATCGAATAAACGATTAAGTTCAAAAAATGTTTTCCGAAAATGCGACATGTTTTAAAAATCTTCTTAGTGACATGCCGGATCCGGTCATGGTGTTTGGGCTGGGTTTGGGGTGTTACATACAAAATGGCTCAGACAGAATTGAAAGAGTTGAAAGCTCAATTGCAAGAATTAACAGATAGAGGTTTTGCACGACCTAGTTTTTCGCCCTGGGGTGTGCTAGTGTTATTCATAAAGGAGAAAGACGGATCGATGAGAATGTGTATTGATTATTGTCAGCTCAATAAGGTTATGATAAAGAACAACTATCCGTTGAAAAGAATAGATGATTTATTTGATCAGTTGAAAGGAGCAACAATGTTTTCAAAGATTGATCTACGGTTTGGCTATTATCAGTTGCGAGTTAAAAATTCAGATGTGTCAAAAACTGCGTTAAGAACGAGGTACGAACATTACGAATTTCTTGTTATGCCTTTTGGATTGACTAATGCTACTGCAATCTTTATGGATTTGATGAATCAGATTTTTAGACCGTATTTAAATAGATTCATTGTTGTGTTCATTGACGACATTTTGATCTATTCAGAAGATGAGTCTGAGCATCCCGAGCATTTGAGAATTGTGCTACAAACCTTGAGAGATAAGCAACTATTTGCTAAATTTAGTAAATGTGAGTTTTGGCTTCAAGAGGTTAGATTTCTGGGACACATTGTTTCAGCGGAAAGTATACAAGTTGATCTAAGCAAGATATAAGCTATTGTTAATTGGAAACCACCGAGGAATGTATCTGAAGTTAAAAGCTTTTTGGGGTTAGCTGGATATTATCGACGTTTTATAAAAGAATTCTCAATAATTGCTACACCGATGACTAGATTACTACAGAAAGATGTAAAGTTTGAGTGGTCTGAGAAATGTCAACAGAGTTTTGATTAATTGAAAGCATTGCTAATAGAAGCACCAGTTTTGGTTCAACCTGAGTCGGGTAAAGAATTTGTGATTTATAGCAATGCATCATTGAATGGTTTGGGTTACGTTCTGATGCAAGAAGAAAAATTTATAGCTTATGCCTCCAGACAGCTGAAGCTACATGAAAAGAATTATCCGACGCACGATTTAGAGTTGAGCTTATTTTTTCATATTAAAAATTTGGCAACATCATTTTTATGGTGAAAAGTGCCACATCTTTACTGATAACAAGAGTTTGAAGTATATAATGACTCAGAAAGATTTGAATTTGCGACAACAAAGGTTGCTCGAGCTATTAAAAGATTACAAGTTAGTAATTGATTATCATCCGGGGAAAGCAAATATAGTTGTAGATGCTTTGAGTAGAAAATCTATGTTTGCTTTGAGAGTGATGAATATGAGACTGACTTTGTCCAATGATGGTTCGATTCTAGCAGGGTTAAAAGCTAAATCGATTTTTCTTCAGCAAATTTGTAAAGCTCAAAAGTGTGATAATGATATGCAAGCCAAAAGAAAGCAATGTGAGTCGACTAGTGATTTAGACTATCAGATTGTATCCTATGATTGTTTAATGTTCCAAAATAGAATTTGCGTACCACAAAATTCGAGCTTATTCAAAAATTTTGTATAAAGCACATAGTGGTTGTTTATCTGTTCACCCAGGGAGTACCAAAATGTACAATGATTTGAAACAATTGTATTGGTGGTCGGGTATGAAATGAGACATTTTAGAATTCGTATCGAGATGTTTAGTGTTTCAGCAAGTCAAAGCTAAACATCAAATGCCTTCGGGATTACTACAGCCGGTAATGATACCAGAGTGGAAATGGTATAGAATTATGATAGATTTCGTTTAGGGATTATCCTGTCTCCCAAAAAGAAAGATGCTATTTGGGTTGTCGTTGATCGACTGACGAAATCTGCACTTTTCATTCCGGTACGTGTTGACTATTCGCTTGATAAATTGGCTGAATTGTACATTTTTGATATCGTTAGATTGCACGAGGTGCCAGTTTCAATTATTTCGGATAGAGATACGAGATTTACGTAGCGATTTTGGAAGAAGTTGTAAGAAGCTCTAGGTACGAAGTTAAACTTTAGTACTGCATTCCATCCGCAAACCGACGGTTAGTCTGAGAGAGTAATTTAGATTCTGGAAGATATGCTCCGTTGTTGTGTTCTAGAATTCGAAGGAAACTGGGAAAAATATTTATCCTTGGTTGAATTTGCATATAACAACAGCTTTCAATCGAGTATAAAGGAAACTCCATTGTATTAGATTGAGTTAAGTGAGAAAAAGATTCACAAGGTTGATTTGATCTGATAGACTGAAGAGAAAGTAAAAATAATTCACGATAGTTTGAAAACAACTTCAAATCGACAAAAATCGTATACCGAATTTAAAACGAAAAGACATTGAATTTCAGATTGGTGAAAAAGTATTTCTAAAAGTTTCACCGTGAAAGAAAATCCTTCGATTTGGTCGTAAAATTAAACTAAGTCCGAGGTTCATTGGGCCGTACAAAATCATCGAAAGAATAAGACCAGTGGCTTATCGGCTAGCTTTACCGTCAAAATTAGAAAAGATCCACAATGTGTTGCATATGTTGATGTTACACCGATATAGATTAAATCCATCACATGTAATTTATCCGTCAGATATTGAGATTCAACCTAATAGACATACAACGAAGAACCGATCAAAATTTTGGCTCGAGAGATTAAATAATTGAGAAATAAACGCATAGTTTTAGTAAAGGTTTTGTGGCAACAACAAGATTGAAGAAGCTACGTGGGAGCCCGAGCAAGTTATGAGAAAACAGTACCCTAACCTCCTTTTTGTAAGATTTTCGAGACGAAAATCCCTAAGGAGGGGAGAGTTGTAACAGCTTGTTTTTAGTCAAATTGAAACATTAGTTTTGAGAACACAAATTTGAAGCCAAAATAATTATTTTATTATTATTTTAATGTCTAAATCATGATAATATGTTAAAGTGAAAATTTCGTTAAAAAAATTTATCGTTTAATTAGTCAATTTGATAAAAATGACTAAATCGCGTAAAGTGTAAAAGTGGAGTTCTATTAGCTAAAGGCATCTAATAGCTATGGAATCTTAAATTAGAGGTCCTTATGTTGTAATTAGACCATTTGAAGCATGAGTGGACATATATGGACATATTATTAAGTGTTTTAATGGTTATTAATCAAGGTTAAAATAGTAAATTATTTAATAAAGAATAAATAAATAAAACAAAACAATTATAATCTTTTTAGTTATCATCTTCATCAACCGATTATTAGGGCTAAAAGAAGCCATTTTTATTCTCTTCATTTAGCTATGTTATTTTTGCTCATTAAGGTACGGTTCTTGTCCTGTTTTTAATGATTCTTATGTTTTTGTGATCGTTGTAACTAGGTCAAGCTAGCCCAAGGACTATTTTGCAAAATTGCTAAAGATTTAGGAAGTTTCCATTGATGAATAAGCATGTGTTTTTATGATTGATGATAGATTATAAATGTTTGATGATAGTTATACAAGTTTTGTTAAGTGATTTTTAGTGAAAATGCAAATTAGGGATTAAATTGTGAAATGTGAAAGCTTTGTCGTTAAAATGTGAAATAAATGAAAAATATGGGCTGTTAGGGACTTATTTGTAATTCGGCTAGCATGGGTTAGTATTGAATTTCATGAATTTGTGTTTTTATGAAATAAGGACTAAATTGTAAAAGTTGTGAAACATTAGGGGCAAATGTGTAAAAGTGCTTTAATGTGAATTTTGGACCAAATTGAATAGAGAGATAATTAAATAATTAAATTGAATAGTGAAACTCAGATCTAGAACATGGGAAAACAAAGTTCTGGACTAATCAACCAATTTAGTCGTTTTTACATTCGAGGTAAGTTCATATGTAATAAGTTTTTTTTGTAAATATATTTTAAATGCTTTGATATTGTATAAACTGTGAATGCAAGACTATGGAATGTTCGACAATGATTCGATGATGATTCGGTATTGGAAATCCCGGTTGAACCTCAGGAATAGATAGAATACTAGTGACATGTCATTAGGGGTTATTGTGATTATGTGATCCGGGTACTGGTCCTGTACGTCCTACTAGTGGCTGAGTATACCGACATGTGTTGCTGTTACTTGACAGCTTGTGTGAGTAGGCCCGTTGATAGCTCGAGCGTGAGCATGTATGTGATATGTGATTGAGATAGAATTGGCTATGTATGTGGCACTTCAGTGTGAGATTCCCGAGTATCCGATATTATTCCAAATGGTTCAACGGGAAAAGATTTTGTTATGAGGATTGTAAGTACCCAATTTTGCCCGGGCCCTTGAAAACCAAAAAATAAAAAATAAAAAAAATAAAACCAATGTCCATTTATACAGTCCATTTAAACAAGCCCAATACCCTTGGTCCAATTTACATACCCAGAACCCAACACCTAAACAGATCAGACCCGAACTAAGCTAAGTGACCCAAAACAGTGCAGCCCAAGAAAGCCCAAGTGCTAAGCAGAATCAACAGCGGCCTAGGGTTTCTGAAACCCTAGGCGCCGCAAGCCTTCACGCCGTAATCAACTCTCGATCACGCCATAATCCTCGTAAATCGCCTCATCACCGCCAAGATTTCTTATCGACCACCTGCAAAAAGGAAAACGCGGCAGCAAATCGAGCAAAATCCTTATATCTCTTTTTTTCTTTTCTTTGTTTTTTGGGTATAAAAACCCAAAAGAATTTGTAACCAAGGGGGATTCAAGGAGAAAAATATACACAATACGCAAATACACAGGCAGATTTAGAAAATAAAAAAGCAAAGGTTTTGTTTTATTTTTTATTTTTATTTTCGTATACTTTTTTTATATATTTTATTTTTATTTTTTTATCATATATATAACATATATATAAAATATTTAAAAAAAGGAAAAAAAAACATATGTTTTTTTGAGATTTTGGCCACCGTGACGGTGGTCGGTGACGATAATGACGCATTTGGTGGTCGAGCCTCACCAGAGACTGTCGAAAATCGCCTAGCAGAGACACTGGGAGCTTTCTCAGAATTTTTTTTTAAAAAGTGTTAAAATATTTTTTTTTTTGTTGAATTCTGATTTATATAGGGTATAGGAACGACGTCGTTTTGGGGGTTGCTTTTAAGGGCCAAAACGACGCCGTTTAGAAGGCCAGGATCCGCGCGTTGACTCGATCCGGGGAGGATCCGTGCGTTTTCATTGAATGATCTAATTGCCATTTTAGCTCTTCCGCATTATTTCGATTTTACGATTAAGTCCTATTACATTTTTTTTACAAAATGTGCCCAGAATTATTTCTCGTGTTTCAATTTTGTCCCTCCTAGATCTGCTTTATTTAATTTTTTTATTTTTATTTTTTATATTATTTTAATATTATATTAAAATGTTATATTATTTTTATTTTTATATATTAATTTGTCACAAGATAAAACTTATATATATAGTTTTTATATGTATTAATTTTATATGTATGTAATTGTTATTAGTTATTACCTATATTATATAAATTAGTATATTATTATTTAAATTATATGTTCCTAATTATTATTATATTATTATTTTTTTACAAAATTATTTTAGTATTTATATATATTAGATATTATATTATATTTTTTAAAAATTCTACATATTATATAATATTATATTATATCATATATTTAACTAAATTATTTATAATATATTCTATTTACAATATTTTTTATATTTTTATTTAAAATCATTATATATTTTTTAACACATTGTTTATATTGTTTATATCATATGTATGTCCTTTTATCTATTATTTAAATTTGCATGAAATATGTTCATAGTTAATTTTATTGTTTATCATATTTGTCTATACTTCATCATATATGTGTAATTGCTTTAGTATAGGAAATATTATTTTTAGTATTTTGTATTATTATTGCATATATTAAATGTTAGTATGTTATAATTGTTTTTTTTATATTTATGTTTGATAATGTACAAATACGATATTGCCACATTGTTATAGTTTAAAATAAAATTTATATTTTTACAAAATCATTATTTTATTTAAAGGTTTTTAAATAAGGCAATGTTTTGATATTTAGAAATTCGGGAAATAGTGTTTAATCGTGCTGGGTTGCGATTTTCGTTTGGCTAAATAACTAAATATCCTTTTAACAAGTTTTATAAATTATGAGATAATCTTAGTGACGAGGGTTTAAAAAATATCATGTCCAATCGTGTTGGATGTGATGTTTTGTAACACCCCCAAACCCAGCCCACGAGCCTTGACCGGATCTGGTATGTCATCGGAAAACGCTTATGAAGAATTTGACTTGAAGGTGAAAACGATAAATTTATTTTCTTTGATAAAACATTGTATATTTAAAAGCCCATAAAATTTAGTTATTACAAATTCCGGATAAAGACTTTTATATAAGTTAATATAATATACATTGCCTCAAAAATATTTCCCATGATTAGTTCAATAATAAAATAAACTTCAAAACCATAAATAAAGTTTCCAAATACTATAAGTGGCCCTTATTACATCAAATAAATTCCCAAAATATTGATAATAAAATATTTAAAACAAGTAAAACATCTTTCAGATGGGCCACCTCGTATCCACTCCAACTTGGTCCGAGCATCATGCATCACTGTAAGGTTTAATAAAATATTGGGTGAGTCAAGCAGACTCGATGCATAGTTATTTCACATGTCTCCACATATATGGGCTTGGCCCATATCCACACATCCACATAATCGGTCATGCAAAATGCATCCCAACCCAACCTAAGTCCATCCGTTACACCTACCTTAGTAGACTGCTTTGCTCAAGGTCAGTGGCTAATCCACCGATCACCTAAGTGATCCCATATATCTTACCTTGGGCAGACCTGCTGCACAAGGCCGTGGCTGAGCCACCGATCACATAAGTGATCCCACATATCATTCAGTCCACGGTGATGCACACAGCTATCAACCGCCGAGATGTGGCACCTAGCCAATACCTCCCTTGATGAAGCACATAGCTAACATCAAGCACCAATGTAGCACAAGGCTAACATTAGACCACATACATAATGTACACCCTTTCCTTCGATAGTCACATCCCAAGCCCCATGTATCATGCCACAATATCATTAAAATAAGCATACATCACATGCCATCTCAATTTCATACACATACCATAGGCAAATTAATGTCATAAAGCACTGACCTGATAAATCGATTACCCATTATGGGTATCCACCATCCTAGCCCTTATTTCGGCTATCATTCACATTATACACATATTCATAATAATACATTTAAACATTCATTTAAGCATTCAAGAGACAATGCGATAACTACGCACCTTTTCTTTGGCACAATCGATCAAATCCCAAAACTCCCTTATTCCTGTCGATTTGTCCCTAAACCATAGCACACAATCGGTCACACTAGAACACCAACTAGAAGGTCAACACTTCCTTACCTTGCTTACCAAATCCCGAAATACTTGCTTGCTCCTTGAGACTGTCGAAATCCTTGAACACTTCAAATCCCGAAAGTCTCCTACTGCTCCTTAACGTTGGCTACATATAACAGACACACATATTATGGCTTTAAAGACCATTCGGCCAACCTTAGATCAAGGTTTAATCACTTGATTTCGGTATCCTAATAGAAAAGAAACAAAACCGATTGCTTAAAGAAGAAGAATACTTACCACTATCGCTACACTCGAAGAGACTTAAGGAGAAAGGTTTTCGATTCTAAAACTTGCGGCAAATAAAAGAGAGTAAGACCACTTGAAGATTTGGTTATGGCTCTCAATTAGAGGTGAAATATTTGGCTATCCTTTGGTAGATATCGGTTTAAAGGCTACCAAAATATAAGAGAGGTAGGATGAGAAAGGTAGATTTGGCCAAGAAATAGAGAGAAAGAAGAGGAGAAAATGCAAGGAATGCCCTTAGTGTTCTTTGGGGTTTCGGCCAAGCTAATCAAAAGAGGAAACAAAGAGTTGATCACCATAAAATTTCGGCATGAAGAAAAGAATGAGACTAGGCAGAAAAATAAACAAATTCGGCACATCTACCACCTACACACTTCAAGACCGATAATACCACCCCCAAGGAATCCCACATTCGGCCACTTTATCAATTCATTATCACATTCCTCATATTTCTCTTTTATCACCTTAACAAATAAAATAAATTAATTTATCACATTATCCCTTATCACACCTCTATAATATCTCTTATCTTACCCCTTTAAAATAAATAAAATAAAACCATACTTATCCCACTCTTCTAGCTAAAATTTAAAATAAAAAAAACCAAGCTTATCCTTACCTAATTAAAAGTCCAAAGCCGTCCAATTTCTTTCCAACTCTCTTGGCGCCAAAAGCCAAAATAAAATCCCACCCTCATTGTCAACAAGGCTCGAACTCGAGCCTCTTTCTTTGCAAGCTCTGAGATAACGCCAAAGCCACTTTTTCTGCTGGCTCCTTTATGACATAAACTCCCTACAATTTCTTTTAAGACCTCCTTCACTTAGCTCCCCCCTTAATGCCAAAAACAAAAATAAAACATGCCTTGCTGCCAACGTGATTCGAACTTGAGTCCCCTTTGACGCAACACTTCAAGCCCCTAAGGTAGCGTCCCAAGCCACTCTACCAAGGCGCTTTTTGTGACATGCTTCACCCCAAATTCCTCTTAAAACCTCCATAGCCAAGCTCCCACTTGACGCAAAAATAAACTCCCATTCGCTTCCTCTACAACTCGAACCAAGGCGTCACATACCAGGGCCTTAAGTGGTGCATTGCAGCCACTTTACCAAGGCTATTCTTATATCCCAAACTCCACATAAATTTCCTTAAGCCTTCTTTACCAAGCTTCCCCTCTTTAGACTTAAATTCTAAGAATTTTCTAAGGCATTTTTCCATATCCTTGGGTTCTCAAAACCCCTAAAACACACTCAACTACATACTAAGCCTTCTCTTACCTGGATTATGCACTAACCACATAGCCCCTAAATCCAGGGTATTACAGTTCTACCCTCCTTAAAATAATTTTGTCCTCGAAATTACTTAGCTAATTGCACTTCTACTCACCACACTATGCTTACGCTGCGCATTCTAATCTTATAAAACTATCATACTTCCTATGCACAATCTCTAAGTTCACATGCAAGGCTTCGAACACTTTCACTAGCGATACAAGAAAACTCTACAACAATCAAAGCAATTAAGGGTATTACAGAAATAAGGAATGTACCGTTGTCACATCCGCACATCTTCCTCCTCGCGATGGCCAACTGCATAAACCAACCTTGGTTGCCTCGCGTCTGCACCTTTAGCATCTCTGTTTGGTGTTCCACGACCTCTGCCAGAACTATGTCCTCCATGGTTCGGACCACGACCCTTTGTCGCTGTCGACCATTCTCGCCGATTGCACTCCTCCTTGACCTTCTGCTCGAGCCTTATTCGGATCCCGGGCGGTCTTTAATCAAATGAGTCCGAGACTTACATCTAAAACACTCCGATTCCAATTCCAATTCCAAATTTTCGCCAACATGATACCTCCCACATTGAGCACATGGATGGTCCAAATTTTTCCCCGGGAAAAATAGAGATGTCTCTCGGCTTAGTGCCACATTGTGAATAGAATTCTCGACCCTGGGATTCTTTTTCGAAAGTTCTCGAACGGTCTTTTACGAAAGTTTAACGATCCAAAACTTCTCTTATCCCGATTCCTCTCCTTATCTCTGTTCTACCTCACAGAGTCCTTAACCCCTTCAGCTACCTTAGCCTTTTCTACCAACACATTGAACTCCTGCTCCTGTTGTGGAGCTATTAATAACCTCAGATCATCCCTCAGTCCGTCCCCAAACCGGACACACCGCTCATGCTCCATAGCCACTACTCCTCGAGCATATCGACTTAACCTCGTGAATTCACCAGATTCGCTACGGACTTGTTCCTTGAACCACCCTAGAAATGCCTTCCTTTTATGATCGATATAATGGGTACCAACATACTTCTTCCGATACGCCTTAACATAATCCTAGGTAAGATCCTCGGTGTGGCACTATCCCGAACTGTGAGCCACCATTGATACGATTCATCGCAGTAGTAGCGCCACCATTCCTTTCACTTTCTCCTCGGGGTCGATGCAACTCATTCATAATTCGTTCAGCGCCTCAACCAATACTTAGCGATCTTAGGTGCCACACCAGATACTCCACGAAACATTTCAGCTCCATTGGCTCGAGTCGCCAGTATGGACTTCCTAGCTCTCATATTTCCACCTGCTCCAGCCACCATCTCAAGAACTCGCAGCACCGCCTGTGATACAGCATCATCCCCCGTCTGATCTTATTGCTCAACACCAAAAGCTGGTGGTGGTAGCGGTGGTACCTCATTCTCAAATCCTTGACCCGATCTAACGGGTTTCGATACAGCCATTCTTCCTCTACCACGTCCACGACGACCTCGTCCTCTAGAACTCATATCTAACGTCACGATTTAATCTGATTAAAAAGTTTTATGCATTAGAAATTTTGTTTCACTATTTATCCACGAGCAAATTTTATGAAAGAAGTTTTCGTAAGTAGTTCTTTCGATCAATCAAAGTTTCAGTTCAAGTTCACTATTCTAATTCGAGAATCACATTCACATTCACATTCATCCACAACATTCACTTCACTACTTTGGGCATTTCGATCATTCCCTACCCTGTGGGTAATTTCGTCATTTTCCTATAGGGATATTTTGGTAATAAATCGGGTCAATTTGAAAATCAAAAAGTCATTTCAAATTTTCTAAACTCATGGGTATTTTTGAAAGAAAGATTTTTCAAACCGGGTATTGCGTAAATTTGCAAAAATCGGGTTATTTTGGTAATTTCAATAAACGAGGGTAATTTGGTAAATTTCCAAATCAGGGTATTTTGAATTTTCGTAAAATAGGTTTTTTTTTGGACACTTTTTGTAAAGTAAGAAAATTTTATTAAAATCGAGGGTAGTATGGTACTAAAATTTTTTTCAGGCCAGGGGCATTTTAGTAATTTTACAACCAGGGGCATTTTTGTAATTTTATAAGTCGGAGATATTTTGGAAAAATTTTCACAACAATCTTTTGCTACAATTAAAAGGGTAATTTAGGGATTTTAAAACTAGGGTTTCCATAAAAATACGGCTAGTCCCTTCCGGGTTTTAGTTATTGGGTTTAGCCCATGAATAAGTCCTCTTGGTTAGGGTGAACCGTAACTACACACCAGGTAGGATTCGAGTAAAGAGGAGGTGAGTCGCTAGGACTGCTTAAATACTAAGCTCTTACTGAATTCACTCCTAGACATGCGCACAACAGTTACCAGACCCTAGCTTGGAGACCTAATCACAGGTTTGTTTAATGGTCCTTAAGTCTTATGTACTTGTGTTTGAGTAGACTAGTCCTAGGGTTCAATAGCCCTAATATTCTAATCTACGAGCCCAAACAAGCCCATAACATTTCACATATAAATCACTTCAATAGTCAGAGGTACTTACCTGGTGGACTTCGGGTCGGAGATACAGGTGCCATGCCAGAATACCTGAAAAATCTATGAAAGCCTATCTTTAAAAAATGTTTTTGGGCCCAAAACCCTCAAAGTCGAGTTTTGAACCTAGGCTCTGATACCAAACTGTAACACCCCCAAACCCGGCCCACGAGCCTTGACCGGATCTGGTATGTCACTGCGAAAAACGTTTGCAAAGAATTTGACTTGAAGGTGAAAACGATAAATTTATTTTCTTTGATAAAACATTGTATATTTAAAAGCCCATAAAATTTAGTTATTACAAATTTCGGATTAAAACTTTTATATAAGTTAATATAATATACATTGCCTCAAAAATATTTCCCATGATTAGTTCAATAATAAAATAAACTTCAAAACCATAAATAAAGTTTCCAAATACTATAAATGGCCCTTATTACATCAAATAAATTCCCAAAATATTGATAATAAAATATTTAAAACAAGTAAAACATCTTTCGCATGGGCCACCTCGTATCCACTCCAACCCGGTCCGAGCATCATGCATCACCCGTAAGGTTTAATAAAATATTGGGTGAGTCAAACAGACTCAGTGCATAGTTATTTCACATGTCTCCACATATATGGGCTTGGCCCATATCCACACAGTCCACATAATCAGTCATGCAAAAATGCATCCCAACCCAACCTAAGTCCATCCGTTACACCTACCTTAGTAGACCTGCTGCTCAAGGCAGTGGCTAATCCACCGATCACCTAAATGATCCCACATATCTTACCTTGGGCAGACCTGCTGCACAAGGCCGTGGCTGAGCCACCGATCACATAAGTGATCCCACATATCATTCAGTCCACGGTGATGCACACAGTTATCAATCGCCGAGATGTGGCACCTAGCCAACACCTCCCTTGATGAAGCACATAGCTAACATCAAGCACCAATGTAGCACAAGGCTAACATTAGACCACGTACATAATGTACACCCTTTCCTTCGATAGTCACATCCTAAGCCCTATGTATCATGCCACAATATCATTAAAATAAGCATACATCACATGCCATCTCAATTTCATACACATACCATAGGCAAATTAATGTCATAAAGCACTGACCTGATAAATCGATTACCCATTATGGGTATCCACCATCCTAGCCCTTATTTCGGCTATCATTCACATTATACACATATTCATAATAATACATT